>CM050513.1:23979660-25179660 GCA_027563665.1 Antrozous pallidus
GAGTAATATGCACATTGACCATACCTCTGCTATACCCCCAAGTCACACCCACAAGCCAATCAGGAGAAAATATGCAAATAAACCCCAACCAAGATGGCTGTGGCCAGTGAGAACAGGAGGGAGTTTTGGTTGCCCCAGCAATAAAGGAAGCCAAGCTTTCTGCCTGCCCTTGCCAGCCTGGGCCTCCACTCAATGCTACAAAGTTTCAATTATAAAAGATACATAAAACCCAATAGAAATGGCGGTAGTCTCAGAGCTAGAAAGAGCAGAGGCTAGGGTTGCCCGGGCAATGGAGGAAGCCAAGCTTCTGCAGCACTGGTTGGCCTAGGCCTCCACTTCAGGCTACAAAGTTTCAATTATAGAAAGTAAATGTCCCAACAGAAATGGCTGCTGCCACCGAGCAAGCAGAATGCTTGACTCCGCTCCAGGCTACAAAGTTTCAATTTTAGGACATAAATAAATCCCAGATACCAGAGCCTCCACTTGTGTTGCCAAGGGGCATGGTTGGCCTGCAAACCACCACAGGCCCCTTTCCCAGGCTGCCCCACACCCCAAGGGAACCCCAACCCTGATCCAGGGCACCTTTCAGGGCAAACCAGCTGGCCCCCACCCATGCACCAGGCCTCTATCCTATCTAATAAAATAGTAATATGTAGATTGACTATCACTTCAACACACAAGATGGCTTCCCCAATGTGGTCAAAGATACTGCCCCCAAGTGGACACAAGAAGACCACCACAAGATGGCCAGCAGGGGAGGACAATTGGGAGGGATCAGGCCTACAAGGGAGGGCAGTTGGGGGTGATCAAGCCTGCAGGGGAGGGCAGTTAGGGGAGACCAGGCCGGCAGAGGAGGAAAGCTGGGGACAAACAGGCTGGCAGGGGAGCAGTTAGACATCAATCAGGCTGGCAGGGGAGTGGTTAGGGGGTGATCAGGCTGGCAGGGAGAAGCAGTTAGAGGCAATCAGGGAGGCAGGCAGGCCAGCAGTTTGGAGCCAGCCGTCCTGGATTGTGAGAGGAATGACCGATGAGCTGTCAGACATCCCTCAAGGGGTCCCAGATTGGAGAGGGTGCAGGCTGGGTTGAGGGACAACTTCCCCCTATGAACAAATTTTGTGCACTGTGCCCCTAGTGTGTGTGTGTGTGTGTGTGTGTGTGTGTGTGTGTGTGTGTGTAATCCGAGGTCTGTTGCACAAAATTCATGCACCGGAGGCAGGGAGTGTCCCTCAGCCCAGCCTGCACTTTCTCCAATCTGGGGCCCCTTAAGGGATGTCCACCTGCCTGTTTAGGCCTGATATTAGATATTAGGCAATTGAACATCCCTCTCACAATTCAGGACTGCTAGCTCCCAACTGCTCACCTACCTGCCTTCCTGATTGCCCCTAACTGCTTCTGCCTGCCAGTCTGATCACCCCCTAACCACTCCCCTGCTAGCCTGATTGGTGCCTAGCTGCTCCCTTCCAGCCTGTTTGCCCCTAACTGCCCTCTTCTGCAGGCCTGGTCACCCCTAACTGCTCTCTCCTGCAGGCCTGAGTCCCCTCCCAACTGCCCTTCCCTGCAGGTCCACTCGCCCCCAAATTTCCTCCTCTGCCGACCTGGTCACCCCTAACTGCCCTCCCCTGCAGGCTTGATCACCCCCAACTGCCCTCCCTTACAGGCCTGATCCCTCCCAACTTCCCTCCCCTGCTGGCCATCTTATGGTGGCCATCTTGTGTCCACATGGAGGCAGCCATCTTTGACCACATGGGGACAGCCATCTTGTGTTGGAGTGATGAGCAATCTGCATATTACTATTTTATTAGATAGGATAGAGGCCTGGTGCGTGGGTGGGGGCCAACTGATTTGTCCTGAAGGGTGTCCCAGATCAGAGTGGAGGTTCTCTTGGGGCATGGGGCAGCCTGGGTGAGAAGCCTGTGCTGGTTTTCAGGCTGGCCACACCCCCTGGTGATCCAAGTGGAGGCCCTAATATCTGGGATTTATTTATCTTCTATAATTGAAACTTTGTAGCTTGGAGCAGAGCCAAGCCTCCTGCTCACTCCATAGCCACAGCCATTTCTATTGGGATTTATTTATCTTCTATAATTGAAACTTTGCAGTCTTGAAAGGAGGAGACCAAGGCAGGCCAGGGCTGTGGAATGCTTGGCTTCCTCCATCACCAGAGGCAACCTCAGCCTTCTGCTCTCTCCAGCTCTGTGGCAGCTACCATTTTTGTTGGGATTTATTTATCTTTTATAATTGAAACTTTGTAGCATTGAGTGGAGTCCTGGGCCAGCCAGGGTGTGAAAAAAGCTTGGCTTCTCCATCACCAGGGAAACCCTAGCCTCCTGGTCTCTCCAGCTCTATAACTGCTTCCATTTTAATTGAAACTTTGTAGCCTTAAGCAGAGGCCTGGACTAGCCAGGGTATGTGGAAAGCTTGGCTTCCTCCATCACCGGGGAAACCCAAGCCTCCCTCCTGCTCTCTCCGTGGCTGCAGCTGTCTTGGTTGGGATTAATTTGCATACTTGCTCCTGATTGGCTGGTGGGCATGGCTTGTGTGTGTAGTGGAGGTATGATCAATTTATATATTACTCTTTTATTAGATAGGATATTTCTTCTCACTACAGCAGGCCCTTTAGCATTACTTGCAGTGCTGGTTTGTGATGATAAACTCCTTTAGCCTTTTTTTATCTGGGAAGCTCTTTAATTTCACCATTTATTTTGAATGATAGCATTGCTGGAAATAGTAATCTTGGTTTCAGATCCTTGCTTTTCATTACCTTGACTACTTCATGCCATTCCCTTCTGGCCTGTACAGTTTTTGGTGAGAAATCAGCTGACAGCCTTATGAAAGCTTCTTTGTAGGTAACAAATTGATTTTCTCTTGTTGTCTTTAAGATTCTCTCTTTATCTTTAATTTTGGTATTTTAATTATAATGTGTCTGGTTGTGGGCCTATTTGGGTTCTTCTTGCTTGGAACTCTCTGTGGCTTCTGGACTTGTGTGAATTTTTCCTTCACCAGGGTAGGCAAGTTTTCTGTCATTATTTCTTCAAACATATTCTCCATACCTTACTCTACTTTCTTCCCCTTCTATCACTTTTATTATGTGAATATTGTTACATTTCATGTTGTTCCATAGCTCCCTTAAGCTGTCCTGTTTTTTAATTTCTTTTCCTTTTGGTTCTCTGATTGAATGATTTTTTCTGCCCAGTTTTCTAATTCATTGATCTTCAGCTTCCCCTAATATGCAGTGTATTCCTTCCAATGTGTTCTTTATTAGTGTTATGTCATTCTTTATTTTCAACTGGCCTTTTTTCATAGTTACATATCTTTATGCATGCTATTGAGCATTTTTGCCATCACGATTCCCAACTCTATATCTGATAAGTTTCTTATCTCCATTTCATTTAGCTCTTCTTCTGGAGAAATCTCTTGTTCTTTCTTTTTTTGGGGGGGGAGTGTTTTTTATCTCTCCATTTTAGCCGTCTGTTTGGGTTTGTGTCTATGTGTTAGGTAGATCTGCTATGACTCTCAGTCTCTAATGCAGGACAATGTCAGGCACTGTCTGTGATTGGTTCTGAGTACCCTGTTTGGAGCTATCAGCAATCCACAGCTTGTGGCTCCCTCTGCTGGGATTGAGTGTCTTTGGAAAGGACCAAGATGTGCACCATGGTCTGCTTTTCCTAGTCCCGGGCCCAAAAGGAGATCAGGCAAAGACTCAGAGCCTCCAGAGGTTTTCCTCTACCTGCAGTCCAATTAACACTAAGTCTTGATTAGCCTTCAGATACCACAGGGTAGGGGGTGGGCCAACTGCCTTCTCCCCCAGCAAAAACCACCTGGATAGCAAAGGTCCATGAAGAAAGATGTCCTCCTCAGCATGAGGGAATGGCTCAGCATAGGAAACCAGGGTAGCTTTCCTCCAAGCTCCAACTTCATTGTCCCCAACCCTGGCTCTGCTTGCACAGCTCTAGTCAACTATGCCCTTCTTCTGTTAGGGACCAAGGTAAGTGGCTGCACACAAAATTTTGTGTGTTGGCCCTTTAAGAGAATGCCTGCATTTCTAGCTGTCTCTCCCTGGCAGACAGCAACCCTGCTGCTTTTCACAGCCAGATGTTATATGGGCACCTTTCTCAGTTCTGGTGCTCTGAACTGGGAGCCCAACTTTGGATTTTTACCCCAGAGTTCTCAGTAGAAATCCCCACAGCTGAGATATCACTCCAAACTTCAGCTGCTGTCTGTGGGAGCCTAGTTAGCCCTTTTGTGCCTCCACTCTTCCTACCTATCTCTATGCAGTCTCCACTTTCCATCCTTGGTCATTAGGGTTCTCTCTTTCTAGTCCTCAGTTGATTTTTCAGGGTGGTTTTTTTTTAATTTTAGTTGTATTTCTAGTTTGGTCCTGGGAGTGTCAATGTAGCTTCCACTTACTCTGCTGCCATTTTGGAATTTCTGGAGGCTTCTTTATGGGACTATTTTTAACTACAAACTCAAATTCTTGGACAAATATGGAGTTTTTAAAATATTTTATTTCTTTGTGTATCCATTTTGTTAATTTGTGTTGCTGGTAGACAGAATGGTATCCCAAAATGTTTATGCCTTCATCTTCAAAACCTGTGAATAGATTACCTTAGTAGGCAAAAGTGACTTTAAATGTATGGTTGAGTTAAGGTCTTGAAATTGGAAGATTATCTTGGATTATCTGCATGAGTCTAACGTGATCATGAGAGTCTATGTGTGAGGTGAGGGTCTATGAGTGAGGTGAGAGTGTCAGAAAGAAGACGTGACAACAGAAGCAGAGGTCAGAGTAAAGAAATTGCTGTCTAGGAAACAGAAGCCAAATAATACAGGTAGCCTACAAAGGTTGGAAAAGGGAGATAGACAGATCCTACTTCAGAGCCTTCAGAAGGAGGAATTTAATCCTGCCATTACCTTGATTTTAGCCAGGTGAAACCCATTTTAAACTTCAGACTTCTGGAATTGTAAGCTAATAAATTTGTGTTGTTTTAAGTTACTATGTTATGATAATTGAACAGCAGTAGTAGGAAATGTGTACAAGTGTCTTCCATGAATGTACCTGAATTGTCAAAGTTGTTGGCATGAAGTTGTTTCCTATTAGCTTTTTAATGTCTGTCGTCTGTGTGATGATGTCTCCTTTTTCATTCCTGATATTTCTAATTTGTATATTTTAAAAATTATACTGGATAGAGATTTATCTATCTATATGATACCCCCTTTTGGTGTCATTGATTTCTGGCTATTTGTTAATTTTCTATTTCACCAATATATTCTCTTTATATTTCCCCATTTTCTATCTACTTTAGTGTCTATTTGCTCATTTTCCTCCTCTTACTCCTTCTCCTCCATCACCTCCTTTTTCTCCTCCTCCTTATTTTCCTTCTTTAAATCCTCACCAGAGGATATTTTTCCCATTGATTTCTAGAAAGAGAGTAAGGGGGTGGGGGGAAAGAAACATCAATGTGAGAGAGAAACATTGATGTGAGAGAGACACATTGATTGGTTGCCTCCCATATGAGCCTCTACCAGGTCTGGGGAATCTGAAACTGAGGTAAGTGCCATTGACTTGGAATTGGTCCATGGGCTGATGCTCTAACCACTGAGCAACTGGCCAGGACTATTCTTCCATCTTTTAAAAAATATATATTTTTATTGATTTTAGAGAGGAATGGAAAGGGAGAAAGAAACAGAAACATATATGATGAGAGAATATCATTGAACAGCTGCCCCCTGCACAACCCACATTGAGGATTGAGCTCAGGCATATGCCCTAACTAGGAATCGACCTGTGACCTCCTGGTTCATAGGTGGTGCGCAGTCACTGAGCCACACTAGTTGGGCTTCTTCCATCTTCTTAAGACAGAAGCTTACCTTATTGAGTTTAGATCTTTCTTCTTTTTAAATAAAAACACTTAAAAGCTCTAAAGTCACCACTAAGTATTGTTTTAGATACATTCCAGAAATATTTCATTTTCATTCAGTGCAAAATATTTTATAATTCCCCCATTACTTTCAACTCTTTCTATTATTGAGTTCTAATTTAATATTTTAAAACTTATTGACCTTTCTTTGGAACTTTTATTTATTTTATTTTTTAAAAATATATTTTATTGATTTTTTTTACAGAGTGGAAGGGAGAGGGATAGAAAGTCAGAAACATAGATGAGAGAGAGACTTCGATCAGCTGCCTCTTGCACGCCCCCTACTGGGGATGTGCCCGCAGCCAAGGTATATGCCCTTGCCAGAATCGAACCCGGGACCCTTCAGTCCGCAGTCTGATGCTCTACCCACTGAGCCAAACCGGTCTCGGCTCTTTGGAACTTTTAAATGGTGCAATTTATGGTCCATTTTGCTGAACGCTTCGTGTACAATTGTCTGATATCACCTCCAGCTTGCTAATTGATAATGTTTCCATCACATAGCAAGGTGGCTCTGTTGTATCATCATCGCATAAACCAGAAAGGTTCTGGTTCAACCCCCCTCCATCAGGGCGCATACTGGAGAAAAACTGATTGATGCTTCTCTCTCACATCAATCTGCATATTACTCTTTTATTAGATAGGATAAAGGCCTGGTGCATGAGTGGGGGCCAGCTGGTTTGCCCTGAAGGGTGTCCCAGATCAGAGTGGGGGTTCCCTTGGGAAGTGGGGTGGCCTGGGCAAGGGGCTTGTGGTGGTTTGCAGGCCCGCCACACCCCTCGGCAACCCAAGCGTACTCCCTGGTATCTGGGATTTATTTATCTTCTACAATTGAAACTTTGTTCACAAAAATAATTATCTTTAAAATTTTTTTTCAAGAATAGATTTTTACTTTCTCTTCAGAACATTATATCATCTCATTTATCACTCCCATTACTTTTTTCTATAATTTAAATGTTTCTCTCTTTTGGTCCTTAGTTTACAATGTTTCTTGTAGCTATCATAAATGCAGGGTGGGGCAAAAGTAGGTTTACAGTTGTGAGTACATGTAACACAGTTTATTCTTGTATTATTATTTATTAATTATTGTATTATTTTCTATACAAACAACTATAAACCTACTTTTGTCCCACCCTGTATGTTTAAATATTTAAATAAATATATGAACACACATATTAGATAGGGTTAGATAGGAGAGAAATGGATGATACAAAAAAAAAACCTAAATGGAACTTCTAGAGGTGAAATTATAATATCTGAAATGCAAGTTTTACTGGATGGGATAAAGAGCAGATACATATTGCAGAATTTTAAAAAATCAGTATACTTAAAGATACATAAACTGAAAGATACATAAACATAAACTAAACTGATTAATATTGCTTTATGGTCACTGAGTCTCTATTCATTTTTTTCTTCCCCTTTTTTCTCTCTGTGCTTCAATTTGGATAGTTTCACCTCTAGAATTTCCAATTACTTTTTTTTTATATCTTCCATTTCTCACTTCATTATGTTTATGTTTTCTCCCAGTTTGGGCTTTAATGTTCTTGCTTTTTCACATGTCTAGTAATTTTTTTAATTCTCTGTTGGGCATTTTGCATGTGACTTTATTGAATGCTATATTTTGTTGTTTTCCCTTAAAGAGTGTTGGATGTGTACTTTGTTTTTGAAGGTAGTTAAGTATCCACTTGATACTTTCAAAAGACTTACTTTTAAGCTTTTTTGGGCAGGTCTAGAGTAATCACCATTTCAGGACTAATTCATTTCTAATACTACAGTGTGATCATTCTGTTATCTGATTGAATGCCATCAATGTATTTTCAGTTTGGCTGATTGGAACTCTAATCTCTTCCAGCCTTGTGTGAGCCCAAATCCCTCAGTCATTATTTGCTCTGGCTTGTGGAATTTTATGCTACATGTATGCAGTTTAGTGTTCAGATTCAAGAAGGGCTCTCTGCAGATTCCTGGAGCTCTTTCTTTATATTCCTCTTCTGTGGTACTCTGGCCTATAAATTCCAGCTACCCCAGCCTCCCCAAACTTCAATCTCTGTGACTTCAACTCAAAAAGTCTGTTATGCTTTGCTTTCATTCCCCCTCCCTGAATGCAATGTTGCAAGTTCCTCATGTAGTAAGTAAGCCAAGGGTATTGTAGGGTTCTCCTAGTTTTCCTTTTCTCAGGGATCATAGTCCTATGAAACTAGTTCTTCAATGTCAGAAAATTGGTTTTAAAGTATCTATATATATAAAAGCCTAAGCAACCATTTGACTGGTAGTTATGATGCACACTGACCACCAGAGGACAGATGCTCACCACACAGGCGTGGAAATATGAAACAGATTGGTGAATTTTAGAGGAAAGGGGGGAGGGGGGAGAGCTAGAAGTTATTAACCAAAGATCTTGTATGTATACTAGAGGCCCGGTGCACAGATTTATGCACCAGTGGGGGTCCCTCAGCCTGGCCTGCAGGGATCGGGCTGAATCTGTGCACCAGGCCTCCAACCTCCCCCAAGGGGTCCCAGATTGCAAGAGGGCACACACCAAGCTGAGGGATCCCACCAGTGCATGAATCCATGCATCAAGGCCTCTATTGTGAATATATTAGCATATAACAATTTCTAGTTGTTGATAATAGAAGGACAAATGTAATCCCAATTTTTTATTTCTGGCTAGTTTTTAATAGCCAGAAGCTAACAACTACATTAAAATTTTTATTTTATTGTTGAGAGTATTACAAATCTCCCCTTCTCCCCCCCCCCCCCTTTGTCCACACCCACCCATCTCCTACTCCATCCCAGACCTTTGTCTGTCTATTGTCTGTCCATAGGCTATGACTAATTTGTACTTATAAATCCCTTCATTCATCCCCCATTCCTCTCCCACTGGCAACCATCAACATGTTCTCTGTATCTATGAGTCTGTTTCTGTTCTGCTTGTTTATTCATTTTGATTTTTTATATTCAATTGTTGATAGATATGTATTTATTGCCATTTTATTATTCATATTTTTAATCTTTTTCCTTTTCTTAAAAAAGACCCTTTACTTTTCTTGTAATACTGGTTTGGTGGTGATGAACTCCTTAAGTTTTTCTTGTCTGTGAAGCTTTTTATCTGACCTTCAGTTCTAAATGATAGCCTTGCTGGGTAGAGTAGTCTTGGTTGTAGATCCTTGCTTTATATCACTTTGAATATTTCTTGTCACTTCCTTCTGGCCTGCAAAGTTTCCATTGACAAGTCATCTGACAATCATATCAAAGCTCCCTTTTAGGTAATGAATTGCCTTTCCCTTGTTTCTTTTGATTCTCTCTTTGTCTTTAACCTTTTGCATTTTAATTATAAAGTGTCTTGGTGTCGGCTTATTTGACTTCATCTGGTTTGGGACTCTCTGTGCTTCCTGGACTTGTATGTCTATTTTTTTCACCAGGTAAGGGAAGTTTTCTGTCATTATTTTTTCAAATAGGTGTTCAATTTATTGCTCCATCTCTTCTTCTTCAGGCACCCCCATGTCTTCAGACCTTAATGCAGTCTCATCTCCCACACATTGTCAGAAGTGAGGAGTCCTAGAGGAAAAGGCCTACGAGTGAGCTTGGGATTCATCTTCCCTGAGCCATGACCCATGTTTGCTCCCCAGAGCTCAGAGGCTGCTCTGCCTTTCTTTGCCACTTCTTGCCAGCCTCTCCTCCAGCATTGTGCCTTCTGTTTTTCTCATATTGTTACAGGCACTTCACAGACACCAGTAAAGGTGCTATCAGACAGCACCCCTGAGTTGAAGGGAGTGGGCTGTTCCCTCCTCAGCTCTTGTCAGTCTCATAGGAATGAATTCAAACTAGTGACAGCAGTGTTGTAATAAAGGCAATTTGTTAAAAAAAAAAAATAAAAGAAATAATTTTATTAAAGAAGCCAGTCAAGCAAATTTATCAAAATACATCTGACCCTTAAGGTGGGGATGGGCTCTCTCAGCTAACCTGAGGAGTGAGTCTAGTAGGAATTCAATGGGTTATATACCCTTCTGCCTATAGGTTTCAAAATTCCTCTGCCTGCCGAGACCGGTTTGGCTCAGTGGATAGAGCGTCGGACTGCGGACTGAAGGGTCCCAGGTTCGATTCTGGCAAGGGCATGTACCTTGGCTGCGGGCGCATCCCCGGTGGGGGGCGTGCAAGAGGCAGCTGATCGATGTCTCTCTCTCATCCATGTTTCTGACTTTCTATCCCTCTCCCTTCCACTCTATAAAAAAATAAATAAAAATGAAACAAACAAACAAAAAAAAATTCCTCTGCCAAATATCTTGATACATGTTAACTCTCAAGGTCTCCTTTTTTATTTTGTTACCAGAGGATGCATGAAATGCATGCAAGAGTAGGCCTTCCTTTCCCCGCCTGTCAGCACGGCTTCCCTCTGGCAATGAGGACCCAGGCTTCCCTCACAGCCCAGGTTTTGTCCACTTTTGTTATTATAGATGGTCTTCCTAGAATTTATGGGAAATACCTGGTAATTTTATATTGACAAGCCTCGAGTCTGCTAGCTCTACTGTTTAAACAGTGACATGATCACTCCCTTTTCTCTCTTCCTTCCCCATGATGGCCGACTTCTTTGTTTAGTGAGACAGGCTCTCCTTTCTTTTCTACCTTAGCAGTTCCAGGGTGATTTACGCTATGTAGACTCTGGTTGAGGAGAAGAGGTATTAAAATTCCCCTTCTCTCCTTCCCTTCCCCTTGCTTTCTGGCATTCCTTAGTGTCATTTGTTCTCAAGACAAGGTTTTGCAGCAAGTTGGCTGCATGTCTGGTCTTGTTTAATTTTCTTGTCTCAGTTTCCCCATTCCTTCTGCCCTAGAATTTTCCTAGTCTCTCACTATCCTGAAAAAGTATTTTCTACAGTCTTAGGTGTTCTTCCATCAAGGCTTAGTATAAATGCCACTTATGCCATGAATATCTTCCACTTTCTCATCTTTATTTACATTCTCTTTCTCTTTCCCTCCCTCCCTCCCTCCCTCCCTCCCTGTCTCCCTTTCTCCCTCCCTCTTGCTCATTCACCACTCTCTGTGGTTATCAGTGTTGCTCTTTTCCACCTGGACTGCAGACTCCTTGAAGGCAAGAATTGGTGCCTTATACCAGGGACTTGGACACAATAAGTATTCAAGGAAAGAATAAAGTAGCAGATGGAGGTGGGAAAAAAGAGGACAATGAACAATTATGCTTAGCTATAGAGAAGAATTCAGCCATAGAAAATGTCACTTAACCCGTTCAGGTCCCAGATGTCTCTCTTTTAAAACAGCATGGTGAAAAAATCATATTTGAACCTTATCAAGCTTCTAGATTCAACTATTAATTTACCAAAATCTTTCAGAAGAAACAGAAACATGTCAAAAACACCTAGGGAATGTAATCAGCAAAATCCAGACCAAAGGAAGGTACGTAAGGAAATAAACAAAATAAAATGACATGGTAGGACATGTGGTGGGACTCGTGTATGTCTATTTTTTTTTTACACATGTTTATATATAATCAATAATAAAATGTTTCAAAATTGAGACTATGGGACAAGGCCATTTCTGCATTCCCTCTTAGCTGTGACATATATATTTGTAAAATTATAATTCTGGGGTAATTCAATGGGAGCAGAAGGGATACTGATGAGAGCTTTGATGTCTAATAACCACCTGCGGGAACAGCGAGGCTTTCTTTTTTCTGGCTCAGGTTAATAATTCAGTGCCTCTCTTCTCCCCAGGAACTGACAAGAACAGAAGGTGCTGCCACCTCTGCCCACCAGCTGCATCCCCTCGGGGGAAAGCCACCTCTGCCCGCCAGCTGCATCCCCTCGGGGGAAAGCCACCTCTGCCCGCCAGCTGCATCCCCTCGGGGGAAAGCCACCTCTGCCCGCCAGCTGCATCCCCTCGGGGGAAAGCCTCTCGCCCAGCACAGAAGGCTCACAGGTTCCACACCTGGCTCTGGCTGGACAGTGGTCCAGATGGGCGTGTGGGGTGGGGAAGTAAGTGGCTGTTTCTGCTCCTGCCCAGAAGATTCGATGGATGCTAGACTAGAGAGGGCATTAGGGATCATTTCATCCAGCCCTCTGCCAACACACAGTCAGAACTCCTTGCTCACACATGCTTTTCTGTATTCTGTTTCCAGGACTGGAATCAGGCTATTGGCCTACAGGGAATTAAAGCAAATACTGCCTCTCCCTGTGACCTTTTGGATCTGTTTTCACGTAAACTTGCCTTATTGTTATATAATAATAGTGATGATACTTCCAGTCAGTATTTGTATTTCACTGTACAGTTTTAAATATCTCTGGGCATTGGTTTATTCAACTGTAAAATGAGAATAATAATTGAGTCCACATCCCAGGTTACTGTAAAGATAAATAATGCATGTAATGCACAGTCACACATTTCCATTGTATTTGACTCTCGGTGAGTGGTGAGCAAGACATGTATGTTTTCAGATGTACCAAATGAGGCTCAGAGAGGGTGGCTGGCTTTCCTGAAGTTACACAGTTGGCAAAGGCAAAACCAGGACTGGAACTCAAATCTCCTAAGACCTACTGTTTTCTCTTCTTCACCACATATTAGGACATCCAACATGGAGCAGATAAGTTGGGAACAGAAATGGGGGCAGCAATGGCCTTATACTTGTGTGTGTGATTAAATGAGGTAACTCCTGTTTACCTTACCTAGAACAATGGTCTGACAAAGAACACACGTCCAGTAAAAATCAGCTTTATTCCTGAGTGGTTAACGCTACAATATGTATAAAGTACTTTCACAGATACATGGTGTTATTTAGTTCTCAGCAAAAGCCTACGGAGTATTTGATTAACCCCATTTTACAGAAAAAGAAACAGGGACACACAAAGAAGTGACGCAACAAGACTAGTAAATACAGAGCAGAATCCCACTCAGAGCAGGCTGCCCTAGGTTTTTCAACCAGAGCTCCTCTTAAATGCAGCCATGGAGGTGACTTTTCCTCACCTTGCTTAGCAAAGATCAGTTGAAGGGATGCAATTCACGGCACAGGCCTCAGAAGGAGCCTCTGAGGCTGTCTCGCAGTCGTGTTTTGGCCTGGGAAAGCCCTATTCCTACCTAATTGTCTACCTGATGGATCAAGCCAGTCCTTCCAGGTTCAGAGGTATTCTGAAGGCACCCTGAGCTTTGTGCCTTGAACAGAGTCTTCACACCCCTTCTCCCAAGATACCATTTCCTAGAGGGGTTCTTTGGATTTAGGAATGGAATAGAACCACAGAAAAGGAAACATGGGTTTTAGAAAAGGCAGACATGGGCTTGAACCCTCACTCTTCTCCTCCCTATCTATGTGACCTTGAGGAAGTTATAAGTTGTCTGAATCTCAGTTTCCTCACCTATGCAATGGGTATCATGGGGATGTTATGGTAGCATAATATCCATGCTTATTTGTTTTTAGCACTCAGTAGGAGCTGTGATATCTCCCTAGAGTTAGAATATGGAGTTCACACCTCTGGTCACGGTACCTGGGTGAGTCACCTGCTCTCTCTGAGCTTCCCCATCGTCATCTGTGAAATGGGAGTCCCATGAACTCACACCTGTGTATGTTCCATATGAACAGGAAAGTGTCGGAGGCATAAACCCAGATCCAAACAGAACCTGTGGGCCCAAGTGAAGATGCGAGTACCCCTTCCTTACACCAAACAGCTGTTGCCCTTAAAACCCCTCTTCAGCCCTCACCTTAGGTTCTGCCTCCACAGTTCACCCAGATTAGGTTCTTATTGGTCGGTTTCTATGCCAGTCAGTGTCTCTGGACCCTATCTCCAGGCCTGATTAGAGAGGCGGGGCTGATCAGCAGCCACCCCAGGCTGCTGGCAAGTGGGTTGAACTGCTGACCTCTCAGAAGAGAGAGGTATAGCTGCTGGCAAGGCCTGGAGAGGCCAAGGAGGCTGCAGATCAGACCCTGCTTCTCTTTCCAGGCCTTACCAGCAGCCATGGCAGCTGCTGATGAGCCCCGCCTCTCTCTCTCTCTCTGAGAGGTCAGCAGTTCAGCCTGTTCACCAGTCTCCTCCCACCCAAGTCTGCTGTGTGCACAGCCTGGCATGCGGTTGTCCCTTTAGTTGTTTTGGACCCTGGCTCTTTATATATATACTAGGGGCCTGGTGCATGAAATTTGCGCACTGGGGGTGGGTGGTCCCTCAGCCCAACCTGCCTCCTCTCACATACTGGGAGCCCTCAGGAGATGTCCTACTGACAGCACACCCCCAGCCTGCCCAAGGCCGAAAGCCTCTAGCCAAGGCTTTCGTCCTTGGGCAGGGGACCTCGGCCAGGGGACCCCAACCAGTGATCGCCCTGCATGGGGCCGATTGCTGGCTGGCTCTGCCCCAGCCCTGGCCTGCCTGCCTGCCTCTTGGTGAGGCTTTTTCCAGCCTTGGGAAACCAGTGATTGCCCTGCCATGGGCAGCAGCCATTTTGGTTGGGTGTTAATTTACATACAGCTCCTGATTGGCTTGTGGGCATGGTTTGTGGGCGTGGTTTATTGGTTATAGCAAAGGTATGGTCAATTTGCATATTATTCTTTTATTAGATAGGATATAGATGATGATGATGATGATGATTACCACCAATGACTAAAGTTCGGGATACTCCCCCTTCCTTCAACTACTGTGACTACTTAGACATTGGAAGTCTGGGAACACTACTTATGAACCAGTTATATGGTTCACTTTCTCATGTGGTAGAAGAGAAAATGAGGCCCAGAGAGGGAACATCACTTGCCTAAGATCACACAATGGAGTGTGTATAGTAAAGCCAGATCCTGAGCTGAGGCCTCTTAACTCTTGGCCTTTGCAATTCTCAGAGATCTTTCTGCATGTCTGTGGACCGGAAGTGAAGGCCACAGACAAGGAATCTGAGCCTCCCCCAGCAACCAGTGGCCTGACTTTGGCTGAGCTGCCCTGTTTGCCTTCTCTTCCAGGGTGGGTCCCAGAGGTCCTCTGCTAATGAAGTAGCAACTTCAGCTCTCTCTTGCAGGCAGGGTGGAGGCTGAATGGGGTGACAGGGAGTGGATGAAGGCAGTGAGCTGGGAAGCTAATTCACACTTAGGCCATGTCTTAAGAGCTAAGGCTACAAGGTGTTACATGCTGTATGTGCAAAGTGCAGTGGTTAATTGACAGGTTTCCTCTGCCCCCTCACTTCCTTCTTTCTCACTCTCGCTGTGAAATATTGAAGGAAGTGTCTCTCCCCAAGACACACAGTTATAAGCAGTGGTGTTTATGATGAATCTCCAAGATGATAGAGGAGGGAGGCCTTTGGCTTTTATCAAAACCAGATGAACTCTTTATCCTCTATCAAGTAACAACCCTTCATTTATTCATTTAATACATGTATTAAGTATCTACTATATGTGTTAGGAAGTGCCACCTCCATGAGTGTGGGATATGTGCAGTCACAAGGGTCCTGTGCTCAGAAGGGCACACCACTTGGTTTAAATGCTCTGCTATCACCATATCAAAATCATTAATAAATTTACCTTTACATTTGAGATTTGTAAGTGAAGTCCAGTGGGATAGTGGAGCAGTTATACCAACAGAGGAGATTCAGGTCAAGTGAGTGTCCACCACTCCTTGCCGCACCATCCACATACAGCCTTCTCAAAATCCCACGAGCGCAGGATTCTGGTGGATCTGCACCCCAAGGGAGTTCTGGGACACTCACACTGAGAACAAGGGTGTTGGTTCATAAGCTTTTGAGCGGGATGCTCAAAAGCCTATGAAGCCATGCTTCCCATTCAAACCAGAATTTATTCTGCACACAGGAAGAAGACAATGGCATTTAAAGAAACAGAAATGACCAAGGAACACTTTCATCTTCTTTTCTACTGTTGATAATCCCTGTATTAACCAACACATATGCCAAAATTATTACATAGAAGGAATAAACAAGGCTAGAGTAATATATAGATCCTTTCCCTTCTGTCCTTTCTCACTCATCCGTACTTCAAAGGTAGAGTGTGTGGGTAGAATGTGTGTGTGTCAAGAAGTGAAATAGAACATCTGAGCTTATTTTGTGCAGCATTTTCACTGTTCTGTTAGGAACAAAATACATACACATGATGAGCTACAAACTGTGAATTGTGTCGTTTTGGTGATTCCACATATGAGTTAAATGCTCATATTTCCATTTTAAACTTACACCATAAAATATAAAGATGAATGGTAAAATTCATGATAATACCGAACAAAATATAATCCTTGTCCTCATAAAGCCTACTAGTCTAGTGAGAGAAACATGGTAATTGAATAATTCCAGAAATATATGTTGTAAACTGATAAGTGCCAAGTTAGAAAATCATAGGGTTATCTGAGGGCATATAATAGCAGGACCCACTCTAACTTTAGGGTCTGGGGAGTTATGTTTGAATTGAGATGTGAAGAATAATCAGATGTTAGTGAGGTAAAGTAAATGAGTGTTCCAGACATACAGGACTGCATGTTTGTTAAAGTCCTGAGATAGGAGAAAGCCTGGTATTACAGATAACCATCTGGCTGAGGGATTCATGGCCCAGTCTTATAAATCACATTAAGGAATTGATCTCTATCTGAAAAGTTATGGGAAGCCATTAAGAATTTAAACAGGAAAGTAATGTGATCAAGTCTATTTTTTAAAAACTCTGACTATTATATGTTAGAACAACCTGAAGTGAGCAAGACCAAGTAGAAAGAACGCTATTGCATTAATCCAGGTGAGAGATGCTAGTGGCCTAGGCTATGGTGGAGATAGAGAGAATTGAATGTGTTAAAGAGATAGGTAGGAGAAAAAGAGATGGAGTGAGTGGAGGTGAGGAGACTAGAGAAGAAGAGGTAACGGGAATGACTTCTGAATTCTGGTCTGTGCCACTGTGTGGGTTGTGAGGTCATTTACTAAAACATATATCAATAGTGGAGGCCAACATCTGAGAGAGAAGGAAGAGTGAGGAAGAAGGTTATGAGTTGACCTTTATATTCAGTTGAGGTCCCTTTGAGACATTTAAGCATGGGTCTCAAGAGTGCCATTGGCGGCTACCATCAATATATCAAAAACAAATGTTGGTAAGAATGTGGAGAAAAGGGAACCCTCATGCCCTGTTGGTGGGAATGAAGATTAGTGCAGCCACTGTGGAAAACAGTATGGAGGGTCCTCAAAAATTAAAAAATGGAGCTTTGGCTGGTGTGACTCAGTGGTTAGGGTGTCGGCCTGCACACCGAAGAGCTGAGGGTTCAATTCGTGGTGAAGGGCAAGTATCTCCACCCAGGTTCAATCACTGGCCCAATTAGGTTGTTGGTGGGAGGCAACCAATTAATGTGTCTCTCTCGCACTGATGTCTCTCTCTCTCCTTTTCCTCCTCCTTCCTCTCCTCCCTCTTCTCTTGCTCTTCCTCCTCCTTCTCCTCCTCCTCCCTTCCCTTCCACTCTCTCTAAATATCAATGGAAAAAATATCCTCAGGTGAGGATTAATAAAAAAAAATTTTTAATGGAACTGCCTTATGACCCAGCAATTCCACTTCTGGGTATATAGCCAAAGAAACCAAAAAAAAAAAAAAAAAACCAACTAATTTGAAATGCTGCACTGTTATGTTCATTACAGCATTATTTACAATAGCCAAAATATGGAAGCAGCCTAAGTGCCCATCAAAGGCGAGTGGATAAAAAAGCTGTGGTACATATATACAATGGAATATTACTTGGTCATAAAAAAATGAAATCTCACTATTTGCAACAGCATGGGTGGACTTAAAGAATATTAAGCTAAGTGAAATAAGTCAGAGAAAGACAAATACTATATGATTTCACTTATATATGGCACCTAAAGAGCAATATAAATAAACAAAAGAAACAGAAATAGACTCATGGATACAAGGAACAGACTGATAGTTGCCATAGAGGAGGATTGTTGGGGGACTGGGTGAAAAAGGTGAAGAGATTAAGAAGTAAAAATCAGTGGTTTCAAAATGTCACAGGGATGTAAAGTACAGCACATAGAATAGAACCGATAATATTGTAATAACTATGTATGGTGCCAGGTGAATACTTGAAATATGGAGACCACTTTATAACTTACATGATTATCTAACCACTATACTGTAAATAATACAAAATAATATTGAATGTAAAAAATTTTTAATTAAAGAAAAATGCCATTGGTATATTTATCCAGAGCCCTGGAGTAAGGTTTGGACAGAAGAAGTAAACTGGTTAATAAAAATTGGCACCATATTAAAGACTTAAATAGGCACTTCACAAAACAGATTGTCCAAATCACCAATAATTACATTAAAAGTGCTCAAAGCAATAGTCATTAAAGAAATGGAAAATTAAATCCATAATGAAATACCATTTTATTAAAATGGTTAAAATTTTAAGAGTGATAAAACCAGGATGTGGAAAAACCAGAATTCTCATACATTAATGGTGGACACATAAGACTGCACAACCACTTTGGAGAATAGGCAGTTTCTTCAGAAGTTAAACATATACGTACCATACAACCCAACAACTCTACTCCTTGATATTTACCCAAGAGAAATAAAACATTTGTCCACACAAAGACTTGCAAAATAATGTTCATCACAGCTTCATTCAGAATAACCCCAAAATGGAAACAACCCAAAATGTGCATCAATTGTGAATGAATGGAATATCTGGAATATCTATCTATACAATGGAACCCTAATTATTCCCTAAGAACCAAACTATAGGTACATGCATAACATGGATGAATCTCAAAAATATTATGTTGAGTGAAAGAAGTCAGATAAAAAAAGAGTGCATATGTATAATTCAATTTATCTGACATTCTAGAAGAGGCAAAACTAATCTTTAGTGATAGTTATCAGATCAGTGGTCGTGGGAGAAATCAGATCAGTGGTTGTTGCGGTGGGCTGACAGGGGAGGTGGACACAGATTTTTGTGGGTGATGGAATCTTTCCATATCTTGACTGTGGTGGTTATATGACTACACACATGAGTTAAAACTCACAGAACTGTACACTAAAATGCATGGTTTTTACTACATATGAGTTATCCTATATAATAAAAGCCTAATATGTGAAGTGTCCAGTCGTCCATTCAACAAATCAAAGCATAATATGCTAATGATATGCTAAGGCTGCTCAACCACTCACTATGATGTGCACTGACCATCAGGGGGCAGATGCTCTGACTGGTAAGTTAGCTTGCTGCTGGGGTCTGGCCTATTGGGACTGAGCAAGACAGGCCAGACAGGCCCTAGAGCCCTCCTGTGGTCCCTCCCTGGTGGCTAACCTCCTTCATCCTTCCCTGGCCCAATCATGCACGGGTGGGATTCCTCGGCATGGCCTGTGCCTTCTAGCAATCTGGGACCCCTCAGAGGATGTTGGAGAGCCAGTTTTGGCTCAATCCTACAGGCCCGGCTGAGGAATCCCACTGGTCATGAATTCGTGCACCAGGCCTCTAGTACCTTAATAAAAAATACAATATAATTGAGGCCAGGAATAAATATAAGATTCACTAAGTAAAGAGAACCAGGAGCTGCTAATCTCACCAGCAGGTCAAAGGTGTTATTCCCATGTTATACATGAGACAAAAGAGACTCAGAGAACCAACATGACTTCCCCAAGAACACAGCTGTTAAGTAGTAAGGCCGGGGCTCAAAACCAGAGCCATCTGGTATTAAGGTGCATGTTCTTTTCAGTCCCTCCCATAAACCAGGCTGGGCCCATGGCTGAGCATAATGGCCAAATACGGAGTCAGACCCCAACTCCTGCTCTTTGAGGGAGAGGATTTGAAGGTTGGGCCTGGATCTGAAAAGCTACGTGCTATCCTTTTTTATGAAGATGATGCTCCTCACCCATCACCAACTCCCTGCACAGGGTATAGGAATTATCCCAATGACCATCTATAGTCTCTGTGCCAGTCTTCACTGTACCAAATGGGAGCCCGAGCAAAATGACAGGCCAGGGCTGGGGTTCTGCCTGGGTCTGCCAGACACCCAGAGAACCACGGTGAGACCTTCAAAGGGAAAACCATACCCTCCCTGTCCTGCCAGGATCCTCCACATTGCCACAGCTCTATATTTTCCAACTCCAGAAATAGCCATTGAAGACAACCACACGAGCCCTCTCCTGGCCCTGGGCTCATTTGACCAGTCTTAGCTTTCATGGTCTGATTTCTCCCTGGGACTGCTACCAACAGCCTCACAATCACCTATGCTGACTCCCATCCCACTTCACTTCTCATTTTGTGTCATTGTGTTCTTCATAATATCATCAATGTTTTCCCACTGCCTAAGCAGTGCTTTGCAAAACACAGGGAGTAGCAGATCATAACATCAATATAATGGGCCATTTAAAAATATGAAATAAAATAGAAAAAAAAAGAAAATAGAATGCATCCCATGTGATAAGGTTAAATATTATCTCTTGAAATTTTTTATTCAGTTAGATCTACCTATTCATACATATATGTTTACTTATGTACCAACTAGAAATGCAACTAACACAGTGCCTGACACATTGTAATCACTAGGAAAGTGCTTATTCAATTAAATTGAATCCTTGAACAACCCGATGGGGTGGGTATTACTATTTTGCACATAAAAAAAGAGGAGCTCAGAGAAGTCAGGTGACTTTCCCAAGGTAACACAGCTGTTCAGGAGTGGAACAGTAGAATAGAAAAAGTCAATCAGTTTTTACACACTGCAATCTTGACCTCTGGCTGTACCTGGTTTCTGGAACATGGACCCCAGTGCAGATTCCTCAGGCACTGGCTTGGCCAGAAAGAGATCTGAGCAAAGTCCCTCCCCATGTATAGGAATGACCCCAGTCCATCCATATATTCTTCACAGAGTCTGTCCCTTCACAGACCCCTCTCAGCTCTATAGTTTTGGGTGGGTGAAATCATGCTGCCCTAGCGGAGGCTGGGCTTAGAGGAGAGGCTGAGAAAGACAGGAAGAAGGGTACAGCAAGAAGGAGGCGGGAAATACAGAAACTGAGGCAGAAATGGATACCGAAAAGGATTGAACAACCTAGAGAGGTGAAGGCAAGAAAGAGAGGAGAGAGAGGGAAGGGCAGAGAACAAGGGAGGAAGAAAGGTAGAAGAGGGGGAAGGATGGGAGAGAAGAAAGGGTGCAGGAGGGCCAGACAGAGACCACTGTGGTTCCCTAGACTCTTCTCTGCCCTGTTACTCTGGCTCAGGGCTTCTTATCCTCCCTTCTGTGTATCCATCAGCATCTGGTATCCGGTAAACGGTAGCTCCCTCATGTTTCATCTGGTCAGAAAGCGACCAGCATTCAGCTCATTGGGCAATGTCAGCTCCTTGCCTGGGTGAGAAAGTTTGCCTAGGACCTGTGGCACTTTGGTGGCAGAGAAGTGAGTCAGGGATGGAACAGCATCAGATAAGGTCCAAAAGCTGGGGTGAGATTCAGACTGAGAAAGGTCTTGTAGGCTGTGTAATGAATTACCATGAATTTAGCAGTTTCAAAAAACTCATATAATGTCATAATTTCCACAAATCAGGAGTCTGAGAATAGCTTAACTGGGTCCTCTGTAAGGCTGTAATCAAGGTGTGGGCCAGAGCTGGGTTCTAATCGGGGACGTGACTGGGGAGGGATCTGCTTCCAAGCTCACAGAGCAGCATTCGGTTCCTTGCAGGCTGCGGGAGGTGTCTCTCAGCTCCTTGCTGCATGGTCCTCCCATAAGGCAGCTTGCAACATGGCATCCTGCTCCTGAAGCCAGCAAGGGAGACAGTCCCCAAGGAAGACAGATGTTATGATCTCATGTAATGTGATCATGGATACATATAATCACATATGAGGGTGTCCCAACAGCTGATCGCTCCATTGATGTTTCTTTTATTTTCAGACTTAACCCATTGGAATTAATAACTATTCAAAGTATGTATACATTTTGGGGGACACCCTGTATACTGTAACCTATGTTGTTCTTTATTGATTAGAAGCAAGTCACAAATCCTGTTCATACTCAAGGGAAGGGGATAATGCAAGGATGTGAATATGAAATGGGGGTCATTGGTATCGGCTTGGAGTCTGTCCACTCTGCCCTCTGTCTCCCATCGACTGATGTCTATTGTACTTGCCAAATACAATCACCACCTCACTCCTGAGATTCCATAAAACTCATCCTTCCTTTTTCAAAAAAGGTAGCACGTGTTTGTACTGAGTAGTTTTATCAGCTTTTCTCTTTCCAGTAGAATTTGGGGGATCCTATAGCCTTCTTTAATTGTACACTCTCTCTGTCCCTCACAGTTCAAGATAACAGTGCTCTTCTTTAATTGTACACTCTCTCTGTCCCTCACAGTTCAAGATAGCAGTGCTCTTTCTAAAAGAGAACTTTGAATCTCAGAGGGAAAAAGGAGGTGGGGAGAGATTAATCGGGAATTACATGCATAGCCAACGTACATCCACAATAGTGTGTTCACGGCCTGGGAGAGGCCGGTGCAGGGTGGAGGGGGTCAATGGGAAGAAAAAAAAAAGGGAGAAGTTATATAATACTTTCAACAATAAAGATAAAATTAAAAAAATACTTTGTGTGTCTAGTGTTGATATCAGTGGGGTTTACTCTATTAGGCAAAAGCCGCACCAATGTATTTGTGAGAAGCTCCTTGAGGTTTGTGGTGGATTAAGAGATTCTAGGAGGCATACCCTTAATCTCTTGAATAGCCCTCTTTTTGACTCAATTCTACTCTGATCCTTTCATCTTCATGATGTTTTAACAAAAGATTGTATCACACTTTCTGCTTTTTCTCTAGACCAAGGCCATTTCTTAATTTTAGCATCTTCTGCCATGTGGAGAGGCTGCAAATTTTCAAAATCATCAAGTCATGATTTCTTTTCAATAGTTTTTAAGTGAGCTTTCTCCTTAATTTATCTCTCTACTCACATTTTCTATAAACAGCAAGAAGAAATCTGGCAGCACCTCAACATTTTGTTTAGGAATCTCCTGAGAGTATTAACCAATTTATCACTTACACATTCTGTTTCCACATAACTGCAGGAGACAAATTTTCTAAGCTTCTGTCACCATCCAACAAGGGTTCCCTTTCTCCAGTTGCTATTAATAAAACCCCACTGTCTGTGAATCCTCATTGGCAAGTCCTCTAAGTCCACATTTCTGCTAACAGTCAAAGCAAAGCAATCTAGGTTTTCTTTTCATTCTCCTCAAAATACTCCCAGCCTCTGCCTACTGCACAGTTCTAAAGCCACTCCCACCTTTTTAGATACTTGTTATAACAGCACCCCATTTTAGGAGCCAAAATCTTTGTTAGTTATCTATTGCCATGTAATAATTTCATCATAAACTTAGAGGCTTTAAACACCACACAGTTAGAACCTCACAGCTTCTGTAGGTTAGCAGTCTGGGGAGGGCTTGGCGGGGCCTCTGTAAGGCTGTAATAACTTGTCAATGGAGACAAAATAAATTTGTGGTTTTCGGGGGTTGGGGGAGGAAGAATGGGGAATGACTGCTAATGGGTATGGGGTTTCTTTTTAGGGTGATAATATATTTTGGAATTAGTGGTGATGGTTGTCTAACTTTGTGAATATATTTTAAAAACATTAATTATATATTTTATTTATTTTATACAGAGAGGAAGGGAGAAGGATAAAGAATTAGAAACATTGATGAGAGAGAAACACCAATCAGCTGCCTCCTGTACACCTCCTACTGGGGATGTGACCGCAACCAAGGTACATGCCCTTGACCGGAATCCAACCTAGGACCCTTGAGTCCACAGGCCGATGCTCTAGCCACTGAACCAAACCGGTTACGGCGAATTATATATTTTAAAGGTGAAAATTTATGGTATGTGAATTATTTCTCAATTACAAACTAAGAGGTGTTAGCCAGGGCTGGGTTCTCATCTGGGGCCTGACTGGGGAAGGATCTGCTTCCGATGGCAGCAATGGTTCCTTGCAGGCTGCTGGAAGGAAGGCCTCAGTGCTCGTTGGATGATGACTGGAGGCCTCCTCAGGTCCTTCTGCATGGCCCTCTCTGTATGGCAGCTCACAACATGGCAGCCTGCTTCTTCAAAGGCAGCAAGGGCTTACCTGTGGGCATTACAGTTTTACAGTCTTAGGTAGCCTAGTCACATATATGTAACCACACCCTGTCCCCTTTGCTGTATTCTCTTGGTTGGAAGCAAGTCCCAGGTTCTGCCCACACTCAGGGGAGGGATTTGTGCAAGGGTGTGAACACTAGGTGGTGAGGGTTATGGGGGTCACCTTAGAGTCTGTTGCCACGTAGGCTAATTTACTCTGAGATGAGAGCTTTGAGCTGAGGAGTAACATGATCTGACATGTTATGAAAGGACATCTGTGGCTACCACGTTGAGAGCAGATTGAAGGTGCCAAGAGTAGAAGCAGGAAGCAAGAGTTAGAAAGCCACTGCAAAAAATAATACAGATGAAAAGTGGGGTGTGGGGCTGTTATTGGGTTGACACAGACAAAGTTCTCTCCCACGACTTAGGGGTCCTCAGAGCTTCCCCAGGAGATAGGATTCTTCTCCCCCAGCAGGCTTTAGCCTTCTCTCAGGGGTTTGCCCCCTCTTTCTTTAAGGTCTCTTCAGCCTAACACACACACTAGCCAGCTCACTAAAGCAGACAGCAATTGAACTGCTGTTCTATCAGCAAAATATTGTTAAGTAACTATAGCATGGTGCTAGTACTAAGAATACAAGGAGAAATAAGGCATGACCTGTGTGCTGGAGAAGTTTATGGTCCAGTGATGGTGAGGGTACTGTAGGTGAGCACACTCTGCCAGCACGTGAACAACGATGGGGGGAAGCAGGGGTTAGTCAGGGGTGAAGACCTAGAGGGAGATAAGAGATACCTAAGTCCCGTGATATAAACTAACAGACATAGTATGCCCCAAGAAGCACATTCTTAACGCTGGCAGCTCCAGTAGTCTCTACCTCCCCACCCCAACCTCCACTCCTTTCCTATCCCCACCTCACTACCAAGCTACCTTTGACCCTAAGCTAGAAAACCTTCTGCACCCACCTTCCTAATTTTTCACTTCCACCAGAAGCCATACTTAGGTTCCTCTTAGCAACCTAGAGAAGAGCTATCTACCAGAAATATAATGTGAGAACATGAATGATTTTAAAATTTCTAAATAGCCACATTTATAAAAAAAAAGTGAAATTAATTTAAATAATATCTTTATTTAACCCATATATCCAAAATATTATCATTTCAACATGTAATGATATAAAATTATTAATGTGACCTGGCTGCTGAGGCTCAGGGATTTATCATTGACTTCTAACCAGAAGGTCACGGTTCAATTCCCATCAGGCTACATGCCAGGGTTGCACGCTCTATCCCAGGTAGGGGGTGTGCAGGAGACAACTGATTAGTGATTCTCTCTCATCATTGATATTTCTCTCCCCCTCTCCCTTCCTCTTGGAAGTCAATAAAAACATGTTTTTTAAAAAGAAAAATTATTAATGTGGTACTTGAAAGCTTTTGTTCATACTAACTTAGAAACACATTTCCATTTGGATGCTGAATTTTTATTGGGAATATGTGGTCTGTGTTTAGATTTCAAAAAATTGAAAAAGTAAATTCACATCTCCAAGCTGTCTCATACAAACTTGAGTTTTCCAATAGAATATCAGTTTTAAAATTTACTTTTAAATTTGCTAAAATTAAGTACCTTAAGAGTTCTTCAGTGGCACACACAAGTCACATTTCAAGTGCTCAATACCTACATGTGACTAGTAACTACAGGAACATCGGCCTTTCCTCTCTGGACCCCAGGCCCACCTCTCAGCTTCGGCTTTCTCTAGTCACCCATTTCACACAGATCCTGCTATGCCCAGAATCTCTATGCAGACACACATGACCCTAATGCCTCCCCTTCTTCCCTGCCCTGTCCTCTCCCCGCCCCCCCCCCCAATCCATCTCCAGCCTGCAGAAGGCACCCATGACTCATACCCATCCCTGGTTCCCCTGGCTCACTTTTGCCCCGCCCCCTAGCTAAATTATCACCTCTGTGCATAAATATTAGCATGCCGGAAAGCCAATTTGCATACTAATTACTTCTGCCCTAGTCACATTCACACAATTTCAGGATCAGGAGGCTTTCTCCCCCCACTGGATGAAGCCCCAGGAAACTGGATCTTATCTTCCTGTCATCTACTGGAAGAGGTGGGATTTCAGTATTTGCTTGTTTTAAGAAATGGGAAGGAGGACCAGAAAAGGTACCTGAGCATGGGTGGTAGTGTGGGTGGGGGAGAGGGTGCCTTTGTGGGGGCTGTGGGAGTGGGATGTTTTACATACGGTTCATTTGTTGGTATGATCTGGTTGTTAAAGAAGTACCTTAAAGAATTATTTCGCAGTCATATTTTAAATTTTTTATAATTTAAATTCTTTCCCTCAGGCTGTTTTTTTTTTCCCCAAACTTCTGATCATTCGGGGGAAATGGCTCTATTTGCACAACCCCACCTCTGAGATTTAGCCCCACGCTGTAAGACCTCCTCCTTGCCATGCCCTTGCCAGAGCCTCTGCTGGGCATTTGCCCTCCCCAATCATCCCACTTTGGCAGCCGCCCGCCCCCTCCCAGCTTTGGCCTCCCCCTTCCTGGGAATGAGCCTGCTGTTCTGCTACTGAGAGGCTGGGATAATCCTCCCTGAGCTATTTCAAGGATAAGTCCTACTGCCCTGTGCCCAGCTCCCACACCACTGGGATTTCAGAGCGGTAGGCACTATGCCACCAAGGGAGGGGCACAACTTTGTGATGCACATATAAAGGCAGTGGGCCCTGGGCTCAAGCTTCCAGGTTCCTTAGAGCATGTTATGGTCAGTAGAGTTCATTGGCAGCCTCTAAGAGCTGGGGAATTGAGAACCAGCAACCTGGGTCTTCAGTCTTTGCCTTCACTCACACACACACACACACACACACACACACACACACACACACACACAACTCTTCTTTCCCCCTCACCCTTCACCTTCACACACCAAACCTCATTATGACTTTCATAGACTAAGTACTTTGCCTTCATGGGGACTTTATTCTAATTTTTAAGTCCTTACCTGAGGACCTCTAGTATAATATAATGGACTAGAGGCCTGGTGTGTTGAAGTGATGGTCAAGCTGTGCATTACTCTTTTATTAAATAGGATAAGAGTGCTTAGAAAGAGATGAATCTATCTGACCTTGGATAAGGTCTTAAATCTCTCAAAGCCTCATTTTTCTTTGACTGTACATATGAATGACAGAATCTTTTCCTCACCAATTTTAATCAGTAGTAAACATTGTATATGTACATGTAATTTACACAATGAAACTCTATACACTTGTTAGGAAATAGGTTTGTTATGCAAAATAAATTCACACAGATCTCCTGCCACTTCTCCATGGTTCAGGTACTCTGTCGTAATTGAGATTATATATGTAGGCTCCCCGAATGTTACCTAGTATTGTGGTCTGGTTCCTATTTACTTCTCTAATCTCACCCCACTTCTCTCTGCCTTGAACTTCAGCAACACCAACCTACTTATGGTCTCGTTCATTCCCACTACACACTGAACTGTACGTTTTCTCACCTCCTGACCATTGTTGCAGAAACTGGCTGGCTCTTCTCCTGGGCATATAGACAGACCATCTTTCCCAGCTTCACCTAGCCAATGAAATGGAATGCCATATGCTGCTTCCAGGTCTGTTCCAGCAAACCTCTCACATCCTCTTCAAGCTCTTGCCCCTTCCAACCTTGGAAGCCCAGTGTTTGTTTGTTTGTTTGTTTATTAACAATCCCCACCAGAGGATAGTGTTCTCATTGATTTTTGAATAGAGTGGAAGGGAGAGGGAGAGACAGAGAAAGAGAACCATCAATGTGAGAGAGACATATTGATTGGTTGCCTCCCACATGTGCCCCAACTAGGGCTAGGGATCTAGCCTGCAACCCAGGTAGGTGCCCTTGAACAGAATCAAACTCTGAGCATTTCAGTCCTTGGGCTGATGCTCTAATGACCAAGGAGACCTGGTTAGGGTTTTCTTTCTTTTCTCTCTTTCTCTTTCTTTCTTTCTTTCTTTCTTTCTTTCTTTCTTTCTTTCTTTCTTTCTTTCTTTCTTTCTCTTTCTCTCTCTCCTTCCTTCCTTCCTTCCTTCCTTCCTTCCTTCCTTCCTTCCTTCCTTCCTTCCTTCCTTCCTTCCTTTCTGACCAAGGAGAACTGGTTAGGGTTTTCTTTTCTTTTCTTTTCTTTTCTTTCTTCTTTCTTTCTTTCTTTCTTTCTTTCTTTCTTTCTTTCTTTCTTTCTTTCTTTCTTTCTTTCTTTCTTGGCTGATGCTCTAATGACCAAGGAGAACTGGTTAGGGCTTTCTTTCTTTCTTTCTTTCTTTCTTTCTTTCTTTCTTCCTTTCTTTCTTTCCCTTCCTTCCTTCTTCCCTCCCTCCCTCCCTCCCTCCCTCCCTTCCTTCCTTTTCTTTCTTTATTTTTCTTTCTTTCTTTCTTTTTTTCTTTCTTTCTTTCCCTTCCTTCCTTCCTCCCTCCCTCCCTCCCTCCCTTCCTTTTCTTTCTTTCTCTTTCTTTCTTTCTTTCTTTCTTTCTTTTTCTTTCTTTTTCTCCCTTCCTTCCTTCCTTCCTTCCTTCCTTCCTTCTTTTCTTCCTTCCTTCCTCTCTCTCTCTCTCTGTCTCTTTATTTTTGTTGTTTTTGTTAATCCTCACCCGTTGATATTTTTCCCCTTTGATTTTTAGAGAGAGCAGAAGGGTGGAAGGGAGGGAGAGAAAGAAGCATCAATGTGAGAGAAATACATCAATCAGTTGCTTCCTGCACCCATCCCAACAGGGGCTGGGGCTGGGGATGGAACCAGGAATCCAACTTGTGACTCTCGGGTATATGGCAGATGCTCCAACCACCAAAAAACAAAAAAACCAACCAACCAACCAAACATACAAACAAACAAACAATGACCAGGGCGGAAGCCCTGTGTTTTAGATAGTAGAGCCACTAATGGGTCCCTGAATTAAAATGTGAAGCAAAAGTCCCAGCTGGGTGGTTCAGTTGGTTGGAGCATCCTTCCATACACCAAAAAGTTAAGGATTCCATTCCTAGTCAGGCACATACCTAGGTTTCAGGTTTGATCCCCAGGAAGCAACCGATGCATGTTTCTCTTTCTCATTGATGTTTCTCTCTCTCTCTCCCTCTCCCTTTCTTTCTCTTTAAAATCAACTTTTTAAAAAGCATTGGAAAAAAAAAGAGAGAGAGAGAGAGAGAATTCAAGCCCTGGATGGGTAGCTCAGTTGGTTAGAGCATCATCTCGATGCACCAAGGTTACAGATTCCATCCCAGTCAGGGTACATACAGGAGGCATCCAATAAATGCATAGATAGGTGGAACAACAAATCTATGTCCCTCCCACTCTCCTTCTAAAATTAATACATTAAAAAAAAAAAAAAAAAGACTATTCAAACCAACTCCACAGAAGGAGAGACAGGGAGGGAGGACAAAACTCAGGGAGTATTAGAAAGAAAGTAGGGTTGCCAGATTTAGCAAATAAAAGTATCACATGGCTATGTGATTTTCAATTTCAAATAAGTAAGAAATTTTTTAGTTTAAGTATGTCTTGTGCTTAGTTTTAGACATACATGTATATGTATATGAATATGTATATATTAGTGTTTGTAAAATTATAAATATGTGTTAGTATAAGAATATGAATTTTATCTAGAAATTTAAATTAACTTGGTGTCCTGTATTTTTCTCTGGCAACCTTAAAAGAAAGGCCGAGAACTCTAAGACAAGACAATGAATTAAGGAGGAACTACAGCAGGATCTCTGGACTAATGTTTCCTTTCTATATTTAAACATTTCAAGTCCTGTTTTTTAAAACTATCTAGCTTGATTTTTTTGAGGGAACATTTACATAACATAAAATTGTGAAAACAAGCCATCTTTTCTGTCAAAGAACAGTTTAGACAGCTGCCATTTTGGACTATGTGACTTGGCAGCCACCACGAAGGCCACATGGCTGTAAACTCACCTGGGGGCCGCCATCTTGAATCGCAAAGGCCAACCCCTCCCTTTGAATTAGCCAATCATGAAAGACTGTGCCCCTGAGCTCCAATCAAGAGCAAAGGACAGGTCAGGTGCCTAAGGGATTATGCCTGCTCCGTGTGCACACGCTTCTAGACCATGTGTGTACACCCTTCTAGGTAGAAGTAAATATGTTTGCCTTGCTGCCCGGCTCCCCAGTGTTTTGTATTCTACCAGAACCCCTGATGTGGGGGCTCACCTTATTTCTAACAAAATTTACTATTTCAACCATTTTTAAGCGGCATTAAGTACACACTCATATTGTTTTGCAAATATCACCACCAATCTCCAGAACTTCATCATCCCAAACTGGCCTGTCAAAGTGTAAGGCAGCAGAATTGGAAGCAGTGGCCGGTAAGGTGCACCCTGTAGGGCGACTAGATTAGTAGCAAAGATTACAGAAACATTAACCAGTAAATTACATCCTGCCCCCCTTGCAGAGTGGGAGAGCCCAGGGGTAATGATAAGGGAACAGGAAAGCAGAATGCTTGACCAAGAATATGTGAAACTGAGATTAATGTAAATGTCACGGTTTTGGGAAAAACAGACTGTAAAAGTCCCCCTGACGACATCTGTGTGACCCTGTTGTTTGTCTCAGAGTATTTAAGCCCTGGCTCTGCACTGTCTCGGGGCTCTCAGCCTCTACTCTGACTTCAGGGTATGTTGTGAGCCCCAGCATGCTTGGTGAATAAACCCTTTGCTGTTTGCATGAGAACGTCTCTTGGTGCCTTTGTGAGAGCAGCGGGCGTCCCGGGCTTAACAAAAGAAAACCAGAGCTAACAAAAACAAAAACAAAAACAAACAAACAAACAAACAAAAAACAAAAAAAGGAAGAAAAAGAAAACCAGAGCTGTTAAAGAAGTGAAACAGATTTTTGTCAGGACTTTGCAACAGGAGACAAGTGACCTCAGTATAGAACCAAAGTCGATTTTGAATACAACGTGAACAAATGGGGACTTATAGCCAAGAGAGGCGGCAGTGGTCCTGATGGAAAATTACTAAGAGTGTGAAGTAATTTTTTGCAGAACTGACCTGACTGGATTCTTGCTGAGGGCAGGCCAGGGTGACCAGATATCCTGGGGGACTGGGTCAGGTATGTTGGACGATCTGATAGAGGGTGGGGGATTCTCGCTGTCATTCAGAGATGCAGGTAGAGGCCTCTCTGGAAGAGGAGTCAAAGGAGCCCCGCTGTTTGGTCAGACAACTCCTCCCATCCCCCCCTCCCCCCAGGCCTCCCCGCCCGGCCCCCAGCACTCTGCTCTCTGCCCCCATGACCTTGACTACTCCAGCTACCTTGTATCGTAAGTGGAGTCACACCGTTTTTCCTTTCGGGTCTGACATTATTTTATTTTTAAAGGGGGGTGGAAACGAAGTGAATTCTATGGGGAGAACGGCCACAGACTGGAAGACAAGACCATAAAAGACGTCTTAAATAATCAGTAGGTCTGTGGGGCTGAGGGGAGGGGTCGGGAACCCAGCCCGTCAGAGGGAGGGCGGGGAGGGGGCAGAGGCGGTGCCGAGCCGTCCGCCGCGGACCCGAGTGCGGGCTCCGGGCAGGGGAGCTTATCTGGGCCGCTGTCGGGCCCGAACTCGGGAGCCAGAGCGGCGGCGGGCGGCGGGCGGCGGGGCGGGGCGGGCGGCGGAGGGCGGGGCTCCGCGGGGCCGGGCGCGAGGGAGCGGCCTCCAGAGGCGGACCTGCGCCCCAGCGGACGACCGACGGCGCCGTCCGCCCCGCTGCCCGCCCGGGAGCGGCGTCCCGGCTCTGCCCACCAGTAAGACGGGTCTGACCGCCCTGGGCCCCGGCTCCTCTCCCCGAGCCCCCGCGTCCCCCTCCCCGGAGTGAGGCCGGGCCGGCGCCGGAGGCCCCGCTGGGAGCCCGCCGGGCGGCAGGCCGCGGCTCTCACTTCCTCCGCGGCCCGCCCGCCCCTCACGCGCCCTTCCGCCCGCGGGCGGGGCTCCGGGACCGGCCGGCTGGGTCCTCAGACCTTCGCGGCCCCCAGGCCCCCCAGGCGGACTCACCCTGCCTCCCGGCCCACCGTACGGGGCCCTGCCTGCGGCGCCGGTTCCTGACCCGGAGCCGGTGTTCCGAGAGGGTGTGCGGGAAGGACTCCGCGCGCTTCCGAAATCGCGTTGAGAGAGACGGGCGGTGCGGGTTCCTTTTCTGAACGAGGCCGTAGTTCTTCCCGGATTCTCCGAGGTAGTGCAGTTCGTTAGGAATATGGGAGCCTCGTGTGTGATTCTAAAAGTAGAAGGAGCCCAGACCGGGCGACTCGCTTGGTTGGAGTGTCATCCCGGTCGGGGCACAGAGCGAGGTTGTGGGTTCGATCCCCTGTGGCGCGCTTGAGGCAACCAAAGGTCTGTCTTATCCTCCTTCCCCCTACCCGCTTCCTCTGAAATCAATAAAAACGTATCTTCGGGTGAGGGTGAAAAATTAAATAAATAAAAGTAAAAAGAAACAGGTGATGTTAATTTAGTAATGTTTTATTTAACTCAGTATAGCTGAAATACGATCATTTCAGCATGTAATCATTATATATACAGTCGTTCCCGGGTTTTGCTTTTCATGGTCTTAGTTATCCTGGGTCAACCACAGTTTGCAAATATTACATGAAAATTTTGGAAATAACTCACAAATTTGTAAGTTGCACCCAATTTTGAGGAGCATGTTGAAATTGAAATATGGTAGCATTCTTCTAGGGTAAAACTGCTGAAACTTGATCCTGCTATTATGCTTAAAACCAAAGGGTAGTCTTCAGCTTCTAGCTTGAGACCTTGAATCCCTTTGTAGCCCATAAAGGAGTGACCCAGGGACGCCAGGGGCTGAGCTGTACTAGCTGCTTTCGTGAGATAGGACTGGGATCCCCCCCCCCCCCCCCCCCCCCCCGTAGCAAAATACACGGTTAGAGACAAGGAGCGGGCAACAGAGTCAATCTTAGTCCGCTGTAACTTCCCTATCCCCGAGATAGGGACCCCGAGAGATGTTCTCGGAATTTAAAACAATGAAAGCTTACAGTTCAGACCCTATAAAAGGACTGCCTGCCCCGGGACAGCACGGTCGTGGGTGTTTGTCTCCACCGGTGGGTGGTGCCCTCCGACCTTCCTGGCCAGTTCAATAAAACCTTGCTTGCTTAAAATATATATTTTATTGATTTCTTACAGAGAGGAAGGGAGAGGGATAGAAAGTTAGAAACATCGATCAGCTGCCTCTTGCACACCCCCTACTGTGGATGTGCCGGCAACCAAGGTACATGCCCTTGACCGGAATTGAACCTGGGACCTTTCAGTCCACAGGCAGATGCTCTATCCACTGAGCCAAACCCGATTCGGCTCCTTGCTTGCTTATTACCAACTTAACCCCTCCGTGGTCATTTGCAACTGGTTGTAGAAGTCGCCCTATAACAGAAATCTGGAAGGTGTCTCACTCTAGTTGCTCCACCACCCCCCTTAGTCACTTAACAGCTGACTAAGTTATCGGGTCACCTGCAAGGAACCAACCACTGTGCCCCAAAGCCATTCAAATTAACTTTTACTACAGTATCTTGTTATAATTGTTTCATGATTGTTGTTAATTTCTTACTGTGCCTAATTTACAAATCAAACTTTATCATAGGTATGTATGTATAGAAGAAACATGTGTATAAGTGTTCAGTATTATCTGTGGTTTTAGGCATTCACCTAGGACCTTGAAACATATTCCTCATGAATAAGGACTGTAAAATACTTTGAGATATCTTGCATATTTTTTCCTATTAAGCATTTTAAATTCTGTGTCTGTTTTACACTTATGCTACAACTCAGTTCAGACTAGCCATATTTCAAGTGCTCCGAGCCACATGCAGCTTGTGGCTACCATGTTGGACAGCACAAGTCTGAGGGTCTCAGCCCAAACTCCTTGCCATGGTATTGTGTTTTTCATAATCTGGCCTATCTTTATCTTTCTTTTTTCTGCTCCTTGGTCAAGGATAGTTATACCCTCACCTTCTACCTGGAATGCTCTCTTTGGGCCTATTCGGGAAATAGAGCTTCTACTAAGAGGCCTTTCCTGACTCCCATAATCCCAAAGGAGTTGGTCACACCTTCCTCATGGCTGGATTAGAGCACTTCTCCTATGCTCTTCTTACCAGCTATCTCCATAGCTAGTATACTGTCCTATTCATCTTTGTTGTGATGATGATGGGCACCTAACAGTTGATCAGTAGATATTTGCAGACAAAATGAACAAACTACCAATCAGTTATACTCATTTTTTAAATTTTCGAATGGATCTGTTACTTTCTTGATTTGTGCCTGAATTACCTCCTTGCACATAAGTGTACACACAGACATTCTGTAAATAACCACAGAAATGCATTTCAAGATGTGCACTGCCCTGGCCAGTGTGCTTAGTGGTTAGAGTCAGCCCACACACCATAGGGTATCGCGTTTGATTCCTGGTCAAGGGCACATGCTTGGGTTGCAGGTACATCCCCAACACCTAATGTGTGAGGCAACTAGTCGATAGTTCTCTGTCTCTGTATCTCTCTCCCTATCTCCCTTCTTTCTTCCCTCCCTTCCACTCTCTAAAAAAGTCATTGGGAAAAATATCCTCTGGTAAGGATGAACAGCAACAACAACAGCAAAAAAGATGTGTACAGAAAAGTGTCTTCTGCCTTTATCTCCTCCCCATCTTACAGAAGGGAAAACTGAAGTACAGAACTGTTAGGATGGCCAGCAAATTTGCATCAATATAAATACAAAGGCCCTAGCCACTTTGGCTCTGTGGATAGAGCGTCAGCCTGAGGACCAAAGGATCCTGGGTTCGATTACAGTCAAGGGCACATACCTCAGTTGCAGGCTCCTCCCCAGCCTGGGCCCTGGGAAAATCAATGGAAAATTATACTCGAGTAAAGATTAAATACACACACACACACACACACACAGAGTAGGATTCTCCTTAAAAGGAGTGGGGGAAGTCTCAGGGTTAGATTCTTCAGATAGGAATAACTGGCCCCACTTTGGTCATTTGATAGGAGCGAAGTGAGGAGATGAGGTAACACTGGGCTCTGATAAGGATTCAAGGCAGGTTCAGGTCTGAGAAACTGAGGATGTCATTACTGGAAAACAAGTTGGAGAGCAGAACAACCGTCTCAGGTAACGAAAAGTGCTGGCCTGGGAAGGGTAGGAGACAAGTAGGGTAGAAGGAAGGGCTGGGAAGGCCGGCAGAAGGAGTAAAGAAGTACACACACCTGCTTGTTGAAGATGGTGTGATACATTAGGACTAACTACTTAGCAGTGACCCTCTCCATGTGTAGAATGGGAAATAGAATCAGATATTCAGAGAAGGCAAGCAACTTACACAAGGTCACGTAGCACTTCAAGCTCTCGCTAAGCCCTCCCTGCCACAGTCACCCAGCCCTACTCACACCTCTTTGCAACTAGGGGTCCCAGCATGGTGCCTAGGAAAACAGGTCTGGGGCACAGTGCCAGGCCTGATTAGTGTCTTCCTCACCATCTTCTACCAAGGGCCTGTGATTAGGCCTATTTATAGAGGCCCAGTGCCTTAATATTCTGCCTGGTGCATCTCTTGCCAATCAAATCCGTGCTGTCTGCAGTGTGATTGCTGCTTTAGTGACACCAGGGAGTGGAGTTAATTAAACCCAGTATAAATAGACTCTGCCATGTCTTACAATTCGACGGAGTGTTTTTCCTTCCTGTTTCCCACCCCCACATGCCCCTTCTTCCTGGCCCCCCTTAACTCTAGCCTGGGTGAGCGGAACTTGGACACCTATACCTAGAGCCATGAGCCATTGCCTGTTCTGTCTCAGAAACAGGCCCTCAGTCCCTCAGTGACCAAAGTGAGAGGAACCCAGGAGTCCACCTTCTCTGGTTTACAGACGTGGGTGCCATTTGGTAGTTAACTGTGACAATCACCCCTCCTCCCACCCAATCTATTCTGCTTCCAGGCTTTTTTTCCCCCACTCTGCAACAAAGGTTTCTTTCTCGTTCTCCAGGCTGAGGAGGTTGGAATGAAGTAGCATAAAATGAGGGTCTCTAGTAAGGTCCCAAGCACTTTATGGGGTCAGTCAGTGTTACACCTTCTCAGAACCCTTCTCATCAACCTCTGTTGTCCCTACCCATTTCCCTCCTTCATTCACTCAGTAAGCACAGAAGACCAGCTCCTGTGGGTTCCTGGCCTCCCCCAAAATGCTGTCCCCAACTCCCGCCTGTACAGGCTGAACTTGTGGTAGGTGCGGGTGGGTGAGTACGGCAGCCCTGATGCTCTGGTTCCCGCCCGCAGGCATCATGACTCCCACGAGGGCCCAGCACTCTCTGGCAGGGCAGACCTACACGGTGCCGCTCATCCAGCCAGACCTGCGGCGGGAGGAGGCCATCCAGCAGGTAGCAGATGCCCTGCAGTACCTACAGAAGATCTCCGGAGACATCTTTAGCAGGTGGGTGCTGCCAGCCATCCCCACCCCATCAGGGGCTTCTCCCTCCCCGGGGCAGTCATTCTCTCCATTCCTCAGGAGGCACCCTCTAGAAGCAGCCCTTCTGGTGATTCTTGGCCCTGAGGGCACCAAGCTGGCTTCCCTGTGCCCAAGGAGCCCAGCTTAGAAGCTTGTTCTCATAAGTGCTCATAAGAGCTACCTAATGTTCCACTTAGCTCCCTGGGTTCCCTGTGGCCCCACAGGCCTGGAGGTGATACTGCTCTCCTAACGCATCCTCTTCCTGCCACTGGATTCCTTCACTTAATCCTGCAGTTAGCAAATACATATTCAGCACTTCTTGTGTGCAAGGCACTGCCACTCTCCTTAGTCACAGTGGTGAATAAGGCAGCGTCCCTGGCCAACTAGAGGCTATGCTCTGGCAGGAAAGATAGACTGTCATTAATCAATTGTATGTTAATTTTAAAATTACAATTATAAGACCTGTTTTTATTTTTACGTTTTTTACCAGAGGCCCGGTGCATGAAATTTGTGCACAGGGAGAGGGTGTCCCTCAGCCCGGCCTGTGCCCTCTTACAATCTGGAACCCCTTGGGTAGGGTCCTTAGGCCTGGCTAGTGATCAGGGCCTATCAGGGCTTTCCTTCCCCCTGTTGCTGGCAGTTGGCCCCCTCTCCCCCCCACTGCCACTGCTTGCTATCTGTGCAGCACTTCCCCTCCGCCCTCTCCTACCACTGGTCGCCTCCCTCTGAGAGTGACAGACATGGGGTGCAATTGCTTGGCTGGTCTGGGCCTCCCTCTGTGGGGTGATCACTGGCTGGCCCTGTACACCTGCCACAGCCCTGCCGGCTGAGTAGCCTGGGCCTCCCTCTACAGGGTGATGGCGGGGGCCCCACCCATCGCATCGCACCCACTTCAATGCGATGGTCATCCACACAGTCATTCTGTTGTTTGGTTGTTCTGTCGATTTGCATATCACACTATTACCCTATCTAATAAAGAGGGAATATGAAATTGAGGGTCACTCCATGACGAAGATGGTGATGGCTGGGCCAGCATGCTTGCATCATTGCCACAGCAACGACACAGGCGTTCCGCCCGCCCCGCCCACGGAGGGCCTGTGGGCAGCGTGCAGGCGCAGAGGCACAGAGCAGCCCAGGCCACTCTGGGCCTGTGGGCAGCACGCGCGGAAGGCGTCTGGGCGGGGGGTGGGGAGCCGACAGAAGGGCGGCCTATACTCCCCACATGGCGGCGGTGGCAGCTGTGAGCGTGCCACGCGAAGCCTGCGGGCCGAGCTGAAGTAGCGCCTACAGGCCGTCAGCACTGGAGTGGCTGTGCAGGTCCCGCCTCGCCCAGAAGGTTCGCAGTCACAGGGACAGTCACCGCGGGCGTCAGATTGACGTCCGCCCGGCCGCACAACGTGGGTTTGCGGATCTGCACAGTGCAGGCCTCCAGTGTGCGCATCCTCTCCTCCCCTCTGGGGTGTGGATATCCCCGGGCGTGCTGTCACCCACACACGCCTGCAACAGTCCCGGACCGTGGTGCACGCACATTCCCCCCCCGAACCCTCCCACCACACCGCACTTCCATCAACCTCAGCATAGCTACATCCCCCACAGGATGTGAGTATGTTCCCTCCGGCACGCTCACGTCCTTTGGAGAATGTCTGGGTGTTCTGGGTGCTGAGGGTGGGTGCCTGTGAGATGACAGTGAGAGGGCCCAGTGGTGATGCCCTGTTCCCGTGGAGGCCAGTGCAGCGACAAGATCACCTCCGTGGGGCTAATGCAGGTGCTGAGGGGGAGCAGGTGCGGAGAGACACACCTGGTGGGCGCGGGCGGCCCTCACTGAGGTGCCTTCGGTCAGCGTTCAAGATCGGGACCCAGAGGAGGTGAGGAGTTCCGTCCTCTCGGTGAAACGGTGGGACAGTCGGGCGGCTGCAGAGGAGGAATGTGCACTTTGGGTGCCGGCACCCATGAGCGAAGGCTGCCCTGACTGAGCCTCGCTCCTGCTGGGAAGTAGGTGAGTTAATGAGAAAAAACACTGATTCTCCTGCTGCCCACGAAGGTGGAAAGTGGAGTGGGGAGACATGCAGGGAGTGAGCGAGGTTCCAAACTTGCCGTTGGTTCCTTTTACCGCTGATTAGAGATATACAGGGGGTCCCTCCAAAATGTATATACACTTTGAATACCTACTAATTCCAATGGATTTAAACATGAAAAGAAACAACAATGGAGCTGCCATCTGTTAAAAGTTCAGGAACAAACCAGCAGATGGACATTCCCTGAGGAGTCCCGGATTGGAGAGGGTGCAGGCCAGACTGAGGGGCCCCTCTTTTCTGCCCCCGCCCCCACCTGTGAACGAATTTTGTGCACTAGGCCTCTAGTTATAATTCTTTATTGTTGAAAATATTACATACTGTATATCTCCCTTTTATCCCCATTGATTCCCTCCAGCCAACATCCCCTTGTCTGTATCTATGGATTATGCATATATGCATAATCTTTGATTGATTACCTCTCTCACTTAGATTCCACATATGAGTGCAATCATGTGATATTTCTCTTTCTCTGACTGACTTATTTGACTTAGCATGGTACTCTCCAGGTCCCTCCATGCTGTCTCAATGGGTAAGAGATTCTTTTTTTTTTTTTTACTGCTGTATAGTATTTCATGGTATAATGTACCACAGCTTTTTTATCCACTCACCTACTGATGGGTGCTTGGGTTGTTTCCAAGTATTAGCTATTGTAAATTGTGCTTCTATGAACATAGGGGTGATTAGGCAGGCAGGCAGGTGAGTGGTTAGGAGGGGTGGGGCTGCTGCAGCAGCGTGAGGGGCGGGGGCCCTTCCCGGCCCTGGGGTTAGGCTGCATGCCCTGTGGTCCTGGGTGCCTGAGGCTGCCTATGGCTGCAGCTGGCCTGAGTGAAGCTGGCCCAGGTCCTGGGTGCCTATAGCTGGCCAGAGGGAGGGAAGCCTGGGTCCTAGGTGTGGGGCAAGGCAGAGGCAGTTAGGAGCAATCAGGCCAGCAGGGGAGCACTTAGGGGCGATCAGGCAGGCAGGCAGAGGTGGTTAGGGGTGATCAGGCAGGCAGGCAGAGGTGGTTAGGGGCGATCACGCAGGCAGGCAGAGGGGTTAGGGGCAATCAGGCAGGCAGGCAGGCAGAGGGGTTAGGGGTCATCAGGCAGGCCAGTGAGCAGTTAGGAGCCAGTGTTCTTAGATTGCGAGAGGGATGTCTGACTGCCAACAGTCAGATATCTCTGACTGCCAATAGTCAGACATCCCTGAAGGGGTCCCTGATTAGAGAGGGTGCAAGCTGGGCTGAGGGAACCCACCCCCTCCGTGCATGAATTTTGTGCACCGGGCCACTAGTTTTTAAATAATTTTGTAGTATTTATATAGCATTAACTACATACCATCATTGATCCAAAGTACATTAATTCATTTAACCCTCACAACAACTTTATAAGGAACTACTGTTGTTACATCCATTTTATAGACAAGGAAACTGAGGCACAGAATGACTAAGAGACTTGCCCAAGTGGCAGAGCCAGGGGTCACACACAGATATGATGGCTCCAGACACTAGAGTTCTTACTGTCTTTATGAGAAGGGAAGGTGGTTGCCTTGAGAGTTATTAATGGGAATCAGAGGAGGCATCTGTAGGAAAGAAGATGCACGGTAAAATATGAAGGATGAGTGGGAGTTATTGTGAATGGGTAGTTGGGGAAGAAGAATGTTCCAGAAAGAAAGAAGTATATGAGTTAAAGCCCTGAGGTGGGAAGGACTTGAATGGAAGTCAGTGTGGCTGGGGCAAGAGGGGGTCACCTCATGAAGCTGATGTAGAGGCAGAGCCTTGGTGTTTGGCGATTTTGAGTTGGTGAGTGGCAGCCTTTTGGTTTATTCCAGTGCTAATCTAGCACAATCCTTAAGTTACAATGATTTTTCACTCAGTGTTTATTTAACACTAGAGGCCTGATGCACGAAACTCGTGCACAGGTGGGTGGGGGTGGTGGTGTCTCTCAGCCCAGCCTGTGGTTTCTCGCAACCAGGGACCCAGTTTCTAACTGTCCACCTGCTCACTCCTTACCACCCACCTGCTCATTCCTTTCTGCCCACCTGCTCGCTACTGCTTGGCTCGCTGTTCCTTAGTGCTGCCATGGAGGCGTGAGAGGCTCCCACTACCACCCCTGCACTCGCCAGCCATGAGCCTAGCTTCTGGCTGAGTGGTGCTCCCACTGTGGGAGCGCACTGACCACCAGGGGGCAGCTCCTGCATTGAGCATCTGCCCCCTTCTCCCCCGGTGATCAGTGCACGTCATAGCGGCCGGTCGTTCTGGTTGTTCCGCCGTAATGGTTGCTAGGCATTTATATATATAGATGAGGCACTGGTGTTTTCTATTTTCTTGCAAAGGTCCCAGGTTTTGTCCTGTCTTTCTCTGGCCATAAGCAACCTGAGATAGGCTTAGATCTTCTTCCTGGGTGCCCCCATCATGCCTCACATAGGAGCCCTTTATTCCACCCAGTGTAAAGGTTTTGACTGCCTGACTCAGGTTGATCTCATGGTCCAAGTCATCCCTTACCCCACCCCTTGCTTGCACCCCAGTCCTGGAATCCCCTTCTGCATCACCAGGTGACCTCTTCCTCCTCCATCAGTTGTGAGTCCACCTCTTCCTAAAGTCCTCCCCTGGAGCAGAGAATGGAGTCACTGTCTGTAGTTGGATTTGGCATAATCACCAGATCCACTGGACTCTTCTGTGTGTTGCTTTCCCACTGCTGTACCTGCCTGCCCGAGCCTGTCCAGAATATAAATATAACCAGGGCACGATGCCCAAGTGGTTCAGGAGGTTGACTCTGGAGCAGGCTGCCTGGGCTCCAGCTGGCTTCCCTATTTCCTTGCTCTGTAACTTTGGGAGAGTTATTTAACTTCTCTAAACCTTGATGTCCTCATTTGTAATGTGGTGATAATAAGGGTATCTTGTATCTTACAAATAGGATTATTGTAAAGATTAAGTTAATTAAAACTTGCAAAGAAATTACAGTGCCTGGAATATAATAAGTATGCAATCAGTGTTCACTCTTGATATCATCTCTGCTCATTTGCCGCCTGTGGTGGTCCTCTATTAAGTGGCTGTCAATAGTTATAGAAAGTGTTTGGTGCCCCTTTGTGCTACTTTTGTGTTAAGTATTTTCAAGGAACACATAAGCAAGAGGACACAGGCCTTAAAGAGCTGTCAGTCCCAGATTATGGCCACCCTATACCCGGTGATTGACATATTTGTGTTCCTCACAGAATTCTGACAGCATGCTTGCCTTTCTCTAAAGAGGGCATTGGATTTTTAGCATACTTTAATTTCCCTTCCTGGTATTTGGCTCCTGTAGACAGTTTAGTGGGATGATCTCCAGGGCAGGGATGGCGAGTTGGTCGGGAGTGGGTATAGGCCCTCCAAGTATCTGAAGGAGAGGGGAATGTCTCTGAGGAGCCCTCAGAACTAGGTTGCAGGTCACCCCATTGCTGGGTCTTGAGGGATGCCCAAGATTGTATGGCATGGCTCCTGTCCTCAAGGGTCTTGTATTTTGGAATAGGAGAGCAGTGTGTCTTGGTTGTTTCTTACTAGTAATTAGATAGCATAAACTGTGGGCCTCTTGGGACCTAGGGAAGAGAGGAATAAGTAAGAATTGACAGCATATTTATCAATTAGAACTTCCTAAACTAGTTTAAGTAAAAAGCAACCAATCAGTAGAGCAGGTTTGGAGCCGAAGGGCATAATGACTTGGTATTGCTTTCACTCCATCCCTGCTCTCCGCCTCTGGGTTGGCCCCATTCCCAGGTAGGCCTTGCTCTTGTGGTGGCAAGGTCACCCCAGTAGGGTCAGAGCTCCCAGGTTCTAGTTCCAATCCAGCATTTCCTCAGAAGTCCCACTTGCCTATTGGCCCAGCTTGGTTCTCTTCTCCATGCCAGAGCCGAATGCTGGGGAGAGAGGGGCCTGACACACTGCCTGGCTCAGACCTTGTCACATGTGTTACCATTATTCTAAGCCCGGGGTTTAGCCCCACCTGAAGTCCACGGACTGAGTCCGTGGGAGTGAAGGGTTCTGCCATGAAACCGGAGGCTGTTACTCGAATAAGAAAAAGTAGATGGTAGCGAGGAGAATCACATGCCTCCTAATGTGGTCAGGAAAGGCCTCTGAAGGAAAGAGGCATGAGCTAGGCCACAGGAAAGACTGGGTGTGCTTGGGCAGGACTGGGAATGTGACCCACAGGCCATCTGGTGGGGTCTGGAAATGTGTGCCAAAGGCTTAGAGTCCAGAATGTGGTGTTTCCTGGCTCCCAGAGTACAGACATTGCTAACTGTCTCATAAATCAATTGGCTGTGCGTCTGTGGGTCTCACTTCCCCCTCTGATCATGTGCCCTGGAGAGTTTGCTTCCGGCTTCTTTTCTGCATTGTAGGGGTGCCCCATGCAGTGGAGTGGGAGGGAAGAGATGGGTGAGTGAAAAGTTGGAATAAGTGAGTCAGGGCCCATGGGGACTTCTCTGAACAAGGCAGGACTTGGAGCTTAGTCCAGGAGTTTCAGGGAGCCCGGATAGGTGCTTGAGCAGAGAAGTGATGGGACAGAAGAGTTTTGCACAAAGGGCGAGAGTGGATTCTGGGACTGTTGTGTGGAAGGGATAAGGCTGCGGTCCAGGGGAGTTGCTGACAGGGAGGGCTGGATAAGAGACATTTCAAAGGGAATGATGATGACAAAATGGGAATGAGGATGAGGGGGAAGGGAGGAGTGTGGGATGACTGGGACAGGGGTGGGGAGTGCCTAGATCTAACCTCTCTCTTCTGCCCCACCCTATCCTGTAGCAATTAACAGGCAAGGGGGCTTTTCACTTCTCATGGGCTTTTGTGGTGGGATGTGACCCCAGCTTGGACATTTCCCCCCTTAAACATGCTGCTCCTCCTGCTTGTAAACCTTGCAGAAAAGAGAGACTTTCTCTCTCTCCTCCCACTGCTCTCCCATTTCAGGCCCAGGCCTGGTCCCTTGGCCCAGAGGAGCCTGGGTGCAGTTCTGCTGGTAGGTGAGCTCATGGCAAATTAGCATTCCAAGCTGGTGTTCCTTCCTCTTGCTTTGCCGCAGTGGGAGCTGTGCAGAGACTGGGGAGAATGACAAGTGCCTTACAGGCTCTCCTGGAACCTCTCCTTCCAGCCCAGTGCCTGGCTTCTCTGCCCTTTTCACCTGGGAAAAGCCAGGCCCAAAATATCTGCCCAGAGATGTCATCTTCTTTGCAAGATTTAGGTGATGAGGCAGAGGGTGTTGCAGTGGCTTGGGGAAGAGGAGCTGGGCAGATTGTGCATGTGGAAGTGGTGCTATCTTCTTGCCATTCCTGTCAGCCCACCAGGGAAACTGCAGCCCCTTCCTTCTGGGCAAGGGTTTATTTTCTCTGCAAGGCATTTTCCTTTTCTGTCTTTCTACTTCTTACCTCTCCCCTCCCCCCCTTTTCTCTCTACTGATTGGCACCTGGTGACTCTCCAGGTTAGGAGGCACTCAGTCAGCTGCCTGCATAATTAGCAGATCATTCTTAATTATCCCTGTAAATTATCCCTGTGAGCAGAGAAGATAAAGGTGAAGGCAAGGCTCAGGTTCAGGGTCTGCTGCGCCCGCCCGGGGAACAGGGCAGGCAGGGCAGGAAAGGCAGCAATTATGGAGGAGTGGGTGCCTCCTTCCCCTCAGCAGCCTGCCTCTGCGGACTGGCATGTGCTCTGATTGTGAAGAGCTGAACTGACTGGGAGTAGCCATGGCAGTACTGTGGGGCATGCGCCTGGCTGGCTTCATAAACAGAGGGATGGAGAATCAGTGTTGGAAGAGTCAGGACGGGGAGCCCAAGCTCTGCCCTGGCCAACTTATCTCCCTCCCTCTGTCACACCAGGAGCAGAGTGGCCCCTCGGTGCCTCCTTGATGCCTCCCACCCCAGCCCGGGGAGCAACTTGTTGCTCTACCGTCCGCCCTCCATGGTGGTCTCTTGCAAAGTATTTATTTCCTGGCCTGGAACTTTATTCTGACTGCCCAGCACTACCTCTTTTGGCTTCCCCCGAGTGTCTGGAGTCCCTCATCCCTCTCCACATCTTAGTAAGAGCAAATGTTAACCAAGTACTTAGGATATATCAGCTAATACAGGAACACGGGACATACATTCATTTTAACTTTTACAATAATTCCATAATATAGAAGTTACTACTACTTTTCAGCTGAAGAAGCTGAAGCATAGGCCTATTAAGTGACTTGCCCAAGGTCGCTGTGCTACTAAGTAGATGTTAACCCATGTCTGTGGGACATTGTTCAAGGCTTCAGACTCGTGTATCAGGGGAAAACCTTAAACACAGTGCATCTTGAGTCAGCAAGGATTTCTACGGTTTCTCACACAATCCTGCAGACAAGATGGAGCTCTGGGGGTTGGAGGAGAGTACACTTGAGAAAATCGGGGCCAGATGAACAATAGTCTCTGAAGAGCACTGCAGGAGAAGGGGCTGATTTCTGCTGCACCAAGGTATCTGGCAGGGCCCAGGCCAGCTCAGTCAACACTGGAGATATCAAACAGAGGAGAGTAAAAAATGGTCTGCATGATGGAACCTAGGCTTAAGTAATCCTGCAGCCAGAAGGATGGAATGCAAGAAACAAGATAAAATTGACAAGGCGTGAACGGGAAGCCCAGCATTCAGGTTAAAGTCAAGCACACAAATACAGAAGATGGAGGCTGAACAGTAGCTCAGATGAAGAATGGTCTGAGGTTTTGGTTAACTATAAACTCAGAATGAGCTAAAAGAATGTTAAGCAACTTAAAAAGGAAATACAGCCCTGGCTAGTGTTTCTCAGTGGTTAGAGCATCAGCCTGCCCATTGAAGGGTATGGGTTCAATTCCCAGTCAAGGGCACATACCTGAGATGCACATTCAATCCCTGGCCCTGGTTGAGGCACATGTGAGAGGCAATCGATGTGTCTCTCTCACATCGATGTTTCTCTCTCCTCCCCCTTCCACTCCTTTCTCAAAATCAATGGAAAAAGTATCCTCAGAGGAGGATACATAGCTCCTGGTCCATCTCCCTTTTTTATTTTTATTTTAGAGAAGAGAAATATTGATTTGTTGTTCCACTTATTTATGCATTCAATTGGTTGATTCCTGTGTGTGCCCTAACTGGGATCAAACCTGCAATTTTGGTGTAGTGGGAAGATGCTGTAACCAATTGAGCTCTCCAGCCAGGGCCTCTTGTACCTTCTTCCACTGTGTGTGTGGTGTTTTTTTTTTGTATGTGTGTATGTGTGTGTGTGTGTCTGTTTTTTTAATTCTCACCTGAGGATATTTTTCCCACTGATTTTTAGAGAGTGAAAAGGAGAGAAGGAGGGGGGGCGAGGGGGAGGGGGAAGGGGGGAGAGAGAGAAACATTGATGTGAAAGATACACGTATTGGTTGCCTCCTGTATGTGCCCTGACCTGGGCCAGGGATCAAACCTGTAACTGAGATCTGCTTCCTTGCAATTCTGCCCACTGGTCCTAATGCAGCCCTCTGGGGTGTCAGAAAATAAGTCTAATTGCTTTCCTAACAGCACTTGTCATAATTTTGATATTTGGGGGGAATTATCATATTCTGTAAATCATCTCAGGTGTAGCCAGACCTTCAGTTACCTTTGTATGACATGAGTTTGTCACTCATTACCTGCCTTTGAACATTTATTTACTTGGTCACTTTTTATTCTGCCAATGTTTATTACATGTCTAAGAAAGAAAGGCTGTGATTTAGAACAGTGCTGACCAGGACCTGCTTCTTCTTGTTCTAAGTGCTCACAGACACACTATTTAATAATCCATCTGGAAATTTGCCAGTTTGTTGTTAAGCTTGATGTTTACAATGTGAAGGAATTGGCCCTTCTCTCCTTTATGGAAGACGAACAGAGTAGCCTTGATCCATCTCTGGGTCTGATGTCCCTCCCTCCACATTGACTCCAAGATGAGTGGTTACATAACCACTAAGGTGCTTCAGCACCCAGGGCCAGAGTGACAGAGGTTAACTGGATGAAGCAGCTTGACCAGTCTGCCTTCCCAGTGGATGGCCTTTCTCCCTGGGGAAGAGGGAGCCCGCGCTGGAAAGAGGGGGGCTTGGCGTCCTCTCGTTGGAGGGAGACTGCCCTCTTACTGTCTGTCGGCACGCTGCCCCACCAGGCCAGTCTGTCAAGGAAAACTAAGCCGCCCTGGGTGCCTGCTTGCATCCCAGCCCCCACCTCACTCCACCTCTGGCACATGAGGAGCCAGGCATAATCAGGAAGACTTTCTCAGGACGGAGTTGTGAAATTGCCGGATGGAGGTGTGGGTTCTTTGGTGGGCCAAAACCCTCTTAGAGTGGGGATGCTTTAGGAAGGCTGGACCAGTCTTGACTGCCCCTTTCAACTTTTAGAGAAATCTCAGAGTCCCTTAACCCTACAGTCTCCCACCGCAGAGGCAGTGAGGCCTCTCTGCCACCCACCGTATCCTCCCCACCTTTCCCCAGGTACTCATTTCTCCTGCCTCACTTGTGTGCTCACTCCTGCCAGGTGAATGTGGAACGTGGTGGTCAGGGCAGGAACTGGTGTTCTGGGAGGTGGGGGATCCTATGGAGGAAGGAGAGACTGGCACCTGGAAGCCAGGGTTAATGCTGCAGCAAGAAGACCTTGCTATTGCCAAGTAACAAGGGCGTAAGGTTCATGTGCATTTACGTTTAGGGTACATGGGTGTTAGTCATCAAGAACCACAGAGGGGCCTGAAAGGTCCAGCACTGCCCTAGGCTCTGGGAATGCTCAGGAACAAAGCAGAGCCCTCAGTCCTTAGGAGCACATGTAGGCAAGAGACACACAAGGTCAAGTGTACTGTGTGAAAGAGTGGGTGGTAGTTGGGAAGTGACATTGCATTTTCAGTTGGGTGCATTTTCAGATTCTGTGGTCAAGAAGGCTTCATGAGGGGCTCAGTTTGTGGATACTGGCGAACAGCATTCCATTTGATGCAACAAGAGTTTAGAATGTTCGGGGACTACCAGAGCAGGTGTGTTGCTGCAGCCAACTGATTGGGGGAGAAAGGAAGGAGAGGAAGCACATGAGTAGCCAGACTTGCCTTGAGAACCTTGGTCAGGACTGGGGATGTACTAACAAGAGCCGTGAACAGGTCTAGGACTTGAATTTAGGTCCAGCCTTGCCTGTCACTCAGTCTTGCTGAACTCTGGTTTCCTTGCCTGTAAATAGGCAACTGTGTCCATGCCAGTCATGAAGATTCTGTCTCTGCTTGCCCCAGCCAGAGGCTGCAAACTCTGGAAGGCAGAAACGTCCCTTCAGGTGGCATGTCTAGGCACCAGGGTAATTGCCCAGCCCTACCCAGAGTTCTGAGAAAATTAATGCAATGCATTCTAGACCCTTCCGTTTGGATGATCTTTGGGAGGTCAGCTGAGAGTTCCAAGATTGACCCTGACAAACAGATTACATTTTTTTTTAAGACCCTTTGCTTAAGTCCCTGTTTTTTTTGTGTGTGTGGTTTTTTTTGGTTTATTTTTCCCCCAGCTTTGCTGTTAGAAGCAGGAGGTATGCAGGTGGCTGCACGGGTTTGAGGAGCAGCCCCTAGGACCTGTCATTTTTTTTCCGTGACAGGATCTCTCAGCGAGTAGAGCTGAGCCGGAGCCAGCTGCAGGCTATTGGGGAGAGGGTCTCCTTGGCCCAGGCCAAGATTGAGAAGATCAAGGGCAGCAAGAAGGCCATCAAGGTAGGCTGTGTGTCCCTGTGGCTGATGGGCCGTCACAGATATCCCATTCTCTACCATATCCCTGTGCCTCTGAGGTTGCCCACATCTCTACTGTTACTGTCCAGCCACACTTCAAGCTTTCCTTCTCAGAATCCCCTCATCCCAAACCTAGGCTTTCTGGAAGTTTTTGGGGCCCCTAAAAGAGTGATGTCAGACTCTCCATGTCCACAGGTGTTCTCCAGTGCCAAGTACCCCGCTCCAGAGCACCTGCAGGAGTACAGCTCCATCTTTATGGGCGCCCAGGACTTTGGCCTGCAGAGACGCCCCCGCCACAGGATCCAGAGCAAGCACCGCCCCCTGGATGAGCGGGCCTTGCAGGTCTGATGGGCACACCCAGTTCACACACTTGCAGGGCGTGACCAGTGGCAAGTGGCAGTACTGGATGTGGGGGAGGAACTAAGGGCCCGCCATAGGGTTCGTCCCGCAAGAGGATTCTGATGGGATGGCGTGGAGGTCACTGGTCTGACCCTGCCTGTAACCACCATCCCCATGTCACATTTCTGCCCCACCCCCAGGAGAAGCTGAAATACTTCCCTGTGTGCGTGAACACCAAGTTGGAACCTGAGGATGAGGCTGAGGAGGGGCTCGGGGGTCTTCCCAGCAACATCAACTCCGTTAGCTCCTTGCTGCTCTTCAACACCACTGAGAACCTGTATGGCCAGAAGGGGGGCTACAAAGGGGTGGTGGGAGTCCTGGCTGGCTTAGTGGGGGACCCTAGGGACATCAGACGTAGATGCAGCAGAAGTCTGCAGCCTGCAAGGCCAGGACCAGTTTGCTTTGTCCTGTAAGGCCTGGGAGTCCACAGTACAAACTGACTGTTAGAGTGGCCACCCAGGGTTCACAGCAAACACCCTGATGAAGTAGGAAAGGTAGGTCAGAGCCATGGGCCTAGAACAGATGATTGCCTGACCGCCACCTCACCTCTCCAGGTACAAAAAATATGTCTTCCTGGACCCCCTGGCTGGTGCTGTAACAAAGACCCATGTGATGCTGGGGGCAGAGACAGAGGAGAAGCTATTTGATGCCCCTCTGTCCATCAGCAAGAGAGAGCAGCTAGAGCAACAGGTAGACTATTCTTGGGTGGGTAGGGGGTTTAGGTGTTTGAGGATGTGGAGCCCTGCTAGGGTTTTCTAGGCAAAGGGTCTGTGGAGCCCCTTATCCCACCTGAGCCCCACTGATTGCCCTAAGGTCAAACTGCAGGACCCATGACCCCTGCAGCACCCCAGCTCACATAACCCTACCTAATTCTGCAGGTTCCAGAGAACTACTTCTACGTGCCTGACCTGGGCCAAGTGCCGGAGATCGATGTGCCGTCCTACCTGCCGGACCTGCCAGGCATTGCCGACGACCTCATGTACAGCGCTGATCTGGGGCCTGGCATTGCCCCCTCTGCCCCTGGCACCATTCCGGAGCTGCCCGCCTTCCACACAGAGCTGGCCGGGCCTTTCAAGCCAGGTGAGGGAGAACCACGAATGGCCATTGGGCTATTTTCTTCCCCAGCCACCTCACATTTCTCACTTGTTTCAGACCTAGAAGATGGGGTCCTAACAGCACCTCCGCCGCCGCCACCCCCCCCTCCACCTCCCCCGGCTCCAGCGGTGCTGGCCAGCGCTCCCCCGCCCCCACCCCCACCCCAGACTGTGCCATCACCAGGTCAAGATGCCAAGGATGACAGCAGCATGTGTCCTTCAGGTAGGAGCAGCAGTGGGCATGTGTCACATTTAGATCTTCAGCACCTGAGTAATTCCCAGGATCCACCTTTGTAGCGTGGCAGCTAAGCTGGGTGGGGATTGGAGGGACCGGTGCCTGGACTCAGGACTTCCTGAGCTCAGGCTTCACCAGCTGGGTTCCTCTTTAGGAACAGCCCCTGCTCACAGCCAGCTGCTGAGGGCTTCTCTGGTTCCCTAGCATTGTGGGCCGGGCAGGGCTGTGTCACAGCCTAGCCCTGCCTGAGCAGCCTTCCTTCCCCACCTCTAGCTCCAGTCCAGGGGGCTCCCAAGGAAGTAGTGGACCCCTCCAGTGGCCGGGCCACCCTGCTGGAGTCCATCCGCCAGGCTGGGGGCATCGGCAAGGCCAAGCTCCGCAGCGTCAAGGAGCGCAAGCTGGAGAAGAAGAAACAGAAGGAGCAGGAGCAAGGTGGGGGGACCCTACACCCCTCCAGTGGGCTTCTAAGAAAAGGGGTGCCTCTTGAACAACCAGTAGACTCCAGTAGGGTGCTCCTTGCCACCCACGTGACAAAACGCCTGCCCCCTATTCCCCAGGGTGTTTGCTGTGAACCCTGGGTGGCCACTCTAACAGCCTTGCCTCTGAGGGAGGGTTCCTACTGGGTTCTGGAGCCTGCTTTCCTCTCTAAGCTGGTAGGGGTCAGAGCATCAGGAAAGCAGGCAGGGGTCAGAGCATCATCTCAAACAAGAGAAAATCTCCTACTCTGCCAGTTGTCTGAGGAAACGGCCAGGACCTGAGATAGACAAGAGGACTCTTGGGGCTACGGATTACTTCTGACGCTTGCATAAATATAACACCTGGGCATAAAGCAACAGTGTCCTGGATGTCAACCGTCCTGAGCTTGTGTCCTGGCTTTGCTTCTGAACTTCGCACTGTGACCCAGGCAAATTGCCTAACATCTCTGAGCTGGTTTCCTCATCCATACTGTGGGGCTGCTTATTCATGCCGCCTCACAGGGTGGCCGTGACAGTGTTACTCAAATGTCACCCACTTTCTCATCAGTGCTGGATCCAAGAGCTGGTGGTGACATGATGGCTGTGGAGGGCTGGGGTGTCAGTTGTGGAGAAAAGGGGGACAAATGTGACTGAACCCTGAGGTGGTCACAGGAACGGATTCGCACTGGTGCCCCCTCCTCCCTCACCGTGGTTTTCCCGTTGCAGTGAGAGCCACGGGCCAGGGCGGGGACCTGATGTCGGATCTCTTTAACAAGCTGGTCATGAGGCGCAAAGGTAGGACAGCACTGCTGCTTCCCAAGGCCTGGGGTTGGGGTGTCTTTTTCTTCCTGTTTCTAAGACGTTAGGGGCTGGGTTCCCCAAACAATCCCCCTCGCCCTTCACTTTTTCCCTCCCAGGCATCTCTGGGAAAGGACCTGGGGCCGAGGCCAGCGAGGGGCCAGGAGGAGCCTTCGCCCGAATGTCAGACTCCATCCCGCCTCTGCCTCCCCCACAGCAGCCACCTGGAGAGGAGGATGAGGAGGACTGGGAATCCTAGGGGCTCAGCAGCTCCTCCTCACCAAACCCAGGCCGAGGCGCTTGCCCTCACATGGAAACAGCTGGAATGGGCTCCTTGGCCTGTAGGTCTCTCAGCCCCTGCTGCCCGTACAGGGATGGGGATCACAGAGGACTACCCAGGTCTGGGCCTGGACCATCTTCAAAGAGCAGGGAGGCTGGCGGGAGGAGGCCTTCGCTTTCCGCTAGTGTCCCACCTACCTCCTTCACCAGCATGCTCTTCTATCCTTGAGACTGAGATACAGCAGTACACAGATCAATAAAGAAATATATATGAGCATCAACCAACAGTGCACTTTTAATTAAGGAACTACAGCTGTGCAAAATGCAAACATCTCTGAGCCAGGGCCTGTCTGCTCCCCCTGACCTCGGGCAATGGGGCAAGGTGCCGAGCGGACCAAGCTCCCTTTCTCGGTCCAGGGAGGGGAGGTGTAGTCAACAGGGCAGCTGCTGCAGAGGAAGGAGGGACATCTTCACACAGAAAACAAGTCTCAGGGTGAAAACAGTCCTGCTGAGAGCCGAATGGCCCTTGGTGTAATTGCTGATTCCAGGGGAAGAGGTATCTTGGAGTCTGCTCAAGTGCCTGAGAGGGAGAGGGGCCCCCACAGACTGGAGGGACCTGGAACCAGCCCAGGAGGTCGCATGCTGTGGAGGGCTGTGGGACCGGTTAGAGGCCAGCAGGTGGGGAGCACCGCACAGGGCTCTGCTCCCACTTCCAAATGATTTCAATGCCCGACTTGTCAGAGATGGTGCTTAATCCCCAGGTGGCAGTGGGTCAAAAGTAACCAGAAGCCTGAGGGCAGAAGAGCCCAGGACACGAGGGGCTGGAAATGGGGAATATTCTTAATTTTGAGGGAAAAGTAAAGGTTCAGAACACTAATTTTAGCTAAAAGGAGAGAAAAGAGGCAGGACAGGCCTGCTCCACCCTGCCTTTGAGAAAGTGGGTGCTGAGAAACAAGCACGGGCAGATGCTGAAGTGAAAGGTGCAGCTTCCATAGCTGCCCATGGAAGCTGGCCATGGGGACAGGGGGTGCTCAACTGGGTGTGGTGAACAAGATCCATCCAATTTCAGGGAGGGGAACTGCCCTGGGATGGGCTCAAGGATGGCCAGGAGCCACTGCTTGTTCGGGATCAAACTAATTTTCGCCTACTGGCTTCTGCACCTGTTCCGGGATCCTGCAACCAGGGATTCCAGAAGGGGCTGGTCTGCACTCCATCCAGATGGGTGTGGCCATCCCTCAGGAAAGGCCAGACCGCTTGTGATGAAACTGGGGAGATGGGGAAAAACAGTGAAACACTAGGTGGGGATCCTGGTGGGAGTGTTCTCAGGAAGAAAAAGGCAGGACTGACCTTCCGCAAAGCAGCAAAGGCAGGGCCAAAGGTGGCTTTGACCTCCACACGGTCTCGGATCCAGGCTGGCAGCTTTGCCAGGATAGGTGGGCGGGCGTACCGCTGGTCCAGGAGCACTATGCTGGCAAAATCCTTCTGGTGCCTGATGGCCCTCCCTGGATGGGACAGGTTGGGGCTCTGATAAACCTACCTACCCGACAGTCCGTTCTGTGTCCTTTTCCCCTCAGACCTCAGACTAGAGAGATGGTAAGTAAAATCCCATCCTGCCACCTCTTCATCCATCCCTCCCCAACTCTTCATCCAGGGCCAGTCCCTGGCTTACCTATTGATTGGTTGACAGCCTTCATACATAGATTCTCCACCAAAGCCTTTCCTGGGGGGGGCTGACCTGGGGTTCGGGGCTGGGAAGCACAAAGGAGATGACCTATCAGAACTGTTTCTTGTCCCCTGCCTAGTGTTCTGAGAAAAGAACACTTGCCAGGCTCTGAGCAAGACCAGTCAAGCTTGACGGGCACAATGCCAACAGCTGATATAAGGGAGGATGCTGCCATTCCCCCCAGAGCACACAGCAGGGGCAGTGGTGGAAGTGACATCCTATATCCTATCTTAGCTCTAGAGGCTACACCGCCCCCCCTCCTGCTCCTCATCATCCAGACCCCGAGGGTACTCACAAGGGTCTGGTCCAGGTAGGCCATCTTCTCTTGGAGCTCTGGAGACTTGATGTTGGGGTAGGGCAGGCCCACCATAACCACACACCTGAATGGAGGCACACAGGAGCCAAGGGCACCGGGGGGTCACAAGGCCCAGGACGCGGGTCCTCACCCACAGGACAGCTGAGCCCACCACTCCAGTTCTCAAGCTGTGCTCAGCGGCTCACCCTCTCCCTCCCCACCCTATATCACCCAGAAAGGGGTTTTTCAGCTAAGCGATCCAATCTAGGCCAGGGAATTGAGTTCTGATAGTTACATCTGCCTAATTTTCCACTGGCCTCAAAGGGCCACACCCAAAGCTGCGGAGTCACTTCCCCATGCAGCTGACTGCGCAGTCAGCCCAGGTGCGGACTCAGATGGCAGCAGATTGCAGGGGGAGGGAGGGCTGTTTGGGGTGAGGGGTAGGTGGGTATCAGAGTCCTGGGAGATGGGAAGCCCACTACTTACCGCCCGAGGTCATCAGAGAAGTTGATGCCTTCACTCATCTTTCCTCCGACCACCGAGAGCAACAGGGCCCCCGTCACCAGGCCTCCTGCCTGGCCATGGCACTGCAGGAACAGCCCCAAACTGGGACGCCATCCAAAGGTTTCCACCCCCAACCCACAGGTCCGGACCCATGGCCTGGGTTCCAGCTCGCACCTGAATGCACTTGGAATACTCTGTCAGCACCTGTTCCACCTGGTTTGCTCGCTTGGGTTCCTGAAATATCTGGAAGTAAACAGACATCTCCCAGAAGAGGGTTTCACGATGCCTGGCTCACAGACCTGCTCCAGACCTTGTTTTCCAGCCTGGCCTTTGGGGACTCCTCTGGGCAGTGACTAGGGATTAGAAGTGGTGGGAGGCGCCCTCATGTGGAGGCCCGACCATCCAGTCTGATGTGCAGGAGAAATCCCACGGGATACTGGGTCACCGTTCCCGGAGTGGAAGGTCCAGCTGAGGGGTCACTCACCTTTTTCCTGATAGCCAGGCGGGCCAGCAGGCCACTCTTGTCCCAGTGGGCATGGACCTGGCGTTGGTACTCATAGGAGGGAAAGAAACAGATCACCCCTCCAGGCACCACGTTGCACAAGTTACAGAGGATGCGACCTGTCTCGTCCATCTAAGAAAGGAAGACAGGGACCCTCCATGGGGCCACTCCTGAAGCCATGCCCAAAGAGGTTCCTAACCTTAGGGCTCAGAACCACGTACAGAAACTCACAGGCCGTCAGGGAGGCCTGTGACCAGGTGGCGCCCCCTGCCTGGGAATCACAAATTGGAATGTGCCACCCTCCCTCCAAACACACTCAACTGCTGCTCCTGGTGACTGGCAGCGTCTGACGCACCACAGTCTGAGCACGGAGCCACACTGGATATTTGTGTGTGCCAAGTCCTCCCTCCCCAACTCCCAACGTCCTGTGGGCAACTGGAGGTTAGGCACCACCTATGTCAAATCAGACATTGGAAACTCCAGGCATGCCACTAGGTAAGTGCCGCCAGCACTGGCGTCCCTGCTGGCAGGGCTCGATATACCCCAAAGGCAAAAGGAAATGGTTTCTCATGAGCTTCATCCTAAAGAGATGGCTGGAGGTGTCCAGAAAACTATTTTTAAAAATCCTCACCCAATGACACATACCTTTCACTGATTTTAGAGAAAGGGGGAGGGGAGAAACATCGATTGGTTGCCTCCCAAACATGCCCCCACCGGGGATTGAACCTGCAACCTGGGTATGTGCCCTGACTGGGATTTGAACCCAAGACCCTTTGGCACACAGGTCGACGCTCCAACGGAGCCCCACTGGCCGGGACAAGAAAAGTTACTTAGCAGCCTCAGAGGTGAGGGGTGCGGGGAAACTCAGACCTTCCTGATAAACACCTACACTATTCATCCTGTGCCATTCACTATTCATCCTGTGCCAGCTGTGATGAGGACCAGTACTAAGTTGCACAACGCTTGAACACTCGAGATTGGGCAGCGTGTCCCCACCCCAGAAGTCTCTCTCTTGCCCTAGCAAAGGCCAAGGTGAGGCAGGATGGCTGGTACTAACCATCTGAGGCAGCTCTCTTTTCAGGTATGTGAATTCCAGCTGCTGGTTGGAGGGCCCACTGCAGAGGACCAGGGGCAGGATGTTGTCTGGAGAGATCACATGACCTGGGGAGACCCAGAGAGACGCTGAAAACTGGAGGTGCAAGGTTGAGTCCAGAGCAAGCACTGCCCAACCCTTGCCTTCCAAACTAGGAGCAGCTGTTTATATCACTTACCCACCCATTTCCACGCTAAAGCAGCAATGCTCAGAACTCTCCCAGGTGGAAAGAGGGGGCACAGAGCATGAGAGCACGGAGACGGCGAGCTCAGAGAGAGCTGGCAAAGGATGAGATGCCCATCCCATGTTTCCTCAGCCCCTTAGGCCTGCTAACAGCACATGGTTCAACCATGACAACACAGGGTCATAAGTGACTGTGTGGCCCATCCCACCCTGGCCATGGGTCCTCACCACAGGAAAACTCCACAAGTCGCTCGGCTTCCACCCCAGCACATGCCAGCAGCTGCTCCCGAAAGTCAGAAACCTGAAGACCACAACGTCAAGGCTCTGTGACCTTCCTGAGGGCCAGGACCTCAGGCCTGAGCAGGCAGGGGCCTTACCAGAGAGGGAAAGAGAATCGCTTGGAAAGACAGAGTCTAGGTGAGGAGGCAGCAAGTAAGAACAGAGAAGAGGTAAAAAGAAAAGCTGGTAACAAATGAGCAAAGAGGGTAAAACAATGATATGGTGTCCAGTGTTGGCAGTCTCATTTAACTACCTGTGGGAACAGCAGAGGAAATTTGCTCTCAGCCCTGCATACCCAAAAAAATAACCAGTGGGAATTTAAATATATATATTCACATGGCCAGGGCCCAGCCAAAACTATTGAATAAGAATCTCTAGTGTGAGGACTATGCTTTTGTACTTTTAAAAGCTCCCTCCAAGTTTTTTACCTATCAAACTAGCAAAAATCCAAAAGTTTGACCACTCTGGAGAAACAGGCACATGTATACACTGCAGGTGGGATACAGCATAGTACCGCCGCAGCCAGCGGGGAATGTGACAACATTTAACAAATCAGATATATTCAGATTTTCTACCCTAGCAATCCCATATCTAGGAGTCTCCCCTGAAGATACAGCTCAACAAACCAATTAACGCATGCACAGGATATTTCTTGTGAAGTTTGTGAGGGCTGGACTCTCTTCACAGAGGGACTGGCTGACTGCGCTATGCTGCATCCACCCAACAGAAACCTGCACAGCCAACAAAGGGAATGTAGACCATGCCTGTGAGCTGATAGGGAGTGATCGCCATAGCATACCGGTGAACAGAAACTGAGCATGCCATCTTTGATGTAAGAAAAAAAGGAAAGGAAACTTTGGCAAAAAAAAAAAAAGAAGAAAAAAAAATTGTTTTAACATGAAAGAAGGATAGACCAGCTAATGAAACATGCTCACCCACGGGATGGGGAACAGGTTGGGAAGGGATGAAGTGAGACTTCCTGATCTTTGTATAGTTTCAATTTTTGAACCACACACAGATTTTACATATTTTGAAAATAGAATTAAGTCAACAAAAAGGCAAACTCTCAAACTGAAACAAACAAAAAGCCTAGCGACCTATCAAATTCACAATATAAGCTCACAGAAGAGCCCGACAGCAAGGGCTTCACGTCCTCAGTGACCGCATATCCTGGCAGGATACACTCAAAGGCAAAAAACATGCAAAGAAATAAAACGCTGACCAATAGGTTAGTTAGGATACTGCTATTATATTTTTGGCACTATTTTAAGTATATTGTACTAGAGGCCCCATGCACAAAATTTGTGCGGGGGTGGGGGAGGGGTAAGGGGTGTCCCTCAGCCCAGCTTGCACCCTCTCCAATCTGGGACCCCTCAAAGGATGTCCTATCAGGATCAAGCCTAAACGGGCAGTCAGACATCCTCCTCACAATCCAAGACTGCTGGCTCCAAACTGCTCCCCTGCCTGTCTCCCTGACTGCCCCTAACTGCTTCTGCCTGCCAGCCTGATCACCCCTAACCACTCCCCTGCCAGCCTAATTGATGTCTAACTGCTCCCCTGCCAGCCTGTTTGCCACCAACTTCCCTCCTCTGCCAGCCTGGTCACCCCTAACTGCCCTCCTCTGCAGGCCTCATCCCTCCCAACTGCCCTCCCTTGCTGGCCATCTTATGTTCACCTGGGGGCAGGATCTCTGACCATATGAGGGCAGCTATTTTGTGTTGGAGTTATGGTCAATCTGTATACTACTCTTTCATTAGATAGGATAGAGGCCTGGAGCATGGGTAGGGGCCAGCTGGTTTGCCCTGAAGGGTGTCCCAGATCAGGGTGGGGGTTTCCTTGGGCTGTGGGGTGGCCTGGGCGAGGGGCCTATGGTACTTTGCACGCCAGCCACACCCCCTAGCGATCCAAGTGGAGGCCCTGGTATCTGAGATTTATTTATCTTCTATAATTGAAACTTTGTAGCATGGAGCAGAGGCCAGGGCCGGCCAGGAAGCTTGGCTTCTTCCATCGCCGGGGGCAACCCAAGTCTCCTGCTCTCTCCAGCTCTTTGGCTGCTGCCATTTTGTTGGGATTTATTTATCTTCTATAATTAAAACTTCGTAGCCTTGAGCGGAGGCCAGGGCCAGCCAGAGCAGGCGGGAAGCTTGGCTTCCTCCACTGTTGGGGAAATCCAAGCCTCCTGCTCATCCATGGCCGAAACCATCTTGGTTGGGTTAATTTACATACTCGCTCCTGATTGGTTTGTGGGCATGGCTTGTGGGCGTAGCAGAGGTATGGGTAATTTGTATGTTTCTCTTTTATTAGTGTAGATACTAGAGGCCTGATGCATGAAATTCGTGCAAAAGGCTTAGTCCTTGCAGCTGTGACAGCTTGCCTTGGCTCTTGCAGCCCTGGCTTTGTTTGGAAGGTCTGGAAGGACGTCTGGAAGGTCATTAGGCTGGTCTAATTAGCATATTATGCTTTTATTACCTATATTAATAAAAGGGTAATATGCTAATAGGGCTGATGTCTTTTGAATGTCCATCATCTGGATAAAGCCACAGCAACTGCGAGGCTTGGGGCTCAGGCAGCCATGGGCTAAGACAGCCTTGAGCCCCGGCAGCTGTGAGGCCCAGGGCTCAGGCCTTGCAGCTGCTGGGGCTGGCAGTGGCAGCGGCAGCAGGGTGATGGGATTGGCGCCTTCCCCTGATCAGCTCAGCTGCCTCCTGCAGAGGGAGACCAGACTGCGGCTTAGGCTGTCGGTAGGACATTTTTTGAGGGCTCCTGGACTGTGAGAAGAGCATGCCGGGCTGAGGGACCAGCTCCCCACCCCCGCCAGTGCACGCATTTTCCTGCACTGGGCCTCTAGTAGATATATAAAAAGCCAGCAACTGGAACGCCATAATAACCGGAAGACCGGTTGCTATGATGCCCACTGTAGCAGCAAACTGGCCAGATTGGGAGCGTGGGGGTAGGGCTGCAGCCAACCTCCCTCGGCCCCTCCCCCGGGCCGGCCCTGCCCTTGATTGGCTTCTCCCACCCCAATCAAGGGTGAGGTGGCTGGCCAATACCCGTGTGGCCCTTTCCCAGCCAGCCCTGCTCACAATTGCCTGCCCCACCCCATCAGCCCAAAGCTCCTCCCCCTGGTTGGCCCTGCCCCCGATAGATCCCCACCACCCCATCAGCCCACAACCTCTCCCCCTGGCCAGCCCTGCCCCTGACTGCACCCCACACCCCAATAGGGAGCGGGCCAGCTGGCCAACCTCCTGCAGCCTCTCCCCCTGGCCAGCCCCATTCCTGATCAACCCCCGCCTCCACTGCAATCAGGGGCTGGGCCAGACAGCCAACCTCCCATGGCCCCTTCCTCAGGCCACAGGCCCCCGATCAGTCCCCCCACCCCATTCAAGGCAGGGCCAGCCAGTCCACAACCCATAGTTCCTCCCCATTGCTGGCCCCCATCACCCTGATTGGCCTGTAGCCCCTTCCCCCAGCCAGCTCCGCCCCCGATCGTCTCCCCCCCACAACAATAGAGAGTGGGGCTGGCCAGCCAACCTCTCATGGTCCCTCTCTCAGCTGCTGACCCCCAATTGGCCTCCCAACCCTTATGAGGGGTGAGGCCTGCTGGCCAAATGCCTGCAGCCTCTCCTCCCAGCCAGCCTGGCCCTGATAGGGCCCTGATCGGTGCGGGCCAGCCAGACCCAACCCATGCACCAATTCGTGCACTGGGCCTCTAGTATAGAATAAAAAAAAACAAGTTTAGCTTAAAAAGTGAGATACAGCATAAGGTCAAGTAAATTGATTGATTTTTGAATCAGAAATATCAATATGGTCTCATGACGTCTAAAAACATATTTCCCGGCTGGTACTGAAAAGACCCATAAACAGTGACAGCACCCAGATCTTGGTTTCTAAGTACCCATCCCCAGCAAAAGAAACTAAGGCGCCCTGGAGAAATGAATGATTCCAGATCTGGGGCAAAGAAAGCACCGGGTGATCTGGGGTGTTTTGTTGTGCCAGGAAGCAAAAAGCATCCCAAGACTAAGGAGGCCACATCACAAGGACCAGCAACAGCAGGGAGGTTCCCACAGGCCACAATGGATTTGAGCATTGAGCCATAATGACTACCAATTATTTTAATACACGAATGAAAAAAACATACAGGTCTAGACACATGAAAGAATGGAAAACAGTAAAGCTACAGGAGCAATCTGACAGGCAGCTGAGGTTGGGAACAGACTGCTTGAGGATGCTGAGTAGCTTTTCACGTAGGAAGTCCTGTCCTAGGACAGCAGTCGCCAACCTTTCGGACCTCAGGGACCACCAGTTAGCGACCGCTATTCTAGGATGTCTCCTAAGGAAATAACCACTATGCATGGACTGGTTACGTTTACCACTCTATTATTTAAACTTTGTTATTTTCTAGAGAAAAACTAGAAATCACCTAAATACCTAAAAAAAAAAAAAGTGGTTATATAAAATATAATACATATGGCAGAATAAATGCTTATTTACTGACAAGAAAAATGTGGATGGCGTTTTTGTTGCTGAGTGAGAAAAAGCAAATTATAACAACCGCATTTACAGATAATGCCACATTTTTGTTTTAAAAATATCTACTCTTAAAAAGAGAAAGATGCAAATTGACCGTACCTTGGCGATGCCCACCAGCCAATCAGGAGAACGCAAATTAACCCAATAAAGATGAGGGGTTAATTTGCATACACAGGTGCTGAGTGGCAGGGAACAGGATGCTTGCATTGTCACCATGGCGATGACGCAGGCATTTCGCACCACCCCAGCTGCTCTGGGCATCTGGGCAGCGTGGGAAGGCGGAAAGGCAGTTCTGGGTGAAGCAAAGGCAGAAAGGCAGCTCCGGCAGCTGGAGCAAAGGTGGTGCTGGCACCAGGGGAAGGAAGGCCCAGTCTTGCACGAATCTTCATGCACTGGCCTCTAGTATATGTATATTTGTAGAAATTATGCATACAACTATAATGATATGCACCAAATGAATCTTTTGCTAGTGAAATTATGACCCTTCTTCCTGCTTTTGCTTATCTATGTTTTCTACAATGAAAACATAATACTTTTCTAAAAATACATTTAAATTTATAAAAGAGGAAAGGTAATATCTATGGTGGATAAGAAGGGCGCGGCACTAAGTGTGAGGAAAAAACTCCAATAGGACTTTCTCTAGAGAAATGTGATCCCACTGCTTCAGACACACAGGAGCAGTGGCAAGGCCCCATCCCCAAGCCTACAAGGCCCAGCAGTGATAGTACAGCAGTGCCACCTGGTGGACACTGTTTGGCCTGTTCAAGCCAAGCCCTTTCTGGTTTGGGAACCCAAGGATGAGGTGCAGAGGCCTGAATGTGAACCATTCCTGTCACCGTCCCATCCACATCCAGGTACCGGAGTCTCGATCCAGCGCCCTTACCGGCTGCATGGTGCCTCCCGCAATGACGACCGCCCGGCATTCCCTCACCACCTGGGCAAACGGCACTGCTGGGTTCAGCAGCAAGAACTTCAGGCTGCTCTGACTGAGGCTGCCTGATAAAAAGACAAAGGAAAGATCTACATGGGAAGGGGGCAGGTACAGGTCCAACAAACACTTCTATCCTCCGAGGCAAAGGGGACCTCCAGCTGGGTCCCTATAGGAGGCTCGATGATCACTTTCTCTTTAAATCAAATTCTACTTAATCTGCAGGACAACCATGAGGTAGAGTACCATTAGCTCCCTTTCCACATGACGAAAATGAGGCTCAGAGACAAACTGATCCAAGACACACAGCTTGTAGGTGACGGAACCAAGGCTCAGGCTAAAGCCTGTGTTACCTTAACCACGAGGCTACATGGCTCCTCTCACATCCTCGCCTGAGACACTGACCATCCACACACCTGCTTTCCTCCTCACTATCCCCACTGCCTGCCCGGTCACAAGAGGCCGGCATCACCATGTTTCTTCATCCTGACCCCCGGAGGTGCTGGGATGGAAGTAAAGGCCCCTTTCATGCTCTGGCCTCCAGCTCCAGGCTGGCTTCTCCTCAGATTACCTTGGCGGCTCAGCACGACCCTGCCATCCTGGTTGGCAGTGGTGAGAGCTTCAAGGAAGCCTTCGATGTGCATCAGCGGGGAAGCAGGCCGAGGCATGCTGGCCTCTCCCTCTTCCACAGGGGCTGTGGGAGCTGCAGAGTGGAAGGGAGAGAGTCTGGAACCACAGGCAGGAGCAGAGAGCCTCCTTGCAGTTGGGCTAACGGATTCTCTAGGGAGAGTCCTCGTGTGAGAAACATTCCTGCCCAGGGCCGGCAGCCCAGCCCCACCTCCGGACTCACTCTCAGTCACCCCGGGCTGCAGGCTTTGTAGGAAGTGCTGGAACCCTGCCAGTCTGGGCTGCTCCCTGGGAGGTACTAGGACTGCCCCATACCTTTCTGTGAAGCCAAAGAGCTGAGCAGGAAAAAGAGCAACAGAGACAAACGAGGGCAGCAGTGAGGGAGGCCAGGGTGGACAAGAGGCTTCCATCTCTCACCCGAATCTCAATCAGCACCAACCCTCCCGCCACCCCAACACCAGGCATCTTGGCAGCCCCTCCCCAAACCAGCAAGGATGCTCCCCAATGAGGACAACAGAGGTCAGAGTGCCTCTGGGTTTCCACAGGGCACGAGAGAGAGGCTCTGTGAGGGCAGCAAGCAGGAGTGCAGCTGGACCCCACCCAGGCCCCAGGGAAGGACAGCTGTACCTTTCTGCTGACCATGCTCTTTTCACAGTAGCGCCGCACCTGCAAGACCAAACCCACTGTGGGCACATGGACAACTTAATCAGGCTGCAAAACAAAAGCAGATAACCACTCTCCAAAACCCAGGGGGCATGAGTCACCACCATCTCCTGGGGAGCCCAAAGCCTCCTGAGGCTGACCAGGTCACCCTCCTTTCTGAGGTCACTCTGCCCCCCCGCCCCCCCGCCCCCCGTCCCCACACCACACAGGGCTCTCCCACTTGAGGGCCCCTGCCAGGCCTCAGGCACCGCCTTCACAAGTCTGCATGGCTCCACCCCTCCTAAAGGTGCTGTGTGATGGCTGTGTCCCTCTGCTTTCCTTCACCATGATGGCACCTAAGCTAGATCTTGAAGGATTAAGAGTTAGTTTTTTAAAAAAAAAAATCCTATGAGCAAAGGCACAAAGGAGGTAAAGCCTGGGACTTGTTTAAGGGACACCTGGAGTGCAGTTAGGTTGGCGTATAGGCTGGAATGCAAAACGATGATTTTGGAGCCTTTAAAGAATTCTCAAAAGAATGGTATCTTTTAATTAAGATTCACTAGACTATAGTTTGTAAAAGTTATTAGAAGGGAGACAGAATGAAATCAAGAAGACCAAAAAGAAGGCAAAGGAAAAGACTGCATTGAAGTAGCAGCTGTGGAAATGAAAAGGTGGGGTAAATTCAACAGCTATTCCAGGCTATGGGGCACAATGGGAGAAAGGACTCTAAGATGACAAGACTGCCGGCCTGTCTGCAGGGGGAAATGGCAGTCACCATGACCAACCCAGGTAAGTCAGGGCAGCTGGTTTGAAAAGGAAAGGCACGATGAAAGAAAGCAGGGTGTTGAGTCTGTGCGGCTGGGCCTGCACACTGGCTTAGCGTGCACCCTTTGTGTGTGGCCTGTGCGTGGCGTCCTCCTACGGTGACCTCGTTGACACTCAGCTTCCTCTGCTCTAGAATGGTGATGGCACACCCTACAGAACCTGGCCCACTGCCTCAAACACAGTAATTGCTCCGTTACTGTTAGTAAACTAGAATCATAAGGTTGTGAGGCTGGTAGCAGTGGCTGAACCGGCCCCGGGGAGAGCACCAATATGCAGGCCTGGAGAAAGCAAAACTGTGAGGCTGCAATAAACCACAGCTGGAGTGGGAAGACGAGAGAGAGGTCAAGCAGAGTGGACCAGCTGTGGCCTCCCTCATCGCAGCCCAACAGCACGATCACACTCACAAAATTAACTTCCAGCTCTACCCAGCAGCCCAGGGGAAAGACGTGCCCCAAGAAAGACGAAGTAAAGAGGATGGGCCGAGGCATCTCTAGTTGTGCTTATTAAATACAAAAAAAGGGCACCCTTTCCCCCTAATCTCTCTGACCCTTCAACCCTAGGTCCCGGATTATGTTTTGTTTCTGACATTACTTTTTTTTTCAGGGTTAATGGCATGTCTGTGCTGTAGATCCTAGGCCCTCTGAACTGACTGAGGACAGAAGGAATTTCCCTTTTATTCCTTCCAGTGTTAACACAGTGTTCTGCCACAGGTGGGGGTAAGGATAAGACTCGATGAGCTAATGAGCCAGTAAAACTCTACCTTGAACAAGTTGATATTGTCGATCTGGCTCTGAAAGAGAAAGTCGTTGATGGTCTGCAGCTCTGTCCCTGAGGGCAAACAAACGAGCCTTGAGGTCTTACCCTGAAGACCACGGTGTTGGGGTCCCAGAGGGAAGCTCAGAACTGGCTCAGAACAGCCCTGGGCCCATGAGGGCCACCCTCTTACCTGTCTGTGAGAGGCTCTGTGTATTGGGATTTTGCTTAATGTTCCCTAAAAGAGAATTCGAACAGGTCAAGATGGTGGTCCTCTGGCCCCATCCTCTCACACTCCACAGGGTACTAGTCAAATAACACTTGTCTGTGAACAGGCTTCTTGCTGTTGTTAATACCCACAGATCCCCCACTGAGGACAGATGTTCCAGGAAGCCTCAGAGTCTGACCCACAAGTGGTAAGGAGCCCAAAGCCCGGCGATTCTTCTCACAGGGAGGCAGGGACAGAGCAGCCACCCCAGTTTAGGCAGGTGCCAGCAAGACACGCCCAGCTGCCCAATGACAGAGGCAAGGCAGAGATGGAAGCCAAGAGCACCAACATGAGACAAAATCCCCTCAGAACAACCACACTGGCGCCCTGGACTTCCGCTTCCATGAAAGCATTCCAAAGGATCCCTGGGAAAGGAAAGGGGTGCTGCACACAACGCTGATGGGCTCAGTAACCAGAGGCTCTAGCTTCATTCACTCGTGTCACTGAGGGTCAACACACCCATGCTGCCGTCCGTCCTCACAGGCGCACTCAAGCAGCTATCACAGCATGTAAAACGCCATTCACTTGTATTGTAGTGCTATCACTGCCTCAGAGCAGTGAAATAAACCAGGTCCTAAAAAAGATCTACTAATAAGTTAGACATCCTGACAGCGTCCAGGGAGCCGAGTCCAACAAGCAGAGCAGGATGAAGTTAGGGCGGGGCGGAGCTGCTTACCACCCAGCACAGTCACAAACTTCTCCAACAGGTACAGGATCTGTTTGATGTACATCAGGTTCTTGGCCTTCAAACGCTTCCTGAGGACAAACCAACCGACAGCAACTCGGTTACTCCAATAGCACTTTCCCTTCTAAGTGCCCCAAGCTGAGGCCTTTCTGGCTGGTGTCCTGCTAACTGGGTCACAAGCTACAAACACTCCGCCAGAAAAATGGGCTGGCTGTGGCCCACAGCCTTCAGAGCCAGGTGCTGTGTCCTGAGCACCCCTGGGCTATGTGGGTGCACACACACAGGAGACAGCAGCACGCCAGGCAACCCTGCAGAGATGCCAACCTAAATGCCTCCTCTCAGAGGCTGGCTCAGGGGTACTGAGGCCGAGCGGGACTTTCCCTTCCCCTCTGGAGGTGGTGTCTCACCTGTATCGTTCCATGTACTGGAGCAACTGGGAATGTGCCTGGCAGAGCTGAGGAGAGAAGAAATGGGCATGAAGGCAGGCTAAGGCCTGGGCAAGTGGCATAGAGCTATGACAATTGTCTATATTGTGGCTAGAAAATGCCAGCCCAGGACACATAGGAGGCAATCAACGTGAGGAGAGTGGGGCTGGTTACAGACTAAAGGTGTGGGTTTAAAGGCCCGTGGGCTGGTGGCACCTGAGAGAGAGGAAAGGCAGGCAGGTTCTGCTGCAGCGGCCACTCTGTGCCAGAGAAAAAGCAAGAGGCTGAATCTCCGGTAACAAGACCCCCTCTAGTTTTCACTGGGCTGGGAAAAAGACGTTGACCATTAAGAGTGACAGTTCAAGGTAACCATCATGTCCTGGCCTAAGATCAACCCAGACATTGGTCAGTAGAGGTGGTGGAATGTTATGTGGGTTTCAGGGTCAGAAACCAGTGGTCAAATCCCAGTTTTCCACTTACTAGCTATGTGACCTTAGACACTGCCCAGCCCTGTCTGAATCTCTAGTTCTCAGTGTAAAATAGGAATACCAGCCCAATGTAGAATAGACGTGAACATCAGAGGTAACTCCTACAGCGCATGGCACATAACAGGCAACACATAGTTTTCAGAAATCTTGAGCATTCTTCAGTTAAATCCTCTCAAAGCAGTATCATCTAACTACATGAGGAACCTGCTTCTCTCAAGCCATTATCCTGGATCATGGAGTGGTTAGGAGCATCCTGGGCTGGGGGGACTCAGGACAACACAGGCCAGGGAAGACCAAGGCACTAGCGAGATCCCAGTTCTGAGATCCGCTAGAAAGCAGTCACCTCTCACTACCAAGCGCCATTTGTGGAGGAATCCCAGGTCCAGGCAGTTAGGGAAATGTTCCTTTGCCCCATGATCAGCCCAGGAGGGAGAGGCTGACCTACCTGGGATCCTTTGACCTCCGTACTGTGGATGCCTGTGATGGTGTCAATCAGGTTGTGCGCCTCATCGATGATCACCACCTGGCCCTGCAGCCGGATGCCCGCAGCCTGCCGGGTGGCCGTGTGCAGCAGCATCTGGTAGGGCAGCACCACCACCTGGGAGACGGGGCCACCTGAGTGGGGCGGGACTCCCTCCTAGAGCAGGGTCCCCAGCCTGCCCTAGGCTCCTGGTGTGAACAGTTTTATTTCCTGCCCAGAATAGGTGTAGAGAAAGGATGGCATCGTACTGTGCTTTTAGCAACAGACTCTTTCCTCAAAAGTTTTATGTGGAACATCAAATATATGGAACAGAAGTAAAGCTGATCTGACTTTTGACTGAACCAAGAGTGGGATTACGGGGAGGGGAACCCCAGTTGCCTAGCCTTGTCCATACCCCCAAGGTAGCCCCTGAGGCACCCAAGTTTCCTAATAAAACAAAACAAAACAAAACAAAAGTGGTGAAAACCACTAGTATAGCAGAAGGCAGCCCAGGGCTCTGGTCCAGGAGCTGTCACTGCCTAGCTCTGTGATTCTGGGAAATTCATTTAGTTTCCGTGAGCTTTGTTTTCCTCATCTGCAAAATGGGCTTGATAAACTGTCAAAACAGAGTTAAGAAGTGGGGTTGGGTAACAAAAATAAAAACATTCTGTACATTTTTTAGTGGCTCTGGTGTTATGATGATTTTCCAGTTAAAAGGATACTGATAAAGTTTTAGTATGGCTCCATTACTCACTTACTGTGAGAAAACAGACCACTTAACTTTTTGGACCCCAGTGTCCCCAGGTGTAGAATATGGAAAGTACCTGCCTTAGCTAGCTCAATGGGACACCATAAAAGCAAAAACGAGGTGAAAAGGGCCTTAAAAAGTCAGGACATCTTACTGCACTGGCACCCAGTGTCAGAGCTCACCCTCGCTGTGGCAGACCCTGGGGGACATGAGAGTGCTGGGAGGGCTGCTGCCTTGCTCCGAGGGCCACACATGCAGGCCAGGGAAAGAGACTGATGAGCAAGTACTGCCACATGAACTTATTACTAACACAGTTCCCCGCATCTTTTAAAATCCACTTTAACCTTTTCTTGATTATATGGAATTCTCTACAAATAATATCCTATTTCCAAAAGTCACTCAAATGAAGGAAATAGCAAGAAACGTTAAATCATAACAACCAAATAACGGTATAGTTTTTGACCTATTAAATTGGCAGCTTTTCTGTTTAAATAATACTCCATATGGCCAGTCTAGAAAACAGTCCTCTCAAATGCTGCAGTGAGTACACCGTTAGGAGTCACCCTGAACAGCCATTTGGAAACAGATGTATGTTCTGTAGCTCCCATTCCTCTTGGTGTCTGCCCTGGCATCTCTCACTGGCTTCAACCTTCTCCTGGATCTGACCCCCATAATGTCTTAGTCCCTGCAGAACAGCCACCAAGGGACCTGGGGTCTCCTGTGACCGGATAACCAGGACAGTGGTCGGCAAACTCATTAGTCAACAGAGTCAAATATCAACAGTACGACGACTGAAATTTCTTTTGAGAGCCAAATTTTTTAAACTTAAACTCCTTCTAACGCCACTTTTTCAAAATAGACTCATCCAGGCCGTGGTATTTTGTGAAAGAGCCACTCTTAAGGAGCCAAGAGTCTCATGTGGCTCGAAAGTCGTAGTTTGCCGTCCACTACCCTACGAGAGAGTGGGTTACGTGTCATCAGTGTGCAGTGTGTCCGTCAGGCCAACCATGCCAGTGACATCTTCCCGAACTAAAAGGAGCAAGGAATTCCCTCATGGCCTAGGCTGCAGTTAGAGGCAAGAGCTCCTGCCCACCCTTCTGCGGTCTTCACCTGGGCAGCTGGAATGGCAAACCGGCTCCCATAATAGGGACAGGCCCCGGCCTCCTTCCCCAGGGCCACCAGCTGCTCGATGTCTTTCACCTCTAGCAGCACCTGGTCCTGGAAGAGCTGCAGGTGCCTATGGCCGTAGAAGGGACAGGCAGCCCGAGATGCCTGCTTTCTCCTCTTGGGCTCCTGGTCCTCAGCTCGGCTCTTGCTCTCTGCGGGTGGCAGCCAGCACGGGGGCAAAGGCAGAAAGAACGGTAACTATCCTGTGGCCAGGAGCAGGCCGGTAAGGTCATGTCCACAAAACCCTTACATGAACTATTTATTCTGGTCTCATCATAACACTCTGGTATTTTAGTCTGTTCAAAACCCGGATTTCAAAATTCACATTGACCCAGAGAGCAAAAACGCGTTTTCCCAAGGACAGGCTCTTTAGGAGGAAACCCTGTCTGAACTGGGCTGGCCCAGGCCCCTCCCCGTCTCCCTCCCAGTACTGCCCGAGGACAGGATGGCCCCAGAGGCTGCTCCTTTCGCTGAAGGGTGCAGTGGCTACCGTGTCTGCTCCTCTGTAGCTCCATACAGCGGTCGTTAATCAGCTGCACAGAACCCAGGTTTCTCACGTCTCGGTTTATACAAAGAGTCTATGAGACAGAGGAGCAAGAGTTAAAGAAATGGTGCTGGCTAAATGATACACAGCAGCCCCCCCGAGGGCCTTGCAGACCAGCCCTCCCCCGTTTCCTTCCAAGGTCAGCAAGGCCAGGGAAGAGGTAATCCTCCCCTTCCTCAGCCTGCCTGGAAGAGGAAGACGAAGGCACAAGGAAGGGAGCAGATGGCACCAGGGCCAGGGCGTCCTGCCTCTGTCTACCTGCCGAGAGCCGAGGGAGACAAGCCGGGTGTCCTTGCCAAAGGGGCTCCTCTGAACCTCATGCACAAACTGGGCCAGCTGGGAGTGGGTCCGACTGCAGTAATAAATCTGCGCCGAGGACAAGCAAGGGGTTTCAAAGACAGTATAACATCCTCAAATAGTCTCTGCACATCAAGGAATGCCATGGGTGATGGGTTGAGGGAATGGGGAAAGGGGCCACAAATATACAAACCTGGTCTTGTATATTTACAAGGTCTTGTATATGATACAAACCTTGGTCAAGCAAGATGACTCTGTCCTACAGAAGATCTTAGCGAAATACCAGGGTTTCCCCACCTCATCCTCAACTCCTGAAGTTCAAGAGAATGCCCACAAGGTGGGACTTCTCCCATCAGTCATGCTCAGTCCCTAATCCAACTGTTCTGGAGGACTTGGCCAACTTAGGAAAGGTATTTCCAAGAGTGGTGACTCCTGACATGGAAAAGGTCCCTAAGATTCTGGGGCGTGGTGAGGGGCTGCTCCCCACACACCTCCCAAGGGCATGGAGGGTGGGGCTGGCAGTAAAGCAGGAGGAGGCTGAGCTGAACATTCTTTCTCTGAACAAAGAGAAGCATGCCATCAGACATCCAAAGGACAAAGAACTCTCATTCTGACCTGCCCTGGCCTTCCCCAACCCCTGATGCAGAGAGGGACCCAGGGTCCTTGGCCCAGAATGGCTGTTCTTCCATGTCCTGCGGCGCATGAGCCCAGGCATCACTCCCACGAGATGTCTTCCCAGGTGCCACCAGCCTGCCAGGTGAGCACCTAGAGACCAAAGTCTGGGTCTGGGGAGACAGAGTCAGCCGGCTGGAGGCTCCTCACCTACAGGAGGGACCCTTAAATTTTCCCTGGACTCCAGGCCAATCACAGCACAAAGCTTAGGACATGGCATCTTACCTTAGTTACATGTTCTTCCTCCAGGTCATCCTCATCCTCATCTAATCTGAGAGAAAAACAAAACACAGAAAAACATTCTTCTCAGCAAACACAGGCCTACTAGAAACACTCACTGAGCACCTTACCACGTGCCAGCAATCAGCCTTAGACCTAAACAACTGAGAACCGAACTGAGGACTGTGCTCTGAGCTAGGAGACAGACACACCCCAGGAATGAAGTTTCACCAAAGCCACCTGTGTTCTCTTGCGCTCTCGCTCTCGTTCAGAGAGATGCCCCAGGCTGACACCAAAGCCAACCTCCCACTGCCACTCAGGAGAGGACAGAGAAAGGACATGGCAGTCCCCAAACCCTAGGATCAATGTTTGACTGTCATCCGTCTACTTTCCTCTCACTGTCTAACCTCCAGCAGAAGCGATTTCTCTCAGTTCACCGAGAGAAACTGACTCTATCACTCTATCAGAGCTGCGCATGCTGTGCTCGGTCAGGAAGGCTCTCCCCCTCACTTCTTCCCTTTACCTAGCCAACTTCAAGACCTCCTCATACACAGCACCTGGTCTGGGCAGCGCTTCTCAACCCCACCCCTGGCAGGGCTGCCTGCCCTGTGACACACTGCCATGGTCCCTGCGATATTCATCTCTTTCAAACACCGTTTCTTCTTCTGTCTCCTCAACCACCCTATCCTGTCCACAGGCGGGTCTGGGTGTGTCTTGTTTCTACGGAGCACCCTCCACCCCCACTCCCCATAGCCTGCAAACAGCAGCAACTCCAAGCACATTTCCTGAGTGAAGCCCCAAATGACCAGGTGAGGGAATAAAAGATGCTGTCACTTATGACCACATCAATCTCTTCTCCCCTCAGAATTAAAAAAAAAACAAAAAAACACAAACTTAAATTAAAAACCTAAATAAATAAATCACATGCCACATAGTGCACAAACTCAGCAGGATCTCGGTGCAAGGCTGGATGTGTGAATAAACAAAGTCCACCCTTTCTAGGAATGAATGAGGAGCCCATCAACCTGCATTACTTGGCTGGTTGTTTAGACAACGTTATTAGTCTAAGCTTCTTAGAAAACACAAAATCCTTTTTCAGATATACTCTAACTTATATAGAAGGTGGGGACATCCGATGGATTTTTTTTGTTTTTGTTCATCCAGCAATTCAGTTTTTTTAAAAAGCAGAAATGCTCATTGTCCTTGGGCTATGAGAAAAGGAGTTAGTTACAGGGTTAGTTTCCTGTCAATTAAGAACTGTTCGGTCAGTTTTGTCTGAAAGGCCTGGATTTAAATCACAGGACACAGGAACCAAGATAGTGGTGCGGGTGAGCACCTGTACCCAATGTAGTTTGGTACTTCAGGGTCTGAGATCTAGAGCTGGGTGGGCAGGTTCAAGTCTCAGCTCCCTGCTGCCTGGCCTTGTGGCCTTGGCCACGGCATCACACCTGGCTGGGCCACAGCTTCCTCAGGTGTAAAGGGAAGACACAAATACTGATGTGAGAATAACGGCATTAACACACGTGCAGCCAGTGCCCGGCAGAGAGAGAAGGCTGACTATCACTGTCACTATCGCTTACACACCCTGGGGAGGAGCCTGGCTGAGAGAAAAGAGACAGTGGCTGGCATTCCATCCCTTCAGATGGCCGAAGAGTGACAAGGAAGCCCGCCTCTTTCTGGGCACGAGGAAGGAGCTGCCTCCCATGTGGGCTCAGCAGGGCGGGGTGGAGCAGAAGTGCCATCTTACCCATTAGGGACTCCTTTCTCCTCATCACTCTCGTACTCCGAGAGGATCAGCTCCTCCTCCCCAGATGCCAGCTGCTCCAGGGGCTCGGCCTCTCTCCCTGCCGCCAGTATGTCCCTGCTGAGACGGAGGAGACGCTCTGTCTCTTCTTCTTCCTGCCTCTGTACAGGAGCAGTGCAGGAAGGGACAACAACCTCAGTACTGATGCCCCACCTTCAATAGAGTCAGCCTCAGTGTGGCCACCCCAAGGACAACACACACCCACACCCACACACACCATTAACTCGGGTCTTGACGCTTTACTGACATCAATATCCCAGGTAATACTACCTCGGCTCAAGCTCTCATCCACCGGGTCATTGGGAACTAGAGAGTGGGGGTCAGGGAGAGGAACCTGAGGACCTGGACACTCACCCAAAGGAGCTACACCTTGAGGCCCCAAGCAGCCACTCCAGGAGATGACACTCACCTCACGCTTGGCTGCGTACTTGAGCTGTGTATTGTGACGGAGCTGCTGTAGGCGTTCTTCTCGCTTCTTCCTCCTGATCTGCTCCTTCTAAAAGGGAAAGAAGCCATAAAGAAGATTCCTACAGGAAGCCCCAAACCAAGCCTTTCTTACAGAATCTGGGGCTGCTCAGCCTAGTGCCTCTTCACACAGGGCAGTTCTCCTCCCCTGGCTGCCACTCATCACATCTTGGCCTCGCTGCTAACTGCAGGAAGTTTGTATACCCCCTCCCAGAGCCACATACTCTCACAATCAAATGTATTCCTTATTGAGTTTCAAACCATGTTGCCAATGGCAACAGTGAGATAGGTTCCTTTCCCAGGTGGGTAATGGATGGGGAACTGCCAACTCCTTGTCTAGAGAAGGCCCGTTAACATCAGCTTTAAAAAGACAGCAAGGCCGTGGTCAGTGTTTCTTAGTGGTTAGAGTGCTGGCCCATGCACCGAAGGGTCACAGGTTCGATTCCCAGTCAAGAGCACGTACCTGGGTTATGGGTTCACTCTGCACCCTCAGTCAGGGCAGCATGTGTGGGAAGGCAAATGATTGATGTGAGAGTCTCTCTCACATTGATGTTTCTCTCTCTCCACCCTCCCTTCCACTCTCACTGAAAAGCAATGGAAAAAATATTCTCAAGTGAGGATTAACAACAAAAAAAGATAGCAAGGGTGCAGCACCATTAACCCAACAGAGCTGACAGGAGAGCTAAGAGGCACTGCAACAGTGAAGAACACATATCTAAATCTCAGAATCAATCCAAAATAACCACTGACGTCCTGTTTCTAGATCACAGCCACCTCTTTTACCCTGGACCTCACCTTTAGTCGGTCCACCAGGTCCCTTTCTTCTTTCTTCTGCACAAACTGAGTAACCCAGTCAGGTTCTCCAGGAGGCCTCAGAGTGTCTGGGGTCTCTTGATGTGAGGATGAAATAAATGGGGGCTGGTCCTTCCCATCACTAGAGGGGGCAGTTCCAGTTTTAAGGAGATGTGCCTCCTCTTGACGTTTCTTCTGTTCAAAGTCACGGAGCCAGGAAAGGGCCCCGCAAATAAGACTTAAGGATTTCCCCTACAGGAAAAAAATGTTTTCAGAAATAGAGAATAACAAACCAAGCTTCCCAAATGACCTTTCCCATTTTACTAAAGCGTCAAAGAAAGTCTGACTTTAAATATTAGACCAGCTTGGCGGAAAAAGAGAAGGGAATTAGCAAGAAAATAGCCAGGAAAAGCAGGAAGATGAAAGGAATAAAAATGAAGCTCTTAGCTTAGTTATACAACTCACTGCTCCTGAAAGAATTTGAGTGGCTTCTCAGGTTACACATAACTACTGTAAGTCAACATAACTAGAAGTGAGAAAATAAACAGCCCCCAAAACAATTAAAGCAAAAACATGTGGAGCATGAAATGCTCCCCACGTGCCAAGGAGGAGCTACCCCTTCAGAGCAGCTGGTGTGCAGGCAGAACATGACCAGCCCCAGGCCCAGTGTTTAAACTTTGCTAAAGCAAACCAACTGCTCTCAAGAACACAAATCTTGATTTAAAGACCAGAATTCTCCCTGTGGGTCCGTGTTATGGGGATGAATCTTGTCTCCCTCAAATTCATGTTAAAGTCCCAAACCCCAGTGTCTCAGAATGTGGCCTTATTTGGAGGCAAGGTCACTGCAGGTGTATTTAGTCAAATGAGGCGGGCCCTAATCCAATCTGACTATAGTCCTTATAAAAAGGCGAAATTTGGACACACAGGCCGCAAAGGAAGGTGACCGACAGGGAAAAGAGAGACATCTACAAGCCAAGGAACGGGGCCTGAGCAGACCCTTCTCCCACGGTCCTCAGGAAGCACCACCCCTGAAACCAAGCTGTTGGGAGGCTTGGTTCTTTCTCACTTCTGGCCTCCAGAACTGGGAGAGAACAAATTTACACCGCTCTCGTTTGCAGTCCTTCCAGAAAGGCTGCTGCCATGAGTTTCACAAAGCTGCTGCTTCTCGTATCCAAAGGGCAGATCATTTCAGGTGAATCTCAGGAGGACCAACACCTTCATGTCCAGGCCATCACTCCCACAAGCCTGCTTAACGCAGGGTCATCTCGGAGTATCGAGAGTGAGGTTCTGGGCCTAATTTGGGCTTGAATGAACTGGAGGTGAAATGCATTTGTGTCTAGGTTGGGTGGAAATGGCAGAGCATAGTGGCTAGAGCTTCAGGCTCCACAGCCAGGTTGCCTGGGCCAAATACTGGCTCCTCCACCTATCAGCTCTGTGGCCTTAGGCTAACTTCTCTAGGCTTGTTTCTAAAAATGCAAAATGGGAATACCAGTAATAGTAGGACCTTCCTTAGAGTTGCTGCAAGCTTTAAGTTAATACACATAAAAGTTAGTACCTACACCAAGATTAGAGGGAACACCTGATACATAAATGAGCAACCAGGGCCTGTTTTGTGTGTGTGTGTGTGTGTGTTTTTGGGGGTTGGGGGTGCTATTATTAAGTAACTAGAGGCCTGCTGCATTAATTTGTGCACCATTGGGGTCCCTCAGTCTGGCCTGCAGGACTGAGCCAAAACCAGCTCTTCGACATCCTGAGTGTGAGAGGGCGCAGGCCTTGTGGAGGGACCCCACCAGTGCACGATTGGGCCGGGGAAGGTCGCAAGAGGTTGGCCAGCCAGGGAGAGACAGTGGGAGGGGTCCAGGGCATGTCCAGCCTGTCTTGCTCAGTCTGACTGACAGGATCCCAGGAGGAAGCTAACCTACCAGTCAACTGTCTGCCCCCTGGTGGTCAGTGCTTGTCATAATGAGCAGTTGAGAGACCTTAGCATATCATTAGCATATTATGCTTTGATTGGTTGAATGGACAACCGGACACTTAGCCTATAGGCTTTTATTATATAGGATAATGAAAATACTATTAACTTGGAATGAGGATCTATTCGCTTCATCAAATTCTCAGAAGGCTCTGTGACTGATGGGTACTTCTGAAAATGGATGGCTCACATATGTTTAGAAAAGCCCCATATGTTCCATTTCTGTCCATTTTTTATAGAGACTGAGTGACAAAGACTTGCAGACAGCAGTCTCCAGGAAAGCCTGGGGCAGCCATCCTATGCTGCCTGGGAATGGGAGCCATCAGCTTCAGCTGTCATCAGGTGAGGAGTAGGGGAAATGGCCCTCATGTAACAATGGTCCAGTCACAGATGCCTGGATAGATAGCCAGCACCCTCCTCCTGAAAGTGAGCTGAGGAAGTTTCTGAGGGTCAAGTTATCTTCCAGAAACAGTGATGGCAAACTCTAACACCAAGAAAAAAAGACCACCAAAGCCCTGCAGATCCATGTTCCATAAGAAGGCCACAGAAATTTTAGACTGGAAAATGTTAGAAAGATGTATAATCGACTGCTCACCTGTTATGAAATAAATTTAATAAAGGACCCACAGTATATCTAGCTCTGTACAATGTTATTTCCTGGGGATTTTGTTAAAATAACAGTCTAAAAAGTTTATGCAAAGAAAACTAAATTCATTCTTTCTAAACACCTACACTGTAGCAAGCACTGGGCTTGGTTGTGGGAACACAGAGCTCTCTAGAAAGTGCCCACAGGCACAAACTTAAACATATGACTTGAAGGGTTATACATTCCTGGGGGACACGGATTCTAGAACTGCAATGGTATACAAGGCACAGTGGGCATAAAGGCAGGTCACTCAATGTGGTGGTCTCATGAAAGGCTTAAAAAGCCGAAACCAGTTTGGCTCAGTGGATAGAGCGTCGGCCTGCGGACTGAAGGGTCCCGGGTTCGATTCCGGTCAAGGGCATGTACCTTGGTTGCGGGCACATCCCCAGTGGGGGTGTGCAAGAGGCAGCTGATCGATGCATCTCTCTCATCGATGTTTCTGACTTTCTACCCCTCTCCCTTCCTCTCTGTGAAAAATCAATAAAATATATTTTTTAAAAAAGAAAGGCTTAAAAAGATGATGCTTAAGGAAAAATAGGCATCATCAGGGGGAACGAGCATCTGAGGCAGAGGACTAGAAGGTGAGGCACAGCCTGTAACGGCACGGCACCCCTGCAGGCAGTGGGACACAAGGACAGGAGGGAGCTCTATTAGGGTTGCGACGTGGAAGACAGTGGCTTTTTCTTGAAGGCAACTGAAGTACACAGATGAGGCCAACAAGCCAGGGATAGCCAGGCATTTGAGAAAAGCCTCAAAACAAAACATAATACCCCAAATTGGAGGGAGAGCACCAACATGAAGGGCTAAGCAGCGGGAAAGGATGCCTGGAATGGACAAGAAGCTGAAGACGGAAAGACCTGAGAGGGAGGAGGTGGGCTTTCAGGCTAAACAAGATGGAATGTACACATGCTCTTCTAGCTCTTCCGCATCCTTTTCTGAAACACATTAAGATTATACCAAAGCCGTAAAAGAGGCTTACACCCACAAAAATCAATAAAATATATATTTTTTTAAAAGACGAGAGAATAAAGTTCAAGAAATCTTAAAGAAGTAAAATTTTAGGCAGAAACAAACAAACCATGGTGCTCACAGACATAAGCAATTAGAAGAAAAACATAATTATAGGATTAACCAGGAGGCCCAAAATCCAGTGAATGGGAGCACCAACAAGATTATCATCAAATACAAGAAAACATCTCAGAACAAGAGGTAGACAACCCAGATGGAAAGTGCTCAAGTAACCAGTACAAGGAACTAAACATACACACAGCAGGTCTGTCAGCATGCAATTTCAGACACAAGGGGTAAAGAGAAGATCCTGAAAACTCTGGAGGGTGAGGTGGGATCGGGTCCCAGCGGACTGACGTGCAGACTACCACTGAACTTCTCAACAGCAACAATGGAAACTAGTGAACAGAAGGAGCAACTGTGAGGGAGAATTATTTTGAAGCTAGACTTACATATCCAGCCAAACTATTGATACCAACCAAGTAGAACTAATACATTTCCAGGCCAGCAAAGTCTTAAGCACTTACCTACACAGCCCTTTTCAGGAAGACTCTCTACCAAAACAAGGAAATAAACTAAGAAGATATGGGTCTAAGAAACAGAGAATCCATTACCGGAAAAAATAAGGAAAAATAAACATTACACGGGTGAATCTCAAAAATATGCTGAGTGAATAAAAGAAACCAGATACAAGAGTACATACTATCTGATTCCATTTTTATGGAACAGCGGAAAGATAAAGCTGATCTACAGAAAGTGGATCAACGGCTGAGGCTGGTATGTTGAGAATGGAGAGGCAGCAGCAGAGAGCCACCTGCTGAAGGTACAGGGAACTTTCTGGGATGGATGTGTCTTGCATCTTGATCATGGTGAGGATATGGGTGTTCACATCCATCAAAACTCATTGGAATGGTAGACTTAAAAGGGGTACATGTTACTATATATCAATTATCCTCAAAAAAGTTGATTAAAAAAAAAAAAGGAGCAAAGGGAAATCCTCCAGCAATCGCTGTGAAACAGGTCCAAGGAACAACTAATTCAGATTAGTGGGTGAAGGACTTCAAGGAAGTCTCCAAGGTAAAATGGAGTTGATTATTGCTATGGACTGAACTTATCCCCCCCAAAATTCATATGTTGAAGCCCTAACCCACTCATGACCATATTGGAAAAAGTCTTTAAGGAAGAGATTAAAGTAAAATGAGGACATAAAGGTATCCTTGATCTTGTGATACATCTGGTAGTCCTTAAAAAAAGGGGAAGAGACACCAAATTTCTGTGTGCGTGTGTGTGTGTGTGTGTGTGTGTGTGTATGTGTGTGTCTCCCTCCCTCCCCGCCCCCCCTTCTCTTTCTGCCATGTGAGGACACAGAAAGAAGATGGCCTTCTGAAAGCCAGGAAGAGAATCCTCACCAGAAACTAAAGCCTGCTGCAAACTTACTCTTGGACAGTGATCTCCAGTACTGCGGGAAAATGAATTTCTGTCATTTAAACCACCCAGTCTACAGCATTTTGTTGTAGCAACTCTAGCAGACTAAGATAATTTTACAGAGGGAACACAGGTATCCCCACTTTCCAAAAGTTCGCAATAGGCAAACTTAGCTCTTTTGTAAAAGCATAGTGGTTTAGCACAAACTTGCATAAAGCAAACTTTTGGGAACTAGAAGATACTCTCCACTTTATTGCCATTTTGGCTTATGAAAGGTTTCATAGGAATGCTCTATAGCTGTCCCTCAGTATTTATGGGCCATTAGTTCCAAGACCCCCAAGGATACAAAAATCTGCAGATTCTCACGTCCCTTATATAAAACTAGAGGCCTGGTGCACGAAATTCATGCACGTGTGGGGTCCCTAGGCCTGCGACCAGAGCTGATCGAGCCTTCCAACTTCCAGGGGCCTTCCTTCCTGCAGGCTGAGGGGAGGGACTTTGGAGGTTGGCCAGGCACTGGGAGGGGTCAGGGGAGGTTGACTGGCCACAGGAGGTTGGCTGTGGGAGCACAATGACCACCAAGGGGCAGCTCCTGCTTTGAGCATCTGCCCCCTGATGGTCAGTGTGTGCCATAGCAACCAGTCATTCTGGTTGTTCTGGCATTCTGGTTACTTAGGCTTTTATATATATACCAGAGGTATATATGGTGCATGAATTTGTGCATGGATGGGGTCCAACCAGCTTGCCCCATCAGGGCCTATTGGGCCTGGCCGGCCTGGGGGGAGGGGCCACATAAGGTTGGCCAACTGATCAGCCCTCTGGTCAATTCCCTGTCAACTCCTGGTGGAGGGGACAATTTGCATATTATTTATTATATAGGATAGATGACTTAGTATTTGTATATAACCTGTGTATATACTCCCATACACTTTAAGTCATATCTGCATTACTTATAATACTTAATATAATGTAAATTTTACATAATAATTCCTATACTATATTGTTTAGGGAGAAATAACAAGAAAAAAGTCTGTACATGTTCAGCAACTCTCATAGGTCTAACTATATAGAACATGTCAGCAACAAGGTAGCTTTCTTCCCCCAATATTTTTTATCTGGAATTGGTTGAACTCATGGGTGCAGAACCCACAGATAAGGGCCAACTGTACTTTTGGACAGTGTGAAAATCTGTATAATATTGAGAGACTACTGGATGATGTGTGAGGAATTCGCATAAGCATATTGAACACTACGTAAACTTTTAAAAGGCAATTATTAACTCTGGAAAAATAAAATTATTAAATGAAAAAACAATCATGGTATCCTGCCTTAGCAGAGACTAAAAAGAGCTACATCAGGAGAGGAAGGGAAAAGTATGGTAAGAAAGCTACATCTTATCTATCATAAGAGGAAGGTACCAATCACTAAAACCCACAAATCAAGAAACAAGAGCACATAGGTTATAATTTCAAAATGTGCTATATGAGAAAAGTACATTTCTTAAGAAACAGACAAAATATTTAAAAGCACCAGCCCATTGCACCAGATTTGACTTTTTAAAAAAAATGTTGTCATTTATTTCAGAGAGAGGAATGGAGAGGGAGAGAGAGAAATATTGATGAGAGAGAAACGTCGATCAGCTAGCTATCTTCTGCATGCCCCTACTGAGGATCAACCCACATCCTAGTCATGTACCCTGACTAGGAATCAAACCAGTAACCTCCTGGTACATGGAACGATGCTCAATCAACTGAGCCAACCTGGAGGGCAATAAATTTGACTTTTAAAATAACATGCGTTATCCCTTGATTAAAATTTTTATATCGCTTTAAACAAAAGGAGGATATGTTCAATAATGTGAAACGTTACAGTGTGGTCAAAATAAGGGCTTCAGATACCCAGATCTATTAAACAGGAAGTCACTACTGACCCTAAAAATAGTTCACTGGGTTGGTAGGGGAAGAAGTCATTATTGCACTGGGTTAAATGGAAGGTAAAAATGCTAGTAGAATACTACTGAAAAAAATACCTCTGCACATTGTATTGGTGACCCACATTTTGTTAATTGCAGGACTTATTCTTTCCCACTCACTACATATACACTGAGTGGCCAGATTATGGCCTCTGAATGCATAACCTGGACCCTCAGCATATATATAGTAGAGGCCCAGTGCATGAATTCATGCATGGGTGGGGTCTGGCCAGCCTGGCCAGGGAGAGGGGACATGGGCGGTTGGCCAGCCTGTCTGCTGGTCGAACTCTTAGTCAAGGGGACAATTTGCATATTAGCCTTTTATTATATAGGATATACATTGAGTGGCCAGATTATTATGCGTTCAGAGATCATAATAATCTGCTACTCAGTGTATAAGAAAGAAAAAAATTAAACAATATAATACCCCTGTCTGCACTTTTCCTGTCCCAGGAGATCATGTCATCTCAGGAGAGAGTGACATGCTTCCATTAGCAAGTGAGAGAAAAAGAATGATAAACTTCGTTTTATTCATTCATTCCACACATCTGTTAGGAGCCTCCTATGGGCCAAATGGCCAAGTTCTGCTAGACGATAAGGACACAAAGGTGAGGTCCTTATCCTCCAGGAGGTCACAGCCTAGTTGAGGGACCTTCACAGCAACAGACACATTTCACTATCACATAGTACTTGCTATAAAAAATAAGTAAAGTGTAAGAGAGAAGTAGGAACTGATTACCACAGCCCTAGCAACCTCAACAGACGTCTAATAAATCCCTCATTCCAGGCCAGGAAGAAATAACTTAGGGGTCCTTGACTGGATCCCTCCAGCACTCAGTAACCAAGTGCCTGGAGACTATATCAACATGTTAAATCTGTGAATGAGCCGAATTAATTTCTATGTTGCTCAATATCAAAGCAGTTGTGAGCCCAGAGAAGTCTTAAAAGTTTCAGGTTATGCTTCCACTGCCATTCAAATTCTCCTTTGCCTGTAGTCTAATTGTCCTTAGAACCTGGGGTTGTGTTTAACAATTTAATAGAGGGAGGTGAGCATTATTCAGAAAGGTCAACAGAGAGAACTACTTTGCCCAACTCCAAACCATAAAAATTTCTGCAGAGGCAAATAAACCTCTGACTAGTGTAGTCAGAGTTTCCCAAGAGCCCTCTTGGGCCAATTGTTTATACTTACAGTGCCAGTTGGACTCTCAAATATCCCAATCTTGCCATCCTCCAACACCTGGTATAGCACTGCCATGAAGTCTTTCTGGATGGAATAGGGTGTGAAGGGAAAAGGGAAATGGATGCCACCAATCTCCTGGTTTTTATCCGCCATGATCCTAAGGGGAGAAAAATATCTGGTAGTTCTCTGATGAGCCAGGAAGAACCAGCTTGAAATCTAGAACAGTTCCTAAGATCGGTCTCAATACTAATTACAATTTTCTCCTTGGGCTGTACATTATTTGGAAGCAGAGATCATATTCTCTCTATCATGTGCATATCCCCATGAAGTCATACCAAATCCTGCAATCCACCCAGTGACATTTATCACAAAGGGCTCTAGAAGAATGCAGAATATGAAAGCCCTTATACAGAAACTCCCCGCATTTCACCTGAGATACTTTTATTGCTTGGATAGCCTTGTTTTGCCTCTACAAAAGGCTTGGAGATTTCCTCTCAAAGATCTGTGCCCTGTGATCAAAGATGTTGCCTGTATTCGCTTCTGCAGCAGTCTTCCCTCACTTCTGCACAGGGTGGTATTTGCATGACAAATGCTGCTTTATCCTGTTGGGAGACCTGTAAGTAAAATCATGACACACAGGCAGAGAATTGTAAGTACGATTATAGTTTTTCTTACATGGCAGTTTAATGTACATATCCTTATTTTATAGACATCTTTAGTTTGCTTCTTAGTTCATCCTGCCTTCCATTTCCAGCACAAAACAGAGCTGCCTCCAAAAAATGTTTTGGCCTCAAGAATCAGAGCCTTTGGTCTGGCTCCTGCCCTTTTAAAACAGATCACCGGTCAGCCTACAGACGTCTAAAGCATCCAGCCTGATCTAACGAGCTTTGCACTTTCTGTCCCTCCCAGAGGGAATGATGAGTCTTCAACCACAGCTCAGCTCCTAGAGAAGTGTCTCCCTTTATTTGGCCAAATACCCTCCCTCCAAATACATGTGCACGCACACATGCAGGCCGCTCTACTTTAAGTCACTCTTTGATGTCATCACCCTGCACTTAATTTCTTTATAGCTCTTAGCACTCAACTCAATTTATTCAGTCCTCCCCACTACAGTATAAGTTGCATAAAAGAAAGAATTTTGTCTGTCTTGTTCTTCCCTGCCCTTAGCACTCAGAGTGCCAGGTGCTTTGACAACTAGCAGGCATTCGATAAAAATTTGATGAATAAATAAATAGTCAGCTTGACAAGGGGGTTGTAGGTGGATGTTTGTGTTCTTCAGCGGTGCGAGTGGAGGATGTCCCATAACTTAAATATCTAGCCCAAGGCCAGTTCTTTAGAGTTTCAAACTGTTTTCATATAACCTCACAACAACCATGTGGTCAGTATTATTACTAGCTCTATTTTATAGATGAAAAAACACACTTGCCCAGCTGGTGTGGCTCAGTGGTTGAGTACTGAGCTATTAACTAGGAGGCACGGTTCAATTCCTGGTCAGGGAATATGTCTGAGTTGCAAGCTCCATCCCCAAGAGGAGACATGCAGGAGACAGCCGATCAATGATTCTCTCTCCCCTTCCCTTCCTCCCTGAAATCAAATAAAAAAATATTTTTTTAAAGAAAGGCTAAATGACTTGCCCACAGTCACACAGCAATTGCCTGAATCCAAGATTAGAACGCACATCTGCCAAACCTTCAAGCAGCTTTGTATTTCCTCACTCTTCTCTCACCAGGGTAAGGTGAAAATAGACTTGGCTACCATACTTTAGAATAACAACAGGAAACAATACAGAAAAAAGGTAATTACTGCCCTAGCTGGTTTGGCTCCGTGGATAGAGCCTCGTCCTGCGGACAGAAGGGTCTTAGGTTCAATTCCGGTCAAGGGCACATGCCTCGGTTGCAGGCTCCTCCCCGGCCCAGGCCCTGGTTGGGCATGTGCAGAAGGCAACCAATCGATACATTTCTCTGACATCGGTATTTCTCTGTCTTTCCTTCTCTCTTCCACTTTCTCTAAAAATATCCTCCGATGAGAATTTTTAAAAAAAGTAATTATTTCACTCCCCATGGATGGTAATTATGGATCTCATTATTCCAGAAACAGCACAAACTAAGTCAGAAGTTAAAGAAGGGTTTGGATAAATCCATGAGTAGTTGATACACTAAATTCACTTTAAGAATGCTTGGTCTAGCTTTTTCTGACCTCTTCAGATTGGCTGCCTGAAGGACAACCATGACCTCCCACACAAGTTCTCCCTAGAAATCTCCACCAGTGCTAACGCACAAGCCTCATCTTCATTAGATGCGGTAATAGGAGGGTATGTGAGAGAACCTCAGGTACATAGAAGGTTTGAAAGTGTTCATTTTCTTCAGTCTTCAATTATCACTTGTTATTTACTTGGGTATAAACTATTGCTACAGACTGAACTGTGTTCCACCCTCCCTCAAATTCACGTGTCCAAGCCCTAACCCCCAACAGGAGACTCTATTTTATTTGGAGGGAGGGCTTTTAGGAGGTAACGAGCATAAAATGAAAAAGGGCATTTAAGATCAAATTAAGGCATAACAGTGGGTCTAATCCTTATTAAGATTGGTGGCCTTCAAGAGTAAGAGACCTCTCTCTTTACCAGCCATGTGAGGACAAGTAAGAAGGGACCCGACCTTCTGCAAGAGAGGACAAGGGTCCTGGATAGGGAACCTTGATCTCAGACTTCTCAGCTTTTAGAACTGTAAGGAAAAAAACAAAACAAAACAACCCTCTGGCCCTGGCCAGTTTTCTCAGTGGTTAGAGCATCAGCTTGCAGACCCACCACGGGTCCTGGTCAAGGGTACCTCAATTGCAAGTTCCCCAGCCCCAGTAGGGGTGGAGGCAACCAATCTACGTGTCTCTCTCCCGTTGTTTCTCTCTCTCCCTTCTCCTACTTCCTTTCCACCCGCTCTAGAAGTCAGTAGGGAAAATATCCTTGGGTGAGAATTAAAATAGAACAAAAACAAACAAACAAAATACAACACTCTGTTGTTTAAGCCACCCAATGTATGGCATTTTGTTACGGTAGCCAGAGAAGACAGGAACAATTTAAAAGCACTATCCCCATTTTAAGTGCCTAAAATGCTTTAACTTCACACACCTGGGAGACAACACAGCCCCCAAAGAAAACGTTTTCCGGGCCCCCTGTTAACACAGCCCCTGCACCCGGCGGGGCTGCAATGCTCCCACAGCAGGGGGCAGGGCGCGGCCGCCCAGCTCCTTCCTCCGAGCTCTCACGTCGTGTGGGAAAAACCTGCTCTAGTACTTTTCCCACTTTTCATAGCACATCCTCCAACAATCTGGTCAATTCCATCCAGCCGAATCCTCTTGACTGGATCCCACTCCACCTCGATTTTTCTGAAGGGCAGGCAGCAGGGCAGAGCCATCAACAGTATGGGCTCTGAGGTCAGGCTTCCAAATTTGGGAGCCCAGCTGTTTTCTTGCCTCGGTCAATACCCCTACCCCGCAGTTTCCCCAGTGTAAAGGAGAGAGAGATAAAACTGCGTATCCATAAGGTTTCAGCGACCACTAAATAAGGTAATAAAAAGTGGTTAGCATAGATTGGTCATTGAAGTCCCAGTGCGTATTAGTTATTATTACTCAAAATACCGCTCCAGTTCAACTGCAGATCCCGCCCTCACTCACCTCCCATTCGCCCTTGCACAGTTTCTCGCCTATCAATCACACGTTAGCTCCGCCCATCCACTTCGCAAAGGTTTTTCCCGCTCCCGACGCCCCCCACCCCTTCCCAAACATCCACCAGTTAGCACTTACACCGGAGTACGCCCTTTCTCATTTCCTTTCTCCTTGTCCTAAGCTTGTTACCACGCGACACCGTGGTCACCCTCCTCTCGGGCAAGAAGACAGCCTCGCTTCAGGCCAGAAGGTTGAGGTACCACAGAAAACGCCGCTGGACTTAAAAGCGCGGCTGCGGCGCCGTAGCGTAGGGCGCTGCCACGCCCCGCGCCACTGCGCGTGCTCACTCGGGGACTTGGGCGTGTTCTCTCTGTCTGCACTGCTGCGCCTGCGCGGCTGGCTCGGGGCGGGACTGTTTTCCGGCGGTAAGAAAGCTGCAGGTGATGGACCCTGGCGTCCTGGTTTCTGACCACAGCCTTTGGGCTTAATGCCAACTTGCGACCTCCCTTGCCGTCCTGCCCGGTGCAGGATGTTTGATCCTCTGCCTATTAGCGCAGATGTATTAATCTCCACGGTTGATTGACTTGAAGAAATTGGCGGATTGCCGAGACAAGTTTGGCTCAGTGGATGGAGCGTGGGCCTGCGGACTGAAGGGTCCCAGGTTGGATTCCGGTCAAGGGCATGTACCGTGGCTGCGGGCACATCCCCAGTAGGGGGCGTGCAAGAGGCAGCTGATCGATGTTTCTCTCTCATCATCGATGTTTCTGGCTTTCTATCCCTCTCCCTTACGCTCTTTAAAAAATCAATAAAATATATTTAAAAAAAAAGAAATTGGCGGATCTTTACCCAACATCGCCGGCAAAAAGGCTGTAGCAGAGAATTGAGAAACCACTATTCTGATCCTCCCTCTTGTCAGGCCTTAATACACAGTATGTGAACGTGTTATTTTACCTCAACCGGACTCTACAGGAACTTGGACGTCTTTTTTTTTTCTTCTTCCAATTTCAGTTGACATGCAATATTATATTAGTTTCAGGAGTACAACAAATTGGTTGGACATTTATGTAACTTACATTTAGTACCCATCTGATACCATACATAACTATTAAAATGTTATTGACTTTCCTGTATGCTCTACTTTACTTCCTTGTGACTGTTTTTATAATTGGCAATTAAAAATTTTTTTTCATTTATTTCAGAGAGGAAATGGAGAGGGAGAAAGAGATTGAAACATCAATGATGAAAATCGTTGATCACTGTCTCCTGCACACCCCCTACTGGGGATGGGCCGCAACCCAGGCATTTGCCCTGACTGGGAATTGAACCTGGGACCCTGAGTCAGCTGGCAGATGCTCTATCCACTGAGCCAAACCAGATAGGGCTATGATTGGCAATTTATACTTAATTTCTTCCCCCTTTTCACTTATTCCCTAAACCCCTTCCCATCTGGCAACCAACAATTGATTCTCTGTATGTGATTTTGTTTCTGTTTTGCTTGTTCGTTTGTATTGTAAATTCCACATATGAATGAAATCCTGGGTTGTCTGTCTTATTTCACTTAAAATTGTACCCTCTAGGCCTATCTGTATTGTTGCAAGATTTCATTTCTTTTTATGATTGAGTAATATTCTATTATATATATATATATATATATATATATATATATATATATATATATATATACCACATCTTATTTATTCATTCTTTATCCACGTATGGATGGACACTTATGTTGCTTCCATATCTTAGTTCTTGTAAATAATGGTGCAATGAACATAAGGCTGCATATATCTTTTCAAATTGGTGTCTTGGATTCCTTTAGATAAATATCCAGAAGTGAATTTTGGGGCCAAAAGATAGTTCTATTTTAAATTTTCTTGAGGACCCTTGGTACTGTTTTCTATAGTGACTGCACCAATTTACAATCTCACCAACAGTACACAAGAATTCCCTTTTCTCTACTTCATTGCCAACATTTGTTGATTTAGTGATGATAACCATTCTGACAGGTGTGAGGAGATATCTGCTTTCCCAGATTATTCATGATGTTGAGCATCTTTTCATATGTCTAGCAGCCATATGTATGTCCTCTTTGGATAAATGTCTAATCAGATCCATTGCACATTTTTAAATTGGATTGTTAGGGTTTTTTTGGTGTTGATGTATCACTGGCAAATATGTTCTTCCATTCAGTGGGTTGTCCTTTTGTTTTGTTGATTGTTTCCTTAGCTGTGCAAAAACTTTTTTGTTTGACAGTCCCATTTGCTTTTTTTTTTTTCTTGTTTCCCTTGCCTGAGGAAATATCCCTCCCCCACAAAAAAAAAAATCATTAAGAGCAATGTCAAATTGTTGACTGCCTATGTTTTCTTCTAGGAGGTTTATAGTTTCAGGTCTTACATTTTTAAATCTTTAATCCATTTTGAGTTTATTCTTGGATATGTTATAAGAAAGCAATTATTTTTCATTCTTTTGTATGCATCTGTCCAGTTTTCCCAACACCATTTATTGAAGAGACTGTTTTTACCCCATTGTATACTCTTGACTCCACTGTCTTAGATTAACTGAAACATGGGTTTATTTCTGGGCTCTCTATTATGTTGCATTGATCTATGTGTTTTTTAATGCCATAGCATGCTGTTTTGATTACCGTAGCTCTGTAGTATAGTTTGATATCATGTAACTCAATACCTCCAACTTTGTTTTTCTTTCAGGATTGCTTTGACTCCTCAAGATATCCATGGTTCCATTTAAATTTTAGGAGTACTTGTTCTAATTTTGTGAAAAATGCCATTGGTATTTTGATAGGGATTTCATTGAATTTGTAGAATGTTTTGGGTAGTATGGGCATTTTAATGATGTTAATTCTTCTTATTCATGAGCATGCTATACCCTTCCATTTCTTTGTATCTTCTTCAGTGTATTTCTTTAATACCTTATACATAGTTTTCTGAGTACAGGCCTTTTACCTCGGTTAAATTTATTCCTAGATTTTTTTTATTTTTATGGAATTGTAAATGGGATTCTCTTCGTAATTTCTCTTTCTGATAGTTTGCTTTCTATCTACCTATATAAAAGGCTAATATGCAAAGTGTCCCCTCAGGAGCTCAACGAGAGACTAGGAATTGAATCACTTGCTATGACATGTTCTGATTACCAGGGGGCCTCACAGAACATGGTGAGTGACCAGCTGCAGCAGCAGCAGCAGCAGCAGCTTCAGGGCACTGAGGGAACAAGGGAAGCAGGAGGCAGGGAGGCAGGAACCTGATTGGCTCTGATCCCTGGACAGGCCTAGGGACCCTACCCATGCACAAATTTCAAGCACTGGGCCTCTAGTTGTATAAAAATGCAATCAATTCCTGAAAAAAAACTTTTTTTTTAATCTTGCAATTTCACTGAACTCATTTATTATTTCTAACAGTTTTTTGGTATATTCTTCAGAGTTTTCTGCATTTAGTATCAAGCCACTTGCAAATAATGACAGTTTTATTTCCAGTTTGGATACTTTTTATTTTCTTTTCTTGTGTGATTGTTGTGGTTAGGACTTCCAAGATTGTGTTGTATAAAAGTGGTGAAAGTGGACATCCTTCTCTTGTTCATGATCTTAAAGAAAAAGCTGTTAGCTCTAGCCAGTTTGGCTCTATGGATAGAGTGTCAGCATGAGGACTGAAGGGTCCTGGTTCAGTTCTGGTCAAAGGCACATGCCTGGGTTGCAGCCTTGATCCCCAGTGTAGGGCATCCAGGAGGCAATCAATGATTCTCTCTCATCATTGATGTTTCTCTCTTTCGCTCTCTGAAATCAGTAAAAAAATTTTTAAAAGATTTTCAGATTTAAGAAAAAAGAAAAGGCTTTTAGCTCTTCACTATTGAGTATAATGTCAGCTATGGGTTTGTCATATATGGTCTTTATTACGTTGTGATATGTTCCCTCTATACCAGTGATGGGCAACCTTTTGAGCTTGGTGTGTCAAAATTCGCCAAAAAACCAAGCATAACTCGGGTGGTGTGTCACTTGAGAAAAAAACCATAATTTCTTGATATTTATAATTTAAATAACAAAAATGTATAATTGTAATATATAACTGTATTTAATAAACAAAAAGGAATTATTCAACTTACCTGCTTAGTGACTTCTTTGTTCATGCAACAGTCGGTTTCTTTTGTTGGTCTTGATATTATTTAACTTGTGTGGGATGCCGTGAACTAAGATAAGTGAGGGGGAGGGGGAATTCTTTAACTAATCTGCCTATTAGGGACTTCTTTTGTTGCTGAATTTCATTGGCTAAACCTTCAATTAAAGATTGGTATTTTGTACACTTCAAGCCCAAGCAAGCGCTACTAACTTCATCTGTCAATCTGTTTCTTCTGTTGGTTTTGATATTATTTAATGCTGAGAATATGGTCTCACAAAAATATGTGGAGGGAAAAATTGTGAGTAAAGCCATTGCTATATTTTTCAAGGTACTTAAAGTGTCTGGTAATTGGTTCCAGGCACTCCAAATTTCCTGTTCATAGTGACACTCCTCTTGATTCTCCAAGCGGCATTTTTCCAGATTCTCAAGCTTTGACCTCAAGTTGACAAATACCTGAGCCCAAATGTTGTCTTGAAATTCTGCAAGTTGCATCTCCAAAACATCACTTTGCATTCATTGGAAACCATTTAATTCCAAACTACTGTAGACTACTACATCAGGATACTTAATTATTTTTATGGTCTGTTCTAGGCTTCTAAGTTGATTAAATCTATCACTGAACTGGTCAAGTAACAAGTCTAAAACATGCTGGTACTTTATATGCAAGGGTTCCATTTCATTTTGTACAGCTGCACTGGCCTTCTCAAAATACTTTATTACTCGAGGAAAATACTTATAAGTTTTAGTTTCTACATCTCACTTGAAAATTTTAAGTTTACTTTCAAAAGCTTTTATGTATCCAAACATAACGTCAATACTTTTGCCAAAACCTTGTAACTTTAAGCTTAGTTCATTAATATGAACAGAGAGATCTGTAAAAAAAAAAAAAAAATCAGGGTGTTGACCCACTTATCATCATTGAGCTAAGAAAAGTTTCTCAGATCCTTATCCTCAAGAAATATCTTAATTTCTTCAAAGCACTTCACAAAGTGCTCAAGAACTTTGCCTCGGCTCAGCCATCTTACATTATTGTACATCAGCTGTCCACTGTAGGTGGAATCAACCTCCAGTAAAAATGGAGAATATTCTCGCTTGTGAAGGGGGTAAGCAGCTATTAAATTAACTATTTTTGTTACAATTGACATTAAGTCGTTTAAGTCAGTGAATCCTGCCTTGGCACATAAAACCTCCTGATGGATAATACAATGAAAAGGCACAATAGGATGTCCAATAGTTTCCGTAAACAATTTGACAAATCTGGCTTTTTTCCCCACCATGTTTGGTGCCCCATCTGTCGTCATTGACACAACTTTAGAGATATCAATGCTTAGGTCACGGAATGTTTGTATAACAACCTTACATATTTCACTTCCTGATGTACTTGTTGGCACTGATACTAACTTTATCAACTCTTCTCTCATTGTGAGACCATCAGAATGTCAACCAATAATGGCCAACTGAGCATGTGATGTGACATCAGTAGTTTCATCAAGAGAGATTGAAAAATATTTACAATTACTTAATGTCTCTCTTTAATTGATGTTGTATGTTTGTGTTCAGTCTCATTATTCAGTCTTTTATGATATTTCCACTGAGTGGTAACTCAAATATTCTCTTAATAATTGCATCTTTACTCTGCATATTGTGAAATAGAACTGGTGCACATCTCAGGACAGTTTCTTTAATAAAATCTCCCTCACTGAGTGCTTTTCAATGCTGAGCTATGGAGTGAGCAGTGCACAAACCTGCAAATATTAAATTTGTAGAGTCCTTTATAAATTTAAGGATGGAATTAGATTGGCTCTTATAAAGGTGTATTCCTTCCTTTCAACCTCACTTTTTTCAGAGCTGGGAATGATTAGCTTCAAAATGTCTATTTATATTCCACGTTCTGCTTACTACCATTTCAGTACATAGAACGCAAAATGATCTGCCATTTTTTTCTATAATGCTATACATCTCGGTCCATGTCTCTTGAAAGGGTTGGGTACTGCTACTACTAATTTTTTAAAATATTTTAATCTTTATTGTTCAGTTTATTAATTACATTGTTCCCCCTTTTTCCCCCTATAGCTCCCCTCCACCTGGTACCTATTCCACCCTCTGCCCTTACCCCCCCATACTGTACTCTCCCATAGGTGTATGATTTTTTTTTCTCATTTAAGACAGGGAATACTTTATTCAAACCCATCAGAGAAATTGACAATTTGGATCTGTAACAAAACATTGTTTTAAAGCATAGGCCAGTAATTGTATATGAGAGTGTACACTGCTCTACATACACATGAACTTATCAGACCAGAACTTTTCAATGTTTAAAACAGAATAAGTTTCCCTGTAAAAGCAGCACCATTGTGACATTTTAAATTTAGTATTCCTCTCCTTCTTCCTCACCCTCTCCTTCAACAGAATCCACACCAACTTCCTCATAATCCTTCTCCAGGGCAGCCATGTCCTCACGGGCCTCAGAAAACTCTCCTTCCTCCATGCCCTCACCCACATACCAGTGGACAAAGGCACGCTTGGCATACATCAGGTCAAACTTGTGGTCCAGGCGAGCCCAGGCCTCAGCAATAGCTGTGGTGTTGCTCAGCATGCACACAGCTCGCTGTACTTTGGCCAGGTCTCCACCAGGGACCACAGTGGGAGGCTGGTAATTAATGCCAACTTTGAAGCCAGTGGGGCTCCAGTCCACAAACTGGATGGTACGCTTGGTCTTGATGGTGGCAATGGCAGCATTGACATCTTTGGGGACCACATCACCACGGTACAACAGGCAGCAAGCCATGTATTTACCATGGCGAGGGTCACATTTCACCATTTGATTGGCTGGCTCAAAGCACGCATTGGTGATTTCTGCTACAGAAAGCTGTTCATGGTAGGCTTTCTCAGCAGAGATGATAGGGGCATATGTGGCCAGAGGGAAGTGGATGCGGGGATAGGGCACCAGGTTGGTCTGGAATTCAGTCAGATCAACATTCAGGGCCCCATCAAACCTGAGGGATGCAGTGATGGAGGACACAATTTGACCTATCAACCTATTCAAGTTAGTGTAGGTTGGGCGCTCAATATCGAGGTTTCTCCGACAGATGTCATAGATGGCCTCGTTGTCAACCATGAAGGCACAATCAGAGTGCTCCAGGGTGGTGTGAGTGGTGAGGATGGAGTTGTAGGGCTCCACTACAGCTGTGGAGACCTGGGGGGCTGGGTAAATGGAGAACTTCAGCTTGGACTTCTTGCCATAATCGACAGAGAGACGTTCCATCAGCAGAGAGGTGAACCCAGAACCAGTTCCCCTACCAAAGCTGTGGGAAACCAAGAAGCCCTGAAGGCCTGTGCACTGGTTAGCCAGTTTCTGAATTCGGTCCAGGATGAGGTCAATGATCTCCTTGCCAATGGTGTAGTGTCCACGGGCATAGTTATTGGCAGCATCTTCCTTGCCTGTGATCAGCTGCTCAGGGTGGAAGAGCTGGCGGTAGGTACAAGTGCGAACTTCATCAATGACTGTGGGTTCCAGGTCTACAAACACTGCCCTGGGCACATGCTTGCCAGCGCCTGTCTCACTGAAGAAGGTGTTGAAGGAGTCATCTCCCCCGCCAATGGTCTTGTCACTTGGCATCTGGCCATCGGGCTGGATGCCATGTTCCAGGCAGTAGAGCTCCCAGCAGGCATTGCCGATCTGGACACCAGCCTGGTCAACATGGATGGAGATACACTCACGCATGGTTGCTGCTTTGAGGCTGACTAGCGGATGGCGGAGAGGAAGAGGAGAGGCTGTTGCTTCTTACAGTGCGACTCTTAGGCGGTCGATGTAAGAGAACCTTAGGTGTATGATTTTTGTCCAGTCTCTTGCTGCAACTGCCACACCCCTTTCCTACCCAAGAATTGTCAGTCCATTCCCTCTCTATGCCCACAATTCTATTATATTCACCAGTTTATCCTATTCAGCAGATTTTTAATTCACTTGCTTTTTGTATTCATTTGTTGAAAGATGTGTATTTGTTGTTCATAATTTTTATCTTTACCTTTTTCTTCTTCATCTTCTTAAAAAATAACTTTCAGCATTTCATATAATATTGGTTTGGCTGTGATGAACTCTTTTAGCTATTTCTTATCTGCGAAGAACTTTATCTGACCTTCAATTCTGAATGATAGCTTTGCTGGGTAGAGTAATCTTGGTTGTAAATTCTTGCTATTCATCACGTTGAATATTTCTTGCCACTCCCGTCTGGCCTGCATAGTTTCTGTTGAGAAATCCACTGACAATCGTATGGGTGCTCCCTTGTAGGTAACTAACTGTTTTTCTCTTGCTGCTTTTAATAGTCTCTCTTTGTCTTTTGCTCTTGGCATTTTAATTATGATGTGCCTTGCTGTGGTCCTCTTTGGATTCCTATTGTTTGGGGTTCTCTGTGCTTCCTGAACTTTTAAGTCTATTTCTTTCACCAAGTGGGGGAAGTTTTTGGTCACTATTTCTTCAAATAGGTTTTCAGTATCTTGCTCTCTCTCTTTTTCTGGCACCCCTATAATTCAGATGTTGGTATGTTCAATTTTATGGACTCTTTTGGCTTCTTGCTTTTTCGGCTGAGTGGATTTTGCCTCTTTGTATTTCAAATCTTTGACTTGGTTCTTGCGGTCCTCTAGACTGCTTTTAGGTCTCTGTATAATATTTTTTATTTCAGTCAGTGTATGCTTAATTTCTAGTTGATCCTTTTTCATCTCCTCTAGGGTCTTGTTCATATCTTTGAGGGTCTCATTCATATCCTCGTAGGTCTCTTTCATTTCATCATAGGTCTTGTTCATTTCCTTCCAGGTCTTCTTCATTTCCTCATAGGTCTTGTTTATTTCCTTGTAGGTCTCGGCCTTTTCTAGGAGCCTCTTGAAAATCTTATAACCGTGGTTTTGAACTCTATGTCCAGTCTTTTTTTTTCCTCCATTTCTTTCACATCTGATTTCTTCCCATGTCTCTGCATTGTGGCTGCTTCCCTAAGTTGGTCGATTAGCTTTGTGTGGTAGATGTCCTCTAAGGGACAGTGGCTCAGCCTTCCCAGTTACCTGAGGTGGATACTCTTGCTGCACCCCTATATGGATTGCACAGTCTTGTTGAAGTTAAACCTAGATTATTGTTGTTAGCACTAGGAGGGTTTGACCTCCAGGCCAATTGGCTGTGAAGATCAGCTATGCTCACGTTGGATGGGCGGAGTCTCCGGGCTGAGCAGGCAGACTTGATTTCCCATCAGCTCCGCCCTATGTGGCACCTGGGACTCTGTGCCTGGTGGTAATGGCTGCATGCACCTCTGAGAGAAAGCTGCCGCCGAGCTCTACCCGCTGCCAAACAATTAAGCCTCTACTCAAATGAATCTGCACACCCAAAGTCTCACATAGGGTTGTAAAACAATGTAGTCCAGTGGTTTCCTGAATGAGAGAGCAAGTCACGAATCCTCTCTACACGCTCACGTGTTTCTGCTGTTCCCAAGTTTACATGCCCTCTCCACAAGCTCGCAGACCTCAGCCACACCCAGGTTTCAGCATGCTTCCCTACTGTCCAGTTTCACCCCGTATGAGTGTGGGTTCCCCGGACCTCGCCTGGAACTGGGGAATCAGTGCAGTGGGACATCTTTGTCTCCCTCCCCATTTGCAAAAACCAGCCGGGTTTGCAGCCGCCTGCCCTATACGCTTGCGTAGGCATGGCTCCAAATCTCTGACTCCGCACTGCCTGTTTAGGCCCTATCCCAATAGGATCGGGCCTGAAAGTCAGACAGACATCCTTCTCACAATCCAGGACTGCTGGCTCCAAACTGTTAACTTGCCTGCCTCCATGATTGCTCCTAACCACTTATGCCTGCCAGCCTGATACCCTCTAACCACTACCTTGCCAGCCTAATTGATGTCTAACTGCTCCCCTGCCAATCTGTTTGCCTCCAACTTCCCTCCCTGCCAGCCTGGTCACCCCTAAATGCCCTCCCCTGCAGGCTTGATCGCCCCCACCTGCCCTCCTTTGCAGGCCTGGACCCTCCCAACTACCCTCCCCCACTGGCCTGATCTCCCACAACTACCCTCCCTTGCAGGGCCTGGAACCTCCTAATGGCCCTCCCCTGCTGGCCATCTTGTGGTGGCCATCTTGTGTCCAAATGGGGGCAGGATCTTTGACCACATGGGGCAGCCCTCTTGTGTGTTGGAGTAATGGTCAATCTGCATATTACTCTGTTATTAGATAGGATGGAGGCCTGGTGCATGGGTGGGGGACAGCTGGTTACCCTGAAGGGTGTCCCAGATCAACTCCCTTGGGGCAAAGGACCGCCTGGGCTAGAGGCCTGTGGAGGTTTGCAGGCTGGCCACGCCCCCCAGCGACCCAAGCAGAGATCCTGGGATCTGGGATTAATTTATGTTTACAATTGAAACTTTGTAGCCTGGAGAGGAGCCAAGCCTTCTGCTTGCTCTGTGGCAGCGGCTATTTCTGTTTGAAACTTTGTAGCCTAGAGTGAAGGCCTAGGTGGGCAATGGCAGGCAGAAAGCTTGGCTTACTCCGTTGCTAGGGAAACCCCAGCTTCTGTTCTTTTCAGCTCAGTGGCTGCCACCATTTCTGTATCTTTTATAATTGAAACTTTGTAGCATTGAGTGGAGACCTAGGCTGGCAATGGCATGCGGAAAGCTTAGCTTCCTCTTTTGCCAGGGAAACCCAAGCTTTCCTCCTGCACTCAATGGCGGCAGCCATCTTGGTTGGGATTTATTTGCATAATCTGCTCCTGATTGGTGGGCATGGCTGTGGGTGTGGCTTGTGGTTGTAGCAAAGGTATGGTCAAATTTGCATATTACTCTTTTATTAGATAGGATATTAGTACTTCCTTTTTAAGGTTGAATAGTATTTGATTATATAGGCATACTACGCTTGTGTTATCCTTCCATCAGTTGGGCTCTTGTGGTTAGTGCTTCTATGAATATTTAATACAATTCTTGACACTTCTATAAAAAACCAATTGACTATAATTATAGGTTAAAATTTTTAATTTAATTTATTTGAGAGAGAAAATATCAATTTGTTGTTCCATTTATGTATACATTCATTGACTGATTCTTGTATGTGTCCTAATGGGGAATCAAAGACACAACTTGTGGCATATTGGGGCAGCACTCCAACCAATTGAGATATCGAATCAGGGTTCTAAATATAAGGTTTATTTCTGGATTTTCAGTTATATTTCATTGACCTATATGTCTATCTTTATGCCAGTACTGCACTATCTTGATTATTTTTGTAGTCAGTTTTGATATCAGAAAGTGTAAGTCCTCCAACCTTATTCTCTTCCAGGATTGTTTTGTTTTGACTATTCTGGGTCCTTTGCATTTTCATATGAATTTTAGGACCAGCTTTCCATTTTTTGGCAAAAAAAAAAAAAAGCAACAAGGATTGTGTTGAATCTCTAGACCAATTTGGGAAGTCTTGCCATCTTAATAATATTTAGTCTTCTGATCCATGAATGTGTGTTGTGTTCCTCTTTGTTTAGGTCTTCTTTAACTTCTTTCAGCAATGTTTTATAGTTTTTAGTGTACAAGTTTTTGTATGTAAATTATACCTCAATAAAGCTGTTAATTTTAAAAATGTATTTAAAGTGGTATTATCTACCCCTAGCATCAAGATTATGACCTCCAAATCCCACTTCCCACTAATAGAAACCAGGTCTTCTTGGAGAAATTGTTGATTTCAGGTCTGGAGTCAAAAATATGTGAGATGAGCCTGGAACATATTGCCACTCTAGAGAGCAAGAAATCTCCCCAAGATTATCAGGGTGATGTTAACAAGTGTCAACTGCAAATTTGAAGGGACTCCTGGCCAAAAAAATGAGACATTTTGCACAATAAGAAAAATAATTGCAATCAATGGAAATACATCAAATATGTATAAATTTCACCTTAGCTGGTTTGACTCAGTGAGTAGAGTGTTGGCCTGGGGACCAAAGGGTTCTGGATTCAGTTCTAGCCAAGGGTACGTACCTTGGTTGCAGGCTCCTCCCTGGCCCCGGACCTGGTCAGGATTGGTGCAGGCAGCAACCAATCAATGTGTTTCTTTCACATTTGATGTTTCTCTCTGTCTTTCCCTCTCTCTTCCACTCGCCTTAAAAATCAATGAAAAAATATCCTCAGGTAAGGATTAACAAAAAACAAAACAAAACAAAATGCCTAAATCTGTAAGTTCATAATGATTCTTAAGAAAAAATAAAATTGGTTGCTATTATTTTGAAAAATTGTAAATAAAAGAGTAAATCAAGTTATATCCAGACTTTTCTATATAAATTGGTCCACTGGTTAACAAAACAGCTTATAAGGGACAGTTTCACTTTATAGAAGTATCCCAGCTAATAAATGAAGAAGAAATACTATAATGATGCCAACACTTTTCAACCCACTATGGATCAACAGCTAATATCACTGAAAAAAAAAAGGCAACCAGACATTGTGTACCTCCTGATAGAAGAACTTTTAGCAAAATATTTGTTTTCCCCCCATATTTAACCTGAATCTGATCAAGGCTTTATTTATATTAAGAAGTATTTATAATATGTTTTCATTGATTTCAGAGAGAGGCAGGGTGAGGGAGAGAGGGAGAGAAATATCAATGATGAGAACCATCGTTCTGCTGCTTCCTGCATGCCCCCCACTGAGGAAGGAGTCCACAACCCTAAATCATTTGATTTAGCCTTTTACTTATTATATTTTTATTTTTAAACAGTATTATTGCTATTACTATTTTACCTCTTCTTAAATTTCATTTTATTTCCCCTTTATTTTATTTTATTTTATTTTGGGATTAGTATTCTGCATTCTATTTTAATTTTTCTTTTAGTATCATTTTACTCTATCTCAACTTTCCCTTTATGCTATTACTTTCTTCCTCACTTTCCCCCTTTTGTTTTCTGGTTTCTCTTACCCTATTCCTGCTTTAGATTTTCCCTATTCGTCTGTTAAAAATTCATCTTACTTATATATCTAATTTCCAATCCCCTGGTCCAGTCCATACACACTTCTCTCTTCTCTTTATTCACTATCCAATTTTTTTCTCTCTTCCCTTTTCTTTTGTCTGTTTTTTGTTGTTATTGTTTTGTTTATGTTTTATTTTTTTTATTTTGCCCTTCTTTCTCCCTGTTGTATTGTTATTGTTAGTTTGTTGATTAGAATGGGGTTTCTATATTTGTTTGTTTGTGTAATTGTTTCTCTTTTTTTTGCTTCTGTTTTTCCTCTCCTTACTTATTAGATTTTGTTTGTAGTTTGCATTTATATCTGGATGTTAGTTGTTTGCATTTTTTTGGACTAGTTGTTGTTCTATTGGAGTTTTCTCCCCATATAAATGTTTTCCCCCTTTTCTTTTTTCTTCTCCTTATTTTTTCTTTTACTTTTTCCCTTTTGTAAATATCATTTTTGTACCCCCTTTTAATCCTCTACTCCTCTTTTCTATGGTAGTCACTTTTATTTGGGATTAATAGTATTGTGAATACATTTGTGTTCAGTGCCTTGTGCATTGTGCCTTGTTGTGTTGTATTTTGTGCCTTTAAGTCAATGTAGGAGAGAGAGGGGGCTAGATAAACAGACACTCAGAGAGAAGAGATCATGGGAAGACAAAGAAACAGCCCACATACAAAAAAAGGAGGAAGCATCAGAAAAGAAAATAAATGAAATGGAGGCAACCAATATGTCAAAGAAAGAACTCAGAGAAATGGTCATAAGGTTACTGAAAAGGTTGGAAGACAAATTTAAAAATATGTATAAGAACCAAGAGGAAATGAAGAAGAACAAGGAATAAATAAAAATTGACATCACTGCAATAAAGAACTTAATAGAAAGCATGAACAGTAGACTAGAAGAAGAGGAATGCATCAGTGAACTAGAAGACAAGGTAGGAAAATATACCTAAGCAGAGCAGCAACTAGAAAAAAAGCTTAAAAATAAGAGGAGAGCCTAAGGGAACTTTGGGACAACACAAAAAGAAACAATATCTGCACAACAAGGGTGCCAGAATGAGAGGAAACTGAAAAAGGAATAGAAAGCCTGTTTGAGGAAATAATTACAGAAAACTTCCCTGATATAGGGGAGACAAAACTCACACAAGTCTGAGAAGCTCAGAGTCTCAAACAAAATGAATCCTGAAAGACCAACACCAAGGCACATTATAATTAAATTGGCAAACACCAACAACAAAGTAAGAATCTTAAAAGCAGCCAGAGTGAAGCAGAAAGTTACCAACAAAGGATCCCCTATTAGACTAATGACTGATTTCCCAACAGAAACACATCAGAAGAGAATGGTCAGAAGAGAATGGAATGAAATATACAAAGTCATGGAAAGGAAGGGTCTGAATCCAAGAATACTGCACCCAGCAAGGCTATCAGTCAAAATCTAGGGTGAAATCAGGAGCATCACAGACAAAAAAGGACTAAGGGAGTTTATCACCACCAAACCAGCAATGCAAAAATGCCAAAGGGTCTGCTGTAAAAAGAAAAATAGGAAGTGAAGGAACACAGGCATAAAAAATAAAACTGGTGACAAACAAGTAGGTATCAACAATAATTTTAAAAATATATATATATTTTATTGTTTTTTTACAGAGCAGAAGGGAGAGGGATAGAAAGTCAGAAACATCGATGAGAGAGAGACATCGATCAGCTGCCTCTTGCACGCCCCCTACTGGGGATTTGCCCGCAGCCAAGGTACATGCCCTTGCCGGAATTGAACCCGGGACCCTTCAGTCCGCAGTCTGACGCTCTATCCACTGAGCCAAACCGGTCTCGGCAACAATAATTTGCAATATAAACGGATTACATGCTCCAATCAAAAGACATAGAGTAGCTGAGTGGATAAGACAACATGACCATATATGGGCTGTCTACAAGAAACCCACATCAGAAAAAAAAGCACTCACACAGACTAATGATCAAGGGCTGGATAAAGGTATTTCAGACAAATGGAAATGGAAAAAAAAAACTGGGGTAGCAATATTTATATCTGACAAATTATATCTTAAGGTGAAGGACAAAACAAGAGATAAGGAAGGCCACTTCATAATACTAAAGAGGGAAATCCAAGAAGAAGATATAACTCTGGTAAACATATATGCACCCAATATAGCAGCACCCAAGTACATAAAAAAACTTCTGGAGGGAGAGATCGACAGCAATACAATCATAGTAGGAGACTTTAATACCCCCCTAACACCACTGGACAAATCCTCTGAACAAAAAATCACCAAAGAAATATCAATCCTAAATGACACACTAGATGAGATGGAATTAATTGACATCTTCAAAACATTTCACCCCAAAGCCACACAATATACATTCTTCTGAAGTGCACATGGGTCATTTTCAAAGATAGATCATATGGTGAGACCCAGGCAAAAAAATCAAATCAAGCATCTTTTCAGATCACAATGGCATAAAACTAGAAATCAACTACAATAAAAACAATAAAATAATCAAACACCTGGAGGCTAAATAGCATGCTATTAAACAATGACTGGGTTACCAAAGAGATCAAAGAAGAAATAAAAAGCATCATGGCCACAAACAACAATGAAAACACAACAATCCAAAAATCTATGGGACACAGTGAAATCAGTCTTGGGAGGGAAGTTCATAGCTCTACAAGCCTACTGCAAAAAAACAAGAAACAATGGCAATAAATTACAACTAAAAGAGTTGGAAAGAGAGCAACAAGAAGAGCCCAGCGTAAGCAGAAGAAAGGAAATAATAAAGATCGGTGTGGAGATAAATGACACAGAGACAAAAAATAGTAATACAAAAGATCAACAAAACCAAGAGCTAGTTCTTTAAAAGGATAAACAAGATTGATGAACCTCTAACCAGGCTTACCAAAAATCAAAGGAAGAGGACCCAAATAAACAAGACCAGAAATGAAAGAGGTGAATTAAAATGGATCCCACAAGTGATTATAAAAAAATACTTTGAACAAATCTGTTCCAACAAAATGAGCAACCTGGATGAGATGGACACATTCTTAGAAAATATACAAGCTCCCAATACTCAACCAAGAAGTATTTAAAAACCTGAATAGATTAATAATTACCAAAGAAATTGAAACAGCAATAAAAAATCTTTTAGCAAACAAAAGCCCTGGCCTGGACAGCTTTACAAGGATATTCTACAAAGCATCCAAAGAAGAACTAAAACCTATCCTCCTCAGACTACTCAAAAAACTTCAAGAGGAAGACACTTCCAAGCTCTTTCTATGAAGCCAGCATTACCTTAATCCCAAAACCAGATAAAGATACCACACAAAAAAAAGAAAAAAGAAAATTACAGACCAAAATCTTTGATGAACATAGATGCTAAAATCCTCGACAAAATTCTAGCAAATCAGATTCAGCAATACCTGAGAAAGATCGTATACCATTACCAAGTGGGATTTAATCTGGAGATGCAAGATCAATATCTGCAAATAAATAAATGTGATACATCACATAAACTGAGAGACAAAAATCACATAATTATATAAATTTATGCAGAAAAAAGCATTTGACAAAATCCAACATCCTTTCTTGATAAAAATTCTCAGCAAAGTGGGAATAGAGGGATCATACCTCAACATAATAAAGCTCTATATGACAGACCTACAGTCAACATCATACTCAATAGGCAAAAACCAAACCCATTTCCCCTAAGAACAGGAACAAGACAACGATGCCCACTTTCACCATAGTACTAGAACTATTAGACATAGCAATCAGACAAGAAGAAGAAACAAAAGGCATCCAAATTAGAAAAGAAAAAAATAAAACTGTCCTTATTCAGAGATGACATGGTACTATACACAGAAAACCACAAGAACTCCATCAAAAAATTACTAGACCTAATAAATGATTTTGGCAATGTAGCAGGATACAAAATTAACACCCAGAAATCTATGGTCTTTTTACACACCAATAATGAACTCACAGAAAGAGAAATGAAAAAAATCCCATTTACCATTGCACCAAAAAAATTAAGATACCTAGGAATAATCTTAACTAAGGATGTAAAAGACCTGTACTAGAAAACTACAGGACATTGAAAAAAGTGATAGAGGAAGACATAAAAAAGTGGAAAAACATACCATGTTCATGGATTGGTAGAATCAACATCATTAAAATGTCCATACTACATAAAGCAATCTATAGATTCAATGAAATACCTATTAAAATACCAAAGGCATATTTCAAAGATCTAGAACAAACTCTCCAAAAATTTATCTAGAATAAAAAAAGACCCCAAATAGCCACAGCTATCCTGAGAAAGAACAAAGTTGGAGGGATCACAATACCAGACATCAAGCTATATTACCAAGCCACAGATCTCAAAAGTGACTGGTCTGGCATAAGAACAGACATATAGACCAATGGAACAAAATAGAGAACCCAGAAATTGTCCCAAGTCATTATCCTCAATTAATATTTGACAAAGTAAGAGCATACAATGAAGTCAAAACAATCTCTAGTAAATGGTGCTGGGAAATTTGTCAGATACATGCAAAAAAATGGAGCTAGATCACCAACTTACACCATACACAAAAAGAAACTAAAAATGGCTAAAGGACTTGAATTTAAGACAGGAAACTATAAAAACGTTACAAAACTCCATAGGCAGCAAAATTGCAGACATATGTTGTAGTAATATCTTTACAGACACATATCCTAGGGCAAGAGAGACTAAGGAGAAAATAAACAAATAAAACTACATCAAAATATAAAGCTTCTGCACAGCAAAAGAAACCATCAACAAAACAACAAGAAAGCCCATTGTTTGGGAGAACATATTTGCCAAGGTTATCACTGAGAAGGGTTTAATCTCCAACATTTACTGGAACTCATGCAACTTAACAAAAGGAAGGTAAACAACCCAATCAAAAAATGGGCAAAGGATCTAAATAGACACTTTTCAAAAGAGGACATTCAGAAAGCCAAGAGACATATGAAAACATGCTCAAAGTCACTAATCATTCAAGAGATGCAAATCCAAACAACAATGAGGTATCACCTCACACCTGCCAGAATAGCTATCATTAACAAATCAACAAATGATAAGTGCTGAAGAGGATGAGGAGAAAAAGGAACCCACCTTCACTTTAATGAGAATGCAGACTGATGTATCCATTGTGAAAAACAGTATGGTGTTTCCTCAAAATGTAAAAATGGAACTGCCGTTTGACCCAGTAATACCACTTCTAGGAATATATCCCAAGAAAACAGAAACACCAATCAGAAAGTATATATGCACCCCTATGTTCATAGCAGCACAATTTATAATAGCTAAGATTTGGAAACAGTCTAAATGCCCATCGACAGATGAGTGAATTAGAAAACTATGGTACATTTATACAATGGAATATCATGCTGCTATAGAAAAGAGTAATTCTTACCATTTGCAGCAGCATGGATGGAACTGGAGAGAATTATGGAAAGTGAAATAAGCCAGGCACTGAAAGAAATATATCACATTATCTAACTCATTTATGGATAATAAAGGACATTATAACCTGATGCATAAAAAGATATAGAGGCAGAGAAGCATGGAACTGATGGTCAAATTACAGCAGGAAGGCTGGGGAGTGCTGGGGAGAGGGGGAAAGAAATCAACCAAAGGACTTGTATGCATGCATATAAGCATAACCCTTGGACATAAGACACTGGGGGAAAAGGGAGATGGGGAGGTGAGGGCATGTGCCTGGGGCTAGAGGAGAACGGGGAAGGTCAATGGGGGAAATAAAGGATACATTATGTACTACTATTTGTAATTCTTTAAACAATAAAAAAATATACATATATTTAAAAAAGTAGAAACCAAAGTTCAAAAATATCCAAGAATACCAGGCAGTATGGTTCAGTGGTTGAGCATCAACCCATGCACCCGGAGGTCAAAGTTTGATTCTCAGTCAGGGCACATGCCTGGGTTGTGGGCTAGGTCCCCGAGTTACACTTGCAGGAGGCAGCTGATCAATGATTCTCTCTCATCATTGATGTTTCTCTCTCTGTCTCTCCCGCTCCCTCTCTCTAAAATCAATAAAACCACATTTTAAAAACTTCTTTAAATTAAAAATAAATAAAACAATTGTTTAAAAAATGCCAGAAAACAAATTTAAAAATCATGAAGTAGGACTTTATTTGGATCCTGGTTCAAAAAAACACATTGTAAGGAATATGTGAGATCATTAGAAATTTGGGATACTAGAGTATTTGACGATATCCTATATAATAAAAGCATAATATGCAAATTGTCCCCTCCACTGGGAGTTCAACCACTCCTTATGATGTCCATTGACCACCAGGAGGTGGCATGGACCATGGGGGCTGCAGCAATGCAGTGCTGGCAGAGGGAGGCAGTAGAGGGGCTGCTGGCCTGATGGGCTGATAAGAGCGGACCCCTGCGGGATGGTGGAGCAGAGGAGAGGGCGGTGCCAGGCCGAGGTGGATGAGAAGTGGAATTTCGAGGCCCCAATCTTGATGCTAGGTGTGACTAGCTGCAGCAGCAGGGGGCAGGGCCACCATCCAGCTTTCAGGCATTGAAAGAGACAGGCAGAGGAGGGGTCCCTCCTCCTCCCCACCCCCAACTCCCATCCCCTACACCCCCACACACCCCACCAACCCCCCACCCCACCCGGGGCCCCAACCTATTGTTCAGCAGACAAGGGACCAGGGGCCAGCAGGCCCTGATGGCTCAGTAAGGACCGGCCCTGGACTGAGATGGGAAATTGGGGGTGGGTGACCGCGACAACTTCCCACAGTGCCCGGGTGGGGGCTACAACCTCTCACAGGCTACCTGGGGACAGGGGTGACAGCGACAGAGGTACTGTGAGAATGCGGGGTGTCCATAGCACTGGGGAAGCAAGCCCCCACGCTCAGGTACCCCGTGCAGGTGAGGAGCCGGTTCTCCTGGGTAAGCCTGGATGCAGACGCAGGGACCATTGGGGCCAGCAGGCTCCCTGTGTTTTCCTGCAGGAACCATATGTGAGGCCGGCCAGGAGAGAGTGTGCTGACCGCCTGGCTTCTGGGTGGCACTGCTGGGCGGCCCAGAGGCCCACACTGTGCCGTGGCCCCCGTGCTCAGCGCATTTCCCTGTTGGGACTCATGCTGGGTGACTCGAAAGAGTGTGTGTGTGGGGGGGGGGGGGGGGGGCGGAAGGGGGAGAGCTTGGGGCCCTCAGGAGACCCAGGGCCCAGAGGTCAACTGGGACCTATCCTTCCATGCCAGATGTTTGTGCTTTGATCATCAGCCAGGCCTAAGGACTCCATCCATGCATGAATTTCGTGCCCCAAGCCTCTGGTTAAAGAATAATTGTGTGATCATGACATTGTGTCATGTTTTTTTAAAGTGACTTGATTTTACAGATATATACTGAAGTGTTCATGAATTAAATTTTATGAGACCTAGGATCTGCTTCAAAATAGTAAGAAAGGAGAGGGAGGGGGAGATAGGTGGAGTATATGGGACACATGATTATCCTGGAGTTAATAAACAGTGAAATTTGGTGAAGAGTACAGAAGGCTGATTATACTATTCTCTTGACTGCTGCATATGTTTAAAACCTTCCACAAAAGAAAAATTTCCTAAAAATGTACTTCATAGATTTGTAATGCGTATTATAAGAAAATGTATAGAATGTTTATCACCATGGTTTTATTTTTATACTAGAGGCCCGATGCACAAAATTCGTGCAGGGGGCTCGACCCCTGCCGCCTCAGTGGCTGCCTCTGCCTCGGCCCCCACCACTGTGGCTTCATACGGAAGGTCATCTGGAAGGACATCTGGTCTAATTAGCATATTATGCCTTTATTATTACAGATTTTCCTTCAATTAATCACACCTAGAAGAAGTACATTATTTAGACCAAGTGCCATGGCCCACGTGACTTTGTCCACCTAGTATAAATTTATTAAAACTTCAAGGTTAGAATTAGGAAATGCCAACCTATCATGCAACAACAATCAACAATCCCAAATGCCTCCCTACCACTTCTAGTAAATATGATTGTCTTCTTATTACCTTGTAGAAATACTTGAGATCATTTATTCATTATTTTTCATTCATTTATCATGAGTAGGTTCTGAGGGTGCAAATATTAACATAGTGGACTCTTGACGGATTGAATGCATTTCAAGTGCCAAATGAATTCAATAAAAGTGCTAAGCAACTATTATTGATTCATAACTCAGTAATCATTAACTCCCCTCCTAAAAGCTAGCTCTACCGAGCATATAAAATGGAGTGAAGATATGGTACTTACCCTTACATGTAGATTAAAAACTGTTAGAGCACAGAAACCCAAATAACCAAGAACAGGAAGCTGAATGTAAAAGAGATCCCAAATGACTCAGTCACCGTGGTGGAGAAAGTATGCTTAGGGTATGATGAGTAGTTAGTTTGGCTGAAACAATTAATATATTTGAGTAGCCCTCACTAGTTTGTCTCAGTGGAAAGAGCATCAGCTTGTGGACTGAAGGGCCCCAGATTTAATTCCAGTCAAGGGCACAAGCCCAGGTTGTGGGCTTGATCCCCAGTAGGGGGAGTGCAAGAGGCATCCAATCAATGATTCTCTCTAATCCTTGATGTTTCTATCTCTCCCCCTCCCTTCCTCTCTGAAATCAATAAATATATACAGGTTGGATAGAGTTGGAAAGTAAGGCTTGTTATAAGGTTTTTCAAGAGGCTCCTAGAAAAGGCCAATCAAGTTAGCGAGACCCTTGAGGATATGAGCGAGACCCTAGAGGATATGAAAAAGGACCATAAGAAATTATGAATACACTGACCAAAATAAAAAATATTATACAAAGACCTAAAAGCAGTCTAGAGGACCATAAGAATAAAGTCAAAGATTTGAAATACAAGCAGCAAAAATCACTCAGCTAGAAAAGCAAGAAGCAAAAAGACTTCAAAAAATTGAAGATAGTGTAAGGAGCCTCTGGGACAACCTCAAGCATACCAGCATCGGAATTATAGGGGTGCCAGAAAAAGAGAGAGAGCAAGATAATGAAAACCTATTTGAAGAAATAGTGACTGAAAACTTCCCGCACCTGGTGAAAGAAATAGACTTAAAAGTTCAGGAAGCACACAGAACCCCAAACAATAGGAATCCAAAGAGGAACACACCAAACATATCATAATTAAAATGCCAAGAGCAAAAGACAAAGAGAGAATATTAAAAGCAGCAAGAGAAAAACAGTTACCTAGAAGGGGGCACCCATAGGATTGTCAGCTGATTTCTCAACAGAAACGATGCAGGCCAGACGGGAGTGGCAATAAATATTCAAAGTGATGAAGAACAAGAACCTACAACCAAGATTACCCTACTCAGCAAAGCTATCATTCAGAATTGAAGGTCGGATAAAGTGCTCACAGATAATAAAAAGCTAAAGGAGTTCATCAGTGCCAAACCAGTATTATATGAAATGCTGAAAGGTATTCTTTAAGAAGAGGAAGAATAAAAAGGTAAAAATAAAAATTATGAACAATAAATACATCTCTATCAACAAGTGAATCTAAAAATCAAGTGAATTAAAAATCTGATGAACAGAATAAACTGGTGAATATAATAGAATCAGGGTCATAGAAAGGGAATGGACTGACAATTCTTGGGGAGAAAAGGGGGTGGGAGGTGCAAGAAGAGACTGTACAAAAATTGTACACCTATGAATGAGGACAGTGGCAGGGAGGTAAGGGCAGAGGATGGGATGGGTACAGGGTGGAGGGGAGCTATGGGGGGGGAAAAAAGAGGAACATTGTAATTTATAATCTGAACAGTATTTATTAAAAAATAAAAGAAAAAAGAAAAAAAGAAAAAACTTAATGTAGTATGAACATTACTTTGTCATTAAAAAGTATCTAAAAATTATTTTAATAAATTGCATCATGTATTTGAACTGTAATGTATCTATATACTGTGAAACGTCGGGCATTTTAAGTTTACTTATTGATAAATAATTTCATCATGAACATATATTTGTGTATATTCTTGTGCCTAATTTTGGTTCCACATGAGATAAAAAATAGTTCATTTACTCATTTTTTTCTCTCAAGAGATATTTATTGAGTAACTGCTTTGTGCCATTTCTCTCAGGAGTCAAACTTGGGGGGAAGGTCCTTCCATTCCACCTTAGGTTCTTTAGCTATGAGCTGATTGGTCAGTTACACGTTGGGCATTCCAGGCTTAGTTGCTAAGATACCATTATTTCTCAACAGCTGAGCAGTAGTCTCAGGAGACATTTCTGTGTCCTGTGCCTGCACTCTCATAGTGCTACTTGAGCATTTTGTGTTGGTGAGAGAATAGAAATAGGCTCAGGCCTAGAGCGGAGGTGAGTTCAAATATGAGAGATAAAGTTGTACAGTGGCTGTATAAGAATAGGAAAGGGATGGATTCAAGGGGTATTTCATAAGTACAATTTTCTGTTCTTGAAGGGCTGTGGGTGGTTCAAGAGAGAAGGAGTAAGACTCAAGCACTGCCTAGACACAGAAATTAAGTTTGGATGGAGAGCAGATACTAAGTTGAAAGTGGGATGTATTCAAAGTACTGTAAGAAACGAGGAATTCTAAAGCACAGAGTAAGGGTTTGCAACTCAAACAAGATTGGGGATATATAATTTATTTTGTTATTCTAAAAATTTTGAACATTCATTTTGATTATATTTTCTAGCAAAGGTTAAATTTTACTAATTCTCTATATTCATTCTGAGCAAGCTAAGGGTCTTCAACCCCTTAACTACCCTGTAATTCACCTTTCTCATATTTTCTGTTGTGTTGGCTAATGTTTTATTTCTATCATGATTTTAATTCTCTCGATATTAGGTGATTATTACTACATTTTAACATTTAATATCTTACTTAGATTTGCCAACTTCTTTAGTCAGGGTCCTAACAGAAAACAGATTACATACTCAAATTAGGACATCTCCAGGAGAGTTCAATGAGTAAATTAATTAATTAAAGCAGCTCTTCCTAATGGGCATGTATGGGTAGAGATTAAGAAACCGACAAGAGGCCGAAACCGATTTGGCTCAGTCGATAGAGCGTCGGCCTGCGGACTGAAGGGTCCCGATTTTGATTCAGGTCAAGGGCATGTACTTTGGTTGCGGTCAGGCAGCTGATTGAAGTTTCTCTCTCATCAATGTTTCTAGCTCTCTATCCCTCTTCTTTCCTCTCTGTAAGAAAAAAAAATCAATAAAATATAGTTTTGTTTTGTTTTTAAAAAAGAGGCAGTGTAATGTGCCAGAGCTAGTAACAACCAGTTTTAGCACTACTAGGCCTGAAGGGATTTGGGAAAGGAGCAGAGTCATCGAAACCTGAAAGAAGGGATGTGTGTACGGGGTTACCTTGAGAGAAGCAGTGGCCTCAGAGGTTTACAGCCAAGCCAAGGATCATCATGCCAGGAGGAACCAGGAGACTATACACTCTGATGTGACCATCCTCCCTTTCTGCAGTGCCCTATTAGGGCTATTCATTGGCAACACTCAATTGCAAGCAAGACAATAAGGGAACTTACTTGATGTAGTTTATACTGGCCAGCCTCCAAGACACTTAGAGTGGAGCAGGGTGTAGGGAAGATTTGGAGAGACAACAGAAGAGGCTCAGAATGCCAAGTGTTTTTACTAATATTTAGTACATAATTTCCTTTCCAGGTTTATTTTATTTCTTGGTGAAGAAAATATATTAGAATTTCTTTCAGTGAGGGCTTATGAATAATATATGTCTTAGTGTATCTGAAAGTGTATTCATTTTGCCTTCACTCTTGAATGCAATAGCTGAGTATAAGTTTCTAGACTGATAGATATATTCCTTCAAAACTTGGAGGCTACTATTGCATTGTCTCACCTACTGTTGCTGATGAAAAGTCTGCCATTGGTCTGATAGTCTCCTCTAGTTCATCTTTTTTCTCTGAACCTTTTATGGTCCTCTCACTTTCCTTGATCTTTTCGTTTATTCCAATGTATCTAGGTATGAATTTATTTTTATCCTGGGAAAGACTTGGTGTGCTTTTCAATCCGTGGATTCGTATCTTTAATTCTGAAAGATTCTCAGCCATTATTACTATTACCTCCTGCCCATTCACTCTATTCTGTTTTTTACATTTTCATTAAGCATCTATTGGAGATTTTCATGCAGTCTTTCATCTCTCTAAACATTTTTTATCTATCTCTATATAAATCTGTGCTATATTCTGAGTCACTTTATAGTCTACCTTCCAATTCAGGAATTCCCTCTTCAGCTGTGTCTAGTCTACTATGAAATCTTTCTACTGAGGTGTTTAATTTATCTCAGTGTTTTTCTTTTCTGTATCTGTCATGTAAAAATGAAACTGCTGCCCTGGCTGGCTGGCTCAGTTGGTTGGAGCATCATTCTGTACACCTAAAGGTGTTCGATTGAGTCCCATTTAGGGGACACACCTAGGTTGGGAATGCACACCTTGGTTGGGTATGTACAGAAGGCTACTGATCAATGTCTCTCTCTCACATTGATGTTTCTATCTCTCCCTTCTTCTTTTACTCTAAATCAATAAACATATAGTTAAATAAACACAGAAAAACATGCATGAGCCAAGGAAGTATGTAGACCTCAGTGATTTATCACAAAGAAGATATCAGTGTCATTACCATCTAGGAAAAAAAAATGACATCTCCAGAACCCTGGCATTCCCTATTGTGATACTTTCTAGTCACAATTCCCTCCCAGCATAACCCATGAAAGCTTTAAAAATCACTCCCTTGCTTTTCTTTAAAGTTGTAGTACCCAAGTTTGCATCCCTAAATGCAGTAGTCTATATATGCCTGTTTTGATCTTTTTATAGATCCAATAATGAAATCTGTGTTATTTTGTGTATGGTGTTTTTCACTCATTTTACATTTGTTAGGTTTATACATATTATTGCATAAGATTGTCATTTGTTCATTTTCACTGCTGTAGAGTATTCCATCAGATGAATAATATATAAGTATATCACAACTTATTTATCTGTGATGATGATATTTGACTAAGTTTGGGGCTATTATGATAATGGCACTATGAACAATCATTTGTGTCTGCTGCTGCATTTTTGATAGGTGCATACCTAGGAAAGAGAGAGAGATTGTAAATGAAACAGAACACAAATAAAGCAAAGTACTTTAGCAATTTGGTGAATGTAAGTTGAAGAATAGGTGCTCATTGTACTGGTTTTTTTTTCTCTCTCTCTCTCCCTCCCTCCCTCCCATCCCCCCTCTCATACACACACACACACAGGTCTGAATCATTTCAGAGTAAGTTCATTATAACGTAGCCTATGCTCAAATTTCCCAAGTCTCCTCAAAATTTTCTTTATAGCTATGGTTTCCTCACATAAGTTCCAACAAAGATCATGATTGCATTCCCCTTTTAGCTAAAACAGTCCACCAATAATTTTTATCTTTAGTTGCCTTGTAGACCGTCCCACAATCTGGATTTGAGTGATTGTTTCCTCATGATAGATTCGGGTTAAATGTATTGAGCCAAAATGCTACATGGGTGATGTTGTATATTTTCTTTTGCATCATCAGGAGGCACATGATATCAGCGAGTTCCATTATTGGTGATGCCTAGTTTGATCACTTTGTGAAGGTGGTGTCCATCAGCGCTTTCCATTGTGAAGTACCTTTTGTCCTTTTGCAATTTGTAAGTAATACGAATGGTGACACTTTGAGGCCATGTGAATCTCTTGTTTCATTGATGCTTCTTGCCTGCGTCAATTATTTCATTTGTAGTTGCAATTCTGTAATTTCTTCTGAAGTGGACTCCCCTCTTCCAACCATGATACACTTTTTGTTCCAATTTGGACTCATGGGTTGGTATTTTATTCAGTGGCTTTAATCTATCACCATCATTATTTGTTTTGATGTTCAAATTGTTTCTCATTTGGCCAATGGGAGAACCCTGTAAGCTGAAACTTCTGTCCTTTTAATGTATGCCCATTAGTTTTTAAGCACTTTCTTTAGTTCTGGCACAAAATGATACTCAGATTGCACCTTTCCTACTCCCAACCAGTAGTCAGCTATTTCTCCAAAGAGTCCTTTCCATGTAAGGAGTGTTGTATGAATGATATGTGGAAAGTAGCATTTGGGTAGCGAATGTGCTTTTTGCTACTGGAGTGTCATTGCTCCTAGGCTTTCGAAGTGAACAGAGATAAGTATAAATGTTGAAATTTTATTCACACTTCCAATTAAAATTGGAACATCACAAGGCTCCCGTTACATATCTACATCTCCCATCTTCCACAGTTAGAATCCTGTTTCCTGAAACGCATCACTACATTTAGTACAATATGCACAATAGTTGCAGCATTCCTACCATAGTAACACTACCAACAACAAACTCATTAAATTAGGTCAGGGCTTCTTTGCAGGTATTTTTATCCTTAGAATATATCACACTAAGGATATACAGTTAGAGCAGTGTGTTTAAAGTTAATTGAATTATTTTTTTCTACATATCTATATAATCAGTTTTATATGCAGTTAGATTCATTTATTTCGGTTGTATTCATATTTTTAGCCAATTGGATTTAGTTTATTTTTGAATATGAACAGCATTTACATGGCTTAAAAGTCAAAATTTTATAGAAAGGTAAAGCCAGAGGGGTTTAATCCCATCCTTAGCCCGTCCTTTCTCTTCTTACACACCCCCAATAGTATTTCCATTACTTTCTGTGTTATTCTTTCTCTGTGGTCCTCCCTCCAATTAAATAAAGCTATACACATTTATAGGGATATACTGTATAGTGCACACAAATGTATATATTTCCTTATTTTATTTATTGCTCAAAAGCTAGCATAATTATACATTGTTTCATAGAGATCTTACTTACACTTTAGTTGCATAATACCCACTGGGAAATATGCCATAGTATATTCATCCAGTCTCCAATTCATAGGCATTTAGGTTGTTTTCAATGTTTAGCTGTTACAAATATTGAACAATATGTGGACAAAGTTACTCATTAGAGTCACATAATAGAGTTTCATATTTATGGAGGGGAACTTTTCAGGGTAAATTCTAGAAGTGAGAGTTTGCTGAGGGAAGAGTGAATAAAATGTGATGTTAGATGTTATGATACTTCACTCTAGGGGGTCGTGCTGGTGTGCATTCTCACCAGTCCTGTGTGGCAGAGCTTGTTTTCCCAGCCTTGCATGCTTTAAAAATTTGTCAATCTGATATGGTGTGTTTCAACTTGTTTCTTTTGGCTAGAACTTGTAATGAATTCTTCCCCCTGCCCTCATTGATTTTTAAAGAGAGTGGAAGAGAAAGAGAGAGAGAGAAACATTGATGTGAGAGAGACACATAGATTGGTTGCCTCACACGCGGGCCCTCACCAGGGCCAGGGAAGAACCTACAACTGAGGTACCTGCCCTTGACTGGAAATCAAACCTGAGACCCTTTGGTCTGAGGGTCAATGCTCAAACTGGCCAGGGGAATTATACTTTTTAAAATAGATTTTAATTGATTTCAGAGAGGAAGGGAGAGGGTGAAATAGAGACATTAATGATGGGAATCACTGATCTGTTGCCTCCTGCATGCCGCTGAGGATCGAGCCCGAAACAGGGCATGTGCTCTTTTTCTTTCTTTCTTTCTTTCTTTCTTTCTTTCTTTCTTTCTTTCTTTCTTTCTTTCTTTCTTTCTTCCTTCCTTCCTTCCTTCCTTCCTTCCTTCCTTCCTTCCTTCCTTCCTTCCTTTCTTTCTTTCTTTCTTTCTTTCTTTCTTTCTTTCTTTCTTTCTTTCTTTCTTTCTTTCTTTCTTTTGGCCATGTGCTCTTGACAAGAATGGAACTGTGGACCCAGCAGTCCGTAGGCCAATGTTCTTTCCACTGAGCCAACCCACCTAGGGTGGGATTATCAGTCTTTATATATTGTTGCTGGATTTATATTTTATTTTTATTTTTAAAAATATATTTATTGATTTCAGAGAGGGAGAGGGAAAGAGAGATAGAAATATCCATGCTGAAGGAGAATTATAGATTGTCTGCCTCCTTCAGGCCCCCTACTGGGGATTAAGCCTGCAATTCAGGCATGTGCCCTTGACTGGAATGGAACCTGGGACCCTTCAGTCTGCAGGCCAACGCTCTATCCACTGAGCCAAACATGCTAGGGCTATTTTCCTGTTTTCAAAAAATATTGTTACATTTATAATCATGAGGAAGATTGGCCTTAACTTTCCTTTCTTGGACTATCTTTTTAAAGTTTTAGTATAAAGATCATGCTAATCTCATAAAATGGGTTGAAGAATGTACCCTTTCAGCTTTTTCCATTTTCTGGAAGAATCCTATCTAATGAAAGAGTAATATGCAAATTGACCATACCTCTAATCAGGCCACACCCACAGCCACACCCATCAGCCAATCAGGAGCAAATTATGCAAATAAAGCCCAACCAAGATGGCTGCAGCCACGGAGAGCAGGAGGGAGGCTTGCGTTTCCCTAGCAATGGAGGAAGCCAAGCTTTCCTCCTGCTGTTGTCAGCCTAGGCCTCCACTCAGTGCTACAACGTTTCAGTTATAGAAGACATATTCCAACAGGAATGGTGGCAGCCACGGAGCTGGAGAGAACAGAGGCTAGAGTTGCCCAGGCGATAGAGGAAGCCACGCTTCTGTAGCCCCAGCACCTAAGCCTCCACTCTAGGCTACAAAGTTTCAATTATAGAATTTAAATAGAAATGGCTGTCGCCATAGAGCAAGCAGAAAGCTTGGCTCCGCTCCAGGCTTCAGAGCTTCAATTGTAGAACATAAATGAATCCCAGATCCCATGGCCTTCACTTGGGTTGCTGGGGGACATGGCCAGCCTGCAAACCACCACAGGCCCCTTGCCCAGGCTGCCCCATGCCCCAAGGGAACCCCCACCCTGATCTGGGACAGGCTTCAGGGCAAACCAGCTGGCCCCCACCCATGCACCAGGCCTCTATCCTATCTAATAAAAAAATAATTTGCAGATTGACCATCACTCCCAACACACAAGAGGGCTGCCCCCATGTGGTCAAAGATCCTGCCCCCATGTGGACACAAGATGGCCATCACAAGATGGCCAGCAGGGGAAGGCTGTTGGGAGGTTCCAGGCCCTGCAAGGGAGGGCAGTTGTGTGTGATCAGGCCAGCAGGGGAGGGCAGTTGGGAGGGAGCAGGCCTGCAAGGAAGGGCAGTTGGGGACTACAACCCTGCAGGAGAAGGCAGTTAGGAGTGATCAGGCCAGCAGAGGAGGGAAGTTGGCAAACAGGCTGGCAGGGGATCAGTTAGATATCAATTAGGCTGGCAGGATAGTGGTTAGCGGGTGATTAGGCTGGCAGGCAGAAGCAGTTAGGGGCAATCAGGGAGGCAGGCAGATGAGCAGTTTGGGGCCAGCAGTCCTGGATTGTGAGAGGGATGTCCGACTGCCCGTTTAGGCCCGATTGGGCCTAAACGGGCAGTCGGACATTCCTCTAGGGGTTCCAGATTGGAGAGGGTGCAGGCTAGGCTGAGGGACATCCCCCGCACCCCCCCAATGCACAAATTTCGTGCACTGGGCCTCTAGTTAATGTATAAATGGCATTATTTTTTTTTAATGTTTAGTATAATTTATTTATATAGAAGCTGTTCAGACTTGGAGCTTCTTTGTAGAAGGGGAAGTAATTATGAATGCAATATTTTGTGTGTTATGACTATATTTTTCCACTTATGTCAATTTCAACAGATCATATTTTTTCTAGGAATTTGTCCAATTTGTCTGAAGTGTTCAAATTTATTGTCATAAAGTTGTAACCTTTTGAGAAAGATGTTTTTTAAGTTGATTTTTTAGAGAGAGAGAGGGAGAGGGGAAGGGGGATGGAGTGGGAGAGGGTGTGGGGCAAGGGGGAGGGGGGAGGGAAAGGGAGAGTAAGAAGGTGAGGGAGAGGGAAAAACAATGATTGTCAGCCTCCTGCATGTCCCCCATCAGGGACAAAACCCACAATCTAGGTATATGCCCTGACCTGGAATTGGACTTGACATCTTTCAGTGTAAGCGATGATGCTCCAACCAACTAAGCTGCACCAGCCAGGGCGAGAGTGATTTTTTCACTCAGCATAATGCCTTTGAGATCCATTCAGCTTATGGAATGGATCAACAGTTTGCTCTCTTTTTAATTGCTAAGGAGTATTCCATGGTAAGTAATCTCCCCTTATCCATAGTGAATATGTTTTAAGACCCATAGTGGATGCCTGAAACTGTGGGTAGTATCGAGCTTTATATATACTATTTTTTCTATACATATATTTGTGATAATGTTTAGTTTGTTAGGCTCAGTAAGAAATCAAAAACAGTGACTAATAATAAAGTAGATAAGTTATAACAATATACTGCAATAGAAGTTATTAAAGCCTCTCAAAATATCTTAATGTACTGTAATTACCTTTTTATTATATTTTTATTGATTTCAGAGAGAGGAAGGAAGAGGGAGAGAGGAACATAAATGATGAGAATCATTGATCTGCTGCCTCCTGCATGCCCCCTACTGGGGATTGAGCCTGAAACCCAGTCATGTGCCCTGACCAGGAATCAAACCGTGACCTCTTGGTTCATGGGTCTACGATCAACCACGGAGCCACACTGGCCAGATCATACTCCCCTTTTCACTTAAAGGAAGCACTTTTTGTCTCTGTTTTGGCAGATCTGAATTGCCAGCATCACTACTTTAGCACTCGGGGACCATTATTAAGGATTACTTTAACACAAGCACTGTGACACTCTATCTGATACCCTAAGCAGCCACTAAGTGACTAACAGGTGAGAGCTATAAAACCTCAATGCACTGGATCAAGAGGTGATTCACATACCGGTTTAATAATCTTTTTCTTTCACCTGGAGCATTTAACCAATTTACATTGAATGTCGGGCTTAAATCTGCCTTCTTTTTTTAAGCACACTCTGAAAATGCCATCTGTTCTGTGTTCCTAATTTCTCTATTTTCTTGACTGTCTTTGGATGAAATTATTTTAAAATATTTCTATTTTTCCTTCTATAACCTTGATAGTTAGACATTCTTTTATAGTTCCTGTAGGGATTACTTTAGAAACTTTAGAAAGTATAACTATGTCGTGTTATTTCTTTATTATCTATCTCCTGGCATCTGCTGTTCCTGTTGAGAAAGTAGTTCTCAATGTGATTGTTATTCCTCTGTAGGTAATTAGTATTTTACTCTAATGTATTGAGAATTTTCATTTTTATCCATATATTCTGCATTTTCACTAAAGCATCATTTTATCTTTTATCCTGGTGAGTACTTAGAGTGCACATTCCATATGAGGATTCTTGTCCTTTTCAAATTACTTTCCTTCACTCTTCTAGAGCTATCCTCAGTCTATCTTATAGTATGTCAATTGTGCTTTGCTTTAAAATTATTTCATTTTTCTGCATTTCCCTATTAGGTGAATTCCTCAGAAGTATTTTCCAACTCATGAATTCTCTCTTTAACTGTATTCAGTCTTGACTACTACTCTATCCTATTTATAGAGATTTAAATTTTTCATGCCTATTTTTTAAATTTTATTTTTTAAGGTATTACAAACAGTAGTACATATATCTCTTTTTTGTTCCCCACTGACCTCCACCCCTGGCCCCCTCATCCCTGCCCCCTGCGCGCGCTTGCCCTCATGCCCCTGCTCCCATTGTCTTGCATCTGTTGGTTATGCTTATATGCGTGCATACAAGTCCTCGGGTTAATATCTTACTTTCCAATCCTCCCCTACCTTCCTGCTGTAGTTTGATAGTCTGTTAGATGATTCTTTGCTTCTTTTAAAATTCCCAATTGGTTCTTCTTCATATCAATCTATAAATTCTTGTTTCATTCTGTTTGTTTTTAGTTTATAGTAACCAATTTTTTGTTGTCCTGTGGATAATCCCATACCTTCCACAACTCTCATACTCTCAGTCATAGAAGGCACTTAATATCTCAACAGAAAAGATCTGATCTAGCCCAGCCAAGTGTGGCTCAACGATTGAGCATTGACCCAGGAACCACCAGGTTCAATTCCCTGTCAGGTTAAATGCCTGGGTTTTGGGCTCAATTCCTACTAGAGGATGTGCAGGAGGCAGCCTATCAATGATTTTCTTTTACCATTGATGTTTCTAGCTCTCTCTCCCTTTCCCTTCATCTCTGAACTCAATAAAAATATATTTAAATTAAAAGAAAAATTGTGATCCAAAGGCAGGCCGAGATCCTAAAAGTTAATACCTAATAGCACGTATCCCATCTCTTAAAATTCTCATATTGATTTTTATTATTCTAATTTTTCATATAAAGAATGGAGTCTCCAGGACTTAATGAATTGCCAAAGGACATATTGCTAGTGAGGGGCAAAGTCACAATCAGCCACCAAACTTCTGTCTTTTGGTTTTTCATTATTTTTGAATGTTTTCACCATACTATGTTACCTACTTTTAAAGAAAAACATACCCAATTCTAGCAAGAGAGAAACAGTTCCCCTCTACTAACCCTCTTTTTCCTTACAGAGATGTTTAGAGCCATGGCATTTCCCTCAAAGAACTTTAAAGGGGAATTGATCAAGTATATCTCAAAAGAAAACATCCAGACATTTTTGATGGCACTCCCACGTGGAGATCTGGTGAGGACATCTCCGACATCTTCCTGGCTCCAGTCCCAGGGTGGAACCACCTCCATAAAGGTAGTTGGTTGGGTTCATAGCCATTATGTCAGGAGAGTGGGAAGAATTTCCAGTCAGCAGAGTACTACTCAGCTTAGTCCATTCACAGTTCCAGGTTAGGTTCCCATGTCCCTAGTTTAACCCATACTTTGTCCACCTACTTCCCCCCAAACCTGGGTCCAGCGTTAATCTTCTCTCTAGACTCAGTCCTCCTCTTCCCTTCTCTACCATGGATCATTATTCTCTCTCTCACTTTTAAACCTCCATCCTTCAACCTTCCTTTCTTCTTGAATCCCTTCTCTCCTATAGATGTCCGAAGATGATATCATAAAAACGCTTAAATTACTGGAAGTCCAAATTCTAAATACTAAGATGTCTACTATACTATGCCAGAAAATTACAGGTGTCCTTATCAACTACCTGAGGAGAATGGTGAGGAGCCCATGCCCGTGGGTTGGGGACTGTGGGAGAAGAAAGGGTTCCAGGCCTAATGCCAGGAGTTCTTTCTAGTGGATAATGACATTTTGAAATTAAGTGGTATCTGGGAGATGAGTACCTCAAGTTTCTAAACAATGTACTAGAGCCTGTCTTATACCCTGAACATGTCTCAAGAACTGTGACCTAGAAGAGAAAGTAATGAAGAAAGAGGGTAAGGTGAAAGAAGGGAGACGGAAAGGGGGAAAGGATTTAGGCTTTGGGCCTCAAAATCTGACCTGTCCTAATCCTCCTCCTGGAATATCTTAGGCAGTCACCGTTGCTGTTGCAACTCAGCTAATCATCTCAGTTTATTTACTGACCTATTTAAATCCACCCAATTGCCTGCTAGCCCAACTTTGCACTGAACATTCATGACCTCTACCTTTTCATCTATTCAGATGCTTTTGTACTTAAATTTCCTGGTACGGGTAAATGTGGTTTCTGATTTTCCTTGGTTAACTGTCTACATACAAGGTGCCTTCCAGTATACCTGCCTTCTTTGGCACACCTGTTTCCTGATTAAAACCTTGACCCTCCAAGAACTTTTCAAAGTTTCCTCCATAATCTACCCATCTTTCCTTGCTGCTACAGGGAAAGCTCTGTGCTCTGGAAATGCCAAGCCCCAATCCTATCTCAACACACAAGCCCAGAGATTTTGTAGAGTTTTTGATTTCCTGCCCTCTTGCACACTTTAGGAAGTTCTTGCCCTCTATCATGGGGAAGGTATATGTTGAATAGGGTTGTAGGATGCAATAGGATAGTTACTGCCCTCTAGATAGAGGTGAACCACTTACTGACCAAAGCCAATTCTCTGAAGCTGAGGGACTGGTCTTGGATATTAGCCTTGGAACAGTTAGTCTTTCTTTTTCCAGGAGACAAAGGGAGAACTGGAGAAGAGTTTCACTGCGGTCCTGATGGCTCTGGGGTCCCATTTTCCGGAAATGATCATTGCCAAGCTATGGGACAGACCGAATATATACTGTCTGCCCCCAAGGAGCCTCATGGTTGCAGTGGGGAAGATAAGCATTTCCCAAGGTATTGCTCCCCGTAATGGAAGAGTTAGTCTGAGAAAAAAAACAAAAAACAAAACAACAACAACAACAAAAAAAACAGGGCAGCAGGCTGTGTGGGTGCTGCATGGAATTTAGAGGATAGCATTATTTTTCTAACTCCTTTCACTGTATATCTCCACTTAGTTTAGTCGTGTGTGTGTGTGTGTGTGTGTGTGTGTGTGTGTGTGTGTGTGTGTGTGTAGTGGGGAGGGGGCAAACTAGCATGCCTGTGGGACTGATGGGAACTCAGGAGGTAGTTCCTGGAGATTAAGAGTGGCACAGGAGAGCATATTAAAGCGCAGGAGACTGTGGGGTTGGAAGTAAGACTTGGGGAACTAGAGGGAAGTCTGAATAGAAAGCCCCCATTCAACAGAGTTGAGGAGGGGCAAAAGAGAAGTGTAGAGTGCTTTGCTTAGGGGAACCTGAAGTTTTGAATTTGATTAGAGGTTTGGAAGGCAATAGTGTAGTAAGATGAGACCGAGAATCACACCATACAATCTCCATCTTGGTGGTTCATTAATTCTCTTACCCATTCTATTCCCCTCCCTCAATCAAAAAGTGTGAAGAAAAAAATCAAGTCACCAGGCAAATAACAGACCCTGCCCTTTCTTTACCACCTGGAGTTTGGGCCAGAGAGAGGTTATGGGAAGTCAGCTGGCCTTCCGGGCATTAGGTTCAACATGACAAGGCTAATGGGTTGGGCTGCATAGCAAACTCTCAGGACACAGCACAGAATTTGGAAATGTATCTCTTGATCTAATCAGGGCAAATGTTCTCACTTTAGAACAGTGAGAAGAGCCTCGGGCAGCACACCTCTGTTTTGTAAAGGTCCTTGTAAGGGAGTGTGCATGCATAGGGTATGGCAATACCTTGCATCTGTATGTTGTGCTAACATCCATTATTGAGCTTAATTTTCCCAACAGCCCTGAGAGGTGGGCACATTAGGAACTGTAGTCCTATTTAACAGTTGAGGACACGGAAACTAGGATAAGTTCCATATCTTACTCTGGGCTGTCCAGACACTTTGGAGGCAGAGCTAGGATCAGAACCAAAACCTCCTGGTCCCTCATCATAAGATTTTGTACACTAAGGTGGGAGGCTGCTTTCCCTGAGATAGGGATGTTTTTCTTGTACTCTCCCTCACAGATACTGTTTCCTACATCGGGTCTATATGGAGATATATCATGCCCCTTCTGAAGTTGGCCCAACAGGAGAATGACATGTTGGCGATATGTCATGGTAAGGGTCAGGAGGCTCTGGGGATGGTTTAATTGGAGTCAGGGAGAGAGGAAAGAAGGCCAGGAAGAGACTGGGTCCCTCTGAAGTTGGATCCCATAAGTCTATGGAAGGAGCAGTGATGGCTGAGCGCAGACCAGGTGTGAATAGATGCTCTTCTCCATCTGACCTTTCTTGGCCTGGTGTGGGGCAAGGGGCAAACTTGACAGGGATGCTGTAGGTATTGACAGCCTTTCTCTTTCACTTTCCCTGCCTATACTGGAACTAGGTATGGTGAGAAAGACATGATAGTTAGGGAGGTGGTGGACAGGTTGGTCTTTCCCAGCACAGGACCCCCAAAGTCATTTTTGGGTTGGGGAGGAGAGGACTGTACTTACAGGTGTGTATACTTTACTTTGTGGGAAGGAAAAGGTAAAGGGAAGCTCTGACTCCCTTCTCTCCGTACAGTATTCTACGGATTGGTCGTCAGTGCCCAGAAGCACCTGGATTCTTGGGATGATAAGGTGATGGGCATTACTCAAAGGGAAATGTCCATGAAGGCCTACACCACCTTCCGTGTCTTCCTCAACCGATGGTCTTTGAAGAGCAAGGACAAGGTGGGAATGTGGGATAACAGGGGTTGGGTGGATGGGCTGAAGGAGTAAGGCTTGAGCCAAAGGTGGGCTCAAGTTTGTACACTTGCTGGTAGAAGGCTGGACTCACGAGGATCTTCTGGGACAGCAGGTGGTTCTGCTCCTTCTCCTCTTACCATTATCCTGAAAAAATATAGAGTAAAAAAAAATACCACACTGTCCATTCACTTATTTGTTAAGTATGTGATTTACCTTTATTGTTACTCTCATTGTCCAGGCATGATGCCAGGTCCCGGTCATACAAAGATGAATAAAGCAAAACCATCGAGGGTTTGTCTGCCTTCATCTTTTTGCTGATGCAAGTTTTTTTTATTTCCTTAGGCACAGGTGACAGAGCAGGTTCTGTTGATAATGGGCCACCTTTTCTTCCTTATGTCACCATCCAAACTCAAGAACCAAGTGAACCGGTTAACCCGATGGTTAATGATTTTGATGCCCATGAAAGTGACACCTTTCTACATTTCCCAGGTGATTGGATTGTGAGTGAGAAGGAAATTTTATTAGTTCATGTATTTCATATTTATTTAGTAGTTAATGCTGGAGTTGGCAAAGCTTTTCCCATAGGTCAAATCCATTGTGAAGCTTATTTTTGTAACGAATGCTTTACTGGAAGTCAGCCATGTCCATTTGTTGAATTCACCTCATGCTTTGAAACTCTCTAACTTCCCTGTCTCTGACCTTTAGACCCAAATTTAAAGAGCCTCTGAGATTAAAGTTAACTGGTGTGGGACCTTACTTATATCTGCAAAATCTCTTCACATTAACACCTAGATTAGTGCTTGACTGAAAAACCAGGAGAAAGTGTGTGTACACTAGGCACCTGGGATTTTAAGGGCCATTTCAGGCTTATGCCTGTGATAGAAATGTTATACACATATTAGATATTTTTATGAACAGAGTATCAAGAACCAGAACCCAAATTTTCTGATTGTTAGGCATCAGTCTTCCTTCTCATTCAGTGGTATGTCTCAAATTGAGTTCCCCTGACTTCTAATAAGTATCCCACAAAAGAAAGGTGTGTTATTTAGTAAAATGGGTGGGAAATGCTGAGTTTAAAATTAAACAAGTTTCTTAACTGTAGAACTTCACCGAGTCTTCAATATGTGGGTTAGTCTGGCCCTTTAAGAAGTAGATACCAACATGGAATTGAGGTGCAATGGATTTATTGGAGGAATACCTGTGAGGAAACAAACAGGGAAGGGCCCAGAAAAGGTTAGGAGAGCCATCAGACTGAGTAGCAGATCTGACCATTGATAAGGAGAAGGGGAAAGAGAGAATAAAGGGGAGAAGGGAAGAAGAAAGGAGAGTCTTAGATTATAGTATAGTTCTAAGGAAGTTCATTGCCAACAGGGAGTCATTGAGTCAATGTTACCCATCAGCAAAGTCCTACATCTTGCTTATGTAGGCCTGCTTTAGTGGACCTGCCATACCCAATCGTTGGCTGGGAGAAACCGTTGGGAATCTAGCCTCAGTTTTAAACAGTGATGGATTTTAGAGTAAAGAAGTTGGAGATGTTGATCAATTATGCCCTCCAGAATAGGCATCTGACAAGCACATTTTTCATGGCTGCTCAACGTGTTAATATGCATTTGTAAATTTTCAAGAGGATTTTTAAAATTTTATTTTCATTTTTTATTTTTGTGCAATACCCATTTGCATCAAGTTTCCAGGGATCATTGTTTGTGGTCTACCATTGCACTACCAACTCTCATGCACTTTCCTAAGATTTGACCTTCCTCATGTATGTGCTCTGAGCTTTCTCCTTTAGTGGAGCAGCCAGTCTCTTATTTCTAGTACTTACCCTTTTGTCACGTGCCTGCATTGTTGCCCTGGAGAAGGTCTATGAACCTGGAACAGAGGTTTGCTCTGTGTAATCGATTAGCCAGTTAGAGGATAAAATTTGTAACCTAACTGCTAGTCTGCAGATTGTGTGGGTAGCGATTCTACCCTACATTTTGGTGGACAGTGGAAATGTTTTGGCTACTTCCTCCTACTCTCTCCTTCACTCCAGGGGATAGTGATTAAGAATGAAGATGTTCTCAGTCTGTAGTATAATTTGTTTGGACATTAACTAGTACTAGCCAGCTCTCCTTAGGGAGGCTGGCCCTATTTGGGGGTTCATTAGGCAAACCAAAGGGGAAGAAATGTTAATTATTTAAAATTCAGTGGAGAGATTTCTGCTCTGGCAAAGAGGGAGTAACTGAGGCCAGAGTTACTCTCTTCTCTGAAAAAACTAAAACACTATGCAAAATACATGAAATAATGGTGCTCAAACTATTGAATAGCAGGCAACAAAGAATAGTGTCCCTGAGAGATAGGAGATGCATGGCATGAGTTCTACTATTCCCCTATTTACTTCCTTGAGAGAATTTCCAGTCAGTGGCAGAGGGAAAGAAACCCAGGAAAAGTTAATGAACTTTCTGAGTTGAGAAGATACCAATGAGAGACCAAGGAAACCAACATAGCTGGAGTTTACTGGGTGAAATACTAAATAGTCCATGAGTGTGAGGAAATAGTTTCAGAAAGAATAGTAGCCAGAACTCTCGCAGGGCCAATATTTATACCTGTTCCCACCAAACAGTCTTAAAAACTCATAATTCACAGGACATTAGGCAGATGGATGGTTTGGGGAGCAAAATTAACAGTAAGCTGAATGTTTTTCTGGTCCTGTCTAACCACTCTTAAAAGCAAGACGCAAAAGTGTCAAATTATTTTCAAGTAACTTTTACTATGTTCAAGGAAAAACACAAGAATATTTATAGGAATACTTAAATATCCAATACCCAATAAGGTAAGGTTACAATGAGTCGCATTAAATTGTTTTAAAAATCACCAGGCATGCAAAGAAGCAGGACAATATGGCCTATAATAAGGAGAAAATAAATAAAAACTGATCCAGAACTCACACAGATATTAGAAGTAGCAGACAAGAACATTAAAATAGATATTATAACTGCTTCTGTTGGATTGAAAACTAGTGGGAAGATTAATTAAATAAGCAAAGACCAGGAAAAAATATTTTTTAAATTGAACTTCTAGAGTTAAAGACTGAAATATCTGTGATGAAAAACACTGGATAGTATTAATGACAGATTAGACATTGCAAAAGAAAAAAATGGTTAATTGAACATAGCAATAGAAATAACACACAATGAAACAAAAATAAATAAAGAAGAAAGCATCAGCCTGGCCAGAGTGTCTCAGCAGCTGAGCGTCAACCTATGAGCCAGGAGGTCACAGTTTGATTCTGGGTCAGGGCACATGTGCAGATTGCAGGCTTGATCTCCACTGGGAGGCATGTAGGAGGCAGCCCATCAATGATTCTCTCTCATCATTGATGTTTCTATCTCCCTCTCCCTCCTTTTCTCTCTGAAATCAATAAAACATACATTAAAAAAAGAAAACGTTAGCCGAAACCGGTTTGGCTCAGTGGATAGAGCGTCGGCCTATGGACTGAAAGGTCCCAGGTTCGATTCCAGTCAAGGGCATGTACCTTGGTTGCGGGCACATCCCCGGTAGGGGGTGTGCAGGAGGCAGCTGATCAATGTTTCTCTCTCATCGATGTTTCTGACTTTCTATCCCTCTCCCTTCCTCTCTGTAAAATACCAATAAAATATTTTTTTTTAAAAAAAGAAAACATCAGTGAGGCATGCAACAACTTTAAGCAGCCTAATCTATGTGCAATTTGAGTCCCCTCATAAATAGAGAGACAGAAAATGTATTTGAAGAAATAGTGGTTGAAAAACTTTTAAATCTGAAACATAAACCTACAGATCCAACACACTCAATGAATCCAACACAAGAAATAAAAAAATAAAAAAACTACTCCAAGTCAAATGATTTCTTTAAAATTAAATTTATCAGCTGAGACCGGTTTGGCTCAGTGGATAGAGCATCGGACTGCGGACTGAAGGGTCCCGGGTTCGATTCCAGTCAAGGGCATGTACCTTGGCTGCGGGCACATCCCCGGTATGGGGCGTGCAAGAGGCAGCTGATCGATGTCTCTCTCTCATCGATGTTTCTGACTTTCTATCCCTTTCCCTTCTGCTCTGTAAAAAATCAATAAAATAAAATATATTTTTAAAAAAATACAATTAAATTTATCAGAGTGACATTGGTCAGCATCAACATACAGGTTTCAGGTGTGAGTGTCAGTGTTATAAGGTCTGCATATTGCTCCAGGTGCTCACTACCCAGACTCAGATCTGCTTGTGTCACCATATACTGGTTCCCTCTTCTCTCCCCACCCGCTTTGATCCATGTTGAATTAATTTTTGTACATGGGGACAAACTGTAATCCACTTTCATTCATTTGCATGTGGCTTTCCAGTTTTCCCAGCACCATTTATTGAAGAGACTATCTTTACTCTGTTGTGTGTTTCTGGCTTCTTTGTCGAAAATTATCTGTCCATATACCTGTGGTTTTATAGCCTGGCTCTCTATTCTGTTCCATTGATCTGTGTGTCTGTTTCCCTGTACTAGAGATCATAACTCTGTAGTATAATTTGAAGTCAGGTAGCATGATACCTCCAACTTTGTTCTTTTTTCTCAGTATTGCCTTTGCTATTTGGGGTCCTTTGTGGTTCCATACATATCTGATGACTTCTATTTCTTTAAAAAATGACATTGGAATCTGTACATTGCTTTGGGTAATATGGCCATTTTAACTATGGTGATTCTTCCAATTCATAAACATGGAATATTTTTCCATTTTGTTGTGTCTTTTTCAATGTCTTTTAATAATGCCTTGTAATTTTCAGTATATAGGTCTCCCACATTCTTTGTTACATTTATTCCTAAGTACTTTATTCTTTTGATTGCAATTGCAGAAGGAATTGCTTTTTATTTCTTTTTCTGAAGTTTTGTTGTTAGTATACAGGAAAGTAATGGCTTTTTGCACATTGATTTTTATTTATTTATTTATTTAAATATATTTTATTGATTTTTTTTTTTTTAAAGAGCAGAAGGGAGAGGGATAGAAAGTCAGAAACATCGATGAGAGAGAAGCATCGATCAGCTGCCTCTTGCACGCTCCCTACTGGGGATGTGCCCGCAGCCAAGGTACATGCCCTTGCCAGAATCGAACCCGGGACCCTTCAGTCCGCAGTCCGACGCTCTATCCACTGAGCCAAACCGGTCTCGGCTGCACATTGATTTTTATAACCTGCAACTTTACTGTATTTGTTTATTGTTCCTAATAGTTTTTTTTGGTGTTTTTTTTTTTTTTTGAGTGGAGTCTTTGGTGTTTTCTATATACAGAAAAATGTCCTCTGCAAAAAGTGATAGTTTTACTTCTTCCTTTCCTAGTTGGATGTCTTTTATTTCTTTCTCTTGCCTTATTACTCTGCTTAGGATTTCTAGCACTATGTTGAGTAAGAAAGGTGAGAGCGTAGATCCTTGTTTTGTTCCTGATCTTAGAGGAAAAGTTTTCAGTTTTTCACCATTGAGTGTGATATTAGCTGAGGCTTTATCATACACTAGAGGTCAGGTACACAAAATTCGTGTCAAGGTAGGGCCCCGAGGCCTGGACAGTAATCAAGGCCAATCTGTGGGGTGACCTGCAGGGCAATTGGGAGGACCCTGCCTTGGCTGGCTTGGGATCTGCATGCTGGGGGCAGCTCCTGCAGTGAGCATCTGCCCCCCCCCCCAGTGGTCAGTGTGTGCCATAGCAGCTGGTCATTCGCCTGTTCTGTCCACTGTTAGGTCAATTTGCATATTAGGCTTTTATTATATAGTAGTAGGGGCCGGTGCACAAAATTCATGCACTGGGAGTGGGAGGCCCCTCAAGCCCAACCTGCCCCCTCTCACGTACTGGGAGCCCTCAGGGGATGTCCTAATGATGACTCACCCCCATCCTGCCGAAGACCAAAAGCTTCTGGTGGAGGCTTTCGGCCTTGGATAAGGCACCTCGGCCAGGGGACCCCAGCTATCTGTCGCCCTGCAATACAGCTGATCTCTGGTTGTCCCCGCCCCTGCCCCCGCCCCGGCCCACGCCTGCCCCAAGGCCAGGGCTGGGGGTCGGGGGGGGGGGGAAGCCCATTCCCTCCCTCCACCAAGCTGGTCCATGCCACGGTTTTCTCCCTTCATCAAGCCGGCCCGCACCGCTGTTCCCTCCTTCTGCGCAGCCCCAACTGGGGGCACTGATGCTGCTCTTGCAGCCGTGGCCGGGCCCGGTCTCTCAGTGGCTGCAGACATCTTGGTTGTGGCTCATTTTCTCCTGCTTGGCTTGTGGACGTGGCTTGTGGGCGTAGCTTGTGGCCATAGTGGCAGGCCCTTCCCATCCCACGCGGCTCCCATCCCACGTGGCTCCCATCCCACGTGGCTCCCATCCCAAGCGGCATGCAGGTTGGCCCCTCCCATCCCATGTGCCGCACCCCCCGCTCGGGCCTCCTGTGTGCCTCGGTCCCACAGCATAGCCAATCAGGAGCCGAGATATGGTCACATTTGCATGTTACTCTTTTATTAGATAGGACTAGGGGCCCGGTGCACAAAATTCATGCACTGGGGACAGGTGATCCCTCAACCCAACCTGCCCCCTCACACTTACTGGGAGCCCTCAGGGGATGTCCTACTGACCACTCACCCCCAGCCTGCCCAAGGCCTAAAGCCTCTGGCCAAGGCTTTAGGACTTGGGAACCCAGCCATTGCCCTGCTCGGCTCTGCCCCTCTGCCCCCCAGCCCGGGCCTTAGCCCTGGCAGCTTGGCTCTGCGCCCCCTGCCTTAGCCCCAGCAGTTGGGGTCTTGTGCTAGCCAGCTGGCTCCACCCCAGCTCCTGATTGGCTGGTGGGCGTGGCTGATGGGCATGCCTTGATTGGAGGTATGGTCAATTTGCATATTACTCTTTTATTAGATAGGATGGCCTTTTTAATGTCAAGGTACTTTCCTTCTAGTCCTATCTTATTGAGTATTTTGATCATAAATGGATGTTGTATCTCATCAAATGCTTTTTATGCATCTATTGATAAGATCATATGATTTTCATCCTTTCTTTTGCTCATGTGATGTATTACATTGATTGATTTGCATATGTTGAGCCATCCTTGTACCTCTGGAATGAACCCCACTTGACCGCGATACATTCTTTTTTTGAATGTACTGTTGTATTTGATTTGATAGTGTTTTGTTTAGGAGTTTTGCATCTGTGTTCATCAGAGATATTGGTTTGTAGTTTTCTTTCTTTGTATTATCTTTGCAAGGTATTAATATCAAGGTAATATTAGCCTTATAAAGTGCATTAGGAACTATTGCCTCTTCTTCAACTTTTTGGAAGAGTTTGAGAAGGATAGGTTTTGAAAAAGAGAAAATCTTAAGTACACAAAACGATGTTTCATATGGAGAGATAAAAATAACAATAATAGATTTCTCAATGGAAATAATGGAACTGAGATGATCTGTAATAAAGGGTAATATGCTAATTAGACGGGATATCCTTCCAGACATAATTCTGGACATCCCTCGGACGAAGCCAGGATTGGCAGGAAGCACAGGTCCCAAGTGCCTGCCCTTGGCCAGAGCAAAGACTGGGTCACGGATTCCAGAGGGAAGCAGATGCTGGCAGCCCAGGGAAGGAAGGCCTGCTCCTGCACAAATTTCGTGCTTCTGGCCTCTAGCAGTGGAATAACACCTTTGAAACACTGAAAAAAAAATACTGTCAGCCATAAAAAAGAATGAAGTCTCGACATCTGCAACAACATGGATGGGCCTAGAGGGTATTGTGCTGGGTGAAATAAGTCAGTCAGAGAAATACAAATGCCATGTGAGTTCATTTATTTGTGAAATCTAAAAAATAAAATGAATAAGTAAAATTGAAACAGACTCTTAGATACTGAGAACATTTTGATGATTGCTAGATAGGTGGCAGGTGGGTGGCAGTAAAAAGATGAAGGGATTAAGAAGTACAAATTGGCAGTTACAGAGTAGTCATGGGAATTAAAGTACAGTATAGGAATATAGTCAGTAATACTATGATAACTATGTATGGTGTCAGATGGCTACAAGATTTATCGAGGTGAGCAGTTTGTAAGTTATCTAATGTCTAATCACTGAGTTGTGAACTGTAATGAAAAAATAAAACTTGATTTTGTTTATTTATTTTTTAAATATTTAGCCAAAACTGGTTTGGCTCAGGGGTAGAGCATCGGCCTTCGGATTGAAAGGTCCTGGGTTCGATTCCGGTCAAGGGCATGCACCTTGGCTGCAGGCACATCCCCCGTAGGGGTTGTGCAAGAGGCAGCTGATCGATATTTCTCTCTCATCGATGTGTCTGACTTTCTATCCCTCTCCCTTCCTCTCTGTAAAAAAAAAAATCAATAAAATTTAAAAATAAATAAATAAATATTTAAAAATATGAAGAGAGACATTAATGGGAGAGAAACATTATTCCTTCAATGGACTGCCTCTTGCAAGCCCCTCAACAGGGAACAAGACCAAAACCTGGGTATGTGCCCTGACCAGGAATCAAACCCGAAACCTTTCAGTGTTCCCTGACCAGGAATCAAACCCGAAACCTTTCAGTGCCTGCCTGGGAGAATGCCACACTGGCCACGGCAAAAAAAAAATACAACATGATTTTTTAAAAAATGGATAAGCAAATTAGACTTCATCAGTTTAGGGCAGAGTAACCGGAAGCCAAGGCTGCCTGCTCAGCCGGGAGACTGCCCCATCCAGGCTGAGCACAGCTGCTCTCACAGCGTAAACACAGCTGATCCTCACAGCCAATTGGCCTGGAGGTCAACCCCTCCCAGCAATACCAACAGCCATCTAGGCTTACCTACAACAAGGCTGTGCAACCCATAACGGGGTGCACCAAGAGTATCCACCTCAGGTAACTGGGGAGGCTGGCCCACTGTCCCCTAGAGGACACCTACCACACAAAGCTACTCGACCAACTCAGGGAAGCAGCCAAAATGCAAAGATAAGGAAACAAGTCACATTTGAAAGAGATGGAGGGGAAAAAAACTATTGGACATAAAGTTCAAAACCACGGTTTTAAGGTTTTTCGAGAGGTTCCTAGGAAAGGCTGATAAATTTAATGAGACCCTTGAGGGTATGAGCAAGACCCTAGAGGATATGAAAAAGGACCAACTAGAAATTAAGCATACACTGACTGAAATAAAAAATATTATACAAAGACCTAAAAGCAGTCTAGAGGACCACAAGAACCAAGTCAAAGATTTGAAATACAAGAAGTAAAAATCACTCAGCTGGAAAAGCAAGAAGCAAAAAGATTTCAAAAAATTGAAGATAGTGTAAGGAGCCTCTGGGACAATCTCAAGCATACCAACTTCTGAATTATGGGAGTGCCAGAAAAAGAGAGAGAGCAAGATACTGAAAACCTATTTGAAGAAATAGTGACTGAAAACTTCCCCCACCTGGTGAAAGAAATTGACTTAAAAGTTCAGGAAGCGCACAGAACCCCAAACAATAGGAATCCAAAGAGGACCACACCAAGACACATCATTATTAAAATGCGAAGAGTAAAAGACAGAGAGAGAATATTAAAAGCAGCAAGAGAAAAACAGTTAGTTACCTACAAGGGAGCACCCATATGATGAACAGAAACTATGCAGGCCAGACAGGAGTGGCAAGAAATATTCAAAGTGATGAAGAACAAGAACCTACAACCAAAAATACTCTACCCAGCAAAGCTATCATTCAGAATTGAAGGTCAGATAAAGTGCTTCACAGATAATAAAAAGCTAAAGGAGTTCATCACTGCCAAACCAGTAATATATGAAATGCTGAAAGGTATTCTTTAAGAAGAGGAAGAAGAAGAAAAGGTAAAGATAAAAATTATGAACAACAAATACACATTTAGCAACAAATGAATCTAAAAATCAAATGAATTAAAAATCTGATGATCAGAATAAACTGGTGAATATAATAGAATCAGGGGCATAGGAAGGGAATGGACTGACAATTCTCGGGGAGAAAGGAGTGGAGGTACGGGAAGAGACTGGACAAAAATCGTACACCTATAGATGAGGAGTGTGGGGAGGAAGTAAGGGTAGAGGGTGGGATGGGTACGGGGTGGAGGGGAGCTATGGGAGGAAAAAAGAGGAACATTGTAATAATCTGAACAATAAAGATGTATTAAATTTTAAAAAGTAGCACAGGAAAAGTTGATAAAAATCATTTAGAAAAAATTAAAATTACATTGAGATGCCACTATACATCTGTAAATTGGCACAACCATTTTGGAAAACAGTTTGGCAGTTTTTTAAAAAGTAAGTGACAGATTTTGGGGACAGAATGCAGACCAGTGGTTGCCTAGGGAAAGGAGCAGTGTTCCAAAGGGAGGGCAAGAGTGGTTACAAAGAGACAAGAGGAAACTTTTGGGGGTGATGAATATGCTTATTATCTTAATTGTGGAGATGGTTTCAAGGGTGTTTACATTTATTAAATAGTATAGTTTAAATATGTGCAGTGTATTATATATCAACTAGAGGCCCCGTACACAAGATTCATGCTCTCGGCAGGGTAGGGGGCCCTGGAGAAGGTGGGAACTGGGGTCCCTCAGCCCAGCCTGAGCCTGGGGTCCCTCAGCCCAGCCTGAGCCTTCTTGCAGTCCAGGAGCCCTTGGGGGTTGTCCTACTGCCAGATTAGGCCCGTTTCCTGTTGGCCTAAAGCCAGCAGTCAGACATCCTAGGGCTACATGGAGGTGGGAGAGGCTCCTGCCACTGCCACTGTGCTAACCAGCCATGAGCCCTGCTTCTGGATGAGAAGCGCTTCCCCTGTGGGAGCGCACTGACCATCAGGGAGCAGCTCCTGCATTGTGCAGGTCATAGTGACCAGCCCTTCTGCTGTTCGGTCGATGTGCCTATTACCCCTTTATTATACACGATTAGACATTAATAAAGCTGTCTTTCTAAAAAATAAAATGGACTGTTTACATGTGTGAAAACTTGGGCAATTTGTAGCCTCTCACACAAGTGAGAAGAAAAACCCATAAAGGGTAGATGTTTAGGCTTTTAAATGTGGTTTTCCAAATTTTGCAAGTCAAAACAATAAAACCAGTTCTTTCTTTGGCCATGATTTCTTTATCCTACTTCTTTGAAGTCAGCCAACACTTGCAATGTTGAGTTGCTCTAAAAGTTACCATGGAATAATGAGGTTATTTGAAAGTAAGTGTAGCTTCTTGGGTGAGGTAGAGGAGCAGGTCATGGCTGTATTTGGCTGTGGAAAAACTAGCCTCTCGGGCTTCCTGAAAAGGTCCAAGAGGGCAGTGTGAACTGTGATATTGGGCCTCCTCTGAGAGAAGATCTGAGGACAGAGGCTTTCCCTTGAGGCTGTGGCAAGGGCTGGCTGGGTGCTGACTCTGTCCTCACACACACAGTGTATCTGCCAACTGGTGAATGCTCTGGCGGTCAGCGGCTGCGGAGGTATAAACTTGGAATCCCAGCTGAAAAACATTACAGGCATGCTGTTCCAGCAGGTGAGTGCTGGAGGCTGGAAGTATCCCGGGCTTGGTCTTCCCCTCCTCTGTGGAGGTGATGGTTACCCCACCTCCTGTGGGGGTGAGGTCACAACCTCCACTTGGCCCTGGAGTTTTCTCATGGTGACCTGAACTGAACACACCTCAGGCTTCACTGCCTGGATCTGGTCACAGAGCGGATATTCTCTATGAGGTAAATTGGATACATTTCTGTATGTTTCTTGGGGTGGAGGCCATTGTTGCTCCCTCTAAACTGGTTAAGGACAGAGAGTCCAAACCAACCCATTACGCCTGTGGGAAACGGCAGGCCTTCTGTGTTGCAGCCTAGAGTAAGAAGAGGACAATTGAACATTTTGCAAAAAGGTGTTACCTTCCATGTATTTGCTGGTTACATCTTCTTTCCTTTGGGGCTGTGTAGGTGTGTAGCTTCTATTTTCACATTCTCCTTTTGGGCAAGTGCCACACTTTTTCTGGCTGCATACCTCAGTTTCTCCATCTATGCCCAGAACCCCTGATTTTTCAGTGCTCCCGGGTCTGATGGCCTTGGTCTCCCCACAGCTGAGTGAAAAAGTCAACCCATCAGACCCTCACTCTGTGGACAACTGCAGCCTCGCCCTGAGGGCTTTCTACATCCTGAGTAAGTTAACCCATTTTCCCAGCCCTAGGTATGTGTCGCTGGGTCCTCAAGACTTTGTACTCTTTGGGACACTAGGTTCCCAAGATGTGCTTCTGTTCTTCAGACAAGATGCCAAATAATCCGTGTAAAGTTTACCTGGAATTCAATGAATCTCAAAGGGCATAGGCATTCTCCCCTCCCTATCCCTTTTGTTACCACTCCCTTCCCCTGGGGTTGGCTTCCCATTCTCTTTTGGTGATCCTTAGCTCAGAAAAGTGATAATGTTATTACAAGACCGATGGTCGTGAAAGAGGTTCTGACCTAATGGCAGAGCACAGGGTGGAGCAGGGGAGGGACAGGCCTCGCTCAGGAAAACCATCTGCCCCATGCTGGGCTCATGGTAAATGCTGGACAAACATTGGCTCTCTTTCTTCCTCCTTCTTTTCTCCAACCCAATAGACCCTAATTTACCCATCTCATGGCATCAGTGGTTTGCTGTGAGCATGATTTTCTTCTACACACCACCTGCCCCTGAAACACCCCTGACTCCCTTGTATCCATGCCCTCTGATAGCCAAGTTATACCAGGATCAGATGGTATCCCTAATACTGTCAGCCATGAAGTCCTGTGAGCCAGCCAAGATAGAATCAGCCCTTCAAGCATTCACAGACGTGTTCCAGGAATGTGAGTAGGAACTGCGCCTGGTCCTAGGGATCTTCTTACTCAGGAAATCTCCTTTCTGGGGCAGATACTCCCATGTAGTAGTTAAAAGCACAGTTTGAAACTCAATATAAACTCAATGGGTTCAAATCCTGGTTTGGACTCTTATTAGCTGTGCAAACTGGAACAGATTACTTTTAGTCTGTACCTCTATTTCCTCATTTGAGGTGCCTTGGTTGGGTGGCTCAGTTAGATAGTGTGTCATCCTATAAACCACAAGACTGTGGGTTCGATTCCCAGTCAGGGCACATATCTAGGTGGCTGGTATGCTCCCTGATCAGAGGCATATGGGAGGTGACTGATCAGTGTTTCTCACATTGATGTTCATCTCCCCCCCCCCTCCCCCCCGCAACCCCTTTCTTTAAAATAAAAAAACAAAAATGTAGGTAACATTAATTCCTACCTTTAGGCATTTTTAGTGAGAATGAAAGGACAAAACATATCTTGGGGTGTGGGTTTCAATTCTAATCAAGTGTCCATCAAAGCTTTGCTATGTGGCTAACACAGAATGAGGCACAGAAAATACACACATAAATAAGACATGGTCCCTGCTCTGAGGAGCTCACTGTCAAGTAGGGAAGATGAGACAGGATACAGGATAATAGGTGATCAGTTACTTAAATGTGAGCATGGCAATGGGCAACAGGAATGCAGAGAAGGCGTAGGTCAGGAGATGGGAAACACTCTATGCAGGAGTTGTGCTGAGAGCAGAAAGGAGACTGCGAGTCAGCAGAAGGAGTTCACACAAAGAGTAGCGCTGACATTTCTAAAGGTTGAGATGCCAGAGGGTGATCAGAACTGCATGGCCAGTGAGGCAGACCTGTGTGCTCAGCTGTGGGACCCTAGCAAGGGCTGAGGCCCAAGTGCTAGCTTGATGAATACTGTTTTAGGTCACTTTTTAGTCTGGTTTAAAGCAGAGGGACAGGAGAAATAGCCTCTCGGGTCTGATCTGGCCTTGAAGAGCAGGGCTGTATCTGAAAATTCCTCCTACCTGTCTGTCTTCTCATGTTTCCCAAAGCAACAAAGGGGGAGGGAGGAGACTGACACCTTCCCCTTGCCTTCTTCTCCCCGCTCCATGTATGTCTGTCTTTCCTCTAGTGCCTCAGACAGAGAAGCTGCAGCGTGTGGTGCTGAATTCAACCATTATGGTGATTCAGGAGGACCTCAAACCAGTGAGCAGAATGGCAGAATGTTGGGGCTGGGAGGGCAATTGCTGTTTTGAGAACTTGAGGTCTGGTAAAATGGAGAGGGGGAGGTTTGGGGGAATGAGGAGACAGTTAAGGCACCCTTGCCAAGTTACTTCTGGTCTTACTTCTGACCATGGGTTACATTTGGGCTTGTCAAAGCCTGAGAAAGGTTTGAGAAGTGGACAGATAGTCCCTTCATGTTTTCTGAGCCTTTTCGGTGAGCAGTACTGTGGTGGCCTCAGTAGGGACATGAAGCTCTGAAAGATATTAATTCTGCCCCTGGAGAATTCACAGTTTGCTTAGGGAGAGAAGTCCTAAAACAACACATCTTCCATGGAGTCTGAGAAGATACATATTTATGTACATGGAGTCTGAGAATTTACATATTTAAGCACTATATATATATATATATATATATATATATATATATGTGTGTGTGTGTGTGTGTGTGTAAATTCTTATCTTTTCTTTATATATGTAAATTCTTTAAAAATTTTATTCAATTACAGTTGATATACAATATTTTATTAGTTTCAGGTGTTCATCCTAGAGATTAGACATTTATTTATATAACTTATGAAGTGATCGCCCCAATAAATCTAGTGGACACCCACATAGTTATTATAATATTATTCACTATGTTCCCTATACTATACTTTATATCCCATGACTATTCTATAATTACCAATTTGTACTTCTTCATTCCTTCATCTTTTCATCCATTCCCTCACTCCCCTCCTATCTGCCAACTACCAAAACGTTCTCTGTGTCTATGAGTCTGTCTCAGTTCTGCTTGTTCATTTATTTTGTTTTTTAGATTCCACAACTAAGTGAAATAATATTGCATTTGTCTTTCTCTGTTTGACTTATTTCACTCAGCACAATACCCTCTAGCTCTATCCATGCTGTAGATGGCAAGATTTCATTCTTTTTTTATGGTTGAGTCATATTCCATTGTATATATGTACCACTTCTTCATTATCCATTCCTCTATTGATGGACACTTAGGTTGCTTCATATCTTGGCTATTGTAAATGATACTGCAATAAACATATGGATGTATATGTCTTTTCAATTTTGCATTTTGGGTTTCTTCAGATAAATATCCAAAGTTTAATTGCTGAGTCCTTCTTTCTCTCTCCTTGTAGCCTTTGTGTTAAAGTCTATTTTGTCTGATAAAAGTATTGCTACTCCAGGATTTTTAATTTTGTTACCGTTTTCAAGAAAAACCTTTTTCCAACCCTTTACTGTCAGTCTGTGTGTCTTTTGATGTGAAGTGACTCTCTTGCAGATAGCATATGAAAGCATCTTGTTTTCTTATCCATTCAACCATCCTATATCTTTTGATTGGAGCACTTAATTCATTTGCATTTAAAGTAATTGTTGATAGATATGTAGTTATTGCCATTTTATTATTCATATTTTTTATATTCCTTTTGTCTTCTCTTTAAAGAAGACCCTTTAACATTTCTTGTAATATTGGTTTGGTGTTGATGAACTCCTTTAGCTTTTTCTTGTCTTGGAAGCTCCTTATCTCTCCTTTGACTCTAAACGATAGCCTTCCTGGTTATAGTGATTTGGGTTGTAGGGCTTTGTTTTTCATCACTTTGAACATATCTTGTCAGTTCCTTCTGGCCAGAAAAGTTCCTGTTGCGAAATCAGCTGACAGTCTATGGGAGCTCCCCTATAGGTAACTAACTGTTTTTCTCTTGCTGCTTTTAAGATTTTCTCTTTGTCTTTAACCTTCTACATCTAATTATGATGTGTTTCAGTGTGGGCCTCTTTGGATTCATCTTGTTTAGAACTCTCTGCACTTCCTAAACTTGTATGTCTATTTCCTTGACCAGGTGAGGGAAAATTTCTGTCATTATTTTTTCAAATAAGTTTTCAGTTCCTTCCTATTTCTCTTGTCCTGCTGGCACTCCATGATACGAATATTTGTATGCTTGATGTTGACTCAGATGCCTCTTAAACTATCCTCACTTTTTTGTTTGATTCTGTTTTCTTTTTGCTGTTCTAATTAGGTGTTTTCTGCTACCTTATCTTTCAAATTGCTGATTCAATACTTTTTGAGAAACCATATTTTTTAACAAGCTCTTCAGACAGGGCTGAGACTGCACAGACTGCTTCAGTTCTGGATCATACAGGATAAGTAGATAGGGGAGGGGAGCAGTGAATTGGGGTGCCAAATCCTCTCTGTCCTCACCTGGAATATGAAGGGTCATACTGACAGTCCCTGACATTCCTTCCTTCCTTGTCATGTGATGGTCTGTGACTCCACAGGTGCCGAAGGTCCTCATATACTTCATTGAGATGCTGGCTCAGCATAACTACTTGGCTTTGCCCCAGGGAAACACTATAATCAGCTATATCATCAAAGTCGTGGAGTCTGACAGATCAGTGAGCAGGGGCTGGGCAGGGAGGGGACCAAGGATGGGAGCACACCTCAGGGGATGGAACAAGAGGAAGGCAGGGTTGGGAGCAGGAGGGAAAGAGGAGAGTATGCCTGGCACATGTGAAGGGTCTTTGGCCTCTAAAACCCTGAGCAGTGAGCCAGGGAAAGCCTTGAACCCAGAGACTTAGCTAGCATTGATTTTGGATTTAAATCTTTCCTTTTCTTATTCTAGAATGAAGAGGACATCCAAATAATGTGTTCCAAAATCCTACAGATGGTATAAACAGCTAGGGCCAAACAGGCCTCTCTATTTCCTCCTCCCCTGGCTTCCCTGATCACCCTCCCCTGACCCCCCCACCCCAACTGCATCCCACCTTCCCCCTCCATCTAATGCCTTGTGATATCTCTTGCACCTCAACCCACCTCCATTTCATTCCACACAAGTACCTGGGGTTCCACTGAGAAGTGCTCATGCTGCAAAAGAGGGTCACTGGGTGTGGTTGTGGAAGCCAGAGTCTGATTCTTGATCAGCCATTTTTCTAACTGTAAAATCTTGAATAACTTGTTCTCCCAGCTGCAGTTTTCTTCTTTGATAAAAGAGGGGGTGATTATATTCCCTGACTGTCCTCAGCAACCTCTAGGGATTCTTGGAGGCTCATATGAACTGATTTACATCAAAGCTAAGGAAAGAGCTGTGGGAGGAAAGGGAATTAAGATTTAATCTACCTCCCAGTAAACTCTGCCTCCTGACCTTCAGCATGTCTCTGACTCTGGAAGGTTCCTCAGTGAAGGTAATTACAAGTCATACATTCCAAATTTCAAGAAGCCCTCATCTATCAAGTCAACTTCTTCCTGCTTTAGTTATAATCAGGACCTTGGTTTTACTTTTCCAATGTGGTGTGAGGGTGGGGAAGGGTGGCGGTGAGAGAGATAAAGACAAGAGAGAGGAGGGAGAGAATGAATATGAATGGGTTACGGGAGCTCTATGCAGGCCTCAAATACCCCTCCAGGAAAAGGAGACAGGTCATGGGGTTGGAGACTTATGACTGGGGCTGACTTGGGGCTTGGCATTAAAATTCTTGCCACATCTCCTGCCAGATATCTTTGCCCAAACTGATCACTTTGGTGTGTGAGCCCAACAACTCCTTGGCCTTCCTGCCTCTGTGTAAGGCAGCTACACAAATGGCTCTGAAGGCCCATTCCCTGGGCCAGGTTCCTTACCTCAGCAGCTTTCACTTCAATCGTAAGTACAAGGGTGGGGCACCTGTGGAGAGGTGAACATTAAGTCTGTTTGTGGGCATGGATGTTGGAGTTGGGGGCTGGCTGGGACACTGCAAGGGAGTGGGTGCAGAGGATGCTGGAGTGGGAGGAGATTTAGGTCCCAAGCATGGACCATGATGGGAAGAGTAAGGCAAAGGGTTAAAGCAGCAGCTTAAGGCCATTGGCCTTTTGAATGAAAAGCACTTGCCTCTCAAAGTCACAGTTTCTTCTTGCCTTTATTCCTCATTATAAAACACTGGAGTCAAGATGTACAATCATTGTTAATTACAAAATAATGAATACACACTCATTCCTGACCCTTCGTCTTCCTTTGTCCTAACTCTGAGCCTCACTCTGTGCTCACCCCATCCCTGATGTCTAACCTCAGTGGGAGTCAGGTTTAGAGTTAGAATGTCTGTTCAGCCTATCATGTGGGGTGTGTGTGTGTGTGTGTGTTTAAAGGCTGAAAATGTAATGGTTTGTGTTTTAGTATCAATCAAAATGTCACAGCTCCCATGGCATTGGCACTGATGTTCTCTGTCCTCTTTGCTCTTTCTCCTCCTCTGAAGTAGTGATGGGGAGCTGCCAGTAGAGGCATTGGGTTGAGCATCCTGAAGTGTGCACTGACTGTGTCCTCTTCTTTGATCCTCTCTTTAACTTAGCTACCCAGTTCACTTCACCACAGAGACTCCTGACCCATCTTATGGTAAGTAATGCCAGAATGAGTACTGCAGTCATACATTCTTCCATCCACTCATCAGCCCATCCATCCATCCATCCATCAACTCATTTCACAAATACCTCGTTACTACTTTGCCTCAGGCATTATGCTGGGGATGGAATAATGTTATAGGGCCCAGGATCACAGGGACCAAAGAGCATGGAGGAGGGACCTGGGACCATAGTGGCAAGGCCTGGAGATGGGGAAGTGGCCATGAGAAAGGCTTAGCCTGTCTCCTATGTGGCCTTATTGTGAGCTGCTCTCTGTTGACCGTGGACAAGCTCACATACCTTTCTTGATCTCTGTTTTGAATTTTTCTCTATTAGCGCAGACATTATGTACTAGACATTATCAACATTTAGAATGACAAAGGTGGACCTGCCCTTGAGGTGTACACAGTCTTAGTGGGGAAGACAAGTCTGGAAATAGCTATCTAGAGTCCAGTGTGACAAATGTACCAATAGATGACTACATAACGTGCAATGGGATCTTAGAAGAGCAACAGGCTGACATGGTCTCCAGGAGTCAGGAAGGCATCACAGAAGAGGTGATGTTTCAAGAGCATCTTGGAGGATATATGAATTCAACAGGTGGCAAAGAGTGGGCAGGGCCTAAGCTACAGATCTACCATTCTATGGATTTGCTTTCATTTTCTTCCTTCTCTTCTTTTAAATATTTTCTCTGCCTCCTGCTTGCTTCTCAGGTGTTTTCCCGGAAGCCCTACAGGGAAAGGGAGTTTGGTACAAGCTCTCTGAGGCTCCTATCTGCCCTGCATCCCATCACTTCTTTGCATCCTGTTATTCACTACAATATTGGCCAGCTGTGGATGAAGGTGATACCACAGATGTTGCAGATACTAGATGGTAAGGGGTTGGTTAGGAGGAGGAGTAATGAAGCAGGGGCAGTGGGCAGACTCCAAAAAAGATGGTGTCCCAAGGTGCAGGATGGACTTTTCTTGGGGTGAGGAAAACTGGAGCCAGTCTCTCTGTCTCTTTGAGATGCTATTGGATGGCAATGTTCTGAACTGAGCAGAAACACAGTCCAAAGTTCTGTGGCTCCAGCTTTCCCAGAATGACTCCTGCACTTTCTTATGGGCAGAAGATCAGGGAAGACTGTGGGCTTTGAAAACAGACAGACCAGTTTTGTATCCTTGCTCTGACACTGGACAGCTGTGTATATTTGACCTTTGGAAAGTCAGTTGTCTTCTGGAGCCTCTGTAAAGTGGGAGAGCAGTTACCTTGTAGGCTCAGCACCACATAGTACTTAAATGTTTTCTTCTCCCTGGCTGGGACCTTCCACTTGAGTGGGGCCCCATGCTCTCTCCTTTCCTAGATCATACTGAGAAGAGCCTGAATCAGGAGGACTGGGAGGACAGGCTGTTCCAGGTAAGCACCCCCTAAAACCTCTCTTCCTCCATATTTGCCTTCTTTTCCATCTTCAGGATCTTGAGGGAGGTTAGCCCCAGGCGCCCCAGAGACTGAGGCCATGAACAATGGCCTCCCTGCTCAATAAAACCTCTTTCTGTAGGCCCCTTGCCTCCTGGCCCTTGCATCAGAGTATCTGACTATGTCCTAAGCCTTGAGTCACTTTCCATACTGTACAACCCTATATCAAGGGGGAGTAAGGGAAAGGGCGCTAGCTTTATCTCCTTGGGCAAGTTATTTAGTCTTTGCATGCCTCAGGTTCTTCATCTTTAAAATTGAAGTAACTCCAGCCTTCCAGAATTAAAAAAGGATGATATAGGAGAAGACCCTGTAAATTGGAAAGGGCTTCACACATGTAATTGGCATTACCATCGTTTCCACTGTATTATCGTTCTTCAGCCCTAACTCCCACCATGTGTTTCACCTCTTTTTCCATATTTACAGACCATAACCCCTGTCTCTTGCTTCTTCTTGACCACACTGTTGTGGGGCAGAAAAGCCTGCCACTGTCCTTTGTGGTCCTTTTCTCCCTTCTTCTTCCTTAGTTTTTAAGTAAGTCATTAGTGGCTATAAATGATGACAACTGGCAGGAGCAACTCCTCAGAGTCATCCTGGAGAGGATACGTTATTTCACTGATGACGGTGATGAGAAGGTGTGTCTGGGGGTGGGGTGGTGGGAAGGGGGGAAGTTCAGGGTGGAGGGTGGTGTGGAAGAAATCTGGAGCTCACACAGGTGGCTGCAGACATGTATGAGTACAGGTCTTGGGGAAAGAACAAACCAGTGTCCCTGCATCCTGAGAATCAAGGGGTGGAGAGGACCACAAACTGGTGGTCATACTGGCATGACAAAAATATCAATATGCTTAGTGTGTTAGGCTTTATTAAGAACTTGGCCAATTGTAGTCCTGACTGAACCTCCCAGTAATCTGTAAAAGAATGGAGCTTGTACTTGGTGCCTTGGAAAGACTATTGATTTTAGAGTCATATTGAAGAAGTTAATTCAAGTAACATTTGAGGGCATCCCATAGATTAGGGACTGTGCTTCATGTTGGGAATACAGAGTTGAGGAAGAAATATGGGCTCCTTTCCTCACAGAGTGCAAGGTTGGTGGTGGTGAAAGCCTGGGGTCCTGCCCTGGCTTTTCCACATGCTTCCAGTTTAGTCTTGATAAAGTGTCAACAATAAAGATTTTTTTTAAAAGCCTAAATAACCTATAGCTGTCGTCATCTTTACCTTGAAGCTGAAGAAACACAATCCAGGAGGATCTTAAGTGAATTATTGGGAAAACTGGCACCTGAATCCAGGTTTCTTTCTTCCTTTTTTCCTCCCTCCCTCCCTCCCTCCCTCCCTCCCTCCTTTCCTCCCTCCTCCCTCCTTCCCTCCCTCCCTCCCTCCCTCCCTTCCTCCCTCCCTTCCTTCCTTCCCTCCCTCTCTCCCTTCCTTCCTTCCTTCCTTCCTTCCTTCCTTCCTTCCTTCCTTCCTTCCTTCCTTCCTTCCTTCCTTCCTTTCCTTCCCTCCTTCCTCCCTTCCTTTTGTTCTCCTCACCCAAGGATATTTTTCCATTTATTTTTTAGAGAGAGTGGAAGAGAGAGAGAAAGACAAAAATATCTGGCTGAGAGAAACACATCACTTGATTGCCTCCTGCATTTGCCCTGACTGGGGCCCAGGCCAGGGAGGAGCCTGTAAACGAGGTACATGTCCTTGACTAGAATCATACTCGGAACCCTTCAGTCCCCAGGCTGACACTCTATCCACTGAACCAAAATGGCTAGGGTCTTTTCCAGGTTTCTTGATTTAGACTCCTGTTTTCCTGTCACCGAACAATACTTTATTTGGGCTCTTGAGGATTCCAGGAAAGAGGCCTTATTTCTAAGACTGTTTGCTCTCTAGTTATTAACAGTACTTATGAAGCACCTACTGTGTGCACATTTTTGTGATTGGTAGATTAGGGATACAAAGTGAAGCAGCTAGCATTCTGATCTTATAAACTCAGTAATTTAAAATGTGACTCGCCCTAGCTGGTTTGGCTCAGTGGATAGAGTGTTGACTTGCTGACCAAAGGGGTTTGGGTTTGATTCCAGTCAAGGCCACATACTTTCATGCAGGCTGCACCCTGGCCTGGGCCCTGGTCAGGGTGCTGCAGGAGTCAATAATTGATGTGTTTCTTGCACATCAATATTTCTCTCTCTTTCCCTCTCTCTTCCATTCTCTCTTAAAAAAAAATCAATGGAAAAATATCCTGGGGAGAGGATTTAAAGAAAAAAAAAGTGCACTAAATGCCTAGAGCAGAACACACACTGGACTGGGCACAGGGTATTCATGTAAAAACAGACTCTGCCTTCAGGAAACCATCATCTGCTTGAGTGGATAGACAAGAAAATGGGCAATTAGTCTAAGTGTTCTAAGTGTCAGGATGGAAGTATCCACTGTGTGATTGGGAGCATGGAGGAAGCCCGAGGGGGCTGGGCGGAGGAGCTTTGTCAGAGGTGATCCACTGTTTAGGTTTGCTCAAGACTGCTTTGATTTTAGTGCTGAAAGTTCAGTGTCCAGGGAACTGCCTCAGTCCTGAGCAACCTGGGAAGATGAGTCTCCTGCAGAGGAGTGGATAAGTCTGGGAAGATGAGTAGTCTTTGCCAGTTAAGCAGAAAAGTAGGTGCCTTCTGTCAGGTTTAATTGATGCAGAGCCTAAGGTGAGGATTCTTGTCCAGTGACTTAGCAAGGAAATGCTCTCTGGAGAAGTTGTGATAGATTGAAGGACACCAGGATAGGGGAGAGGAGAAGCCAAACAAGGATGTGGCCTGATGCCATGGGAGCCCTGGATGGAAGCTGCACTGCAGAGTCTATCCTGCCTGGAGACAAGTGAGGGGAGCTTTTGTACCCTCTTACCCCCCCCCCACCCCCCCACCCCCCCACCCCCCCCCCCCCCCCCCCCCCCCCCCCCCCCCGCCAGCTTGTTTGTTTTTGGCTCCAGGTTTCCAAGGTTGGGAGAGAGAACAATGTAGTTCCCAGGCATCTGGGGTAAGGAGGCCCCAAGCATCTCAGGACAGTTTTTTCCAAAAGCTGCAGTGAGTAGCTATTCAGAAAAGTTCCTGCAGCCAGTTAAAGGGAAGGAACCCTAAGGTCTGGGCAAGAAACCTTGAGCATCTGCTAGTGGGGGGGAAAGATACCCATAGGAGGGGGAGTTAAGGCTGGAATGTCCTGTTTGTCTACTGCCTGAGGCACTGAGAGCAACCAGAGCAATGAGCTGGTTAGAGACTACCCCTGACCTCCATTCTTACCTGAGACGTGGGCAAGTTAGGAACTAACGAAACAAATCCACAGACAGGATGAGTGATTACGATGAGGCTCTGAAGGAAGGAAACAGGGTGATGAACTGGAGAGGTACTTAGGAGGTCAGAGTAGGCTCACTGAGGTGAGATCTGAGAGATGACAATGAGATATTTTGAAGAGCCTGGCAAAGAGGGTTCTAGACAGAGAAAATGGGGAATGCAGAGACACTGAGGTAAGGAGTGGGTGAGTCCACACAGATTGGTATTGCAAGGTAGACAGAACAGTGTGCAGTGAGCAAGGAGAAAGGCCACTGAAATTCAGAGGAGAAAGAAAGAATTATATGAAAGTACTTCTTCTATTATGCAGTTTGGATTTTAAAATTATGCAAATTTAAGGAACTTTTTTATTTCCTAGTCATTATTGGGAGGTATGTGGGTCAGAGAAAGTTCCTGAAGGATGATCCCTAAGAGGCTGAGCCATTGGAAGGGCAGCATTCTCTTCCCTCCAACTCGAACCCCAGTTCCATAGGATCACTGCCTTATCCAGATGCTTCTAGAAAACAAGAGCCAGGGTGGAGGATGGGGCTGTAGGCAAAAGTGGTGGCTAGTATTGGAAATGCTGCCCTAACCTCATTTCAAGCTATGCATGACCCTGCCTCCTACTTTTCCTAGGATTTTCTCTATAAATTCTTTGGCTTCGCCCTGTGGACCTCAAGAAATGGGAAGCTGGTGAAGATGATGCTCTCCTCCATTCTTCAAACTTCCCATGAAAGCATGCAGGAGAGGGAGGTGAGGCAGAGCGCGTTAGCAAAGCATTTTCAGGTTGAGCCAGGATGGCAAGGTGGCTAAAAGCCTGGACCTGGCAAACCAGAACACCTGGATCAGAATTCCGGCTCAGCCACCTACTAGCTCTGTGCCCTTGAACAAGTTACCGAACTGCTCTGTGCCACAGTTTCCTCCTCTTTAAGAGGAGGCTATGGTACCTTCCTCGTAGGATATTTCTTTAAAAGTTGTTTTTTTAATTTTAAATAATTTTATACTTAGAGAAAAGTTGCAAAACAAAATCCCAAAGAATTCCTATTCATACTTCTCCCAGATCCCCAAAATCTTAATGTTTTTCCATGTTTGTTTTATCATTCTCTTTCTCACACATAAATTGCATAATTCATTTATTTACTAATATTATTACTGTGTGTTTTGAATCTGAAATGAAAGCTGCAGTCATGAAGCTCATTTACCACTAAATACTTCACTGTCTATTAGCTAAAAATCTTCTCTTACATAAGCACAATGTAATGATCAAAATCAGGAAATTAACATTGCTACATCACTGATATCTAAATTATAGACCCAGTTTGAAAATCCTCAATTGGGAGAGATCAACCAAAGGACTTGGATGCGTGAATATAAGCCTAACCAGTGGACATGAACACCAGGGGGGTGAGGGCATGAGTGGGAGGAGTGCTGGGGGGGTGGTTAATAGAGGGATAAGGACATATATGTAATACCTTAATCAATAAAGAAATTGTGGGTGGGGGGGGTGAAAATCCTCAATTGTCCCAACAATGTCTTTTAGACCAAAAGAAAAAAAATTTTTTTAGTCCAGAATCTGATTAAGAATCAAACTGTGCATTTAGTTGTCATTTCTCTTTATTCTTCTTTAATCTGGAACAAATTCCTAATTTTTATCTTTCGTGACCTGGACATTTAAAAAATATACAGGCCATTCATGTTGTACAATGTGCCTCGATTTTGGTTTATCTCATATTTCCCTATGATTAGATTTAGAGTGCATTGTTGGTGGAATACCACAGAAGTGATATGTGTTGTAGAGTGGTTTTGAGGGTTAAAATGTAAAATCACTTAGAGCAATGCTGGTGCATAAGCACTCTCTATGTGCTGATTACTGTTAGTGCTGGTGTCCATCCCCTCAGTTCTCCCTCTCCAAGGCCCTTCTCCTGCTAGATTCTCAGAGCATCCATCGGCACCATGTTCAGCAACAGGTATTTCCTAAAGGCCAGAGTGGCAAGCAGTGTCAATGAGGAGAAAGACACGTACCAGAAGGAAACAGCTAACTGGGTGGGTGACATTGGGTGACATTGTGGCTGTGTGGGCTTGCTGGGACTTCGGTTTGTTGGGGAGAGTTTAGGAGAAGGACGGAGGCAGATATTCCCAGGTGACATAACATTCTGAGTCGAGATTCAGGATCAAGACTTTGGGGAGCATATCTAGAGAACAATCAGTGATCTAGTGGGACTGGAATGCAGAGTTCTTTGCCAAGGAAGTAAAAGTGGTTTCTTGCTAGCACTTGGAAACAGATTGAATACAGAATATAAAAATAAAAGGGGAAAGGGCATTTGGGATGGTTCTTGGATTTCTGGCCCAAGTGGGATGAGAATGGTATCTTTGCCTAAGACCAGGAACTCAGGACAAAAGGGAGAGGAAGTAGATGTACTTAGGTTATGACTGGGAGGGGTTGGAGTGTCAGATGGAGATGTACAGTAGCTTGTAGACTTGGAACTCAAATCTGGGCTAGATTTGGGAAACATATTTTCCCTGTCTACAAAATGGTGATGATAATATTTATCTCAATGCATGGGGTGAGGATTAATAAAGTAACATGTATAAGGCTGGTAAACATTAAGCACTAATGTTCTGATTATGTCACTTATGACGGTGATGATGATGATGACCAAAATGAGTGGAAGCCATGGCTAAGGGGGGGACATTAGGAGAGGGACAGACTAGAACCCCTTCTGATGCTCCACTAGTCCCTCTTTTCTAAAGAGGTAAAGTTTTCCCTTGATGTACTTGGTGTCCAAAAGTCTACAAGACCCACTAAAATGCCATCCCTCTCGAGAATCTGTGTCCTGGGCCCTGTCACTGTCCTAAGGCCCCCTCCAGTCTGTCTTCTCTTTCTGCAAAGACTTAATGGTGGCCCTTCCAGGACAAATGAGCCAATTTGCCAACAGCTAGCACCTGCATGTTTGTGTGAGTTTCCTTAGCTCTGTGCCCAGCCATCCTTGTTGAGTAATCTCTAGGGAGAAACTCAGCTGACAATGAACTCAAAAAGGCCTGCTGTGAGGCAGAGGGGTTAAGTTAAAGACTATTCCTGGCAGAATCCCCAAGTCTTCATGCTTTTGACTCTCTCTAGGTTGTGATTACCAGATCTACGCTTCCAGCATCAATGTTCAGACCTACTGTCACTGAGAACATTCCACTTAGTTGTTTTGCCATGACCTCCCATTCAACACATCCAGGAACTCACTCCTTTCTCTCTAGCCAACTTAGACAGGCCTTTTTTTTTCACCTGCCTGTTTTGGTCAGAGTTTCCTGTTTTCTTAAACTAGAAATATAGGCATTGTCTATAAGTCTTCCTATCTTCCATCCCCTCTCTGACTAGCTATCCAATCCTGTCGGTAAGGTGCTCGGGATTTGTTCTTTCCTCTCTTCCCTCCTCAGAACAACCATTCTCTGAATTCGTAGTGCATATCAAAGTATTCTCTACTGTAGAAAGTTGGTTTGATATTACCAAGATTTTGTAAATCTGTGACTCTGATTTTTCTTAATAATTTGCTTCTTGAATTACTTCTTGCAAAGATATTTGGTTCTATACCTGGATATTTTTGAAGTGTTTACTCTTTATTTTTATTGTTTAAGTATTACACATAGTAGTACATATATCTCCTTTTTTCCCCATTGACCTTCCCCAAGCCTCCCCTAACCCCTGTCTCAGGTCCTCATCCCAGCCCCAGCCCCAGTGACTTGTGTCCATTGGTTGCGCTTATCTGCATGCATACAAGTCCTTTGGTTGATCTCTTTCCCCCCTCCCCAACACAACCCAGCCTTTCTGCTGTAATTTGACAATCTGTTCGATGCTTACTGCCTCTGAATCTATCTTTTTGTTCATCAGGTTATAATGTTCTTTATTTTCCATAAATGAGTGAGATCATGTGATATTTTTATTTCATTGCCTGGCTTATTTCACTTAGCATAATAAGTTCCATCAATGCTGCTGCAAATGGTAAGAATCCCTTCTTTTTATAGCAGTGTAGTATTCCATTGTGTGGATGTACCATAGTTTTCTAATCCACTCATCTGCTGATGGGCATTTAGGCTGTTTCCGAATCTTAACTATGGTGAATTGTGTTGCTATGAACATTGAGGTGCATATATCCCTGTGATCGGTGTTTCTAGTTTCTTAGGATATATTCCTAGAAGTGGGATCACTGGTTTAAGTGGGAGTTCCATTTTTAGTTTTTTGAATAAACTCCATATTGTTCTCTACAATGGCTTCACTAGTCTGCATTCCTACCAGCAGTCTACGAGGGTTCCCTTCCGCCTGGATTTTAAATAGTTCAAATGTGGAGAACTTAATCTCCCTTCCATTTCTTTCCTCTTCTTTTCCTCCCCCTTCCTCTCTCTGTATCTTGCTTTTTAAGGAACAGAGCAGGTGTCTGGCTCACCCTGACCTGGGGCCTGGGGTTGTGGCTCTCTGTGTTACAGGGCATTGCTATGGCGCTCAGCATCGTGTCTAGGAAACATTTGAAGACAGTCTTGGAGCAACTGCAAGTGTATAGTGCTATACTCACTGACAAGAACTCATCGTCCATCCTCAAACTGGCAAAGGTGATGTCATTCCCAGGGGACTCTCCCAGCCTCCCACACAAAGCCTTCTAAGGCGTCCCCATAACCCCAGCTTCCAATTTTTCTGAGACTCTGTGACTCTTCTATACCAGTAAATGCTTCTCTTCCCTCAAAACAACTGTGGGAAAGTTGCATCCTCACTCCCTTTCTCTTGCTCCCTTGTGTCCACACTTCAGGCCCTGGTATCACCAGCTACATGCCCACCCAGTCCCCCAAGTTGCTCACCATTCCACAGTCCCGTCTTCTTCCCCACATCCTCTTAGGAACCTTTTCCTCCCTGAACCTCCATTTCCACTTCCCTTATAGGAACATCGGCAAAGGGAATGGGTACTTGTCTGTAACACCATCTACTTAAGCTATGGCAAGATTATTATAGGGAGCAATGGAGCTATTTTTGTGCATTTTGATGCCATCCTGGCCTTGATCCTGCAACACTACCATGACTGCATCGTGGAAAAGGTACTCCTTGCTTACTCTACTTCTCCAACATCCCATTTCTGTCATCTCTCTTACCACCCGAGAAAAAGATGCCTAGCTTTAAATGGAGTCAGGGGCTAGTACAGTGGCTTCTCCCACATATTAATCCTTTCACTTAATCCTCCTACTCTGAGACTCTAATTGGCCCAAGAAGGAGACCACAGTAACTTTAGGTCTATTGAAAAGTGTCTCCTTCCCTGCTGATGTAGCTATGTAACGTGCCATTGAGCTCATCACTGCCCTCTTTGATGAAGGGATGAGTAAAACCTCAATTCTATAGTATTCATAGGAAGAATTCAGGAGAGGCAGAGGAGTCTCATACTGTTTTCCTGCCTTTACTATTTGTGCAAAACATGGGTCCCAAGGGTTGGAGAAGGATTCCTTTCCATTCCCAACTCAGACATCCTTCGGTAGACCTTGTTCAAGGGAAAGACCATACCCTGAGAGAGCAGGAAGCTTGATCTATGCTAATTTAAGAGTTATATGAGGGTGGCTTCAGAAGGGGGTTGATGAGAGGGGTGGCTCTCTCCACTGCAAGGATACACTGGTCTACCATCAGAGGGAAGATGCAGAGCATCAGCCTAAGGAAGGCTAAAGAAAGCTTAGGTCCTCACCCCCCAGACTGTGTAGATAGTGTGCCCTGGCCCAGATCCATTCCCACCTTGGAGATCCCTGAGCATACTGGTTCATTCAGGATAAAGACCTGAAGCTGGATTACCTGAATTCCCTCATCATAGTGACAAAAGCCGTGGGCAGTCAGCAGCATGTGGCCTTTCAATTCAAGTTCCCTCACAAGCTAGCAATTGTAACCTTCATGGTGGTAAGTATCTTACAGGAGGATGGAGGTGGGAATGCAGAGAGGAGGGAGGATGGGTCCACTTGGAAACCATTGGTAGCATTCCTAGGCTATACCTGACAGTAGAAATCCAGATTTTCCAGTGTCCTTTTCCTGCCTAGTGTTACCTTTCCCATCCTCAAGGCTGGGGTGAGTACTATAGGGAAGATGTGGTTGGGAGTAGGAGAGAGGTGCTGTCCTCAGAGTCTTTGGAAGTCATTACAAATTCTAAATTCCACCTTCTTATGAATACAGCCTGGATTAGGAGGAGGCAGAGGCAGACAAGAAAAATATGTTTACCATCCTCGTGTGTGTGTGTGTGTGTGTGTGTGTGTGTGTGTGTCTTAGGACCTAATCAAGGAGGAGCCATTGAATTCCATTTCCAGCCCTATTAGACAGAAGGCAATGAACATCATCAATTACTTCAGGTAACAACATACCATCCACTCTGTCTTCCTTGACCTGGTTCTAGTGCAGCTCTTTATTCCCTAGTTGATCCCCACATCTTATTTTCTGCTTCATCTTCTAGAATAAGGGAATAGTAGAAATTTGCTGGACAATATCTGCCACTTCTTTTTGTCAAGATTTTTTAACGGGATTTTCAAAGCACCTGGTAGAGATGGCCTCTCCTATCTCTATAGGCACTTGCTGTTAATTCTGTCCCAGGCATCCTTTGCTTTCAGTGCTGTCCCTGATAGGCATCTCCATCTCCATCAGTGATGTCCCATTCTCTCAAAATAGCAGTACCCTGTCCTGCAATAGTCATGCCTCTTTACTTTTCCCTTACTTCCTTTCTTTCCATCTTCCTGGTTCTTTTCACCCTTTCTTACTGTTTCCTCCATTTCTTCTTTTAATACCCTTTCTTCTGCTATCTAACTCTTTCTTGCTCCCACTTATTCCTGTCTCCACCTTCTCTTTCTGTAACCTTCTCAGTTGTGATTCCTGACAACACTGGTTACACTTCTTCTCCCTGGATCTTAGGATGCTCAGGCCCCTCTTAGAAATAGAAGAAAGAGTAGAGCTACTCAGCACATGCTTCAAAAGTGTGTTCTGCCTGCCATCCACAGAAGTTATGCAAAAGGAGGCAGCTAGTCCCAAGGAGGGCCAAGCCAATGTGGTAAGTAACTCTTCGATGTTTGTCTCTTTGGTTTTATCTTTTAATTTTTTAAGAAGATGGGAAGGAGAGATAGAAAAGAGAAACCAAGATGGTGGCATAGGTAAACACCTAACTTGCTGCCCCACACAACAGTTTCAAAACTACAACTTAACGACAGAACAAACATCATCCAGAATCATCAGAAAGCTGGCTGAGTGAAAACTCCACAAATAAAAGTAAAGATAGGACACTGTGACTCAGAGCAACAGCGGAGTGCAGCGTTGAAGATATGCACAGAGTCAGAGGTTTGGAGCCGTGAGTGCACAAGCGGATAGGGCGGGCAGCTGCAAACCAGGCTGGTTTTCTTGAACGGGGAGGGAGACAAAGGCATACCACTGCACTGACTCCCCAGTTCCAGGCAAGGTCCGGAGAACCCACACTCATATGGGGTGAAACTGGATAGTAAGGAAGCATGCTGAAACTCGGGTGCTACAGAGGTCTGCGAGCTTGTGGAGAGGGCGAGCTTGTGGAAAGGGTACGTAAACTTGGGAACAGCAGAAGCACATGAGCATGCAGAGAGGATTCATGACTTGCTCTCTCGTTTGGAAAACCACCGGGCTACATTGTTTTACAACCCTGGGTGAGACTTTGGGTGTGCAAACTCATTAGGGGAGAGGCTGAATTGTCTGGCAGAGGGTAGAGCTTGGTGGCAGCTTTCTCTCAGAGGTGTGTGCAGCCATTACTGCCAGGCACAGAGACCCAGGTGCCGCATAGGGCGGAGCTGACAGAAATCAAGGCTTCCTGCTCAGCCCAGAGACTCCACCCATCCAACCTGAGCACAGCTGATCCTCACAAACAATTGGCCTGGAGGTCAAACCTTCCTAGTGCTAACAATGATAATCTAGGCTTAACTTCAACAATACTGTGCAACCCATAAAGGGCTGCAGCAAGAGTATCCACCTCAGGTAACTGGGGAGGCTGAGCCACTGTCCCTTAGAGGACATCTACTACACAAAGCTAATCAACCAACTTAAGGAAGGAGCCACAATGCAGAGACATGGAAAGAAATCAGATGTGAACGAAATGGAGGGGGGAAAACGACAGGACATAGAGTTCAAAACCACGGTTATAAGGTTTTTCAAGAGGCTCATAGAAAAGGCTGATGAGGGGAGGCATCAAGATGGTGGCATAGGTAAACACCTATTTTGCTGCCCCACACAACAAGTCCAAAACTACAACTTAACAACAAAACAAACATCATCCAGAATCACCAGAAAGCTGGCTGAGTGAAAATTCCACAAATAAAAGTAAAGCTAGGACACTGTGACTCAGAGGAGTGGCAGAGTGCAGCCTTGAAGATATGCCCGGAGAGAGGTTTGGAGCCATGCACATGTGCGTGTGAGCTTTAGGGCAGGTGGCAACAATCCCAGCTGGATTTCTCCAATGGGGAGGGTGGAGACGTCCCACTGCACTGGTCCCCTAGTTCCACGCAAGGTCCGAGGTCCGGGGTAGGCACGCTAAAAGCCAGGCACAGCAGAGGTCTGCGAGTTTGAGGAGAGTGCGCTTAACTTGGAACAGCAGTTTGCACGTAAACTTGGGGACAGAACTTCATGACCGTGCAGAGAGGACTCATGATTGCTCCCTTGTTGAGGACTGCTTTGTTTTACAACTCTGGGCAAGACTTTGGGTGTGCAGACTCATTTGGGGAGAGGCAGAGTTATCTGGCAATGGGTGGGGACTGGCGGCGGCTTTCTCTTGGAGGTGCGCAGCCATTACCGCCCAGCACAGAGACCTGAGTGCCGCATAGGGCAGAGCTGATGCTGTATGCTCAGCCCGGAGACTCCGCCCATCCAGCCTGACTACAGCTTTCCTTCACAGCCAATTGGCCTGGAGATCCAACCCTCCTAGTGCTAACAACAATTAACTGGGCTTAAATTCAACAATACTGTACAACCCATAAAGGATTGCAGTAAGAGTATCCACCTCAGGTAACTGGGGAGACTGAGCCACTGTCCCTTAGAGGACATCTACCACACAAAGCAAACGGACCAACTCAGGAAAGCAGCCACAATGCAAAGAAATGGAAAGAAATCAGGTGTGAAAGAAATGGAGGAAGAAAGATGACTAGACATAGAGTTCAAAACCAATATTATATGAAATGCTGAAAGATTTTCTTTAAGAAGAGGAAGAAGTGCCGAGACCGGTTTGGCTCAGTGGATAGAGCGTCGGACTGCGGACTGAAGGGTTCCGGGTTCGACTCCGGCAAGGGCATGTACCTTGGCTGCGGGCACATCCCCAGTAGGGGGCGTGCAAGAGGCAGCTGATCGATGTCTCTCTCTCATCGATGTTTCTGACTTTCTATCCCTCTCCCTTTGTCTCTGTGAAAAATCAGTAAAATATATTTTTAAAAAATTATGAACAACAAATACACATCTATCCACAAATGAATATAAAAATCAAGTGAATTAAAAATCTGATGAACAGGATAAACTGGTGAATAAAACAGAATCATGAGCATAGACAGGGAATGGACTGACAATTGTTGGGGAGAAAAGAGGTGTGGGAGGTGCAGCAAGAGAGTGGACAAAAATCATGCACCTATGGAAGAGGACCGTGGGAGGGGCGGTGAGGGCAGAGGGTGGGATGGGTACTGGGTGGAGGGGAGCAATAGGGGGAAAAAAGGGGAACAATGTAATCAATAAACTGAACAATAAAGATTAAAATATTTATTTTAAAAGATGAGAAGGATAGGTTTGGCAGGTTTATGTTAAGAGTCTTCTGCCTTCCTTATAAAAAAAAGAAATCATTGGAAGGAAGCCCTCCTGTGAAGAAGAGATTCCTGGGTCATGTAGTCTGAACTCTACTCCTGAGATCTAACTTCCTTCTTCTACCCATTGATTACCACTGCCAACACTTTAACACTCTGGCCCAAAGGCAGACACTTGGTCCTTCCCTTTGTAACTGCTGTGTGATTGAAACCACACTAGAAGGTTCAAATATGTTTTTACTAAAGTTTGATAGGTTAATAAAGCCAGAGAATGCCAGGAGCAAAAAATCAGAGTCGATTTTTTATAGAGCCTGCAGTGTTTCCTTAAGGGAAAAAAGAGGGATTCAATCTTTTATTTATATTCACATGTTTAATTCCTAGGAATTCTTTCATGTGTTATGATTCCACCTTTATTTTGCCTGGTTGCTCTTCTTTTACTGATGCCATAGTGTCTTGAATTTTTTTTTAAAGAATTTAGAAATACAAGTTTCTACTTCTTACTGAATTAGCTTGATTTTCTTTAAGGTCAGATGGTTTGTTCATCTTGAGCATCCTTTTCATCAGATTTCTAGTAATCCTTATTTTTTAGTTCATAGTTATTTTATGTAAGAAAGACTGGTACATATAGAAAAGGTGGAGGCGGGTTTTCTCTGGCCTTCTTCAGTGTAAATCTGATTCTGATGAGGAGGGTATTTTGACAGGATTTCCCTCTGTTTGGAGCAAGCTGGGAATTCCAACTGCCCAGGAAGAATAGCTTTTCACCTTTGTAGATTCTTCTGAGTTCTTTCTTCCAAAGAAAGCTGCCTTTCTTTTTCCCCTCCTACTTTTCGGTTTTAGTGGCTGAGATCTATGACAATGTTGCTCTGGTTCTCCCAGCACGCCCTCCTTGGCAGATCACCTACTCTCTTTATAAGGCTTTGGGCAAGGCCACTTGGTTCATTAAAGGGTGAGAGAGAGAAATCCACCACCCTAGCTTTTGTGAATTAGTGGCTCTGCAGACAGCTAGGCCAGTCTGTCAGTCCTCCCACCTGTCAGTCTTGGCTGCTTACTGAAGCTGTGTCCCCTGGGACCAGAATCCCAGATGAGTTCAAGTTAGGAAGTGGGAATGGAGAAGGCAGGACACACTACAAACCAGGCAGACATTTGTGCTCTGGTGAAACAACAGAGGGATTTATTCAAATGATTGAAGAGCCAGGAGTGCTTGAAATGTAGGGGAAGTTTTTGGAGCAGGCTTACTCAAGGAAGGCTGGGAAAGCCAGAATGCTGAGCAGTTTAAAAGGAGGGTTGGGGCTGACAGGTTGGCATTTGTTTGAGTTCCATTTCCCCCCTCAGGATCTGTTTAAGGAGACCATGCAATCCCTCCTAAAACTAATGGAGACACTTATTATCGAGATGCCCACCCGGATCCAGAACTGCTTGCAGGTCAGTGGGAAGAAGCCCCTGAACATTGGTGTATTCATTGCCTAGGACTGCCATAAATGAATGCCACATGAAGTGACCTCAAACAACAGAAATACATTCTCTCTCAATCCTAAAGGACAGAAGCCCTAAATCAAAGTATTGGCTGGTTTGGTTCCTACTGGAAGCTCTGAAGGAGAATCTATTTTATGCATCTCTCCTAGCTTCTGGTAATTCCTGGCAACCCATGGTATCACTTCGCCTGTCGATATAGCATTCTAATCTGTGTGTCTCCATTTATTTTCACAGGGATTCTTACGTGTGTATGAGTGTGTGTGTGTGTGTGTGTGTGTGTGTGTTCTTTTTTAAAAAGAAAATATGTTTTTATTGATTTCAGAGATGGAGGGAGAGGAAGAGAGAATCATTCAATGATGAGAGAGAATCTTTGATCGACTGCCTTCTGCACAACCCCCACTGGGGACTTACCCCACAATTTGGGCATGTGTCTTTCACTGGAATTGAATCCACACCCTTCAGTCCGCAGGTCACAGCCTATCCACAGAGCACAACCAGCTAGGGGTCTTAATAAGGACAGCAGTCATTGGGGTAGGACCCACAAATCCAGAATGAACTCACCTTAATTTGAATCATCTGCAAAGACCCTATTTTCAAACAAGGTCACAGTCTGAGGCTCTGAATGAACCTGAATTTGGGGTGGGGGGAACACTATCAAGGTAGTACAGTTGGGAACAGACCAGGAAAACAGTCTAGAGACTATTTTCACATTAAGAAAAACTAATAGGTAGAACTGCTGATGAAGATTGGGTGCAAAGGTTTTGGGGAAAGGGTAATAAGAGCTAAGATCTAATAGCTAATATTGATCTTGGCTTTAGAGGAGAGAACTTCCTCCTCCTTCCCCTTCAGTCATAGCTGTGGCCAGCTTCTCTCTCAGCTGCCTGCTACTCCCTCACAGCAGTTAAAAGTTAAAAACACAGGCTTTGGACTTCCATACAATATGGATCCAGATCGTGGTTCTGCTGCTCACTGTATAGTCTTAGGAAGTTATTTAACTTCTGTTTGCCTCAGTTTATCCTGGAAAGTGGAATGACATATAGTACCTAGTTAATATAGTCATTTGGTAATCCAATGAGATGTTCACAAAGTACTTGGCTCAAAGAAGTGAGGTGCAGGTGCAAATGATTTGTCCATTTTAAAATTATCTTTTCATTTGCTTGATTCACTCTGTGCTGATGTCATTGTGATACTTTGGCTTTCTCCTGAAATTGCTATTCCCCAATGACCACAGGGAGTTCAAGATTTCTTTGCAGTTCCTGTTATTAAAATACTAGGGGCCCAGGAGGCAAAATTGTACGAGACTCGGTACCCCACTGTAGCAGCATGAAATTGCTCTGAGTAATGGAGTCCCACCCCTCGGGGCCAGGGCTGCATGGAACTTCCTGAAGTCCCACTTGATTATATAAAGATTTACATAATTAAAAACTTACTAGTAAAACCATGTAAAGTTTTGCTCAGAGAATTTTTGCTCCAAACTGATCCTCTTAACCTCATTTCCACTTATCCTGTATAGATAACCATTTTCATTAACTTCTGGTTTGTCATTCCTGTTTTGTTTTTGTTTTTGTGAAAATAATCAAATCTCTTTTTATGGTATATTCTTATTTCCCTTTCTGTTTTACACAGTAGTTAGCACATTCCATTCAGTGCTCTTGGCCTTGCTTTTTTCATTTTTCCACATCAGTTCACAGGTATATTTCTTATTTTTTTATGGTTTCATATATGATGTGCATGTAATATAGTTCATTCACTCAGTCCTTTATGGATGGACAGACTGCTTGTAATCATTTTGCTACTGGTTTTGCTCTTAACTTTTAAATTTGAAAGGATTGTAGATTCACTGGGAGTTGCGTAAATAGTACATAGAGCCTCTGTTAAAACCAGGGAATGTCCTGGCTGGTGGTTGAGTATTGGCCCATGCACCAAGAGGTCACTGGTTCAATTCCTAATCAGGGCACATGCCTGGGTTGTAGGCTTGATCCCCAGTGTGTGTGTGTGTGTGTGTGTGTGTGTGTGTGTGTGTGTGTGTGTGTGTGTGTATGGCGGGGGGGGGGGGGGGTAATGTGCAGAAGGCAATGTTTCTCTCTGATCAATGTTCCTATCTCTCTCCCTCTCCTTTCCTCTCTCTCTAAAATCAATACAATCAGATTTAAAAAACACAAAAATGAGGAAGTGATGTTGACACACCATTTTAAGACTTAGACTTTATTCTATTTTCAACAATATTTTAGAATTGAATTCAGAGTGGAAGGGAGAGGGGTAGCGAGATAGAAACATCAAAGATGGGAGAGAATCATTGATTGGCTTCCTCCTGCACATCCCCTTCTGGGGATGGAGCCTGCATCCTGCGCATGTGTCCTTGACCAGAATCAAACCCAAGACCCTCCCTCAGGCCGATGCTCTATCCACTGAGCCAAACTGACTAGGGCAGAAAGTGTTTCTTCCGATCAGTGAAGCATCAGTGTTCTTTTGAGTTGGCTGGGTATTTTTCATCTGCTACTCTTCTTCTTTTTCCATTATATATCACTGTCTGTGTGGTTGCATCATTGTCAGATTGATGACTGTGGATTGACAAGTAGCAGGACCCATATTTGAGACTCATAATTTACCAATGGTGAGACACTTTAACATTGTGTCTCTAGTGAAGCCATTTATAATTGTGTCTTTCAAGTTGATTTACACACACTTTACTCTGGAATCTGTGAATACGGTGACTCTTACTTTTTATCACCTAGGTCTTTTTCTACTGAAGAATGGGAAGAGGAGGGTAGGGAAACTCCGGGGTTATGTTGAAGCACTGAAGTTAATCCAAGTCGATATATTTTGAGAGCCACTGTTTAACCTAAAAGAAAGGGGTAGGAATTGAGGCGATTTCTAGCACCAGATGAGGGGAAAATTGGGGGCTGGAGGATATATTATCTTGTAAACTTGTTGGAGAGAAGAGAGAATGAAACCTCTGGTGCCAGACCCACATATAACCTCCCTCTTGGCAAAGAGGTCCTACTATCAGAACTCTTCTCCTAATACTTTGTAAAAACCAGGTTCAAGAATATCCTCCTGTTCTCTGGGACACAGATGAATGGGCCTTTCCTTTGATTATCTTCTTCCTCCAGTTGTTGGACCCATGGCTTAATTCCCGGAAGGACAACGAGCGTGAACGGGCCATGTGGTGTACTGCTCGAGTTCTTGGATTTACGGCAAAAATGGAGGATTTCGAAGTGAGTGGCAGCCTGCCCTGGAGTCTGAATCCTCATACCCTGTCTGGTTGCTCTTATCTCTACCTTCCTCATGTATATTACCTCGCTTCAGTCACTTATTCTAATCCTCCTTCTCCCTGGCCCATGCTGTTTTCTCTTGTACATTTTGTCCTGTTCTCTCCTTTCTCCAACTGACATCTTCTACTAGTCCTTGGATCTTTTTCTCAGTCCATCAGTTTTATTTCATCCCACTTGGTTCAGTTTGATGCTACTTGTCTGAACAAGCGATTACTAAATACCTTGTGTCAGGCACTATGGTAGGTGCTATAGCAAATACACAGATGACCAAGATAGTTTCTGACTTGATAAATCTTACAATCCACTGGGGAGAGAGGCATGCATAGAATGAACTTATATAGAAGGTGATAGTGAATATATAAACCAAATATAGTGTGACTAAAAGACCAAAACAAACAATCACAAGTGAGGGAGCAGGGGAAGCTTCATAAAGAAGAAGGCATTGAACTAGACTTGACAGATGAGTGGGGTGTCAAGGGGCAAAGAAGAGAGATGGAGTAAGGTAATTATAAAACTATGACCTCTTGTGTCCTTTATGGCCACAATTCATCTATCTAATTCCATTCCCATTAACCACACATAGTCTCACCTTTCATGTCTCTGGAAAATGCATTTCCTCCTCTGAGTTCTTCCTGTGATAACTCAGCCTAAGGAAATGGCTGGGATAACTTGTGACTTCTAGCTTCCTTCCCCAGATGCAAATTGAATTCACCCAGCTGGGACACTTGGTAAAGCTGCTGGCCATGCACTGCCAGGACCCAGTGGACAACATCTGCTTCCTCTCTTCCCAGGCTGTATACAACCTCTACTGTATCCTCTTGAAGAAAAAACGTATGAGGAACCTTCTCTTACCACTCCCCCCTCCAATCACCCACTTAGGCCTGGCCTTCCCCACACACTCATTCCAAGAAGTTGCTGGAGTACCTCATTTCCATTAAGGAACCTACCCCCAAACATCTACAGATAATCTCTTGGGACTAAATACGTACCTAGGAAATACTTCTTTTGAATTAGTTTCTGCTCTTCTGGCTGAGCCTCATATTTTTACCCTATTCTGTCTCTGCTCTGAGGCAGGCAAGATTGTTTTTTCCCTCAGCTCCCACCATTTCTTATCTTAATGCCCATTCATCTACTCTCAGTCCCACAGGACATACATAGCCCCAAGATGACATAGTTCAGTAGGAGTTTTAGTCTAAAAGGTGGCAAAAGGGGGAGCTTAACATGCCTTCTGAGTGTCTGAGGGGTGGGTTGGGGTGTCTTTGTTTCAGAGATGAAGAGGAAAATTCAGGGCTTTTGGGAAGAAGAGGACATGCATGATGCATATAGTGCCAACCTGTTCTATAACAACACCTTTGAGATTGCTGAGGTGAGGGAGCAGGCCCAGAGACAAAGTGGGGAAAGCCTGGGCCTCTCATTTACACGCTATTATAGACTCCTGCGGTGGCACTCTTATCCTGTCTCCCTTCCCATTCCATTACTAGAGGTGAACTTTTCCTTTGGGGGAAATTTTCCTTTCACATGCTACTATTTGTGCCCCCTTGAGCATCATAGGTCCTAATCCTCCTTTTTCCCTTCTCCCCAGAAGCCTTTGCTTCATGGTAATGCTGCTTTGTGAGCAATGTGTAGACTCAAAGGGATGTCACTGAGGATCTTAGCCCCGGTTCTCCTCTCTCGGGGTTCTGCCTCAGCACTCAGTGACCTCTGAGACCCACATTGCACTTGAGACCAGTGTTTCCTCCCTTCCATCTCCAGGACTCTGTCCTCAGTGAAAGGGTCTTCTAGGAGTTAGGCAGGCAGCACAAGCCTAGGACAGAAGCACATAATCTCCCAAGAGAAGCTCTCCCTCTCCAGGAGGAATGGCACAGGCTGTCTCAGGCAGGGGGAGCCTTGCATCCAGACTGATCGCCCCATCTGATCCCACCCTGTTGCAGGCCTTTGCAGAGTACTTCACCCAGTCCCAGCTCTCCAACCTGGTGCTGCAGGCCATGGAGGAGCTGACTGGCAGCAGGGCAAAGGTGTCTCTGGCTGCAGCCCAGTTGATGAGCGCTGTCATGAAAAGGCGGGGCAAAGATTTGATAAAGGTAGTGCGGTGCTGGGTGGGAGCTCTGCCTGGAATGTCAGGAGCCCTGGCTCTTGGCTGGGCTCTGTTACCAACCAGCCAATGGGGCTTAGCCAAGTCCTTCTCCTCAGCTGGCTTTAATTCCTTCATTTCTACAATGTAGGCTTGCACTAGATTTCTTCTGTGGTCCCATGAGCTCTGATATTTGTAATCCTGTGCTTGTAACTGCAGTGCCTCCTATCTGGGTGGCTGATTCCTCAGTTAATGATAGCCATGTGCAGGGGTGTAGGCATTGTTGGGGGACTCACCCTGACCTTCTGGGGTGTCAGGAGCTTAGACCTCTGTGAGGAGTTAAGGCTATGGATAGCAAGCAAGGAAGCTCACAGAATACTGAACTTTGAATAAATTTTCTTTTAAGCTATCGTAAAAATGGAAAGGCCTAGCTTTTTAAAATCTGTTTCTCATTTCACTAAGAAAATAAAACAAGTTTTAAAAAGGAGTCACATAGGACAACTCTCTAAGTGGACATCATCATCTTTAAATGTGTCATCAGCTGTCCACCCCCTTCTCTCTCTGAATCTCCAACACCCATTTCCTCCACTCATGTATGTGACTGGCCTGGTTTAGCTACTGAAATGGAAGGGCACCATGAAGGTTTCCTTGAGATATTATAATGAAATTCATGCATGGGGGGTAATCCCTTAGTGCAGCCTGCACCCTCTCCAATCTGGGACCCCTCTCACAATCAGGACTGCTGGCTCCCAACTGCTCACCTGCCTGCCTTCCTGATTGCCCCTAACCACTTCTGCCTGCCAGCCTGATCATCCCTAACCACTCCCCTGGCAGCCTGATAGATGTCTAACTGCTCCCCTGCCAGCCTGTTTGCCCCCAGATGCTTTCCTCTGCAGGCCTGTGTCCCACCCCCCCCCCAACTGCCCTTACCTGCAGGCCTGGTCACCTCCAACTTCCCTCCTCTGCCAACCTGGTCATCCCTAACTGCCCTTCCCTGCAGGCTTGATCACCCCCAACTACCCTTCCTTGCAGGCCTGGTCCCTCCCAACTGCCCTTCCCTGCTGGCCATCTTGTGGTGGCCATCTTGTGTCCATATGGGGCAGGATCTTTGACCACATGGGGACAGCCATCTTGTGTGTTGGAGTGATGGTCAATCTGCATATTACTCTTTTATTAGATAAGACTAGAGACCCAGTGCTCAAAATTTGTGCAGGGGGGAGCAGGGAGGGGAGAACAGGGGCTGTCCCTCAGCCCAGCCTACACCCTCTCCAATCTGGAACCCCTCAAGGGATTTCCAACTTCCCATTTAGACCCAATCCTGGGCCTAAATGGGCAGTCTGACATCCTTCTCACAATCCAGGTCTGCTGGCTCCAAACTGCTCCCCTGCCTGCCTCCCTGATTGCCCGTAACTGCTTCTGCCTGCCAGCTTGATCACCCCCTAACCACAACCCTGTCAGCCTAATTGATATCTAACTGCTCCCCTGCCAGCCTGTTTGCCCCCAATTTCCCCCCTCTGCTGGCCTGGTCACCCCTAACTGCCCTCCCCTGCAGGCCTGCTCCCTCCCAACTGGCCTGATTGCCCACAACTGCCCTGCTGGCCTGATCGCCTACAACTGCCTTCCCTTGCAGGGCCTAGAACCTCCCAATGGCCCTCCCCTGCTGGCCATCTAGTGGTGGCCATCTTGTGTCCACATGGGGGCAGGATCTTTGATCACATGGGGGCAGCCGTCTTGTTTGTTGGAGTGATGGTCAATCTGCAAATTACTTTTTTATTAGATAGGTTAGAGGCCTGGTGCATGGGTGGGGGCCAGCTGGTTTGCCCTGAAGGGTGTCCTGGATCAGGGTGAGGGTTCCCTTAGGGCATGGGGTGCCCTGGGTGAGGGGCAGGCTGGTTTGCAGGCTGGCCACACCCACCCCCCACAGCGCCCCAAGTGAAGGCCCTGGAATCTGAGATTAAATTATGTTCTACAATTGAAACTTTGTAGCCTGAAGCGGAGCCAAGCCTTCTGCTCACTCAGTGGTGACAGCAATTTCTGTTGGGGTATTTACCTTCTATAATTGAAAACTTTGTAGCATTGAGTAGAGGTCTAGATGCTAGGGCTGCAGAAGCTTGGCTTCCTCCATCACCCAGGCAACCCTAGCCTCTGCTCTCTCCAGCTCCGTGGTTGCCGTCATTTCTGTTGGGTTTATGTAACTTCTATAATTGAAATTGTGTAGTATTGAGTGGAGGCCTAGGCCAGCAAGGCAGGCGGAAAGCTTGGCTTCCTCCATTGCTGGGGAAACCTAAGCCTCCCTCCTGCTCTCAGTGGCCACAGCCATCTTGGGGTTTGTTTGCATAATTTGCTCCTGATTGGCTGATGGGTATGGCTTGATTGGAGGTACGGTCGATTTGCATATTACTCTTTTATTACATAGGGTAGGCTTCCTACAGGTCCATAGTTTAGAGCGCTAAGCACCAGATGGGAGCCCTATGACCTTTCCACATCCAGTGCTACTGTCCCTGCAGTTTTAGGGGTAGAAGTTGACCTTAGCTGGAAGGGAAAGCCCTGACCTGCATCCAGGTTTTTGCCTTCCTTTTGGAGGCCCTTGTGTCTTCTGGGCAACCTTAGACCTCCTCTCTGGATGTTGGGGCTGTGGGCAGGCTTTACTCCAGTGGGCCTTGGTATGAACTTCCTTTGGTGGGTCCTGCTGGTCTGGCCTTTTGCACCCTAGAACTCTGCCTTGAGAAGAGAGTTACTGACAGGATTGCAACTAGGACCCTTGAGTTTGGGGACTTAGTAGAGAGGGTGAAGGAAGAAAGGAAGTAAAGAAGGAATGACTGGAGTTTTTCTGGCTCTCCCCTGCAGGTTGAGGAAATTTTGGCGGGCATCCTGGAACGGCTCAAATTGCAGCTGGAGCCCAACACCAAGGAAGAGAGCCTTCGGGCCCTGTGCTTGCTGGCAGGCAACAGCACCCACACTGTTGTGCCCCTGCTGCTCAACAGGCCCCTCCCTTGGGATAGGTACCTTTCCCACATCCAGGAGCACATTCCATCCCACTAAACCCTCCCCTGCTCCACCCCAAGCCCATGCTAATAATCATTGCACAAGGATGCTTTCTTCTTGATGCCAATCAAACTTCATGTTCTTTGGCCAAGTCCTCTTGGGCCTCACTCCCTCTAGAAGCTGAGAGCAGGCACTTCTTGGGCTCAAGACCAAATGGGTACTAGAATATTATTACCAGGGCCCATGACATAGCTGTCCCTGGATCCTGCAGAACCATTCTGGCCTTGTGGAAGGTGTTCGGCACCGAGCGAGAAACCACAATCAATGTCCTGCAACTGCTGATAGGCATCCTGGAAAAGCACTCCACAGGTGGAACGGCCGAGATAGCCCTGCAGCCCGTGGAGGTCAGCATGGGGTTGGGTGGGGCTGAGGACTTGCATGCAGAGCTGAAGATTAAAGGGCACCTAGTGGGTGCAAGCAGGTGTTAGAGAGCAGTGAAAAGAAGATGATTAACACTGGGCTCACTAATACTGCACATACGGTTAGCACTTTAACTTTGTACATCCAAGAACTGCATGATGTAGAAAGTGCAGGAATCAATCCCATCTCATGGACAAGGAAACTGATGTTCAGAGTTAATGAGCTTTTTCTATCTCCTGTGTTTGGGTCTAAAACCATTTTTCTGGGGCCTGGCCAGGGGCATGGGCTAGTGAGGACAGAGGATGAAGTTTGATTGCCTGAAATTGGGTGCCCTAATTTATTTTCTGCTGAAAATTTAGAGTTGGTTCCCTTTTTTTTAAATGTTTGGGAGTAAAGAGAGAGCAGATTACATGTGTATGGTCCCTCATTTCCACAAGGATGAGCTGTGGGCTTTCAGTCTTTGGATGCTGCTTAGAAACTTCAGTCAGAGTGAACTGTGACCTTCCAGCAGTGCTGGGGTGGAGGGAGGGCAAGGCCTGGACTCAGTGTATAGGATTGTGGGACCATTTATGACTTTACCAGACCAAGTCAATTCTGCTTCCTCCTTTTCATGTGTCCTCCCTAGGCAGTGTGTGCCTTGTGTGAGATGCTATCAGGGTACCTGTGCCAGGAGGCCATCCAGGAACTCTACCCCCGGCTATTGCTGGCTGTGCTAGGTCATCTCTACTGGGTGATTGAGCAAAATGCCTCTCAGAAGATGGTGGTCTACAGGAAGGATGAAGACTCAGGAAAGACCTTTGACCCTACTAGGTAAGCCTAACCCTGGTGTGATGGAAAATGAGACTAGTGAACTCCAGAGGGCCCTGGACAATTAAATGGAAATTCCTAAGGATGCTGAAGAAGAGACTGGCAGCAGCATAGAACTAGGATATCAGTGTGGGTGCTGCAGCCTCACGTGCTGGAATGTTCACACACATTTTCAAGTTTTTCGTTACTCTTCTCCCTGCATGCACTCTTCTGCTTCACTCAGCAGTTCAAGTCTCTGTTCATGACTTGGCACAGGAAAGATTGAATTCTCTCCATGCAGCTGTGGCCATTTGAATCTGGATAATCTCTGGCTTAGCTTTGTCACTAGCTGTGCCATCTTGTGCAAGTCACTACTACGTTTTCTGCAATAAGATGGGCGTTGAACTACTAACTAAGTGGTTGTCAGACTTTTTAAAAAAAATGTCAGGGTATTCTACTCAAGTGAAATCTTACAGTAAGAAAATAAAGAAAACCAGTAACCAGAGACATTCTGGTTAGGTTGGTGTGGAGGTGAAGAGATATCCTAACCCTTTTACACCTCGAGAGCAGAATTTGAAAGCTGTGGCACTAGCATATCTCTAAAGTCTCTTTACAAGACTCTGTGATTGGATGAGCACCAAGGTTGAAGCGGTGAGCAGACAAACAGTTGGAAATGGATTTCATATTGTCATGGTTTATCATCAACTGGAAAACAGGATCCCCCTAGCTACCAGATTAGAGAACTGTCCCTGGCTTGCCAGGATAAGGATGCAAACTACAGCATAACACCTTGTCCATCCTTCTGTTCCTTCTTTTCACAAACCTCGTGATGATTGGCCTTCAGTTGTGCCCTGGAGGTGGTGAAGCTGGTGCTGTTCGCAGCTGCATATGATGGAGTGGTGTTCTATGCAGATGAGCATAAGTGCTGGGATCTTCTGACCTGCCCTAAATTTTACTACATAGGGATCATGGAACTGACAAGGTGGGACCATTTCCCCAGCATGCCTAATACCACTCTACCCCAAATCTCAATTTTCTAGGGCTCACCACTCAAATACAGCAGCCTTTAACCTTTCCTTCCTCATCTCCCAAACCTCAGCCTTCACATTTTCTCTGTCTTATACATACTGTTCCCTTGCCACGTGCCTTCCACCACTGCCCATTCCCCACCCAGCAACTCTTGGCTTCCTCTGCTCACCCCAGCGGCATTGTGAAGAACTGTGAACCAGCCATGCTGCTCCGAATTCTGAACCTCGCCAAGAACCTCCTCAACAGCGTAGATAATCGTCGAAAGATCTTGGCCAGGACCATCTATGCACAGGTGAAAGACTGGGGAGAGGACGGCAACCCTAGCCATTCATTTCCTGTAGCTGAGAAACATTTAACAGAAATGCTAAATAATGTGCCCCAGAAAGTGGAAAGAATAGAATTGAGTGTGGTTTGCTTCCCTGCCACTTCAGAGACTTATTAAAAAAGCCTGGGAGAGGAACAGCAGCATTAGTCCCCCCAGAATGATTTTAGGATCCCAGGATCTGGCCCAAAATGCTAATGTTATCAGCATTATCCTCCATTGCCTTAGAACAATGGTTCTCAACCTTTTTAATGCCAGGACCCTTTAATACAGTTCCTCATGTTATGGTGACCTCCAAACAAAATTATTTTCATTGATACTTTATAACTGTAATTTTGCTACTGTTATGAATTATGATGTAAATATCTGTTTTCCAATGATCTTAGGTGACCCAAAGGATGAAAACCACTGCTGTAGAGCCTAATACCATCAGAAAACACAAATATTTACATTACGGTTCATTAACAGTAGCAAAATTACAGTTATGAAGTAGCCACAAAAATAATTTTATGGTTTGGGGTCACCACAACATGAGGAACTGTATTAAAGGGTCGAGGCATTAAAAAAGTTGAGAAACACTGCCTTAGACTCTACTCCATGTTCCCAGATCTACCTCTGCTCTCAACTGGTCATAGTTCTTACTTGAGTATGAGCTCTGAGGGGAGTTAGAGAGGCATCAGATACCCAAGACCTTTTCTCCATCCATCGTTGTAGTATCTTTGCTTCCACAGCTCCTCTGGCATCGAACAGTGGCTCAGACTCTGGGGCAAGACTTTGTGGGCAATCTAGTCAAGTGGACTAAGGAGCCCAACCTCATCATGAAAGAAATTGGACTCCGTGGAATCAGTAACCTGGCACTGCATCCAAGACAAGTAAAAGTGGGGGTCCCAATGGGAATCAAATGTTAGTCTCTGAACCACTTAGGGTCTCAGAGCTTAATATATTTCCCAACCCCACATCCTACGGGAGTACAACATCCATTTATAGACTTACATTGCCTGGCCATCTAGCCTTTAAACACCGTGAGCTCCAGCCTTCCACTTCCCTCTGCACATCCAGCCCCTATATTCCCTAGGTCTGTTTTTCTTTTTATGCACCATCTGTTTTCTCAAAACCCTATCTCTAAAGGGATACATGGTCCCCAGGTGGTAAGTGATCTCTGCCTTCTTCCAAATAGTCACAGTCTCTGAAGAGCCTGGTTCCATTCTTGCGTGACTTCTTGAAGAGTGAGGCGAGAGTGACAGTTCAGGCAGTGAAGGCCCTACGAAACATCATCTACCATGGGCAAGGAGAGGAGGTCAAGGTGGTGTTCTGCAACATTTTGAGACATCTGCGTCCACTCATCAATGATGTATGGGGCTAAGTCCCTAAGATTAGTTGGGAACATTATAGTATGGGCTGGGGCTGAAAGTAAACCTGAAAGCTGAATTAAGGGTCTTGGGGCAGGGCTATGGGACTTGGTCAAAGGGTAACATTACTGAGGGGCAGATAAAAGGAGACTTGGCTACTTCAAGCAGTACATTAGGTCAAAAATTCACTCCCTATGCATACAGATGTAGCACTCATCCACTTACTCTCTTACCACATATTCCCTGAAAGAGCCACTGAAGGGAAAAATGTGACATACTGATGTAAAATTGATTCTGACTCCAATGATCTTCTCCTGCAGACTTACAGAGTAGGAGAAGAACCCATAAATTCTACCCTCCTTCCAAACAACACGGGGACCCTAGAATGCTAGGAGCCCAAAGGCTCAGAAATCTGAATTTCCTAGGCCAATGACAGCCCACTCCATGTCTCATCCTCTTTACAGATCAGACATTTTGAAATGAAGGGACTTCACATCTGAGATGTATGCTTACTTACAGTATTCCTATTCTGGCATCTATCAATTTTTAATATTTGAATCTTGGATCTGAATTATTTTTTATCAGTCTCATAATTTCTAAGTGCCTGGACACTCATTTCATTATTCATCTATTTTCCTGTTATTTAAAGTCCAATATGTACATATGACTTGACAAAGCAAAAAAATAATCTTTACCCTTCATCCAAACAATATAAGAATCTTAGTGGCTTGATTACACTGCCCCATTTTATTAGTTAATATTGACTGGTATTTTAGTTTCACATTCTTTTAAAATCCCCAAATTTGGTGTTTAACATAATCACCACCATTGTTGTTATTTTATACAGTCAATACTTATTGGGATTTACCTATATGTTGTTTACACATTTCTTCATTTACCTTTCCTTCTTATAGCTCTCTCCTCCCTTCAAGATTCATTTTCTTCTTTTTTCTTTGTGGCTTTTTCAGTGAGGGTCTGTTAATAGCAAAAGTTTTCAGTCTTTGTCTGAAAAAGTCTTTATTTTGTCTCACATTTATGTTTCGTTTTCAGCAGTTCAGGATGTATTGGCATGAATTTCTTCAGGTTTAGCCTGAATTTCTTGAAATCTCTATATTTATATTTTCTACCATACTTTAAAAGTTTGTAACCATTATTTCTTCAAAAAGTTTTAAGCACATTCTTTTTCTTCTCCTTTTAGAAATCTGATTACAGAAATGTTGGACCTTTTGCTCTTGTCCCATCGGTCCCAAGAGTCATTTCATTTTCAATAATTTTCTCATTCTTCAGATTGGATAATTTTTATTGATTTATCTTCAAGTTCACTGAGTCTTTCCTCTGACATCTCTGTTTTGCTAATTTGAATTTATCAGTTTAAAATTTTCCCATTTTTTATCTTGTTTATTTCTTTGCTGAGACTTTTATTTCTGTACTTATTATAAGACTATTCAGTGTTGTTGTTGTAGTATTTTGTATCATAACTCTTTTAATATTTATAACAGATAATTCCAACATCTGTTTCATCTTAACCAGCATCTTTTCCCATGTGAGTCAAGATTTTCCTGGCTCTTCACCGATAGAGTGATTTTTAAAGAATCCTCATCTGAGGATATTTTTTCTATTGATTATTTTTTTAAAGAGAGTGGAAGGGGGACAGGGGAGAAAGAGAAAAAAAGAGAGAAACATACATGTGAAAAAGACACATTGATTGGTCTCGTGCAAGCACTCAACCTGCAATGGAGGTACATGCCCTTGACCAGGAATTCAACCTGTGACCCTTTGGTCCACAGGATGATGCTTTAACTGTTGAGAAAAACTGGCCAGAGTGATTTTTTTTATTGTATCTTTATAAATATTAAGTTATGTGACTCTGAGTCTCACTGAAATCCTATGGAGGATGCTCAGAGTTTTGCTTTAGATGGCAACTGCCCTATTTAAGTTCAGGCTGCAAGTTCTCACTAGCCTTCCGTGTGGACAGTGTAATTTCAATGTCTGTCTGAATTCCAAGCCGTTGCCCCTTTGAATGTTCACTTTCCCAAGGCCCTCCCTCACTGTGACCTCCCTGATTTTATAGTTCCCTGGGGCTCCCTTTTTCCAGTTGTTTGGCCGGAAAGCTGAGGCTTTGGTTACCCTGCAATGCCAGGGACTTCTGTGACTTTGCCTACATTTGGGCCAAGTGGCATGAAGGCAGAGAGAGGAAATGAAGAAATGGAGGTTTGTCCATCCTTTTAGGGGTCTCAACTCCCTCCAAGTTTTGGCTCCTATAGATTCCCACTGGGGTTGTGGGGCGGGGGGGGCTGTGGCATGAGAGAACAGGAGGAGAAAAAGAACTGAGGGATTCCCCCACTCTCTTTGAGCAGTGTGAGCTCCCTTTATGGCTCTTTGAAGTTAACTAGATGACTTCTCTTGGAGCACACTGTCGGCCTATGGTGCTTGCCTTCTGGGCAAATTGGGGAAACCAATAGATATGAAAAGCCAGACCCCTAGGCTATAAAAACCAGTGATATCCCCCTACCCCAGTAATCAGCAAATTGGAACTCATGAGCCACATGGGGCTCTTTGGCCCCTTGAGTGTGACTCTTCCCCCAAATGATCATGGCCTGGGCAAGTGTATTTTGAAGAAGTGGCCTGAGAAGAAGTTTAAGTTTAAAAAATTTGGCTATCAAGAGAAATTTCAATCACTGTACTGTTGATATTTGACTCTGTTGACTAATGAGTTTGCCGATCACTGCCCTACCCAATGGAAGCTGGAGTGTCAGCAGCATCTATATCTTTGGCACTGGGAATTTCTCTTTCTTGAAATTGTAGTTATTTTAAATTTTTTTGGTATATTTTATTTTGCTTTAAGACATATATAATGGGAAGGTTGTCAGGTTATCGTCCATATTGCTGGAATGGTAAATCAAGATTTATGGTATAACTGAGAAATAGTAAGTGGTCATTATCAACACAACTAGGGGCCCAGTGCATGAAATTCAGGGTGCATGGTCCCTCAACCCAACCTGCCCCCTTTCACATACTGGGAGCCCTCAGGGGATGTCCTACTGAAGGTTTACTTTCCAGCTTGGGCAGGAGACCTTGGCAAGGTGACCCCCAGCGCCCTGTGATTGATTGATCACAGGGTTCACCCCGACACTGGTCTGCCCAAGGACGAAAGCCTCTGGCTGAGCTTTTGGCCTGGGGAGGGGACCCTCAGCCCCCTCATATTGCTGGCTCCATCCCTGCCCCTTGGCTCACAGTGCCCCGGGTGCCAGGATGTTCCCAAGACACAGGTCCTGGGTGCCTATGTATGCAAATTAATTGCCATCTTTGTTCGGTTGATTTGCATACTCACTATGATTGGCTATGGGTGTAGCGAAGGTATGGTCAATTTACATATTTGTCTTATATTAGGTAAGATGGCATCCTAGAAAATGAAAAAAACACTGGTACAGGCAAGAGCTGTGAATTTTGGGTTCTAGGTGCTGCTGCTTTCCCATTCACCTAAGTCATATAAATTGACTTAGTTAAAACTCTGTAGTTTTCACTCCCAGTCAAGATGGCAGCACAGGTAAACAATGTACTCCCCTTCTCCATGACCACATTACAACTAAGCTACAGAGCAACCATCATTAATACCTGCCTGACCTCGTGCTGAACAGAGCTGAGGATATACAGAAGAAGCTACATCAAGGCTAGTAAGAGTGGCAGAGGCATGGAATGGCCTGGTCCCACACCCACATGTACTGGTTAATAGAACCTGAAACCTTTGGAGAGAGAGATCTCAGCTATGAGGTCTCCCACTGCAGAGTGAGGAGTCCCAGCCCCACACCAGGCCTTCCATGCCAAGGTTCCAGTGCTGACAAGAGAAGTCCCCATAACTTCTGACTATGAAAACCAGTAGAGATGGTGGCTCAGTGGGGGGAAGGGGGGTCCTTCTGGAATCCCAGGCATTCCTCTTAAAGGGCCTTTGCATGGAATTACTCGCTGATGAATTCACTGGGGCAGCACCTTGAAACGTGCCAGAGGTAGAACTGACTTATCTGGCTTCAGGAAAAGGCTGGAAAGGCAGCTGTACCCCAGAGAAAGTGCTAGGAGAAGCTACTATTCCTTTGCTAAGCCCTCCTCCCACTCATGTATAGGCAAGCATCAGATATGAGTCTCCATCAATCTGGTTAACACTGTTCCATACAAAGAGCTGGTTTGGGCATATGGCAACATTTCTAAAAATATCTCAAAGGTTCATAAACCACAAACAAGCAGCATCTGGCCCTGGCATGCCCTGTGCTGCTTATCAAGCATCTCCAAGCCTCGCACCAGCAGCATCTGACCTCAATTTGCATCTTATCCTGTCCCAGGCACCTCTAAGTACACCACAAATGCAAACATCTGCAGATCACTTTGTAGCCAATACCAGGTGGCCCCAGGCAGGTCACAAGCAGCAGATAACCTTGACCTGCACCTCTCAATAGGCCCCAGAACCAACACACCCAGTGTTCAGCTTCAGACTACACCGGAACAGCACCCAACTACATCCACAAATGACACACTCAAAGGGCAGACTCAGATGGTACCAGAGTCCTGCTAAAGCAAATTCTGCTCTGTAGGTTCACCCCTGCACAATAGCTCCTCCACTATAGTCATGACCAGTCCTCACAAGCAATGAGCCTAAAGGTCAATTCCTGCCATTGTTATGCCAACAGCAATCAATGCTCAACTACAATAGGAAGGCACACAAACCCACACAGGGACACACGTAGAGCACCTGGCTCAGGTGAACAGGGAGACTGTCACTGGGCCCCATAGGATACCTACTATATAAGACAATTCTAACCAAGAAAAAGGGATGTAGTGGATCTCCCTAGTACATAGAAATAAACAAGAGGAGGCAGCCAAAATAAGGAGACAAAAGGATCATGTTCCAATGAAAGAACAGGAAAATTACTAAGCAAAATGAAGACAAGCAATCTACCAGATGCAGAATTCAAAACACAGGTTATATGGATGCTCAATGATCTCAGTGAGAACTTTAATAATTTTACTTTAGTAAAATCAAAGATAGGGCCTGACCCACATGATTCAGTGGTTGAGCATTGACTTATGAACTAGGAGGTCACTGTTCAATTACTGGTCAGGGCACATGCCCCGGTTGTGGGCTCGATCCCCATTGCAGATTGTTTAGGAGGCAGCCAATCAATTATTCTCTCTGAAATCAATAAAAATATATTTTAAAAAACCATGAAGACAGAAAATATAAAAAAGAACTAGTTGGAAATGAACATACAATAACAAACAAAGAAATACACTAGAACCCTGACTGGTGTTGCTCAGTTGATTGGGTGGTGTCCTGTGCACTTAAAGGTTTCAGGTTCAATTCCCAGTCAGGGCACATGCCTGGTTTGCAGGTTTGATACCCATAGAGGACATGCAGGAGGAAGCCAATCGATGCCTCGCTCTCACATTAATGCTTCTCTCTTCCTCTCCCTTCCTCTGTGTCTAAAAATAAATTTTAAAATCTTTGAAAACTAAAGAAATGCATTAGAAGTAATTAACAGGAGATTAAGTGAAATGATTTGCAGATAAGGGAGCAGACCACATCCAATCAACACAGCAAAAAGAAAAAAAAGTTGAAGATAGTTTAAGGGGCTTCTGTGATATCAAGTGATCAAGTATATCAACATTTGTATCATTTGGGTACCAGAAGAAAGAGAGCAAAGAACTGAAAACGTATTTGAAAAAAACAGAAAACTTCCCTGACCTAGGAAGGAAACAAACATACAAGTTCAGAAAATACAGAGAGGCCCAAATAAGATGAACCCAAAGAAGCCCCACACCAAAACACATAATTGAAATACAAAAGATTAAAGACAGAGAATTTTTTTAATGTATTGATTTGAGAGAGAGAAGAGGGAGAGAGAGCAAAACAGTTTTGTTGTTCCCCTTCTTTATGCATTCATTGGTTGATTCTTGTAGGTGCCCTGACTAGATATCCACTCCACAACCTTGGCATATCCAGTAATACTCTATCCAACTGGGCTACCCAGTCAGGGCGAAAGAGAGACTCTCCATACTGTTTTCCATTTCCATGCACCAGTTTACATTTTTGCCAACAGTGCATGAGAATTCCTTTTTCTCCACTTCCTCACTAATAATTGTTTAATGATAGTCATTCTACTGTGTGAGGTAATATTCCATTGTGGTTTTCATTGGCATTTCTCTGATGATTAGTGATATTGAGCATTTTTTCATGTCTATTTTCCATCTGTATGGCCTATTTAGAGAAGTGTTTAAATCAAATTGTTTTTATTTTGCTGGTGTTGGATTATATAAATTCTTTATAAATTTCGTATATTAACCCTTTATCAGAATATGTTAACTCAGCGGTCGGCAAACCGCGCTTGCTTGCCACATGGGGCTCTTTGGCCCCTTGAGTGTGGCTCTTCGACAAAATACCATGTCCTGGGCGAGTCTATTTTGAAGAAGTGGCGTTAGAAGTTTAGGTTTAAAAAAATTGTTTAAGTTTAAAACATTTAAGAAATGTCAATCATTGTATTGTAGATATTTGACTCTGTTGACTAATGACTTTGCCAACCACTGTGTTAACCCATTGGTGAATATGTTCTCCTACTGAGTAGGTTGTCTTTTTATTTTATTGTTTTAAGTATTACACACAGCAGTACATATATCTCCTTTTTCCCCCCATTGACCTTCCCTCAGCCTTCCCTACCACTATCACATGCCCTCATCCCCCCCATCCTCCCAGTGTTTTGTGTCCATTGATTGTGCTTATATGCATGCATACAAGTTCTTCAGTTGATCTCTTTCCCCCTCTCCCCAACACTCCCCACCCTTCCCACTGTAATTTGACAGTCTGTTCGATGCTTTACTGCCTCTGTATCTATCTTTTTGTTTATTAGGTTATAATGATCTTTATTTTCCATAAATGAATGAGATCATGGGGTATTTTTCTTTCATTGCCTGGCTTATTTCACTTAGCATAATGCTCTCCAGGTCCAACCATGCTGCTGCAAATGGTAGGAATTCCTTCTTTTTTATGGCAGCAAAATATTCCATTGTGTAGATGTACCATATTTTTCTAATTCACTCATCTGCTGATGGGCATTTACATTGTTGCCAAATCTTAGCTATGGTGAATTGTGCTGCTATGAACATAGGTGTGCATATACCCTTTGTGATAGGTGTTTCTAATTCCTTGGGATATATATATTTCTAGAAGTGGGATTACTGGTTCAAATGGGAGTTCCATTTTTAGTTTTTTGAGAAAACTCCATACTGTTCTCCACAGTGGCTGTACCAGTCTGAATTCCCACCAGCAGTGCACGAGGGTTACTTCGTCTCTGCATCCTCATCAGCACTTGTCCTTTGTTGATTTGTTGATAATAGCCATTCTGACAAGTATGAGATGATACCACATTGTAGTTTTGATTTGCATCTCTCAGATAATTAGTGACTTTGAGCATGTTTTCATATGTCTCTTGGCCTTCCTTCAGTTTTCTTTCCAGAAGTTTCTGTTTATTGTAGTTGATTTCCAGTTTTATGCCATTGTGAACATACATTTGCATGTATGTTCTCCCATACAGTGGCCTTTCTTTTTGTTTTGTTGATGGTTTCTTTTGCTGTGCAAAAGCTTTTTATTTCAATGTAGTCCCATTTGTTTATTTTCCCTTTAGTTTCCATTGCCCTAGGAGTGGTATCGGTGAAGAAATTGCTTCGACATATGTCTGAGATTTCTCTGCCTGTGGATTCTTCTAGTCTTTTCCTGATTTCCCTTCTTATGTTTAAGTCATTTATCCATTTTTAGTTTATTTTTTTGTATAGTGTAAGTTGGTGGTCTAGTTTCTTTTTTTTTTTTTTGCATGTATCTGTCCAATTTTCCCAACACCATTTATTAAAGAGACTGTCTTGGCTCCACTTTATGTTCATGCTTCCTTTGTCACATGTTAATTGAGCATAGTGGTTTGGGTCAATATCTGTGTTCTCTACTCTATTCTATTGGTCTATATACCTGTTTTTTGTGCCAGTACCAGGCTGTTTTGAGAACAGTGGCTTTGTAAAACAGCTTGAAATATGGTATGGAGATCTCATCTACTTTGTTTTTTTTCCCTCAGGATTGCTGTGGCTATTTGAGTCTTTTTTATTCCAGATGAATTTTTGGAGAGTTCTTTCTATGTCTATGAAATATGCCATTGGTATTTTAATGGGTATTGCATTGAATCGATAGATTGCTTTGGGTAGTATGAACATTTTAATTATGTTCATTCTACCAATCCATGAACATGAGGATGTTCTTCCATCTGTTTATATCTTCTTCTATCTCTTTTTTCAATGTCCTGTAATTTTCTAGGTATAGGTCTTTTACCTCAGTTAAGTTTATTCCTAGATACCTTAATTTTTTTGGTGCAGTGGTAAATGGGATTGATTTTTTAGTCTTTCTGTAAGTTCACTATTGGTGTATAGAAATGTCATAGATTTCTTGGCATTAATTTTTTATCCTGCTACATTGCCAAATTCATTTATTAAGTTTAATAGTTTTGATGGAGTCTTTAGGTTTTTTTATGTACAATATCATGTAATTTGTGAATAAGGACAGTTTTACTTCTTCTTTTCCATTTTGGATGCCTTTTATTTCTTCTTCTTATCTAATCACAATGGCTAATACTTCCCGTACTATGTTGAACAGGAGTGGTCAGAGTGGGCATCCCTGTCTTGTTCCTGTTCTTCGGGGAAATTGTTTTAGTTTATGCCCATTGAATATAATGTTTGCTGTGGGTTTGTCATATATGGCTTTTATTATATCGAAGTATGACTCTTCTATTCCCACCTTGCTGAGAGTTTTTATAAAAAATGGGTGTTAGGTTTTGTCAAATGTTATTTCTGCATCAATTGATATGACTATGTGGTTTTTATCTCTCAATTTGTGATGTATCACATTTATTGATTTGCGGATATTGTACCATCCTTGCATCCATGGGATAAACCCTACTTGGTTATGGTGTATGATCTTTCTGTTTTGCTGAATCTGATTTGCTAGAATTTTGTTGAGGATTTTGGCATCTACATTCATGAGGGATATTGGCTTGTAATTCTCTTTCATTGTGTTGTCTTTATCTGGTTTTGTTAATCGGGTAATGCTGGCTTTATAGAATGAGCTTGGAAGTGTTCCTACCTCTTGAATTTTTTGGAATAGTCTGAGGAAGATATGTTTTACTTTTTCCTTGAATGTTTGAAAAAACTCCATCTATCCCTGGGCTTTTGTTTACTGGAATCTTTTTGGTGACTGCTTCAATTTCTTCCATTGTGATTGGCCTATTGAGATGTTTAGATTCTTCCTGATTGAGTTTTGGAAGGTTGTATTTTTCTGGGAATATGTCCCTCTCTTCCAGGTTCTCAGTGTGTTGGAATAGAGTTGTTCATAGCATTTTTTAACAATCCTCTGTATTTCAGTGGGGTCTGTGTTATTTCTCCTCTTTTATTTCTGATTTTGTTTATTTGGGTACTCTCTCTTTGCTTCTTGGTGAGCCTTGTTTATCCTTTCAAAGAACCAGCTCTTGATTTTGTTGCTCTTTTGTATATTTTTTTGGTCTCTATGTCATTTATCTCCTCTCTGATCTTTATTATTTCCCTGCTTTTGCTTAAACTGGTCTTTTCTTATTGCTCTCTTTTTAACCCTTTGAGTTGTAGGGTTAGACAATTTATTACCATTGTTTCTGGTTTTTTGCAGTAGGCTTGTAGAGAGAATTATGAACTTCCCTCTCAAGTCTGCTTTCACTTTGTCCCATAGATTTTGGATTGTTGTGTTTTCATTGTCTTTTGTTGCCATGATGTTTTTTTATTTCTTCTTTTATCTCTTTGGTAACCCAGTCATTGTTTAATAGCATGCTATTTAGTCTCCATCTGCTAGATTTTTTGGATTATTTTTATTGTAGTTTCCAGTTTTATGCCATTGTGATCTGAGAAGATGGTTGATATGATTTCTATCGTCTTGAATCTGAAGAGTATTTGCCTGTGACCCAATATATGGTCTATCTTTGAAAATGGCCCATGTGCACTTGAGAAGAATATATATTCTATGGCTTTCGGGTGAAATGTTCTGAAAATGTCAATTAATTCCATCTGGTCTAGTGAGTCATTTAGTATTGATGTTTATTTGCTGATTTTTTATTTATTTTTTTTGTAGAAGATTTGTCCAATGGTGACAGTGGGATATTAAAGTCTCCTACTATGATTGTATTGCTGTCACTCTCTCCCTTGATATCCTCCAGGAGGTTTTTTTTAATGTATTTGAATGCTCCTGTATTGGGTGTGTATTTGTTTACCAGAGTTATATCTTCTTGTTGGATTGTTCCCTTTAGTATTATGAAGTGGCCTTTTTTATCTCTTTTTATGTCCTTCACGTTGAGATCTAACTTGTCAGATATGAGTAAGGCTACGCCAGCTTTTCTTTTTTTTCCATTTCCATTCGACTGAAAAAACCTTTTTCCATCCCTTCACCCTCAGTTTGTGTGCATCTTTTTTCTGAGGTAGGTTTCTTGTAGACAGCAGACATATGGGTCATGTTTTCTTATCCAATCCATTATTCTATGTCTTTTCATTGGAGCATTTAATTCATTTACATTTAAAGTTATTATTGATAGGTACTAGTCTGTCACCATTTTTATTCTTTACCCCTAGGTTCCTTCTTTTCTTCCTATTTTTTTTTTTTTTACAGCAGACTCTTTAGTGTAGTGGTAGGCCAACACATTAGTCAACAGACCTAAATATCAACAGTACAACTATTGAAATTTCTTTTGAGAGCCAAATTTTTAAAACTTAAACTTTTTAGTTTTTAATTTAATTAATCTTTATTGTTCAGATTATTACAATGTTCCTCTTTCCCCCCTCCCCCAATAGCTCCCCTCCACCCAGTACCCATCTAACCCTCTGCCCTTACCTCCCCAGCACTGTCCTCATCCATAGGTGTACGACTTTTGTCCAGTCTCTTCCTGCACCTCCCACACCCTTTTCCCCCCAAGAATTGTAAGTCCATTCCCTTTCTATGCCCTTTAATCTATTATATTCACAAGTTTATTCTGTTCATCAGATTTTTAATTCACTTGATTTTTATATTCACTTGTTGATAGGCATGTATTTGTTGTTTATAATTTTTATCTTTACCTTTTACTTCTTCTTCCTCTTCTTCTTTTTTAAATTTCTATTTTTTAAAATATTTTAATCTTTATTGTTCATTTTATTAATTACATTGTTCCTTCTTCCTTTCCCCCTAAAGTTCCCCACCACCCGGTACCCATCCCACCCTTCACCCTCACCCCACCCCACTGTCCTCTCCCATAGGTGCATGATTCTTGTCCAGTCTCTTGCTGCACCCCTTTTCTCCCCAAGAATTGTCAGTCCATTCCCTCTCTATGCCCATGATTCTATTATATTCACCAGTTTATCCTGTTCATCAGATTTTTAATTCACTTGATTTTTATATTCATTTGTTGATAGATGTGTATTTGTTGTTCATAATTTTATTTTTACCTTTTTCTTCTTCCTCTTTTTAAAGAATATTTTTCAGCATTTCATATAATATTGGTTTGGCGGTGATGAATTCTTTTCACTTTATATTAGCTACGAAGCACTTTATCTGACCTTCAATTCTGAATGATAGCTTTGCTGGGTAGAGTAATCTTGGTTGTGGATTCTTGCTATTCATCTCTTTGAATATTTCTTGCCACTCCCATCTGGCCTGCATCGTTTCTGTTGAGAAATCTGCTGACAATCCTATGGGTTCTCCCTTATAGGTAACTAACTGTTTTTCTCTTGCTGCTTTTAATATTCTCTCTTTGTCTTTTGCTCTTGGCATTTTAATTATGATGTGCCTTGGTGTGGTCCTCTTAGGGTTCCTATATATTGGGGTTCGGTGCGCTTCTTGACTCCTAAATCAATTTCTTTCACCAGGTGTGGGAAGTTTTCAGTCACTATTTCTTCAAATAGGTTTGCATTGTCTTGCTCTCTCTCTTTTTCTGGCACCCCTATAATTTGGATGTTGGTATGCTTTAGGTTGTCCCAGAGGCCTCTTACACTATCTTCAATTTTTTGGAATCTTTTGGTTTCTTGCTTTTCCAGCTGAGTGGATTTTGTCTCTTTGTATTTCAAATCTTTGACTTGGTTCTTGCGGTCCTCTAGAGTACTTTTAGGTCTTTGAATAATATTTTTTATTTCAGTCAGTGTATGCTTAATTTCTAGTCAGTCCTTTTTCATATCTTCATAGGTCTCATTCATTTCCTCATAGGTCTTGTTCATATCCTCGTAGGTCTTGTTCATTTCCTTGTAATTCTCATTAATTTCCTCATAGGTCTTGTTCATTTTCTTGTAGGTCTCGGCCTTTTCTAGGAGCCTCTTGAAAAGCCTTATAACCGTGGTTTCGAACTCTATGTCCAGTCATTTTTTTTCCTTCATTTCTTTCACATCTGATTTCTTTCCATGTCTCTGCATTGTGGCTGGCTGCTTTCCTGAGTTGGTCGATTAGCTTTGTGTGGTAGATGTCCTCTAAGGGACAGTGGCTCAGCCTCCCCAGTTACCTGAGGTGGATATGGGTTGCACAGTCTTGTTGAAGTTAAGCTTAGCTTATTGTTGCCACCACTAGGAGTGTTTGACCTCCAGGCCAATTGGCTGTGAGGTTCAGCTGTGCTCAGGTTGGATGGGCGGAGTCTCCGGGCCGAGCAGACAGCATCAGCTCCACCTTATGCGGCACCTGGGACTCTGTGTCGGTGGTAATGGCTGCCAGCACCTCTGAGAGAGAGCTGCTGCCAAGCTCCACTCACTGCCGGACAATTCAGCCTCTGCCCAAATGAGTCTGCACACCCAACGTCTCACCCAGGATTGTAAAATAATGCAGTCCGGTAGTTTCCCGAACGAGAGAGTAAGTCATGAGTCCTCTCTGTGCTGTCACACAGCTCTGCTGTTCCCAAGTTCGTGTGTAATCTGCACAAGCTCATCCTCTCCACAAGCTTGCAGACCTTTGCAGTGCCCAAGTTTCATTGTGCCTCCTCACTGTCCAGTTTTTACCCCGTATGATTGTGGGTTCCCCAGACTTCGCCCAGAGCTGGGGAATCAGTGCAGTGGGATGTCTTTTTCTCCCCCATTCGAGAAAACCAGCCGGGTTTGCAGCCACCCACCCTATCCACTCCTGTGCGCACAGCTCCAAACCTCTCTCCTCGCATATCTTCAACGCTATCCTCTGCCGCTTCTCTGAGTCACATTGTCCTATCTTAACTTTAATTTTGTGGAATTTTCACTCAGCCAGCTTTCTGGTGATTCTGGATGATGTTTGTTCTTTCGTTAAGTTGTAGTTTTGAAATTGCTGTGTATGGCAGCAAGATAGATGTTTACCTATGCTGCCATCTTGGTTCCTCATTCTTTTCTTCCTCTTCTTAAAGAATACCTTTCAGCATTTCATATAATACTGGTTTGGCAGTGATGAACTCCTTTAGCTTTATATTATCTGTGAAGCATTTTATGTGACCTTCAATTCTGAACTATAGCTTTGCTGGGTAGAGTAATCTTGGTTGTAGGTTCTTGTTATTCATCACTTTGAATATTTCTTGCCCTTCCCATCTGGCTTGCATAGTTTCTGTTGAGAAATCAGCTGCCAATCATTTGGATGCTCCCTTGTAAGTAACTAACTGTTTTTCTCTTGCTGCTTTTAACATTCTCTCTTTGTCTTTTGCTCTTGGCATTTTAATTATGATGTGTCTTGGTGTGGTCCTCTTTGGATTCCTATTGTTTGGGGTTCTGTGCACTTCCTTGATTTTTAAGTCTATTTCTTTCACCAGGTGGGGGAAGTTTTCAGTCTCTATTTCTTCCAATAGGTTTTCAGTATCTTGCTCTCTCTCTTTTTCTGGAACCCCCATAATTCAGATGTTGGTATGCTTGAGGTTGTCCCAGATGCTCCTTACACTATTCTCAAATTTTTGGATTCTTTTTGCTTTTTTCTTTTCCAGCTCAGTTGTTTTTCTTCTTTGTATTTCAAATATTTGACTTGATTCTTGCAGTCCTCTTGTCTACTTTTAGGATTCTGTATAATATTTTTTATTTCAGTCAGTGTATGCTTAATTTCTAGTTGTTCCTTTTTCATATCTTCGAGGGTCTCATCACATTTATTGGCCTTGTCTAGGAACCTCTTGAAAAACCTTAGAACCATAGTTTTGAACTCTATGTCTAGTCCTTTTTTCCCCTCCATTTCTTTCAATTGTGGTCTGTTTCTTTGTCTCTGCATTTTGGCTGCTTCCCTGAGTTGGTTGAGTAGCTTTGTGTGGTAGGTGTCCTCTAGGGGATAGTGGCTCAGCCTCCCTAGTTACCTGAGGTGGATACTCTTGGTGCACCCCTTATAGGCTGCACAGTGTTGTTGTAGTTAAACCTAGATTGTTGTTGGTACCACTGGGAGGGTTTGACCTCCAGGCCAATTGGCTGTGAGAATCAGCTGTGTCTATGCTGGGAGAGCCTCTGTGCTCAGCTTGGATTGGGAAGAGTCTCAGGGCTGAGCAGTCAGTCTTGGTTTCCCATCAGCCCCGCGCTAAGCAGCACCTGGGTCTCTGTGTCCCATGGCAATGGTTGCATGCAACTCTGAGAGAAAGTTGCCCTCAAGTTTTGCCCACTGACAGACAGTCCAGTTTCACCCTGTATTAGTCTGGGTTCCTCGAGACTCATCCAGAACTGTGGATCAGTGCAGTGGGGAGCCTTTGTCTCCCTCTCCATTCGAGAAAACCAGCTGGGTATTCACCTGCCCACCCTTTCCACTCACGCACGTTTCTGCACCTCTGTCTTTGCATCTCCACAACTCTGCCCTCTGCACCTCTTCTGAGTCTCGGTGTCCTTTTATCTTTTTTCTAGTTGTAGAATTTCCACTTAGCCAGCTTTTTTGTGGTGCTGGATGATGTCCATTTTGTCTTTTAGTTGTAGTTTTGAAATTGTTTTTGCGGGGCAGTAGTACAGGTGTTTACCTATTCCGCCATCTTGGTTCCTCCTCTTAAACTTAAACTTTTTCTAATGACACTTCAAAATAGGCTTGCCCAGGCCGTGGTATTTTGTGGAAGAGTCACACTCAAGGGGCCAAAGAGCCTCATGTGGCTCATGAGCTGCAGTTTGCTGACCACAGCTTTAGCATTTCTCACATTGCTGGTTAGATGGTAATAAACTCCCTTAGTCCTTTTTTGTCTGTGAAGGTCCTGATTCCACCTTCAATTTTGAATAATAGCCCTGCTGGGTATAGAATTCTTGGATTCAGTCCCTTGCTTTGCATCACTTTGTATATTCCATTCCATTTGGCCTGGTGTGTTTCTGTTGAGAAATCTGTTGATATTCTAACAGCAGATCCCTTGCAGGTAACTTTCTGTCTCTCTCTGCCAGCCTTTAAGATTCTTACTTTGTCACTGGTGTTCACCAGTTTAATTATGATGTATCTTGGTGTCAGTCTTTTGGGGTTCATCTTGTTTGGGACTCTATGTACTTCTTGCACTTGCATAGTTTTTTTCTTGCCAATATCAGGGAAGTTTTCTGTTATTATTTCTTCAAACAGGTTTTTTTATTCCTTGCTTCTCTTGCCCTCTTCTTCTGGTACCTTTATTATGCGAATGTTATTTCGTGTTGTGTTATCCCAAAGCTCCCATTGGCTCTCCTCTTGTTTTTTAAGTCTTCTTTCCAGTTGCTGCTGTGTTTGTTTGCTTTTTCCTACCTTGTCTTCTAATTTGCTGATGCGGTCCTCAGCCTCTTCTAGTCTACTGTTTAAGCCTTCCATTGTGTTCTTTATTGCAGCTATGTCATTCTTCATCTTCTCTTGGTTTCTTTTCATGTTGGTGACATTCTCATTCAGCTTCTTATAGTTCTCATTGAGTTGTGTGTATTTGTCATTGAGTTGTGTGTATTTGTCATCCAGCCATTTAAACATCCTTACAACCATTACTCTGAATTCTTTCTCTGAGATGCTGCTAGCCTCAATTTCATTTAACTCCCTTTCTGGTGATTCCTCTTTTTCTTTCCTTTGAGAATTGCTTTTTTGTCTTCCCATGTTTTGCTGTAATGTTTTGATTGTAGGTCTGATTGGTTTGATAGTCAGGTTCGTTTGGAGATGGTGCTACTGGTATGATCTCTCTGGTCTCCTGGGCTTGGTAATCTAGTGTAGCTCCCTACTTGAGCTATTTGAATTCTCTTGATGTAGGCCTGTAAGCTGGAAAGGTACAACTGTGATGTCTAGAAGTCAGCAGCCATGAAGGGGGGGTGTCCCAATTTTTGCTGTCTTGCACCCTTGATGGAAATCATGCATGTGCAGCAGGGACTCATAGTATCACCCAGGAATCGTCTGTTGGGGTAATAGGTCTCAGGAGGCCTACATTCTGGAAAGGCGTGACTGTGATGTCCAGAGGTCTGTAGTTGTGGAGTGGGCAGACTCAGCTTTTGCTGCTACACCTGTGGTGAATATGTGCAGCTCCCAGTGGATGTTCACAGGGGCACCTGCGGTGCATTTGCAAGCGAACAGCACTAAAGTACTCTGAAAGGCTCTGACATTGAAGCTGCGTAATTGAGGTGTCTGTGTGCAGGTATCCAGGATGAGTGAATTCAGAATTTCTACTGCCAGGGGGAGTGCATCCCTGATATCCAAGATCACACCCAGCAAGGACTCACAGAAGCTCCCACAATCACCCTGTGAATAGATGGGCTTAGGGTGCCTGCCCTTTGGAAATGCATGCCCGGGCTTGCAGTGCCTTTGGCACAGAACTCTGAAGCACTTTGAGGGTCTCTGGTGCTGAAGTTAAGCAGCTGGGGTGTATGTGGGCAGTTATTTAGGAGGAGGGCGTTCATAATTTCTACTGCAGGGCAGCACGCCCTTGTCTATAGAGAATCACAGCCAGCAGGGGCTCCCAGTGCTTCCAGGAGCTGCCTAAGGAGTGGTGTGCCCTGGATGGCTGAGCGCAGCTAGAAATGTGCGAAAGTGGTGTTCAGAGTTCTGCCGCTGAGGAGGGGGAACAAGCACTTACTGCTGCCAGAGCAGTGCACCTCTGGAGATGGAGATCCCAGGGTCCATGGGTCTGCAGCTGGGGTAGCAGGATTTTTGGCTGGAGTGACTGCTGGGTCGTGGAAGTGTCAAGGTCCTGTCTGGGTGGTGGTGCTGATGAGTTCCTAGAAAAGGCTGCTGTCCCCTTCAAGATGGCATGGACTCCATGCCCGAGTCCTGCAGTCCAGGGAGAGCCCACAGCGGTAGTAGTCTCTCCTTGTCCAAGAGAGCTGGGTCTGCCAGCTCCTGCTGTTCCTGTGAGATTTAACTGTCGTTTACTCATTCAAACACACACACCCCACACATATCCACACACTCTCCTTTCACGCCCTCACTCACTCACTTCCTCTCTCTTACCTCTGTCCTGCCAGCCGCCATCTTTTCTTCCTCTACAGTAGGTTGTCTTTTTAAAAAATATTTTTTATTGACTAAAGAGAGGAAGGGAGAGGGAGAGAGAAATAGAAACATCATTGATGAGAGAATCATTATTAGGCTGCCTCCTGCACGTCCACATACCTGAACCCCACACATGTGCACTGAATGGGAATCGAACTGTGACCTCCTGGTTCAGAGGTTGATGTTCAACCACTGAGCAATCCCAGCTGGACTAATTTTTTACTTTTCGATGGTTTTATTTGCTGTATAAAAACTGTTTAGATTGATGTCATCTCATTTTTTTTTATTTTTTCTTGTTTCTTTTGCCCAAACAGATATATCAGAAAAAAAATATTGCTAACAGAAGTGTCAAAGATTTTAGTATGTTTTCTCCTAGACGTTTTATGGGTTTAAGTCTTTAATCTACTTTCCATTTATTCTTATGTATGGGGTAGGAAGGGTCTAGTTTCATTTTTTTCATGTGTCTGTCCAATTTTTTCAATATCATTTATTGAATGGACTGTCTTTACGCCATTGTATGTCCTTGACTCCTTTAACCATATAGGCAAGAATTTGTTTCTGGGCTCTCCATTTTGTTCCATTGATTTTTATGTGGTTTTTGTTTGTTTGTTTGCCGGTACCATTGTGTTTTGATTACTATGGCCTTGTAGTATAGTTTAATATCAGGTAGTGTGCTGCCTCCAACTTTGTTCTTCTTTCTCAAGATTGCTTTTGGCTATTTGGTATCTTTTTGGTTCTATATAAATTTTTAGATTATTTGTTCTAGTTCTGTGAAATAAACCATCGATATTATGATAAGAATTGTATTAAATTTATAAATTGTTTTAAGTAATATTGACATTTTAACTATATTAATTTTTCTTTCTATGAACACAGTATATGCTTCCATTTCTTTGTACCTTCTTCAGTGTATTTCTTTAATGTCTTCTATACTTTTCTGAGTATGATTCTTTTATCTCTATTAAATTTATTCCTATGTATTTTATTTTATTTTATTTTCATGTAAATGAGATTGTTCTCTAAGGTTTCTTTTCTGATAGTTTATAATTGGTGTATACAAATGCAACCAAAAAGAAAAAAAGCAATCAATTTCTAATACTTATTTTGTATCCTGATACTTTACTGAATTAATTTATAAATTCTAGTAGTTTTTTTGGTGAAATCTTTAGGGTTCTCAATATAGAGTATCATGTCATAAGCAAACAATGAGAGCTTTATTCCTTTCCAGTTTGGATGCTTTTTATTTCTTCTTCATGTCTGATTGCTATGGCTATGACTTCCAGTATTATGTTGTGTAAGAGTGGTGGAAGTGGACATGTCTGTCTTGTTTCTAACCTTTAAATTTTGTCCTGTTGAGTTTGATGTTAGTTGCATGTTTGTGATATATGTCCTTTATTATGCTACAGTGTGTTCTCTCCATTTCTACTTTACTGAGAGGTTTTTTTTTTATCATAATTTTGATGTGTCTTGGTGTAGTTCTCCTTGGGATTATCTTGAATAGGACTCTCTGCACTTCTTGGACTTGTGTGTCTTTTTCCTCCACAAAGTTAGGAAAGTTTTCTATCATTATTTCTTCAAATAGTTTTTAATTCCTTGCTTTCTTTCTGCTCCTTCTGGTGCCCCCAATAATGTAGACATTGGTATACTTGATGTTGTCCCAGAGACCAATTTTGATATTCTCATTTTTAAAAATTCTCTTTTAGCCCTGGCTGATTTACTCAGTGGTTAGAGCATCATCAGCCCATGTACTGAAAGGTCACAGGGTCAATTCTGGTCAAAGGTTCAATCCCTGGCCCTCGTTGGAGAGTGTGTGGGAGGCAACCAATCGATATGTCTCTCTCACATCAATGTTTCTCTCCCTCTGTCTCTCCCACTCCCTTCCACTCTCTCTAAAAATTAATGGGAAAAATATCCTCAGGTGAAGATTAACAACAACAAAAGTTCTCTTTTTTTTTTTTTTCAGTGTTCTGATTGGCTGTTTTGTTCTACCTTATCATCCAAATTAGTAATTCAATCCTCTGCTTCATTTAGTTTGTTGTTGGTTCCTTCTAGTGTATTATCTATTTTTCACTAGTTTCTGTGTCCTATTACTATCTTTTTTTTTTCTTCACTGAATTCATTCATTCTTCCCTACATTTATTGAGCTTCCTTATAACCATTGTATTGAACTCTGTATTTGGTAGATTGCTTGTCATTGTTTTTAGTTATTTTTCTTGGGATTTCTTCTATTATTTTATTTGGGGCATATTTCCTGGTATTCTCATGGCAGCAACCTCTCTGTATTTGTTTCAGTGTATTGGGTAGATCTGCCGTGTCTCCCAATCTTGGTATGGTTGCTTTATTTAGTAGGTGTCTTGTGAGGTTCAGCAGAGCTGTCTCCCTCATCACTCGAGCAAGGTGTTCCGGGAATGTGTTATGTGAGCCCTCCTGTTATAGTTGAGTCTTTTCAAAAAAGATTTTTTATTTATTTTTAGAGAGAGAGAAAGGGAGAACGAGAGGGAGAAACATCAATATGAGAGCAGCATTGATCAGCTGCCTCTTGCATGCTCCCCTAATAGGGATTGAGCCCACAATCTGGCATGTGACCTGACCAAGAACTGAACTGGCAATCTTTCAGTGCACCGGATAACACCCACCCTACTGAAGCACATTAGCCAGGGTAGTTTTGAGTCTTCATTGTTGATGGCTCATCCATGGTAAGGTTAACCTTCAGGCTTGCTGACTGTGAGGATTGACCCTGACTTCAATGTATGAGCTGCTGGGCAGGGTCTAACCCCATGAAGTAGAATTCTCCCCAGCAAGGTCTGGTATCTGCCAAAATCTCCCTTTAGATGTGCCACTTGTAGAGCTAATTGGGTTGTGCTCTGATGTGGTCTGAAACCTGCCACCAGGTTCTGAGGCCTCTTGGGAGGGACTCTGGTGCTGGTGAAAATCAGATGCTGCCTGTGACTGACCCTAGGCTACCTGTTAGGAGCTACAAACAATCCACCTTTTGTGACAGCCTCTGCAGGAAAAGGGTGAATGTGGGAGGAGCCAAAATGCCTGTTGGCTACCTGTTAGGTCCAATCACTGAAACCATCTCTGGCAATATCCAAATTGAAGTAGGTTCTCAGTGAGTCAGCAGGTCGGGGCAAATGGTACTCACCAGGTTGATACATATACAAACTTGAAGCCAGTGCTGCCTCTGAGGACACTCAGCCAACATTTCACAGTACACCAAGACTAGCTGCCCGCTGCCAGCTGCCACCTGCATGGGGCCTGAAGACATTTGTGGTGGGGTGGGTTCTGGGGGCATCATCAGGGTAAGGCCAGCAGAATTTATCAGGCTAAAACAGATCAATATTTAGTCATGTGGATGGACAGTTTTGCACAGGAATGGTGGCTCCAGTCATGAATGTGAGGGGGAAAAGACCCTCACCCTAAAGCCACAGAACTCAGTCTCTGACATCCGTTTGTCTGCCTAGACATCCTAAAGATCCCTCCAAGAAAGCCTGCACTGCCAACTCAGGCTGGAGGGTGCAAGCTTGGCAGGGCAGGTATACAGGTATTTGGGAGGGGAGAACTAATGCATTCCACAGGCTGATGCCCTGGGGAGGGGAATGCTCAACCCAAGAAATATAGCATTTGTGGACTGTGGTGGGAGAGGGATTCAACACAAGGACCTTGGTGGCTGTCCCTTTAGCTTTCTACCTAAAGCCACACAACCCAGTCTCACCCTGTATGACTCCAGTCTGCTCTGAGCCACCTTCTCTCCCCTGGAGCTTGAAGTGTGTGGCTGTAAACATTTTCTGCACTAACTTTTTAAGAGGACTCCTGGGTTTCTGGCAGACTCCTTTCTCTTCCTGGTAGATGGAATCTCCACTGAATTTCACACTCAGGTCTTAAGTGGGTCTCACTTCCTGTTCTGGTGCTCCAGGCTGGGGAGCCTGTGTGGGGTTGAGCCCATTGCTCCTGAGAGTGGATCTTTGTAAGTGAAATATCTCTCCAGATTCTCAACTGCTGCACGTGTGGGGCCAGCTCTTTCTGTGCCTCAGTCCTTTCTATCAGTCTCCATGTGGCTTCTTCTGTAAATCCTTGGTCATAAGACTTCTGTTCAACTGGACTTCAGTTGGTTATTTCGGTTGATTGTTCTAAAATTTAGTTATAATTCTGGTTTGATCCTGCGAGGAGGTGAATGTAACTTCCACCTACTCCATCACTGTATTGGATCCTGTTTTTTTAATTAAAGTACTATCATTGAATCATCTCTCTTTTACCCATTATGTGTTTTGTGCAAAAAAATAATTCAACTTGTTAAAATATGTTTTCCATATTCCGCGAATTCAGGAACTGTCTTGTCCCATCATCTCTGCTATTTAGTACTGTGCCTAGCTCATGATAGTTGCTCAATAAATATTTGTACAATTAATATATACTCTTGAAAGTGTAATATATACTCTTGAAAGTGTATAAAGTTTAGCTGTTTGTGATCATTGCTAATTAACACAAGTTAATATCTTGTGTTAATAAGATATTAACTTGTGTTAATATCTTATTAACACAATAAACAATTACAGCATAACTAGAACAATTAACTTTTTTTTAAATTTGGCATTTTTGAACTAAATCCCCAGAAGAGAATAAACTGATATGTTGTAGATATGATCCATAGCAGAACTTAAATTATAATCTTAGCTTCCCGAGCACAGTGCCATAGCTCTAGGAGGCTTATTAGCTCTAGGGGGCTAAAGAGAATTACTCAGCTACACAAATCATGTTGCCTTTACAGTATGTAAAAACAGTGTCCTTTGGACATGAAAAAATGAACTGTGGGTGTATGAAAGCCAAGCCATGCAGGGCCAGAGGGAAACCATAGCCTCCTCATCTCCATTTTGCTCTTCATGGCAGGAGAGGGACCAGGTGAGGATCACAGCCATCTCTGCCTTTGGGCACATGTTACATAGAGTCAACCAATTCAAGCCTGGACACACCATCCAGAACCATCTGTACAGTTTTTTAGTGCCGCTGCTGCTTAGCTTTCAGGACAACAACACCGAGGTGGTCAAGGTACTGGTGACCTCTGTCCTGCCAGCCTCAGCCTGATTCAATCCTTTCTGCTAGAGCACAGCCCCTTCCCTTTAGTCCTCTTCCCTTTAGCCTGGTCTGGGGTCTGTATTCACTCTATACCTCTTTGCTATCATCTTCTGGGCTGAATCTGAGCACTTTTACCCTCTATTGGGTGCCATCAGTCTTAGGCTAATATGGTTTTGCTCCCTAAAGCTAATTATGTACTTTGACATGCATGACAAGGCCCCTGATCCCAGCTACTAATCTCAACCAAACCCCTCATGGGCTAGTTCATGGTCTGGCCTAGCTCTGCAGAGTTGTAGGAGTGAGACTTAGGATTTCCTTGTCTCCATCCCATAGGCCTGTGGAGCAGCCCTGACTGAGTGGACTAATGTGATTGGCTGGTCATCCTTCACACAGACGTTTCAGCATACCACCCTCAGTGATCACCTCCAGGTGTTGGAAGAAACATGCAAGTACCTGGTGAGTGAGAGTCTCTGAGGAAGCTGGGTTACAATATGCATGCTATGGACTCACTGGCAGGTTAGGTGGGTAAAGAGGAGAGGGCTGACAGAAGATGTATTCTTTCTTTTTCTTGATTCTCATTCTTTCTCATCAGCAAACTCTGAGAACCCACATTTGGGATGCCAGCCCCTGGTTCTCCATATTTGATCTTCTTAGCATTCCAAACTCTGCCTTCAGTGGTTAGGGACGTCATGCAAGGTTAGTAAATGCCAATGGGATAGAAGCCTTCTGGTTAGAGGGAGAGATATAGACAGGAGTTCTTAGGGCTTGAGATCAGCAGTCATGATGGTAAAGGTCTGTGGCTTCAGTGACCTCAGTGAAGTCAAGAACAAGCATAGACCAGAATCCCTGTTGAAAAGTAAATATTTAAGAGCTACGCAAGTAAGTTAGGAACTAAATGAGTAATTCTAGTATTGTGAATTGGAATGCCTTACATAGATAGAGCACTTTACAGTTTACACTTTTACATTCATTATCCCATTGGAGCCATTGGTAGGTTAGGCAGGTTTTATTTTAACACTTCAGATGAAAAAACTGAGGCCAGCGTCAGGGCCAGTATTCAAACCTGGGTCTCCTAGCTCTTTATCAGTTGTTTTCTTCTTTATCGTGTTGGTACCGAGGAGAAAAATTCTCTTTATGAACTTCCTGCTGAGTCTGCACTTTTGTTGGGTTGGGGCTTTCTGAGTGTATAGATTCAAATAGTTTAAGCTGACTGAAGACAGAAAATGCTGCTGCTTGTGGGCAAGGTGAGAGGACCATGGCTGCAAGAAGGTCTCCAGTAGAGTTCCCAGCAGCCCCCTCTCCTTGTCAGCATTACTCCTCTTTGACTTTGCAGGTGAGCACATGCAAAAGACAAATAGTGGGAGAGTTACTGTTTCAGAGCTTCGGCTTCCTGAAGAGCTCGAAGTCCTTCCTACGGACAGCTGCAATCCGTTTCATAGGTAAGGTAGTCCCTTCTATTGATTCCTCCCCTCTCTCCAGCAGGAAAGCTCTCCTTGACCTTTTGCTAAAGGGCTAAACCAGAACCATGGTATGATGAAGTTGGTCATATCCTTTCCTAGCTCTGACCTGATTAGAGATGTTGGGCTGTCAGACCCCAAATTTTGTGTTAGAAAGGCTTGGGGAGGAAGAAGAAGCTCTCTGCCTTTGTCCTGGCTCAGTGTGCATCTATCCACTTTGTCAGCATGCTGCTCTGTGAAGAAGAGAAATGTATGCATTTGGAAGGAGAAAATGCTTCAATTGGAACCCCATAGATTTCCCAAAATAGTTTTTGTTTTAAACTATAACTACAGGCCCAGTGCATGAAATTCATGCACAGGGTGTCCCACCCCCCCCACCCTCACCCCCCAGTCCAGCCGGCACCCTCTCCAATCTGGGATGTCTGATTGCCAGTTTAGGATTGAGCCTAAACCAGCATTAAGAAATCCCTCTCACAATCAGGGACCACTGGCTCCTAACTGCTCACCTGCTTGCCTGCCTGATTGCCCTTAACTGCCCTGATGCTGGCCTGGTCAACCCCAGCTGCTCCAAACTATCCCCTCCACACACACACACACACACACACACACACACACACACACACACACACACACATCGGCCTGGTCACCCCTTACTGCCCCCCCCCGCCATCCTGGTCGCCCCCAACTGTCCTTCACCCACCCTACCCCCACTGGCCTGGTTGCTCATAACTCTCCTCACCCATCCTGGTTGCCTCTTACTATCCCCTCTGCAAACCTGGGCACCCCTAACTGTGTACCCGCTCCTCCACCAGCCTGGTTGATCCTAAATGCCCCACCTCCAGCCTGGTTTCCCCTTATTGCCTCCATGCCAGCCTGGTCACCCCCAACTTCCCCCACACACATACCGGCCTGGTCACACCTCACTGTCCTCTTCTGCTAGCCTGGTTGCCCCTGCCGGCCTGGTTGCCCCATGCAGCCTGCTGCTCAGTCATTTAGTGGCCCCTCAGTAACCAACCCCCTGCCTGCCAGGTCGCCCCATATAGTCTGCTGCTGGATTATTTGGTCGCCCCCTCACTAACCCACCTGCTGGCCTGTTTGGTCTTCTATTCAGTTGCAATGGTCACTTAGGCTTTTATCTACAGTATATAGGTAACAGTATGTGTTAATGTTAGAAAGCATAAAATATTCAGACTGGCTGAAAAAAGATAATAAATAATGCCAGAACTTATATCATTTGGATTTACCCACTACTAACACCCTAGAAATTTTTTTTCTTAAAAATATGCTACACAGACACAGACAGATACACACACACATACACACACACACACACATTCATATGCACACACACATATATAGCACTTTTAAATATACATATATTTTTTTGATTTTAGAGAGAGAAGAAGGGAGAAATAGAATCATTGATTGGCTATCTCCTGCATGTCCCCTACTGGGGATTTAGCCAACAACTCAGGCAGGTGCCTTGACTGGAAATTGAACCATGATCTCTTGGTTCCTGGGTTGACACTCAATCACTGGACTCTCAATCCAGCAGAGAACTTTTATTTATTTATTTATTTATTTATTTATTTAAATATATTTTATTGATTTTTTTACAGAGGTGATGGGAGAGGAATAGGGAGTTAGAAACAACATCGATCAGCTGCCTTCTACACACCCCCTACTGGGGATATGCCCACAACCAAGGTACATGTCCTTGACCAGAATTGAACCTGGGACCCTTCAGTACACAGGCCGATGCTCTATCCACTAAGCCAAACCAGTTAGGACAAACTTTTAAAAAACAAACTATGGTCCACAGCTGTATCACAAATACATGCATTACATACTCATCAACATTGTTTTTAATAACTACATAATATTAATTCTATTGCATAGATGGATTTATGAAACTAGTTCTTATAGTTGAATATTGAGACTGTGTCATCTTTTGTTTTTATAGGCAGGGACACAGTGGTTACATCTCTGCATGTTATCATGATTATTTTGTTAAGATACCTTTCTTAAAAGTAGAATTGATGGGCCCAAAGGATATGCAGAATTTTAAGGATGTTGGAACTGCCCTCTAAAAAGTTAGATTTAGCCGAGACCAGTTTGGCTCAGTGGATAGAGCATCGGACTGCGGACTGAAGGGTCCCGGGTTCGATTCCGGCAAGGGCATGTACCTTGGCTGCGGGCACGTCCCCAGTAGGCGGCGTGCAAGAGGTAGCTGATCCATGTCTCTCATCGATGTTTCTGACTTTCTATCCCTCTCCCTTCCGCTCTGTAAAAAAATCAATAAAATATATATTTTTAAAAAAATAAAAATAAATAAATAAAAATAAAAAGTTAGATTTATTTTCTCTTGTCACCAGTATGTATATGAGTATCCATTTCGCCAAACATTTGACAACCCTAGGTAATATGTTTTTTAAATTATTACCAATTTGATAGGTGGGGGGAAAAAAAGAAGCTTGTAGTTTTGGTTAATTTTTTTTCATCAGCAACTAGGTTTTGTATCTTTTCCTGTTTGTTGGCAATCTGTATTTTATTTTTATAAATTATTGCCTGTGCCCTCTGTCCATCTTTCCATTGGTGTAGGAGCCCTATGAAGTCTAACATCTTTGGCACAAGCTGCACTTATCACCTGGGTCACAGCTGCTCTGAGGGTTGTTCTTTCACCAAGACCCTGACACGCAACCAGCAAGGCATCTCTCACATGCCTTCCTTGCTAAAATTGTTTTATAAATCCTTGTTCACTACTGAGCCTTGGGAAAGGGATGGCCCAAAGGCCCAGCAGTTCTGGAAGGACTTTACATCTGCTCTGTCTTTAGGATTAGTAGCTGAGAAGATAAACCTGCGTAACATACATGAGGATGATGTGCAGCTGTTACAAAATGGTGAGTCTGTGCCTCGCACCTGGGTTCTGGGTTCCAAAAGGGGATGGGGCAAAATAGAAAGGAGGAAGGGGAATTCCTTAAGGACACGTCACATTATTTTTTTTTTAATCTTTATTGTTCAGTTTATTAATTACATTGTTCCCCCGTGTTTTTTTTTCTCCCTATAGCTCCCCTCCACCGGTACCCATCCCACCCTCCACCCTCACCTCCCCACCACTGACCTCTCCCATAGTTGCATGATTTTTGTCCAGTCTCTTGCTGCACTTCCCACTCCCCTTTTCTCCCCAAGAATTGTCAGTCCATTCCCTCTCTATGCCCAGGATTCTGTTAAATTCACCAGTTTATCCTGTTCATCAGATTGTTAATTCACTTGATTTTTAGATTCCTTTGTTGATAGATGTGTATTTGTTGTTCATAATTTATATTTTTATCTTTTTCTTCTTCCTCTTCTTAAAGAATATCTTTCAGCATGTCATATAATATTGGTTTGGTGGTGATGAACTCCTTTAGCTTTTTCTTATCTGTGAAGCACTTTATCTGACCCTCAATTCTGCATGATAGCTTTGCTGGGTAGAGTAATCTTGGTTGTAGATTCTTGCTGTTCATCACTTTGAATATTTCTTGCCACTCCCATCTGGCCTGCATCGTTTCTGTTGAGAAATCCGCTGACAATCATATGGGTGCTCCCTTATAGATAACTGTTTTTCTCTTGCTGCTTTTAATATTCTCTCTTTGTCTTTTGCTCTTGGCATTTTAATTATGCTGTGTCTTGGTGTAGTCCTCTTTGGATTCCTATAATTTGGGGTTCTGTGCGCTTCTTGGACTTTTAAGTCAATTTCTTTCACCAGGTGAGGGAAGTTTTTGGTCACTATTTCTTCAAATAGGTTTTCATTGTCTTGCTCTCTCTCTTTTTCTGGCACCCCAATAATTCGGATGTTGGTATGCTTGAGGTTGTCCCAGAGGCCCCTTACACTATCTTCAATTTTTTGGATTCTTTTGGTTTCTTGCTTTTCCAGCTGAGTGGATTTTACCTCTTTGTATTTCAAATCTTTAACTTGGTTCTTGGGGTGCTCTAGAGTACTTTTAGGTCTTTGTATAATATTTTTTATTTCAGGCAGTGTATGCTTAATTTCTGGTGGGTCCTTTTTCATATCCTTGAGGGTCTCGTTCATATCCTTGTAGGTCTCATTCATTTCCTTGTAGGTCTCATTCATTTCCTTGAAGGTCTTGTTCATTTCCTTGCAGGTCTTGTTCATTTCCTCATAGGTCTTGTTTATTTCCTTGTAGGTCTCGGCCTTTTCTAGGAGCCTCTTGAAAAGCCTTATAACCGTGGTTTTAAATTCTATGTCCAGTCGGGTTTTTTTCCTCCATTTCTTTCACATCTGATTTCTTTCCATGTCTCTGCATGGTGGCTGCTTTCCTGAGTTGGTCGATTAGCTTTGTGTGGTAGATGTCCTCTAAGGGACACTGGCTCAGCCTCCCCAGTTACCTGAGGTGGATATGGGTTGCACAGTCTTGTTGAAGTTAAGCCTAGATAAATCGTTGTCAGCACTTGGAGGGGTTGGCCTCCAGGCCAATTGGCTGTGAGGTTCAGCTGTGCTCAGGTTGGATGGGCGGAGTCTCGGGGTCAAGCAGGCAGCATCAGCTCCGCCCTATGCAGCCACAGAGTCTCTGTGCCAGGTGGCAACGGCCGCCAGCACCTCTGAGAGAGAGAGCCGCTGCCAAACTCCACCAGCTCCCGGAGAATTCAGCCTCTCCCCAAATGAGTCTGCACACCCAACGTCTCACCCAGGGTTGCAAAACAATGCAGTCTGATGGTTTCCTGAACGAGAAAGCAAGTCATGAGTGCTCTCTGCGCGGTCAGGCAGCTGCGCTGTTCCCAAGTTCATGCGCACTCTTCACAAGCTCACCCTCTCCACAAGCCCGCAGACCCCTGCAGCACCCGAGCTTTGGCGTGCCCTCCCACTGTCCAGTTTTTACCCCGTATGATTGTGGGTTCCCTGAACTTCGCCCGGAGCTCTTGAGTCAGTGCAATGGGACATCTTTGTCTCCCCCGTTCAAGAAAAGTGGCCGGGTTTTCAGCCACCCACCCTATTAGCTGGCACACTCACTGCTCCAAACCGATCTCCGTGCATATCTTCAACGCTGTTTGCCGCCGCTCCTCTGAGTCACAGTGTCCTATCTTAACTTTAATTTTGTGGAATTTTCACTCAGCCAGCTTTCCGGTAATTCTGGATGATGTTTGTTCTTTCATTAAGTTGTAGTTTTGAAATTGCTGTGTATGGCAGCAAGATAGGTGTTTACCTATGCCGCCATCTTGGTTCTCTTCAGGAGAGGCCGACTTTATTTATTTATTGATTGATTGATTGATTGATTGCAGTATAACTTCTATTTAATAGTAGTACATGTTTTCCTTTCCCCCCTCCCTATTATCCCCTACCCCCCAGCACAGGTCCCCACCCCCCCTCCCCACCCCAGTGTCTTTCATTCATTGATTATGCTCATACAAGTCCTTCGGTTGATCTCCCCTGGCATTCACCTCCCATCCATCCAAGCCTTCCCCCTGTAGCTTGACAGCCTGTTCAATGCCTCCCTGCCTCTATATCAATCACTCTCCCCTGTTTCTTTTCTTCAAAAATATCTTGCCTCTGCATACTAGAAATAAATGTATAAGAACAAAAAATGTTTCAGTCTCAGTTTCAATGTCCAACTGTTCTGAGTCCCAGTTTCAGCATCAAATAGTTCTTTATGTGTACATGACAGCAATGGTATCCAGGTGGTGGACACATCGTAGCAATGCAAGATCCATCCTCTCTGGTTTGGTCCTAGGCTGCCTGCAGACATGCACAGCTGCCGACTGCTAGCATGGCAAGGTGTCGTCAGTGTCCCCCATCTCTGGACCATCTTCATGACTGGAACAGATCCGTCTGTTCCTCACAGTCGCAGGAACCCACATGGTCTTGGAGTTGTTCTCTGAAAACACACAAACACATTCTTGACCAAAAGTTAACAGAGGGATCCTCTCTGCAAAATAGACTTGGGATTCTTTTTATTTTTGCCTAAATGATTTTCCTTTGGCTTATTTTGACACCATGTGTGTTTTTTCACGGATGTCCTGCAGTTGGTTTTACAAATGGAAGTTACTTTTCTGGAGTAAGGATTTTCTAGATGTATTTTACTTATAGGATATTTTTCCTTACATGATATTATCCCACTGCCCCCCTTTTTTGGATTAATGGGGGCTTTTGGAAATTTTAGCTTGCAGTCTTGGTAATTTTAAATTTTAATTTTTTGCACACAAATATGACTGCTTTAGGTTCTTTGTATGTTAGGCAATTTTACAGTGAGATGAACTACTAATAGATATTTTAGTTAATGTTTTAGGAAAAGCTTTTTGTCCAGTACACTTAAATTTTCTTGAGTATTCACTTATTTCACTTGGCCAATTTAAATTAATCTGAAAACTTGATTACTATTTTACTGTCAATTTTAATACTCAAGCAGAAATCTTAGTTTACCCTGTAAATACTAGTGGAAAGGAATATTTGCATTTTTGAGTAGGTTCTGAGCATTCCTGGTAATAGACTGAATTTAGATATAGTGCAGCTATTGCTGGCTGAGTCTCTGTCTGCCACCTGGGTCCCAGTCTGAGTTGTGCATGGGAGGCGAGGCAGCCGTGGGGGTAGGAGACCTCCCTCAGGAGGGGTGAGAATTCAAGCCTCTGCAAGGTTTGTGGATGGGGGTCTGTGCCCCACCTCTGTTGACCTTTAGTTCTCTCCTGTTGGCCCCTCTGCAACTGTGCCTGTCTTAGGTTGTTCCTTCCCTGAGGAATCTTACCCGTCTCTGGCTAACTAGCCGTCCTCTGGGGCCACACAGGGTGATGTGAGGTTCAGTCCTGTCTCCTTTGTAGTCTATGCCCCCGTGGGAGAGGCCGACTTTAAAGCCACACTATTTTAAGTAAAGTTTACTCTTAGCAGTATAAAAGTTATATATAAAGTTTAAGTGAAGAGAAGTAAGAGAAAGGTAACATTATTTATCATCATACCAGTTAGATAAAAGCACTGCTAACAACACATTCCTATCACTGTCCCTTCCTCCCATGCTCTGGCCTGACCCTGCACTTGTGGGTAAGGCAGACACGGTTCCTTCCCACCTGAAGAACATGTAGTTTTGTGTTCTTTTTGACTGTCTTAAAATATTTTAAAATTAATTTATACTTATAGAACACCTGATATATCAATATGTAAGTTATTTCCAATTATTTGCTATTCAAACAATGCTATCATGAACAGTCTTATATATGCCTCTTTATATGCAGGTGTAATTTTTCCTCCAGACTAGATACTACAAAGTAGACTTTTATCATGCATGTTGAACTTAACAAAGTTTAAAGTACAACAACAATTTAACCTTTCCTACTATGTTGGCATGAATTGCAATCACCACCATTCCCAATTTACAGGCTTTTATTAAGCAATATGTTAGGTCCTTTTTTAACCCATAATTTATATGCTATGATTATTTGTTACTTTATACAAAACATAAATTTATAAAGTGTTACATGCTCACCATTCCTTTTTATATTTCTGACTGGGGTCATTTTGTATGTCTGACAGGGGTCATTTTTCTCCATCCTTCCAGAAGCAAATCTTTTAGAATTTTCTTTAGTGCTGGTATCCTTTTTAAAAAATCCTCACTGGAGGCTATGTTTATTGATTTCAGAAGGAGAGAGGAGAAGAAGGAGAGAGAGAGAGAGAGAAAGAGAGAGAGAGAAAGAGAGAGAGAGAGAGAGAGGAACATCCATCAGTTGCCTCCTGTACATGCCCGGATAGGGGATAGAACCTGCAACATTTTGGTGTAGGAAATGACACTCCAATCAACTGAGTCACCTGGCCAGGGCTAGTGCTGGTATCTTGGTAATATACTCTCTTGGATTTTGTTTTGTTTGTAAGAATTTATTCTTAGCCTCATCCTTGCAAAATAACTTTACTAGTTATATAATTCTAGACCAACAGTCATTTTCTCTCAGCACTGTGAAGACATTGTACTATCATTTCCTGACTTTCTTTGTTGCTAACTAGAAGCCTGCCATTCTCGTTTTTCTTCCTTTGTAGGTAATCTGTCCTTCTCCTCTGGTTGTTTTAAGATTTTTTTAAGTGTTATTTAAAAGTATAGAGAACAATATAGTAACCAGGTACCCATACCCCAATTTCAGCAAATAGCAACTCACGGTCACCTTTTCTTTAAAAAAAAAAAAAAGTATATATATATATTTCTTGTTATTTTCTATTTCAGAAAGAGGAAGGGAGAGGGATAGGAAGATAGAAACATCAATGATGAGAATGATCAATCCCCTGCCTCCTGCATGCCCCCTACTGGGAACTGTGATCGCCGCAGTGCTTATCTAACACCTAGGTATTTGTGGAGGGTGTAGTCCTGCCTTCCTCACTAGAATGTAAACTTCATGAAGCAGGCATGTGCCCTGGCCAGGAATGGGACAGTGACCCCCTGGTTCATGATTCAATGCTCAACTACTGAGCCACGCTGGCCGGGGCTCCATTATTCTTAATCTTACCAGAGTCCTAAAAAAGAGGTAGAGAATGAAAGTTGGTGGTGTAGAGAAAGAGGAGCTTCCATTCCCAATGTCCATCAGAAGAGAAAATTTTATCTCCCCTTTCAATACCCTTTGTTTCCTTCAGTCCCTGGATAGCCACACCTGTTTTATATAGGATGTACTTGTACTGACTCCATGCAATTGCGCTCTAGTAATTACATTTGTTAATTATTGAAAATCTACTGTATACTATGTACTATTCTAAGCATGGGATACTGCAGTGAACAAAACTAATAACCTTCCCTTCATGAAGTTTACATTCTAGTGAGGAAGGGAGGACTACACCCTCCACAAATACCTAGGTGTTAGATAAGTACTGCGGCGATCACTGACTCCATAAGGCAAAGGATAAGAAGAGACAGAGATGGGTCAGGGGTACCCCTTTGCTATGGGACATTTAAGCAGAGAGCCAGAGGAAATGAGGGAGTGAACCCATGATTATTTGAGGGAAAAGCACTTGGCATGTACAAGGAAGAACAAGAAAATCAAGTGATGGCATGGAGTGAGCAAAAGGAAGGGCAGCAGGTGGTGAGATCAGAGAACAGCAGTGGGGCCAGATTCACGCGGCCATTAGCCATGGTCAAGATTTAGGGTTTTACTTGACTGTAGGGGTGCAACATTGAACACAGTTCTTAACTCTGCTAATGGACGCTGGGAAGAGTTCAGGCTGCTTATGATTAATGGTGGGTGGTATAATTCATTCCAGCACCAAATAGAAATGATTTTTTAATTATTTATCCTTCACTATTTTTTTTACCACAGTTTCCTTCCTTGATGTAGAGACAAGATGAAGAGAATTTTGCTTTTATACCTCCTGTTCCTATGCCTCCGCCCTTTTGTAGTTAAGAGTATTACGTGTTTGTCTGAAAGTCCTGACATGAATGCCATGGGTTTGTTGTTCTGATGTTGCAGATGCCTATCCTCAGGGGGTTTGTCCTCTGGTTTGAGCCCAATTAGAGTTTTCTGGTGCCTGGCGTGAGGTAATACTTTGGGAATGCTGTTTTTGAAGAAGTGGTGGAATGCTGTCTCAGAGGAAATGCCTAGCACACACTGGAATAGACAAGTCCTTGTTGTCTTTACAGCTCTTTTGTCCAAAAAGTAAAATGTCAATGACTTCTAAGGGTACTTTCTTCCTCAAAGTCAGCATTATTCAGACCAGCTTCAAATTCTAGATCTCTTCTAATGAGCCATGTGAACTTGGGACAGTTACTTTGCCTCTGTGCCTCAGTTTCTCCATTTGCATCCTGAGGATAATAGTGCTGATCTTAAACATTGTTTTGAAGATTGGACACAAAACATGGGAAGCACAAAACATCTATGCTGAACCGACTCAGGCATCTGGGCCAGGGAAAGGGGTAATACTGGGAGGGCAGGTAGGGAGTATACTTGTCGCTATGATCAAGGAAAAATCAGTTTGTTTGTTGCTTCCCAGAGTGTAGCCATGCTACTGCTAACACATGAGGGCTTGAACCCTGGCTTCATTTCTGACTCTGACATTTTGTATGTTGGCTGCCTTCTCTTAGGTTTTACAGTTGAGGTCTCTACTGTATAGTAGACACCTATTTCAGCTACAGTAGGGCAAATTCAGGGAAAGTATATCCAAAATGGAAATCCTAGACTCCTGTATCAGAGAACTCACCTTGCTTTCCTCTCCTTACCCAGCCTCCTAGAAAGATGCCCAAATACCTAGATAGAATTTTTTTCCCAAGAAAAATAATTCTAATTACGCTTCTACTCATATCTAGTGCCGAACAAACCTCGAGACGTGGTTCTTCAAAGAATTGTATATTTTTCTGTATAGTGTAAGGCCAACTCTTTTTTTCTGTTCTAAATGAGATCAACATGAAGCTGTAAACTTTGATGGGGCTGGTTGGCTTTTAGATTTGTTGAGACAATATTCTTCCTGCCCCTTTTATCCTTTGCACTAAGTAATTTCCTGTCTCTAACACTCTGTTCCCACTTAGCTCTAAACTATGCACCCCCATTCCTTAACTGTACCACTTTGACAGCTCCCGACATCCTGTTACTCTCTCTACAATACTTCTCATGCACTAGCCAGGTTCGTCTTGTAACAAGTACACTGGATCATATCACACGTTGCTTAAACCCCTTCAGCGGTTTTCTACCACTCTCTGAGTCAAAGTCTGGTCCCTTACCCTGGGCCACAGGCCCTGAAAAATCTGGCTTCTGAGTTCTCTCCACCCTTAGTCTACATCATATCCCCCTCACTAGAAGGGGCAGCCACACTAGCCATTTTCTGTACTATGACTCGATCCCTGCCTCCCACTGTTGGAGTTTCTGCCCTTGATCTTCATGGAGCTGTTTTGGAGGCTGCTTCTTATTCTTGCCATCTCAGCTCAAATGTCACCTTTATTTAGATAGGCCAGTCAGAGGCACTCCCTGACTGGCCTAACTAAAGGGGGCCTTCCCAGTTTGTTGTTCTCGTCATTCTGTTAAATTTCCTTCTTTGCACTTAATTTATGTTTACTTGTTGTTTTTTCCTCCACTAGAATATTGTATTTTTTTAATATTTTTTATTGATTTCAGAGAGAAAGGGGAAGGGAGAGGGAGAGAGAGATAGAAACATCAATGATGATAATTATTGATCAGCTACCTCCTGCATGCCCCACACTGGGGACTGAGCCTGCAAACCTTGCAGGTGCCCTGACCAGGAATCCAACTGTGGCCTCCCGGTTCCTGAGTTGATGTCCAGCTACCGAGCTACACCAGCTGGGGTAGAATGTTAAGTTTTTGACTGTGTGGAATCTGTCTTTCTTATTCATCGCTGTATATCCAGCACATAGGACTGTGCTTGATGATAGTAAATCTCAATTAATAGTTGTTGATTATTGTTTATAACAGTGAAAAATTGCAAACAACTTTATTGTTCACTAATAAGGTGTTCATCAAAGAAATTATGGTAGAATAATGTGATTGGATATTGTGTCCTATGGGATAATATTTGATGGGAAGAAAAAATGTTAATCCTATTTTTGGGGGGAAAAAAGGTGTCTATGTTAGATATTTAAGAAATATTGCAAGGACATGTATGAAAATTTTTTTTCTGGGTTTGAGTGCTTTTTCTTCCTTTCCTTTTTAAAAAAACAATTTGTAATTGAACATTTTCTAAATAAAACAATATGACTTTTACAGTGACAAAAAGGTATTCTAAATGAAGTTATAGTATAATGGGACATGTGGGGTGGAAAACAATGGTGTTTGTGTAAACAGTCTTTGGAGATTGAGAATCTGAGTTGACTTCCTTTCTGGTTTCAGCTCTTGAAAGTATGAAGAATGATCCTGTGGAATCTAACCAGATTTTGGGGAGTACTTTTCTGAAAAATATTGAGGAATATGTTCATCCTGAGGACAGCTCTACTTCCATTATAAGTACTCGCTTCTTCAGATTATCTAGCAGGAAAGCCCGAAAAAGAAAGAGGCGCCTATTTATGTCTAGCAGACGGGAAGGTGATAGTTATTCCTATCAGCAGAGGAATTGGCTCCTACGCTCTCTAAATTTACTGTACACCTGGTGCAAAGGAGGGTAAAAAATACTCCCCTTATAAGAGGCAACTTAGAAAAGTCAACACAGTCACTAGCACCAAAGTCTGAAAGTCCCTCTGAAGAAACTGAATTGATCCAAAAACAAGCTGCTCCTGAGTCACTGTGAAGATTTAGAACTGGTGGCCAAAGCCTTTTCCAGTTGTTTATCCAGATGTCGATGCTTGACTCTACCATAGTCTCCCCCACCTTTTGTCCAACTGGGTGGGCTACTTTGGTTTATCTCCAAATAGGTAGTTTTGATCTTAGACGACATAGTATATTCCTTGTTCATTGTCTCCCCTAGGGTATTGTTAGCTATCAGTCTATACATTTGTAAATAAAAGTTAGTTTTTCATTCTAAAACAAAATGGCTTCCATCCTTGTTTTGAGGGGTGGGGGTAAACCTGAGTGACAGCAACAGCTCTGGAAGCAGTTCCTTTCACCTTCAGGTAAAGTTTCAAATGACAAAAGGGAGGAGTAGGGTGATAGAATCACATGGTAGCTAGTTTTTAATCTTTTCCCCCCACCTCTACACAGGTTACATGAGATTAACATGCTTGACAAATTTCCACGGGTATATTCAGATTTAGAGATGAAAGGCGGGCTTCAGGTTACACACAGGGGAGCAGCAATAATTCTAACTCTCATTCAAAAAGCACACCAGATTGCCACGAAAGCACATTATTGTTGAGATAACTTTGAATCCATTCTAATTTATTTTTTAAATTATTCTAGAACTTAGATTTGAATGCTTGCTCCCTCTACCATATACCAATTGTTACTGATTAGTTCTTCGTATTATTTCAATACTCCTTGTGCCCGACTTTTCATCTACAACATGATATTATACCTCCTGGGTAATGTCCTCCCTTCTTCCCTGTTTATTCTTTTAAACTGTGTATTTATTTGCCCAGAACAAAGAAAATGTATCCCATCCTTCCTTGCAGATAGGTGTGACCATATAACTAAGTTCTGACCAAGTGGGTATAAGGGAAAGTGGCATATGCAACTTCCAAGAAGTGCTCTTAAAGGGCAGGGGAACATCCATTGTTGTACCACCTGTCTTCCTAGTGACTAGACTGTAGATATGGTTGGAACTAAGCATCTGCCTTGGACCATCAGGAGGAAGTGACAGCAGAGCCAAAAGATAGAACCTAGATCAGTTATGAGAACAGAGCTCTTTTCCAGTTTGGATAGCTTACCCTGAAGACTGTGTTTATCTGGGGGGGATGTGGTAGACAGAAAATTTTATCTATTTTAACCAATCTTGACTTTTCTATCACCACCAAACCCAATCCTGATGGATTTACTTAATCTTTAAACATTGCTGTAAGGATTAAAGGAGATCCTATCTAATAAAAGAGTAACATGCAAATGTGGCCGTACCTTGGCTGCTGATTGGCTATGCTACCAGCCAATCAGAAGCAGGGGGTGGGGTCAAGGGGCGGGGCCAAGCGGTGCGGGGGGGGGGGGGCTAGGCCCCAGGGGTGGAGACAAAGCAGTAGCAGCAGTGAGCACCACGGTGCCCTGGCTGCCTGAGCTTGGAGGCGGCTGGGGGGGGGCAGGGCGCGGTGAGCACAGGAGGCGGCCAGGGGGCTGGGCAAGCGGCTAGGGCGCGGGAGCGGAGGTGAGCGCCCAGCCCCTGGGGCCGGGTGGTCACAGGCAGCTGGAGCTGAGCTGAGCAGGGAGATGGCTGAGGCTTTAGGCCTTGGGCAGGCTGGGGGTGAGCCATCAGTTGGACATCCCCTAAGGGCTCCCAGTATGTGTGAGGGTCAGGTTGGGCTAAGGGACCACCACCCCCCGATGCACAAATTTCATGCACCGGGCCGCTAGTAATCACTATAAAGAGCTTAGCCATTTGTCTGGCATGAAGTAAGAAGGCAATACTTTTTTTCCAAAGTCATGAAACAGTTAGGCTATTGGAACTTAGTTCTGAGAACTTTGAAAGGGGTGAAAAGACCAGAGAACTAGTTCCCACTTTGGTCAAATTCACTAATTTTACTTCTTTGAAATTAGCAGTGATCAGAATGATTTTAATTGCTTCTAAATTTTATTAACTTTTAGATAAAATCTTTTTGAAATTTGTTTCTTCATATAAAAATGAGAATATTTAAACTTTCTTCATGGGCTTTACAGAATAAAACAAAATAGTTTTATATACTAGATATATCTAAGTGCTAAATAAATGGCTATAGTTATTACCCAAGTGTCATGGTTAATTTTATGTGTGAACTTGGCTGGGCCATGGTGCCAGTATTGGATCAATTATTCTAAATGTTTCTGTGAGGGTGTTTTAAATCAGATTAACATTTAAATAATTTCAGTAGAGCAGATTATTCTCTACTATAGGCCCTGTGCACGAAACTCATGCATGGGGGCAGCAGGGTTCCCTCAGCCCAACCTACACCCTCTTCAATCCAGAATCCCTCTCACAATCCTGGACCACTGGCTTTAATCGCTCACCTGCCTGCCTGCCTGGTCACCCCTAACTGACCCCCTCCTACTGGCATGTTCATCCCCAAATGCCCCCTCTGCTGGCCTAGTCACCCCTCACTGCCTTCACTGCCAGCCTAATTGCCTCCAACTGCCCCCCCTGCTGGCCTAATTGCCCCCAACTGCCCCCCATACCAGCCAAATTGCCCCAAACTGCCCCCCCTACCAGCCTGGTCACCCCCAATCGCTCCCCCTCCCCACTGGCCTGATTGCCACCCAACTTCCCCTCCTGCCAGCCTGGTCACACCACACAGCCTCCTTTTTCAGTCATTTAGTTGTCCCTCACCAACCCCTCTACTGGCCTAGTCGCCCCATGCATCCTGCTTGTTCAGTCATTTGGTCACCCCTCAGGCCAGCCCTGGGTGGCTGGGCAGCTGACATCCGAGGCTTGCCTGTACCTTGGGCTGGCCCTGGGTAGCTGGGGACTGAGGCGACTGGAAGACTCCAGAGGCATGCACAGAGGGCATGCCCTGCCATGCCATGTGCCTGCCACCCTGATGGAGCTGAGGGAACTTGGCACCACCATCTTGTGGTTGTGGGCGCCGCCATCATTGAGGGCATGGCAGTCAATTAGCATATTCCCTCCTCTTTGGCTGTGTATACCACCATCTTTGAGGGTGTGGCAGTCAATTAGCATATTCCCTCATTTTTGGCTATGGGTGCCACCATCTTTGTGAAGGTGTGATGGTCAATTAGCATATTCCCTCTTTATTAGATAGGACAGTGGTCAGCAAAATGCGGCTCGTGAGCCACATGTATCTCTGGCCCCTTGAGTGTGGCTCTTCCACAAAATACCACGGCCTGGGAGAGTCTATTTTGAAGAAGTGACATTAGAAGTTTAAGTTTTAAAAAATTTGGCTCTCAGAAGAAATTTCAGTCGTTGTACTGTTGATATTTGGCTCTGTTGACTAATGAGTTTGCCGAGCACTGAGAAGATAACTTGAGTGGGCCTCATTTAGTCGGTTGAAGGCCTGAACAAAGACTGATCTCCCCAGAGCAAGAGGAGATTCTGCTAGGAGAAAGCCTTTTTGTCCAACCGGCAACTGTCCTGAAGTCTTCCTCACGCCAGTCCACCCCATCAGATTTTGGACTCAACAAGCCTCCATAATTGTATGAGCCAATTTCTTAAAATAAATCTGTCAGGATATATATCCTGTTGGTTCAAGGTACATCCATGCTGTCGTATGTGTCAGAATTTCCTTCAATTTTAAGGCTCTTTGCAGATACCACATTTTGTTTATTCATTCATCCACTGATGGACACTTGGTTGCCTCCACCTTTCAGCTATTGTGAATAATGTGTCTAGAAACAGGGAGATTCAAAGATCTGCTCCAGTTCCTGCTTTCACAACTTTTGAGTATATATCCAAAAATGGAATTGCTGGATAATATGGTAATGCTGCTTTTTAATTTTTTGAGGAAGTGCCATGCAGTTCCCCATAGTGGCTGCACCAGTTTACATTCCCATCAGTAGACACAAGGGTTCCAATTTCTCCACATCCTTGCTTACCCTTCTTTTTTTTCCTCCTACCCTTCCTTCCTTCCTTTTTTCCTTCCTTCCTTTCTTCCTTCCTTCCTTCCTTCCTTCCTTCCTTCCTTCCTTGCTTCCTTCCTTCCTTCCTTTCAATAGCCATCCTAATGAGCATGAGGTGGTATCTCACTATGGTTTTGATTTCCATTCCCCTATTAATGATGTTGAACACCTTTTTATGTGCTTGTTGGCCATTTATGTATCTTCTTTGGAGAATTATCTATTCAACTACTTTGCCCATTTTTTAACTGGGTTATCTGATTTTGTTGCTGTTGAGTTGTATAAGTTCTGTATATTTTCTAGGTAGCAGCCTTTTATTGGATATATGATTTGTAAACATTTTCTCCTATTCCATATGTTGTCTTTCACTCTGTTGTTTATTTTGATGCACAGAAGTTTTAAATTTTGTTGTAGTTCAACTTACCTATTTTTACTTTTTCAGCCTTTGTGTTTGTTATATCCAAAAAATGATTGCATCCAATATCATGAAGTTTACCCCTGTTTTCTTCTAAGATTGTTATAATTTATAGTCATGTTTAAAATCATTTTAAGTTTTATAAATAGTGTAAGGTCCACCTTCATTCTTTTGCATGTGGATATCACACACCCCTTTTTTTTCTTAACTATTCACTCCTTCAGAAATCCTATCACTTGCCATAGGTTTAGTTCTTTCACCCAGTGGTGATCAAATTCATACATCCATTCGGCCTCTTTCCTGAATTCTACTTTCCCATTTTCAAACACTATGGAATACCTCTTAGAGTCAGCGAAAGTGGGGCAGCCTGGAAATTCAGTTAAGATTAATTATTGACTATTAGATGAGGAAAGAGAATATGTCCCATGCCCCTACAGTGTGGCTTAATGAGCAAAAGTAGTATAATTAGATGTACACTGGATAATTATCAAATAAACTGAGGTTGAAATAGGTATTATTAGGGTACACGTTTTACTGTTCCAGGGAGAGGCACATGGGATTGGGAACAACTGGTCTCTAGAAAGGTGTTTTCTCTTATAAGACAGGCACATTTCATGGGACTTCCTTGGTGCCTAGGTCAGTGGTCAGCAAACCGCAGCTTGTGAGCCACATGTGGCCCTTTGGCCCCTTGAGTATGGCTCTTCCACAACATACCACATGCAGGTGTACACGTACAGTGCGAATGAAACTTCATGGCCCATAGACAGAAGTCAGTTTTTGGCCTAGGCAAGTCTATTTTGAAGAAGTGACGTTAGAAGAAGTAGGGTGTCAGTCGGTCAGGCAACAGGAGACAAGCACAGGCAGGCTGCGGGATACGCAGCGAAGGGGAGGCACACGTGATTCATGCATGAGCTGAGTGAGCCAGTCAGTCAGCAGTCTCCTTGTGCAGTGATTAGTGCTAGTTGCATCCGCAAATCGCGTGTGAGTGACAAAAGTACCTACTTGAAGCATAAAGTCACCTGTATTTTTCCAACCATCTGCAAATGCTACAGGTATTTTTGTCACTAATTTAAGAATTGTAATTATTTTGTGTTGGTAGCTATCCTATCTAATAAAGAGTAATATGCAAATTGACTGTACCTTTGCTACACCGAATAAGCCATGCCCACAAGCCAATCGCAGGGCGATGGCCTGGTGCCCAGGGGGTGGGGCCAGGCAGTGATGCCGCCCCGATCATCGATCGCAGCAGCGCAGTGGCCGGCTTACAGCCGGGTCCATAAAAGGCCTCTCCTGCAGGGAGAGGCCTTTTCCGGACCCAGCTATAGGCTGGGGCAGGTGGAGAGCGAGGTGGGGCAGCGATGGTGGCTCCCTCCCCCTCCCCCCCATTGATAGCAGCAGTGTGGTGGCCAGCCTACAGCCGGGTCCAGAAAAGGCCTCTCTCTGGGGAGAGGCTTTCCAGACCCGGCTGTAAGCTGGGGTGGGCGAAGGGCAGGGCCAGGGAGCAATTATTGCCCCCCCCCCCCCCCCCGCCCATCAATCACAGCAGCATGGCTGTAAGCCGGAGAGGGTGGAGGGCGGGTCCGGGAAGTGATGGCAGGCCCTCCTAATCACCCCCCCCCCCCCGCATTCAATCGCAGTAGTGCAGTGGCCGGCCTACAGCCTGATACTGCCTGCTATGTCCAGACGGCAACAGGGACTGTGCAGTTCCAGCAGGCACTTCCTGATGTCGCCCACTAGGTCCAGGCGGCGATCAGTATGGAACAGCATAGATAGTGCCTGATGTTTCCCGTGGGCTCCAGACGGCGTTGGGACGAGGAAGGCCCGGGGGGACAGTGCCTGATGTTGCCTGCGGAGTCCTGGCATTGATTGGGACCAGGCAGGCAGTATGGACAGCACCTGATGCCCCCCCGCCACAGAGTCCAGGCGGCAATTGGAACCGGGCAGTTCCAGCAGGCAGTGCCTGAAGCTGTCCGAGGGGCCCAGGTGGCAATCAGGACTGGGCAGTTCCAGCAGGAAGCTCCTGATGTTGCCCGCAGGGTCCAGGCGGCAATCAGGACCTGGCAAGTGGCCTGGACAGCACCTGAAGTCGCTGGGGCGGGGGGGGGGGGGGGTTGGTGTCCATAGACAGGGATGGCCTGGGTCTCCAGGATCACTGTCTGCCCCTGGGCCGCCTGAGGACACTGGTGGAGCAGGCCTGGGTTGAACATTTTAATGAAAATGGGATGCCTGTGTCCCGCCCCACCATGCCCTGTCCCTGGAGAGGAGAGGGAAGTGGGCAGTTAGGAGGCACCTGGGCTCCAAAGTGGCTGGGAACAATTTGCAGGCATGCTACCAGGAAGAGGTGCTGAATCATGAGGATGCAGAGGGCTGGCTGATGAGCAAAGGTGCAGATGAGGCAGCTCTTGCAGGCTCTGAGGTGGAAAAGTGCATCTACAGCCTGATGGACAAAATTGCCCTTCTGAAGAAGGTGTACGATGAGGAGATCACCAAGCTGCAGGCGCAGATCCAGTATGCTCAGATCTCCGTGGAGATGGACGTGTTCTCCAAGTCCGACCTCTCCGCTATGCTCAAGGACATCCACACCAATATAAGAAGCTGGCTGCCAAGAACATGCAGAATGTCGAAGAATGGTACAAGAGCCACTTCACCATGCTGACTGAGAGCTCTGCCAAGAACACCTATGCAGTGCGGGCCAACTACTGCTCAAGGCCAAGACCCTGGAGATGGAAACATGCCGGGGCATGAATGAAGCACTGGGAAAGCAGCTGCGAGAGTTGGAGGATAAGCAGAACTCCAATGTTATTGCTATGCAGGACATGATCAACAAATTAGAAAATGAGTTGAGAACTACAAAGAGTAAAATGCCATGGTATTTAAAAGAATACAAGGACCTCCTCAATGTGAAGATGGCTTTGGACATTGACATTGCAGCTTACAGGAAACTCTTGAAAGATGAGGAGACCCTGCTCAGTTTCACCAACATGGGAAGCATAGCCAGAGGCTACTCCCAGAGTTCCCAGGTCTTTGGTGATCTGCCTATGGTGGTTTTACAGACTAGCTCCTACTTGATGTCTGCTCACTCCTTCCCTTCTTAATACCCCAGCCACGTCCAGAAGGAGCAGATTGAGGTGGAGGAGACCATTGAGGCTGCAAAAGCCAAGGAAAATAAGGATGAACCCCCTTCTGAAGGAGAAGCTGAAGAGGAGGAGAAGGAAGAGGCTGAGGAAGAGGAAGGAGAAGAAGAAGGTGCCAAGAAAGAATCTGAGGATGCAAAGGAGGAAGGAGGTGAAGGTGCCCAAGAAGCTGAGGAGAAGGTGAAGGAGAAGCTGCCCAAAGAGATGAAGGTACTGGGGAGGAGCAAGCAACCAAGAAGAAAGATTGAGTCCCCCTTTCCTTAATTATTTCAGGAATAATCCTCCCAATAATCAACCCCATTACCAACCAAGCAGTTGAGTCCCCAATAGTATATGAATTAAAGTCAGACATTAATATATATAGGATATGACATACTGCCATAACTATAACATATCTACCAATGTTACATATGAGAATACGTACTTCATGAGATAGGAAGACAAATATTATGCTATGACTTTTCTCCTTATACAGAGTATCAGTTTGCTTGCAGAGTGGCTTCCTGGCTTGCTGCCAGCCTGTGCATGGTCCACGCTTATGAGTTCAGGATCTATGACAATGTGAATAATTCAAATGTTTACAATAAAAACACATTAATACATGAATTCACTAATGTTAATGTTAAAATTCATGGTAAAAATAGTCCTTTGAATCTTTGGTGGTTAGAAATTAAAGACCTCAAATCATGTGCAATAAACAGTAAATAAAGTTACACTGAATGGCAAAAAATAAAATTAAAAAAATACATTAGGGGCCATAAAATGTTCAAAGACCTGGAAACCATTCCCATATCAGGAAGGGAAGTCACAGGGTGTATATTATTGCTACAAATACTGTATTTTATACTACTTACAACATATACAATGTAATGTATTAGATGTCTTCCTATCTCATGAAGTATGTATTCTCATATGTAACATTGGTAGATATGTTATAGTTATGGCAGTATGTCATATCCTATCTATATTAATAAAAAGGTAATATGCTAATTAGACCATAAGACATTCCAAATGTCCTTCTGGACAAAGTCCTGGTGGCTGGGCCGAGGCAGAGGCAGTTCGGGTGATCATGCTAGGAGGGGAGGGCAGTTGGGGGTGATCAGGCTGGCAGGACGGTGCAGTTGGGGACAGGCAGGCCAGCAGGCAGAGTGGTTAGAGGAGATCAAGCAGGCAGGCAGGTGAGCAGTTAGGAACCAGTACTCCCGGATTGCAAAGGGATTGTCCGACTGCCAGTTTAGACCAGATCTCACAGGGGTCCCAGATTAGAGAGGATGCAGACCAGGATAAGGGACACACCCCCTCAACCCTCCTCCCTCCCCCGTGCACAAATTTCGTGCACCGGGCCACTAGTATTATTATAAAATGAAACTTTTGGGAGAAACCAAGATGGCACCATAGGTAAACACTTAAACTGCTGCCTCACACAACAATTTCAAAAATACAACTAAAAGACAAAACAGACATCATCCAGAACCACAGGAAAGTTGGCTGAGTGGATATTTACAGCTAGAAGGAAAGAGAAAAGCATACAGAGAATCAGAGGAGCTACAAAAATGGAGACACGCACATGGAGATGACAGGGGGCTTGCTGCCTGGCTGACTTTCTCTAGAGGGAAGGAGAAAAAAGCTCCCGACTGTGCTGAACCCCAATTTTGACTGCACTGAAACTTTTCCTCCTTTTTCTTCTTCTTCCTCTTCTTAAAGAATTCCTTTCAGCATTTCATATAATACTGGTTTGGTGTTGATGAACTACTTTAACTTTTTCTTATCTGCGAAGCTCTTTATCTGACCTTCAATTCTGAATGATAGTTTTGCTAGGTAGAGTAATCTTGGTTGTAGGTTCTTGTTATTCATCACTTTGAAAATGTCTTGCCACTCCCGTCTGGCCTACATAGTTTCTGGTGAGAAATCAACTGACAATCGTATGGGTGATCCCTTGTATGTAATTAAGTATTTTTCTCTTGCTGCTTTTAATATTCTTTGTCTTTTGCTGTTGGCATTTTAATTATGATGTGTCTTGGTGTGGTCCTCTTTGGATTCCTTTTGTTTGGGGTTCTGTGCATTTCCTGGACTTGTAAATCTATTTCTTTTACCAGGTGGGGAAGTTTTCAGTCATTGTTTCTTCAAATATGTTTTCAGTATCTTACTCTCTTCTTCTTCTGCCATCCCCATAATTCTCATGTTGGTACACTTAAAGTTGTCCCAGAAGCTTATTACACTATCCTCAAATTTTTGGATTCTTTTCTCTTTTTGCTTTTCCAGTTAAGTGTTTTTTGTTTGTTTGTTTGTTTGTCTGCCTCTTGGTATTTCAAATCTTTGACTTAATTCTTGCATTCCTCTAGTCTGCTATTAGGTCTCTGCATGATATTTTTTATTTCAGTCAGTGTATGTTTAATTTCTAGTTGGTCCTTTTTCATATCCTCAAGGATCTCGCTGAATTTTTCTTAATCTTTATTGTTCAGTTTATTAATTATTATTCCCACTTTTTCCCCCGATACCTCCCCTCCAACCTACCCATCCCACCCTCCGCCCTCACCTCCCCCCGACTGTCCTCTCCCATATGTGCATGATTTTTATCCAGTCTCTTACTGCACCTCCCACACCCCTTTTCTCCCCAACAATTGTCAGTCCATTCCCTCTCTATGCCCATGATTCTGTTATATTCACCAGTTTATCCTGTTCAACAGCCTATCAATTCACTTGATTTTTATGTTCATTTGTTGATAGATGTGTATTTGTTGTTCATAATTTTTATTTTTACCTTTTTCTTCTTCCTCTTTTTAAAGAATATCTTTCAGCATTTCATATATTATTGGTTTGGTGGCAATGAACTCCTTTAGCTTTTTCTTATCTGCAAAGCACTTTATCTGACCTTCAATTCTGAATGATAGCTTTGCTGAGTAGAGTAATCTTGGTTATAGATTCTTGCTATTCATCACTCTGAATATTTCTTGCCACTCCTGTCTGGCCTGTATTGTTTCTATTGAGAAATCCACTGACAATCGTATGAGTGCTCCCTTATAGATAACTGTTTTTCTCTTGCTGCTTTTAATATTCTCTCTTTGTCTTTTGCTCTTGGCATTTTAATTATGATGTGTCTTAGTATGGTCCTCCTTGGATTCCTATTGTTTGGGGTTCTGTGCACTTCCTGAACTTTTAAGTCTATTTCTTTCACCAGGTGGGGAAAGTTTTCGGTCACTATTTCTTCAAATAGGTTTTCATTATCTTGCTCTCTCTCTTTTTCTGGCACCCCTATAATTCGGATGTTGGTATGCTTGAGGTTGTCCCAGAGGCCCCTTACTCTATCTTCAACATTTTGGATTCTTTTGGCTTCTTGCTTTTTCTGGCTGAGTGGATTTTGCCTCTTTGTATTTCAAATCTTTGACTTGGTTCTTGCGGTCCTTTAGACTGCTTTTAGGTCTTTGTGTAATATTTTTTATTTCAGTCAGTGTATGCTTAATTTATAGTTGGTCCTTTTTCATCTCCTCGGGTCTCGTTTATATCCTCGTAGGTCTCGTTCATTTCCTCGTAGGTCTTGTTCATTACCATGTAGGTCACGTTCATTTTCTCATAGGTCTTGTTCATTTCCTTGAAGATCTCATTAAGTTCATCGGCCTTTTCTAGAAGCCTCTTGAAAAATCTTATTACTGTGGTTTTGAACTCTATGTCAAGTCGTCTTTTTTCTTCCATTTCTTTCACATTTGATTTCTTTCCATGTCTCTGCATTGTGGCTGCTTTCCTGAGTTGGTTGATTAGCTTTGTGTGATAGATGTCCTCTAAGGGACAGTGGCTCAGCCTCCCCAGTTACCTGAGGTGGATACTCTTGCTACAGCCCTTTATGGGTTGCACAGTCTTGTTGCAGTTAAGCCTAGATTATTGTTAGCACTAGGAGGGTTTGACCTACAGGCCAATTGGCTGTGAGGGTCAGCTGTGCTCAGGTTGGATGGGCAGAGTCTACGGTCTGAGCAGGCAGTGTCAGCTCCACCATATGCAGCACCTGGGTCTCTGTGCCTGGCAGTAATGGCTGCACACACCTCTGAGAGAAAGCTGCCGCTGAGCTCTACCTGCTGCCAGACAATTCAGCCTCTCCACAAATGAGTCTGCACATCCAAAGTCTCACCCAGGGTTGTATAACAATGCAGTCTGGTGATTTCCCAAACGAGAGAGCAAGTCACGCGTCCTCTCTGCACACTTGCGCACTTCTGCTGTTCCCAAGTTTACGCACCCTCTCCACAAGCTCGCAGATCTCGGCCGCACCCAGGTTTCAGCATGCTTCCTTACTGTCCAGTTTCACCCCGTATGAGTGTGGGTTCCCCAGACCTCGCCTGGAACTGGGGAATCAGTGCAGTGGGACGCCTTTGTCTCCTTCCCTGTTTGAGGAAACCAGCTGGGTATCCAGCCACTCACCCTATCCACTCGCGTGCTCGCACGGCTTCATACCTCTGACTCTGTGAGTACCTTCAAAGCTGCCCTCCACCACTCCTTTGAGTCACAGTGTCCTATCTGTACTTTTATTTGTGGAATTTTCACTCAGTCAGCTTCCAGTGATTCTGGATGATGTTTGTTCTGTTGTTAAGTTGTAGTTTTGAAATTGTTGTGTGGGGCAGCACAATAGGTGTTTACTTATGCCATCATCTTGGTCCATCGGGTCTCGCTGAATTCATTGGTCTTTTCTAGGAACATCTTGAAAAACCTTATAACCGTGGTTTTGAACTCTATATCCAGTCGTGTGTTTTTTCCCCTCCATTTCTTTCATTTGTGATCTGTTTCTTTGTCTCCACTTTTTGGCTGCTTCCCTGAGTTGGTAGAGTAGCTTTGTGTGCTAGGTGTCTCGGCCTCCTGTTAGCTGAGGTGGACACTCTTGGTACACCCCTTTGTGGACTGTGTGTACAGCCTTGTTGTAGTTAAGTCTTGACTGTTGTTGGTATCATTGGGAAGAATTGACCTCCAGGTCAATTGGCTGTGAGGATCAGCTGTGTCTACACTGGGAGTCAGCCTTATAGAAAGAGACTTACAAAATTGCAAAAGCCTCTGTTCTCAGCTTAGATGGGGCAGCCTTGGCTTCCAGTCAGCCCCACCCCACGAGGTTCCTGGGTCTCAGTGTCCCCAGGCAATGACTGCAAGCACCTCTGAGAGAAAGGCGCCCTCGAGTTTTGCCTGCTACCAAACAGTCCAGTCTCTCCCCCCATGAATCCGGACTCCCAGATTCTTGTCTGGTACTGGGGTTCAGTGCAGTCAGATGTGGGGTTCAGCACCAGAGCTTTTGTCTCCTTCTCACTAGATCAAGCCAGCATCACACTCAATAGTCTGTCCTCTCTGTACACATTCATGCGCATGCCTCTGGACCTCTGCCTTTCACCATTCCCCTGAATTTCCACCTTACAGTCCAGATTCCCCCCATATGAGCCTAGGTCTCCAGGGTCTCGCCCGGAACTGGGGTTCAGTGCAGTTGGAACTGGGGTTCAGCGCAGTCTGGAGCTTTTGTCTCCTTCCCCCTAGAGGATGCCAGTCAGGCACTCAGCCACCCCGTCCTCTCCAGCCCCATCCTCTCTATGCGCACATTTTTCCGTACCTCAGGCTTTACAGCTCCTCTGACTCTCCGTGTGCTTTTCTCTTTCCTTCTAGTTGCAGAATTTCCACTCAGCCAGCTTTCCTGTGGTTCTGAATGATGTCCATTTTGTCTTTCAGTTGTATTTTTGAAACTGTTGTGCGAGGCAGCAGTTTAGGTGTTTACATATGCCACCATCTTGGTTTCCAGCATATTTCCTCTTTATTAAATAGGATTTTAAATCTTTTTCTTGAAATACTAATGTTTATTGCATGTAAATGGCTAATTATTTTATATCTACAACCTGATAATAGATTCATTTTCTATATTGTAAAAAAATAAAGTCATAAAAACAATTAATTAATTATGAAAAAGGAAACTATAACACTCTAATGAAAGAAACCAAAGAATTAAATAAATGGGAACAGTCCACGTTTCTAGATAAGAAAACTCAATGTTGTCAAGATGTCAGTTCTCTGAAACTTGATTTATAGGTTCAATGCAATCCCAATAAAAATTGAGCAAGTTATTTTTTGTGGTTATCAGCAAACTTCTATAAAATGTACTAGTGTATAAAGATGCGAAATACCCAGAATGGCCAATACAATATTGACAGAGAAAAACAAAGTTGGAGGATTGATATTACCACAAAGTGACAATAATTAAGACAATATAATATTGGTGAAAGAATAAAAAGATCAACATAACAGGAAAAGACAGGCCAGAAATAGAGTCACATAAACACAGTCAGCAAATCAAAGGCAATACAATGGAGCAAAGATAGTCTTATCAACAGATGATGCTGGAACAATTGGACATCCACAAACAAAAAATATCAACCTAGCTCGGCAGCTGTGGTTCAGTGGTTGAGCATCGACCTATAAACCAGGAGGTCACAATTCGATTCCCCGTCAGGGCACATGCCCAAGTTGCAGGCTCTGTCCTCAATGTGGGACATGTAGGAGGCGGTAGATCAATGATTCTCTCTCATCATTGATGTTTCTACCTCTCTCTCTCTCCCTTCCTCTCTGAAATCAGTAAGATATATATTTAAAAATATATATGAATCTAGATAAACTTTACAACCTTGCCCCACAACCAATGAAATGTTCAATGATGAAGTGGAAATTTGAATCCAGGTAAACCCAACCCGGTGCCCATCAGCTTAACCTTTTTCACTGTGCAGATCTCCATTATGTGCAGACCTCACATAGAGGTCTACTATATTTCAAATGTATGAAAATGGAGCTGTCATCACTAAAATAAATAAATGTTTTATGAAATGTGAATGCCCTGACCGGTTTGCCTCAGTGGATAGAGCATCAGCCTCCGGACAAGGGCATATACCTCAGTTGCAGGCACATCCCCAGTGAGGGGCATGGAGGCAGCAGCTGATTGATGTTTCTCATCAGTGTTTCTAACTCTCTCCCTCTCCCTTCCTCTCTGTAAAAAAAAATGAATAAAATATATTTTTTATTTATTTTATTTATATATATATATATATTTTTTTTTTATTGAAAGGAGATGGATAGAAAGCCAGAAACATCCATGAGAGAGAAACATCGATCAGCTGCCTCTTGCACGCCCCCTACAGGGGATGTGCCCGCAGCCAAGGTACATGCCCTTGACCAGAATGGAACCCGGGATCCTTCAGTCCGCAGTCCGACGCTCTATCCACTGAGCCAAACCGGTCTCGGCTAAAATATATATTTTTTAAAATGTCTAGTCCCTGGACACAAAGGTTTATAAAAAAATTTAAAAAATAAAAGTAAAAACAAAAAAATAACAAAGAAGAAAAATAATAATTACTTTTTTTTAATGTGTAGTAGCTGTTTTGGTCAGTGGTATAGATTATGGTTTGTTTGTGTGTGTTTGTTTCAGTTAACAGACACCAAGAAATTATGTAAGGATACTTTACATTTTTGGTATTACTTTTTTTAAATTGACTTTTACAGAGAGAAACATTGATGTGAGAAACAGTTGCCTCCCACATGTGCAAAGGGATCATACCTGAAATCTGGGTACGTGCCCTAACCAGAAATTGAACTTCCCCATTTTTTAGTGTATTGGACAATGCTCCAGCTAACTGAGCCACACCAGCCAGTGCTTTGGTATTACATTTTTTACATAAATCATAATGGTAATGTTCTAATTCCTAGCTGGGGTGGTATATTACCAAGGTTCATTACATTGGTATGTTACATAATGTGTATGTAATGTATATACATACACACATTCTCATCTCACATTCTTTTAAATGATCCAAATATATATACTTTTTAAACATTTAACAGCACTGGTAGTCTAAGAAGAAAAAAATAAGCAACTTAAAAAAAACAAAGGGTTTTCTTGTGAGAAGGATAGGCCTTACATTAGGAAGATGAACCAGATGAGCTCAGGATGGCTCTTTCTGGCAATAAAATTTTTAACCTTAGCATGAGTCATTTACAGAGTATGGAGGATGATTTTTTTAAGTGTGCTCTCTCTCCCCAGCAAAAGGGGAAATTTTTGGAAGGATTTTACATGACTGAATGACACTGAATGAAAATAATTACATTGTTAAATATCTTTGATGAGAAAAGTAGTTCAAATGATGAGTGGGAAGAAGGGGTTAGGAAGAGTAGGGAAAGTACAGAACATCAGTGCACGTTCTACATTGAATATGTGCTAAATTTTACAATTGGAAGAATATAACGTAAATAACCAGGAAAAAAAATCTAGAAACAATAAGGTCCTGCTCTGAGATTGAAGAACTCAGTGCCTACTGCCCCTCCCTCCCCCTCCGGCCTCCCAGTCCCTTCATCTAATCACTCACTGAATGGGGAAAGAACTTTTTTGATAGAAACCTTTCCTTCTTGTCCTTCCCCTTCCCTTCTACTCTTGTCTTTCCCCTCTCTTACAGATCTTTTATTCTCAGCACTTTGTTCCCGTCTCCACCATTGCACTTACCACATCAGGAGGTGGGCACCATGCTAGAGAGCTAACATATATTTCCTCCTTTTTAACCATCACAACTACCCTCATCAACAGATGTTACTAGCCCCATAACCTGCCCTAAATCAAATGATTAGAACATAGGCGACCAAATTCTTTGCTTGCTCCAATGCATATGCTTATTCTACTGCAATTGTGTTTATGCAATGACAGGCACAGCCTAAGTACTCGATTAATGCGTGCTGACAGGAATTAAAAGACATAGGCTTATGCTATTTGCTTCCAAAGAAGAAAAATATTCAGAAAAGCATTACTTTATTTTTTTTTATGTTGGTAATGTTTTATTTCTTGATATAGGTGGTTGTTTAACATAGCTGAGTTCATATTATAATAAATTATTGAGCAATACACTTATGATTTATATATTTCCTATGAAAGTTAAAAGAAAAGATGGTATAGGCAGCACGTGTTGCACAAAACCAGTCTGCTTAGTCGGTATCTATCTATAATAATAAAAGAATATGCTAATTAGACTGGACATCCTTCCAAAAGACCTTCCAGATGAAGTCAGGGCTGCAAGGGAAGCCCGGGTCCCAGATGCCGGTAGCCGGGAGAAGAGCTACTCTTGCATAAATTTCGTGCATCGGGCCTCTAGTCTGTACATAAAAACAGGCTAAAACGAAGACCTGCACATAATTGAATGTGTCCTCACCCTCCACTCCTCCTGAAAGCCTGCTGAGCTACGCACCTAAAGAGTTTCTGGGCGATGTGCAGAGGGTTCCCAAAGCGGAAGTTCTCGCCCCTGAACAGGGCCAGGAGCAGCTGGTTCTGCTGGAGGTGCGCATGCTGGGAGTCACTCAACACTTCCTGCCACGTCCAGAGGCTGACCACCTCAAAGAATATCTCAGGGTCCTCCGGCAAACTAACCCTGGTGTCCCCCAGGAGGCAGTCCTCCATAATCCGTGCGCCATGGCCATCTCCACATGGACCCAGTGCCAGGGGGTCTGCCAGCATATGATCAAAGGAATCCATTTGTTATGTTCCACGGGGAATCTCACCAGGTGTCAATGTATGAAGGGTGGTTGGGCCAATCCTGGATTCCTGCAATGAATAACCTCTAGATGGCTGAGTTTGCGTGACTTAACGCAGTCACGTAACGTAGTAACGGAATGACTTCTCATTCTCGGCCTCCAGCGCGGGCCTCGTTGCCCGCTGCGATCCTTGGCCCCGCGGGCTCCAGGACGCGCTCGCCCTCGCAAGGCGTCTCTACGCGTGCGCGCTCCGGGATCCGGCCGTGGAAGCAGAAAAAAAGCATTACTTTAAAGGGGAACTTTTCTCTTCTACCCCAACTTGTTCTGCCAAATAAAACCCAGTGGACCTAGCATTAAAAGAAACTAGCACATGTTGAGAATAAGCAGGTGCGTGAGCCAACAGAAAAATAATGGCCAAACCAGCAAGGCAGCACCCTTCCCTCCTTCCCTATCTTCTGGAGTTTTAGAGGGTTTGGGTAAGGTTACTTCCTTCTTCCCCTACTAAGGAAAATGTAGAAAATAAATAGATTTACCCCTAGTGAGTCAGCTGACTCCCCAAAATACCCTCCCAGGGTCTCCCCAGTCATCGAATAAGAAATGTTATAGTTGTGGCTAACTCATTCGCTGTAAATTGCTGGAGAAGATGGTTTCATTTCTTCTGCATCTCTTTCCAGTAAAGTTGTTCAGAAAGAACTATGATAAATTATTAAATTCCATTAAGGTATTGAAATTTTATCTGTAACTGCCTTTTTGATTACCTATCTAAATGGGACAGTTTGTGTACAACAGCCAAGTGCCAGGCCCAGAGCCAGGGTTCAAAATAAAGTTTTATGATTATTACTGGAATACAAATTCATAACAGCCAATGATTATTTGATATCACTCACCAGGCAATGCTAAACCGGGAATAAACCCTAGCCGGTTTGGCTTAGTAGACAGAGCACTGGCCAGTGGACTGGAAGGTCTTGGGTTCGATTCCGGTCAAGGGCACATCCCTCAGCTGTAGGCTCCATCCCCTGCCGGACGGGCTCATGGGGAAGGCAACCTATGGATGTGCACGTGTCACATCAGATGTTTTCTCTTTCTGTCTCTCCCCCTCCAGTCCACTCTAAAAATCAATGGGAAAAAAAAAAATACCGAGTGAGGATTTAAAATAATAATTTAAAAAATAAGCAATCAATAAAAGATAAACAGGTTAAGTTAGGAGCAAAACTAAGACCCTCTCTAGAAGGATCTTTTGGTCCAAAAGCTGTTGTTTGGGTAACTGGGTGTTACAGAGCTCTGACCCACCACATAGATGCTCTGCACGCCTCCGGCAGAACATGAAACACTTGGGAATCAAGTGTTAAGAAAATATACCTTGCACGGGTCTTTAGTAAAAACGGAATGACATTTTTCGTGAGTTGAAACCATTTGTTTTTAGCTATTAACCGAAATGGCAGTTTTATTATTGTCCCGGGCGGACCATTAAATACAGTCCCGTTGAGAGAATCCTTAGCTCAGCGGGTCATTTCTTGCCAATCGGCTCCTCCTAGGGTTTTAAAAGAACTGAAGGTCGCACATCGGCCGGGCTCTGGGTAAGTCAAGGCTGCTCTCGCCCAATTCTGTGCATTGGGGTAACCGCTCCTCACTCCAGGCCACGCTCCCCCGCCCCTTCCCTCTCCGCCGTCCTCCCCAATTCGTGGAGTGTACACGCCTAGAAAACACGGAGAGACCACGCCGTCTTGTTTACGGCCGGCATTTATAAATATGCGCGTCTAGGGTCCCGGGAACACCGACATGCTGCCGCTCACACCCCCTGCACAGCTCTGCACACGCCACGCGGCCGGCTGCCATGTGCGGGGGGCATCTGGGCGGCCGGGCAGGTACCAGAGTGAAGCAGGGGCAGGAGAAGGCTCCGGGAGAGTCCGGTTAGATGGGGGAGAGGGAAAGGGAGGCCGCGGGAGAGCGTGTGGCTGGGGGAAGGGCGGGCCCAGAGTCCGAGGGTCCCCGGCGTGGGGGCACCGGACCCGGCAGCCGGCAGAAGGAAACTGCACCCGCGGCGCTAGAGCCCGAACCGGCTTGGCCGCCGCCGTCTCCAGAAACTTCTCCACCCCCACCCGCTTCGCCTCTCGCTCCGGCTCCTCCCGGCCCCGCCCTCCGCGGTGGGGCGGGACCAATCGCTCCCGCGGCCGCTCGGCACCCACCTTCTCCCGCTCCCCCGCCGGACTCGCTGCGGCCCGCGAGCGCTGGAGGCTGAGGGCTCGCGCCGCAGACCAGACCGCAGGTCGGAGCCCGCGAGCCGGCGCCCGCAGCCCCGTGCAGACGGGCCGGCGGCCGGGAGGGTTTGGCGCGCGCCCCAGGCCCAGCTCCCCGAGTAAACGGCGCACGGAGCGGCTATGACCGCCGAGGAGATGAAGGCGGCCGACAGCGGGGCGCAGTCCGCGCCGCTGCGGATCGAAGGAGTGGACATCAGCCCCAAGCAGGATGAAGGCGTGCTGAAGGTGAAGGCGGGAGGCGCCGGGGCCGCCGGGGCCCCCCCGCAGCCACCCTCCCACCGCGCCTGGAAGCCCCCGACCGGGCGCTGGGGGAGAGGAGGAGGAGCCGGCCGCCTCCACAGCCTCTCCCGACACTCGCCGAGGGGTCGTGCAGCCACCGGCTGGTTGCAACGCCTTCCTGGACTGGGCTGCGTAGTTTGGGAACGGGAAGGCGGCCGCGGGCTCGGAAGGGGGTGGCCTGGGTGCGCGGGCCTCCCCGGGGCCCGTTTTCCGGCCCCCTTGGAAGCGGTAGTCGGGGCTCAGACCCCGGCCCTGCAGCGCCAACTCCGGCGTGCGCTCGCCGCGGGGAGGGGGCCGGGAAGAAGGGGAGGAATGGGGCGCGGCGGTGCACGCGGGCAGAAGCTAAGGGGCCTCGGGCGGCGTGCACCCGGGGCGGGCCTGCGCCACGCCACCCCTCCCTCACCTCGTTTGGGCCCCGCAGCTGCGGCCAAGCTGCCAGCTCCTTCCCTGCCTGCAGCGGCCGGGAAGGCCTATGGCCGCCGTCGTCGTCGGTTGTGGTGCGAGAACTCGCCTACTAGCGCTAGCAATTAAATGCTAGCGGGGTCTCGAAGCGGGTGACGAGAGTAATTTCCTGACCGGGAGGTTTATGTGCAACTTGGTGCCCTGGCCTGGCCGCGAGTAAGGTTCTGGCGCCCTCCGCCCTCGCATTAGCCCCTTTATAAAGGTTGGAACTTAGCTAGGTCACCCGCTCAGCCATGCTGTCCCCCTCCCCCAAGCCCCGGGAAAACCAGGGAGCGGTGCATGCCGGGACCTGTAGTTCCCCTCCCACCTCGGATTCCCCCGCCCCCGCCTTTCCTGATTTGGGGTGTGGGGTGTGGTGCCGAGAGGAGGTGCTTTGCTTGGGAGCCTGCTGCTGTGTACCCAAGCAAAGCATTAGACTGCAAATAGCCAGAGTATAAAGGGTGAGGTGTCAGGGAGCAAGGCAACTTGACCTGGGTCAGGACAACCACCAGCTGGTTCAGAGCAGGTTCTGCGGAGTCCAGGATAGCAAAATCCCAGCCCAGATCTCAAGCCACCGCTGAACGCCTCGTGTGTGTGCTGGACCTGGACAAACCTCCAGGAGCCAGGCCCCTACCTGGTCCAGAAATGCATTGCAGATCTTGGAATCTAAAGTTGCTCTCCCAGTGAGCATGTAGCTTCCCCTTCTCTCTCCAGTGACCTGGTGATTTCTACAAGAAAGGGTCAGTTCCCCTTTTATCCTCCACACTTTTCCCTTTTCTACTCCTTAATCCCTTGTCCATTCTATCTTGGAAATTTTCCTTAAGAGGACAATGACAATACCTACCAGGTTGCCCATGGAGGGACATTTTATAAATGCTAAGGAAAAGAAGCAGAGACTTATAAGTTCCTGAGAAATACCTGTAGTCCAGAAATTGAGGACTTAAACCAGTCTACCAGTTCAGAATGCCCATGTTCTGAGTCAGAGTTTAGGGCATGACACCTATGGTCATCTGCAATCCTCCTATCTAAAAGAGTAATATGCAAATGACCATACCTCCTATAAAGCCATGCCCGTAGCCACACCCACCAGCCAATCAGGAGCGAATTATGCAAATAAACCCCAACCAAGATGGCTGCAGCCACTGAGAGCAGGAGGTAGGCTTGGGTTTCCCCAGCAGTGGAGGAAGCCAAGCTTTCCGCCTGCCCTTGCCGGCCTCGGCCTCCACTCAATGCTACAAAGTTTCAATTATAGAAGATACATAATCCCAACAGACAGAGCTGGAGAGAGCAGAGGCTAGGGTTGCCCCCAGCTATGGAGGAAGCCAAGCTTCTGCAGCCCTAGCGCCTGGGTCTCGACTCTAGGCTACAATGTTTCAATTGTAGAACAAATTAACCCCAGGGACTCCACTTGGGTTGGGAGGGGGTGGCCTGCAAACCACCATAGGCCCCTCGCCCAGACCGCCCCACACCCCAAGGGAACCCCCACCCTGATCCAAGACACCCTTCAGGGCAAACCAACCAGCCCCCACCCATGCACTAGGCCTCTATCCTGTCTAATAAAATAGTAATACGCAGATTGACCATCACTTCAACACACAAGGGGGCTTCCCCTATGTGGACACAGATGGCCAGCAGGGAAGGACAGTTGGGAGGTTCCAGGCCTGCAAGGGAGGGCAGTTTGGTGGCAATCAAGCCTGCAGGGTAGGGCAGTTAGGGGTGACTAGGCCGGCAGAGGAGGGAAGTTGGGGGCAAACAGGCTGGCAGGGGAGCAGTTAGACATCAATTAGGCTGGCAAGGTAGTGGTTATGGGGTGATCAGGCTAGCAGGCAGAAGCAGTTAGGGGCAAAGAGGCAGGCAGGCGAGCAGTCTGAAGCCAGCAATCCTGATAGGATCAGGCCTAAACGTGCAGTCGGACATCTCTCGAGGGGTCCCAGATTGGAAAGGGTGCAGGCTGGGCTGAAGGACACCCCCCCCCCCGCACGAATTTCGTGCACCGGGCCTCTAGTTCTATATAATAAAAGGGTAATATGAAAATTGACCAGTTGGCAGAACAACTGGTTGCTGTGATGCACACTGACCATCAGGGGGCAGGTGCTCAACACTGGAACTGCCCCCCACCTATAGACCTGATTGGGGCCTGCCAGCCACCACCTCATTCCCACCCCCACTCCCCCAGGAAGGCTCCAATCCACCCATGGGAGTGGATGGTGGGGAGGGGGGACAAACGAGGGGGTCAGCTGCCAGCAGCCAGGGAAAGATGGCCCTGATCGCAGGCCAGGCCTAGGGACTACCCGTGCACAAATTGTGTGAGATGGGCCTCTCTAATCTGGTGTATTCCTCTTTCTCTTTTGGCCTTTCCATTTCTCATATTCCTCTCCTTATCGCCAAACCAGACCTTGAGCTGGTGGTCACTGGCATTTAAAAATAATGAGAAAATAGAGCATTAATACTTCTTTGCTGCTGATACAAATTTTACCAATTTAATTCTTCCAACAACTCGGAAATGAATTGTCATCACTACTTTACAAATAAAATCTAGAGTTTGAGTGTGTCCGGTTTTTTCAAAACAAGTCATCACACCTTAAGAAAGATTGGGAAGTCATTTGGCTTCTAGCCAAGCTTGGTATCAGAATCCTTTGAGGACTGGTCCTTTGCATCTATTTATAAGGAGGCAGAAGACCTCTATGTTCCTGTCAGGGGTGTGCAGGCAGGTTTTTTTGCCTCTCTGTCCCCATCCCTAGGGATTCACCTTCTCCCCCCTTCTTCCCAGGTCATCAAGCGAGAGGGCATGGACACAGAGATACCCATGATTGGGGACCGAGTCTTCGTTCACTACACTGGCTGGCTATTAGACGGTACCAAGTTTGACTCCAGTCTGGACCGCAAGGACAAATTCTCCTTTGACCTGGGAAAAGGTAGGCAAAACCTAGGCTTGGTCGATAGGCTTTGAGGAGGGGCTAAGCTGTTACGAGCGGAATCCATGTTTTTGGAAGCTTAAGGAGGAATAGTTTATTACAGACTGTTGGTTATGTTGTTGTAGTTACTCCTTTTTCTTCCACTGTCCTGTCACTATCTTGATTTCTCTCTTTTTCACCTCTGAATACCTCACTTCCTCTTCAGGAGTGAACTACTGTTTCTGGAATTCCTTTGTTCTAGAGTTGAGTATGTGTTGTTTTTGTTTGTTTGTTTGTTTTAAGATGCCTGGGACGACACCATTGGTTGCAACCAGGTTTTCTACCCTTCTGGTCCCATTTCAAAAGATTGTGCAACTTCCCCTTGGACATGGAACTCTGAGGCCACTGAGCCTTGAGTCACATCCCTACCAAGTCCGACCTATTTGCTCTCTGTACATACAGGGGAAGTCATCAAGGCTTGGGACATTGCTGTAGCAACCATGAAGGTGGGAGAAGTATGCCGCATCACCTGCAAACCAGACTACGCCTATGGTTCGGCAGGCAGCCCTCCGAAGATCCCTCCCAACGCCACACTTGTGTTTGAGGTAAATGTCCGGCCGGAGAGCAAGGCAGAGAGCCAGCGTTATCTTGGCTCAGGGCCTGGCTGCCCTCCAGTCCTTCCTGCTCCTTAGAGACAATGTAGCCAGGGCTGAGGACCTGGCCTTTAAGGGGGGAAGGAAAATGCACATAGCTTACTGCTACCAGAATGTGGGCTGTGATGGAGGTTTCCAGTGGGAAGAGGTGACCACGAATCACTTTGCAAACTCAAAGCAGAATAATGGGTTGAGACATGTTTACCTCAAAAGCAGTGCCCAGAGGAGATAGGGTATAAGTTTTTTTGTTTTTTTTTTAATATGTTTTACTGATTTTTTACAGAGAGGAAGGGAGAGGGATAGAAAGTCAGAAACATCGATGAGAGAGAAACATCGATCAGCTGCCTCTTGCACACCCCCTATCGGGATTGTGCCCGCCGCCAAGTTACATGCTCTTGACCAGAATTGAACCTGGGACATTCCAGTCCGCAGGTGGACGCTCCATCCACTGAGCCAAACCGGTTTCAGCTAGGGTGAAACTTTAACTGAAAGGAGTCTGGAGGTCAGAATCTGCATGCAGTTATAAATGACAGTATAGAATATCGGCACCTAGAGATGAGAGGTAGGGAGAGATGCCTGCCTCCATGGGTCAAGGAAGTGAGGGAAGTTTTCACTGAGGAGGTGGAACTTGACACCATTCATTCAGTCTGAAGCTAGTTGAGCCCTAATGGCCACTAATACTTAGAGAATGTTCAGAAGACTACTGGGAGATGTTGGGTCATTTCTAATGCCTATCAAATTGGGCATCTCAGGTAACCAAGTTAGGACTGTGTGGAACATGTCCTTATTCTGTGGGCAGGTAGATAGATAGATTGATCTCTGGTCAATCTCTGCCCTGCCTCTACCAAAGTTAACACTAGGGCAGATCTTGACAACTTAGCAAAAGTGTCACTTTGTCCTCTACTAGAGTAGCTGACCTAGCAGTTACTAGGGACTCTTCTGAATAAAAGTTATATCTCACTGTTGATGAGTTAGTGCTAAAAGGAGTTGTGTCACCTTACATCTGTTCCCACAGATAGAGTTATTTGAGTTCAAGGGAGAAGACCTGACAGAAGAGGAAGATGGCGGAATCATCCGGAGAATACGGACTCGGGGCGAAGGCTATGCCAAGCCCAATGAGGGTGCTCTTGTGGAGGGTGAGACAGTAGTCTGGTTTTAATGTGGTTTCTGATACTTAGTCTCTGGGTGGCTTTGGGCAAGTCACTTCCTTTCTCTGATCCACTTTTCTTGTCTATAAAATGACGGATTGGACATACCTTCTTAATTATCCTTCCAAGTCTGAGAACACAGCCAGGGCCTCTTGGGGGCAAGAAGTGATGTGGTAATAGAGGGAGGCTCATGGCATCCTTCTTCAATCGCCTGCCCTCACACCCCTGGTACATTGCCTCTCTTGCATGCCAGTCGCACTGGAAGGGTACTACAAGGACCAGATTTTTGATCAGCGGGAGCTCCACTTTGAGATCGGCGAGGGTGAGAGTCTGGATCTGCCTTGTGGGCTGGAGAAAGCCATTCAGCACATGGAAAAAGGAGAACATTCCATTCTGCACCTCAAGCCCAGGTGAGGAATGGGCACTTTGTAGAGCAGGTGGGTGAACCAAGGTCAGAGATCTCCATGTCCACAGTGAGTTGTGTAACTGGCCATGTATCCTTCCCTCTGCATGTGTTCGCTACCCCCACAGCTTCATTACTGGTCCCTGTGCCTCTGGGCATATCAAACATAGACCATTTGATCTCTGCTATATTTAGGAATGGGGCCACAATTGTCCACATCTCCTTGGGTCAGAATGTAATCTTTTCAGTTACAGCTGCTATAGGCTCTCTCTCTTTTTTTAAAATATATATATATACATATATATATATATATATATACACATATTATATATATATATTATTTTTTTACAGAGAGGAAGGGAGAGAGATACAAAGTTAGAAACATCGATGAGAGAAAAACATCGATCAGCTGCCTCCTGCACACCCCCTACTGGGGATGTGCCCACAACCAATATACATGTCCTTGACCGGAATCGAACCCGGGACCCTTCGGGCCACAGGCAGACGCTTTATCCACTGAGCCAAACCGGTTTTGGCTGAAATATATTTTTTAATTGATTGCAGAGGAAGGGAGAGAGAGAGATGGAAACATCAATGAGAGACTATCATTGACTGGTTGCCTCCTGCATGTCTGCTACTGGGTGGGGATCAGTCCCGCAACCCGAGCATGTCCCCTTGACTGAATCGAACCTGGGACCTTCCAGTCCGCAATTCAGTGCTCTATTCACTGAGCCAAACCAGCTAGGGTGACTCTTGCTGACATCAAGTTTTCCATCTTCCATGAATTCCTTCGCTCATTAATGACATTTATTAAAACACACCTAGTCTGCTAGACACAACACTGAAAATTCCTAGGTATATGAATGTCAGAGACATAAAAATGTCAGAGACGTTTTTCCTGCCATCTATTAACTCATTTTTCAGTGAGGTGCCATTTAAATTCGTAATCATGCCAGTGTTTAGTATGAGTTATTGCACGGGTGTTTTAAGATACTAAGAGACCCAAACTGATTGTGTAAGGAGGTCAGGGAAGATTTTGCTGAATAGGAAACATTTGAACCAGGTTTCAAGGGATGGGGAGGTACTTTCCAGGAAACAGATAATCAGGTCTTTTCTGTGTGGAGCAGGTTAAATGTTGCTGAGATGACCTAGAGGGTTTTTCTTGTGTGTTTTGTTTTTGTCCCCACAGCTATGCTTTTGGCAATGTTGGGAAGGAAAAGTTTCAAATCCCACCAAATGCTGACCTGAAATATGAAATCCAGCTCAAGAGTTTTGAAAAGGTGAGTTTGCTCAAGGTCTTCCCTATCCTGGATCAGGTCCCACCCTGCAAGTGGCTCTCAGGGGTGACTGACAGTTGTGTTTCTTCCTTGGGGAACGGCAGGCCAAGGAGTCTTGGGAGATGAATTCAGAGGAGAAGCTGGAACAGAGCACCATAGTGAAAGAGCGGGGCACTATGTACTTCAAGGTAAGCCAGCAGCCATGGTCCCCCGATGGCTGAGGTCATTTTCTGGCAGGGAGTAGACAAGTGGCACCTGCAGTCTTCACTTGGTATATCTGAGCTAGCTGGTCTTGCTTGGGGGGGAAGTGGGGGCGGGCAGGACTCTCTTATGCCCATGGGCCCACTGGTGTCTGTCAGGTATGACCACCTGATGCCACTAGACCTGTGCTGTATGCCTGAGCCTCCCTCCCATTCTAGGAAGGCAAGTACAAGCAAGCTTTGCTACAATACAAGAAGATTGTGTCCTGGCTGGAATACAAGTCAAGTTTCTCTGATGAGGAAGCACAGAAGGCACGGGCCCTTCGGCTGGCCTCCCATCTCAACCTGGCCATGTGTCATCTGAAACTACAGGACTTCACAGCCGCCATTGAAAGCTGTAACAAGGTGAGGCCCCTTTAAAGAGGCCTGGGAGCAACATTCACAGGCAAGGTTGGGGGTGAACTGCCAGCATGTCTGAATCTTGCCCTCGGTGACTAGAATCGAAGTAAGCAGGGTAGAACATTGGGAGCTCAGAGATTAAGGGTCCAGAGGCAGGAGCTAGGAGAAGCAAGTGTCTTGGCTTCAGAAGTGGGAGGCAGTTGACCCAGAGATGGAAGGAAACACTGGATGGTAAGAGCTACGTAAATGTTTTGTTCACGCTGGTTCTTAGATACTTGCTTTATTCTAAAGAGAATGGAAATGTCAGATGCCCTTCTCCCATCTGAAGCCCTGTCTTCCCTCTCTGCCTCTTGGACTAAATGAGGTCCTTTCCTAGACCTTGGTCTTCTCCATTTAATGCTCCAGGATTCATTCTTTCTGGAATAGAGCCAGCTGTTTCCATTCTCCATCATCCTCTGGAACGGTCCTGGTCAGATAAGCTACAGGAGCTGAGGTCTCACTGTTGCTTCCTCCCTCATCATTAGGCCTTGGAGCTGGAGAGCAACAATGAGAAGGGCCTTTTCCGCCGGGGAGAGGCCCACCTGGCAGTGAATGACTTTGACCTGGCACGGGATGACTTCCAGAAGGTCCTGCAGCTCTACCCCGGCAACAAAGCCGCCAAGGCCCAGTTGGCTGTCTGCCATCAGCGGATCCGCAAGCAGCTTGCACGGGAGAAGAAGCTCTATGCCAATATGTTTGAGAGACTGGCCGAGGAAGAGAACAAGGTGAGGATCGGGACAGTCTCTTTCCGCCCATCTCATTTCCTCGTCCCTCTGCCCAGCTCAGCTGTTGTGGGCCCTTTGTGATTGATTGTGCCAGTCTTGGAAACCAGAAGTTGCCCTCGTCCCTGAAGCATTAGTGTGGGTGTTCCTCAGTGAAAACCCCTGCTGTCAGGGCCAGCATTCCTCATTGGTCAGAGCTGGGAACCTCTTTGCAAGCTTTAGAGGTCAGGAGTTGGTTGCTGAGTGTGCTTTCCAACGTAAGTTCTCTATGCCTTTTTAAAACACAGGTTTTAAACATCTATTTTAAAATAGTAGTACATTTACATAGTTCAAATTGTACAAAAGAATGTATAGTAAAAAGCCTCCCACCATCCAAAAGCAACTGATCTTAACAGTTCTTGTATCATTCCAGTGTGTTGAATACATGTACAACCAGATACACTTATGTTTTCTCCCTTTTTCCTAAAAAGTAATATGCTCTACCTGTTTTCTTTACTATGCTTCCTTATTATCATTCCTGGATACTTACTTTATTTTTTTTTTTTTTAATATATCTTATTGATTTTTTACAGAGCAGAAGGGAGAGAGGTAGAAAGTCAGAAACATCAATGAGAGAGAGACATCGATCAGCTGCCTCTTGCACGCCCCCTACTGGGGATGTGCCTGCAGCCAAGGTACATGCCTTTGACCGGAATCGAATCCGGGACCCTTCAGTCCACAGTCCGACGCTCTATCCACTGAGCCAAACCGGTCTCGACCTGGGTACTTACTTTATATCAACATCCAAAAGAGCTTTCAAATTCTTTCTTATGCTAATATAGTATTCCATTGCATAGGTACATCATATCTCACTTACCCCACCCCTATCTCTAACCTTCAGTGTTCTAAACCAGCATTGTCCTGAAGAAATATGCAGGCCATAACTAATTTTTACATTTTCCAGTAGCTATGTAAAAGAAACAGGTGAAGTTAATTTTAATACTATTTTGTTGACCCAACTTATCTAAATATTAAACATGTTTAAATACTGCATTTATGTATTTTCAAACTAAGTCATCAAAATCCAATATGTATGTTAAACTTAAAACACATCAGTTTGAACTAGCCAATTTAAAGTGCTCAGTAGCCACACGCAGTAGATACAATGGTGGATAAGTACAGACTAAACAGTATTGCTGTGAATGATTTTATAAATTCATAGTTTTGTGCAGGTGTATCTTTAGAACACATCCCTTTAGAAAGGGAATTGGACTGTGAAAATGGTGATAGGAAGCTTGCTAGGTGTATGGCACCAGACCATATGAGTGCAGGCAGGCAAGAGTTGAGGACATGAAATAAGTCAGCCTTCTCATCAGGTGACTAGCCAAATGAGAGCTGGAATTCACCCTCTTTCTTTTCGCAGGCCAAGGCAGCAATAGCTGCAGGAGACCGTCATGCTGATGCAGAGATGAAGGACGAGCAGAAGGATGTGGCAGGGAACCAGCCTCAGGTGGAGACAGAAGCATAGCCTCTTCCCCAGCCCTATTCCTGCAGCTGCTTGCTTCCCCTGCTCCCTACTCCGCTCCACCCTGTTTGTTTTATAAAAACTGAAGAATTTTGAGTGAATTAGACCTTTATTTTTCTATCTGGTTGGATGGTGGCTTTGGGGAAAGGGGGGAAGGAGGAGTAGACTGGGGGATTGTGGTGGGGTATCATCTTCGGTGTTTTCATCCCCTCTTCCCCTCCTTCTTCCCCCATTACATGTGAACGGATGGATGTCCATCCACACACACCAGAATGTTAATTTATTTTGCTCCGTTTTGCTATGCCTGTTTTTCAAATGGTAAAAGGGTGTTAGTAGGTATGTGGGGTTGGATGTGAAATCAGGGTGGAGAGGATATCTCCTTGGGCAGCCATTTTCCTCTTCCTTTCCTCCTCCCTGTCCGTTTCCAAACATGTAAACTCCATGTGGGTGCTAGGGGCATGGGAAAAACCACTGTTGTGCCCATTACTTCTCCATTCCCTTCCTCACCCAGATGGTGTGGTTGATGCTGTCTTCTGGTGTCATGGTGACCACCCCCTATATCCCCGTCCAGTATTTTCTTCTCCAACCTGTTTCTCTTCTCAGCCAGGTTGTGTCCCCATCCCCACCCCCCTCGGCCTCTTCTCTGCACGTTGCTGAAGGTCCAGGCTCACCTCAAGTTCTACACTTGAGCAATAAAGTGGAAACAATAAAACTTGGGTGTCAAGCAATTCTTTTTGTTTTTGCCTCAGAGGGTGGGCATGGGTGGCTACACTATGGGGCAAATTGATGGAGTCACCCATCACATCCCCAGTCCTGCTGAATGCAGCACCTAATAGAGAAGCTGTAGTTGAACGGGTGCAATATTGCCAGGCAGGGCTTCCTGGGTACTGTATAGGCTCCAACCAGGGTGACCGGGGCCTGTGCTGAGGTCTTGCCATAGGTTTCTAGCACCCCCACCCGCCTCCAGCAGCCTGACAGTTTTGCCAACTCTGGTTGTCTTCTCAAACACTTAGGAAGATGGAAATATGAACTTTAAAATACAAGGATCACTTGTTTATTTTGAAGTTAGATTTGGCTGTTCCCACCTAACTCCATAGAAAGCACAAGCTTGGTTTCTTAAGGGAAAATCCTGGTGTCATGCCTATCAGACACCTTTTACACAATTAAAAGGGAAAAACACTCCACAAGCCAGGGAACACAAGCACTCAGGCCTGTTTTCCAGCTCCCCTGTGCCTAACATGAAAACATTTTTAACCCTTCATGGGGCCCTGGAGAAGCCAGGGGCATAAGGCAGTTATGCTGACCTGGCTGCAGGCCAAAGCCTACATCTATGCCCCTGTTCTCCTGTTTATGCTGTTGAATAATTCCTACACAGTGACAACTAGTCTGACTACCCACAGGCCTGTACAGTTCCTTCCCCAATTTTCCTTATACTTTTACTATTGAAAATGGAACATGTATGAAAAGTTTCACCTAGTCATACAGCGTGGCTGGCACTGGAGCTAGAATTAAAATTTTGGATGTTACAGTTTCCTAGTGTCACCACTTTCTTGCTGGATTCATGTCATAGTCCTATGTGTCTGGGTCTTTTTGGTATTTCAAAATTAGACATGGCTTCCCCCCGACCCCCCGCAACCAACAATAATAGGTAACCATAGTTAACATGATGTAAACCTAGAACTGAGCTAAAAGCCTCATGTGGATTAACCTTAGTCTCTGTAACTGTCCTACAAAGGGGGTATTAGCCCTTTTTCTAATTTGAAAGAAAAAATATTGACTTAATCCACTTATGTATTCATTGGCTGATTATGTGCCCTGGATTAAACCCAAACCTTGGTGTACTGCAATGATACCCTAACCCAGTGGTCTCATTAGTCAACGGAGCCAAATATCAACAGTACAACTGTAATTTCTTTTGAGAGCCAGACTTTAAACTTACACTTCTTCTAATGCCACTTCTTCAAAATAGACTCGCCCAGGCCATGGTATTTTGTTGAAGAGCCGCACTCAAGGGGCCAAAGAGCTACATGTGGCTCGCGAGCCGCGGTTTGCCGACCACTGCCCTAGCCAGTTTGGCTCAATGGATAGAGCATCAGCCTATGGACTGAAAGGTCCTGGGTTCGATTCCAGGCACATCCCCTGATTGCAGGTTTGATCCCCAGCCCTGATTGGGACATGAGCAGGAAACAATCGACGTATCGCACATCGCTGTCTCTATCTCCCCCTCCCTTCCAAAAACCAATGGAAAAATATCATCGGGTGAGAATTAATAAAAATACACCAAAATGGCTAGATGTCTAAACTTAAAAATGAACCCACCATCTACACCACTTCCCTCTGGGTCAATGCTCATATTCATTTCCCCGATAGTTGTGCCTTCTTCACCAACACTTAAATCTTTCCACATGGAGAGAGTGTGCTTGAATGAGGAAAGCTAGTAGTAACCAGTACCTTGAGCTGTTAGTACAAATTTGCAAGTAGTTTCTGGAAACTTTAATCCTACTGCTGGTTCAAACATGAAGTTCTACAAAGTTTACCTCCTAAATACTTATTTCAATCTCCATTCTGTCAGCCTCCACCATAATCTACCACAAGCCAAAAACCCCTTTAGGGCCTGGCCCAGCCTGCCTTACCCACATCAATACACACCTGACACTCCTTCACTCTACAATAGCCACACCCACCCTAAGTGTACGGGTGAACTGTGTAGCTCATTTCAATTGGAGAAATAATATATAAAAGACATTTTAGGTGGGACTACTAAAAAAATAGTACCTTTTTAGAAAGTGGATCGAATTGTAAACCTGTCTTTTTATCCATCCAAATGTTGATCCATGTGTTACCTATCATCTATTTCTTAACTTATTCATGAAAGAACATCTAGACAAAGATAATACTGTTGGTTAAGCATACAATTTTAAATAAAGAACTGGTTTATTAGAAAATGTAGAATCAAAAAATATATATAGAATCAGTGGAAACACATACCTCATTTATTCTGTCTCAGTGACCATTCTCTTTCCAAATGCAGTATACCTCTGAGCCCTGTAACCCTTAAACTGAAATGACAGTGGGCTGAGGGTAGTGCTGAATAAAGCCAATGTAAAAATTGAACACATTCTAAGGAGGAGGAAAACTTGTCCTCTTTTTGGATAGAGTTATTGCTGACTATAGCTGTAGTTCCCCCAGCTGCTTGCTAACCTCAGATAACTTGGGATACACCAACTATGCTTATTAAATCTAAGAATCATAATCAATCTTATATATTTAATACTAAATATACCAATTCAGGAGGCAAAGTGAGAATGAGACAATGAGGTTCTGAGGATGAATAATCAACAAAAAGCAATGCCTTCATGAACTTCAGAGTTCTTTGGCTAGAAGAGATCAGCATACCTTATTACCAACTCCCCAAAGCTATGCTCTTTGGACTGCCTGTTCCACTGCTAGAAGTGCTTCACACATAAAATGGTTCAGTTTTTGTTTGATGGTGTGTGTGTGTGTGTGTGTGTGTGTGTGTGTGAAATTTACATAAAACATTTTTAATTTAGTGGCATTTAGTCCAATTATAATATGCACCCAACACCTCTATCTAGTTCTAAAATATGTTCATCATCCTTTGTGTTTCAAGTCCATTTCCTCATGTTCTTCAGAGACAATGAAGAACTACTTATCCTTTAGCTAATGGTCAATGGAGTCTTGAACAGACAACAATCTTAATAGGTTCTAGGATCAAAGCTTTCCAGAGTTGGTTCTTTTTTGTTGTTGTTGTCATTTTTTTTTTTCTTTTCTGGGAGTTGGTCCTTTTTGATAGGGTCAAATTTGTGATAGGTGGGACTCAAAGTAAAGTTCTGAATAACATCATTTCACTCAACAGGGCTGCCCACACTTCTGCCTAATTTCTAGGTCAAGTTAAGTTTGAGAATCAGGTTTCTGTACTTCATAACTTCTCAGAACCTTTAGTGTGCTAAAGTGCACTGTGAACTACATGGGGAATGGGGAAAAAGGAAGTCTCTCAAACTGAGCCCATTAGAAAGGCCTAGGTCCGGCCCCCAGCTTAGTGAGTGGCTCTGGGCCTCACCCATAGGAAGAGCTTTAAAGGCCTTGTTTCTTACCTGGGCATCCTAAGCAGACAGAACTTGATAGGAACCCTCTGACTACTCTTGGAGGAAGAAATGGACAAATAACCTCCCTAGAAATGTTTTCCTTTTAATGCCTCCCCTCCCATAGCAGGTTTCTATTGAAACTACTGTTTGGCTGTTTTGTAAAGAATATGCCACCCACACAACTGTATCTATGTCATCTAAGCAGGAAGATGTACTGGTTAGGCAGTTCTGGGGAGTAAGCCAAAACCCATGCTGATAGAGTGCTCGTCTGAAAAGATGGTACCAGTGGAGAATGACCAACCATCCCATTAGCAAGACTCAAAAACAAGGGCTCCTTGGAGAGCCAGAGATCTGTCCACATGGATCTGCAGTGCCTAGTCCTGTATTCCACTTAATGTGAATTTAACACTCAATGCATTTAAAGTAATTGACACAAGGTGGGGAGAGATATGGAATGGAAAGACTTGATTCATGAAATATTTCTCTGGAGACTCATGTTTCCTCCCTTTCTAACTTTATTTGGCTCTCTGAACAAAAGCCAGAAGGCATGATATCCAAGTTGTGATCATAATGACATGGCCTTCGTGGCAAAAACAGAACAAACAGAAATAGGCACCTGCTAAGCACAGAAAGGTCAAGAACAAGTGATGAGGAAGACAAAACTAAGGCATTATGGAGAGCTGGATCAGAGTATGATTTAAGAGAATGGATCAGGCCAGGGCACTTGATGACAGAAGCAGGGTGATCTTCCTCTGTTTTGTGCTAGATTATTTACTTATTATTATTATTATTATTATTATTTTACAATTTCATTCAAAGGGCTGGGAAAAGATAAGACAATGTAGAAACAGTAGGGGAAAGAAACATAATTCAAACTAGTTAACTTTACATTTAGAGGTAAGTATTTTTAAACTGGCTTGTTTTTTCACCCTTTAAAACCTTACATGAAGTTTAGGGTTTGAGCTAGGATGAGAGAAGAATAGAGATGTGGTAGGGAAACATGAGGTAGCATGCAATTCCTCCATAATTAGATTATGTATTTAAAGTATCAGGAACACCTGTGTAACCCAGAGCCTTTGCATGAAACTGGTCAATCCCACAGTATACCAAGAGAAACAAACTTCAGGATATCTGCAGTCCCAGGATGGTCTACACTAGGGGTGGGAAACCTTTTTTCTGCCAAAGGACATTTGGATATTTCTAATATCATTTGAGGGCCATACAAAAATTATCATCTTAAAAAATTAGTCTGGCCTGGTGGGCATGGCTCACTGGTTGAGCATTGACCTATGAACCAGGAGGTTACGGTTCAATTCCCGGTAAGGGCACACGTCCAGGTTGTGCGCTCAAACCCCAGTGTGGGGTGTGCAGGAGGCAGCTGATCAGTAATTCTCTCTCATCATTGATGTTTCTATCTCTCTTTCCCTCTCCCTTTCTCTCTGAAATCAATAAAAAATATTATTAAAAAGTTAGCCAGCTATATTTGGTCAAACATTTCATTAACTCACCCCTAATGCCTTGCTAGGGTCAGACCAAATGATTTCTTGGGCCTTATAAGGCCTGCTAGTCTGACATTCTCCAACCCTGGCTAGACTGTCTTATTTGCTCTTCTGACCTGCTGTTCCTTGTTCTCATCTTATCTGGCCATCAGATCCATTGGAACCTCTCGGACAAAATGTGCCGTACCCTGTCCTTGTTCTTGGCTCTTGCTAAGGTCTTGCCCTCCAGCATCTTCTCTAGGTTCACAAAGCAGAACAAGCCCTAAACCCTGGTCCAACATCCCCAAGTGAAGTAGACATCCTCACTTTTCCAGTATTGATTCCTGAAAGATCAATGTGTAAATCAGCCTGGGCCAGCAGACCTAAACCTTAAAATGCATACAGCACCCGCAGAATTTAATAAATAACACTCTGACCCTGACCGGTTTGGATCAGTGGATAGAGCATCTGCCTGTCGACTGAAGGGTCCCAGGTTCAATTCTGGTCAAGGGTACATGCCCAGATTGCAGACTTGATCCCCAGTAGGGGGTGTGCAGAAGACAGTCAATCAATAATTCTCTTTCATCACTGATGTTTCTATCTCTCCCTCTCTGAAATCAATAAATATACATATTAAATAAATAATACTTTGGTGCCTGTTAGAGAGCAACCAAAAGACTTATATGCATGCATATTAGCATATCCAATGGACACAGGCACTGAGGCAGTGGGGGCTTGCCTGGGGTGGGAATGGCTGGGTGGGGGGTCTGGAGAAAAAGAAGACAAATGTAAAACTTTAGACAATAAAAAAATGATAATAATACTTTGGTGCCTTAATTGATGAGGCACCCCAAAGAAAGATTGGACTTGGTCCAACATGAAAAGTTTCCCTAAGAAGCCAGCCATGAAGGTGATGTCCCATTTATACTACAGAGTGGGACCACTGAGGAAGGGAGGCAAGAGCTTTATGGTGGGGGCACACAAGGCAGGGCAGGTCCAGAATCTCAGTAACCCTAACTTGTACCCTGAGGACTTTCCTAGGAACTATGACATAAATGATAGAAAAGGATCTAGTGTTTTGGATCAAATAATTCTGGTTTGAGTTCCACCTCTACCATTTTCTTCCTTGTTACTTAATCTTACTGAACCTGTTTTTCTCACCCAAAATAATCCTATGTAATAAAAGGCTAATATGCAAATCAACTGACTGAACAGTGGAAAGACCGGTCGTTATGATGTGCACTGACCACTAGGGGCAGATACTCAACATAGGAGCTGCCCCCCTGGTGGTCAGTGTACTACCACAGAGGGAGAGCCACTTAGCCAGAAGTCCTGAGCCAGACTCACAGCTGGTAAGTGCAGCAGGCGTGGCAGGAGCCTCTTCCACCTCTGCAGCAGTGCTAAGGTTGTCTAAGCTGTCAGCTGGACGTGCCCTGTGGTCTCCCAAACCATGAGAGGGCACAGGCCAGACTGAGGGATCTGCCCCACCCCCCTCCAGTGCACAAATTCCATGCACTAGGCCTCTACTATATAACAAAAGCTTAGCATACCAATTGTCCCCTTGACTGGGAGTTGTCGGGAGTTTGACCAGGGGGCAGGGCTGGCCTGGAGAAGGGAGGGAGTATCTGGCCAACAGCTAGCAGCTGCTAGGGACCCTACCAGTGCACATGCACTGGGCCTCTAGTGGAATAATAATAAAACTCACGTTTTTGTTGTGCTAATTATGAAATAATATATGAAATGTGCTTTGCATCAAGTGGTTTTCAAACTATTGATCACAAAGCACTTTTTTACATTAGCCAGTATATACACATATAAATATATACACTTGAAACAAACGTTTCACTAAAACAATGCTTATTTTATGTCACTAGATATTTTCTATTCTATTTTGTTTTTAAATGCTGGTTCAATTGACCATATAATTTTCACAACCTAACGGCAACTTTTAAAAAACACTGCTGGAAACTATAAAATTGGCAGTTATTACGATTGTTATGATTCTCAGGGATGATCTAATGACTGGGACTCTTCAACTATCAAAGCGACAAAGGAAGAGGTCAAAGCTATTAGGAAAGCACTAGAGAGACTCCTGTTGCTAAGGGAATGGGTCAGCTCGGTTAGGATTGGTCTGCCCTTGCGATCCAGCCCTCGGATGAAAACGAGTGGCCCACGCCCCTGTCACTCACGTCAGTAGCTGGTCACGCCCCATGCCCAGCGGGCTCGGAAGACCCGCCTCCTCTCTAAGACTAAGCGAGGAAAGCCGGATTGGAGGTTCAGGTGGTGACGTAACTTTCCACTTTGGGTGGCCTTCCGCACTGGCAGTGGCCGGGAGAGGCTCGGGGAACATTTAGCGGTGTCCCCCAACCCCTCAGCCCTTAGAAGTGCGATGAGGTCCGTTAGCTACGTGCAGCGCGTGGCTCTGGAGTTCAGCGGCAGCCTCTTCCCGCACGCAATCTGCCTCGGAGACGTCGATAACGATACGGTCAGTGCATGCGCACTGCAGGAGACGCCGGGGCCTGCGCACGGCCGGGGCGGGGCCCGGGAAGTGGAAGAAGTGGGGCGCCAGCCGCCCGGGGCCTGGCGTGGCGGGCTTGGAAAGCTTGATTGCGTAAACGCCGGGGCGTCCAGACCGAGTCGTTCTCGTTCCCTGATCTGGTATTCTTCTAGGAACATAGATGACTGACTGTCTAATTCAATCACTTATTTACCTTAAGAGCCTATTAAACCTTGGTGGCCAACTACCCTGGTCCTTCTGTCCTTGCGCTTCCTCCAGGGGTATCACATCTAAAACCATTTTACCTTTCAACGCCTCAGAATAGGCGGCTGGCGGGGCTCAGTGGTTGAGCCTCGACCTGTGAACCACGAGATCATGGTTGGATTCTGGTCAGGGCACATGCCCGGGTTGTGGGCTCCATCCCCAGTCTGGGGCGTGCGGGAGGCAGCCAATCAGTGATTCTCATCATTGATGTTTCTATCTTCCTCTCCCTTCCTCTCTGAAATCAGTAAAAATACATTTTAAAGAAAATACATTTTTTTAAAAAAAAGCCTCAAAATGAGTTCTAAAAGCACCTCTGCCGTTCTTACACGTGGCTCCTTCAGGCGCTGTATTTATTCCAATTTCTTCTGGTAAACTAAGCTCCTTCAGCCGGAGCGACAGATGCATGCTCCCAATACCCCGATCTTAACGTCTTTCTATGGTACCTGCTCCTTCCTACACGCAAGTGTCCGGAAAACTTTAAAGTCCTTGAGTGAGTTACAAAAATAATTTCCAGCTACCGTTTCTTCCCTCGAGTCGTTCTTTTTCCCGAAATGAACTAATAAGGTAAAGCAGGTAGCATCATGCCTGAAACACAGTTAAAAGTAAGTGTTAGCGCCATTATTGTTAAATTGTTGTTATATTTTTCTGCAAATATTTATTGAACTGCCCATTAGGCACCAAGGATTGCTACATTCTGGGAATTAAATAATTAACAAGACAGACCCAGCCTTCAGGTAGCTCATAATCTGGTGGGGTGATAGTCATAGAATAACAAAATGTAATGAGATACCTTGATTAAAATATGGAAAAGGTTCTAGGGTGAAGCATCAAAGAGGATGGGGGCTATTGGTGGTGTGAAACACTTTTTTTTTCTCTTCCAGATTTTATCTTTTCATTTATCTCTGAAAGGTTTACATGGTGGTAACAGGCAGGCTAAATAGCCATCTCAGATGGTGATGAAAGGAAATGGAATTTATTTAAGGGAAAGGAGGGGGATGCGATGTCCCAAGGGAAGGGCTGCAGGGCATGGAGCCAAGGAGTCATTGGGTCTCTGATGGCAGCACTGAGGGGCTGGAGTTTCATCCTCACATGCAGTCACTAGTGGGACACTTGTCAGTGGGGGGGGGGGGGGGTGGAGCTGGTGGGCTTAGAATGCAGGTGTGCGACCAGGTGCCTTCATGCCTTAGGACGATTTCATTCCTTGTGTGACTCCTGGTGTCCCAGCAAATTTTTCCTGGTCTTTTGTTCTCCTGTGGTGGGAAGCTTACAAATGGCCATTAAGGATTGTATTGCCTTACCTAACAATCTCTATTTATATTTTTAACACAGAGCATCTTATTGCCTTTTTCTCCTACCCTTTGTCCTATTTCCCTACTCGGCCTCCTTGCTGTTCGGTACTGTCTTTTGCCTGAAAGAAAAAACAAACAAAAAAGCTAGGGCTAAAACATCCTCCTCTCTTTCCAGATCCCTTTGTGCTGTTATGGAGAGGTATTTTATGAGGCTTCTTTTGGCTCTACCTCCCCTAAGAAGGAAAAAGTTACTCTCATAAATTTGTATTATGTTTTCTGGGCTTCCACATTTTTTCATGTGCCAAGCAGTACAATTTTTATGAGAAAATTAAGGGAGGCATTTTTAAATAGTAAATTAACAAAGTGACTTTAGATGTGCATTATTTTCCTTTTTATCTGAGTGTCGTCTTTGTTTACAAGGCTTGCTTTTAATAGCTACATAGCACTAGCTCTTTTGGAAATTGTGCTTTCCTAAGTGAATAGACTACTACGCACTCAGTTTTGCTATGTTGGGTATATTATTTTACCCCCTGAGTAGTAAGTGCCATGAGGGTAGGAATTTTTGGTCTGTTTTTTAACTACTTTATTACCAACACTTAGAATAGTGCCTGGCACATAATAGGGACTCAGTACATGTTTGTTGAATAAATGATGATTTTTATGAAAAGCAAATGTTATTATGTTTCTCAAAGCAATTTGAAGGCTTCTGCCTATTAATAAATATAATTGAAAGAAGGCAAGTAGTGAGATAGTTGGCTAGTGATCAAATGTGGTACACTCAGCCTATAGTAGTGTGGATAGAAATTTTATTATTGGTTCCCCAGACCAGCTTTTGGAGATTTGGGGAAGGTAAAAGACTTATTTTATTCTAATACTAGAGGTCTGGTGCACGAATTCATGCATGAGTGGGGTCCCTCAGCCTGGTCAGCGACCAGGGCGGATTGGAGCCTTCTTGCCCGGTCCTCCTTGGGTCGAGTGGGGCAGCTGGCCTGGAGGAGGGGCTGTGGGAGGTTGACCAGCTGTGGAGGTTGGCTGTGGGAGCGCATTGACCACCAGGGGGCAGCTCCTGTGTTGAGTGTCTGCCCTCTGGTGGTCAGTGCACATCATAGCTAGGTGTAAAGGTTGCTTAGACTGCCCAAAGTGATGGCCACAGTGTGTGATTAAGTGCTAGTTCTTTGAAACTAATTTATTTTCTGCTATGTTGGGGGGAGAAGCCATGAATACAATACACTCCCTCTAGAACTGCCCACCCAAGCCTGGCTACACCATGGGAGAAAGAGGCTCTACTTTGTAGAAGGATCTTACTTCTCTTCTCCTTTAGCATCTCTGACTGTGGGTGTACTACCCAGATGGGGTTCTTTAGTGTCACTGAGTGGCCTCCAGAGCTAGAATCAACCAGAGAAGCAGAACTACTGGGAAGTATTATACAGTAGTCACCCCTTAGCCTCATTTTCATTACCTACAGTCAACAGAAGTCCAAAAATATTAAGTGTAAAATTTCAGAAATAGATAATTTACAGGTATTAAATTGTGTGCTGTTCTGAGTATTACAATGGAATCTTGCTCAGTTCCACCATATCCCACCTGGGATATGAATCATCCCTTTTTCCAGTGTATTCTCACCATAGACATTACCCACTGTTAGTCACTTAACTGTCTAGGTTATCAGATCAACTGTCACGTATTGCAGTATTTGTGTTTAAGTAACCCTTATTTACTTAATAATGGCCCCAAAGGATATACCAGGTAGGAGTGGTAAACTGCTTCCTTTAAGTGAAAAGGTTAATGTTCTCGACTTAATATTAAGAAAAGTAATCCTATGCTGAGGTTGCTAAGATCTGTGATCAGAACAAATCTTCTATCTGTGAAATTATGAAGAAAGAAAAAGAAATCCCTATTTGTTTTGATGTCACACATGAAACTGTAAAAGTGATGGCCACGGTGCCTGATAGGTGGAAAGGTGGAAGAAGATATGTTCCAGTTGATGGTAACATGTTACCCCAGAAAGCATCGAGCCTGCAAAAACTTCAACAAGGGATGCCCCCCTGAAATGAGTGAGCATATTTGCATAATAACTTTTATCATAGTATCTATAATAATAAAAGCATAATATGCTAATTAGACCAGACAGCTGAACGACTTTCTGGACGTCCTTCTGGATGACCTTCTACACACAGCCAGGACTCCAAGGGCAGAGCCCTGTGCACAAATTTCGTGCATCAGGCCTCTAGCATTGTAATAATTGTTCCATTTTGTTAGTAGTTGTTAAGTTCTTACTGTTATAAATTACACTATCATAGTATGTATTTATAGGAAAAACAGTGTGTATGAGGGTTCAGTACACTCTGCAATTTCAGGCATTCACTGTGGTCTTTGAACATATCCCCATGGACAAGGGGGGACTACTGAGGTGCTAGAGAACAGATGGGCAGCCCTGGGAATGTCCTCTTCCAGTGGCATTGTCTCACTCTGCCTGGCTCACTGCACCTACCACACTGTTTTCTGATTTTATTCCTGTGTCCGTGTTCTCATTAAACTATGAGGTCCTTCTCAGCAGGGAGTTTGTGACATTTATCTTTATACCCTAACTGGTTGTTCCGCCTGGCCTGTGCCCTCTCACAGTGCCGGAGCCCCGCGATGGATCGCACCAAAGAGCTAGTCCCTGCCCACCCATCCAGGGCTCCTCAATGGATTGCCTCAAAGAGATAGGCCGGAGCCAGGGGCTCCCCGCTCCGCAGCACACCGAGCCGCAGGACCCGCCTCCTCTGAGCAAGGCAGCAAAGACGCCAGGACCTGCCTCCTCTACACGAGGTGGCGGAGACTCTCTGCTATGACCCGCCTCCTCCGCGGGTGAGGCAGTGGAAATGGCGCAACCTGCCCCCTCCATGCAAGGTGGTGGGGACTCTCCGCCAGGACCCGCTTCCGCTATGTGCGCAACCATCTTGTGACGGCATGAGGACATCAAGGCATCAGGGCATGATGACCACCTAGGCTATTACTAGTATATACTGTGTATATATGTATAGATAGATAGATATATACACATATACATACACATATACGTATGTGTATATGTGTGTGTATATATATCTATATATGCACACACACACATTTATATATATACACATATACATACACATATACATATAATATCGTGTGAGGATTAACAATAAATGTGTGTGTATATATAGATATATATATACACATATACATACACATATATCTATGTGTATGTGTGTATATATCTATATATATACACATATAGATACACATATATGTGTATGTATATGTGTGTATATATATATATATATCTGTATACACACACACATTTATTGTTGTTAATCCTCACACGATATTTTTTCATTTATGTTCAGAGAGTGAAAGGGTGGGAAGAAACAGAGAGAGAGAGAAACATTGATGTGAGAGACACATGGCTTGGTTGCCTCCCACAGGGCCAGGGGATTGAGTCTGCAACCCAGGTATGTGCCCTTGACTAGAATCAAACCCAGAACCCTTCTGTTGGCCAGTGCTCTCTATCCACTGAGCAAAACTGGCTAGGGCAACAGTTTAATTATTATATTATTTTCCATACAGACAACTGTAAAGCTACTTTGCCCCATTCTGTATGTCCTATTTGTAATGGACAAAGTATTTTGGGCATTAAGTTGTTCAGATGTCAAACTTTTCTGGGATGGATTCTGTATTGCCCTATTCCTCTAATCTCCCCTGCCTGTAACACACTCATACAACACCACCCTTCCCCCTACGGAAATAAAGAAACTGGGAAACTATGGCTATGTTGGCCACAAAAGATTGTCAGTAAATTTGGTGAAGATTCACGCTGATGTCCTGTGATTTCCTCACGATGGGCCCAGTAGAGTTTGAGGTGGGTCAGCAGGACCCCATGCTAACACTCTTCTCTCTCCATTTGAAGTTAAATGAACTGGTGGTGGGTGACACCAGTGGGAAGCTGTCTGTGTATAAGAATGATGACAGCCGGCCGTGGCTCACCTGTTCCTGCCAGGGAATGGTAAGTATTCAATTACCGGGATCTACAGGTCAGGGAAGGGATTTTTTCTGTCCAGGAACTGTCAGGGCTGAGACCCACACAGGGGCTCACCAGCGTATCCTCAGTTCACCAGCTGCTCAGCCTATAAATCGTAGTAGAAAATGAGGGGAGTATTTGAATACGTCCAGAAACGTGATAGTCTGTCTATATTAGAGTTTTTGTTTTGTAAAGATTTTGTTTTGAGCCCAAATTATCTTCAGGTCTTTGTACTGCCATCTGGGTAAATCAAATAAACCTATAGCACAATAACTTGATTAACACAGACTATCAGTGTAGGTCATTGGCAACAGGTTTTCAACGAATAATGGTAATTAGAAAACCTGCTCCTTCCAGCTTCATAGAGATTAGGGAGTCCTGGTCTCCCTCTGTGTCTCCCTGAGCTTCCCTTTCTTCTGTTGCAGCTGACCTGCGTTGGGGTTGGAGATGTATGCAATAAAGGAAAGGTAAGAACTCTCGGGGACTTTGGAACTTCTGTGTGACTCCAAGGCCTTACTTAGATTGATTGCTGTCTCAAGGTGGGAATCGGCTGAGGGAAATGGCTTCGGCCCTGACTTCTGTGTTCTTCTGTGTTCTAATGATTAGCCTGTGCTCAGACTCCCTCCCCAGTCCATCTCTCCTATACATATCTCTGTCTCTCCCAGAATCTCGTGGTGGCGGTGAGTGCTGAGGGCTGGTTTCACTTGTGTGACCTGACACCTGCCAGGACCCTGGATGCTTCTGGGCACCACGAGACCCTAATGGGAGAGGAGCAGCGTCTAGTGTTTAAGCAGCACATCCCTGCCAACACCAAGGTCATGCTGATCAGCGACATCGGTGGGCATGGCTGTCTTTGCAGGAAGCTGGGAGTCAGTTGGTAATAGAGAAGATCTCAAGGCATTCGGGGGGGGGGGAGGGCGGGGGGAGGAATAAACCATGGAAAGGAGCAAGAGAGTGTTGAGGTAGAGGTAGCGATTCTAAATAGAGTTGTCAGGGAAGTCCTTCCTGAGAAGATGACATTTGATCAAAAATTTAAAGATGGCAAAGGAGTGAGTTACATAGATACTGGGCTGACACTTTGGCCAGAAACTGTCTCGAAGGTGGTGGTAGGTATATGAGATGAATCCGGACACCTCGAGGGAAGCAGTGACAGGATCTGTGGAGAGATGGTGGGTAGGGCCCAGGAAGAGATAGGTGTTGTCAGGACAGGAAGGAGCCTGCACCAGACTCAGAGTATGTGAGGTGGATCGACAACAGATTGGGCTTAAAGTCGTACCAGATAAAATACCAGCAGTGATGTCAGCAAAGGAGTGGGGATGAGGTGCTTGTAGGATTTAAGCTGACGAATGCAACTTTGGCTCCAAACTTGTCTTATTTTCTGGGTCGACACAGATGGAGATGGGTGTTGCGAGCTGGTGGTAGGCTACACAGACCGTGTGGTGCGTGCTTTCCGCTGGGAAGATCTGGGCGAGAGCACTGAACATCTGACAGGGCAGCTGGTGTCACTTAAGAAATGGACACTTGAAGGTCAGGTGAGAGGCTGAGTATGGGGACCACGGAGCCCAGAGAGCAGGGAGGAAGGCCTCCTGAAGGGGGTTGTGGGAGAACAGTCATGGGCCAACATGCAGGGTGCAGAGAAGGGAACATCACCCTGCTGGGGGAGATCTAAAGATCGCTTTAAATCAGTCTTCGGGGAAATTGCTAGTAATAACTAATAGGAAGGAACCCAGTGCTAAGAATTGGGAATGTGAAGGTGGGTGTGGTGGGGCCTGTATCAGGACTGGGTCCCACTGGAGGCATGCACAGAGGAAAGCAGGTGATGTATACGCAGAGGGTGATGCCGCGCAGGAGCCCTGTGAACACTAGAATTCCTCCTGCTGCTACCTTGGAGCCTGGGGGACTGCTAACAGGGCTGCCCCCTTCTCTCCCCTGTTCTTTGCAAGATCCTACTTACTCTCTCCCCAGCCCCCTTTAAGCCTCTGTTCCCTGGTGCAGGTGGACAGTCTCTCAGTGACTCTGGGCCCCCTGGGTGTTCCTGAACTGATGGTATCACAGCCAGGCTGTGCTTATGCAGTTTTACTGTGCACCTGGAACAAGGACGCTAGGCACTCCACTGCCTCTGAGGGGACCGCGGAGGACATTAGGTAAGGGGTCCAGGCCTGCGGATGGTGTGGGGTACGTGAGAGCAAGATTGGGTCCCCAGCAGTGGATGATAGGTCTGCAGTTGGCAGAACTTGTTGAGCTAGGAATGGCACAAGCACTTCTCTCCTAGTAAGGGAAGACCTATATTTTGGGAATCCTGGCTCTAACTTTGTAGCAACTGGAAGAGATTCCAAGATTGTAGCCTGATAGCTCCATCCCTGTTTCCTACTTGCCACACGGGCCAGATGGGCTCAGCATAGGACTCCTGGCTGATTCACAGCTTGGTAGCTCTTACAGAGGCGGGGCCACAAAGGTGCCGGAGTACTAAGCTCACTTGGTCTCCCACTTAGTACTCTAGTCTTCTGCCCACAGGGAGGCCCCGGCTGCCCGAGATGTTGTGCTGCACCAGACATCCGGCCGCATCCACAACAAGAATGTCTCTACTCACCTCATTGGCAACATCAAACGAGGCAGGCTGCTGAGGGCAAACACTGCTTTTGGGAGAGGAAATGCAGTGTTTTCTCTCATTCCTAGTCGTGTCCCTCCCACCCTTTGTGCTCCCTCCCTCCCTTCCTCTACTCTTGGCCATTTCTTGCCCCATATGCTCTGATCTTGCCTTTCTCACATTTTCTTCTTCTGGTCCTTCTACCCACAGGCCACACTGCTGAGAGTGGTGGCTCTGGCCTCTTTGCCCTCTGCACCCTGGATGGTGAGTTCCTCAGATCAGCTATGGGCCAGTTGTGTGCCTGGGGGATCTGCCCATGGATCCTGCCTGACCCATCCACCTGCCTCTCCTCCTGCAGGGACGCTGAAGCTTATGGAGGAAGCAGACAAGCTGTTGTGGTCAGTGCAGGTGGACCACCAGCTTTTCGCACTAGAGAAATTGGATGTCACGGTGGGTGGAACACCTGGTGGAGAAGAACATTCTTACCTTCTTCACATGGAGAGGGAAGATTTTAGTGAGATTAAGATTTTGGTGAGGCCATTCTCGCTTCACAGTTAACTCTCAACCTTTGTCTTTTTAAAATATATATATTATTTTTTTATTTCAGAGAGAGAAAGGGAGATCGAAACATTCTATATAATAAAAAGGGAATATGCTAATTGACCCTCACACCATTGCAAAGATGGTGGCATCCACAGCCAATAAGGAGAAAATATGCTAAAGACTGCCCCACCCTCAAATATGGTGGCACCCAGAGACAATAAGGAGGGAATATGCTAATTGATTGTCATGCCCTCAAAGATGGTAGCACCCACAGCCACAAGATGGCAGTGCCCAGCCGCCCAGGGCTGGCCTGAGGTGCAGGCAAGCCTCAGCTGTCAGCTACCCAGTCACCTAGGGCCTCCTGAGGCTCAGGTAAACAGGGCCAGCCAAGGCTTATGCCGCCATCAGTGGCAACAGCAGAGGTATGATGGGGCATCGCCTTCACCTGATTGCTGGGTCCCCTCCCACCCCTTGGGCTCCCAGGCTAAGAAGGGGCTGAGGGACTCCGCCTCTAGTGCATGAATTCTCATGCACCAGTCAGTGATAAGAGAATCATTGATCGGCTGACTCCTGCATGCCCTCTACTGGGGATCAAGCCCACAACCCAAGCTTGTGCCCTGACCGGAAATCAGACCATGACCCTCTGGTTCATGAGTCGATGCTCAGCCACTGAGCAATGCCAGCCAAGCTCACCTTTATCTTAGGGCCCTCTTTAGTCAGCTCCTACTCCCTTTGAAGGGAGTCATTCCCCTATTCTCTGCTCTGAGGAATCTCTTTTCAGTTCCTTTCAGCAGCAATAATCACTCCAAAGAGAAACATGTAATTACTAGTACTTGGATCCAGAAGTTAGTCATCAGTCCCAACTGCAAATGTATGTAATTTTTTTGTCCTGTGTGAGTCTGTCTTTACCAAGGCTGTGGCTCCTGAAGCCGCAATGGGGGCTGTGCTTTGTGGTGCCATCACGCGTGCTCAATGGTGTCAGAGGAAAGGCCTGAGGCTTGGAAGTCGGGCAGAACGGGCCTGGGTTGGAGGCCTGATTCCCCCACCTCCCAGCTGAGTGGCCTTGATGTGTGGCTTTATTTCTATAAGCTGAAGTTCCCTCTGTATCAAATGGGGAGTACTGTTGCCCACGTCACAGGATTGTTGTGAGCATTATGTAAGCTGGCTCATTTGACAGCCCCTTTGGGTGCCTGGCACACGGGAGACATTCAGTAAGAAACATATGGCTGTCTTCTTTCCCAGCTGGTCGGTTGTTATCCAGAGCCAAGTCCACAGCTTCTTATACAGTATTTCATTCATCCTTGTCATAGATCTCTTTCTAAAACTGCTCCTGGCTACCCCTTGCAGTCTTATCTCTGACCTATTTCAGGGCAACGGGGCGGAGGAGGTGGTTGCCTGTGCCTGGGATGGGCAGACGTATATCATCGATCACAACCGCGCAGTCGTCCGCTTCCAAGTGGACGAGAATGTCCGAGCCTTCTGTGCAGGTGGGCCCCTGCCCCATGTTCCTCTAACACACTGTCTGCCTCTTATTTCCATCCATAGCGTGTCCCCTAATGTGAGTCTTCATAAACAAGTTAGTTCCTTAGCTCTTTCATTGGAGGGTGATGGGTGAGTGCTCAATTGCCATCTTTTTAAAAAAGATATATTTTTATTGATTTCAGAGAGGAAGAGAGAGGGAGAGAGAGCAGTATCAATGATGAGAGAGAATCATTGATCAGCTACCTCCTGCACACCCCCTGCTGGAGATTGAGCCCACAGCCTCGGCATATGCCCCACCAGGAATCGAACCGTGACCTCCTGGTTTCATAGGTTGACACTCAACCACTGAGACATGCCAGCCAGGCTCAATTGCCATCTTTACGGTTTTAAATAAGAAAAAGAAAATAGTGAGATCTCTCTTTCTGAGTATTTTAAAGAATGTATGATTTCGGGTTTTTTTTTTTTTAATTTTTATTTATTTCAGAGAGGAAGGTAGAGGAAGAGAGAGAGATAGAAACATCAACGATGAGAATCATTGATTGGCTGCCTCCTGCACGTTGAACTGAGCCCGCAATCCAGGTGTATGCCCTTGACCAGAATCAAATCTGGAACCCTCCGGTCCACAGGCTGACGCTCTAGCCACTGAGCAAAACTGGCTAGGGCAGAATGTGTGATTTCTTATCTATCTGTGTGAAGATATCAGAAAGCTCTTTCCCATCCGAGTATATCAAAACTCTGTGAAGAACATGGTGTTAGCCCAGCGATATTCAACCATTTTCTTCTCGTGGCACTTGTAAGCTAATCACTAATCTCCTGCAGCACACACACACACAAAAAAAAACAACTTTTTTTCCAATCTGACAGAAAAAAAGTATAATTTTGATTCTTTCACATTTTTGGACAGCTGTTGTGCTGGCTGTTGTCATTTTTTTATTCACAATCTAAGGGAAAAGAGAAGAGTGCCCCTGACTAAATAGTCAGGTATTGCATGTTTTAAAAATTCTTGTGGCACTGGTAGAGAATCACTCTCCTAGGACATTCCCATTAGTTCCCAGTCAGGACCTCGGAAGCCAGTACTCGGGATGACATGGAGATACGCATGGCTGCTGAAGTGAGAAGAACTGAGCAGTGTGCTGGCATGCTTACTCCAGGGCCTTTGCCCAGGGGTTGCCACCTCAAAGAAACCTTAATTTCTGATTACATTTTGCTGACTTACCCCTTAGACTAGCAAGACTAGTCATTACTCCAAGGCCGTCACTAAGGTGACAAATCAAGAATCACATATTTGGATCCTATTCTGCCTGGGTTTTGTTACAGTAGTTTTTCTGTGGAAGAGGGCCAGATGTTTTCTGTTTTACTTGTTTTACTGAGTTCCCATCAGAGAAGACTTAGAAAGAGAACCTTTAGTTTTCTGTTTGGCATCTGGGTGGGTCAAAACTGCTGACTCGTATTTTGTTCTTGCTTTCCCACCACTGGACTGAAACTTCTGGACCTTTGTCTCACCACCCACCTCCCAGGCCTGTATGCCTGCAAAGAGGGCCACAACAGCCCCTGCCTCGTGTATGTCACATTCAACCAGAAGATCTATGTATACTGGGAGGTACAGCTTGAGCGGATGGAGTCTACCAATCTGCTGAAAGTGCTGGAGGCCGAGCCCGAGTACCACGGCCTGCTGCGGGAGCTGGGCCTGGGTGAGTCCCAGCAAGCTGCGGGCCTAGTAAATCAGGGGGAGGGGAGGGTGCAGGAGAGCCGCAGCCTCTTACCAGCCCCTTTCTTGCCCTCAGATCCTGATGACCTCCCAGCAGCCCGCACTCTGGTCCACCAAACCCTCTACCATCCTGACCAGCCACCACAGCGTGCTCCTGCAAGCCACCAGGATCCCACCTAGCGGGGCTTTCCCTCTTAGCTGAGGAAGGGTCCTCTGAACCTCTCTGCCCCCAGGGTATCATGGAATCGGCAGGAGAGGGAATGTCTACTACAGAGGAGCACGGATACATGGCAGCAACCCGAGGGTGACTGTGAACTGTAGATCTCATGGTCTTCTCGGTGAGAGAAGTGACGACTGGGCTGTCTGCCCTTTTTCTGTGTACCTCACCCATCACACCAGGGCGAAGGACCCTGACCTTATTCCACATCACCTGGGACTGCCCCTCCCCAAAGCTCTCCAGTCTCATATGGAAAACAGACTTGTTTGTGAGGAGGGAGCACCAGTCTTTTTTGTGGCCCTGACACTTGTGAGGAAATAGGCTTTGGGCCAGTGGAACTGAGATAGGAGCCCTGCCCCATCCCAGGCTCCATCTTCCATGTCACAGCTCCCGGTCACTAGCAGTGGTGATTATTGCAAGAATGGCAAACTGTCTGCTTGTTTTTAGGGTCCTTTCAGACATTTTACAGTCTGGTTTTTCTGTGTCCCCAGGAACCATGATTTTGCTCTGTTTTCCAAAGAAACTGGGCCAGCAGCCTCTCATTTTGCCATATTCTTCGAGTATTGCGCAGTTGCCTAGGCCTCGCTCCATTCCCACCCCCCATTTCCACAGAAACACCTTACTGTCTATCAGACAGTAGACATTTACAACCTGATGCAGATTTATGATCCAGACCATAATTAGAATTCTATCTTGGGCCATTTCTATCCCTTCTGCTCTTAATTCTATGTGCTTTACATCAGTATCTTTCAAATTGTAGGTTGCAATCTTTTAGTGGGTTATGGTCAGCATTTTTTTTATAAATGAAATAGAATACAGTGGAATGAAAAATAAAGTATATTGCTCACAGTATATGAAAACATTGTTTTGTTATAATTGTATGTGTATATTGGTTGTAATATAAACTATTTCCTGCTTTCAATTATGTTCAAAGGAGTTTGAAAGGTATTTGCTCTCAATTATATTGACCCCAGCTGGAGGGGTCATTCTGGGGAAGGGTCCACATTCATATTTCCTTTTGTAAGGGAATAAGGGCAAAGTTATCATTTGGCTCTGGTGGGCATGGAAGAAGAACAAAGGAGGACATCACCATAGAGAAATAGGTGTTTATTCAAATCGAGAAGCAGCTGAGCTGAGGGCCAGCCATAGGGCTGGGGTCTGCAGTCTGCGTCTACAATTACAGAAGCAGCAGGAAGGCAGAAGCGAAAGGAGCAGGTGAGACCAGGAAAGCAGAGTCCATGGAGCAAGGCAGGGAGGGACCAGGGTCCTATCACTGTGATAGTGAGCCCCTCCCCTCGCCCTGTAAGGGTGGGAGACTTAGTCGAGAAAGTAAGACTGGGTGTCACAAGGCAGTTCTTTGCATCTTGGTTCTTTGCTAACCTGCCCCATGCTCAAGATTTTGTTTCCAGCCTAAGGTCCCAGGACCCTGGTCAGTCAGATTCGTTACACCACTCTCTTCCTCTACCACTCTCTTCCTCTACCACTCACCCATGGTTTCAGAGGCTCAGATCACCCAGAGGACACTCGGGGGTCTAGTTTCTTAAGGTTTGAATTCTCCACAGTGAAGTCAGAAGAGCCTCCTTGTCCCTTTGCTTTGGCTTAGATCCCACCAGGGGACAGAAAGCCACTGATTTCAAAATAAGGCAAGGCGTAGCTCGAGAAGCCCAAGATAAAGAGCAGGAAGAAGGTCTGATGAGATGGATAGTTCTAGAAATAAGGACTACTGGTTAGGTGAAGTGTGAGTACTGAGAACCCTTCCATCCTATTCACCTTTGGGGGCAGCTCTGTAGGGCTCTTGTACACACACCCTGAAGTTCAGGGACTCGGTGGGTGAAAAAGCAAGTGGAGGACAAATATCTGGAGGTAATACTAGAGGTATATCCAAAGATAATCAAAGATGGTGGTGCCCACAGCCAATAAGGAGGGAATATGCTAATTGACTGCCAAACCCACCGCCACAAGATGGCAGCGCCCAGTCCCCTCAGCCCCCCAGCTGCCCAGGGCCAGCCCGAGGCACAGGCAAGCCTTGAATGGCAGCTGCCTAGCCATCCAGGGCCACCCGAGGCTCAGGTAACCAGGGCCAGCCGGAGCGCTACCAGCAGTGGCAGCAGCAGAGGTGTCATGGGGTGTTGCCTTCCCCTGATCTCTGGGTGCCTCCAACCCCTAAGGGGCCCCCTATCCAATGCATGAATTTTCATGCACCGGGCCTCTGGTCAAATAATAACTGGCTTCAGATGTTTGCAAACCCAGAAAAGGTAACTAACAGAGCTCTTAGCTTTGTGAGCTGGCATTCCTCTACCAAGCCACTTTCCTAGTGTGTTGAATCATTCCGTTCAGTGTCTCCCCCAACCCGCCACTCAGCTATGAGCAGGTGTCTGCAAAATCAGAACAATACGCACCAGCAGGGCTGGGGAGCTGGTTGGTGCGGTGGGCCATCTAATTCTGAAAGATAATGAGACCAGAAAGTGAGGTGAGAGATGTGGGAGTGAAGGTAGTCAAGGAGGTTTGGGGGTGGCAGGGGACAGTTGGAGACCAGTTTCTAACCCCATTTTCCTTGTATAATTTTTTAAAGGTATTTTAAAATTGATTTTTAGAGAGAGGAAGTGAAAGAGAGAAACATCGATGTGAGAGGGAGACATCTGCACACCCATCCCCAGGGACCAAGCCCACAACCTGGGCATATACCCTAACTGGCAACCTCTCTGTGCACAGGATGACACCCAACCAACTGAGCCTCACTGGCCAGGACGCTTGTGTCATTTTCGGCAGTCCTGATTTGGCTTTGCTCTTCTCTGGGTCCTCTGGGAACACTCCAGGGGGACAGGGAAGTTGCCAAGTAGCAGAGAAGAATGTGGCCGACGGAAATGGAACAGCAGGATCAGGGTGGTAACAGAAGGCACAGACAAAGTGATCCCCAGCTACCTGGCTGTAGTAATGTCCCCATACCCCACATGGCTCTTCCCTAAGTCACAGTACTTCCCCCTGGGGACTGATGGGGCCAGCAGTCACTGGCCGGGCTCTGGGTACAAAGGCAGGAAGGGCAGCTCTGGGAAGGGGGCTTTCAGCCGCAGCACTCGGTGTTCCAGGTCGATACAGCACTGTGGGGTTGTGGAGGGGGAAATGTGAGGTTACCTCCTCAGGTAACCTGTCTCCTAGCCATCTCTTACTTGTTCCCCCTCCCGCTTCCCCATTTCCATTCCCCTGGACCCCTGTCAGAGAGGGACCCAGTGCTCCACATTTTTCACTTGTGGACAGATCAGGAACCTCTTTAGGAAGCAAAGCTGCAGTCCCACATCATGCAGTCCCAAGCTTCTACACCTGTGCTTCCTGCCTCTTTCCCAGCCCTTGGTCAGGCCCCAAAGTGCTGGTGTCCTCCTTACCTTGAGAGAAAGCAGGGTCTGCAGTCCAAGACAGAACTCAGGACTCTCCACATCTGCAGGAGCCACATGAAAACAAGACTCTGGAGGGTACCCGGTGATCACTGCTACCCTCCTGTCAGTGCATGTCCCTTCTCGCCCACTCTACCCTCCCGGTCTGAGAATCTTGGCACAGATATTGGGAATAGTCAGAGCACCTTTGGGGACGCCTTGTCTGGTGCTGACAGGGCTGAAATTCTGCCTTTTCTTCCTCTTCTCTCCCCCCAAGGAGAGAATGTTGAAGAGATGAAAGTGGGGCTTTTGATGAAGGGAGGACTTACCCACCACCTGAGCTGAGCATGCCACAGTCTCCTGGCCTAGCTGTAGCTCCAGCTGCTCCACCTGGGGTGGGAGTCCAGGTGCTGGGTCCCTGTTCCCCAACCTGTGGTTGGAAAGCAAAGGTTATTGCCACTGCAGCCCCAACACCTGTTCCTTTAGTCAGCTAACGTCCATCCCACCACACTGGGTTCTCTTCCAATCCCTGACCCCACATAGGGTCTAAAGCCTTGTCTTCTCTGTCAGAGCCCCATCAACTAAATATAGTTCATGTACCATAGGAGTCATCACCCTATTAAAGTGTACAATTAAGTGGGTTTTTGTATTCACAGATATAGTCACTACTATCTAATTTCACAATATCATCACTCCCAAAAGAAGCCCCACTCCCCATCCACTATTTTGGACCATACTCTTACCCCAGGCGGGTGAGGCATCCGGCGGAGATCTGGTTGTAGTGGGTGCCTGTGTCCACGGCCACCCTAAGAACCTGGTCCTGACACTGAGAAAGAGGGTTGTGGGGGATTTAGTGAATCCCAGGAGAATGGACGGGGGACCTTCACCTTCCCCGCCTTTCAGAAGCGAACAAAAGGAATAAACTGTCTTTAAAGGTGGTTTTCATGGTACTTGTACAACTGAGAAAAAAGTGGCTCACATTAAAAAAAAAAAAAAACCTGCATGGGATAGTGAAGCCATTTGTTTGGGAACAATTTGACCAGAAATGGATATCTGTTTGTCTAGAGCAGGGGTGGGGAACCATTTTTCTGCCAAGGACCATTTGGATATTTATAACATCGTCCTTGGGCCATACAAAATTATCAGCTTAAAAATTAGCCTGCTCTATTTGGCAAACATTTAACCAACTCCCAATGCCTTGCAGGGCCAGACCAAATAACTTTGCGGGCCTTGTATGGCCCACAGGCCAGATATCCCCACCCTTGGTCTAGAGGAGTTCTTGAGAGGCTGAGGGCCACTAGGTTAGAGAAATCTAGTTGGAGTAGGGGAGAGATGAGGAGACTGGGATACCTTGCTGAGAAATTCAAATGTGAGCAAGAGAGACATTCACCACGGGAAGCAAAGGAAGACACATTCATTTTCTTTTGGACATATACAGACAGTTTGGGTTACATTTGCATATCACAAACACATGGTTTTCTTATTCCAAACTTTTTTTCTTAAATCCTCATCTGAGGATATTTTTTCCATTGATTTTTTTTAGACAGAATGGGAAAGAGACACATCGATTAGTTGCCTCCTATACACACCTCAAGTAGAGCTGAGGATTGCGCCTGCAATCAAGGTACATGCCCTTGATCAGGAGTCGAACCCATGACTCTTCAGTCTGAGGACAAGCTGATGCTCTAATTAGTGAGCCAAACCAGCCAGGGCTCATTCCAAACATTTACTGAGCATCTACTATGTATAGATGTTGCTGGAAAGCACAGCAATGAACATTATTTTTTCAGAGCCCAAGGGAAGTGAAATGTAACTGCTGTATGATAGAGTCTTAAGACCTGTGAAAGGATTGTCAGTAAAGTGTCCTATGAGGAAAGGCTATTTCCAACTAGGGAACTCGAAAGTCCCAGGAGAATGGACGGGGGATAACATTTGAGGCTTAAGAGATTGTGAAATGTGGACATAAAATGATTGCAAAGCAGGCAGAGGAAATGCTGAATGAAGACAGTGGCCTAAGAGCAGTGGGCATTTATTAGGAAGGTTCAGTAATGGCGGGTGGTTAAATGGCTTCAGAGATTCGAGGCCATCACATGAGCTTTTCCAGGAGGGTTGCATTATCCATCTATGCACACACTATTATGAAGCACACTGAAGGTCATTTACATATTCATATTTAAAGATTATATTTTGATAAAGGAAAGGGAGTCATGGTGGAATTGCACAGTGGGAAGATAGTTTGAGGCCAAGAATAAAGATGAGGATCTCATTTTTTGGTCCAGGCTTAGGAGAGAGGTTCCTTTTCTCCCTCCTGCCTTCCCTCACTGCCCAGAGCAGAAAGGAGAGTGGGTGAAGTGAACCAGCTACAGGTAGGATTGTTAAGGAAAGCCAGTGCCCTGGGAGGCCTCTCACCTTGCAATTGACCAGAAGAGCTGGAATCTCTGGCGTGTTAGTCTTCCTCCTGTTTTCCTGGTCATGCATCAGGGCCTGCACCAGGGGAGACTCCCCCTGACTCCGACTCTGGTTTCCTTCTAGCAGGCGTCTCTGGATCACGCTATGCGGCTGCTAGCTCCATCAAAGAACAATGAAGGACGATAGGTCTGAAGCCAAGTATCCAGGCTGCTCGGTTCCCCACCTTAGATATCCCAGGACATTGTCTCTAATCACACCCAGTCCTGAGTCTCACAGAAGTAAGAAAGGGGCAGGAGCTTACCCAAGACTCCCAGCAGTTATATCATTATAGCAGAGTGAACCCAGTATCAAATCATGCCATTTCCTGGGACTGCAATAATTGCTCAGTAATGAAGAAATGGAAAGCTCATCTGGGTTTGACTGATTAACATTGGCTGATGGTATATTTCAGGAACTAGTATTATGCTTAGGGGAAATTTTGTCTCAGGTCTACAAAAGTTTTTTGTTTGGACTTTATCCTCAAATGGGTTGCAGGTCCCAGGGTTGATTAATAGAAATCAAAGTAACAAAACAAAAAAAAAGGAGAAAGTTAAAATCTTTAAAATTAGGATGCTGGGAGTCATCCTTGGACTCTCCTTCACCTGCAGCCCCCCACCCCCAACCCTGACCAATCTCTGTCTAAATTCTACCAGTTTTGCCTCCTGTGCTTATAGTCCATCCTGCTTGCTGTTTCTGCCTTTATTCCAGACTCACCCCAGCTCTCCTGCTTCACTGGGCTGCCTCTTTGCCTTCATAAGAACCGGCCTCCAGTACAGTCACCTCTCAACTACACCTTCTCAAAGCCAATGATTATCTAAAACCCTTGCTACTCAAAGTGTGGTCTTCATATACAGCAGCTTTAACATCACTTGGAAGAAATGCAGAAAAGCTACTGAATCAGAAGCTTCAATTCTAACAAGATGCCCTGATAATTGGTGTGCTCATTAAAGTTTGAGAGGTGCCCAAATGAAAAAAAACTAAACATGTTATTCCTCTTCTTAAAATCCACCAAAGCACCCCCCTTCCCCATTGCTTACATGGTAGAGCTCAAACTTTTTAAGGAGATCCACAGCCCAGATGACCTAGTCACTGCCCGACTCTGCTTCATCTCACCCTTCCCACCCCACCCCACCCAGCTCATCTGTCCCAGCCACCCTGCTTATACTGCTTGCACAGGCTGTTTTTCCACCTCCATGCCTTTGCTTCTGCTCGCCCCTATTCCAGAGACTGGATGACTAGCTCAACACACTTGGTTCGAGAACTAAACTATCAGGAGAAACGTCTGGGATTCCACATGCATCTGGTAATTAGTGCAGGTTTACTTTCTCCAGGGAGGGCTCTCTGACCTCTTTGTGCTCTTTTGTCCACACTCAAGGCTGAGGTAATCCCCTTTGTCATGCTCTTCACAGATGTTCTTTGTGAATTTCACTCCCCCCATTATCTTGGAGAGTGCTTGAGATTAGGTCTGTATGTCGTTCATTTTTCTGTTTTGCTGGGTTTAGCCCAGCATATACTTGCTGCAGAATATTGTATCCTTGCAGGCTCCACACATGCTTCCCCACCTGCCCTCTCTCCTTGGGAGCCTGGGATTGTTTTTCCACCAGTGGCCTAATGTGGCCCTTGAGGCTGCTCCCGCCAGCAAGGCTGCCAGCAGGAGACCCAACTCTGGGAAAAGGGCAGCATGCTCTGGGAATGGCCAGAAAGAACAGCTCTGCAGTTCTCAGGTCTCCTCCCACCTTTCCCATGGCGGTGGCCCTTCTCCAGGGCTAAATCAATGGTCCCCTAAGGGTAGAGGCTGAAAGGTCCCAGCCACTGGGAGCAAAAAACTTGCTTCACTGTCCATCATTTCTCCGCTGGGCTTGCTAAGCTTGCGAAGAGGAGGTTCTCTCAATTGAAATCTTAGTCTGATCACTTTTCCTTTTAGGGGGCTGCTTGGTGGGACTAGGGGGTTGCCTGGCCTCTGGGCAAGGTTCTGGAGGGGGAATATTTGGCTGCGAGGAATATGGAAAGTAGGATGAAGGCAAGAAGGGCAGTGAGAGGTTGTGAGGTTCTCAGGTAGCAGGAGCTGCTAGAGTGGCCCGAGGCCCCCAGAAATGCCTTTGCGCCTCTCAAGTTGCAGGAGTACCCACTCTCCTCTCAGACCCTCTGACTAGGAGACGGGAGAGTGAACAGAGTGCTCCCAATCCTTTGTACAAAAACCTTCCCTTCTTTTACGACCAAGAGGCCAGATATGATGCCAGGTTCTCTGGATCCTACAGCGCTTCCTTTCTCCCAGGCTAAGTGGAATAGTAGCTGAAGGAATAATAATAATTCGCATTTACACATGGCATTTCCACATGGCTTTCCACTGTTTCCACTGTTCTAAGTCTTTTATGGGTTTTAGCTCATGTTAACTCTTGCAACAACCCTAGGAGGTAGATACTATTAATTTTATTCTCATTTAATAGGCGAAGAAACTGAGCCAGAGACAAAGTAACCTGCCTAAGTAGCAGAGCAGAATCTGAATCTAAGCAGCGTGTCTCCAAAGCCCATGCTCCTCTCCACTCTCTCTGAGGGGAATGCACATACGCAGGTCCCCTGACCACTCACCTCCCACGGTTACTCCCCCACCCCATTTCCTCCGGAGGCCAGAGCTGCTTCGTGAAGGCTGGAGGAAAAGAGCCTGGAGGGAGGTTTAGAGGGAGGAAGGGGGCCCCCAGGAAGCCAGGTGGCCTGGCAGGCGGGGCCGTTAGAGATCCTGGTGCTTTGGCAAGGATGGAGGCCTTTAATGCTTCATTCTGAGTGGGGAAAACAAATGAGTGGCCAGAGCTGGTATGAGAGACTCTGGTTGAAGGAGAGGAAGGAAATCATAACCCTAAACTGGCCAATCCTCCAGGACCTCCAGCTGTGATCAACTGCTCCAGAGGCTCTGTGCCCCTAAAAACCTCTACTCCCAAACAGTAGAGCTCACTCCAAGATAAGCCTTGGGTTGTTTTTTCGGGGTTTAGGGGGTTGGGGCGAGGGGAGGTGAACAATGAGAATCAGGTCCCTTGGAGCCACAAGTCATGGGAATATTCCCGATGAAGAGCTGAGAATGATCAGAGGGAGCCCCTAAAGTTGGTGGGACTGCCTGTTCCCACTCTCAGTGAGGGAGGGGACTATGAAGGTTTAGGGTCCCTAGTTAAATGTCATCACTTTCACCCTCAGGGTAGGAGGTGAAGAGATGGAGAAAGAGAGAGGGCCAGAGGTCTTCTGGGGGTCTGGGGAAGGGGAAAGGGCTTCCTTACCAAGTCCTTGGAGGTGCCCAGCCTCTTGAGGCTGTCCAGGGGCAGCAGGTCAGCGGAGTCCTTGTGCAGGAACTGGGTGGCCTGTTTGAGCCGGCGCTGCTGGCTCAGGTGGGCTCGGTCCCGAAGCTCTGCCCCCTGTCCCCTCCTGCTGGAGTCCCCCGCTTCTCTTCTGCTCTCCTGCCTGGTGCTCATGGCCACTGGGAGACTTGATGAGCTTGGTGTACCCGGTGAGGGCTTCTGAGAGGTCCTCCTGCCGTCCTCTGCCGCCTGTGTCCCTGCAGCTTCCTGCCAGTTTCCGGCTGGGCTGCAGCTCTCCTGACAGGAGGGTCTGGGCGGGAGGAAGAGGAAATAAATAAATAATGTGCAGGAGCAGCCGCGTCAGACACCAATTCCCAGAGAATACAGTAGAGGGAGTGAGGATCTGCTGGAAAAAACGCAGTGCTGGAGAGGACGGTAGGGGCCTGCCACCGGCAGACTGCAGCAGCTCCAGTTCTGGGGTTCTGGCCAGGATGGGGAGTGGAAGGGTGTGTGTGTGTATGCATGAAGAAGGGCTGTAAAGGTGCTGTGGACTGTCAGAGTGCCCAAGCCAGGTTGTTTGAAAGGCAGTGTGTGTCAGTGAGGGTGGCAGGCTGCGTGGGTGTGCTTGGTGTGAGTGAGACAGGCAGGCATGTGCATCCATGGGCCTGGGTACTAGAATTCTCCCCTGCCCTCCACCACCTCTACCCCCATCTCCTCCACCTGGGGTTCTTGCAGCCCAGGGGTTGGGATACAGGCCAAGAACTAGGTTCAGAACCAGAGGGGGCAGCATCAAAATGTCCTCTCTTCCTTTCCTCCCCTCAACAGGAGACTTTTCTGGGCTCAGCCTATCAGTGTGACCCATCAGTTCCCATTACTCTGGTGTCTGGGCTCCCCGGTTGGTAAGAGCAACTCTGAATCTTCTCACAAGCCGGCCCAGCTTCTCCCTCTCTTTTATGTAGGGCTCCTCCAGCCCTGGCTTTTAAAAGAAAAAGTCATAATTCGAACAAGCAAGAAGTTATAAAGAAGTGATACATCTTAATAGTGGACTGCCTTTTATTATTTTAAACTTAATAAATCTTTATTGTTCAGGTTATTACAATTGTCCCTCTTTTTTCCCCCCATAGCTCCGCTCCACCCAGTTCCCACTCCACCCTCTGCCCTTACCTTCTCCACCCCACTGTCCTCATCCATAGGTGTTTGATTTTTGTCCAGTCTCTTCACGCACCACCGACATCCTTTTCCCCCTGAGAATTGTCAGTCCACTCCCTTTCTATGCACCTGATTCTATTATATTCATCAGTTTTCTATATTCTATTCTGTTCATCAGATTTTTAGATTCACTTGTTGATAGATATGTATTTGTTGTTCATAATTTTTATTTTTACCATTTTCTTCTTCTTCCTTTTCTTAAAGGATACCTTTCAGCATTTCATATAATACTGGCTTGGTGGTGATGAACTCCTTTAGCTTTTTCTTATCTGTGATGCTCTTTATCTGACCTTCAATTCTGAATGATAGCTTTGCTAGGTAGAGTAATCTTGGTTGCAGGTTCTTGCTGTTCATCACTTTGACTATTTCTTGCCACTCCCTTCTGGCCTGCATAGTTTCTGTTGAGAAACCCGCTGACAGTCATATGGGTACTCCTTTGTAGGTAACTAACTGTTTTTCTCTTGCTGCTTTTAATATTCTCTCTTTGTCTTTAGCCCTTGGCATTTTAATTATGATGTGTCTTGGTGTGTTCCTCTTTGGATTCCTATAGTTTGGGGTTCTGTGCGCTTCCTGGACTTGTAAGTCTATTTCTTTCAGCAGGTGGGGGAAGTTTTCGGTCATTATTTCTTCAAATAGTTTTCAGTATATTGCTCTCTCTCTTCTTCTGGCACCCCCATAGTTCTGATGTTGGTACCCTTGAAGTTGTCCCAGAGGCTTCTTACACTATCTTCAAATTTTTGGATTCTTTTTTCTTTTTGCTTTTCCAGTTGAGTGTTCTTTGCTTCTTTGTATTTCAAATCTTTGACTTGATTCTTACGGTCCTCTAGTCTGCTTTTTGGTCTCTGTATAATATTTTTTAATTCAGTCAGTTTTTGTTTAATTTCTAGTTGGTCCTTTCTCATATCCTTGAGGGTCTCGCTAAATTTATTGGCCTTTTCTAGGAACCTCTTGAAAAACATTACAACTGTGGTTTTGAACTCTCTATCCTGTCATTTGTTTTTCTCTATTTCTTTTGTTTGTGATCCGTTTCTTTGTCTTCGTATTTTCGCTGCTTCCCTGAGTTGGTAGGGTAGCTTTGTGTGGTAGGTGTCCTTATGGCCCAGTGTCTTGACCTCCCCAGTTACCTGAGGTGGACACTCTTGGTGCACCCCTTTGTGGACTGTGTGTACAGCCTTGTTGTGGTTAAGTCTTATATATATACATATATATATATATATATATATATATATTATTAATTTTTTACAGAGAGGAAGGGAGAGGAATAGAGAGGTAGAAACATTGATGAGAGAGAAACATCGATCAGCTGCCTCCTGCACACCTCCTAATAAGGATGTGCCCACAACCAAGGTACATGCCCTTGACCAGAATCAAACCCAGGAACCTTCAGTCTGATGCTCTATCCACTGAGCCAAACCGGTTTCAGCTGTTGTGGTTAAGTCTTAATTGCTGTTGGTATCACTGGGAGAAATTGACCTCCAGGCCAATTGGCTGTGACAATCAGCTGTGTCTATGCCAGGAGAGCTTCTGTACTGGACACAGCCTTGTGGGTCACGACTTACAAAATTGCAAAAGCCTCTGTGCTCAGCTTGGATGGGGCAGTCTCAGGGCTGAGCAGACAGCCTTGGCTTCCCATCAGCCCTGCCCTAAGAGGCCCCTGGGATTCAGTATCTTGCAGTAATCGCTGCAAGCCTCTGAGAGAGAGCTGCCCTTGAGTTTCCCCCACTGCCAGACAGTCCAGTTTCTCCCCCAAAAGAATCTGTATTCCCAGATTCATTCTCACCCAGAACTGGAGTTCAGCACAGTCAGAACTGGGGTTCAGCACAGTCGGGGGCTTTTGTCTCCTTCCTGGTAGAGAAAGTCAGCAGCACACTCCAATAGTCAGTCCTCTCTGTGCACACTTGAGCACACACCTCCAGTCCTCTGCCTTTTGCGGCTCTCCTGAGTTTCTGCCTGACAGTCCAGATCCCCTCCACTACCCATGAGCCTGGGTCACCAGGGTCTCACCCAGAACTGGGGTTCAGTGCAGTCAGAACTGGGGTCAGCGTAGTCTGGAGCTTTTGTCTCCTTACCACTAGAGGAAGCCAGCCAGGCACTCAGCGTCCATCAGCCACCTGTCCTCTCTGCACTTGTCTCCATACCTCAGGCTTCTGTTGCTCCTCTGATTCTCTGTATACCTTTCTCTTTCCTTCTAGTTGTAGAATTTCCACTCAGCCAGCTTTCCTGTGGTTCTGGATGATGTCCGTTTTGACTTTTAGTTGTAGTTTTGAAATTGTTGCATGAGGCAGCAGTTTAGGTGTTTACCTATGCCACCATCTTGGTTCTTCTGGACCTCCTTTAAAAAAAAATACTACAAATACAGCTGAAACTCTGCTTATGCTTTTTCTGTATGGCATTTCTCCTGAATTTGGTGTTTGTTATTCCCACACTTGTCTTTGTACTCTTTATACATATAACTGTGTATGTATCCTGAGCAATACAGCATTTAGTTTTGACTGACCCATCGCATATATTCTTCTGCAACTTGTTTTTGTTTGTTTGGTTTTTTTTGCTCAGTATTTTACTGGTGAGATTCATCCACGAGATACACATTGTTCTGGGTCATTAACTTTAACAGTTGTATAGTATTCCTCTATATGAACATGGCATATTTAGAGAATTTAGGTTTTCTTTTTCCTTTCCTTTTTTTTTTTTCAACCAATGCTGCTATGAACATTTTTGCACATCTTTCCTGAGGACATGTATAAGCATTTCTCTAGAGTATATACCTAAGAGTAGAATTGCTTCCCCATTTATGGATAATGCCAAATCACCCTCCAAAATATTTATACAAGTGTTCACTTCAGTCAGTAGTGTATGGAGTGTCCTGGGCTCCACTTCCTCAACCACACTTAGTACCAGACTTTTTATAGTGCTGGCTCATCTGTCTTCAGATTTTTCTCTCTGGTCTTTTGTCATCACCGCGATCAAAATGCTTTGGTCAAGCACCTGCTTGCATGTGGTGGACACTCACAGCATGAGTACCCACCAGAGCCTTGCTCACTAGGGACACGGTCTGGTCCAAACATACCAAGGCAAGTACACATTCAGACAAACCAGGTATCCTTTGGTTTTCTATGGACCAAGCCTCTTTGAGGCACTTTTACAACTACTACAATAGTATGAGGAAAAATTGTATCGTGAACCCCATTTGCAGCTGAGGAAACTAGCTATGTGCTGTGGGTTGTGTCCCACCAGATTCTTTTGTCCGAACCGCCAGTACCCCAGAAGATTATCTTATTTGGAGATAAGGCTTTTATAGAGGTAATCAAGTTAAAATGAGATCAGTAAGGTGGACCCTAATCCAATATGAGTATATGTCCTTATTAAAAGGGTAAATTTGGACACAGAGTGAGACATACAGGTAGAATTACATGTGAGCATGAGAGCTGAAAATGGAATAATGGCTGAAAACGGTTTGGCTCAGTGGATAGAGCGGACTGGAGTGTCCCGGGTTCGATTCCGGTCAAGGGCATATACCTTGGTTGCGGGCACATCCCCAGTAGGAGGTGTGCAGGAGGCAACTGATCGATGTTTCTCTCTCATCAATGTTTCTGACTTTTTATCCTTCTCCCTTCCTCTCTGTAAAAAAAATAATCAATAAAATATATTTTTTAAAAAAGAAAATGGGATAATGCATCTACAAGGTAGGAATGGCAAGAATTGCCTGCAGAACATCAGAAGCTGGGAGAGAGGCCTTGAAGAGATCCTTCCTCACAGCCCTCAGAAGGAATCAGCCCTGCCAACACCTTGACCGTGGACTTGTAGCCTCTACATCTGTGAGACAATACATTTCTCTTTTGTAAGCCTCCCAGTTCATGGTATTTTGTTATGACAGCCCCAGGAGATAAATACACTAAGACTTATAAAACTTGCACAAGACTCACTTATTATACAGCAGAACCATAGGAACCATAGGAATCAAATCCTTGTGTTCTGTCTCCCAAGTCTCGCTCAGTTTCCATTATGCTAAATGGACCTATGAACCAGGAGGTCAAGGTTCTATTCCCAGTCAAGGCATATATCTGGGTCACAGGCTTAATCCTCTGTAGGGGACATGCAGGAAGCAGTCAATCAATGATTCTCTCTCAACATTGATGTTTCTTTCTCCATCTCCCGTCCTCTCTGAAATCAATTTAAAAAATATATAGCCCTAGCCAGTTTGGCTCAGTGGATAGGGCGTTGGTCTGTGGACTGAAGGGTTCGATTCCAATAGAGGGCACATGCCTGGGTTGTGAGCTTGATCTCCAGTAGAGGGCATGCAGGAGGCAGCTGATTAGTAATTCTCTCTCCTCATAGATGTTTCTATCTCTATCCCTCTCCCTTCCTCTCCAAAATCAATAAAAATAATTTAAAATATATATACGATAATTTAATAAAAATGATAAACATGGAATGAAAACCAAACTATAGTATGATCCCATTTATCAAGTTCTAGACACCACATCCTGGCTTCAATTAGACTCTGCTTTAGTGAAATATTTCAGTTCCTTCCCATACCTTGACATCTACTACCACCACACATTTGCCTGGGATAAAGGTCAAAAAGGATCCACTGACATGTTGTGCTGGTTTCTTGTGGTTGTTCCACTGTATGCACTAACAAATCCGTGAATGACCTGCATACTGGGGTGCTGGGCGGGCCCCAACACTGAACAGTGTCTCCTCCAACTTTATTATTATTATCTTTAATCTTTATTGTTCAGTTTATTAATTACATTGTTCCCCCATTTCCCCCCCACAGCTCCCCTCCACCTGGTACCCATACCACCCTCTGCCCTTACGTCCTCACCACTGTCCTCTCCCATAGGTGTATGATTTTTGTCCAGTCTCTGGCTGCACCTCCCACACCCCTTTTCTCCCCAACAATTGTCAGTCCATTCCCTCTCTATGCCCATGATTCTGTTATATTCACCAGTTTATCCTGTTCAACAGATTTTTAATTCACTTGATTTTTAGATTCATTTGTTGATAGATGTGTATTTGTTATTCATAATTTTTATTTTTACCTTTTTCTTCTTCCTCTCCTTAAAGAATATATTTCAGCATTTCATATAATATTGGTTTGGTGGTAGTGAACTCCTTTAGCTTTTTCTTATCTGTGAAGCACTTTATCTGACCTTCAATTCTGAATGATAGCTTTGCTGGGTAGAGTAATCTTGGTTGTAGATTCTTGCTATTCATCACTTTCAATATTTCTTGCCAGTCTCATCTGGCCTGCATCGTTTCTGTTGAGAAATCTGCTGACAATTGTATGGATGCTCCCTTATAGGTAACCATCTGTTTTTCTCTTGCTGCTTTTAATGTTCTCTCTTTGTCTTTTGCTCTTGGCATTTTAATTATGATGTTTCTTGGTGTGGTCCTCCTAAGGTTCCTATAGTTTGGGGTTCTGTGCACTTCTTGGACTTTTAAGTCAATTTCTTTCACCAGATGGAAGTTTTCGGTCATTATTTCTTCAAATAAGTTTTCATTATCTTGCTCTCTCTCTTTTTCTGACACCCCTATAATTCAGATGTTGGTATGCTTGAGATTGTCCCAGAGACCCCTTACACTATCTTCAATTTTTTGGAATTTTTTTTGGCTTCTTGCTTTTTTGGATGAGTATATTTTGCCTCTTTGTATTTCAAATCTTTGACTTGATTCTTATGGTCCTCTAGACTGCTTTTGGGTCTTTGTATAATATCTTTTATTTCAGTCAGTGTATGTTTAATTTCTAGTTGGTCCTTTTTCATATCCTCATAGGTCTCATTCATTTCCTCGTCGGTCTTGTTCACTTCTTCATAGTTCTCATGAACTTCATCGGCCTTTTCTAGGAGCCTCTTGAAAAACTTTATTACTGTGGTTTTGAACTATGTCCAGTCATCTTTTTTCCTCCATTTCTTTCACATCTGATTTCTTTCCATGCCTCTGCCTTGTGGCTCCTTTCCTGAGTTGCTCAATTAGCTTTGTGTGGTAGATGTCCTCTCCGGAACAGTGGCTTAGCCTCCCCAGTTACCTGAGGTGGACACTTTTGCTGCAGCCCCTTATGGGTTGTACAGTCTTGTTGAAGTTAAGTCTAGATTATTGTTGTTAGCACTAGGAGGGTTTGACCACCAGGCCAATTGACTGTGAGGGTCACCTGTGCTCAGGTTGGATGGGAGGAGTCTCTGGGCTGAGCAGGCAACGTTAGCTCTGTCCTTTGTGGCACCTGGGTAATGGCTGCACGCACCTCTGAGAGAAAGCTGCCACCGAGCTCTACCCGCTGCCGGACAATTCAGCCTCTCCCTAAATGAGTCTGCACACTCAAAGTCTCATCCAGGGTTGTAAAACAATGCAGTCTGGTGGTTTCCCGAATGAGAGAGCAAGTCATGAGTCCTCTCTGCGCGCTCATGCACTTCTGCTGTTCCCAAGTTTGTGCACCCTCTCCACAAGCTCACAGATGTCTGCAGTGCCTGGGTTTCAGCGTGCTTCCTTACTGTCCAGTTTCACCCCATATGGGTGTGGGTTCCCCGTACCTCACCTGGAACTGGGGAATCAGTGCAGTGGGATGCCTTCGTCTCCCTTCCCATTCGAGAAAACCAGCTGGGTTTGCAGTGGCCCACCCTATCCGCCATGCGTGTGCATGGCTCCAAACCTCTGACTCCGGGCATATCTTCAATGCTGCCCTCCACCATTCCTCTGAGTCACAGTGTCCTATCTTTACTTTTATTTGTGGAATTTCCACTCAGCCACCTTTCTGGTGATTCTGGATGATGTTTGTTCTGTAGTTAAGTTGTAGTTTTAAAATCGTTGTGTGAGGCATCAAGATAGAGGACATCTACCACACAAAGCTATGCCACCATCTTGGCTCCTTCGGCTCTGACCTCCTCCAACTTTATTTTCAGCAATTCATTCCTTAGGTTTGAAAGTTCTTCAACATCTTCAAGAGTCTTTTATTAATTCAACTAGAGGCCCAGTACACAAAATTTGTGCACTGGGGAGAAGAGTCCCTCATCCTGTGCTGAGCCCTCTCACAGTCTGGGGCTCCTTGTTCATTACCACCCACCTGCTCACTGCTCCTTACCACCTACTCGCTGCTTCTTAGCACTGCTGCTGCAGAGGTGGAAAAGGCTCCCACCACTACCACTGCACTTGCCAGCGTTGAGACAGGCTTCTGGCTCCCTGTGGGAGCACACTGACCACCAGAGGGCAGTTTCTGCCTTGAGCATCTGCCCCCTGGTGGTCAGTACGTGTCAGAGCAACCGGTCATTCTGTGGGTCATTCCACTCTTCTGTCAACACTTGCATTGTAGGGTTTTATTATATAGGATTTTCAGAAGAGTAATGCTATTAATGAACAAGAGTGAGATGACTCTAAGCACTTAGCAAGGTTGTCTTGGGCAGTCTAATAACAGAGTCAAGATGTCCCTGGACTCAAGTGCACTTAGGTCTATTGACTTCATTCCAGGGAAGACTAAATGTACCTGCAGTGCAGAATGAAGACTTTGGAATTTATGATTTGGATGGGGTGAGGTTGGGGGCATGAGTTCCTCTTCTCTAGTCAGTCTGATAAGGCCTTTGTTGCCTGGTCCTGGGAAGCACTTGTACTCAGGAAATGCCGTTCTCTGGAATGCAGCGGAGTCACCCCGTGTTCTTTGTTCCAAACTGATATTGCCTCACTCACTACATCGCCATCTGGGAAAGGACTCAGGAGTAAGGAGACTCTCCTTTGCCTTTTTATGTTCCTTGGTTTATTCCTTTGTAAATTTGTATTTTACCCAAAGTTTCAGGGTGAACAGGAATGTTCTTGCAATACGAAACTCTGAGCTCTTCTTTGTCATGGGTGAAAGAAATCCCTTTGTTAGAATGATGGAGAGTATCAGGGAATGTTATGTGGACAATTGTAACCTCAGTTGGGTTATCTGTATGTTTATCAGTAATTCACCTCCGTTTCCTTCTCTCATTATTATTTTAAAAAATTTTTATTGTTGAAAGTATTACATATGTCTCCCCCCACCCATTGATCTCTCCCATCCCTCCCCTGCCCCTCAGCACAGGCCTTCACTCCCCCCCGCCATTGTCTGTGTCCATTGATTATGCTTCCTTTGGTTGATCTCTTACCCTCACCCTCACCCTTCTCTGCCATCCCTCTCGATGTCATTATTTTTTTTATTGATTTCAGAGAGGAAGGAAGAGGGAGGGAGAGATAGAAACATCAATGATGAGAGAGTCATTGACCGTCTGCCTCTACTGGGGATGGAGCCCACAACCCGGGCATGTGCCCTTGACCGGAATCAAACCTGAGACTCTTCAGTCTGCAGACCGATGCTCTATTAACTGAGCCAAACTGGCTAGGGCTCTTTTTTAACTGTTGAACTCTAATGATGAGACAGAGAGGGAGCAAACTTCCAGGAACACTATGAAGGAAGATTGAAAGGAATAGAAGAAACAGGTTTTCCTTTCCAAGATGCTTGGAAAATAGCTATAATTTCTCTTATTTATTTCATCTTGTGGTTGACATAAAAGTGTATGGATACAAATTCAGAACTTTTATGAGAAAAAATGGAAGTGTGCTATATGGCTCCCTCAGTACATTGGTTCTCCTCTGAATTACAACAGGTTTTTCTTTCAGAATGAATTCAGTAAAAAAAAAATGTTTATTGAGCCTTAGCCAATTTGACTCAGTGGATCGAGCATCAGCCTGTAGGGTCTCAGGTTTGATTCCAGTCAAGGGCACATACTTCCACTGCAAGATTGACCCCCCAGCCCAGGTCGGGCGTGTGTATGGGAGGCAACCAATTGATGTATCTCTCTCATATCAATGTTTCTCTCTGTGTCTCTCCCCGTCCCTTCCACTCTCCCTCTCAACAACAACAACAAAAAAATCAATGTAAAAATATCCTCAGGTGAGGATTAATAAAAAAAATTTAATTAAAAATATATTTATTGAGCACCTATGTTTCAGACATTGAGCTAGACCCTGGGTGTGTATTGGTGAACCAGATGAAATCCCTGGTGGCATGGAGTTCACATTGTAATGACGAAGGCAGACAGTGAACAACTAAATTCATAATGTGAGGAAGTGGTAACTGCCAAAGGAAAATAAAGCTGGGTGAGAGGAAAGAGTGATGGGGTGGGGGCTTGGGTGGCTCTTTTAGAGCAGATGACATTGTACAGGGATGAGGACAAAGTGAAGGTCAGGGCCCCATAGGTACCTGGAGAAGGGGTGTCTCAGACAGAAGCTTGCAACAGTGTGGGTAAGAGAGGCTAGGCCAGGACAGTGCTTATGTCCCACATACAGCACAGATGGGCAGAGTTCATCCTTTCCATCCCCTCTGTCCAGTCTGCCTCCTCCTGTGACCAGCTATCACATTAGCAAGACAGACAGGCGGGGTAAGGAGGTAGGGAGAGAATAGAGCTACCTGTCTCCCCTAGGATGGAACCCTTTCCTTGTTCTCCTGGGCATAGTGCTATTCTCAGCTGGGCTCACTGCCCCCAAACACTGAATCTGACAAACCTGAGGGAGTCGGGGTTTTCTGTACAGAAGGAGAACACAGAACACTGCCAAGTGGGTTCCTAAAATTGCCGGAGGTCTTCATATTTCCAGCAATGAGGAAGGCTGAGAGAGGTCCAAAAGGTAACATTTTTTTGGCCTTTATCCTCAGAGGCCCCCAGTTTTTCTAGAGAACTTTCTGTCTTTAGATAACACCAGACTTGTATTTGCCACTGAACAATGGCAAGATGCAGAACTGTTAAGTATTGACAGTCATCAGCAATTCTAGACTTGTGCTGACCAATACAGTGACCAAAAGCTACATAATAGCTGTTAATCACATGACAGTGACTAGTCTATGTTAAGTGTAACATACACTGGATTTTGAAAACAACACAAAAAACAGTGTGAAGTATCGCATTAATTATTTTTACATTGATTACATTATTTTGTTGATAATATTTTGGATCTATTAGGGTAAATAAAATATATTATGAAATTAGACTAAACCTGTTGTTTTTTTTACTTTTTAAATATGGCTACTAAAAAATTTAAAGTTCCATATATGTCTCCATTATATTTGTTGGACAGCACCAGTCTAAATAGACTCACAGCTCATGTTTTTAAACCTGATGTAATCTACTCCTCTCAACTGTATCAGGAAGTTCTTTACAGCTAATATTTTTTAAATATTTTAATCTTTATTGTCCAGTTTATTAATTACATTGTTTCCCCGTTTTTTTTCTCCCTATAGCTCCTCTCCAACGGTACCCATCCCATCCTCCGCCCTCACCTCCCCACCACTGTCCTCTCCCATAGGTGCATGATTTTTGTCCAGTCCCTTGCTGCACCTCCCACATCCCTTTTTTCCCCAACAATTGTCAGTCCATTCCCTCTCTATACCCATGATTCTGTTATATTCACCAGTTTATCCTGTTCATCAGATTTTTAATTCACTTGATTTTTAGATTCCTTTGTTGATAGATGTGTATTTGTTGTTCATAATTTTTATTTCTACCTTTTTCTTCTTCCTCTTCTTAAAAAATATATTTCAGCATTTCATATAATATTGGTTTGGTGGTGGTGAACTCCTTTAGCTTTTTCTTATCTGTGAAGCACTTTATCTGACCTTCAATTCTGAATGATAGCTTTGCTTGGTAGAGTAATCTTGGTTGTAGATTCTTGCTATTCATCACTCTGAATATTTCTTGCCACTCCCATCTGGCCTGCATCGTTTCTGTTGAGAAATCCGTGACAATCGTATGGATGCTCCCTTATAGGTAACTAACTGTTTTTCTCTTGCTGCTTTTAATGTTCTCTCTTTGTCTTTTGCTGTTAGCATTTTAATTATGATGTGTCTTGGTGTGTTCCTTTTTGGATTCCTATAGTTTGGGATTCTGTGTGCTTCTTGGACTTTTAAGTCAATTTCTTTCACCAGGTGGGGGAAGTTTTCAGTCACTTTTTCTTCAAATAGATTTTTATTATCTTGCTCTCTCTCTTTTTCTGACACCCCTATAATTCGGATGTTGGTATGCTTGAGATTGTCCCAGAGACCCCTTACACTATTTTCAATTTTTTGGAATTTTTTTGGCTTCTTGCTTTTTTGGATGAGTATATTTTGCCTCTTTGTATTTCAAATCTTTGACTTGGTTCTTGCGGTCCTCTAGACTGCTTTTAGGTCTTTGTATAACATTTTTTATTTCAGTCAGTGTATGTTTAATTTCTAGTTGGTCCTTTTTCATATCCTCATAGGTCTCATTCATTTCTTCATAGGTCTTGCTCATTTCCTCAAAGGTCTCATTAAGTTCAACGGCCTTTTCTAGGAGCCTCTTGAAAAACCTTATAACCGTGGTTTTGAACTCTATATTCAGTCGTCTTTTTTCCTCCATTTTTTCACATCTGGTTTCTTTCCATGCCTCTGCATTGTGGCTGTTTTCCTGAGTTGATTAGCTTTGTGTGGTAGATGTCCTCTCAGGGACAGTAGCTCAGCCTCTCCAGTTACCTGAGGTGGATACTTTTGCTGCAACCCTTTATGGATGCACAGTCTTGTTGAAGTTAAGCCTAGATTATTGTTGTTAGCACTGGGAGGGTTTGACTCCAGGCCAATTGACTGTGAGAGTCAGCTGTGCTCAGGTTGGATGGGCGGAGTCTCCAGGCTGAGCAGGAAGCTTTGATTTCCGTCAGCTCCGCCCTATGCAGCACCTGGGTCTCTGTGCCTGGTGACAATGGCTGCACGCATGTCTGAGAGAAAGCTGTCGCCGAGCTCCACCCACTGCTGGACAATTCAGCCTCTCCCCAAATGAGTCTGTACATCGAAAGTCTCACCCAGGGTTGCAAAGACAATGCAGACCGGTGGTTTCCTGAATGAGAGAGCAACTCATGAGTCCTCTTTGCGCGCTCGCGCACTTCTGCTGTTCCCAAGTTTGCGCACCCTCTCTGCAAACTCTCAGATCTCTACAGTGCCCAAGTTTCAGCATGCCTCCTTACTGTCCCGTTTCACCCCATATATGTGTGGGTTCCCTGGACCTCACCCGGAACGGGGACTCAGTACAGTGGGATGCCTTTGTCTCCCTCCCCATTGGAGAAAAACAGCCACGTTTGCAACCGCCCGCCCTATCTGCGTACGCGCAGCTCCAAAGCTCTGACTGCGCGTATCTTCAATGCTCCCTCCACTGCTCCTCTGAGTCACAGTGTCCTATCTTTACTTTTATTTGTGGAATTTCCACTCAGCCAGCTTTCTAGTGATTCTGGATGATTTTTGTTCTGTCATTAAGTTGTAGTTTTGAAATTGTTGTGTGGGGCAGCAAGATAGGTGTTTACCTATGCCTGCATTTTGGTTCCTCCCACTCTTTATAGCTAATCTTAATCCCTATAGCTGTATTCAAACTCTCTCCTTTTTGTCAAGCCACAGTAGAGACAGAGGTAAATTGGTTCCCATCTTCCTCAAGATAACCTTTCATGCCTTTAAATATCTTTGCACCCTTCTTTTAATGTTCATTCTCAAGCTGAATAGTGCCAATTCTCATCTCTGGTGGCATGGGGACGAGAGTTCATTTGGCACAGTGAAATCATGCAGTCAAATGTCCTGCCCCATAAGGAAATTCTCAGAATATTTTTCTTAGTGTGGGTTATTCAGAGCTGCACAAGCAGTTCCCTTGAGCCCATGCAGGGTGAAGGGCAGCCAGATCTTTTTCGGGATTTCTCCTCTGGCATTATTAGATCTGCTGAAGATAGGAATTAAACTGTTTTCCTGAATTCTCCTAGCCTGCAAGGGTACCAGAAGACTCGAATCAATTTTGAAAATGTGTCATCTTACCTCCACCCCCAAAGACACATCTTCCAAAAACTACCAAGATAAGGCAACTTTTTCTATTTGCCATTAGGATGATTTTATGGATGCCAAAACCAAAGCCAAGTGTATGTCTCCACTGATGAAAGCAAACTGAACACAGATATTGAAAGGAACTCAGACAAGCTTAGTCAAGTATTCCAACTCAGTAATTTACTAACTAGATGACTTTAGGTGAAATTCTTACTCTTTCGGAATCTGCTTCCTCATTTGTAAAACTGAAATAACATATAATTGTAGAATTGCTGTGAAGTTTAAATGAGAAGCAGCATAGCAAAATGTTTGAGAGTTCTCTATATTTCATCTCTAAAATGGAGGCTACATGGTACCTACCTCATAGTGTTGTGATGATTAAATGAGTTGATTCATGAAAAGCTCTCAAAAAATTACCTAACTCATAGTTTGTTTCTTCTCACACAAAATTTGTCCACTGAATTGTTCAACAGGACTCCAGAGGACACAGAGACGACAGGCCGTTGTTCCCCTGGCAACTGAAATGATGGGACACTGAACCAGCCTGCTGAACTCCCCACCTGATTTTTCAAGTCACGAAATCCAGCTGATGTCATAAGCACTCATTCAAAGGCAATCTCCCTTTCTACTCATCCCCTTCCCTTCTACCCATGGGGATTATTTGCCATTCCCTCATCCCCTAGGTTCTGTACCCTAATCTTTTTTTTTTAATTTTTACTCCAGGAGTGATGATATTTTTTCCATTAATTTTTAGAGAGAGCGGAAAAGAAAGGGCATGGGGAGAGATAGAGACAGAGGAGAGAGAAAAAAAACCACATTGATGTGAGAGAGACATATTGATTGGTTGCCTCCTGTTCTCACCCCAATAGGAGGGCCAGGGATTGAACCTGCAACTAAGGTACGTGCCCTTGACCAGAAATCGAACCCATGATCCTTTGGTCTGCAGGCCGACACTAACTACAACTGGCCAGGGCTATATTCTAATCTTTATCTTGAAAGTTCCCTCAGAGAATCTGGCAAGGTGGCCCCACTTTTTCTAAAAATTTTGGACCTCCAGTTCGCCTTTCCTCTGGAGTCATCATTCCTCTTCCTTCCACTTGTGTTTATCTACTTTCTTTCTTGTTTCAATTTTCCTCCATTTTTTTCTTCCTCTTTGCCTAAGCTGTGGGCCTGCCCTTTGCACTCTTGGGGATGACTTCCACTTTCTAGTAGTACTTGTGCTAACAAAGTCATTGATCATTATATAGGAACCATGTCATGATACCTCGTGTTAGTGTTCAGCGAGCATCCAGTGAAAATGATGGTGGGCTAAAGGAAGACACATCAAAACTTCTACCTAGGAATCTGAACAATGGCAGGATGCAGCAGCATTATCTTACAAGCCCATGGCATTTGCAAGGGTATGTCTTGGTACCTGCAGAAAGTGTGTAGCTAAGATGGGCAACCATATGGATAGCCACAAAAATCACCAAATATAATAATAGGCAGCAGCAATTACTTACATGGTGTGATGAAAAGAGTAAATGTATGTGGCTCAGTGGACAGTGCAACAAGGAAAGAGCTCAAAGGTAGAAGAGAAACATGAAGACAAAAGGCTTGAGCAATCAAGTCAGTTATGAGTGGGAAAGGTGGAAGTGAGTTTGGGGCAGGCTGGAGAGAGAATCACAGTTCTGACTTGTCATTTCAGGAAGCAGTGATTGAGGATTTTTAAAAAATTAAATATATATTTAATTTTTAATTAATATTTAATTTTATATATATATAAATTAAATATATATTTTTATATATTGATTTCAGAGAGGAAGGGAGAAAGAGAGATGGAAACATCAACGATGATAGATAATCATTTATCTACTTCCTGCATGCCCTACACTGGAGATTAACCCTGCAATCCAGGAATATGCTCTGACCAGGAATTGAACTGTGACCTGGTTCATAGGTCAATGCTCAACCACTGACCACGCTGGCCAGACACAATGGAGATTTTTGGTGAATAAGGACTGAAGATCCTCATTGATTGGCCAAGTGGCTGGCCCTGAATGTCTCCCATGGGCTCCTGGCTTCCACAGCTTTCAACACTCACTGACTCCCAACAATTCCTCAGGCCCTAAGCAATCTGAGAACCTGAACTGGCCTCAGCAACCCAGTTCGTGAGGCTAATGCTAGGCTTAGAGAAAGTGAGGTTGTAGAAGGGGAGGTGTTGACCCAGAGGTGGCTTAGAAAGCCTTTGTGCTAAGATTAATTAGAGTCTATGAAACTGGTGGCATTCAGCATGTTCTATTGCAAATCAGCGAGCTGGACAAGACACCTTAATGAACTAATTAGTTAGAAGTCATCTTTCTTGAGCACAGGTTCAGAGCAGATTACCTCTGTCAAATTCTGAACAAACACAGAAGGGAGTATTTTTTTTATATCCTTCTAGTTCTTTGTGTAAGACAGCTTGTAACCTTGAGTACATATCATATCTATATAGACAACTGTAACCTTGGGTGAACAAACACTTGGCAGAATGTGGGAATTATTATCAGTATCAGTATATCAGCCTCTTTATATGGCTAGCTTGCAAGGTCAGACAGTTATGTTTATCTTTTCTATTATTCAAGCTAAAAATGAAGTTATTTTATAGTCTAAAAATAACAGAGTTGACCTACAGAATAAGAGACTAAGAATAACAAAGTAGTTCAAACAGCAGTTTCAAACAGCAATTTTTCCAGAGGAGGGATTACTATGCTTCAAGTAGAACACAGAAAGTTCTGTGGAGTGGTGTTCTGGTGATGTTGGGGATGTGGGGGAGGGGACGCCATTCCTACCTCCCTCTTAGATCTACTCTCAGAGTTGTGGTGAGAGCCCTGCCCACTCAGGGTTGAGCATTGACCTTTGAACCAGGAGGCCCCAGTCCAATTCCTGGTCATGGCATATGCCAGGGTTGTGGGCTCAATCCCCAGTGTGGGGCATGCTGGAGGCAGCCAATCAACAATTCTCATCATTGATGTTTCTCTCTCTCTCTCTCTCTCTCTCTCTCTCTCTGAAAGGGGACAGAAATAGAATGTTGGGGAACTAGCTAGGATCCTAAGAAATATCAACCATGCTCTGTTAACAGTGATTGTTTTGTTCTGATTAAAGAAGGCACATTCTAACTTGGTTGGCAGCTGCACTCAGGACCTGGGAGTTTCACTTGGACAAGGCAGCATGGACCCATTGTTTGTCCAGTTACATCTTCTTCTCTGGAAAAAAAAAGTCGTGGTGAAAGAACAGGTCTTTAAGACACACCTGGGTTACAGGAATCCCCAACTCCATCCCACCAAAGGCTTTCAAGAAGTCCATATGCATTAGTGTATGTGGGAAGGCGGGGTGTTCACAGTTGTTGGCATGCTGAGCTGGGGATTGCCTTACAAAAGTCCTCAGGCCCTGGAGGACATACGGGCATATGCTAATTCTGTCTCCGAGATCTCCATGGCCCAGTGGCATTCAGGAATTTAAGGAGTCTTGCTTCTGCATCCCTGGCTGGCAGCTAGACAAGTCAGCCCTGGTAAGGTTGTAGTCTACCTGCCAGGAGGAAGGAGACACTGTCCAGAGAGCAGAGCAGGCAAGTGGTGGGTGAGGTAGAAGTCCTGCCATGAGGGTGGCAGCCTCTGGGGTGGTCTAGGTCTGCCAAGACAGGAGTTAGCTTACCTTTCTGCTCTTTACCAGCTCCAGGTCAGAGAGTAGGTGGCTTTCTCTGAAGAATTCCAATGGTTGTCTCCCACATGCACCCTGACAAGGGCAAGGGATTGAACCTGCAACCCAGGTATTTGCCCTGGAATTGGACCTGTGACTCTTCGGTGTGTGGCCAGCTCTAACTGCTTAGTCACATTATCCAGGGCCTAAAATTACTTTTAATTGAGATGAAAAACACATCAAATTTATCATTTTAAAGTACAAAGTTTAGTGGCATTTTATTCATGATGCTGCATAACCACCATTTCTATCTAGTTCTAAAATATTTTCAGCCCAAAGAAAGCCCTGAGCCCATTAGGCAGTCAGTCCCCATTCTCTCCTCCCCAGCACCTGGCAGCTGTCAGTTTACCTTCTGTCTCTATGGATTTGCCTATTCTACATATTTCATATAAATGGAATCATGCAACAGGTGGCCTTTTCTGGCTTCTTTCATGCAGCATGTTTTCAAGGTTCATTTACACTGTGACATGGATCAATACTTCATTACTTTTTTGAAAAAAAATTATTGATTTTAGAGAAACAAGAAAAGGGAGAGGAAGAGAGAGAGATTTGTTGCTCCACTTATTTACGCATTCCTTGATTGATCCTTATATGTGTACTGACTGGGGATTGAATCTGCAACCTTGGTGTTTCAGGACAATGTTCTAACCAACTGAGCTACCAGGCCAGAGGTAGTACTTCATTCCTTCTTATGGGTGATAATATTCCGTCCATTTTTTCCTTTTATTCTAGGAATAATGATCATAGCTTTATTTATCGAGAATCTACAATGTGTCGGATACTATGCAGGTACTTCACTTAAGTGATTTATTTATTCCACTGATTTATATACCCTAGTCCCGCCTAGGTACACATGAAAAAACTGAAAGCCTGAGGGGACAACAGCTTTCCCAAAGGTCACATAATGACCTTCCCAAAGGTCACATAGCTGGTTAGTGGTTGGTGTTACTGGTGGTGTTTTGATTCCCTGGTGCCTCCAGGGCTTGAGAAAAGTGGAGACATAGAGGCAATGGACAGAAGGCCAAGAGAAGCCCAGTTGGGGAAGATCGCCAGCCTGGGGTGTGGGAGGACAAGAAGAGATGAAGTGACTCTTCAGCAGTCTCCCAGCTGCCTCCCCCCTGCCACCTCCACCCAGCCTGTGTCAGCACCTTTCTGATGTGGTTTGCCTGCTTCCACTTTAGGCCACTTGTCCTTGATACCCCCTTGTAAAAGCTGAGGAATCCAGGGTCAACTGCAGCACCCAGGCCCTAACGAAATGCTCTGGAGGAATCACTCTGACCTTTGCCTTGTTCTGTTCCTGTCCCTCTATGGAGGCCTGGTCAGCCAGCCTACTTCAGACTTGAGACTCTTCCATTCTCTAGCACCAGCCTAGGCCTGACCTCTGCTTCCTCAAACCCTGTGAAGGACCTGCAACCCAACAGAATTACCTCCACTCTCTTTTCAGACATCAAATGGTCCATGGAGGGGTAGAATTGAGGTTATTTTTGCCTAAAAAGCTTCCTGTACTCTAATAATCCCATCTTGTTCCAGTGGGCTATGGGACTGGAAGTAACTTCTTACTCACATTTCTTATACTCTTCTCTCCTCCCCCTAACCCTACACACACACACACACACACACACACACACACACACACACACACTCTGTCTTTTCCCCCACTTTTCATTCTGTCCCTGGGAATGGGAACCTCCCTCTGCTTTTCCTGCTCTCTCTGTGTCCTCCCCCTCCCAGTATTCCCACTTGCTATGAGAGAGTCCTCCAAGGAAGACATAACAATTTAGAGTTTCAGTAGAGTCTTGAGGAGCCTGGGTTACAAAGATGGCTTGATGTTGGGGAGGAGCTGGAGAGATTCCATTCTAGGAAGCCAGAGTCCTTCAGCCACCCAAAGGCTTCCTGCTTAAGGTACATTTGTTAACACTGGAGGCTGGGGGGTTGTGTGTTCACCGTGGTCCTCGTCCATCTGGAGGTTTTTCCAGGTGTGTCCAGGTCTGTTTTTTCTCTTCCTGGAAAAGGCTTTACTGGGTTGTGCCTTGGAAAGTTGGTGGAGTGGCAAAGCAATGCGGTCCTTTATCAGGGTTTGGTAATTCTTCACAAGGTCCTTTCTCAGGGGTGCACTTGGCAACAAGGCCAGCTTCAATGTCTTCTCCTGGTAGTGAGGCAGCGGGTTCGGGCAGGGCCTACTCCTGGCAGAATGATTAGGAAGTGGGTTGGGCAGAAGCTGGAAGCCGAGGGGTTCAAACCTTCCACCAGCTGAGACGTGTCGGTACCTGTTGAGGGGTGAGGGTGTGGAGAGAACAGGAAGTCAGAGATCAGGGACAGTGGAAGGGGTGAGAAGGAAGAGTACGATGCAGCCCTCCATAAGCTATGAGCAATCAGGCTATGTCTCTATTTCTAATTAGAAATAGGTCTATTCCAAGTGACCTGTGTGTGTGTTTGGCATTAGGCTGGAATAATTGTGTTTAGCTGGTCAACCTTTTGACATATTGTAAGATATATCACTATCCAGATTCTAACTATTCTCTACTAAGAAGAAGGACAAATACAGCACATGTGCTCCTTCTTATCTCTGGTTAATATGATGCTATCCAAGAGTCCTTACTGCTCTCACCTGCTGCCTTCCAATACCTGGTCTGATGGCTCTCTCTTCTACAGGCCTGTAGTATTAGATTCAACAATGAGAATTTGACTTAAAATTTTTTTAAATTAATTTCAGAGAGGAAGGGAAAGGAAGAGAGAGATAGAAACACCAATGATGAGAGAATCATTGATTGGCTGCCTCCTGCATGCCCCCTACTGGGGATCGAGCCCACAACCCGGGCATGTGCCCTTGATCGGAGTCAAACCTGTGACCTTTCAGCCCGCAGGCTAACACTCTATCCACTGAGCCAAACCAGCTAGGGCTGACTTTAAAAAAATAAATGTTTTTTAATTGATTTCAGAAAGAGAGAGAGAAACATCAATGACAAGCGAGAATCACTGATTGGTTGCCTCCTGCATACCCCACACTGGGGATCAAGTTTGCAACCCAGGAATGTGCCCTTGAGTCCTCAGGCTGATGCTCCAATCCACTAAGCAACCCAGCTAGGGTGAGAATTTGAGTCTTTTAAATCCATAGTTGAATGGTGGCAAATTTCCTGTGGCTCAACATTCTTTGCACCTGTCCACAGATAGCTCTGTTTGCTTGCTTCCATGTGCAGCAGAAGTTCTCAGGCCTTGCTACACAGTGGAATCATCCTCAGGATCTTAGTACCATGCCAGGCTGCCCCCAGGCCAAGTAAGTGAGACTCTTCTGGCTGGTGCTCAGATCTCAACAGTTTTCTACAGAGGCCCAGGTAATTCTGATGTTCTACCAGAGTTGAGAATGGCCGAGTTTATACATAAATGTTCCATTTCCCAGCAAGATCATGAGTATCTTCAGTCTCAGACCTTGTCTGAAATCGCTGGATCTTTCATGCTCAGAATGTGCTCTCTCATGGATCTAGAGTAATTCTAACAATTTATTTTAACCCCTTACAGAGCTGTTTAAAAGAGATGACAGAGCCGAAACCAGTTTGGCTCAGTGGATAGAGCGTCAGACTGCGGACTGAAAGGTCCCGGGTTCGATTCCGGTCAAGGGCATGTACCTTGGCTGCGGGCACGTCCCCAGTAGGGGGCGTGCAAGAGGCAGCTGGTTGATGTTTCTCTCTCATCGATGTTTGTGACTTTCTATCCCTCTCCCTTCTGCTCTGTAAAAAATCAATAAAATATATTTTAAAAAAAATAATAAATAAAATAAAAGGAATGACAGAACATCTGGCACTATCATTTGATTGAGTGTTTTGAGGAGTGAGCTAAGTTCACCTTTGTATACCTAGTAACGGCACATATTGGCCATCAATAATCTTCATTGCAGTCGGCCAGTGTCGCTCAGTGGTTGAGTGTCAACCTATGAGCCAGGAGGCCACGGTTCGATTCCACCATCACCCCATCTACCTCTAGTCAGGCCTGCAGCTCGATCCCCAGTGGGGAGTATGCAGGAGGCAGCCAATCAATGATTCTTTCTCATCATTGATGTTTCTATCTTTCTCCTTTTCCCCTCCTCTCTGAAATCAATTAAAATAATAATAACCATAGCCCTGGCTGGTTTGGCTCAGTGGATAGAGCATCAGACTGGGGACTATAAGGTCCCAGGTTCGATTTTGGTCAAGGGTACATGCCCTGGTTGTGGGTTCAATCCCCAGTTGGGGGCATGCAGGAGGCAATCAATGATTCTCTCTTATCATTGATGTTTCTATCTCTCCCTCTCTCTTCCTCTCTGAAATAAATATGTTAAAAATAATAACAAATCTTCATTGCAGGGACACTAAAGAGAAGCCAAAATCACCAATTGTTGGCCTTATTCTTTTTTTAAGATTACAATGCTTCTGTTACTGCCTGTGGGATCAGAATTTGAGACATTCTATCCTTATTCTTCTCCTCCTTTCCTGCCACTCATGCCCAGTGCCTGGACTGGACCCAGTATGGCAATATCTGTGAGTTCCCACAGTGGGGTGGAGAGGTGGGAGGAGCTGCAGGTTCTGGAATAAGTCCTCTTGCAATCCTGTCTCTGCTCACACCAGTTAGTCCTACATCCCCCTTCCTTTGTGTGTGTGTGTGTGTGTGTGTGTGTATATATATATATATATATATATATATATATATATATGGGAGGAAGGGAGATGGAGAGAGAGAAACATCAATGATGAGAGAGAATCATTGATTGGCTGACTCCTTCACACCCCTACTGGGGATCAAGCCTGCAACCTGGGCATGTGCCCTTGACCAAAATTGAGCCCGGGACCCTCTATCCATTGAGCCAAACTAGCCAGGACCTTTCTGCTTTTCTGAAGGCTTCCTACCCTTCCAGGTTTCGTTCATTTTCTCATGAAGCCTTCGGGGGGGGGGGGGGGGGAGGGTGCTCCAGCCCACACAATCCCTCCATCTTTCTCTCCTCTGAATTTCTGTAATAACATCAAATTTTTGTTTAGTGAGTCCATATGCTCATTAACCCATTTTATCTTCACATGTTAAGGTAGGCATAGTGTTTGCCATCCCTACTGTATCAACGATAGCATTGAGTCTAGAAAAAGTAAGCAATTTGCCAAAGTGACACTTTAATCCAAGCCTCTGACTCTAGCTCTCAGCTCTTTCCATTAATAACTGACATCCTTACAACACCCACTCTGTCTCATACGTAGCACTTAACATGTAAGACCTTGCATTGATAGCTGTCTTTTCACGCATGTATGTAGCCATCTGCCTATCGTAAGTTCCTTGAGGGCAGGGACTGAGTGACATTTCTGTGTATCCCCACGGCCTATAGTGGGTGTTAAGTACATAGTAGTATTTCCTAATTTTTCCGGAATCGAACCTGGGACCTTTCAGTTTGCAGGCCAATGCTCTATCCACTAAGCCAAATCGGTTTCGAGTATTTCCTAATTTTTAACTAAATAATTGAGCCCTGACCAGTTTGGCTCAGTGGATAGAGTGTCAGGCCACTCTGTGGGTAGTTTGGCTCAGCGGATAGAGTGTCGGGCCAAACTGCAAGGTCCTGGGTTTGATTCTGGTCAAGGGCTTGTGCCTTGGTTGCAGGCTTGATCCCTAGTAGGGGCCGTGCAGGAGGCAGCTGATCGATGTTTCTAACTCTCTACCCCTCCCCCTTCCTCTCTGTAAAAAAATCAATAAAAAATATTAAAAAAAAATAATAATCGAGCCCCTCCCCTGGCTGTCTTTCCCTTGCCTCCATCCTTTCCCTCCAGATCCATTCAGAAGAGTGTTTAGTTCTCAGAGGTGGGAAAGTCAGAGCACTAATTAGACACCAGAAATAGGAATCAGAGTTGGGAGGGGTCACCTGAACATGGGGAGGTGGGTGAGCTCCCTGAGGAAGGAGCGCCTCTTACTTCCTGAAGCTCTTTGGCGGCATGATGTGGCCATTGGTGTCCAGTGGAGGTGCCCTTGCTTCACTCCTCAGCTTGAGTTTCTCCACTTCTTTTAGTTCTTTCACCGTCTTTAAAATCACCTGTTTCTTCTTATTCTCATCCAAGAAGATAGGTGTACAGCTGATGAAGGTCAGAAAGGTGTTCTGACCCATCCAGGAGGGTGGGGGGATGGCGGGCTCTGCCGAGGGGTGGCAGTGGGCCCTGGAGTCCGTCAGCCAGCGCCAGACATTGCTGTCATAGGGTTTGTCAGGTCTGCTGGGGAAGGCGGCGGGCAAGCGCCCCACGTCAAGCCACGTGTGGAAGCCCCAGGTGTGGTCGGCTTTGTCCTTCCAAGGCTGGATTTGCTGGCGGCGCACCCTGGACTTGATGTCCGTGCAGGGTGGCAGCTTCCGGACCAGCTTGTGATAGGCTTGCCGGGTGAAGCCGGGCAATTCCCGGGACTCATCCTTGAGGAGAAACTCACGCTGCGCCCGTGTGCGGGAGTCTGGGAGGGACTCATTGGCCAGGAACTTCTAGAGAGAGACAAAGGAAGCGTGGGGGCACCCTGCCTCTCCTTCCCAGTGTCTCCTCGGGACACTGGCGGCCTGGCAGGGAGCCTGTCTCCCTTCTGGCCCTGCCCCGCAGCAGGTGGGCCAGCTCTGTATTATTCCCATAGGACGTTCATCTTTTGTTCTCTTTCCACCTACCAGGTTTGGGGTGGATTTTCCCACTCTTCACTTCTTACCTCCACCCATTCGCTTCATTCTGGGGCCCCTACATTCCTGCTGAGGAATGCATGCTCCTAACGGGGCACGTCAAGCCTGAGGAAATCCTGAGGGAAAATGTCCCTTACCAAGCCAAGAGAAGGGAACCTGGGTGCTTTTCTACCAGGACTCCTCCTCGTACCCCCTTCCCTGTCGTTGGTGCATTGCCCTTCTCATTAAAATACAAGCAAGTGTAGCAAGCATCTAGGCTGTTTGACCCTTCCCTTTTCTTGCCACACCCCCATGAAATAAACAGTAGCAAATATGTAGGCACCACGCTAAATACTTATCCACATCTCATTTAATGTTCACAGCCCTGTGAGCAGGTGTTTCCATCTCGAAGGTACAAAAAGCAAGACACAGTAAATATCTCACAGTTAATAACTCACCCAGAAAAGCTTGTGAGCAGCAGAGCTGGGCCTGTGGCCATTTGTCTGTGCTAATTATGATGCTATGCTCTTCAAAAATGCCTCTCCCTCCAGTCCACTCCTAGGACTTTTCTGGTTCCCCAAACTCCCCTGTTTCTTGGGCCCAGGCCCCTAAATCATTATGATGTGACCAATGGTCCAGGAGATGTAATAACCAGGCTTCTCCTCTCCTCTGTTCTGAACGCTTTGTTCACAATACCATAGAACTAAGGGAGGAAGACAGCGGGTGGTCACAGACGGGAGATCTGCTGCCCTGGAGAAAGCACGACCCACCCAGGGGGACAGCCACTAGCCCAGTGGGGTACAAAAAGGTAGGCCTCAGAGATGGGGCCCTGCCCCCTACCTGCAGGAAAGGTTTCCTGGCACGGGCTGAATTACTTTGCCCTCTGAGTGATCTTCCTGGGTTACAGGCCATTCCTCTTCTGGGCCCGATTGCTAGGAGGGGCAGCTTTACAGGGAAGACCTTACTGGCAGCATTGTTTGCTGCCCGGGTTGCTATGGTGCCGTTACCTGGGTGGGGCCTCAGGGAGGAGGGCGCATCAGTCCTTTGGGTCCTGGCTGTCCAGGCCCAGAATCAGAGGATGAGACAAGTTCTGACTGTTAAAGATGGAAATGGGAGCACTTCTGGGAAGGGACTGGCTTAGGGAGGCCTGGAGAAAAGCAGGTCAGGCTGGCTTTCAGGCCTTGGGTTGGAGGTAAAGGTGGTCATGAGGCATCTCAACTGGGCTCATCCTTTCCTGATGTTCTGTAAGGTCTGCCCCCAGGTATTCCTTTCCCTTAGAGGGGACTGGCCGTGCAGGACCATTGTTGGTAAGCAGTCATCTCTGTGCTAGAAAGGCTGTGTGCCTATGCAGGTACCGTATGGGAGGTCCTTGCCAAAGCCCCTTGCACTCTCAAGCGCTTCATGTCTTCAGACCTTGCTTGCCCATCTTCATCATCACCCACTTTCTTTCCCAATCCCTTCTTATGCTTAGGGACCAGACACCAACACACCAGAGAGCAACTCTTACACCCTGAATTTTATTGAGTAGTTACAGTAGTGTTCTTGTGCTGGCTCACATGCATATGGCCAGCTGGGGCCTAGGTGGCTCTTTGCAAAGCTGCAGTGCAAGCTAAGGAAGCCAGGCAGGTCGGGACCCTTTTAGCCTTCTCAAGCCTCAGGCCAAGTTCTCATCAGTGCTAGTCTCTCTGGCATGATTAGGGAGACTATCAGAAACATCACATGGGCACACAGCTGGGCACCCACACTCTGTTTCAGATGCATCCACCCCCCCACTCCCAATTCAACTCTTGACACATTATGAGACATTTTTTTTTTTTTAACCAGGATTTCTTCTGGGAAACATGGGGAGGCTGGAGGGAAGGTTAGTTAGAGGGGCTCTGGCAAGCAGATCTGCTTGTCTGGGTGTCTACAGTAAAGAACCCCTGAGGCAGGCGACTTGGGCCTGGAGGAAAGCGTGCACTGTAGGTCCCCCTTCTCTAGGGACTAAAAGCAAGGGATAGGAAGCAAACTGAAACTCCTGTCATCCTACCCATCTTCTGATAGTCTGTAGATAATGATCTAAGGAAATAAGCTTACATTTAAAATTAGAGGATAATTTGGAGCATATACACTATTTACAGGACACCCTGCAAGGAACAGGGAAAGGTGAAACTGCTGGACATAGAATACAAACAGTTTTGGGAGTTCCTAATCTCTTTTCATCCTTGTTTCTGCTATGCCCACCCTTCAGTTCTCGCAGCGGGAATGAGGAATCAGACTCTCTAGGGGAGCATAGGGTGGCACAGAGTTCAGATACCAGGGCCTCGAGGCTTGTAGAGGGCCCAGTGGTGACTATGGCGTGATGTCTGCCTTGGCATAACAAGGTGGGGTTAGAGGGGCGCACAGTCCCCGCTTGCTGTCCTTACTCAGGCGTCGGATGGCCCAGCCACACAACTGCAAAGAGTGGACAGCTTGAGCAGCAAGGGTAATAAGGTCAGGTCTCTACCGCAGCTCAGGCATGAGCTGAGCCCAGTTGATGTTGTCAGGGCCCAGCAGGTCCTCCTCCAGGCCAGGGAAGCTGATGTCCAGCAGAATCTTGCTCAAGCTGTCATTCATTGTGTCCAGAACCAGGCCTTCTGTCAGGGAGCGGTTGGCTGGAAGGCTGGCAACCTGTGGCTCCCCGACCATGGGGTAGCCTGGCTTGGGGACTTCCATTTCTGAGAGGGAACAGCTACTAAAGGGATCAGAGTTGAGGTCAAAGGGCTCAGAATTGAGGAGTTCTTGTGGTGAATCAAAGAGGGGGATACTTTTCAATGGGGTGGTACTGAAATCTGTCAACCCCAGGGAGTCTGGTAGGGGGCCAAAGGTACCCTCAGGGGTTCGTACTGGGCTGAACTCTAACCCCCCAACTTTGGCTGGAGGAGTAAGCCTCCAGGATTCGGGGCTCAAGGGGAGGACAGATTTGCTCGGGGTAGAGGAGATGGGCACCGTCTCCTTAATGGGGGTCTTAAAAGGTCCTCCCTCCTCCTGGGAGTAGCCAAGCTGGGAGGCAGGCACAGAGGGCTCTGAAGGGAGAGTGAGCTCTGTGGCTGGTCCTGAAGTCCCAGGGGCCTCTGAGAAGAGCAGCTCGGGCTCATCCAGACAGGGAGGCAGCAGGTGCTGTTTCCTTCGAGACCGGCTCATCTCCCTCCCCTCCCTTCGTTTAATCACGAGCATTTCAGACACACACCGGGTTGGGGACCTAAGCCCACTGTAGGACTTCTTGGCCTTTGGAGTGGGAGAGTGAGGGGAGTCCTCCTCCCAGGACTGAGACAGCTCCTCTTTGACAGATGGGCACGGCGAGGGCCACTCTATCAGGGGCGGGCTCTCCACCTTGATGGGCCTCCCTAAGTGTAGCATCTCCTCCCCGGGCTGTATTTCTTCTTCCTTGATGGACTGAACTGGAAGCAGAGGAGACAGCCCTTCTCCAAGCAGGAGTTTCTCCTCTTTCACTGGCCCTTCAGCGGGCAGAGGGGCGACCCCCTCATCAGCTAGCGGCACCTGAAAGGGAAGCAGGGACAAGATGAGAGGGAGTGCTTGAAGCCTTGAGATTCAACCCAGTCACGAGGAGGGACATAAGATGATGACTAAAATAAGTGACACGCTGCTACTAATCCTCTTTTTGTCTTTTTAAATTCTTAAAAAACGATTCAATATGAGAATATATGATGAAGGTGGTAGCTGATCCCCAGGGGGAAAAGGTAGAGCATTTAATACAGTGCTGGCATAATTAATGTCTAGCTGAGAAAAAAAAGTTGGATGCCTATTTTATACTATATACAAAGATAAAAGAATAATTAAAACCATACAAATCCTGAAAGAGAATCTAGAAGACTACATGTACAATCTGAGGGTGACCTTCTTAACCAAGACTGGAAACCCAGAAGCTGTAAGAGAGAAGAGAGATAAATTTGACTACATGAAAATGTAAAATCTTACTATGGCAAGAGAAACCATAAACCCAGTTAAGAAACAAACAATGGAAGTAAAAATAAAATCTTCAGCCTAAAAGGCAGAGGTTAATATTTTAATAAAATGAATTAGCACAATAAAACCCTATAAAAAATAAGCAACATCCATAAATACGCATCTCACAGTGAATAATCGCAAGTGAATAAACATAAGGTACTCACACTTACTAATAAACAAAGGAAGATGAAATAGTTTTATGTACATTTGATGAGCAAATATTAAAAAGATGAATAATGCCAATTGCTAGCAAAGACATAGGTCTTGTCATATATTGCTAGTAGAAATGTGAATTATCACATATTTTTTAACAGCAATCTAGCAATACTTAATAAAATTTAAAATACTTTACTTAGCAATCTCATGTCTGGGACTCTATTCCATAGAAATAAAAGCACTAGTAAGAAAATACTTGCAAAGATACTTATTGCAGTGTTGTTCATACGAGAAAAATATTAGAAACGAAATGTTACAGCCCATAAAAGTGAAATGGTTTGAAAAAATTATGACATAGCCACACCATGGAATATTATGTGACCATTAAAAGACAATGAATTATGATTCCAATTAAGGGCATATACCTTGGTTGCAGGTTCACCAGCCATGGTTAGGGTGTGTGCAGGAGGCAACCAATTGATGTGTCTCTATCATATTGCTATTTCTGTCTCTCCCGCTCCCTTCCACTCTCTCTAAAAATCAATGGAAAAATATCCTGAGGTAAGGATTAACAACAACAACAAAAGACAATGAATTAGAGCTAGCCAGATGACTTGTATATAATCCCATTTTCCATGTGTTATGTGTGTATATGTAAAATGGCTAGGGGGCTCCTGGCTGGTATGGCTCACTGGTTGAGCATCGAGCTATGAACCAGGAGGTTATGGTTGGATTCCTGGTCCAGGCACATGCCTGAGTTGTGGGCTTGATCCCCAGTAGGGGGCGTGCAGGAGACAGCCAATCAATGATTCTCATCATTGATGTTTCTATTTCTCTCTTCCTTCTTCTCTGAAATCAATAAAAATATATTTAAAAAAATAATAAAATAAGTAAGTAAATAAAATGGCTAGGGGAGCGCTGGGTGGAGGGGGGGCTGAAGGGGAAAACTTGGGGGACATCTGTAACACTGTCAACAATAAAAAAATGGCCAAGACTATATATGTATGTCTATTTTACTAAGAATAGATAAAATATGGAAGAAATCAGAGTAAATTGTCATTATGGTTATTTGAGGAGCAGGGGGATATGGGTAAAGATGGGAGAGGGGAAGGGAAAAAAAAAGGAAAAAGGGGAAAAAGACTTCATTAAAACAAAAACAATATACATGCTACAATCATATTAAAGTACGTATGTAAAATTATGTATGGTGGTATGTATCATTTTATACATATATTTGAAATAATTTTTTTAAAAAATTGAAAAGCAACCCAAGTCTCTAAACTCCAGAGCCCATTCTGTTTCCATCTCAGTGAAGGGGGTGGAGTCTTTTCCCAACTTTGTTACAGATCAGCTCCTGCTCACGAAAGCTTTTCTAGAGGGTTAGGTCCAGACTAGGTTGCTTATCAAAATATGGTCTTAACTTACCTTCCTCTCAAACTAGACCAATGATACTTATCAACCAGGGGCCATTCAGTAATGTATGGGGACATTTTAATTTAATTTTCACCTGGTCTCTCCCCACTAGGTGCCAGGAGCACGCCCCCCCTACAACCATGTGCTCCTGGCACCTAGTGGGGAGAGACCAGGTGATGCCACTAAACATCCTTCAGTGGACAGAACAGCACCTCCCACCCCCAGCAAAGAATTACCCATTTTTAAACGTCAGTAGTTTGGAGGCTGAGAAACCCTGAGCTAGACTGACCAGCCAGGAGAAGGAAGACCTATTGCACGAGTCTTCGTGCAGTGGGCCTCTGGTCTACAATAATGATCTGCTTCGTGGTGACATTTACTGCTAAGTTGCTGACAATTACCTGAAAGAGAAGTTGGGGTGCTTCACTGGGCTGGAAAGTTTAGCTAAATCAGAAAGAAGGTCCAATTAAGCAAGTTTATTCTGTATCTATAAAAGGCTAAGTTGACTCGAGCATGGGTGATACATATAAAGCCCTTGCTGGTGCCAATCACATGCATGTGTTTCCATCTGTCATTGTCGATCGTGAATTTGGTTGACACTTCTATTATAGAGAAAGGGAAAACAGCAATATTAAAATATTTCTTCTAGTTAACTTCCTTCAATGTGCATAAATTCATGCACCGGGCCACTAGTGTATCATAATGACCTTGTCCCAATTCTTACACACTCATGAAGTATTTATGGGCCTTCTGACACTTACATTTAATAGCTTTTATATGCTACTAAAATTTCCTTTTCGTTTTTATGTCTTACCTAAACCAACTTGATTTATAAGCTATTCAAGGAACACTCAGTCGAGTACAGTTGCAAATGTAGGTCCAATGCACATAATCCTCAGAGGAAAACAGAAGCCACTCACCTTGGGGGCAATACGGACCCGCTTGCTGTGGCGGGCAAGCTCTGAGCTCATGAGTGAAGCTGCCAGGGGCAATGGCACCTTTACCGAGGGCTGTAACACCAGTGGCTGGTTCACTGGGAACCGAATGGGTACCAGGTATGAGCTGACCCGGGGTAGCAATGGCTTCATCTTCCGCCCTAGGAGGAAATAGGAGAAATGAGGGGTATGGGTCCAGAGACACACCCTTCTCAATCCCAGGAGCTGTGCTCTCCTCTGGGCTCAGATTCCTTTGAGCTAGGCACAGAATCCCAGAGTCTGAGCCCCTAAAAATATGCCCCCAGAACAAGGATTAGGTCTGAGGCCCGCTCTCCCATACTAACGTGCGCCCAGTGGGAGTGCAGTTTTGATGGTCACATTCCGGCGGAGCTCAGGATTGGGTCGTTTCTGCTGCTGTGTGTGGCAAATAGGAAGAGAGAGAAACCTGGGTTAATAAGGCAGGGGAGGAGGTGGGAGGACCCACTGGCTTCTCTGGTACCATGTACTGAGCTAACCAACAGCCCAGAAACCAAAGCTGCTCTGGGAGGATGCAGGTGAGCAATGCCACCAAGCCTGGTTAGTGGGAAAGGTGGACAGCATACAGGTTTATGGTGCCATGTGTCCTCACCACCCCCAGGGGATGCTAAGGCATGTAGCTCTAAGAGTGGCAAAGAAAAGCCAGATCAAAAGTGAGAGAAAACATTGCTGCCTGCCAGACCTATGCCATGCACTGTGGTTGTCTTGCACCAAGCCGGTGGCAGGTCCTCCTGCCACGCCCGCTCTGCTCAATGCACCTTCATGGTTGCCCATGTGAGGGAAAGGAGAAGTGGGCATGAGCCCTCCTCCGGGGAAATGAGGTGACTGACAGTCACAAACTTCCTCACTCCAGAAGCTCGGCGCTCTGTATTTAGGGCTGGCAGTCTGTCCCTGTCCGCTAAAGCCACGCTAAGCAGTGAAAGGAAAACAAGGCCAAACCCCGAGCCAGAGGGAAAGAATCTTACTGATTCCAAGTGCTCGGGTGATTGTGGAGACCCTGGGTCCAGTGGCTGTGGTGGGCAGGCAATGTGGGAGAGAAATGAGATGAAGTTACCACCAGCATGGCCAACCAATCTGACCACACTGGGAAAAACACCTATTCCTGCCTGCTGCTGAGGGGCCCCCCTGGGCAACTGTCCCTCCCAACAGAATGGTTATGGGCACTCTGAAATCCCAAAACAGTCACTTCCAAAGAGTTGTTCTCCTGGCTCGGTTTCTGGTCTCCAGCCTAAAGGGCTTTTAAAAAAACAAGGTTTCTTAGATTTTTCTCTGTAAGAATCACCTGAGATGCTCGTTAAAAATACATATTTCTGGGCCCCTCCTAGACCCATTGAATCAGAAGCCCCAAGAGAGGGCTGGGAAGTTGTGTGTGTTTTTTTTTAAATAAATTTTTATTTATTTCAGAGAGGAAGGGAGAGGGAGAGATAGAAACAATGATGAGAGGGAGTCATTGATTGGCTGCCTCCTGCACACCCCCTACTGGGGATCAAGCACACAACCAGGGCATGTGCCCTTGACAGGAATTGAACCTGGGACCCTTAAGTCTACAGGCCCATCTATACACTGAGCCAAACAGGCTAGGATGGGAAGTTGTTTTTTAATAAGCATCCCAAGCAGTTCTTATCCACAGGGTAGTTAGGAAAATGCTATCCTGGGAAGTCCTCTTATTTGGACCCAAGTAGTCCTCTCTATGGCCTGGTCTAGTACTAAAGTGTGCCATTTGGTATTTGTCAACTGTACTTAATTCATTGAGCTTTATGCAAAGCACCTATGGGCCAGCTAGTGTCTAGCTCTCCCCAGATCAGGTAAGATCATCACAAGGATCACTGGTTTCCTTTGAGATGGCTATTACAACCTCCAACTCTGGCCCCATTCAGAAGAAACCAGGACACTCACCTTAAACACCTGATCCAACGTCAAGTAACGATTGGCACTGGGGTGAATGGTCCAGAAGGAGACCTTGCCATTGGCAGATGTCTCTCGAACAAACATGTCATGAAGAGAAAGGTTATGGCGAATGGAATTCTGGAAGAAGAGACAACCAGTTATCAGCTATTTCAGCTTCAGAAACATCACCCGTGGTGTTTCCTAAGGGGCTATTGGCCTCAGGGCTGATATCGAGTGTGCAATTTGTCGAGTGTCCAATTCTATCCTCACCTCCACACTGCAGAGCCTTCCACCTCAGTCACCAACCCATCTATCCTATGGGGATAAAGGCGGTACCATTTCTTAGGTTTGAGTTAAAGAAAAGACCTGGATAGCTGTCAAGAGCTAGAAAAGATGAGTGAGACTTTGAAGCAATGATCAATAGCAATTTAGGAGAGTGAAGATATAAGAAACTTGGGCCCTAGCTGGTTTGGCTCATTGGATAGAGCATTGGCTTGGGAACTAAAGGGTCCCAGGTTCAATTCCTGTCAAGGGCACATGCCCGGGTTGCGGGCTCAATCCCCAGTAGGGGGTGTGCAGGAGGCAGCCATACAATGCTTCTCTCTCATCATTGATGTTTCTACCTCCCTCTCCCTTTCTCTCTGAAATCAATAAAAATAGATATATTTTTAAAAGGAAATAAGGAACTTGGAAGTTTAGTTGAGGTAAGGATGTGAAGTTAAAAGTTCTACTGTGGGGAGAACAAAACAAAAAATCTTTGGCTTGGAGCGGAGTATGTCAAAGGACCTGAGCTGTGGCTCTGACACTGTAGTGTGACCTAGTGACTCACAGGCATCTGTTTTCCCATGAATAAAAGGAAAGAAAATCCCTGCCTTCTAGAAATAGTATGTGACGTTAGAAGAGGTGAATCATAAGCCTCACAGATAGCATTGTTTTTAAAAGATCTTTTCAGAAACCTACTTAGTCACTCCAGCTGCTGTTCACAAAACTGGGTTTAGTGCTACATAGTAGAGTCCTGGTAAACCTTTGGTAGTGACAGGTAAAGTGGATGCAGAGTTCTTACTGATGATTTTGCCTGGATGCAGCAGGATCAAGTCATAATCCAAAAGTTACAACTGTTTATAGTTCTAGCATCCTTTACGTTTTATATTCTCTTAGAGCACCAGACATCAAGTGTTGGACACCTGTGTAGACAAACTGTCGGACTAGAGTGACCTCCACGTGGGTTGTTATGGAACACAGTACCTTCCAGCCCGGCTTTGCCATATGCTTAAAATAGGGGAAGTGGTCCTCAATCCACGTGTAGATGTCTTTCAAGGTCATGCGCTTCCTCTCGGTGCTGTTGATGGCGAACTGTATCATGGCCATGTAAGAGTACGGCGGCCGCTCAGACACGGAGTCCTGCCAGGATGCTGATTCTCCTGGGGGCTCCTCAACCTGAGGGTTTTGAGAAACCAGAGGGAGAGAGAAAAGGGAATGACATGAAAGAATTCACAAGATCTCCTCCAGCACCCTTTGAATGATATTCCTTCTTATCCCACAAAAATCGCACTAGGAACAAATTCATCCCAGACCACTATTCCATAGAATAAAAGTTTAGAATTGGAAAGGATCTTAGAGATTATCCAATTCAGCAGACAATGTAGAACCACTTCTCTGTCTTTGTTAATTTTGTTGAAGATATTTCCTAATAATAAGTGTCCAGTTTTTGGTAGTTGAAATCTCTCAGGAAAGTTTGGGTATATGTTATGATTCATAAAACATTAATTTTATACAAAAGCACACCCATATGGAGCCTTGGCTGGATAGTTCAGTTAGTTAGAGCATCGTTCCAATATGCCAAGGTTGCAGGTTCGATCTCTGGTCAGGGCATATACAAGGAGAAATCAATGAATGTATAAATAACTGGACAACAAATTGATGTTTCTCTCTCTTTCTAAATCAATAATAATAATAATAATAATAATAATAATAATAATAAAAAACCCACCACACCCATTTTTCAGGCCTGGGGCCCATGAGACCCAGCTCTTACTCCAATTCCTTCTCCTGATGTGATATGAATAAACCCATCTCATTTCAATGTTTGTGTGAAATATTTCTGAGTACAGGACAGAAAAATGGCTACAAAATGTGAATTTGACAAAGTCTTAGGCAAGGATCTGATCATTCACATTTGAAAATATTGAGTTTTATGATATTTGTAAGTTTATATGTATTTGATATGTTTATATAAATAACTTTATAAAGTATACAAGTTATAAATGAACAGCTCAATTTTTACTTATGTACACACCTATGCAAATTTTCACTTTTACAGGTTGTGGAATGGATGATTAAAAGGTATATACAACAGAATCCAGTGTGTGGCAACTGGGAGAAACAACCCCCGCCACACAATTTGGCAAAATCAATTTTGATTGCTGGGGAAATATTTAACATCTAACTCACTTTATTTTCTAGTAATATATAAGAAAACTGTCTGGTTAAAAACGCTATATTTCTGCCCTAGCCAGTTTGACTCAGTGGATAGAGCGTTGGCCTACGGACTGAGGGGGTCTCAGGTTCGATTCTGGTCGGGGCATGTGCCTTGCTTGTGAGCACAACCCCATTGGGGAGTGTTTAGGAGGCAGCTGAATCGATGTTTCTCTTTCACTGATGTTTCTAACTCTATTCCTCTCCCTTTCTCTCTGTAAAAAATCAACAAAATATTTTTTAAAGAAAAAAAATGCTGTATTTCTTTCATACGGCTGGGTTGCTCCTTTAAAGTTTGGCTTTCCAAACTAAGACCTTTTTATCATTTCCTGAATACCTAAGGGTGGAGTCCTAAACTCAGTGCTGATAGAACACAGTGAGCCAGAGGAATCTGCCCTCAAGGATATTTTGCAGATGGGGAAAAAGATCCCAAGCAGAAAGGCAGCTCAAAAGTTAAACAGAATTGCACTGAGTGAACGCTAATACCAGAACTTGGAAATTCTGAAGCATAAGCTACTGGGTCCATTACCCTTCTTAGAAGTTCCCTGCATGGGCTCTCAAGTCCCTAGTGAGTGACAGTTCACCTTAACCTGATTCGGCTCCAAGTGCTGATTTTCTTTTCCTTCCATCTCTTGCTTGATGCTGCAGGAGCCCAGGCCATCAGAACTCATCTTTCCAAGCCACTGGATATTAGTCAGGCTGGTGTTAAGAGTACAGCCTGCTGCCTCACCATCAGCTATAAGGGAAATAATCCAAGATGTCACTTAGCTGCCTGATCTGATGCCAAGCAGGCCCATCAAAATTGGTGGATAGGGATCACCTTTCCAAGAGCTCTATCCTTAGGGACAAGGGAATACATGCTGAATCTACTGTGGTACTCGGGAACTCCACCCCATTATGGATCTCAGGAGAAACTCAGGAGCATAAGTTTCAAGTTGCATTTCAATCTGGGCCAATCTGAGCCTTAGAGATCAGTCAAGGCAACCTTATAAAAGAGTTTATAAGTATCTGCACAGAGAAAACCGTGTTTCCTCCTCATGCTTCAGTTTTCTCCTTTATTAGAGAAAGATCCCTACTCCTTTGCACAGTTTATGGGAAACAGAAACAATAAAGAAATCCTTTTCCAATATAAAGAAGGCAATTAGAAGTGCTAAATTATCATTACAACCCTTTGGACAATGTCCAAAGGATCTGGGTCAGGGTTTCAGAATGACTTTCCCCTGGTTCAGGCCACATGCTATCTATTATAGGCATCAACATGACTGTCTGCAGTCCCTGCCACCAAAAGGGAAAGGCTGAGCTCCTCACCCCTTTGCCTTGCAGACCACATACCACAGTTCTCCCATCTCTGCTCGAGAAGGGCTCCAGGTAGTCTAGGAAGATTCACATCCGTAGCTGCAGGTTTTGGTCCCAGGGTCTTGGTGATCCCTTCTGTCCTCTTGGAATCATTGCTGGTTTGGGCTTGAGGTTGGGGTTCTGGAGGGTGAGTTGGGGCTCCCCCACAGCTAATGAGGATGAATTTGTTGGGCCCATTGCTGCCACTCTCCTTGCCTTTGGCGGTCAAAGCTGTGATGATGCTCTGGATATTGGCATTGTTGGGAATGGCCACCACTTGGGTGTTGGGCATAGTGGGGTGGTTAATAATCTTGATCCCAACTGGAAACTTGCAAGAGGAGGACTCTGCCACCTCACTGGAGGCCTGTGCTTCACCAGGCTCTTGTTGGGCAGGGGGCCTTTTAGGCTCCTCCTCTGATGTTTCACCTGGGGCATTTTGAACAGGTAAGGGCAGCCTCCGTCTTTTGAGAATCAGTGGCCGATGGGGGCTGGTTTTCATTATGAATCTATGTTTTCACACTCCATTGAGAATCACAAGAATGGACCCTGGAAAGTGCAAGGAGCAGCAGGATGTCAGAGATCTGTGAGGATGAGAAGGAGGTTTTGTTAGAGCTGTTCCTCTTCCTATGACCAGGAGCGTGAGCCCAAAGGCTGAAGTGAACACCCCCTGGGCCTTTGTAAAGACCTCAGACAATAAGGAGATGAAGTCCACTGACAAAAGAAAGCCAAAACTGAAGCAAACAGAAGTAATTTAAATGGGAAAAGTGGGATTGAGTTGAACTTAAGTCAACACAGCCAAAGGTCTTCTGGAAGCTTGAAAATGTTTGGCTGCAGTAACAAGTGGGGCACTTACAAAAATGTAGAAATGACTAGTATTGCCTATTAGAATTCAGATGGTTTGCAGTGACTGTAGGGACAGGAATACTGGAAAGGAGGAGTCGAAAACTCTGATCTCATAATCCATTCTAGGATAGAACCTTTCTATCATTATAACATCTTAGTTTATAAATAAGGATCAGTGCCAATACATACAAGAAAAAAAGGCAGATTGTACCATTGCACTATTTCCACATCACTGAAGAAACATCCCCAGTCCCTAAGACCTCAGATAAAAGGGGAGCGCTCTCCCAGCCAGGAGTATGTCGGCGTCTTTCCCTTCCACAGGTATGCATCCCCTAAATTCTCAGAAACCATACTAGACCTGCAACCAGGGAGCAACAAGCCCTAGCAGCTGGTCCTAGGCAAACCCCCTGAACGTGTCCCCAAGGCCCCCTTTTCTCTGACTTATTAATGAGTTAAAGCCCCCCAGCCTAGGCTCATTTCCCCACCTAGTCTCTCTCCTATTGCTTCTTCTATCCTAGGCCCTTCCTTGTTTCACTGTCCCTAGCTTTTATAAACGTCCTATAAAAAAAAGAAAGAAAGAGGGAAGTCACAGGCATGAGTCTACAGGAACTGAGTAGGTCTGCTGAAGTCAGGACATTGTGGACACCACTCATTCATAGGGTCATCAGGACTAGAAGCCAACTCCACGGCACATAACACACATTCAGCAAGTTAAAATGATTCATGCATCTAAAACAAATAAAAATAAAAGACCTTAGATAAAAGGAAAGCTCCACGCTTCGAGGCTCATGGTAACGTTGAGCAGACTGTGCACTGCATAGCAAGAAGGGGTATCATTCATTTCACAGGCTAGTGTACTTGCATTGATTTCAAAAAGAAAATTTGGCTCTGGCCAGTGTGGTTGGGGTGTTAGTGTGTGCACCAGCAGGGTCTTGGGTTCGATTCCTGGTCAGGGTATAGATGTTGCCGGGTCGATCCTTAGTTGGGGTATGTACAGAAGGCAACCTATCTATGTTTCTCACATTAATGCTTCTCTCTCATTTTCTCTCCCTCTCTAAAAATCAATAAAAAACATATCATCCAGTGAGGATTTAAAAAAACAGCTGGCCCAACGGGCGTGACTCAGTGGTTGAGTGTCGACCTATGAACTAGGAGTTCACAATTCGATTCCTGGTCAGGGCACATGCCCCGGTTGTGGGTTCAATTCCCAGTGTGGGGTGTGCAGGAGGCATCAGTTTCTATCTCTCTCTCCCTCTCTGAAATAAAAAATATATATTTTTTAAAAGTACATTTTTCTTTCATAATTTGTAAAATATTTATATAGTGACATTCTAGTACTCGCAGGTGCTTATTCACATTTTAATTTTCTAAGCATGTTATTATGTTAATTTCTTTTCCAGAAACGAGACTATAGTCCACATCTCCTACTAAAATGTGTTGCCATCAATATAAGGTAATTTTGTAATGTTAAAAAATAGTTTTATCTGTTAAAAGTTGTGCTTTGTTGATTTTATTTTTTTTTCTTCTTACCCTCCACCCCCACAGCCGCTTGTTGATTTTAATATGTAGAATACTCCACCATCATGTAAAATTGTGCAATCTTATTTAGAGGGACTTTGACAAAGGAATGGGCTGTCTCTTTTAAAGGACATCTGAGACAGCCCTAAAAATGATCGTCACATTCAAGACATTTGCCATCTGCCCTTTCCGCTTTGCCTCCTCCCTTTCCTTTATATCTAGGTTTCCTCTACCTTCGAATCTCAGTTTTACTTCTACCTACTATCTCATCAAGCCTCTCTCCCTCCCCCATCAGTCAGCAGATGCTATTCAAACATTCCTCCCCAAAGATATCTCCTCAGGCTTAAATTTCCCTTCTACTTTCTCAGCAGCCTCTTCCTATCGTTGTCATTCTTCACCTAGGCCAGGAGCTTTCCAGAGTGACTCCTCTGACCCCACCCCCATCCTGACCGGGAGAACCTTGCAGGGCTCTCAGTAACGAAGAGAAAGGTCCTTTAAGAGGCGAGAGCGGAAGCAGTGTGGTATAATGGGGAGAGCCCCCTGGAAGCAGGTTTGTTTTCGACTTAGTGCAAAGTCGGCCTAGTCTTCACCCCAGCCACAGTCTGCTTAGGAAAGTAACCACCCGAGCCCTTCCAAGGCTACGGGCAGGGTGCAGAGGTCAAACTCCCAGGGAAGGCCGAGGGGTGCTTTGAGAAAAAATGAGGTCAGGACAGGGGGTTAGATGCAGAAAAAAATTTGCACTCTCGCTCGGACCTCCTTCCGGAATGACCCCAAACCTCCACTCTTGTCCCATGTTCCGCTGCTAGATTCCCAGCCCGCGGCCCCGACCTCGTTCCCTGCGGGCGCCCAAACCCGGCTTGAGCCTCCATTCCTCGGCTCCCGCTCACCTCCCGACTGCAGTCGCCGTCGCCGCTGGGCTGTGGCTCCTAGGGCGGGCTCCGGGCTCCTCCAACCCGGGAGCCGAGCCAGGGCGCCGGGCAGGGACTCACGCGAGGCCCGCCGGATCCCCGGCGGTGCGGGAGGGTGGGGAATCCCGGGGGATCCCGGGAGGGGAGGGGGTCCCGGGCCGGGGGCCGGGGGTGGGGTCGGCACCGGAGCTTTCAGTTTGTTCCGCTGTTTAAAATTGGCGCCGGCGGAGCGTTGCGGTCACGTGACGGAGCGTCGCCAATCGGCGCCGGCCCTTGTCTCCGCGTTCCGGGCTCGAACGCGGCGGCGGCGGCGGCGGCGGTGGCGGGGGGAGATCATCGGTCCGGACGCCTCCCCGGCGGGTAAGGCGGCTGCGCTAGCTCGTGGGAAGGGAGCGGCGGGGAGGGCGGCCCGGGGCTCCGGCGGCGCCTGGGGCGTCCCCCTGTCCCTAGTACAGCCCCGTCGCCTGCCCGAGCAGCCAGGCCCTCCGCCCGCCGCCCTCGGACCTGCCTGCCTTTAGGGGTCTCCCCTGGCTGTTTCCATGTACCAACGGCCAGCGATCGTCTACTCCCCCCGTCCATATCGGGCGTCTGAGGGCAGCATATGCTCTTACTCAAGTTTCCAACATTTTGAATTAAAAACTGTGTTTTTTATTGGTTTCAGAGAGAAAGGAAGAGGGAGGGAAAGAAACAGGATGAGAGAGAATCATTGATCGGCTACCTCCTGCGCACCCCGCAGTGGGGCCCGCAGCCCGCCTCCCTCCCGCATGTGCCCTGACCGGGAATGAACCGTGATCTGGTTCTTGGGTGATGCTCAACCACGGAGCCATGCCAACCAGGCAAATCTCCAACATCTTTAAACAAAAAAATTGCACACTATAAACCCTACCTTAGCTCCAGATCTTACAATACATTGATGTCTCATCCGCCACCACCCCTCAAACTAATCTTTTCTGTATAGTATTGCTAACGTATTCAACACTGTGTTGCAGGCCCTGCTAGATACAATGGCAGTGGAGGTTTGAGTTTACAGTCTAATGGAAGGAAGGAGGGAGCACAGACGTTTTTGAAGGCTCAAGTAAACTAATGCAGCCCGGCTGGTGTTGCTCAGTGGTTGAGCATCCGCCTACCTAGGAACCGGGAGGTCACAGTTAGATTCCTGGTCAGGGCACAGGTTCAGGTTGCCGGGTAGATCCTAGTTGGGGGCATGCAGGAGGCAGCCAATCCATGATTCTCTCTCATCATTGGTATTTCTCTCCCTTCCTCTTTTAAATCAATAAAGATATATTTTTAAAAACAAACTGGTGGAGAGTTATAGCTGTGAAGTGATAAGTTAGAGGTCAGTGATAACTCTGAGTATCTATAATAAGGAGATCCTGCCTTGGTAGGTCAGGGAAGGCTTTTCTGGTGAACTAAAGCTTGGTGAGATCTGATGTCTTTATGCAAAGAAGGGAGAGAAATCCTCAAAGCAAAGGGAGGAAGGTGTGAAAGGTTGTGTAGCTGGAGGGAGCATGGTGAGTACAAAAGCTTTTTTAAAAGGTCTCTGCAGGGGGTGCCAGAGTGGATTAGGGTAGAAGAGGTAGGCTACTCTAATTATCAACGCCTGGATTGTTGGACCTTGAAGGGTGGTGGGGTTGCGGGGTGTGGGTGGGGAGAGAGACCCGGAGCGGGAAAGGGACATTCTTGAAGACTTGTTGAAGAGGTGTTGGGTCAGATGGGAAAGGGGAAAGGAAAATGCTAAGGTTTCTGGGTGCGTAACTGAATGAATACCATCTCCTGAGCAAGGATCCTGGAGGATAATCACCTTTGTGGCAGGGGTGCAGGGGAAATGATCATGAATCCAGTTTTAAACATAGTAAGTTTGAAGTGCATCTGAGATATCGAAGTTGCTGTTAAATAGACAGCGGGATATATGAGTCCTGAGTGTGGAGAATTCTAAGCTAAATATATAAATACTTAACTCATCTACCTGTAGGTGGTTATTGAAATGTTTGGCTCCAAAGCACAGCCAGAGGGAAAGGCCTTAGGCAGCAAAAGGGGCCCAGCCCGCCCGGCTCAGTGGCTGAGTGTCTGCCTATGGAGGAGCCAGGTCAGGACACGTGCTTGGGCTGCGGGCTCTCTGGTGTGGGGCGTGCAGGAGGCAGCCGATCAACTCTCCCTCATCATTGGTGCTTCTATGTCTCCGTCTCCCTTCCTCTCTGAAACCAATTTTTTAAAAAAGAGAGCAAAAGAGACTTTACCTCTAATTACAGAAGAAAGAAGGGTGATGGCGGCAGATATATGCAGGTTTGCACGATTTCTGGAAAATGAATGTCCTTTGATGTGTCCTGTATTCTTTGTGAAGTAGGAAACGGGTCATTTATTGATAGAGAAAGATAGTTCTAAAGTTTTAAGAAATTGGAAAAGTTTTAAGATAATCTTTGTGGAAAACAAGTTGATACATAAATATAGTAGGATTGCGACACAACAGTAGTGTCCCCTGAGGCTGGTTAATTTCAACACTTCTCACTGTTCCCCTTGCTACCAGTGTCATCTCTCCCCTGGATTTCTGCAGAATAGCCTTCTGAGTTCCTGCTGCCTTTCTCACCCCCTTCCCCCAACCCATCTTTTCTCACAAAGCATCTCAAGTTATCTTTTAAAAGTATAAATCAGCCTGGCTGGTGTGGTTCAATGGTTGTGCATTGACCCATAAACCAGTAAGTCATGGTTTGATTCCTGGTCAGGATACACGCCTGGGTTGCGGCTTGATCCCTAGTAGGGGACGTGCAGGAGGCAGCTCATTGATGGTTTTCTCTCGTCATTGATGTATCTAACTATCTCTCCCTCTCCCTTCCTCTCTGAAATCAATAAAAAATATTTTTAAAGTATAAATCACTTTTGGCTGGATAGCTCAGTTGGTTAGTGTCTTGTTCATATGCCAAGGTTGCGGGTTTGACCCTTGGCTCGGGTACATACGAGAAAAAAATCAACCAATAAATGCATAAATAAGTGGAACAACAAGTCTGATACTTTTCTCTCTCCCTCTCTTCCTTTCTCCCTCCCTTCCTCTCATCCCCCCCAGTCAATCAGTAAAACCCCCACTATTGCCGAGAATGGTTTGGCTCAGTGGATAGAGCGTAGGCCTGTGGACTGAAGGGTCCTAGATTCGATTGCGGTCAAGGGCATGTATCTTGGCTGCGGACACATCCCCAGTAGGGGGTGTGCAAGAGACAGCTGATCAATGTTTCTCTCTCATCGATGTTTCTTTCTCTTCCTCTCCATTCCTCTCTGTAAAAAATCAATACAATATATTTTTAAAAACCCTACTATAAATCAGATTATGTCACTTCTCTGTCCAGAACTTTTCAGTGGCCTCCTATAATCAAATCCAGAGTCCTCAACCTTGCCTATAAAGCCCAGTATCACATGAACTGGTTCTAATCTCCTACCCTCTCCTGGTCAGTCCTGCTGACATTACATTACTGTTTCTTAAAAGAGTCAGGCATATTCCTACATTGTGGTCTTTGCATTTATTATTGCAGCCTGGACTATTCTTTGTTCACATTTTTTTTTTAAATAAAGCAAGCGAGACTTTATTGGCCACAGCAAAAGCACATTCAGCTAGGACGTTTTTTATTGTTTTTATTTTTTTAATCTTTATTGTTCAGCTTATTAATTACATTGTTTCCCCCTTTATCCCCTATAGCTCCCCTCCACCCGGTACCCATCCCACCCTCCGCCCTCACCTCCCCACCACTGTCCTCTCCCATTGTTGCATGATTTTTGTCCAGTCTCATGCTGCACTTCCCACACCCCTTTTCTCCCCTAAAATTGCCAATCCATTCACTCTCTATGACCATGATTCTGTTATATTCACCAGTTTATTTTGTTCATCAGATTATTAATTCACTTGATTTTTAGATTCATTTGTTGATAGATGTGTATTTGTTGTTCATAATTTATATTTTTACTTTTTTCTTCTTCCTCTTCTTATAGAATATCTTTCAGCAATTCATATAATATTGGTTTGGCAGTGATGAACTCCTTTAGCTTTTTCTTATCTGCGAAGCACTTTATCTGACTTTCAATTCTGAATGATAGCTTTGCTGGATAGAGTAATCTTGGCTGTAGATTCTTGCTATTCATCACTTTGAATATTTCTTGCCACTCCTGTCTGGCCTGCATCGTTTCTGTTGAGAAATCAGCTGACAATCGTATGGGTGCTCCCTTGTAGGTAACTAACTGTTTTTCTTTTGCTGCTTTTAATATTCTCTATCTTTTGCTGTTGGCATTTTAATTATGATGTGTCTTGGTGTGGTCCTCTTTGGATTCCTATAGTTTAGGGTTCTGTGCACTTTTTGGACTTTTAAGTCAATTTCTTTCACCAGGTGGGGGAAGTTTTCGGTCACTATTTCTTCAAGTAGGTTTTCATTATCTTGCTCTCTCTCTTTTTCTGGCACCCCTATAATTCGGATGTTGGTATGCTTGAGGTTGTCCCAGAGGCCCCTTACACTAACTTCAATTATTTGGATTCTTTTGGCTTCTCGCTTTTCTAGCTGAGTGGATTTTGCCTCTTTGTATTTCAAATCTTTGACTTGGTTCTTGTGGTCCTTTGGACTGCTTTTAGGTCTTTGTGAAATATTTTTTATTTCAGTCAGTGTATGCTTAATTTCTAGTTGGTCCTTTTTTATATCCTTGTAGGTCTTGTTCATTTCCTTGTAGTTCTCATTAAGTTCATCAGCCTTTTCTAGGAGCCTCTATTACTGTGGTTTTGAACTCTATGTCTAGTCGTCTTTTTTCCTCCATTTCTTTCACACCTGATTTTTTTTCCCCATTTCTGTGCATTGTGGCTGCTTTCCTGAGTTGGTCGATTAGCTTTGTGTGGTAGATGTTCTCTAAGGGACAGTGGCTCAGCCTCCCCAGTTACCTGAGGTGGATACTCTTACTACAATCCTTTATGGGTTGTACAGTATTGTTGAAGTTAAACCCAAATTATTATTGTTAGACTATGAGGGTTTGACCTCCAGGCCAATTGACTGTGAGAGTAAGCTGTGTTCAGGTTGGATGGGCGGAGTCTCTGGGCTGAGCAGGCAGCGTCAGCTCTGCCCTATGCGGCACCTTGATCTCTGTCCCAGGTGGTAATCGCTGCACGCACCTCCGAGAGAAAGCCGCTGCTGGTCTCCACCTGCTGCCAGACAACTCTGCCTCTCCCCAAATGAGTCTGCACACCCAAAGTCTCGCCCAGGGTTGTAAAACAAAGCAGTCCGGTGGTCTCCCAAACGAAGGAGCAAGTCACGAGTCCTCTCTGCGCAGTCGTGCACTTCTGTTCCCAAGTTTATGGCAAACTGCTGTTTCCAAGTTTACTCGCACTCTCCACAAGCTCGCCCTCTGCCTCGCCTGGGCTTCAGCGTGCCTTCCCTGGACCTCACCTGGAATGGGGAATCAGTGCAGTGGGACGCCTTTGCCCTCCCCGTTGGAGAAAACTGGCCGGGTTTGCAACTGCCCGCCCTTTTCCACTCAGACGCGCATGGCTCGAACCTCTGGCTCTGCGCATATCTTCAAGGCTGAGCTCCGCGGCTCCTCTGAGTCACAGTGTCCTATCTTTACTTTTATTTGTGGAATTTTCACTCAGCCAGCTTTCCGGTGATTCTGGATGATGTTTGTTCTGTTGTTAAGTTGTACTTTTGGAATTATTGTGTGGGGCAGCAAGATAGGTGTTTACCTATGCCGCCATCTTGTTTCTACCAGATAGGATGTTTTTTAAAGCTGGGGACAGTGACATAAGGAAGAGCTCAGCACTGAAGAAGTAGCAGGAAAGCCTAGGCTGGGCTGCTTTGGCTCACTGGGAAGTCAGAGAAAAGGGGGCCTTGGAGACAGGTTCAGGGGATTAGCTGAGGATGAGCCGCTGTCCACTCCTCCTCTGGTTGGGGTCCCTTAGAGTTTAGGAGACGCCTGCCTGGGGGGGAAGAAGAGGAGAAGGGGAAAGTGCATGCCACTCTCATCTTTCTCTTGCTTGTTTGTTCTTTTCTTTAAAACGAATTTTTTTGTTGATTTCAGAGAGGAAGGGAGAGGGAGAGATAGAAACATGAACGATGAGATCATTGATCGGCTGCCTCCTGCACACCCCCCCCCCCCAGCCCCACAGACTGGGAATCAAACTGTGACCTCATGTTTAAAAGGCGATGCTCCACCACTGGCCACACCAGCTGAGCTTGTTCTTTTTTTTCACTCAGGTCTTTGCTCAAATATGGTTTTTTCAGATAAGTTTTCCCTGACAGCCCTGTTTAAGAGAACACCCAGTCTGCTCAATCCCTTATCCTGTTTGATTTTTCTCCATACTCTTATTACTTCCAACTAAGATGTAAGTGTCATAGGGTAGGTTTTTGATTTTGTTCTCTGGTATATATTTCCAGCACCTGGAATGGTACCTAGCGCACAGTAGGCACTCAATAAATATTTGTTGAATGAATAGACAAATATGTGTTAGTTTAAAAAGGTTAGTTTCTTGAGGGTAGAGGGAACCCCTCCCCCCCTTTTTAACCTGTATCTCCACTGCCCAGTGACATAAATCAGGGTATTTTTGTTGTTGTTGACTGAAAAGCTGAATCATGAATGCATAGTGGAACCAATCTGCCTTCTGTGGTTTTCTAAGTCTAGGATGCTCAGTTGCACCTCCCACTTACCTCTCTACCTACTGTCCCACCATTACATTGACGAAGCTTGTATTAAAATTGATCTGGTTAGCCCTGACTGGTATTGTCAGTGGTTAGAGCATCCGCTTGTGTACTGAGGGGTCTCATGTTCGATTCCTATTCAAGGGCACATACCTCAATTGCAGGTTCACTTCCCATCCCTCCCTCCCCACCCACCGCACCCCCAGTTGGGGTGTGTTTGGGAGGCAACCAATTTCTGTGTCTCTCTCACATCAATCTCCCCCCACCCCCCCCCCCCCCGCCATCTTCCGCCCTCCCTCTTTCCCTCCCTCCCTCCCTTCCACTTTCTCCGAAAACAGCAATGGAAAAAATATCCTTGGGTGAAGATTAACAACAACAACAACTAAAATTGATCTGGTTACTAGAGTCAGTGATACTTTTTCAGACTTCTTATTGCTTTCTGGGTCCTGCTGATCCTGCCTCTGTCTCCAGCCTCCGATCTCCACTGGCAGTCAGGTTAAGGCCTCGCCGTTTTCACTTAGGTAACACTGAACCCTCCTAAAAGTGGTCCTTTTACTTCCAGGGCCCTTGTTTTCTCTTTTCACACTGTTGCCAGGATGACCTGTTTAAAAGACAAAGAAAACAAAAACCAATTATGACATTTACAAGACAATTAAAAATGGAACATTTGATAATATTAATGAGAATAATATAATGATTGGGAGTATCATATTTTCTTCAAATAATACAGGGGAAGGGGATGTGGTTAGGTGTGTGGATGGGTTGATGGTTGTTGGAGCTGAGTGATGGATACATTATATTATTTAATCTACTTTTGTGTGTGTTTAAAATGACCTGGGGCCCTAGCTGTTTTGGCTCAGTGGATAGAACATTGGAATACAGACTGAAGTTTGATTCCAGTCAAAGGCACATGTCTGCGTTGCAAGGCTCCATCCCCAGTAGGGGGCGTGCAGAGGGAGCAGATCAATGATTCTCTCTCATTGATGTTTCTCTTTCTTCCCTCTACCTTCCTCTCTGAAATCACTAAAAATATATTAAAATATATAAAAATGAAATGATATGGGATGAAAAGTTTAAAAAATCCAAGTGTGATCATATCTTTTTATTTTTTTCACTTTTTAAAAATTTAATAAATTTTTATTGTTCAGATTATTACAATGTTCCTCTTTTTCCCCCCATACCTCTCCTCCACCAGGTTCCCACCCCACCCTCTATCCTTACCTCCCCCCACTGTCCTCATCCATAGGTGTATGATTTTTGTCCAGGCTCTTCCCGCAAACCCCAGATCCATTTACCACTGAGAATTGTCAGTCCACTCCCTTTCTATGCCACTGATTCTATTATATTCACCAGTTAATCTGTTCATCAGATTTTTTATTCACTTGATTTTTAGATTCACTTGGTAGGTATGTATTTGTTGTTCATGATTTTTATCTTTATCTTTTTTTCTTCTTCCTCTTCTTAAAGTATACTTTTCAGCATTTCATATAATACTGGTTTGATGTTGATGAACTCCTTTAGCTTTTTCTTATCTGTGAAGCTCTTTATCCAAACTTCAATTCCAAATGATAGCTATGCTGGGTAGAGTAATCTTGGTTGTAGGTTCTTGCTGTTCATCACTTTGAATATTTCTTGCCACTCCTGTCTGGCCTGCATAGTTTCTGTTGAGAAATCAGCTGACAATCGTATGGGTGCTGCCTTGTAGGTAATTAACTGTTTTTCTCTTGCTGCTTTTAATATTCTCTCTTTGTCTTTTGCTCTTGGCATTTTAATTATGATGTATCTTGGTGTGGTCCTCTTTGGATTCCTTTTGTTTGGGGTTATGTGCGTTTCCTGGACTTGTAAGTCTATTTATTTCACTAAGTGAGGGAAGTTTTCAGTCATTATTTCTTCAAATATGTTTTCAGTATATTGCTCTCTCTCTTCTTCTGGCACACCCATAATTCTGATATTGATACGCTTGAAGTTGTCTCAGAGGCTTCTCACACTATCTTCAAATTTTTGGGTTCTTTTTTTCTTTTTGCTTGTCCAGTCGAGTGTTTTTTGCTCCTTTGTATTTCAAATCTTTGACTTGATTCTTCCGTTCCTCTAGTCTGCTGTTGGGTCTATGTATAATATTTTTTATTTCAGTCAGTATATGTTTAATTTCTAGTTGGTCCTTTTTCATATCCTTGAGGGTCTTGCTAAATTTATCAGCCTTTTTTAGGAACCTCTTGAAAATCCTCCTAAATACCATATTTTCCAGCATATAAAACGACTGGAACTGATGATGATAGGAGGAAGATAACAAACAATAGAGAGAGAGCAAGTGCCGGGCAAGTCCCTGGCGAGTGAGCAACGCCCATCATAACTGCAAGCTATGGTATTTTTACACCCAGCATATAAGATGACCCCCAACTTTTGAGAAGATTTTCCTGGTTTAAAAAGTCATCTTATATGCTGGAAAATACGGTAACTGTGGTTTTGAACTCTATATCCAGTTGTTTGTTTTCCTCCATTTCTTTCGTTTGTGATTTGTTTCTTTGTCTCTGCATTTTTGCTGCTTCCCTGAGCTGGTAAGGTAGCTTTGTGTGCTAGGTGTCCTATATGGCCCAGTGGGTCGGCCTCCCCAGTTACCTGTGGTGGACACTTTTGATGCACCGCTTTGTGGATTGTGTTTACAGCCTTGTGGTAGTTAAGTCTTGATTGTTGTTGGTATCACTGGGAGGAATTGACCTCCAGGCCAATTGGTTGAGAGGATCAGCTGTGTCTATGCTGGGAGAGCTTCTGTGTTGGAGACAGTCTTATGGGAAGAGACTTACAAAATTGCAAAAGCCTCTGTGCTCAGCTTGGATGGGGCAGAGTCTCAGGGCTGAGCAGACAGCCTTGGCTTTTTGTCATCCCTGCCCTATGAGGCCCCTGGGTCTCAGTGTTCCTCAGTAATCACTGCAAGCACCTGTGAGAGAAAGCCACCCTCGAGTTTCGCCCGCTGCCAGACAGGCCCGTTTCTCCCTCAATGAATCTGGATTCTCACATTCTCACCTGGAACTGGAGTTCAGTGTAGTCGGGAGCCTCCAGCTAGAGAAAGCCAGCGGCAACCTCAGCAGTCAGTCCTCTTGGAGCGTACTTGTGCACCTCCAGACCCCTGCCTTCTGCAGCTCTCCCAAGTTTCCGTGTGCCTTTCTTTCTACCTGACATCCAGACTCCCCCCATATGAGCTTGGGTCTCCAGGGTCTCGTCCTGAACTGGGGTTCAGTGCGGTCAGAACTGGGTTCAGTGCAATTGGGAACTTCCTTCTCCCTCCTGTCAGAGAAATCCAGCCGGGCACTCAGCTGCCCTCCCTCTCTACACACGTGTCCCTGTACCTCAGCCTTTTGCAGCTCCTCTGATTCTTCGTGAACTTTTCTCTTTCCTTCTAGTTGTAGAATTTCCACTCAGCCAGCTTTCCTATGGTTCTGGGTGATGTCCGTTTTGTCTTTTAGTTCTAGTTTTGAAATTATTGTGTGAGACAGTAGTGTAAGCATTTACCTGTGCCGCCATCTTGGTTTCTCCTAGCCACTAGAGTGATCATATCTTTTTGCTTGAAATTCTTCAATGACTACTTGGGCTAAAATCCAAACTCCTGGATTTGATACACCTGGTTTTCTTTAAAAATTTTTTAAATTGATTTTAGAGAAAGAGAAATGGGGGGGGGGGGGGAGAGAGAGAGAGAGAGAGAGAGAGAGAGAGAGAGAGATTCCCATATGCACCGGACCAGGTACATGAATCTGGAATCTGGGCATGTGCCCCGATTGGGAATCCATTGGCATCCTTTCTGTGTATGGGCGATGCCCAACCAACTGAGCCACACTGACCAGAGCATGCCTGATTTTTCTGAACTAACCCTGATACCATATCCAGCTTCCGTTCTTGCCATTTATCTCTTCATATCTGTGTCCAGCTACATGGGGTTTGTGATTGCCTGAATTTATATGCTCCTTCACGTTTGTGCTTTCTGTGTGCTGCTCCTCAGCCTGGAGTGCCCTCGCTGCTTTCCCTTGCCCTTTATACTAGGTCAGGTGTCACCCTCTCTAGAAAGCCTCCCTGGGGATGCGTGGAAGCACTGACCCTATTATTGTAATTCTCTCTTCTGCTGTTGGACTCTCAGCTCTTTGAAACAGGGTTAGTCTGACTTCTGTGTCCCACAAGTGCTTGGCACTCAATAAATGGTCGTAGAATAAATGATTTTTCATTGTTAAATTCTCAACACCAGCATGACACTTAACACATGCTCAATAAGTGTTCATTGAACAGATATTGCACGTGAACTACTACTGTTTTTATGTTTGTTTTGTTTTAACTGTTGTTAACTTGATGGTGTAGGTTAAGAAGCTGTACTTCCCACATCTTTCAGTAGTAGTGGAACAGACTGGCAGAGTATGAATAAGAGCTTTTGTTTCTTCTCTGCAGGCATGGGTTGGAATTGGAGCCTCTCCTGGTACCTGACTACACCCAGCACCATGTGGCTACTAACAGCTCTTCAATCACCTATTGATGCCTCCCAGAAAAAAACGCCGCCAAACATCCCAGAAAGCCCAGCTGCTATTCCACCAACAGCCCCTGGAGGGCCCCAAACACCGCTATAGATCACCTCAGCTTCCCATCACCCGCACTAGACAGGTGCCCAGCAAGCCCATTGACCACAACACCATCACTTCCTGGGTAGGCCATGGGATTCTTACTTTGACTTTTACTCTGTTAGGCTTCTCAAAATACTCATTTTTCTGCTCCTTGAACCAGGGCCTTCAAAGAATAAGATTCATAGGGCAGGGACGAGGCAATATACTCTTTCTGTCTCATCAGCCATCTGTTCTGCTTTCATCTTTTTTTCTAATTTCAAACTGAACTCAGAAAATTCAACCTGGATTGGTTGGAATTGGAGTTACTGCCACCCCCCTGCCCAAACCCAAATTCCTCTGAAAGAACTTAGTATAAAAATTTCATAATCCAGTAGCTGGGTGGGAAAATCCAGGTAAATGGCAGAACTAGTAAAAAATGAGATTGTTTCCTGAGTTAAGTACTCTGTTTACTGTTTAATAGATTGAACCTCGAAAAAAAACACAACACCTACAGAAATGGCCTATGTCATATTTTCACAGCTTAAAAGCTCATATAGCTACTGTATGTCTGGGAAGTAGTATAGCAAAAGGACCAGACTAAAGCATAACATCTGCTTAGAAGTGCTTAATAAATATAAATTGCTCAGGATTGCTTAGGAGAGACATATTTCCTCATGGTTGTAGAAAAAACATAAATGTTAGAATCCAGTGGATAAGAACAATAATGAACATTTATTAAGAACTGATTACATGCTAGGTCCTGTGCTATTTGCTTTCAATCTACAATCTCACTCCCTATTCTTGCATTCCGCCATTCATTCTTTACCTGGGGCCTTTGTGCAGGCAGGCATTCTGCTAGGTGCTGGGATCAATGGTGAATAAGACTGCTGGTCTCTGCACTCAAAGTTTAAAGATAGTTAAGCAAGTTGCAGCTGTATAGCGTGATAAAGAAAAAGAGGCATTGGCCCCTTTCTTACACATGAGGAAACTGAAAGCTGGAGAGATCAAATAGACTGTCCAAGCTCATAACCCTTTCTATTAATATCCCATTAAACAGGTATCTTTGTTTTATGTCTCTTACAATAGTGGGTTCCATTTATTAATCCTCACATGAGAATATATATTTTTCATTGATTAAAAAAATTTTTTTTATTGCCATGAAGAGAGAATCTTTGATGGGCTTCCTCCTGCACACCCCTTACTGGAGATTGAGCCCGCAATCTGGGCATGTGCCCTGACTAGGAATCCAACCATAATCTCCTGCTTCATAGGGCAACACTCAACCACTGAGACACACCAGCCATGCTCATTGATTTTTTTTCCATTTAAAAGAAATAAATCTTAATTTTTCAGATTATTAAAGCTATTCCTCTCACCCGCCTCCACCATAGATCCCCTCCACCCGATCCCCACCCCACTCCATCCCCTTACCTCCCTGCACTGTCTTCATCCATAGGTGTAAGAATTTTGTCCAATCTCTTCCTGCACCCCTCACACCCTCTTCCCCCTGAGAATTGTCAGTCCACTCCCTTTCTTTTTTTTTAGAACATAATTCTTTTTAAAAAATATATTTTATTGATTTTTTTATGAGAGGGATAGAAAGTTAGAAACACTGATGAGAGAGGAACATTGATCAGCTGTCTCCTGCACACCCCCTACTGGGGATGTGCCCGCAACCAAAGTACATGCCCTTGACCGGAATTGAACTCAGGACCTTTCAGTCCACAAGCCTATGCTCTGTCCACTGAGCTAAACCGGTGTCGGCAGTCCACTCCCTTTCTATGTCCCTGATTCTATTATATTCATCAGTCCATTCTGTTAATCAGACTTTTCACTCACTTGATTTTTAGATTCACTTTTTGGTAGTTATGCATGTATTGTCATTTTGTTGTTCATAGTTTTTATCTTTACCTTTCTCTTCTTCTTCCTCTTCTTAAAGAATACCCTTCAGAATTTCATATAATCCTGGTTTGGTGGTGAGGAACTCCTTTAGCTTTTTCTTGTCTGTGAAGCTCTTTATCTGACCTTCAATTCTGAATGATAGTCTTGCTGGGTAGAGTAATCTTGGTTGTAGGTTCTTGCTCTTCATCACTTTGAATATTTCTTGCCACTCCTGTCTGGCCTGCATAGTTTCTGTTGAGAAATCAGCTGACAGTTATATGGGTACTCCCTTGCAAGTAACCAACTGTTTTTCTCTTGCTGCTTTCAAGATTCTCTCTTTGTCTTTTGCCTTTGGCATTTTAATTATTATGTGTCATTGTGTGGTCCTCTTTGGATTCCTTTTGTTTGGGATTCTATGCGCTTCCTGGTCTTGTAAGTCTGTTTCTTTCACCAGGTAGGGAAAGTTTTCTGTCATTATTTCTTCTAACAGGTTTTCAATATTTTGCTCTTTCTCTTCTTCTGAACCCCAATAATTCAGATGTTGGTATGCTTAAAGTTGTCCCAGAGGCTCCTTACGCTATCTTCATATTTTTGGATTTTTTTTTCTTTTTGTTTTTCCTATTGGGTGTTTTTTTGTCTCCTCATATTTGAGATCTTTGGTTTGATTCTTAGGATCCTTTGATCTTCCATTGAATTTTTGTATAGTCTTTATTTCAGACAGTGTATGCTTAATTTCTGTCTGGTCCTTTTCCATTTTCTTGGCATTCTCAGTAAGGTCCTTGAAGGTCTCATCAAGTTTCTCGACGGTTTTTAGAAGATTCTTGAGTAACCTTATAAATGTGGTCCTGAACTCTGTGTCTAGTAGTCTGCTTTCCTCTATTTTTTTCATTGCTGACATGTTTCTTTGTCTTTATCTCTGCATTTTGCTGCTTCCCTGTGTTGATGGAGTGGAAGAACTGTTGTGCTGGAGACATGCCTATTAGACGGGACTTGCTTCAGTGGGGCTTTGGTGCTCACTGAGTCTGCCTCTTGAATGTGTCACTTATGGATGTGAGTAGTTGAAATCTGATGTTGTCTCACACTGACCTCTAGATACACTAGCTTCTGGATCTCCAATGGGGTGCAGGTCACCTGCTGTCTGAGGTGACCCAGCAGGAGCTACAGTGAAAACTACAGTTTTCTCCTCTTTGCTTGGAGTTTGGAGGTTTTGGAGCTGTCTGACCAGAGCTGCAGTTTGTTCTGATTTTTTTTTAATTTTAGTTTTTTTTTGAGACAGTGAAAGGGAAGGAAAAAGAAAGAAGGGCGGGGGGCGGGGGGAAGAGGAGAGAAACATTGATGTGAAAGAGACACATGATTGGTTGCTTCCTGCTTTCACCCCAATAGAGGGGCCAAGGATCGAACTTGCAACTGAGGTACGTGCCCTTGATCAGGAATTGAACCTGTGACACTTTGGTACAAGGGTCAACACACTAACCACTCAGCAAAATCGGCCAGGGCTATAGTGAGTATCATTTAGGATTCTGGTCTCTGGTCATTGGGTATAGTTTCTTCCCTTAGGTGTATTCTTGGTTTGTAGCTGTCCTCACCTTTTTTGTTTTTGTTTTTGTTTTTGACCCTTAGGTATCACCTCAGTTTGATACAACAGCAGAAAGCTGGTTCCCAGCCAACAGGAAAGGGAAACATCATCACCGAGATCAGGCAAGACATTCAAATCGAAAATCTGCCACCTCCAAGTTTCCACATCTAACATTTGAGAGTCCACAGTCTTCTTCCAGTTCAGCCACACTTGGAGGCCCCTTAATCCAGCAGTGCCCCAATCATTCAGTAAAGGACATTTCCGAAAGGCCCTTAGTTCCAATGCTCAGTCCCCCAAGCTGTGGGGAAATGTCAGCACATGAACTTCAAAACTTACCTTATATGTTCATTGCACCTGACATCCAGACCCCAGACTCGTCTTCTGTGAAGAAGGGGCTGCTTCCTCCAGATCAGAAGGAAAACAACCTGTCAAGCTGCTCCCTTCACACTAGCACTCCTGAGAGCCCAGAGCCTGGGTCTGTTCTGGTTAAGGACACCCCTGAGGAGAAGTATGGGGTGAAGGTCACGTGGAGGAGACGACGGCATCTGTTCACTTACCTCAGGGAGAGAGGGAAGCTCAGCAAAAGCCAGTTCCTTGTGAAAAACTGACTGGATCCCTCAGATATCAGTCATCTCAAGAAATTGATTTCTCTTGTTCATAGAGTTGCTAATGTTACTTTTCTGACTTACAGAAGAGTTCATCAATAGAATAAAATGGAAATAATGCCAATAACATCAAGAAAAAAGATATTTTAACCAGTTCCAAGATTTGCTTTTTAAAATTTATAAACAGTTTTTAGTGTTTTGTATTTTTGTTGTATTAACTGTTTAAAATTTTAAAATATCTTGTAGTAACTGTTTAAATTGTGTTTAAATAAATGACTGCAGAACGTTTTTAGAGAACCCTGCTTCTGACTGCCAATAATGCAGCAACATTGCCTCCGCCACTCAAGGTCTCAATTGTTTGTTTTAACCAGTACTCACTCTTCCTTTAATCGCCTCATTCAAACTAATTCACTCCACATTTTGAGTACCAACTCTTGTGCTCAGTGGCAGCTTCCTCTATGACCCGATGGATGGAAAAAATCATAGCAAACTCTGACTTTATAGTTGAGCTGCCACCTGTGCAACTTTGGCTCTCCTGCAGAAAGGCCAGATGACGAAAGGCAGCAAGCCCTGTTTTAGTGGCTACTGTAGAATCAGAGAGATGAAGGGGACACACTAGGGTTTGCTGTTTTGATTTTTTATTTCCAACCAAAAAATCTATAAATATTAACTAGAGTGACAAAATGATTTCTTGGAGTAACTGTTTAAAATGTATATAAATAGCCCTATCTGGTATGTATGGCTCACTTGGCTAGGCATAGTCCCATATACCTAAAGGTCACCAGTTCAATTCCTGGTCAGGCCACATGCCTGGGTTGTGGGCTAAATCCCCTGTAGGGGGTTTGCAGGAGGCAGCTGATCATTGTTTTGCTCTCACATTGATGTTTCTCTCTCTAATAATCAATAAAAATATCTTTTTTAAAGAAGGAGTAACTTTAAAATGTATGTAAATAGCCCTGGCCAGGTAGCTCAGGTGGTTGGAGTGTCATCCCATATAGCAAAAGGTTGCAGGTTTGATACCCGATCAGGGCACATAACTAGGTTGTTGGTACCTAGGTTTAGGGTTCAAGCCCCCATGGGGTGGGTACAGAAGGCAACCAATCAATGTTTCTCTCCTCTCTATCTAAAACCAATATTAAAAAATCTTCACTCGAGAATAAATAAGTGTGGGAACTTTTCAGAGAACACTACTTCTTACTATTGTTGAACTGCCCCGTTAACAAAATGTCTTCACTGTGCTTTTCCCCACACAAACAGCATCTCACTCAGCTTTAGGAACCGACTCTGTCAGGTCCAGGCCAAGGTAGACAAGCAAGGATTGTTCTTTTTACTTTATAAATGGGGATTTAAAGCACAAATAATAAACCATGTTCAGGGTCACAGCGAATGTTGGCTGACCCAGCCAGGGCCAAGCTCTGCTCTCCTAGCTTGTGCCCAGTTCCAGCCTTAGAAATGCAAACCCCATGTGGAAACAACTTTGACCTTGGAATGCTATTAATCTAACTTAAGTGCGATAACTTTTTAAAGTTCTGTAAGTTCTAATATTGCAGACCTCGAGTAGCGCTCCCTCCCGGTGGCCTGTGTACACACCATGGGGGTGCGGGGAGGCCGCTTGCTCCCCAGCGGGGGAATCGTTCTCGGTCCCTGCCCGCACAGTGGTCCCGGCTGCCAGCCCCGGCGCGTCATCCCCGCTCGGGCGCAGGCGCCTCTCACTCGCAGTTCTACGCCCCTCAGAACCCCACCCGGCCACGCCGGTCGGGGGAAAAGAGCCAATGAGAGAGGAGCGGCTGGTCCGTGGGCCAATTGGCGGTGGCAACAGTGCGGGGTGCGGTTGCCAGGGGGCGGGGCCCGGACACGCGCCAGGCTCGCCACCCCAGCAGCGGAGTCGGGAATCTGGTTGTTGTGGCTACTTTCTGGGCGCCGGGAATGGAGGCGTCGCGCTGCCGCTTCGGACCCAGCGGGGACAGGTCAGAGGGGGAGGGCGGGTCTCGTCCGGAGCGGGGGAGAGGACAGAAGTGGGCAGTGCAGTCCTCCGGGCTCTCTGAAGCAGAGGGCGGTGGGCGCAGGTCGGGGAGGGTGGGGCTGGTCGGAGCCCCCTCGTCCTCTGCCCCGGAGGACCCCCTTTTCCCAGGGCGGCAGTGGGGAGCGGCGCTCAGCATCCTGCTCCGGGATCAGGGACTGCAGTTCCTGCGTGGGAAACTCTGGGAGTTTTCGTTTCGCGCTCGCCTTGCGCTCGGTGGGCCTCGTTTTCTCTAAACGCGTTAGTCCTGTGCTGCACGCACCGCTTCGGACCGTCAAAAAAGACCCGTAGGAGTCTTTTCCCGGGTCCCGGAGGCGGTAGGTTGCGGGTGGTATTTAATCATTTGCTCTAATACCATTGCTCTACTGGGCTGAAAATGCAAGAGTATTTCTTTTGCTGCTATTTGCTTTGTAGTAATTATCTCTTATTCAAGATTAGCTGTCTTATTTGCAACTTACCATCCCCCTTGTTTGTGCTCCTCTGTCTTGGCCGTGTCCCTTTTTCTCCCTCTGCCAGAAATAAAACGATCCGAAATCTCAGCCTGTCAATTGTTGTTTGCCAGGTTAATGAAAAGTTAATGGGGGAGCGGCGTGAAATCATTGGCTTAAAACTTGGGCATTGCCTGAAGATTCAAATCATGCACACCAACTGTTTCCCCCTTTTTTAATGCCATATCACGGCAAATAAACATTTAGTGTGTAAGGATTTGGTCTGATACTTAGATTGGTAGATATGTAAACAATTGTAAACCATTTAAAAACGTTGTCAGGAGCCCTGACTGGTGTGATTAGAACATCAGCCTGCCCACCGAAGGGTCTCGGGTTTGATTCCTAGTTAAGGGCAGTACCTGGGTTGCAGGTTCCATCCTGGCTCTGGTGGGGGCTCCTGCTTGCATCTCTCTGGCATAGATGTCTATCTCTCCCCCACCCCCTTCCTCCTTTTAACTCTCTCTAAAAATCAGTGGGGAAATTATCCTTGGGTAAGAATTAAACACAAAAACCAAACAAAAAATTATTTTCACGAAGGAGGCACCCATTTCCCTCTGTCATCAGTTTTCTGTGTATGATAACTGTGCTCTGAAATTTGTTCACTGCACTTTTTTTCAGGCGGGGAGAAAGTCTACATTTACAAGTAAAAATATGGAGATGTTAGGAGGAGGTAAAGTTAAAATTGAGCATCTTCATTGAATTCCGATGGTCTTTGTTCCGTTGTAGGCACTCAATAAATCTTAATTAGTTAGATAAATTTAAGGCAATACATTTCACGGGTACCATGATATGACTCATAATTTTTGGGGGTGAAAAATGGAATTGACTTTGAGATTGAGAATGGCTAATTTATGGGATCTGAAGTTTAAAAGGATAATTTTAAACTTCTCCCCTTTTTTTTCTTCCCAAAGAAAACAGCTCTTTAATTTAGACATTGACATCAAAGGGCAATATATGAGTCACTAAATGTTTCTCCTGCCCTACGTAATATTAGTGCAGCATCCATTACTGTTTAACTCATTTGTTGTTGAGAGGGAGTGGAATACCTCATGTTTTATTGGCTCCAGATTGTGTGTTTAATTTTTTTTTTATAAAATACATGGCTAGAGCTTTTGACATTAAGACCTTTTTGTTGTGAAGTATAATATCTGATTTTTAAGGTTCTTGTGATTTTTTCTTCTTCTTCTTTGAATTATGTGACTGTTTTACCATGAGGTAGATTTCTTTTCAACAAGGTAGAAAAATTATAAAAAAATAAACTAAAAACATTTTCCTATGCCTGAATTATTTAGTGAAAATTGGAGATGGAATTTGAAACACTACTGAGAGCCTTTGATGAGGCTAGGCATTTGATATAGATACCCTAGAGATGACAGCAGTTGGCTGGTGCTAGAATTTGAGCTCTCTCTGGCCTTTTGTTCCTGATCAAGGATTATAGATGTGGTGAGAGAGACTTCTCAGAGTAGGCGACCTTGTGACCCAAAACTGACTAAGAAAATCTTTGCAGTTTATCCCTATGCCATGATTTCCCATTAGAAATATGAGCAGTCGTAGTGGCTGGAGGTTATGTCTTGGCCAGGCTTGTTATCCTTTCATATTCTCTCTCTCTTAAATGTTTCATCAGAGCAAGTGCTTGGCAAACAGACCTTACCCAATGCTTAAAAATACTTAGATTAACTAATACATGGCTGTAGTGTGTTTGGCAAATATCAAAAGGTATAGTGAAGACCTAATAATGTCTACCATGCACGTATTTCTCCAATAGTGAAAGCTACATACAGACCTAGAAAGGAAGACTAATCTCTGAAATAAATTTCCTTTCTGCCACGATCCTTCTGTCTAAGCAGACAAACCCAAATATTTTTGGAATAGTTTTCATTTCTGGCTTCTCTTATTCCTTCCTATGGAAACTCTGCTTTTCCCCTGAATTTGTGCCCATTGAAAGAAAAGGTTGTTTTTTTCTTACCAAGAGGAAAAGTATGCTTGAATTGCTCTGAGGAGGAGTTGAAGCTGCCTTGCCTCTTTGCCTTTGAGGATTTTAGGACTAGAAAGGGCCTTGATAAGTCCCTTAGTTCTCCTATTTGAGAGTAGTTCCACGGTGGAATTAAGGCTTCTTTTTAAAAAATATATTTTATTGATTTTTTTTACAGAGAGGAAGGGAGAGAGATAGTCAGAAACATCAACGAGAGAGAAACATCTATCAGCTGCCTCCCGCACACCTCCCACTGGTGATGGGCCTGCAATCAAGGCACGTGCCCCCGACCGGAGTTGAATCCAGGACCCTTCAGTCCACAGGCTGACGCTCCATCCACTGAGCCAAACGTGTTTTGGCTCAGGCTTCTTTCAAACTTGAATTTCCTGTCATCTCCTTTTGCTTTATTTCTTCTGAGTAAATTCACAGGAATAAGCTTTAAAATACACACACACACACACACACATACATATATATACACACACATATATATAATGGATTTTTTTTTTTTTTTTTACAGAGAAGAAAAGAGAGGGATAGAGAGTTAGAAACATCGATGAGAGAGAAACATCCATCAACTGCCTCCTGCACACCCCCTACTGGGGATGTGCCTATAACCAAGGTACATGCCCTTGACCGGAATCAAACCTGGGACCTTTCAGTCCGCAGGCAACACTCTTATCTACTGAGCCAAACCAGTTAGAGCGGAATAAGCTTTTTGTCCTTCTAATTCTATTCTGCTTCATCAGTCATCCTTACTGTTTATACTAGTAATGAAAGCTGTAACATTTTCGTGGCCTGGGTTAAGGTTAAATTTACTTTGAGAGACACAGTATCCACATGCTGATGGATGTTCTGTCTTTATCCACCCATGTAATACTTGGTGTGAGCCTTAACCAGTTTGACTCAGTGGATAGAGCATCAGCCTGCTCACTGTACGGTCCCAGGTTCGATTCCGGTCAAGGGCATGTATCTTGGTTATGGGCACATCCCCAGTAGGGGGTGTGCAGGAGGCAGCTGGTTGATGTTTCTCATCGATGTTTCTAACTCTATCCCTCTCCCTTCCTCTCAGTAAAAAAATCAATAAAATATATTAAAAAAAATACTTGGTGTAAGTCTTGATAGTGGGGTTGTCTTCTCTGTCCCTTTGCCTTAGAAATTGTGTGGAAAACATTCATGATGAGCACTATGTCACAGGTCCTGGGACCTCTGGAGCAGTGGTGGCCATCCTTTCGGACCTCACAGACCATCGGTTGGCGACCGCCGCTCTGGAGGACTACAGTTCTGAAAGGGGTTAATGGAATATTTTTATTTTGTATAAGATGGCACTTACTGTTTCTAATATAGCTTTAATGTTTCAGAGAGGAGAGAGAGACAGAAACATCAATGATGAGAGAATCACTGATCTGCTGCCTCCTGCACAAGCAGTACTGGGGACCGAGCCTGCAGCCTGGCTGTGTGCCCTTGACCAGAATCGAACCCGGGACCCTTCAGTCCACAGGCTGACGCTCTATCTACCGAGCCAAACCCATCAGGGCAGCACTTGCTGTTTTACCACATGGCATTGTGGTAAGGGAGGAAACAACTGGAAACTTCTTTTGGGTTCCTGACTTTCAGGCCCAGCTTTTCTCTCTCCAGTGGTGTGATCTTGAGCAGCTTATCCCCTTCTTTGGTTTCAGTTTTCTCCTCTGGAAAATAAGGGCTTCTTCAGATTTGCTCAGTGATTTATGATGAATTAATAAAACAACACAAACACACACCCCCACACACATTTGAGCTGCACAGGCTCAAATTTTAAAAAGTACAAAATGATAGTAAGTGAAAATTATGTCTTTTTCCATTGTCTCCATGTCACCTACTTCATTCATTGGTAGGTTTCTTAGGGGGCTTTCCAAAAATTTTTTGTGTGTCAAATAATCCTTTCCAGACTTAAAATTTGATGATTTTTGAGTTTTAGGTAGGATATAATAGTCTAAAGTCTATAGCTACTTTAATCCTGGGCAAGATCTATTTCTTAAATATGAATTATAGTTGTTGCAAGTTTGTTGTTATTGTTAACCCCCACCCAAGAACATTTTTTCTATTCATTTTTTAGAGAGAGTGGAAGAAAGATGGGGAAGAGAGAGAGAAAGACTTCGATGTGAGAAAGACACATCGATTGGTTGCCCTCACGCACCCGGACTGGGGCTGGGGATGAAAACTGCAACTCAGGCGTGTGCCCTTGACCAGGAATTGAACCTTTGGCGTACTGACAGACACTAACTACTGAACCACATCAGCCAATGCATAGTTGCTGCAAGTTTTAATTTTTTTCTATGAAAATTAATGTAGAAAAAATAGGGCTATAAAAGGAAAAGAAGAATTATTTTCTAAAGAGGCTTCTGGAAAAATAAATCACTCTATTGCTTTTCAGGAAAAAAACTTCAATAGTTTGCCTTTAATTTTGGGTTTTAGAATGAAACAAGTTGATAGAGAATTGACTTGTTTCCCCATTGAAACCTAGTATAATTTTGTTATGGTGATTTGATATGTCATGCAAGCTAGAAGCAAAACAGAGAGGAGTGTTTTGACTGAGTAATGTTCGTGATCTACGTTTTTAAAAAGGGGAGATCTGTCCGGGTAAAATGATCAACAATAATGGCTTACATCTGTGTATCCTCTGCAGCATTTCTAGTGCTTTCATGTATTTGATCTCTTTTTAATTTCATAGCTCTGAAGAGAGAAGGGATGGTGTTATTACCTTTATTTTATAAACGGGGAAATGAAGGCCCAGAAAGGGTGCGATATACCTAAGGTCACATGACAAGTAAATGGTGTAATGAAAAGTAAAAATCAGTTTTTGACTTATAGTCTCTTCTTTTTTCTCACACATTATCAAAATATCTAACCCAGATATTTTGGATACCATTTCTTCATGTAAATGGTAACAACTGATATTGACTGCATTCCAATTATTTTTAGGGAGAGCAGTGAATAAATCAGACATTTAGTGAAGTACAAATGCCTATTAATTTCATCCAATGGAAAGGAAGTGGAAACATTTATTTGGTGTTGTTAGGCAAAGGAATGGAATTTAATCTTTATGCAAGAAAGAGAAGGGAAAATGCATGCCTGAGGAGAGAAAATGGAGAGAATCAGGCAAACAGGTGGAATGAACTTAGATTCTGTGTAATCTATACAGAATAGATGTTTTTTAACTTCTGGATCAAATGAAACACTTTAAATACCCTTCCTGTTTGGTTCACTTGAAAGAATGTTTTTTGTGTTTTTTCTGTGTGGAACATGCAAAATGAAGAGAGGTTCACTCTAAAGTAATTTTCCTATATGGATTCTTCTAAGATTTTTATGGTTTCCTGTCTTATGTTTAAGTCCTTTATCCCTTTTGAGTTTATTTTTGTGTATGGTGTAAGTTGGTGGTCTGGTTTCATTTTTTTGCATGTGTATGTCCACTTTTCTCAACACCATTTATTGAAGAGACTATCTTGACTCCATTGTATGCTCTTATCTCCTTTGTCAAATATTACCTGCACATAATGGCTTGGGTTGATTTCTGGGTTCTCTGTTCTGTTCTGTTGGTCTATATATCTGTTCTTGTGCCAGTACCAGCCAGTTTTGAGCACACTGGCTTTGTAATACAGCTTAATGCCTGGTATTGTGATCCCTCCAACTTTGTTCTCTTTCAGGATTGCTGTGGCTATTTGGGTCTTTTTTTATTCCAGATGAATTTTTGGAGAGTTTGTCCTAGGTCTGCGAAATATGCCATTGGTATTTTAATGGGGATTGACATTGAATCTATAGATTGCTTTGGGTAGTATGGACATTTTAATGATGTTGATTCTACCAATCCATGAATACGGTATATTCTTCCATTTGTTTATGTCTTCTTCTATTTATTTTTTACAACGTCCTATAGTTTTTAAAGTACATGTCTTTTATCTCCTTAGTTAAGTTTATTCCTAGGTATCTTAATTTTTTTGGTGCAGTGGTAAATGGGGTTGTTTTTTTAGTTTCTCAATCTGTGAGTTCATTATTGGGGAAAAAAAAAAGCTATAGATTTCTAGGTGTTAATTTTGTATCCTGCTACATTGCTGAATTCATTTATTAAGTCTGGTAGTCTTTTGATGCAATCTTTAGGGTTTTCTATGTACAATATCATGTCATCTGCGAATAATGACAGTTTACTTCTTTTCCAATTTGGATGCCTTTTATTTCTTCTTCTTGTCTGATCACTATGGCTAGCACTTCCAGTACTCTGTTGAACAGGAGTGGTGAGAGTGGGCATCCCTGTCTTGTTCCTGTTCTTAGGGGAAATGGTTTTAGTTTTTGCCCATTTAGTATGATGTTGGCTAGAAGTTTGTTATAGATGGCCTTTATCTTATTGAGATGTGCTTCCTTTATTCCCACTTTGCTGAGAGTTTTTATAAAAAATGGGTGTTGGCCAAGACCGGTTTGGCTCAGTGGTAGAGCGTCGGACTGCGGACTGAAGGGTCCCGGGTTCGATTCCGGTCAAGGGCATGTACCTTGGCTGCGGGCACATCCCCAGTAGGGGGCATGCAAGAGGCAGCTGATCGATGTCTCTCATTGATGTTTCTGACTTTCTATCCCTCTCCCTTCTGCTCTGTAAAAATTCAATAAAATATATTTAAAAAAAAAATGGGTGTTGGATTTTGTTGAATGCTTTTTCTGTGTTTGTTGATATGATCATGTGATTTTTGTCTTTCAGTTTGTTTATGTGATGTATCACGTTTATTGAATTGCGAATATTGTACCAGCCTTGCATCCCTGGAATAAATCCCACTTGATTATGGTTTATGATCTTTTTAATATGTTGCAGGATGCAATTTACTAATATTTTGTTAAGGATTTTAGCATTTATGTTCATCAGGGATATTGGCCTGTAATTCTCTTTGTAGTGTCTTTATCTGGTTTTGGAATTAGAATAATACTAGCCTTATAAAAAGAATTTGGAAGTGTTCCTTCCTCTTGCATTTTCTGCAATAGTTTGAGGAGTATAGGTGTTAGTTTTTTTGGGTTTTTTTTTTTTTTTTTTTTTGGTATTTGATAAAACTCCCCCTGAAGCTGTTTAGACCTGGGCTTTTGTTCAGTGAGAGATTTTTGATTACTGCTTCTATTTCATCAGTTGTCATTGACCTAGTCAGGTTTTTTTATTCTTCCTAATTCAGTTTTGGGAGATTGTGATTTTCTAGGAATTTGTCTATTTTATCCACCTTGTCCAGCTTGTTAGCATATAGTTGTTCATAATATTTTCTTACATTTCTTTGTATTTCTGTTGTATCAGTGGTTACTTCACTTTCATTTCTGATTTTATTTATTTGTGTCTTCTCTCTTTGTTTCTTGATGAGTCTGGCTCTTCATATTTTGGATTATTTTTTCTTTTTGCTCTTCTGATTGGGTATTTGTTTGCTTAGTCATATTCCAAATCTCTGATTTGATTTTCAGCATCCTCTATTAAGTGTATGCTTAATTTCTGACTGCTCCTTTTTCATGTCTTTGACATTCTCACTAAGATCCTTGAAAGTTTCATGAAGATCCTTGAATAATCTTATATCCATGGTTTTGAACTGTGTATCCAATAGTTTGCCTGCTTCCATTTGTGACATGTTTCTTTGTCTCTGCATTTTGGCTGCTTCCCTATGTTTGTTTTTATGTATTAGGTAGAGCTGCTATATCTCCTGGAATTAGTAGAGTGGCCTTGTGTAGTAGCTTGTCCTACATGGGGCCCAGTGGCTCAGCCTTCCCAGTTACCTAAGCGTGGCACTGTGTAGGCTGTGTGCACAGTCTTGAAGTTGAATGTTGTTTGCTGTTGGTGTCACTGGGAGGAGTTGACTTCCAGGACAATTAGCTGTGAGGACCAGCTGTGACTACAGTGGGAGAGCTGCTATGCAGAATACACTCCTATGGAACAGTAGTTGTTTCTGTGGGGTTTGGCACTCACTGAGTCTGCCTCTTGAGTATGTCACTTGTGGATGTGTAGAGTTGTAATCTGTTATGGCCTGAAACTGTCCCCCAGGCGCACTGGCTCCAGGGCTTCCTGGGAGGTGCAAAGTCACCCACTGCTTGGACAAAAACTAAATTAATTTCACCTAAGAACAGGAACAAGACAGGAATGCCCGCTTTGACCACTCCTATTTGACATCGTACTGGAAGGGCTAGCCATGGCGATCAGACAAGAGGAGGAAATAACAGGCATCCAAATTGGAAAAGCTGCTGTAAATAGCTTGGGTGGGGCTACAAATTGGACCCCAGGGGCAATCTCCAGGTTGTAGCAAACAGTGTGCTAGATGCTGATGGAGACTCAGCTATGGCTGCCAGTCAGTCCTGGGACAGGGGAGGTCCCAGCACAGGAACAGTGAGCAGCCCATGTTTGGGACAAAGCTGCCCATGAGTTCCTACCTTGATGCCAGACAATCCAGTTCCTCCCTGTATGTGTCTGGGTCTCCCAAAGTCTCCTGGTGTTGCTAGTCTGAATAAGTTCTTGCTCCAGCAATTTTAAATGGAACACCTGGCTCTCCAGTAGCTTCCATGTCACCCAGCCACAATCCACGTTGGTTTTTACAGTCTGAAGTTGCAGGGGCTTCTTTCCCCAGCTCTGGAACCCTAGGCTGGGGGCCTGGTGTGGGGCTTGGACTCCTTGCTTCTCATGGGTGATCTCTGCAGAGATGATATCCATCCCAAATGAAGAAACACCTCACATAGCTGTCGGACCAGCTGGTACCAGGCCTCTGCCCCTCCAACCAGTCTCAAAGTGCTTTCTTCTTTACGACTCTAGTTGTAGGACTTCCCATTCAGCCAGCTTTCAGAGGGTTGTTCTCTATTTTAGTTGTAATTTTGATATGGTTGTGGGATGTAGTGAGTAATAGTTTACCTATGCTGCCATCTTGGTCCTCTCTTGAACTCTCATTTTGGTTTTGATTTGCATTACTGTAGTGATAAATAATTAGTATTTTTTCATGTGCTTATTGGTAATTCCTAAGTCTTTATAGATATGTTTATTCTTTTACTTCATTTTTATTGGTTTTTATTATTTAGTTGTAAGAGTTCTTTATATATTCTGGATATAAATCCCTATCAGCTAAATGATTTGCAGATACTATTTCTCAGACTGTAGATTGTATTTTTACTTTTCTTTTTTAAAAAAATATTTTTTATTGATTTTTTTTTAAGAGAGGAAGGGAGAAGAATAGAGAGTTAGAAACACTGATGAGAGAGAAACATGGATCAGCTGCCTCCTGTACACTTCCTACTGGGGATGTGCCTGTAACCAAGGTACATGCCCTTGATCGGAATTGAACCTGGGTCCCTTGATTCTGCAGGCCGACGCTTTATCCACTTAGCCAAACTGGTCAGGGGTATTTTCACTTTCTTGATGGTGTGATTTGAGGTGAAAACATTCTTTTTATTTTTTTAAGTAGTCCAGTTTGTTAATTTTTCTTTTTATCCTTTTTGCTTTTATAGTCAGAACTAAAAAAAAACATTGCCTAGTCCAAATAATTATTGTTATGTTTTCTTCTAGGGTGTTTTCAAGTTTCAGCTCTTGTATTTAGGTCTTTGATTCATTTTGAGTTAATACTTGTCTCTGTGGTGAGGTAGGAGTCCAAATTCATTTTTTTGGTATATGGATGACCAATTGCTGTAGAGCCATTTGTTGAAAAAAACTATTCTGAACATTAAAAAAAAAACCTAAGTATCATAGACTACTTTACAACTTAATATCTCTATATCTACCTTATTCTTAATGATTACAAAGTATTATTTTTCATAAACTTATTAATCGTTCAGGTATTGACTGACATCAATATTATGTTCAATTTTATTTCCTATTGAAAACAATAATAACCTTTTAATATATATCTTTGCGTATGTAACAGTATTTTAAATGTTTGGGGATACAAGTTTAAATTTTGGAGAGGTTGCTCAATTTCTCCCCAAAAAGGTTATAAACTTGTTCTTCAATAGATATGAATGCCCGTTTTGAAATGCAGTAATATCATTCATTCTTGTTGCTCAGTCACTTGTATGTAAATGTTGACTACACAGGAAGCACTTATAAAGATAACTATAAAACCGAAGGGATATCTATAATTTGAATCAGAATCAATCAAATAAATTCAGGAATACAAAACTAATCAAAGCTTTATATTCAACAAGTAACAGTATTCAACAAGTAACAGCAAATTTACATGTCAGAGTAGAACAGTGGTAGTAGCCAAGATTATATAGCTAACATCATTATTCCTTTGTAGATGAAGCAAAGCACATTATTTTTTTAATTCAGTATTTTTACTGGCAGTGTGATAGGGAGTTGCCACAAAAACTTATTAGAAATATAAAATAAAAGGAATTAAAAATATTTTTATGAAAAAGATGAAAAGTTGTGGTGGAGTAAGTGGATGCAATACAGACATACTCCCAGGACCAAACTGGAATTACAACTAAAATACAAAAAAAATCCTGAATAATCAACTGAAGACTAGCTGGAGTGAAGCCTGATAATCAAGGATAGAAAGTGGAGACCACATAGAGACTGGTAGGAGGGGCAGAGGCACAAAAGGGCTGGCCAGGCTCCCACAGACAGCAGCTGAAGTTCCAGAGCGATATCTCAGCTGTGGCCGATTGCCACTGAGAACTCTGGGGTCTAAATCCCAAGCTGGGCCCCCCAGCAGAGAGCACCAGAACTGAGAAAGGTACTTACATAACATCTGGCTGTGAAAAGCAGCAGGGTTGCTGTCTGCCAGGGAGAGTGTATAGCCACTCTCCTGATGCTCTGGCAAAGAGAGGACAGAGTAGACTGGAGCTTTGTGAGCAGAAGCCATGATTGGGTTCTCTAGGGTTAGAGCTTGGAGGGCAGATACCCTGGTCTCCTGTGCTGAGTTGTTCTCTTGCTGCAGAGGCCATCTTTCTAAGACAGACATTGGCTATTTAGGCAGTTTGCCTGGTGGGAAGACAATTACCCCACCCCATCGGAAAACCCCTTGCCCGATGCTCTGTGGAGTTTCTGAGGCCCTTGAAGAGACTGAGACCAACAATAAGCCTCCATCCTGTTGAAAAACCACTCACCCCACCTGCAGACCATTGCCTCAGGCCACTCAAGGCTGAATCAGTCTGCAGGTAGAGGCAGGTCTCTGGAGGCTTTGAATCTGCCTGGTCTAATCGGTCAGAAACAGCATTTGATGCTGCCCTGCACTAGAGATTGGGAGGCATAGAAAATCTACCTAATACATAGTCACAAACCCAAACGAGCACTCAAAATAAGGAGACTGGAAAAAACAACAACCCCCAAATGAAAGAACAAGAGATTTCTCTAGAAGAAGAGCCAAATGAGATGAAGATAAGAAATTTATCAGACATAGAGTTCAGAATAATGATGGGAAAGATGCTCAACAGCATGAGAACAGATATAGTAACTATGAAGAATGACATAGCACTAATGAAGAACGTAATGGAAGGAATACACAGCAGATTAGGGGAAGCTGAAGATTGAACCAGTAATTAAGAAGATAGGGTAGAAAAATTATGCAATCAGATAACCAAAAAGGAAAAAGACAATAAAAAAAAAAAAACCCAGTAGGACAGCTTTAGGGAACTTGTAACAACATGAAACATAACAATATTTGCATAATAAATGTGCCAGAAGGGGAAGAAAGTGAGCAAGGCATAGAGAAGAAATAATGACAGAAAACTTTTCCCTAACATGATCAAGGAAAAAGTCACACAAGTCAGGGAGGCACAGAGAGTCCCAAGCAAGAAAAACCCAAACAGGCCCACACCCAGACACATCATAATTAAAATGCCAAAAATTAAAGCAGCAAGAGAAAACCAAACTGTTACTTACAAATAAGCTTCCATAAAGCTCTGCTGATTTCTCATCAGAAAGTCTATAGGCAGAAGAGAATGTCATAAAATACTCAAGGTAATGACAAGCAAAGATCTGAAATCAAGATTACTATATCCAGCAAGGCTACCATTCAAAATAGATGGCGAAACAAAGAGCTTCCAGACAGAAAATAAGGCTAAAGGAGTTTATCACTACCAAACCAGCTCTACAAGAAATGCTAAAGGGACTGCTGTAATGAGACAAAGAAATATAGACAGAAAAATTCTAGGCATCCTATCTAATAAAAGAGTAATATGCAAATTGACCTTACCTCCAATCAAGCCACGCCCACCAGCCAATCAGGAGCAAATTATGCAAATACACCCCAACCAAGATGGCTGCTGCCACTGAGAGCAGGAGTGAGGCTTGGGTTTCCCTGGCAACAGAGGAAGCCAAGCTTTCCGCCTGCCCTTGCTGGCCTAGGCCTTCACTCAATGCTACAAAGTTTCAATTATAAAAGATACATAATCCGAACAGAAATGGCAGCAACCATGGAGCTGGAGAGAGCAGAGGCTTGGGTTGCTGGGGCGATGGAGGAAGCATAGCTTCTGCAGCCCTGGAGCCTAGGCCTTCACTCTAGGCTACAAAGTTTCAATTGTAGAACATAAATTAATCCCAGATCACAGTGCCTCCACTTGAGTCGCTGGGGGGGCATGGCCGGCCTGCAAACCACCACAGGCCCCTCACCCAGGCTGTCCCAGACAGTAATTGGAGCTTGCAACTTGAAAACTTGGCTTCCCAGCTACCCCAGGGGAACTCGGGCTTGGGAACCCGCTCTGCGCGTGTGCGCAGGCCTCTGGCCGAAGCTCCCAGGCAGTAATTGGAGCTTGGAACTTGAAAACTCAGTTTCCCAGCGACCCCAGGGGAACTTGGGCTTGGGAACACACTCCGCGCTGGTGAGCACGCCTGTGGCTGAAACTCCCAGACAGGGAATAGGAGCCTGGAGCCTGAGAGCTTGCTCAGGGGCCTCAGTGCTGCTAAGGGAATTTGAGAGACTGGAGGTGGCCTCCTGCAATGCAAACGCAACTGGGTGACCAAACCCACAGGGCGGCAGTGCCACCTGACCTGGTTACAGGGCAAACACACACGGAAGTCAGTCTTCCACAGTGCAGGCACACCACAGAGCTATTGTCCAACCCAGTCCCCCATGGTGATCAGGACCCAAATTCTCCCAGTAGAGGCAGCACTGAGCACCACTGACTTGACTGTTTCTTACCTTATGTGCCTGGAATCCCTGACTCACAGCGCATCCACACTAAGAGCCAGTGACTCCAATTCTTGGTGCATGCACACACGGGGACCCTGATTCTCAACAAGAAACTTCACGAGGCAACAGACTCTGATACTCGATTCCTGGAGTAGACACAGGGAAACTCTGACTCATGGCACCATTTTCAACACACGCCGAGCGCGGTGCAGGCAGGGTCCCTAATTCTAGGTGTGCACACGAATCCACACAGAATGCTAGGAACAGTGACCCTGGGAAAGCCTGGTTCCCACCAACCCACAGCACCCACACGCCGTAGTGTCGGAGCACTTCAGTGACACTCAGGTGGTGCGAAGTTCCCACAGCACACAGCCCAGGTCCACACAACTCAAAGTTTGAACCTTCTGGTGATAGTCAGAATGGGGAGACGACACAATACCCAGAAGAAAGAAAATGAGGAGTCGCAAAGAAAGGAAATTAGTGAAACTGAAGCTTGCAGCATGACCAAAAAAGAATTCAGAGTAATGGTCGTGGAATTTATACATCAGATGGATGAGAAAATCAACAACCTGTGTAAGAATCAGGATGAAGTGAAAAATGATATAGCTACAATCAAAAACACCATGGAAAGTTTCAACATTAGACTAGAAGAAGCAGAGGACAGAATTAGTTAGAGGATCAGGTACCGAAACAAGCTCAATCTGAACAGCAATTGGAGAAAAAAATTAAAAAGCAAGAGGAAAGCCTAAGGGAGCTTTTGGACAACATGAAACGAACTAACATATGTATAATAGGGCTGCCAGAAGGACAAGAAGAGGAGCAAGGATTAGAAAATCTATTTGAAGAAATAATGACCGAAAACTTCCTGGATATGGGGAAGAAAAAACTTACAAAATTACATAGAGTCCCAAGCAGGATCAACTCCAAAAGACCTACACCTAGACACGTCATAATTTCAATGGCAAATATCAGTGACAAAGTGAGAATCTTTTTTAAAAATATATATTTTATTGATATTTTACAGAGAGGAAGGGAGAAGGATAGATAGTCAGAAACATCGACGAGAGAGAAACATCGATCAGCTGCCTCCTGCACATCCCCTGCTGGGGATGTGCACGCAGCCAAGGTACATATCCTTGACCGGAATCGAACCTGGGACCTTTCGGTCTATAGGCTGACACTCTGTCCACTGAGCCAAACTGTTTTGGCCAAAGCGAGAATCTTAAAGGCGGCAAGAGAGAGACAGATAATCATCAGATTATCAAATGATTTCTCAACAGAAACACATCAAGCTAGAATGGATTGGAAGGAGGTATATAAAGTGTTGCAAAGCAAAGGACTGAATCCAAGAATACTCTATCCAGCAAGACTATTAATCATAATTGAAGGGGAAATCCAGAGCTTGAATTTATAATTTATCACCACTAAATCAGCAATGCAAGAAATGCTAAAGGGAATACTGTAAAAAGAAGAAATAAACAGGTAAGAAGGAACGCAGACACAAAAATAGATATGACTACAAACAAATACTTTTCAGTAATAACTTTAAATGTAAATGGACTAAATGCTCCAATCAAAAGACACTGAGTGTCTGAATGGATGAAAAAACACAACCCATATATATGCTGTCTACAAGAGACCCACCTCAAAACAAGAGACTCACACAGATTGAATGTGAAGGGATGGAAAAATATCTTTCAGGCAAATGGAAATTTAAAAAAAGCTGGGGTAGCAATATTTATGAAAAAAAAATAGACCTTAAAGTAAATACCATAACAAGAGATAAGGAAGGTCACTTTATAATACTAAAGGGATTCATACAACAAGAGGATATAACCCTGATAAACATATACCGGTTTGGCTCAGTGGATAGAGCGTCGGACTGTGGACTGAAAGGTCCTGGGTTCGATTCCGGTCAAGGGCATGTACCTTGGCTGTGGGCACATCACCCAGTGGGGGGCGTGCAGGAGGCAGCTGATCGATGTCTCTCTCCCATTGATGTTCTTGACTTTCTATCCCTCTCCCTTCTGCTCTGTAAAAAATTAATAAAATATATATAAAAAAAAACTCTTAGAAGATATCAAGGGAGAGATAGTCAACAATACAATCATCATAGGGGACTTTAATACACCATTGACATCACTGATAAATCCTTTAGACAAAAAATCAGCAAAGACACAGCAATCCTAAATGATTCACTAGAACAGATGGACTTAACTGACATCTTCAGAACATTTCACCCAAAAGCCATGGAATATACATTTTCCTCATGTGCACATGGGACATATTCAAAAATAGACCACATATTAGGTCACAAGCAGTCTCCCAAAATTCAAGAAGATTGAAATCATACCAAGCATCTTCTGAGATCACAATGCCATAAAATTAGAAAGAAAAAAAAACTACAGTAAAAACAATTCAAAAATCTGAAACACTTGGAAAACTGAATAGCATGCTTTTAAACAATGATTGGGTTATCAATGAGGTCAAAGAAGAAATTAAAAGCATCCTGGAAACTAATGACAACAAAAACAAAACAATCCAAAATCTGTGGAACACAATGAAAGCAGTCTTTAGAGGTAAGTTTATAGCTCTACAAGCCTACCTCAAAAACCAGGAAAAAATGGTAGTAAGTAATCTAACTCTGCAACTCAAAGAATTAGAAAGAGAGCAACAAGAAAAGCCCAGAGTGAGCAGAAGGAAGGAGATAATAAAGATCAGAGCAGAAATAAATGACACAGAGACCAAAAAACAAACAAACAAACAATACAAAATATCAATGAAACCAAGAGCTGGTTTTTTGAAAGGATAAGATTGATGAACCTCTAGCCAGGCTCACCAGGAAGCAAAGAGAGGAATTGAATAAAATCAGAAACGAGAGAGGCAAAATAACAGACTCCAGAGAAATACAAAGGATTGTTAAAAAATACTTTGAAAAAACAAATACTATGAACAAACTAGACAACCTAGAGGAAATGGACATATTCCTAGAATAATGCAACATTCCAAAACTTGATAGGGAAGATTCTAAAAATCTCAGTAGGCCGATAACTATGGAAGAAATTGAAGCAGTCGTCAAAAATCTCCCAGCAAACAAAAGCCCCGGGGCCAGACGGCTTCACTGGGGAGTTTTACCAAACATTCAAGGAAGAACTTAAAACTATGCTCCTCAGACTATTCCAAAAAATTCAAGAGGAAGGAACACTCCCTAGCTCATTCTATGAAGCCAGCATAATCCTAATACCAAAACCAGATAAAGACAACACAATGAAAGAGAATTATAGGCCAATATATCCCTCATGAACATAGAAGCCAAAATCCTCAATAAAATTCTAGCAAATCGGATCCAGCAGTACATCAGAAAGATCATACGCCATGACCAAGTAGGATTTATCCCAGGGATGCAAAGATGGTTCAAAATCCACAAATCAATAAATGTGATACATCACATAAATAAATTGAGAGATAAAAATCACATAATCATATCAATTGATGCAGAAAAAGCATTTGATAAAATCCAACACCCCTTCTTGATCAAAACACTCAACAAGGTGGGAATAGAAGGATCATACCTCAACATAGTAAAAGCCATATATGAAAAACCTTCAGCCAACATCATACTCAATGGACAAAAACTGAAACCATTTTCTCTAAGAACAGGAACAAGATAGGGATGCCCACTCTCACCACTTCTGTCCAATATAGTACTGGAAGTACTAGCCATAGCTATCAGAGAAGAAAAAGGAATCAAAGGTATCCAAATTGGAAAAGAAGAAGTAAAACTGTCCTTATTTGCAGATGACATGATATTGTACATAGAAAACCCTAAAGACTCCATCAAAAAATTATTAGACTTAATAAATGAATTCGGCAATGTAGCAAGATACAAAATTAATACCAAGAAATCTATGGCATTCCTTTACACCAATAGTGAACTTAGAGAGACTTAAAAAAGCAATCCCATTTACCATCGCATAAAAAAAAATTAAGATACCTAGGAATAAACTAAGGAGGTAAAACTACAGGACACTGAAAAAAGAGATAGAGGAAGCCATAAATAGATGGAAGAAAATACCGTGTTCATAGATTGATAGAATCAACATCTTCAAAATGTCCATACTACCCAAAGCAATCTACAGATTCACTGCAATCCCCATTAAAATACCAATGGCATATTTCACTGATCTACAACAAATATTTCAAAAATTCATCTGAAACAAAAGAACAGCTGCAGCAATCCTGAGAAAGAAGAACAAAGGTGGGATCTCAATACCAGATTTCAAGTTGTATTACAAAGCCACTGTTCTAGAACAGCCTGGTACTGGCACAAGAACAGACATATAGATCAATGGAATAGAATAGAAAACCCAGAATTCAACCCAAACCACTATGCCCAATTGATATTTGACAAAGGAGGCATGAACATAAAATGGAGTCAAGATAGTCTCTTCAACAAATGGTATTGGGAAAATTGGACAGATAATGCAAAAAAAAAAAAAAATGAAACTAGACCACCAATTTACACCATACACAAAAATAAACTCAAAATGGATCAAAGACTTAAACATAAGAAGGGAAACCATAAAAATACTAAAGGAATCCACAGACAGAAAAATCTCAGACATATGCCGAAGGAACTTCTTCAGTGATACTGCTCCTAGAGCAATGGAAACTAAAGAGAAAATATACAGATGGGACTACATCAAAATAAAAAGCTTTTGCAAGGCAAAAGAAACCATCAATAAAACAAATCCCACTGCATGGGAGAACATATTTGCCAATGTTGCCACAGACAAAGGTTTAATCTCCAACATTTACAGGGAACTCATACAACTTAACAAAAGGACGATAAACAATCCAATAAAGAAAAAAAAAAAAAAAAGGCAACGGACCTAAATAGACACTTTTTGAAGGAGGGAAGAAGGAAGGCTAAGAGACATATGAAAACATGCTCAAAGTCACTAATTATCCGAGAGATGCAAATCAAAACAACAATGAGGTATCATCTCACACCTGTCAGAATGGCAATCATCAACAAATCAACAAACGACAAGTGTTGGCGAGGATGTGGAGAAAAAGGAACTCTTTTGCATTGCCGGTGGGAATGCAGACTGATGCAGCCACTGTGGAGAACAGTAAGGAGTTTCCTCAAAAAACTAAAAATGGAACTCCCATTTGACCCAGTGATCCCACTTTTAGGAAGATATCCCAAGAAACTAGAAACACGAATCAGAAAGGATTTATGCACTCCTATGCTCATTGCAGCAAATTCACCATAGCTAAGATTTGGAAACAGCCTAAGTGCCCATAAGCAGATGATTGGATTAAAAAACTGGTATATTTATACATACACTGCAGTAAAAAGGAAAGAGTTCTTACCATTTGTAATATCATGGACGGAACTGGAAAGCATTATGCTAAGTGAAATAAGCCAGTCAGACAATCTCACTCATTTGTGGAATATAATGAACAACATAAACTGATGAACAGGGACAGATCCAGAGGTAGAGAAGCATCAACTAGAATGCTGGACCTCAGGGGGAAGGTAAGGGGGCGAGGGAAGGAGGAGGAGAGATCAACCAAAGGACTTGTATGCATGAATATAAGCCTAACCAATGGACATGAACACCAGGGGGGTGAGGGCATGAGTGAGGGGAGGTTTTGGGGGGGAGAGGGGCTAATAGAGGTATAAGGACACATATGTAATACCTTAATCAATAAAGAAATTTGAAAAAATAAATGGCTAGGGCAAAACTACTAGATTTAATAAATGAATTCAGCAATGTAGCAGGATGCAAACTCAACACACAAAAATTGATACCTTTTTTTATACACCAGTAATGAATTCTCAGAAAGAGGAACTTAAACAATTCCATTAACCATTGCAACAACAAAAAGGAAAGGAATAAACTTAACCAAGGAGATAAAAGACCTGTACTTGGAAAACTACAGGACATTGAAAAAAGAGTTAGGGGAAGATATAAACAAGTGAAAGAATATACCATGTTCATGGATTGGTAAAATTAATATAACCAAAATGTCCACACTATCCAAAGAAATCTATAGATTCGGTGTAATCCCTATTAAAATCCCAACAGCACATTTCACAGATCTAGAACAAGATTTATATGGAACCAAAAAGACCCTGAATATACAAAGCAATCTTGAGAATGAAAAACAAAATTGGAGGAATCACAATACCAAATATCAGGTTATACTATAAAGTTACCATAATCAAAACAGCCTGATACTGACACAAGAACAGGTATATGGGGCAATATAGCAGTATAGAGACCACAAAAGTGGATCCCAGCCATTATGCTCAATTAATATTTGACAAAGGAGGCAAGAACATATAATGAAGTCTCTTCAATAAATGGTGTTGGGGAAAATTGGGCAGATACATGCAACTTATATGTTTAGATTGTACTTGTCCTTTCTGTTTATTTTATCTGTCAACTTGGTGGCTTTTTTTAAATCTTTACACTGACAAAACAATTCATAAGGGAAGGTGTGTTATTTAAAAATATAATAGTGGAGGAAACAAGAATGATTATTTTAAAATATTTTTTATTGATTTCAGAGGGGAAGAGAGAGATAGAAACATCAGTGATGAGAGAGAATCATTAATCGCTGCTTTCTACATGACCCCCTACTGGGGAATCAAGCCAGAAACCTGGGCACGTACCCCGACCAACCAGGAATCGAACTATGACCTCCTGGTTGACACTCAACCACCCAGCCACGCTGGCCAGGCTATCTGCTGATTGAATTTAATGAAAGGAGGCTGAATGGCAATTAGATAAGAGTAGAACTAATAAGTTTTCAAGAAAACAAGGGTGGAAAGATTTTCAATAAGGAGCTGGTAGTTAAATACTTTAGAGAAGTGGAACAGGAATGAAGAATGAAAATAAACTATTATTTTTGGCAACTAGAAAAATAGTTTTGGAACAATAATAAGGGAATAAAGCCAAATTGCAATAGTTGAGAAGTGAATTATAGTTGAAATGGTGACAGCAAGTGTTGATTCTTCTTTTGGGGGGGTTGGGGGTGAGGTGTGGATTATTTTGAAGTTACTTGATGGAAAGTTGGAGAGAGCTTCATAGTTTTGTAGATAAATAAGGTCTAGAAGGTATCTTTTTAAAGAATGATTGTGAGACGAGCAAGGAATCTACTAGAGATGGAGATATATAGGACCAATGGTCAATATTCATTCTGAGGAAAGAAGAGAGCCAGAATCAATGCACCAGTATTGAGTTTACTTTATGAAAGAGAAACCTCTTCTGTGATAGGAAGAGAGGAGAGTATATGTATGTGTGTGTGTGTGTGTGTGTGTGTGTGTGTGTGTGTGTGTATAGTTCTTTTAAAGAGTAGTTTATTGATTTTTTCCTGTTTATTATTTTTAATTTAATACATCTTTATTGTTCAGATTATTACAGTTGTTGCTCTTTTTCCCCCCCATAGCTCCCCTCCACCCGGTTCCGACCCTACCCTCTGCCCTTATCACTCCCCCCACTGTCCTCATCCATAGGTGTACAACTTTTGTCCAGTCTCTTCCCACAGCCCCCAAACCCCTTTCTCCCCGAGAATTGTCAGTCCACTCCCTTTCTATGCCCCTGATTCTATTCTATTCACCAGTTTATTCTGTTCATCAGATTTTTTAAAAAAATATATTTTATTGAATTTTTTACAGAGAGGAAGGGAGAGGGATAGAAAGTCAGAAACATCGATGAGAGAAAAACATCGATCAGCTGCCTCCTGCACACCCCCTATTGGGGATGTGCCCGCAACCAAGATACATGCCCTTGACCGGAATCGAACCTGGGACCTTCCAGTCTGCAGGTTGACGCTCTATCCACTGAGCCAAACCGGTTTTGGCCATCAGATTTTTTTTATTCACTTGATTTTTAGATTCACTTGTTGATAGACATGTATTTGTTGTTCATAATTTTTGTCTTTACCTTTTTTTTTCTTCTTCCTCTTCTTAAAGAATACCTTTCAGAATTTCATATAATATTAGTTTGGTGGTGATGAACTCCTTTAGCTTTTCCTTATCTGCGAAGCACTTTTTCTCACCTTCAATTCTGAATGATAGCTTTGCTGTTCATCACTTTGAATATTTCTTGCCACTCCTGTCTGGCCTGTCGACCAAAGGGTCGTGGGTTCGATTCTTAGTGAGGGGCATGTGCAACTTTGGTTGGGGCACAGCTGGGAGGCAACCTATCGATGTGTCTCTCTCTTTCCCTCTCCCACTCGCTAAAAATCAATGAAAAGAGTATCCTCAGATGAGGAATAAACACACACACACACACACACACACACACACACACACACACAATTGGTATAGATATATGGGTCCGCTGTGACTTTTGAGAATATCATTTCCTTTTTTCCTTTTTATCACTTTGTCCTATGTATGTATACTATAAGCAGTCTGATTTGGTTTATGTTTTTGAACATGATGTAAAAGGAAGCTTTAAAAATGGAATGTTTTGTGTGTTTCTTATTTGTTTTACATTATGTTTACAATCAAATTATGGATTATGCTCATTTTCATTGATGTACTATTTAACATTCCATTGAATAGACTAGATCAAATTTTATCTATTTTACTCGTGGCAGATAGTTATTTTCAGTTCATCTAGTGATTCTTAAAAGTGTGTGTATCGGCCGAAACCAGTTTGGCTCAGTGGATAGAGCGCTGGCCTACGGACTGAAAGGTCCTAGGTTCTATTCCGGTACCTTGGCTGTGGGCACATCTCCAGTAACAGGTATGCAAGAGGCAGCTGATCAATGTTTCTCTGTCATCTGTGTTTCTGACTTTCTATCCTTCTCCCTTCGTCTCTGTAAAAAATCAATAAAATATATATATATATACATACATATATATATATATATATTTTTTTTTAAAGTGTGTGTACAGAAATAGAGGCAATCTTTTAGCAGACTTTTACCAAATATTTGTTAGCTGAATAAGTGAAGAATTGAACAGGGGGACTAGGGAAATATTTTTGGTGCCCATAAACCAAGAAAGGTATGTAGGACACATTTGTAGGGAATTACATGCGTGATAAAGCCTTGTGTAGGTATCTTCAGTTTAAACTTTGGCTGGTCAGTAATTGGAGAGTAGTTCAAGAGAATGGAATTCTTGTGGGCTTTATCATCTCCCACACTTGAGTAGTAGGTTTGTGTTTCTCTAAGATGTATGTTTAGCCCTAACCAGTTTGGCTCAGTGGATAGAGCGTTGGCCTGTGGGCTGAAGGGTCTTAGGTTCGATTCCGGTCAAGGGCATGTACCTTGGTTGCGGGCACATCCCCAGTAGGAGGTGTGCAGGAGGCAGCTGATCAATGTTCCTCTCTCATCGATGTTTCTAACTGTTTATCTCTCTTCCTTCCTCAGTAAAATATTTTTTTAAACAAGATAATATGTTTAGAGTTTTCCCTGTTTGTACCAAGTAAATATGAAGTTTTCCATGAGAAAATTGGGAGGAAAATAGTAATTTCATTTCTTTTACTCTGCAGAAATTCTGAGTGATTTTCTTTTTCATACTAACCTGTTAATTTATTTCATGGCTCTGTACAAAAATGAAATAGTTTTCATTAGATTAACAGCTTAAATAAATGCCTGATGGAACATTCTTTTTCATTTCATAGCTCATCTTTGGGGCTGATAATCAGTTCATGCTTTCCTTGCTGTTCTTGGTCCAGGATTGTGATCACTTTGTTGTCTTATATTCACTTGGGCAAAAAAGACAATTTATACATTTCTGTTACAAGGATAATAATCAGCTCCATGGCAGATGCTTCCCAAACACAACCAGCATCCATCTGCTTTTGGATAGGTGGTAAATCCAGGTAAGGATTGACCCTCATGTTCATCCTTCCCACTGGTTCCTACTTCTGAGTTCCTTAGGTCCTAAGCAATTGCTTTTCAAGAATTCTTTCTTGCAAAGAAGTCTTGTATAGTTGTTTACTGTCCTTTCTACCTAGTGTTCCCATATACATCTCCAGCTCAGTTCTTCAGTTTAGTGTTCAAGCTTGAATTCACCATTTTCTCGTCACACATTATGCTCAGAGAAATAACTCAGAAGGGAAAGACACATTCATGTATTCCTTGCTCTTCAAAAGTTGCATTATGCCATTTTGCTTTTATGAAAAACCTACATTAGTATGTATTCTTACTAATTGAAAGGAATCCAAAGAGAATCTTGACTTTTACCAACAAAGGAAAAAAGTGAATACAGCATTTAGTGTTTGTTTTGCAACAAGCCAGTTATAGAGGCAGTGTGCACCCCAAACAGCAAGAGTGGCTCCACCAGCCCTAGCCGTTTTGGCTCAGTGAATAGAGCATTGGCCTGTGGACTGAAAGGGTCTGGGTTCAGTTTTGGTCACGGGTGCATGCCCAGGTTGCAGGCTCAGTCCCTAGTTGTGAGCATGCAGGAGGCAGCCAATCAATGGTTCTGTCTCATCAATGATGTTTCTCTCTCTTTCTTCCTCTCCCTTCCTCTCTGAAGTCAATATTATCCTATATAATAAAAGCCTAATATGCTAAGTGTCCAGTTTACCAGTCAGCCGTTCAACGAATCAAAGCATAATATGCTAATGATATGTGTTAAGGCCACTCAGCCACTCGCTATGATGTGCACTGACCACTAGGGGGCAGTCAACCAGTTGACCGGTCGCTATGACATGCATTGACCATCAGGGAGCAGAGCTCCAACTGATAGGTTAGCTTGCTGCTGGGGTCCAGGTGGTCTGGTCTGAGTGAGATGAGCCAGACACACCCTGGAGCTCTCCTGCAGTTCTTCTCTGCTGTCCAACCTCCTGTGACCCTTCCCGGCCCCGATTGTGCACCAGCGGGGTCCCTTGGCCTGGCCTGCACCCTCTCAAATCTGGGATCCCTTGGGGGATGTCTGAGAGCCAGTTTCAGCCCAATCTTATAGGCCAGGCCAAGTGGCCCCACTGGTGCATGAATTTGTGTACTGGGCCCCTAGTATATCTACATATATAAAAGCCTAAGTGACCAAATGACTGAATGACCAGTTGACCGGTCGCTATGACATACACTGACCACCAGAGGGTAGATGTTCAATATAGGAGCTGCCCCCTGGTAATAAGTACACTCCCACAGTGGGAGTGTCATTCAGTGGATTAACCCATTCCAGTGGCCCATCAGCCCAGTGGCGGCCACTTACTCCCTCAGTAGTCCTGCAGGTCCAATCTCCGGAGAACAGACCAGGTACAGACAGACTGGCGCTGCCAGCCTGACCTGACAGTGCTGCTGGCCTCCTGGAAGTTGGTCTCAGGCACCATGGCTACTTTCCCTCCCTAGAAGCTCTGCGAGGAAGAAATTATATAAAAGTGCTCACCAGGTGGCTCCCGACAACTGGCGCGAATGTCAGTGGGACAGATCCATATCCTAAGCCAGCAAGGGCGTCCCACTGCCCACCAGAGGGCTGATCTCATCCTGCCCTCCTCCCCTCTCCACCTCGGGACAGACGCCAGAGGCAGGGCTCATAGCTGGTGAGCGCTACTGGGGCAGCGTGAGCCTCTTCCAATTGGGATTGACTGGGCACAAGCCTGCAGGATGAGCGGGAGTTGCAGGCAGGAGCAGCAGGCAGCATTGGACTGCTGGTTTAGGCCTGATCCCCACAGGCCACCCGGAGGGACCCCACCTGTGCACAAATTCATTCACCGGGCCTCTAGTCTATACTAATAAAAGGGTAATATGCTAATTAGACTGGATAGACTGGACGTTTTCTGGACGTCCTTCCAGACAAAGCTGCAGAGGCTGTGAGTGCCGAGGGCTGGTGGTGTGGGAGAGGTGGTGGCGTGGGAGAGGCTGTGGCATGGGCCGGTCCAGCACTGTGGCCCCTTTCACAGAGGTGGTGCGGGAGAGGTGGAAGCATGGTCTCGGGCCCTGTGCTGCCCTTTCTGCAGAGGCAGCGGTGCAGGCCCATCTCGGTGCCACCCCTCCATAGAGGCTGGATGGAGTGCGACCTGCTGTGCCTCAACCTTCCACAGCCCATCCTCCAGCTGACCTGGCCCCAGACTGCCTCCCACCCACCAGTAGGCAGAGGGCGGAGCCAGCGCTAAGAAGCAAGGGCTGAGGGCCAGAAGCTTCGGCAGCCATTAGTGACAGCAGTCATCAGTGACAGCAGCCATCAGTGACAGCAGCCATCAGTGACAGCAGCCATCAGTGACAGCAGCAGTGGAGTGATGGGGGCAGCATCTTCCCCAATTGGCCGGTCGCCTCCCTCAGAAGGAGGCCAGACTGTGGTGGGAGTGGGCCTAGGCCATCAATAGGACATCCCCTCAGGGCTTCCAGACTGTGAGAGGGGGCAGGCTGGGCTGAGGGACCCCTCTAGTGCACAAATTTTCTTTTTTAAAAATCTTTATTCAGATTATTACAGGTGTTCCTCTTTTTTCTCCCCTTAGTTCCCATCCACCTGATCTCCCACACCACCCCATGCCCTTACCCCCCGCCACTGTCTTCATCCATAGGTGTAAGATTTTTGTCCAATCTCCCGCACCCCTCATACCCTTTTCCCCCTGAAAATTATCAGTCCACTCCCTTTCTATGCCCATGATTCTATTATATTTGTCAGTCCATTCTGTTAATCAGATTTTTCATTCACTTCATTTTTAGATTCACTTGTTGGTAGGTATGTATTTGATGTCATTTTATTCATAGTTTTTATCTTTACCTTTTTCTTCTTCCTATATAATAAAAGGCTAATATGCAAATTGTCCCTTTGACCAGCAGGTAGGCTGGCCAATTGCTTATGTCCCCTTCTCCTGGCCAGACTGGCCGGACTCCACCCATGCATGAATTCATGCACTGGGCCTCTAATATATATATCTACATTAATAAAAGATTCACACAAATTAACCATCATTCCACCACACTCATCAGCCAATCCAGAGGGGAATATGCAAATTACAAGACCAAAGATCTTGGCGTTGAGTGGCTGGGTGGAGCAGGATGCCTGCTATGAGAGGGAGGGTGAGTGGGGGGGAGGGAAGGGATCTATAGGAATGGCACTCCAGCTGCAGCAAAGACTTAATATTGCAGACTCCGGAGTCTGCAGCACGGATGGTGGACTCCAGCTGGAGCCTGCAGCTAGGACAAAGAAGGCAGACTCTGCCCAGAGCCTGCAGCAAAGACTGAAGAAGGCAGAGTCTACAGCAAAGATAAAGATGGCAGACTCTGGCTGGAGTCTGCAGCAAAGGGGGCAGATTCCTGGTGCCAGAGGAAAACCGGTGCCAGAAGCCAAGTGAAGGCCTGTTGCACGAATCTCTTCGTGCAACAGGCCTCTAGTATATATCCTGTTGAATAAAAGAGCGATATGTAAATTAACCATCACTGTGCTCCAACCACAAGCCACGCCCACCAGCCATTCAGGAGCAAATATGCAAATTAACCCAACCAAGATGGCTGTGGCCACGGAGTGAGCAGGAGGCTTGGGTTTCTCTGGCAATGGAGGAAGCCAACCTTTCCGCACACCCTGGCCAGCCCAGGCCTCCACTCAAGGCTATAAAGTTTCATTATAGAAGAAAAATAAATCCCAACAAAAATGGTGGCAGCCACAGAGTTGGAGAGAGGAGGAGGCTTGAGTTACCCCTGGTGATGCAGAAAGCCAAGCTTCCGCAGCCCTGACCTGCCTTGGCCTCCACTCAAGGCTACAAAGTTTCAATTATAGAAGATAAATAAATCCCAGATCCCAGGGCCTCCACTTGGGTTGCTGGGGCCTGCCTCCAAACCAACACAGGCCCCTGGCCCAGGCCACCCCACACTCCAAGAGAACCCCCACCCTGATCCGGGACACCTGTCGTGGCAAACCAGCTGACCCCCACCAGGCCTCTATCCTATCTAATAAAAGAGAAATATGCAGCCGAAACCGGTTTGGCTCAGTGGACAGAGCGTTGGTCTGCGGACTGAAAGGTCCTGGGTTTGATTCCGGTCAAGGGCATGTACCTTGGTTGTGGGCACATCCCCAGTAGGGGGCGTGCAAGAGGCAGCTGATCAATGTTTCTCTCTCATTGATGTTTCTGACTTTCTATCCCTCTCCCTTCCTGTCTGTAAAAAATCAATAAAATTTATTTTTTTATAAAAAGAGAGAGAAATATGCAGATTGACCTTCACTCCAAAACACAAGATGGCTGCCCCCGTGTGGACACAAGATGGCCACCACAAGATGGGAGGGACCAGGCCTATAAGGGTGGGCAGTTGTGGGCAATTAGGCCAGCATGGGAGGGCAGTTGGGAGGGACCAGGCCTACAAGGGAGGGCAGTTAGGAGCAATCAAGTTTGCATGGGAGGGCAGTTAGGGGTGACCAGGCTGGCAGAGGAGGGATGTTGGAGGCAACCGGGCCTGCAGGGAAGGACAGTTGCGGGGGGACCTAGGCCTGCAGGGGAGAGCAGTTGGGGGGGGGGACCAGGCCTACAGGGGAGGGTAGTTAGAGGTGTCCATGCCTGCAGAGGAGGGCAGTTAGGCATGACCAGGCCTACAGGAGAGGGCAGTTAGGGGCAATCAGGCTGGCAGGCAGAAGTGGTTAGGAGCAATCAGGAAGACAGGCAGGCAGGCGAGCAGTTGGGAGCTAGCATTCCTAGATTGTGAGAGGGATGAGGCCTAAACAGACAGTCGGACATCCCTTGAGGGGTCCCATATTGGAGAGGGTGCAGGTTGGGCTGAGGGACAGCCCCTCCCCCCACCCCAGGCATGAATTTCGTGCACCAGGCCTCTAGTGTATTCTCTCTCTCTCTCTCTCTCTCTCTCTGAGTGGCCAGATTATTATGCATTCAGAGATCATAATAATCTGGCCACTCAGTGTATAAAAGTCCCATCAAACCTTTTTGCCAGGAACTGCATGCAGCAGCATCCAGCTGCCAAAGCTTTGAATTGTCTTTGAGCATTTGTGCCGTATTTGGATTTATTTTGTGCATCCATTAGCAAGATGTGTTCTAAGGTATCAGGAAAGCCTGAGAGAACTCATAAGGAGTTAGCTTATTGTAACACTGTATGTAATTAAGCATATTTGGTATGATTTGGTAAGTTATTTTTTCCACATAAATCAGGGTGGGGTCCCACCGTGGCCCATAGTGTGGAAACCTGTACTTAAGATTTCGCTTGTATGTGGAGTCTAAACTAAACGAAACCCCAAAACCAAACTCAGAGATACAGGGAACAGATTGGGAGTTGGTGGGGGAGGATAGGAAACATGGTTGAAGAGGGTCAGAACTCCTGGTTATAAAATGAGTAAGTCATGGGAGTGTAATGTGTGGTTTGGTGACTATAGTTGATAACACTGTGTGGTGTAGAATCTGAAAAGTTGCTAAGAGAACAGATATTTTAAAGATAAACTGGCTTTTGTCCTGGCCGGGCGGCTTGGTGGGTGAGAGCATCCTCTGGATAGCACTTCGCCAGAGAAACATGCTGCTCCGCGGCCAGACGCTGCTCGAGAGATTTTAGGAGAGTCTGAAGCAGGAGGTGAGACAGGCCATTGGCGTGGGAAAGGCACTGTAAACAGTTTGGGTGGGCGTGGAAGTTGGGTGGGGTGGAGTTTCAGGGAATGACCAGCGCGTGGTGAGCATCAGGCAGATTGAGGACTCAGATACGGCACCACCTGCTGGCTCTGTGTGGGGAGGGCTCAGAAAAGGGGAAACGGCCTCTGCCAGCGTTTTTCTCTAGGAGAAAGCTGCCCCTCCAGCTCTCACCCTAATGTCCGACACTTTACTTAGTTCTTCCCCGTATGTCCCTGGAGCCTTACAAGATGCTGCCCCGCTGCTGGAGCTCAGATCAAGTGAGTCTGGTTAAGCAGGTGAGCAGGCTCTTTAAGCGGAACATCTGGGACTCCAGCAGCTCTTTGTTTCACTGAGTCACAATCCCCGCTGGTTTTTACAGCCAGACGTAATGGGAACTTCTTCTCTTCCTGGCACTGGAACACTGGGGTGGAGGGCCTGGGGTGGGGCGGGGACCCCTCACTCCTCAGGGGTGACCTCTGTAGCCAAGATCTCTCTCCTGATTTTTATCTGACACATGGTGTGAGGTCAGCCTTTTCCACTTCATGTTTTGTGTTGATTTATTAATCAGGCTTGGTTAGGTTTGCTATGAGGGAAAAAGAATACTAAAGGGAAAAATGAAAATTCAGTAAGATCATAGTCCAGTTTAGACTAGAAATTCTAGTTCAGATTTAATATAAGTACATAAAATGTCTTTATTATTTCTGCAGTTAAAATTTAACACTAGAGCTCAGAGAAAAGTACAGCTTTGATGTATAAGAGGCATCTAAATGTTATTTAGCTCCTTTTTAGTGTCTCTTGTGTTAAGGTTAACACAAGATTATACCCTGTTTACTTAAATTACTCAGCTTGCCCAGGCTTGATGAAAGTAACTAAAAGGTGTCGACACAGGGTATTGAAAAAAACACACCTGGTTTCATTATTGGAGGCCTTCAGAGAAATGTTTCAGGACTTCAGCTGTGTGTCAGAATTTAAGCTTTATTTGGGTTACTTTAGCATTCAGATGGGAGAGGCATAGGATGATTTGATTTTTTTTTTTTTACATGCCAGAGGGTTTTGGAATTCTGGTTTGGAGTTGAAGGCAAAATGAGTTGGAGGAAGAATCACAGTAGTAGTTGTTGAAAATCCATAACTGGATTTTTTTTCACCAATTTGCCCTTTCTTATATAATGTTCATAATATTTTTTTCCCTTAGTCGTTTTTATGTAGAATTTTTTCAGATTTATACTAAAATCTGAATACTAATAATATTTCAGTACTGTATTCATTAAGCTACAATAATAAAAGTTGTGATTGAGGAATAATGAGATTACGGAAAACAGGATCATATCTAAGAGAAATGTAGGGGCCCACAGAGCGGAGGCCAGAATTGTACCCTGCATTTTTATTTATTTGTTTGTCTTTCTTTTGAGCAGGAAGAAAGGAGATGGTTTCTTTTGAATATCCAAGGTTTTTTTGTTTGTTTTTTAAACATAAAGGATGTAAGGGAGTTAATAGAGAAGATTGTCAGAGAATCAAAATGCTTCTCCACACCTATGGCTAAAGGACTTATAGGCAGAAAGAGCCTTGGAGATGGTATGCAGGTTCCAAGTTGCTAAGCATTATTAAAATGCGTAAAACCTTCTAAAATATAGGAATGTAGTGGTTAAACCATTAAACCATAGATAGATACTCTGTTGTATTTACCCCAAATGCAGGAAAAACTATGCTTGCCTTTGTAGCCATGGAATTTGTCTTTTATTTTTTTTTAAAATCGTCATCCCAGGATGTTTCCTGTTGATTTTTACAGAGAAGGGACACACATACACACACACACACACACACACACACACACACACACACACGGAAACATTAATGTGAGAGAGAAACATAGATTGGTAGCCTCCTGTACTTGCCCTGACTGGGGATGGAACCCCCAACCTAGGTATGTGCCTGGATCGGTGTCCGGGATAATGCTCCAAGCTCCCAGTAAAAAAGACTGTTGCCCTAGCTGGTTTTGCTCAGTGGTTAGAGTGCTGGCTCTCAGACCGAAGGTTTGTGGGTTTAATTCCAGCCAAGGGCACACGTACCTTGGTTGCAGGCTTGATCTCCCCCCACTCATCTTCCCCCACCCATGCCAGTCGGGGCAAGTTCTGGAGGCAACCAATTGATGTGTCACTCTCACTCACATCGATATTTCTCTCTCTGTCTCTCCTCCTCCCTTCTACTCTAATAATCAATGGGGAAAATATTCTCAGATCTTCTGTGGAATAAGTGTGGCATTAAGGATGGAAGTCAGTGTGGACAGCATCTAAAGCTGATGCTTTCCCTAAGGCAGAATTCATTGATTCCAAGTAGCCCATGGTAATACATGGAAAAGATGAAATTGACATGATTTTAAAAGGATTTTCTCTTTACATGTTTTCTTTTCACTTTTTCAAAACAGTGCCTTTGAAGATGAGGCTATGAAGCTTCGACAGCTGAAACTTGATAATCAGGTGAGCAGAGTCTTCTCTTTTGAAATAAGTGTCGAACTACACTGACCATGATGCTGGTAGTCTTGACTCTGAAGTCTGGGTGGGGTCATGGAAAGAAGACCTGATAGGAACGGCTCTGATATTACTGAGCAGGGTCTAGACTTAGTATCTGCTGAACCAAGGCCCTGGGCTATGGCAGGACCAAAGTGCTTTGAGGACATCAGCAATAAAACTGGCCTTAGATTGGTAATCACTGAAAATTAGAAGAATGTTAACATTGTAATTCTATGTACTTATTTGGTCCTACTGCCTTAAGTACCTCTCTACACTGTAATTTCACTTAACTACAAGTTTGTGTGTTTTTTTTCTTGCCCTAATCTGTAGATCTGAACATGCTGCTATTCTTATTTAAAAACTTCCATTGCCTGCAGAATAATTTTTCTTTACAGCACTGGTCCCAATTTTAGTTACACATTAAATTTTTTCAAATGATTTGATTTATGCTTGTTTCCTCCACTAAACAAAGTAAGTTCCATGAGAACAGGAGGCAAGTCTATTTATGATGACTGTTATATCAGAAGTTCCTAGCATAAGGCTGGGTACATAATCTTCATATTAAATATTTGAATGAAGGAAGGAATAAATGAACAGAGTTTTGTGTTGTGATTACTCAGCTTAGAACCTATACCCAATATCTGCTTTTTCATGTAAATGTTATTTATTTACTTTAATCCTCACCTGATATTTTTTTTCCATTGATTTCTGGAGAGCTTAAAAGAGAGGGAGGGTAGGGAGAGAGAGAGAGAAACATTGACGTGAGAGAGACACATTGATTGGTTGCCTCCCGCAAGATCCCCTAGGGGGGACCTGTAACCAAGGTACGAGCCCTTGACCAGGAATCAAACTCTGACCCTTCCCATCAGTCTGCAGGCTGAGGCCCTAACCACTAAGCAAAACCAGCCAGGGCTCATATGAATTTTTTTTTTTTAAGTCGGGAAATTCTGTAGCTCTAGTCTATCTGTGCAGGACCATTAACAATCAAAGTGTTTAAATTTAAACTCCATAGGTAACTAAAAAGACCTTTAAAGTTTTGTCTTGCTTTTTTATATTGTTATTGGAGTTAATAATGGGACTTGTAACAAATTAAAGGTGGAATCATTAAAACTAGGAAAGGGGTCTCAGCATAGCATGCAAAGATGTACAGAGCAACCCTCCATAGTCGGCAAGGTGGAGCTGCAGACCGGGACGCCACGCCTGTCCCTGGAATAGCACTGGTACTTGGCGCTTGCTGGTGGCAATCCCTGCAGGGCACCTTTCAAAATTTTGGTGGCGATGCCGCTTCCCTGGAGACTGTTGTTAGTTCCACCACCCCTCAGACGCCCGGATGGTAGAGCTTGGTGCCCAGGGATCTCACGGGCAGGCCTGAGACCTGCTGCAAGGCTGTGGTGATCGCCTCCGTTGTCAGCTGCGCCAGCGCCCACTCGCCAGGGCCTTCCTCACCTGCTGCCTCACGAACTGCACGGAGAGGAGCGGACCTGGAGCTCAGTGCTCTGACAGGGCTGCGCAGTTTGGCCTCAGAGGCCTGAGTGATGACAGCAGAGCCACTGCAGGTCTGGAGCCGTGTGGTTCTGCCTAGCTGGCTATAGCTTCATCGTCCTTGGCAAGGGCACCACGGGACTGGCTGATGTGGACAAGGACCCTGGAACCCTTGGGCCTGAGCTCTAAGCTTTCCCCATGTCCTGGTGGCAGTGCACAGGACAGACCTTGCTTGCTCTGGCCTGGGGGATTACCTAGCTATCTTCCACAACCTGAGGGCCAGGCCCACCCCACCAGACAGTCACCTCTACTGCCACGTATGTTCAGCTCCAGATCAGTAAAATCCACTCTCAGGCTTAGGGATCCCGCAGGATAAGCTAACTGATGCCCAAGGCTGGGGACCCCAGTGTAGGTGACTAAGAAGTCCTAAGGGTAACCCTGCTGTAGTGTTTTTTTATGGTTTGAAACCACTGCTGAGGTTAATATACCAGCTGCAGCCTCCATCTTACCTGGCTTCCTTTAAAGAGACTGGGAACATTTAAAAAAAATACATTTTTACTGATTTCAGAGAGGAAGGGAGAGGGACAGAGATAGAAATATCAATGATGAGAGAATCATTGATCAGCTGCCTCCTGCACGCCCCACACTGGGCATCGAGCCCACAGCCCAGGCATGCGCCCTGACTGAGAATCGAATTGTGACCTCATGGTTCATAGGTCAGCGCTCAACCACTGAGCCACACTGGCCAGGCCTGGGGAACATTTTAAGCTGATCTAGTTTTCTTTTTTTAATTTAACAAATCTTTATTGTTCAGATCATTAATTACAATGTTCCTCTTTTTTCCTCCCCGTAGCTCCCCTCCACCCATTACCCATCCCACCCTCTGCCCTTACCTCCCCTCCACATCCTCATCCATAGGTGTATGATTTTTGTCCAGTCTCTTCCTGCACTTCCCACACCCCTTTCCCCCCAAGAATTGTCAGTCCATTCCCTCTCTATGCCCCTGATTCTATTATATTCACCAGTTTATCCTAATTCACTTGATTTTTAGATTCATTTGTTGATAGATGTGTATTTGTTGTTCATAATTTTTATTTTTACCTTCTTCTTTCTCTTCTTAAAGAATAGCTTTCAGCATTTCATGTAATACTGGTTTGGCGATGATGAACTCCTTTAGATTTTTCTTATCTGCAAAGCACTTTATCTGCCCTCCAATTCTAAATGATAGGTTTGCTGGATAGAGTAATCTTGGTTGTAGATTCTTGCTATACATCACTTTGAATATTTCTGGCCACTCCCGTTTGGCCTGCATAGTTTCTGTTGAGAAATCAGCTGACAAGTATATGGGTGCTCCCTTGTAGGTAACTTAACTGTTTTTCTCTTGCTGCTTTTAATATTCTCTGTCTTTTGCTCTTGGCATTTTAATTATGATGTGTCTTGGTGTGGTCCTCTTTGGATTCCTATAGTTTGGGGTTCTGTGTGCTTCCTGGACTTTTAAGTCTATTTCTTTCACCAGGTGGGGGAAGTTTTCGGTTACTATATCCTCAAATAGGTTTTCAGTATCTTGCTCTCTTTTTCTGGCACCCCCATAATTCGGAAGTTGGTATGCTTGAGGTTGTCCCAGAGACCCCTTACACTATCTTCAATATTTTGGATTCTTTTGGTTTCTTGCTTTTCCGGCTGAGTGGATTTTGCCTCTTTGTATTTCAACTCTTTAACTTGGTTCTTGCGGTCCTCTAGACTGCTTTTAGGTCTTTGTATAATATTTTTTATTTCAGTCAGTGTATGCTTAATTTCTAGTTGGTCCTTTTTTATATCCTTGAGGGTCTCGCTCATATCCTCAAGGGTCTCATTAAATTTATTGGCCTTTTCTAGGAGCCTCTTGAAAAACCTTATATAACTGTGGTTTTGAACTGTATGTCCAGTTGTTTTTTTTCCCTCCATTTTTTTCAGATGTGATTTGTTTCCATGTCTCTGCATTTTGGCTGCTTCTCTGAGTTGGTCTAGTAGCTTTGTATGGTAGTTGTCCTCTAGGAGACAGTGGCTCAGCCTTCCTAATTACCAGAGGTGCATACTCTTGGTACCACCCTTTATGGGCTGATCAGTCCTGTTGTGGTTAAGCCTAGATTGTTGTTGGTGATGCTGGGAGGGTTTGACCTCCAGGCCAATTGGCTGTGAGGATCAGCTGTGTTTACAGTGGGAGAGCCGCTTCTCAGCTTGGATGGGGCGGAGTCTCCGGGCTGAGTAGGCAGCCTTGGTTTCCCATCAGCCCCACCCTAAGCGGTGCCTGGGTCTCTGTGCCCCGCAGTAACAGCTGCACGTACCTCTGAGAGAAAGCTGCCGCCAAGCTCTGCCTACTGCCAGACAGTTCAGCTTCTCCCCAAATGAATCCGTACACCCAAAGTCTCACTCAGGGTTGGAAAACAATGCAGTCTGGTGGTTTCCCTTATTTTTTTTTTTCTTTCTCCTAATCGAGAGAGCAAGTCACACGTCCTCTCTGCGCGTTCGTGCCCCTCTGTAGTTCCCAAGTTTACGTGAGCTCGCGGACCTCTGCAACTCCTTTGTTACAGTGGTCTTCCTCCTTATGGTCCAGTTTCACCCCTTAAGAGTCTGGATTCTCCAAGACTCGCCTGGAACTGGGGAATCAGTGCGGTGAGACACCTTTGTCTCTCTCTCCGTTCGAGAAAACCAGCCAGGTATTCAGCCTGCCGCCCACCCTTTCTGCTTGCGCGCACAGCTCAACACCTTTTCCTGCATGTGTCTGAAACTCTGTTCTCCACAGCTCCTCTGAGTCACAGTGTCCTTCTATCTTTCCTTCTGTTTGTGGAATTTCCACTCAGCCAGCTTTCCGGTGATTCTGGATGATGTCTGATTTGTCTTTTAATTGTAGTTTTGAAATTGTTGTGTTGGGCAGCAAGGATAGGTGTTTACCTATGCCGCCATCTTGGTTCCTCCCACTGATCTAGTTTTTTATGGCAGAGTTGGAAAATAGCAACAAACACCCTAGCAATTACAGATGGATGCCTGGGCACTTTCCTCTGCAAGATATTCTGCTGCTAAGTGGAGACCCAGCCATGGTTATGCATCTGTCATGTCAGTGAGGGTTTGAATAAACAATTCTTTCTAATACTGGAAAAGGAAAGAAAACTAGAAAATAAACTAATTTTTCTGGGATCATGGGGAAAATTCTGATTATATATATATTTATTGCCACCACAAAAATCAGAATAATTATAATGAATTCTTATTTTCTACATTCCATTGCATATGGTAATAATTCAAATAATGCAAAAAATGTACTTGATGAAAAATATCCACCACCACCCTTACTACATGGTTCAGTTCTTAACCAGAGGCAGTCACAGATTTCTGGTGTATCCTAGAAGACATACAATTTAGAAAGCCAAATCTATGCCTTCTTGGCAGAACCATAGGAGGCAATTTTTCTAGACCAGGCAGGTGAGGAGGAATGAGCCATTGGAGGTGGGGTTGGCCTTGTGTGTACTTTGCACCTCCAGAATGTTATTGCCATGGAACCAATTGGGGAGAGGGATGTAATAGAAATAGATTCACAGTTGTTTAAAGCTACTCACTATAAAAAAGAGATTTTCTTAAATACTCTGGGAAACTGGAAGATGTGTTGTAAGAGAAGAACAGGCCTGGAGATAAGGCAGTCTCAGACCTGAGATGAGCCTGTCACTCCAAAGAAGATATATTTTAAATCAAGGACAGGACCTATCTGAAGGGAGACAGCAATCTTTTCCAGGGCTAATCTTTACAAGTACAAGAATAGAAAGCAGACCCTGGGAACTCACTAACTTTAAATTTTGTTCCTAGTATCTATCTTATATAATAAAGAGGTAATATACAAATTGACCATCACTCAGACACACAAGATGGCCACCCCCCTGTGGACACAATATGCCCTCCAAAAGATGGCTGGCAAGGGAGGGCAGTTGTGGGCAATCAGGCCTGTAGGGAAGGGCAGTTGGGAGGGACCAGGCCTGCATGGAAGGGCATTTGGGGGAGACCCGGCCTGCAGGGAGGACAGTTGGGGGACTCCAGGCCTGCTGGAAGGGCAGTTGGGAGGGGATCAGCTCTGCAGGGGAGGGCAGTTGAGGGGAGACAGGCATGCAAGGGAGGATAGTTAGGGGCAACCAGGCCTGTGGGGGAAGACAGTTAGGGATGACCAGGCTTGCAGAAGAGGGCAGTTGGGGTGACCAGGCCTGCAGGGGAGAGTAGTTAGGGGTGACCAGGCCTGCAGGGGAGGGCAGTTGGGGGGACCCAGACTTGCTGGGAGGCAGTTGGGGGGGACCAGCCCTACAGGGGAGGGCAATTGGGGGCAACCAAGCCTGCAGGGGAGAGCAATTAGGGACAATCAGGCCTGCAGGGGAGGACAGTTGGGGGTGACCAGGCCTACATGGGAGGGCAGTTAGGAGTGACCAGGCCAGCAAGGGAGAGCAGTTAGGGGCAATCGGGCCAGTAGTGAAGAGCAGTTAGGGGGCGATCAGGCTGGCAGGGGAGTGGTTAGGGGGTGATCAGGTTGGCAGGGAGAAGCAGTTAGAGGCAATCAGGCAGGCAGGCAAGTGGTTGGGAGCCAGCAGTCCTGGATGGTGGGAGGTATGTCCCAGATTGGAGAGAGTGCATGTTGGGCTAAGGGATACCCCTCCCCCACCCCATGCATGAATTTCATGCACCGGGCCTCTAGGCCTGTATAATAAAAGGGTAATATGGAAATCGACCGAACAGTGGAACAACTAGTTGTTATGATGCACACTGACTGCCAGGGGACAGATACTCAGTGAAGAAGCTGCTCCAGCCCTCAGGCTCCAATCGCCCAATGGAGAATGAGAAACTAGAGTGGGTGGCAGTGGATGTGGGCAGCACTAGGCCAAGGCCCCCGCCCCTCTGGTCACCCCACACACAGAGGGCGACTGACATTGGGGGTCAGGGCCAGTGAATGGGCAAGAATGGCCAACCTCTCCATCCCTCCTCCTGGCTGGCAGGCTCTGATTGCTCGATGGTGAATGGGGAACATGGGGTGGGTGGCAGAGGTGGGGCAGGGACAGCTGCTGGCAGCTGGGGAAGATGGCCCTGATTGCAGGCCAGGCCTAGGGACCATACCTGTGCACAAATTTTGTGTGCCAGGCCTCTAGTATCATATAGAAGGGTTGACTTGAGCAGTCTTTTCAGGGTGTTGTTACACCTGCCTCTCTCTCAGATTGCTTGCTATCTGATTAAGAAACACACCATAAAGATTCAATTTCATCTCTACTTATTTGACTCTAGTAGTGGCAGGCAGCCTGGAGCCTTTCATTTTTTTGTATCAGAACAGCTGTTTCTGGAACTCTTGTTACCCAGCAGAAAAGATGTTTGGTCTTTACAAGCCATAGATGTATTGAAGAATGGAAGGCTGCCGAAACCGGTTTGGCTCAGTGGATAGAGTGTCGGCCTGTGGACTGAAAGGTCCCAGGTTTGATTCCGGTCAAGGGCATGTACCTTGGTTGCAGGCACATCCCCAGTAGGGGGTGTGCAGGAGGCAGCTGATCAATGTTTCTCTCTCATTGATGTTTCTGACTTTCTGTCCCTCTCCCTTCCTCTCTCTAAAAAATCAGTAAAATACGTTAAAAAAAAAAAAAAAGAATAGAAGGCTGCTGTATTTGCAGAGCTAAATCATCCAGTTCTCAATTTTGTGAAAAGGACTTTCAGACCCGTTTTGTGTTGCATGAGACTCGCTCAGGAGATATCTGTAAAGCCTGTATCCTGCTTGTGAAAAGATGGGAAGAAATTGCTGGCAAGATTAAAACAAAAATAAAAACTGGAATCATGTGGTAGGTGCAAGGCCAGGATCCAGTCTATAGACTACTTTGAAACCAAAGAAAGTGAAAATTCTACCTGGAAACAGGACAAAAAGCAAGCAGAACAGCAAACTGCAGAAGGAATTGAAACATCACAGTTCTGAAGTTGATAATACCACAAGTGCTTTATGAGCTTTCGCAGCTCAATCTCCTTGTATAGAAACCAGTCAGATGATGGCTCAGGGACAGGGATGGCTTCGGGCGGGCTCCAACAGAATGACAGTTTGTTTCCTTTTTAGATTTCGCAAACTGGAAAAGTCAGAGCATATGTTGTGGGGTTTTCTGTAAAGGCATTTTGGGGAAGTCCTCATTGACGCACATCTCGTCAAGCCTTGCTGCAGCAATAAGAAAGCAGCTGCTGAGAACCAGGGGCCAGGAGTGGTCCCTGTGGTTTATATAGAAGGAAACAAAACACAATTTAAATTTTAGAAAAAATCAACAAACAAACCCACAGCAACAAAAATGACACTCTTGGATACTTGCTATTCTGTCAAAAGACAATTTTTGGAATAGTTCTGAATGGATTATTTTTCTTCCCTTTCACAAGTTCCACAGATAGTATCTAGTTTACTAAAGGAAAAATAGACGTATATATAGAGTTTAAAATGCTGAATATTTCAGAGGAAACTGAGTGCTGCTATAAAGTGCTCTTTAAGTCTTTTAAATCCCCTTCTAACGAATGAAACTAGGGGAATTTCAGGGGACAGAGATGGGATTTGTTGTATGATAGACATAGGTAGTTTTAACCTTTTTATTTTGAAATGGTTCTTTTTAAAAAAAAACCATTTTGGCTGCAGTATTGGTAGACTGTACTATAGTTTAGATAATTTCTACTTCTGTATTTATTTATTCATTACTAGGCTTCAACCACAGTCATTTTTTAAAATTTAATTTTATTTATATTTTGGAAAGAGATGGAAAAACATTGATATGTACTCCCACTGGGGATGGAACCCCCAACGTTGTCATATCAGAATGATGCTCTAACCAACTGAGCTACTGGGCCACAGTCTTCTTTTTCCTCTTTGCCTGTAGGATGTACTGCATGTCGTCATGCACTTTGAGTTAATACATAGAAATCTACAAATCTGTTTTATACTTTTTATACTGTTGGATACTTAAAACCTTTTACTAGATTATTGAATACATTTGCTCTTATTAGGGGAAAAAAGGCACAATTTTATAGGATAAAAATATCTATTTGGACCAGATGTATAAATTCTGGTGTTAAATAGTGTGTGCAGATACTGTTAAGAGCCCAGAAATGCACAAGAATGGGATTACTCAGGAGGGCATAAGAGAATTTCCACAAATGCAAGTTGAACATTCAAATGGCCTGTAACAAGAAAGGGGGTACCACCTTGTGAGTTGGTAATCAGAAGACTTTTGTTCTACTGCTTTTACTTATTTTTATTTTTAGTTAATTCTCACCTGAGTATATTCTTCTATTGATTTTTAGAGAGAGTGGAGGGGGAGAGACAGAAACATTAGTATGAGAGAGATAATATCGATTGGTTGCCTCCTGCACAAGGATTGAGCCTCAACCAAGGTACATGCGCTTGACCAGAATTGAACCTGAGACCCTTCAGGCCAACATTCTATCCACTGAGCCAAACCAGCTAGGGCAATTCTAATGCTTTTATTTAAAAAAATTTTTTTAAATTAATTTTAGAGAGGAAGGTAGAGGGAGAGATAGAAACATCAGTGATGAGACAAACTCACTGATTGGCTGCCTCCTGCATGCCCTCCACTGGAGACCCAGCCTGCAACCCAGGCATGTGCCCTTGACTGGAATCAAACCGGGGACCCTTCAGTCCACAGGCCAACACTATCCACTGAGCCAAACTGGCTAGGGCAGTGCTTGGCAAACTGTGTCTCCCAAGCCACATGCAGCTCTTTGGCCCTTTGAGTGTGGCTCTTCCACAAAATACCTTTCCTCTCTGTAAAAAAAAAAAATCAATAAAATATATTTAAAAAAGAAAAAAAAGAAACATCAGTGATGAGAGAGGATCATTGATTCATTGCTTCCTGCACACCCCCTACTGGAGATTGAGCTTGCAATCCCGCCATGTGCCCTTGACCGGAATCGAACCTGGGACCCTTCAGTTCTACCCACTGAGCCAAACCAGCTAGGGCAGTTTCTCATGTCTTTATACTTCATATTTACCATATGTGCAGGCAGGTTACTTATTTTCTATTATACAAAACTTATTTGCCAGAAGAACCTTATCAGCCAGTTCTATGAGGAGGACCTCATTATAGTGTCATGTATATTTAGTGTTCCGGGTACATTAAAGTCTCCATCTATTCACATGAATTCATGAATCTCAAAATATATTCCTCCCCAACTTGCTCTAAGTTCTCTATTCATTCTTCATGCATAGTCCTTTTTTTTTTTTTTTTTTTTTTTTTGGCACATTATCTTAGGTCTCCATTGTTCTCCTTATATGGTAAGTCCTCACTTAATGTCCCGATAGGTTCTGCAGTTTTAAAGGAAATGATATATAATGAAACCAGTTTTACCATAGGCTAAAATATAAAAGAGTTAAGTTCCTGTGCATCCCTTCCACATTATCATGAAACAGTGTTATTTGAGAACCTACTGTAAACAAGATTGGGTAAAAGAGAGTAGTCTGCTTTTCTGTATCTTCTGAGTTTATCTGGAAGCTTTCATTAAGCCATTTCAGGAAAAGCACATTTCCTTTCCTGCCCATAGTCTCACTTCTTGTTAGTGGCACTTTTTAAAAGCAATGTTAATGGGAAAAAAAAAAAGTAAATAGATGGCTTTTTGCCTAAGAAGCAATAAAGCAGATTATAATATATATATTTTAAAATAATGGCTTAATTTTTTAGTTTGGGGGCTTGGTACTTTTCTATTTGGAGATATCCCAGATTCATAATTATTTCTATATATTATATGCTCTTATTTGCCAAAGCTAAAAAAAAAAGTGTGGGTCTGGTACCTCCAATTCCATCTTATTGGATTTTTTCTCATGGTGTTGCATGCCTTTTTTCTGACTTCTTGCTATCATGTTCCATATTTTGCTTTTGTTCATAGAGTTGATTGCTTTCTATTTAGAATGTTCCAACTGTTATCCCTTGGCCCCAATTTGTTTGATTAGTATGTAAAAACTAGAGGCCCGGTGCACAAAATTTGTGCACAGTAGGGTCCCTAGGCCTGGCCAGTGATCAGGGCCAATCTGTGGGAGACCAGCAGAGTGATCGGGGCCCCTGCTTGCACCTGTCTTGGCTTGGCATCGCCCGCACTCTGTTCCCACCCCTTGCCACCACCTCTGGTCGGGGTCTGCAGGCTAGGGGCAGCTCCTGCATTGAGCATCTGCCCCCTAGTGGTCAGTGCGGGTCATAATGACCGGTTGTTACTCATGTCATTCTGCCTTTCAGTTGATTTACATATTAGAGTTTTATATAGATAGATGAGCAAGAAAGCAAACATTATTTTTTTGCTAATGAAAACAAAATAATTTGGGGTTTAAACAATAATAAAATTTATTTATTTTTTTATCACAAAAGAAGAATTAAAAATATGGAAAAAGGAAAATAATTATTTATAGTCTACTACCCAAAGACTATGTTTCTTTATATTACTTTTTCTTTTATTTATGCATATGTGTTTATATAGTTTAAACTTGTGATCACATGTTGATAATAACATGATAATTACATGTATTTCAAATAGACTTGTATCATGATTTTCAGCTTGGCTAGGAATACATTTGTATCATTTAAATATATATTTATAGCTGTTCAATAAATAGTTACTAAATGAATGAGCCGTTATCCTTCAATTTTCTCATTTCTTAAGTGGGAAAGTTAACTCATAAGGATTTTGTGCGAGGGTCAGTAAAACACTGTAAATGTACAAAGTGGGTGGGTCTTGTCATAATTCTCCTGGGTATAATATCAAATTTTTCCCTAGAGAGCACTGCTGGAGAAGAAGCAGAGGAAAAAGCGCCTGGAACCACTCATGGTGCAGCCAAACCCAGAAGCCAGGCTACGTCGGTCAAAGCCAAGAGGTAGTGAGGAGCATACTCCTTTGGTGGAACCTCATACCCCTCACAACAATGTCATCCTACATGGTGTGTATTTAGGCAGCGTCTGTTACCTCTGGGGTACAATTTTTTTAAACCCAGAAGAAGGCAGGAAGATTCTTAGATGGATCAAAGAATCAACATTAGCATTGACAGTAGGGTACCTACATAAATTTTTTTTAAAATATGTTTTTATTGATTTTAGAGAGAGGGGAGGGAAAGGGATAAAAAGCTGCAAAAATCGATGAGATAAGAGAGAAACATTGGTTGTTTGCTTCCTGCATGCCCCCTACTGGAGTTCAAGCCCACAGCCCTGGCGTGTGTCCTGACTGGGAATTGAAACAGGATCTCTTGGTTCGTGGGTTGATGCTCAACCACTGTGCCACACCGGCCAGGCCTTCATAAATTCTAATTGTAATTAAATTCTGGGTCTTTAAGGTAGAATAAAAGCAGTGGTCTAATCGGTAGGAGATACCATAAAGTTTATATCCACCCTAGAAATGTTATCTTTAGATGTCAAATGAATTAATCCAGAACAGCCTATTTTAGGAGCGTATAATCTTTACTAGAAGCCCTGTGCATGAAATTCATGCACGGGTGTGTGTGTCCCTCAGCCCAGCCTGCACCCTCTCCAATCTGGGACCCCTCAAGGGATGTCCAACTGCCCTAAGCAGGCAGGCAGACATCCCTCTCACAATCCAGGACTGCTGATTCCCAACTGCTTGCCTGCCTGCCTTCCTGATAACCCCTAACCACTTCTGCCTGCCACCCTGATCACCCCCTAACCACTCCCCTGCCAGCCTGATTGATGCTTAACTGCTCCCCTGCCAGCCTGTTTGCCCCTAACTGCCCTTTTCTGCCAGTGTGGTCACCCCTAACAGCCCTCCCCTGCAGGCCTGGTCCCCCCAACTACCCTCTTCTGCAAGCCTGGTGCCCCCCAACTGCTCTCCCCTGCAGGCCTGGGTCCCCCCCAACTGCCCTCTCCTATAGGCCTAGTCACCCCTAGCTGCCCTCCTCTGTCAGCTCAGTCACCCCTAACTGCTCTCCCCTGCAGGCTTGATTGCCCCCCAACTGCCCTCCCTTGCAGGCCTGGTCCCTCCCAACTGCCCTCCCCTGCTGGCCATATTGTGGTGGCCATCTTGTGTCCACATTGGGGCAGCCATCTTTGACCACATGGGGTCAACCATCGTGTGTTGGAATGATGGTCAATTTGTATATTATGCCTTTATTAGCTCGTATTTACACACTAGAGGCCTGCTGCATGAAATTTGTGCACGGGTGTGTGTGTGTCCCTCAGCCCAGCCTGCACCCTCTCCAATCTGGGACCCTTCTAGGTATATCTGACTGCCCACCAGTATCAGGCCTAAACGGGCAGTCAGACATCTCTCTCACAATCCAGGACTGCTGGCTCCCAACCACTCACCTGCCTGCCTTCCTGATTGCCCCTAACCACTCCCCTGCCAGCCTAATCGATGTCTAACTGCTCCCCTGCCTGCCCAGTTTCCCATAACTGCCCTCCCCTGTAGGCCTGGTCACCCCCAACTGCCTTTCCCTGTAGGCCTGGTCTCTCCACCCCCCCGCCCCAGCTGTCCTCCAATGCAGGCCTGCCTCCCTGAATTGCCCTCACCTAAAAGGCCTGGTATCTCCCAGCTGCCCTCCCTTGAAGGCCTTGTTCCCCGCACATGCCCATCCCTGTAGGCCTGGTCCCCCTTAACTGCCTTCCCCTGCCAGCCCGGTCACCCCTAACTGGCCTTCTTTGCAGACCTGATCGCCCACAACTGCCCTCCCCTGCCGTCTATCATGTGGTGGCCATCTTTGATCACATGGGAGTAGCCATCTTGTGTGTTGTGGGGGACCCAGGCATATTACTCTTTTATTAGATAGGATTGTGGCACAGGTAACTTGAAGCCAGGAGTTGGTAGAGAGCATCCATTCTTCCAATAGGTAGTACTCCAAGGATCTTCTAAGATGGTGAGAGGACCAGGGACGAATGGGGATTAAGAGCCTCTAAGTCAAGCCCCTTAAGCTATTGATTTGTATGGGATTTGAACCTTGGAGGAGCTACTTTGTTTTTATAGTCTCATTCTTAAGTTTCTCAAGGCAACATTAGGCACATTTTACTTTAGTAAGAGTCAGAACACATTACTAAAATGAACACCAGTCCGGGATTACTCTGTTAACAAAGTCCTCGTGGGTGTTAAGGAAATGGGGAGAGTGAAGTGCCTTGATGTTTCTTAATTCTGATCAAATTCTCCAAAGCCACACAGCTCAATAGTGGGTATGCTTTCTCTTTTCCTTTGTTCCCCAGGCATTGACGGTCCAGCTGCCTTTCTGAAGCCAGATGCTCAAGATTCCGAAACCAAACTCCATGTTCTTTCAGTTGGCTCTTCTGCTGCAGAAGAGGACACTGAAGGAAGTGTTGATGGGGAAAACACTTTGGATACCGCTCCTAAGCCAGGTCTTCAGGAGATTCTCCAAAAACACGGTGAGGATCAGTCATGATTTTAAGGCAATTAATTGTCTTAGTCGTTTATAATCTTTTATTTTACTTTCTTGTTGATTAACAATCTAGATGACTTGAAATTGCTTGCAGTATGGTTCAGGTCTTTACAGAGGTGACAGCATTAGGCATTTTTGAGATCTGAGAATGGGTCATTGTCGACAATTGTAGTATTTATCCTGTTACCTAAGAAAAACAAGTTAATTAAATCAAATGTCAGCAGCATTAGCTACGACATGTGACTGTTTCTTTTTTCTGTTTTAGATCTACTGATGAGGGGAAAGATAAATAGCTTACTTAATGGGAACACAAATCCATTTTTTCATTAGAGCCTACTTCCTATTTTATTAGATAGGACAAACACCATGGATGTTCCCGTACATTTTAGACATTCTTTTTAGTCATCTTCTTAGAAAAATAGTTTTATAGGAGAAGGAATTGTCTTCTTTTCAGATAAAAAGACTGAAGCCCAATAATCAATAAATATTTATTGGGTGCCTACTTTGTAATAGGTAGATATTGCTAGATCCTGGGTTATGTGAATCAGAAGATTGTACCACAGAATGGTAGAATAGATGTACATTCAAACAAATTTACACATTCACTCATTTAGAAACTGTGTATTAAGTATATACTATATATATCAGGCATCGTTTTACTACTTAAAATACAGTAGTAAAAAAGGTTCCTGCCCTCATGGAGCATTTATCCTGATTGAGACTTCATGTGCTTAAAAAGCCAGGTGTGGCCAAAACCGGTTTGGCTCAGTGGATAGAGCATCGGCCTGTGGACTGAAAGGTCCCAGGTTCGATTCCAGTCAAGGGCATGGACCTTGGCTGCAGGCATATCCCCAGTAGGGGGTGTGCAAGAGACAGCTGATCGATGTTTCTCTCTCATCAATGTGTCTAACTTTCTATTTCTCTCCCTTCCTCTCTGTAAAAAATCAATTAAATATATATATTTTTAAAAAGCCAAGTGTGCCCGGCTGGTGTTGCTCAGTGGTTAAACACCATGAACCAAGAGGTCACCGGTTTCAATTCTAGTCAGGGCACACATTCCTGGGTTGTGGGCTTGGTCCCCAGTAGGGAGCATGCAGGAGGCAACTGATGGATAATGTTTTTCTCTCATTGATGTTTCTATCTCTCTAATCCTCTCCTTTCCTCCCTCTTTCTTAAAAAAAAAGTCAATAAAACCATATTAGCTCTAGCCGGTTTGGCTCAGTGGATAGAGTGTTGGCCTGTGGACCAAAGGTTTTAATTCCCAGGATACATTGGTTGCAGGCTCCTCCCTGGCCCAGGCCCTAGTCAGGGCACGTGCAGGAGGCAACCAATCTATGTGTTTCTCTCACATCAATGTTTCTCTCTGTCTTTCTCTCTATTGAAATCAATGGAAAAATATCTTCGGATGAGGATTAAAAAACACACACACACAAATATATATATTTTTAAAAGGCAAGAGGACATGGAGAGTGGTGCGTAACCCAGACGTGGAGGTGTGGAAAGCTATGCAGAGAAAGTGATGTCTGTGCTAATTAGAGCCTGATTCAGGAAGAGCTGGCAGGTTCAGATTGGCTGGAGCTGAGAGTATGATGTGATGAGGTTTGGAAGGGGATTGCAGAGAGATGAATCTAGAGAAGAAAGTGGGCTCTGATTATCCTATCTAATAAAAGAGAAACATGCAAATTGATTGTACCTTCGCTATGCTACCAGCCAATAGGAGCAATATGTAAATGAACCCCCAAGCAAGATGGTGGGTGAGCCCCTGAGCTGGCTCTGGCAGCGCTTCGGGCAGCGGGGTCCTCATCGCAGCCCCAGCCCAGCAGAGGATCCGGCCCTCCAGCCCCCCACTGCCCATAGTGAGAAGCCCAGCCATGGCGGTGCTTCTCACTGGGGGCGGCCGGGGGGCAGGGCCAGATGCCCATGGCAGCCCTCCTCCCTGCAGGCGGTTGGGAGCCCCAGTCCCTATCGCAGCCCCAGCCCCAGCCCCAGCAGGGGCTCTGGCCCGACCCCCTCCCCTCTGCAGGGAGAAGCCGGCCATGGCAACATTTCTCAGTGTGGGCAGCAGGGGGATGGGTAGGAGCCCCAAGGCAGCACTTTTCGTTGCAGGTGGCTGGGGGTCCAGATCACAGCTCCAGCCCCAGCAGGGGCTCCGGCCAGGCCCCCTGCCCACCAGTAGCGAGAAGCTCGGCCATGGAGGCGCTTCTTGCTGTGGGCAGCCGGAATCCGGATCGCAGCCCCACCATGGAGGCCTGGGCCGGCCAGGCGGGCAGCGCAGAGGCCAGGATCAGTAACCGGGCAGGCAGGGGAGTGGGTGGTGGCAGCACCTGACGCCTACTGCGGGGTCCAGGATACCACTGGGGACGGGCAGGGCAGACTGAGTGCGCCCGACTCTGCCCACTGGGTCAAGGCCAAGATCAGTAACAGGGCAGTCAGGGGAGGGTGGGATGGCTACACCTGACTCCGCCTGCGGGGGCCAGGCCGCCATCAGGGACATGGGTAGGCAGGGGTGGCCAGGGTCTCTGGATCACTATCTGTCCCCGGGCCACCTGTGGACACAGGTGGAGCAGGCCGGGGTTGAACATTTTTATGAAAATGGGATGCCTGTGCCCCCGCCCAAGGAGCCCGGTCCCTGGGGAGGAGAGGGCAGTGGGCAGTTAGCAGGCATCAGGGCTTGGGACTGGAAGCAACCTGCAGGCATGCTACCAGGAAGAGGTGCTGAACCATGATGAGGCAGAGGGCTGGCTGATGGAGGTGTGCAAAAGTGCAGATGAGGCGGCTCTGGCTGGCACTGAGCTTGAAAAGTGCATTGACAGCCTGATGGACTAAATCGCCTTTCTGAAGAAGGTGCATGAAGAGATCGCTGAGTTGCAGACGCAAATCCAGTACACTCAGATCTCTGTGGAGATGAACGTGTTCCCCAAGTCCGACCTCTCTGTGGCTCAAGGACATCTGTGCCCAGTATGAGAAGCTGGCTGCCAAGAACATGCAGAATGCCGAAGAATGGTACAAGAGCCGCTTCACCATGCTGACTGAGAGCACTGTCAAGAACATCTATGGGGTGCACGAAACCAAGGAGGAGGTGTCTGAAAGCCGCTGCCTGCTCAAGGCCAAGACCCTGAAGATGGAAGCATGCCAGGGCATGAACTAAGCTCTGGGAAAGCAGCTGGGAGAGCTGGAGGATAAGCAGAACTCAGGTGTTAGTGCTATGCAGGACACAATCAACAAATTAGAAAATGATTTGAGAACTACAAAGAGTGAAATGGCATGATATTTAAAAGAATACCAGGACATCTTCATTGTGGCTTTGGACATTGACATTGCAGCTTACAGGAAACACTTGGAAGGTGAGGAGACTCAGCTCAGTTTCACCAGTGTAGGAAACATAGCCAGCGGCTACTCCCACAGTTCCCAGGTCTTTGGTCAATCTGCTTACGGTGGTTTACAGACCAGCTTCTACTTGATGTCCTCTGGCTCCTTCCCTTCTTAATACACCAGCCACGTCCAGGAGGAGCAGATCGAGGTGGAGGAGACCATGGAGGCTGCAAAAGCCAAGGAAGCTAAGGATGAAACCCCCTCTGAAGGAGAAGCTGAAGTCGAGAAGGAGAGGAAGTGACTGACAAAGAGGAAGGAGAGGAAGAGGAAGAAAGTGCCAGGGAAGAATTTGAGAATGTAAAGGAGGAAGAAGAAGGAAGTGAAGCTGAAGGAGAAGATGCCCAAGAAGCTGAGGATGAGAAGAAAGAGGAAGGAGCTGGGGAGGAACAAGCGACCAAGAAAAGATCGAGCCCCCCTTTCCTTAATTATTTCAGGAGTAATCCTCCTGAAACCAGGTCAGCCCCATCACCAACCAAGCAGTTGAGTTCCTGATACTATATGAATTAAGAAGTCAGTATATACATATAACATTCTGAGGTGACTGAGATTGGACATTAAATGTTGTGCAATAACTTTTCTCCTTATGCAGAGTATCTGTTTGCTTTCAGAGTGGCTTCCTGGCTTGTTGCCAGCGTGTGCATGGTCCATGCTTATGAGTTCAGGATCTATGACAATGTGAATAATTCAGATATTTATAATAAAAATACATGAATACATGAATTCAGTGATGTTAATGTTAAATGGAAACAATAGTTCTCTGAATCCTTGGTGGTTAGAAATTAAAGACCTCAAATCATGTGCAATAAACAGTAAATAAAGTTATGCTGAATGACAAAAGAAAAAATACATTAGGGGCCAGGAAACATTCAAAGAACTGTGGAACCATTCCCAGATCAGGAAGGGAAATCACAGGGTGTATATTATTGCTATGAATACAATATTTCCCACTACTTACAACATATACAATGTAATGTATTAGATGCCTTCCTACCGCATGAAGTATGTATTTTCATAGAGTAATACTGGTACCTATGTTATAGTTATGGCAGTATATCATATCCTATCTATATTAATAAAAGGATAATATGCTAATTAGACCATGAGACCTTCCAGAAGTCCTTCCAGACAAAGCCATGGTGGCAGGCCGAGGCAGAGGCATTTAGGGGTGATAAGGCCAGGAGGGGAAGGCAGTTGAGGGTGATCAGGCTGGTCGGGGGCGCAGTTGGGGCCGAGCAGGCCACAGAGGGGACCAGTTGGGGCAATCAGGCCAGTAGACAGAGTGGTTAGGGGTGATCCAGCAGTCAGGCAGGTGAGTGGTTAGGAGCCAGCAGTCCCGGATTGTGAGGGGGCTGTCCGACTGCCAGTTTAGGCCCAATCCCACAAGGATCTCAGATTGGAGAGGATATAGGCTGGGCTGAGAGACAACCTCCCCCCCCCCACCCCGTGCACGAATTTTGTGCACCAGGCCACTGCTGTAGGACATAATAGGCCACATTTAGAATTTGGACGTTATCTGAAGAGTAATAGGAGCTGGTGAGGAATTTTAATCTGAGAAATGGTATCGTCTGATTTGGGTTGTAGGAAAATTACTCAGCACCATAAAGAATGAAGTGGAGGTGGGGCACGTCTGGAAAGCAGGAAAACTACTTAGGAGATGGCTTAGTTGATGATCTATCATAGTTATAATGTGGCATATGCCAGAGTAAAAATAAGGGAGAGGTAGAATTACACTTCCAGGGCAATTAAAAAGGGACAGGAGAGGCATCAAAACAAGGTGATGCTTAAGCAGAACCCTGAAGAATGCATGTACTCCTGTGCACTAGTGTCACCTGTGTAAGTAGCTAGAGACAGATACTTTGAATGTCTTTGGTATGTCAGGCATTTGACATATATTATCTCAATTAAATTTTTTAAATATATTTTATTGATTTTTTACAGAGCGGAAGGGAGAGGGATAGAAAGTCAGAAACATCGATGAGAGACATTGATCAGCTGCCTCTTGCACTCCCCCTACTGGGGATGTGCCCGCAGCTAAGGTACATGCTCTTGCCGGAATCGAACCCAGGACCCTTCAGTCCCCAGTCCGACACTCTATCCACTGAGCCAAACCGGTCTTGGCTACCTCAATTAATTTAATATTTGTAACAGTACTTTGAGAGATTACATATATTTATCTCTCCATGTTACATGTAAGAAACTTTTTCTCAGAGAGAGACTAAATTTGGCCTTGATCCCACTGACAGTTTAGGTGACAAATTTGGGTAGAAGCAATCACATATATAAAGGCATCAGCTATAAAAACATGATATATGTTTGTGCAAACTGGGACAGATGACTAGAGTGTGGTGTGTGGCAAAGGCAGTGTAGTGAAATGGATTAGAGCATAGCTCTGCCACATCTGGCTGGAAAAGGGGAAAAACACCTTGTCTTTCTTTGCCTCAGTCTCCCTGTCAGTAATATGAATGTGATCGTGATGATGCTTACCTATGACTTTACTGCCACTATGTTTTACAAAAGAAAGAGCAAAGAGAACTTTTCAGTTTAACCAAAAGCTAAATTACTTACTCCAAGTCATCTAGCTGAAGATGGTAAACCTAGACTTTTGGATCCTTAATCTAGTTCTTTCTCCCTTACTGTCTAATTCTTTCTCCTTTACTGCCCCTAAGTGACTATTACTGTGTTCTTTCTCATAATCTGCTTCTCAGTGCTAGTTACATCATTGCCTTTTCATGCCTCAACAGTTTGCATCTTGCCATAAAACTCATTAAGTACTTTTTTGATTAGGATATAAGAAGTGTCACTTTGGCAGATTATGTCCCTTAAGTATATCCAATTTGCTTGTTTTATAAGTTTGGGAAAAATCTTTGGTCTCTATCTTAAGACGTATCTACATTAATAAAAATGAAACATGCAAATTAACCATCACTAGCTACACCTACAGCCAATCAGGAGCAAGTATGCAAATTAGCCCAGCCAAGATGGTGGCAGCCACAGAGCTGGAGTGAGCAGGTGACTTGGGTTGCCCTCTGCAATGGAGGAAGCCAATTTTTCCACCCGCCCTGGCCGGCTCTGACTTCTGTTCAAGGCTACAGAATTTCAATTGTAGAAGATAAATAAATCCCAAATACCTGCTTCCAGCTGGCCCTGGCCTCTGCTCAAGGAGGCGCTGAAAAAAAAGAAAGAAAAGGAAAATGAGCAGCTGGGAGCCTAGATCGCCGGGGAGCAGGGCATGGCCAGCCTAAAAACAGCCCTCAGTCCCTCACCCAGGCTGGCCACACTTCCATAGGTTTAAAATAGCCATCAGCCCCCTCACCCAGGCTGGCCAGGCATCCCACTGGGGACCCCCACCCTGAAGGGGATGTGGCCAGCCTGAAAACAGCCCTCAGTTCCTCACCCCATTAGTGGGGGTCAGTTGGAGGTGATCAGGACAGTGGGGGGGGGCAGTTTTGAGTGAGCAGGCCAGCAGAGGAACAGTTGAAGGCAAGCAGGCCAGTGGGGAGGGAAGGGGGGCAAGCAGGCCAGCAGGGGGGCAGTTGAGATGAGCAGGCCAGCAGGGAAGGCAGTTGAGGGCGAGCACACTGGCATGGGGGCAGTTGGGGGTGATTAGGCTGGCAGGGAGTCTTTTGGGGATGATCACACCGGTGGTGGGGGGTATTTGGGGGTGAGCAGGCCAGCAGGCAGAGTGGTTAGGGGCAATCAGGCAGGCAAGCAGGTGGAGCAGTGAGGAGCCAGGAGTCCCAGATTGTGAGAGGGATGTCTGACTGCTGGCTTAGGCCCGATCCCTGTAAACCAGCAGTAGGACATCCTTTGAGGGGTCCTAGATTGGAGAGGATGCAGGCCAGGCTGAGGAATTTCATGCACTGGGCCTCTAGTCTCTCTCTCTATATATATAATCTATATATATATAAAAGGCTAATATGCACAGTGTCCCCTTGGGAGTTTAACTGGGAGAATGGGGATGTGAGCGCTTGCTATGACATGCACTAACCACCAGGGGGTGGCATGGAATATGGTGGGTGACCAGCGGTGGCAGCAGGGTGCTGAGGGAGCAAGGGAAGGAAGAGGCAGAGAGGTGAGGAACCTGATTGGCTCTGACTGCAAGCCAGGCCTAAGGACCCTACCCGTGCATGAATTGCATGCACAGGGCCTCCAGTGTTCATATAAACAGTTCTTGGTATAAAAATGGCATTTCAAAACATGGTACTAAGTGAAGCTATCCATAGGATAGTGAGATCCCAAAAGTTTTATACCATTTGCTATGAAAAAAGATAGGAAAAAAAACAAAATTTTAGAAAACAAAAGAAAAAATGTTCTTTAAAAACCAAAGACTCTCTCTACGTAGAAAGCCAGTGCTTGTGATGACTGTGACGACCGAACGACTGGTCACCACGAGGCGTTGAGCACCCCTCAGTCTCCCCCCGGCCCGGGAGCGGCGGTTCGCGGTGGCAGTGGAGCGCAGTGGCTCTTGCAGTTTGGCGGAGCCCGTGCCAAGCAGAGGCAAGAGAGCCATGTCCCACACCCCACCAGGTTCTCAGAGCCCGCATGCCAGTATTGAGGCCACAGACGCCAGCCCTTTGTTATCTGCCACAATTCCATGGCCCTGGTGCTGCCCAGGCAGAATTTTTGCATGCCTCACCTATCAGGCCTGGGGCCAGTTTCTTTGCCTGCTTTCACCACCCACTGCCCGCCTGCTGCTCAGACACTTGAGCCGGGGACTCGCTGCAGGGCAGGCCCAGATGCTCCTTCCTGCCCCCAAAGGTCTGGCAGCCTCCGAAGCGCCTGAGCCCACGACGTCCCCCTGGGAGGGTGGGTCTGGGCTAGGGATCCACAACCCGTCCCCTGCAACATCCACCCAGCAGTGGGGAAGGGGCAGCCTCCCTCCTTTCCAGGCCCCATCCCAGTGCAGAGGCTGGGCGTGTCCCCACCCCCAACACCCTCCAAAAGCTGGGGAAAGAAGTGCCCGCCCAGCCAGGACCAGTGCCTCAGGCTCCTCCCCCCACCCCCACCGTGAGCCCACACCAGGCCTCACCAGTGGCCCCAGCTCCCCTCTGCCGTCCGGCCACTGGCTCAGGAGGAGAGGAAAGGAGATGGGAAGCTGCTGCTGCGAGTCCGCTGGGTTCAGCTGGCCAGCTTGGGAAGATCGATATCTGGCTGACTGCCAAGGCCTCTGGCAATAGACGCACCGTGGACGCCATGACAAAGAGGTCATGGAGGATCAGGACACCGCCTCTTTTTCTTTTTATTTTATTGATTTTTCACAGAGGAAGGGAGAGGGATAGAAAGTCAGAAACATCGATGGGAGAGAAACATCGATCAGCTGCCCACAACCAAGGTACATGCCCTTGTCTGGAATCGAACCCGGGACCTCTCAGTCCGCAGGCCGACGCTCTATCCACTGAGCCAAACCAGTCTTGGCAGGACACTGCCTCTTGTTGAAGCAGGTGCTGTGGGAGCAAAGGGACCAAAAGGAATGGTTATGTCAACAGCCATCTAACTCCACAGGTGGTGTGAAAATTAGTCATTGTTAGAGCCGAATTCAGTACTGGTTGCCCCATTTTAAGCAGATCATCCAAATAATTCACTTTACTACAGAAAGAATGCACAAAGATTCTTGAAATAAAATATTTTGCACATCATAGTATGCAATGTTTAAACGTCATTAAAAATAATTTCTGTGAGTAAAGGGAGTTGATATTAGCAAAATCTAATATACCTGATTCAAAATGTCATTCAGAAATGCATCTACTATGTAAAATCAAAGTATGGGATCTAGGGTTTGGAAAATGCACCTCTACTCCTCTCTACCTTCCCATCCCCCGAGCCTTATGAATTACACAAAAGTCTCAATAAAGAGATGGAGCAGAAGGAAAAGTAATACCTCATGGCACTAAAATTTGTCAGTTTCTTTAACAAATATTTATAAAAGTTGCATTAACATTAGTGGCCCGGTGCACAAAATTCGTGCACTGGAGGTGGGTGGTCCCTCAGCCCAACCTGCTCCCTCTCACATACTGGGAGCCCTTAGGGGATGCCCAACTGATGGCTCACCCCCAGCCTGCCCAAGGCCTCTGGCGAGGCTTTAGGCCTTGGGCACCCAGACATCACCCTGCTCAGCTCAGCCTAGCTGCCTGTGACCACCCGGCCCCAGGGACTGTGACCACCTGACCCCAGGCACTCACCGCCACTTTCACACGCAGCGCTCGGGGGCCAGGCCCTGCCCTGCCACTTCCCCATGCAGTGGCGGGGGGGGGGGCCGCGGGGCGCTCCCCGCCACTGCCCCCAACCCGCCGCCCCCCTGCCTCCCAAGGGCCGCACTTGTCTCCTGCCTGTCACCACCCTGCCCCTGGGCGCTCACTGCCCCTTCCACATGCAGCGCCCGGGGGCTGGGCCCCGCCCTGCCACCTCTGTGAGGGGGGGCATGGGATGCTCCCAGCCGCCGCCCCCACCCAGTCTCCTCCACACACTCCCCGCCCCACCGCCGCCACCCCCAACCCGCTGCCAACCCCACCTCGCAGCGGCCGCTGCTTCATCTCCTGCCTGTGACCACCCTGCCCCAGGGGCTGGGCACTCACTGCCACTTCCACCCTGCCGCGCTCCCCCTGCCAGCTGCTTCTGCATTCCATGCTCAGTACTTCAAAGTCTCCCCTACAGTGGGTCTGCCACCAGAACTACATTCCTCAGAATTCCTGGTGCTCCCAATACCCTGCATGAACCAAGAGCACTGTGAATTTTCTCCACCCAGTGGTGGCCACCGGGTTCTCCGCACACCCCAGAGACTGGCAGGAGCCCCCCCACTCCTATCATGGGTGCTGGGCTGGGGGCATGCAGGGACCCCAGGCACTCATTTGCATGTGATTCAGTTACCATAAGTGTAAGGAGGGCCGGCCCTTAAGTACCTTGTGGGCAGCACTTATAGCATGGTGGTTGCTTTCCCTGCACTGTGGCCACACCCCTGCTGGCCCTGCTCCACCCCCTGCCCTGATTGGCTGATAGTGTAGCAGAGGTACGGTCAATTTGCATGTTATTCTTTTATTAGATAGGATTGTGACTGTATTATATAAACACAATACAGCTTTGTCCCGATCTTCAAAGGGTTTAGTCTCTGTGAGTTCCCGGTAAGGTAAACCTGTAAACAGTCAGGGAGGAGCAGGTTCCAATACAATTCTTATTATAAAAATTACTGAATTTTTAAAAAAACTGTCCTCACTCTTCCTCTAGAACAAAAATTAAAAGGAGCAAATAAATATAATGAATTAATCCGAACTCCTTTGGGGACTAATAGGTTTTGTGAGGCCCAAAGTTTATTAAACTGAAGGACTAATTTTTTTTGGGGGGGGGTGGTGTTAAGTAAGGTTCAAAAAATGACTTTATTTAGAATAAGAAAATAAATTACAAATAACTATAGGCTTGGGGAATCTGTCCCTTTCTCTTTTAAATAATTTCAGGCAGGTTATCCAAAATGCTGCTGGTTGCAACTTGCTAGCTCTTTCCCCAGAACAAATTCAGCCCTCACAGGGACTCTGAAGCTTCCTTAGCTTTACCATAAAAATAAAATAATTTCAACAACATTCCTTTCTGGACAAAATCCTTTTTGATTTTTAAAATTTTGTCAAAGTAGTAAATACATAGTTCATAAAGTATCTTTTTTCCCCCTAATAGGTGTGTAATGTAGTGGTATATCATTGTGTTTTTATTCTATTGTTGACACTATTATAGATGTTTCCCATTTCCCCCCTTTACCTGCCTCCACCCAGCCCCCATACCTCTGTCCATCACCACACCTTTATCTACATCCATTACCCTCTCCTCTGACCTCTGTCAGTCCTTCCCTCCTATTTAATAAAATGCTAATAAGCAAATTGACCAAACGATGAAATAGCCAGTCACTATGACACACACTGACCACCAGGGGGCAGACTCTCAATGCAGGAGCTGCTCCCTGGTGGTCAATGCGCTCCCACAGGGGGAGTGCCACTTAGCCAGAAGCCACGAGTTGGACTCTTGGCTGGTGAATGCAGCAACAGTGGCGAGAGCCTCCACTGCCTCTGCAGCAGTGCTAAGGATGTCAGACATCCCCCAAGGACTCCCAGACTGCGAGAGGGCACAGACCAGGCTGAGGGACCCCTGTGAGTACACGAATTCTGTGCACTGAGTCTCCAGTGTTTTTTATAATAGCTTTATTGATATACTAGTGGCCTGGTGCATGAAATTCATGCATGGGGGGAGTGTGTGGGGGGGGTCCCTCAGCTCAGCCTGCACCCTCTCAAACTCTCCGATTGGAGACCCCTTGGGGGATGTCCACCTGCTGCCTTAGGCCCAATCCCTGTGGAATCCCTGCAGGATTGGGCTTAACCCGGAAGTCCGACATCCCTCTTGCAATCTGGGACCACTGGCTCCTAACCACTCACCTGCCTGCCTGCCTGATCGCCCCTAATTGCCTCTGCCTGCCTGCCTGATTGCCCCTAATTGCCTCTGCCTGCCTGCCTGATTGCCCATAACTGCTATCCCCTGCTGGCCTGATCTCTCCCCCAACTGGCCTCTCCTGCTGGCCTTATTGCCCTAACTGCCTCTGTCTCGGCCCCTACCACTATGGCTTTGTCCAGAAGAAAGTCGGATATCTGGAAGATGGATGTTCAACCCAGTCTAATCAGCACATTACCCTTTTAGTATATAGATTATATAGGATAGGATTACTTAAGTGGGGATGGGGGAGAGTCTTTTTCAGCAGGAGGAGATGCTTTTGGCAAACAAAAATACATAATTCTTACATCTGGACTGCTAGCTAGCCATATGCACCATACTGCCACACTAGTCATTAAAAATTTGAACCGCTTTCTTACACCTTACACCAAACAGCTGTTGCCCTTAAAATCCCTCTTCAGCCCTCACCTTAGGTTCTGCCTTCGCAGTTCACCTAGATTAGGTTCTGATTGGTTGGTTTCTATGCCAGTCAGTGTCAAAAGCTCCACCTCCTAGGCAGCCATTGGCTCCTCACAGTTCACCCAGATTTGGTTCTGATTGGTTGGTTTCTATGCCAGTCAGCATCTCTGCACCTATCTCTGGGCCTAATCAAAGAGGCAGGGCTGATCAGCAGCCCCCACAGCTGCTGGCAAGGCCCAGAGAGAAAGGGAGGCAAGGACTGATCAACAACTGCCACGGAGGCTGTGGATCAGACCCGGCTTCTCTCTCCAGGCCTGATCCGCAGCCTCCTCGGCAGTCAGTGCTGCGTTGCCCTGACTGCAGGACTGATTTCCATGTTTGGTCATCTGTTCGGTTGTTTTGGATGTTACAGACTGGCTGTTTATATATATAGATAACTCACATACCATACAATTTACTCATTTAAAGTGAATAATTCATTGGTTTTTAGTATATTTCCAGAAGATTGCAACCATCGTCACAATTTTAGAACATTTTCATGACCCCCCAACAAACTTCATACCTGTTACCAATCACTCCCCATTTCTCTCTAACCCCCTCAACCCCAAGCAACTACCAATTTACTTTCCTTTATCTCTGGATTTTCCTATTTCTGACATTTCATATAAGTAGAATCATACACTCTGTGGTCCTTCATGACTGGCTTCTTTCACTTAGCGGAGTGTTTTCAGTGTTCATTGTGTTGTAGCAGGTATCAGTACTTCATTCCACTTTATTGTTGAATGACATTACGTTGTATGGATATGCCATATTTTGTTTATCTCTGCATCAGTTGATAGGCAGTTGGGTTGTTTCCCACTTATGACTATTATGAATAATGTTGCTGTGAAAATTCATGTATAAGTATTTGTGTGAAAATATGTTTTCGCTTGAGATGAATCTTCTGATTGGCCTTTATCTTCTCTTTGCGTGTCCTTGAGAAAAGCTAACACCAATTTATTTGTTAACTGTGTAAAAGTAGATCATATCTGTCCCCACTCTGAATGTGGGTAGGAAATCGTTTGGAGGGAAAAACCACACTGCTTATTGTTAAATCTACTTATAAATTAATGATTTGGGGGCTGTTGTAACTATTACATGATAGATAACTTCACCCTATAGACTAAACAAAAAAGGAAGTTTAGTTTAGGTCTTAGCTTTGCCTCTTTTTCTTAGGCAAATGACTCTCCCCAAGCCTCATAGTTTTATATGTGAACTAGAGGCTGGATGCACGAAATTCATGAAAGAGTAGGCCTTCCTTCCCCCGGCTGCTGGCACTGGCTCCCTTCTGGCACCGGGACCCAGGTTTCCCTCTGGCTGCGGCAGGCACCCAGGACCTGTGCTTCCCTCACAGCCTCGGCTTCAAGGACATCTGTTCTAATTAGCATATTATGCTTTTTTTATTATAGATATGAGTACCCTACTTCTTTTATAATATACATCATACTTTGTGTTCCTCTCCTGGTATTTTCCATAAACAGATAAACATAAATAAATAAATAAATAAATAAATCAGTGTCTCCTCCTCAAACTCTTAAATATGAGAATAAAAGCATCATTTAAAAAAAATTATATTTGTTGGGGATGACATTGATTAATAAAACATAGTTTTTAATAAAATAGTTTAAAATTTTCTGTAAGAGGTGCTTCATGAATTCAAAGTAGTATTTAAGACATTCTCAACTTGAATTAATTAGACTAGAAATGACCAAAATATAGGTGGGAAAGTGACTGATATAGAGAACAATGGATCATTGAAGTTTTTTATTTTGGTAAAAAATACATTTTAACCATTTTGTGGTAGTTTCTGTGGCATTAAGTATATTCACATTGTTGTGCAATTATCATCACTACCCATCTCCAGAACTTTTTCAATATCCCAAAATAAAAAACTGTATCTATTAAATAATAACTCCCCATTCTCCTCTCTCCTCAGCTCCTGCTAACCACCATTCTACTTTCAGTCTCTATGAATTTGACTATTCTAGGTGCTTCATGTAAGTGCAATCAATAGCAGTATTTGTGCTTTTGTGTCTGACTTATTTCACTAAGCAGAATGTGTTCATGATTCATTCAGGTTATGGCATGTATCAGAATTTCATTCCTTTTTATGGCTAAGAGCCCATTATATGTATGTACCACAGTTTGTTTATCTTTCATCAGTGGATGGGAATTTGGGTTGTTTCCACCTTTTGAATATAGTGAATAACGCTGCTGTGGACAGTGGTGCACAAGTATCTGAGTCTCTGCTTTTAGTTCTTCTGTATATATACTCAGAAGTGGAATTGCTGGGTCATATAGTAACTCTATATTTAATTTTTTTAGGAACCACCATAATGATTTCCACACAATTTTACTTGCCACCAGCAATGCACAAGGGTTCCAGAACTTTTTCATCATCCCAAAATAAAACTCTGATTTTTAAAATGACTTTTGTTGACAGTTCTTCTTTTTTCTGCTAGGTATCTCAGGCAGTTTGAACTTTGATGAGGAGACTGATGGGGAGGAGGAAGAAGGAAAAAAATTATCTCATTCACCATGTTCAGAGGCAGAGAGACCCAGTTCTGCATCCAGCCAGAAATCAACCACAGTATGTAGATCTGAAACTTCTTCCTTTGGAATGAATTTAGCTATTTCCCTAATATACATTCAGTATTTAAATACCATTACTGAATGAGAGTTGCTTTAAAAGATTTAAGCTCTAATTTAGACTTAAAGTTCATGACCTCTATTTTCATGCTCAAGCCAGCTATTGTGACACTATATCCCATTTTCATACTGAGCTTCTTCATCACCCCCAGTATTCATATACTTATTTAACTCCTCAGAGTTTTTTACTATTTTGTCAGAAGACTGAAGACGTAGGGGTATAAATCAATAAACTATTTTATCCATTAAGTACTTCTCAAAGAGAGTATGAGGTTTTTCTGACTCTACCTCCTTTGCTCACGTATGGCTCTTCTCTCAGGATACAGGAGCTTCAGGTACTTCGGCCCAACAAACTGATAACCAGCTGGGAGAAGTAAAGAATTTAGAGGACTTTGCTTATAGTTCTGCTCCTCGAGGTATCACAGTAAAGTGTCGAATAACCAGGGATAAAAAAGGAATGGATCGGGGTCTCTTCCCCACTTACTTTATGCACTTGGAAAAGGATGAAAATCGGAAGGTATGAGAATTGATTCTTTAAAAAAAAAAAAAAAAAAAGATATATATATATACTAGAGGCCCGGTGCACGAAATTCATGCACGGGGGGAGGGGGGAATGTCCCTTAGCCCAGCCTGTACCCTCTCCAATCTGGGACCCCTCAGGGATGTCCAATTGCCCGTTTACTAGGATCAGGCCTAACGGAAATTAGACATCCTTCTCACAGTCCAGGACTGCTGGCTCCAAATTGCTCACCTGCCTGCCTCCCTGATTACCCCTAACCGCTTCTGCCTGCCAGCCTGATCACCCACTAACCACTACCCTGCCAGCCTGAGTGATGTCTAACTGCTCCCCTGCCAGCCTGTTTGCCCCCAACTTCCCTCCTCTGCTGGCCTGGTCACCCCTAACTGTCCTCCCCTGCAGGCTTGATTGCCTCCAACTGCCCTTGCAGTCCTGGTCCCTCCCAACTGCCCTCCCCTGCTGGCCTGATCGCCCACAACTGCCCTCCCTTGCAGGGCCTGGAACCTCTCAACGGCCCTCCCCTGCTGGTCATCTTGTGGTGGCCATCTTGTGTCCACATGGGGACAGGATCTTTGACCACATGAGGGCAGCCCTCTTGTGTGTTGGAGTGATGGTCAATCTGCAAATTACTCTTTTATTAGATAGGATAGAGGCCTGGTGCATGGGTGGGGGCCAGCTGGTTTGCCCTGAAGAGTGTCCCAGATCAGGGTGGGTTCCCTTGGGGTGAGGGGCAGCCTGGGCGAGGAACCTCTGGAGGTTTTCAGGCCGGCCACACTCCCCAGCGACCCAAGCGGAGGCCCTGGGATCTGGGATTAATCTATGTCTGCAATTGAAACTTTGTAGCCTGGAGTGGAGCCAAGCCTCTGCTTCCTTCTCCGTGGCGGCAGCCATTTCTGTTTGAAACTTTGTAGCCTAGAGTGGAGGCCTAGGCCAGCAAGGGCAAGCTGAAAGCTTGGTTTCCTCTGTTGCCAGGGAGACCCAAGCCTCTGTTCTCTCCAGCTCAGTGGCTGCTGCCATTTCGGTATTTTTTATAATTGAAACTTTGTAACATTGAGTGGAGGCCTAGGCAGGCAATGGCAGTCGGAAAACTTGGCTTCCTCTGTTGCCGGGGAAACCCATGCTTTCCTCTTGCTCTCAGTAGCAGCAGCCATCTGGGTTGGGATTTATTTGCATAATCTCCTGATTGGCTGGTGGGTGTGGCTGTGGGTGTGGTGAAGGTATGGTCAAATTTGCATATTACTCTTTTATTAGATAGGATTGCTATTGATTTCAGAGAGGGAGAAAGCTAGAAACATCAATGATGAGAGAGAATCACGGATCAGCTGCTCCCTCTGTGCCCACTACTGGGAATCAAGCCGGCAACCCAGGCATGTGCGCTGACCAGGAATTGAGCCATGACCCCCGGTTTATAGGTCCACACTCAATTGCTGTGTCACACTGGCTGGGCTTGATTTTTTTTTTTTAATTATTGATTTTAGAGAGAGGAAGAGAGAGAGAGAGAGACATCAGTTTATTATTCTACTTATGCATTCATTGGTTGATTCTTTTTGCTTTTTTACTGATTTCAGAGAGTATGGGAGAGGGAGATCTAAACATCACTGATGAGAGAGAATCACTGATCAGCTGCTTAATGCATGCCCCCTACTGGGATTCAGCCTGAAACCTGTGCCCTGACCAGGAATCAAACCCATGACCCTTTGGTGCACAGGACAATGCTCTAACCATAGAGCATCACCGGCCAGGGCAAAAGAGCAAGTTTTAGGGAATAGAAGGAATTAGAAATATAGAGGAATATATCAGTGAAAAATATTGTTTCTCACCCTAGAAATTCGAACTTACTTTGTACCTATGTTTGAGACAGTTTATACTAATGAACAATGTATTTTGTATTAATACCAGGTCTAAGTGGATGATTTTAGGGTCCTAGAAATTAGATGATGATAGTAAATATCATGGTTATTATTTCCACTATTTATTGAATGTTTATTATGTACCAGGCATGTCCTAAGTGCTTTATATAAATTATCACCTATAATTCTTATGACAGCTTGGCAAGATAGGATGTATATCGCTGCTTTATGGACAGAGTAACTGGGGTTTAAGAGCCAGATTCACATCCATGTTTGATTCCAAAGTCTCACGTTAACTACTCCAACTCTTCTGCTTCCCTGTTATTGTCTAAGTCCAGTAGGGTTTTAGTAAGGAAGCATAAATATGAGAGTATTCATTTGAAATTTAAAAAATATATATTTTTATTTATTTCAGAGAAGAAGGAAGGAAAGGAAAATAGAAACATGAATGATGAAAGAGAATCATTGATCAGCTGCCTCCTGCATGCCCCACAGAAGGGATCGAGCCCACAACTCAGGCTATATGTCCCAACTGGCAATCAAACCGTGACCTCCTGGTTCATAGGTTGATGCTCAACCATGGAGCCACACCAGCTGGGCTAAAATAACAAAATTTAAAAAAACACTAAGAAAAAAACCTCAATAAAATGTAAAAAGGAATATTAGGACTGCAGTGGCAGTAAAGAATGGGAAGGTTAGGTATTCAGGATTCTGTCTCCTGTAAAGTTGGAAAGACTTTTATTCATGGAATTGGATGAAGCTTTTTAAAAAAGTCACTAGATGTTTTTAGGGATAGAAGTTTTATAGGGAACCAAGCTAGTGAATTTAGAAAAATTACGTAGTGGGGAAACACTGATAGTGAATTCTGAGAAGCATTATGAGTGAAAAGGGATCGAGATCCACAGATTGGTCTTCTCTGAGAAAATGCCAAATGGTGATAACACTGGTGCTGAGGTCGGATGAGACCCTGTGGGTTGTGGTGGGAGGCCCAAGTGACTTCTGTCTATGGTGGGGATTGAGGCCATGGAGTTTGTGAGGCAAGGCCAAGGCCAAGGCCAAGGGGTGATGCCCCTCATTAAGCTCAGTCGCCTGATCAAGGACACAGTTAAATCCCTGAAGAAGATCTCTCTCTTCTGCCTGCTGATCAAGGAATCTGAGATGGTTGATTTTTTTTTTTCGTCGGGGCATTTTTCAAGGATGAGGTTTTTAAAGATTAAAAGATTTTAAAGATTTTACGAGTCTCCTTGTAAAAGCAGACTCCTGCTGGCCAGCAGACCAGGTTCAAGGCATTTGTCGCCATTGGTAATGACAACAGACATGTTGGTCAGGGTGTTACATGCCACAGGGAAGTACCTACTGCCATCCATGGGGCCATCTTGCTGACCTACTTCTCCATAGTCCTCGTGTGGCCAGGTGACTGAGGAAACAAGGTCAGCAAGCCCCACACTGTCCCTTGTAGAGTGGCTGGCCGATGTTGCTCTGTGCTGGTGGCCTTGTCCCCACTGCCAGGGGCATTGGCATTGTCTCAGGCTTGAGCCAAAGAAGCTGCTGCTGATGGACAGCATCGAGGAAGGCTGCACCTTGGGCAGGGGCTGCAAAGTGAGAAGGTAGAACAAACCATAGCAATTCTCTTGGCTTCATTTTTAACTGACCTTTTTTTTCCCTCTTTTCCAGATATTTCTTCTTGCTGGTAGAAAACGGAAAAAGAGCAAAACATCCAACTACCTTATCTCCACTGACCCAACAGATTTATCTCGTGAAGGGGAAGGTTATGTTGGCAAACTCAGGTGAAAGCATCCTTGTATCACTATCCGATTCTTTCTGGTACTTTTATTCTTATTGTAAAAAATAATATAAATGGAGCCACTTTAAAATGGATGCAGACAATGGACACAGACACTGGGGTGGCGAGGTTTGCCCTGGGTAAGAATGACTTAGTTGGGGGGGAGGAAGGGAAGTGGTGTCAATTGGGGGAAAAGGAGACATATGTAAAACGGTAGACAATTTAAAAAAGAGAGAGAGCTGCCACCCCAGAGGAATTGACTTGCATGTCCTATGCCTCAAACCTTTGAAATGTTAAAGTAGGTCAAAATAACCTTTGGACTGGGTCTAAAACGATATTTGTGCCAAGATAACAAGAAAGCAGATAGTATGACTACCAGACTGATGGCTACTTGACTAAGAATTAAAAACACTGTTTAGAATTAGTGCCACTATGCTAGTTTATCTGCACCAATAGCAGTACCCCCCCCATAGTGATGTCATTGTTCCCCTTCCCTTTCTCATAAATAACCCCTGTTTTTATCTCTTAATGGCAGTGCCAACGGTGCTTCCCAAATAGCTGTTCTTTTTTTTGTCTTTTTTTTAAATCTCAAATAAATACTTGTTGCTTCTCGCTTCAGCCTTTTATTTTTAGGTTAACACTGTAGTTTCAGAACAATCTATATCTTTTTCACAATGAGAATGTATTAATGTTATAAGAAAAATAAGTTAAAGGAGGAACCAAGATGGCGGCATAGGTAAACACCTATTTTGCTGCTCCACACAACAATTCCAAAACTACAACTTAACAACGAAACAAACAGAATCACCGGAAAGCTGGCTGAGTGAAAATTCCACAAATAAAAATAAAGATAGGATACTGTGACTCAGAGGAGCGGCGGGCGCAGCCTTGAAGATACGCGTGGAGAGAGGTTTGGAGCCGTGTGTGCGCTAGCGGAGAGGGCAGGCGGCTGCAAACCCGGCTGGTTTTCTCCAATGGGGATGGCAAAGACGTCCCACTGCACTGATTCCTCAGTTCCAGGCGAGGTCTGAGGTCTGGGGTAGGCACGCTAAAACCCGGGCGTGGCAGAGGTCTGCGAGCTTGAGGAGAGTGTGGGTAAACTTGGAACAGCAGTTTGCGCGTAACCGCACAGAGAGGACTCATGATTTGCTCCCTCATTCGGAAGACCACCGGACTGCTTTGTTTTACAACCCTGGGCGAGACTTTGGGTGTGCAGACTCATTTGGAGAGAGGCAAAAGTTGTCTGGCAGTGGGTGGAGACCAGCGGTGGCTTTCTCTCGGAGGTGCCTGCAGCCATTACCACCCGGCGCAGAAACCCACGTGCTGCATAGAGTGGAGCTGACGGTGCCTGCTCAACCTGGAGACTCCGCCCATCCAACCTGAACACAGCTCTCCCTCTCAGCCAATAGACCTGGAGGTCAAACCCTCCTAGTGCTAACAACAATAAGCTGGGCTTAACTTCAACAATACTGTACAACCCATAAAGGATTGCAGTAAGAGTATCCACCTCAGGTAACTGGGGAGGCTGAACCATTGTCCCTTAGAGGACATCTACCACACACGGCTAATGGACCAACTCAGGAAAACAGTCACAATGCAGAGAAATAGAAAGAAATCAGGTGTGAAAGAAATGGAGGAAAAAAGACGACTAGACATAGAGTTCAAAACCACAGTTATAAGGTTTTTCAAGAGGCTCCTAGAAAAGGCCGAGACCTAGAAGGAAATGAACAAGACCTACGAGGAAATTAAGAAAACCTACGAGGAAATGAACAAAACCTACGAGGAAATGAACAAGACCTACAAGGATATGAAAAAGGACCAACTAGAAATTAAGCATACACTGACTGAAATAAAAAATATTATACAAAGACCTAAAAGTCCAGACGAATGCAAGAACCAAGTCAAAGAATTGAAATACAAAGAAGCAAAATCCACTCAGCTGGAAAAGCAAGAAGCAAAAAGAATCCAAAAAATTGAAGATAGTGTAAGGGGCCTCTGGGACAACCTCAGGCATACCAACATCCGAATTATAGGGGTGCCAGAAAAAGAGAGATAGCAAGGTAATGAAAACCTACTTGAAGAAATAGTGACTGAAAACTTCCCCCACCTGGTGAAAGAAATTGACTTAAAAGCCCAAGAAGTACACAGAACCCCCAAATATAGGAATCTAAAGAGGGTCACACCAAGACACATCAGAATTAAAATGCCAAGGGCAAAAGATAGAGAATATTAAAAGCAGCAAGAGAAAAACAGTTACCTATAAGGGAGCTCACATACAATTGTCAGCGGATTTCTCAACAGATGATGCAGGCCAGATGGGACTGGCAAGAAATATTTAAAGTGATGAATAGGAAGAATCTACAACCAAGATTACTCTATCCAGCAAAGCTATCATTCAGAATTGAAGGTCAGATAAAGTGCTTCATAGTTAAGAAAAAGCTAAAGGAGTTCATCACTGCCAAACCAATATTATATGAATTGCTAAAAGATATTCTACAAGAAGAGGAAGAAGAAAATGGTAAAATATAAACTATGAACAACAAATACACATCTGTCAACAAATGAATCTAAAAATCAAGTGAATTAAAAATCTGATGAACAGGATAAACTGGTGAATATAACAGAATCATGGGCATAGAGAAGGAATGGACTGACAATTCTTGAGGAGAAAAAGGGTGTGGGGGGTGCAGCAAGAGACTGGACAAAAATCATGCACCTATGGGAGAGGACAGTGCGGGGGAGGTGAGGGTGGAGGGTGGGATGGGTGCTGGGTGGAGGGGAGCTATAGGGGAAAAAAAGGGAAACAATGTAATTAATAAACTGAACAATAAAGATTAATTAAAAAATAAGTTAAAAGAAAAATAAGTTAAAATCTTAAGTCCTTTCACTGTTTTAATGAGAGATGTTTGAAAAGTGACAAGGAACATTTAGATATTTGGAGAAGAGGCAGTTATTTTGTTACACAGCTCTCCTTGATTTTGTTTGTGGAAGAGAAAAAATATAGATCATTATGATGATTATTTCTTTTGATTCTAGATCCAACCTCATGGGGACCAAGTTTACAGTTTATGACAATGGTGTCAGCCCAGCCAAGGCCCAAGAAAAGGCCCAAACCCGACAGGAGCTGGCAGCCATCTGTTACGTAAATATCTTCGGAATGTACTCTTCCTTAATTTCCTGATGCCCTGCTGGACCTACACTGAACACAAATCCTCCCTCCCAAGCTTGTTTCTATTTCTTTTTTTTTTTTAAGTTCTTTATTTCTTTTTAAAAAATATATTTTATTGATTTTTTACAGAAAGGAAGGGAGAGGGATAGAAAGTCAGAAACATCGATGAGAGAGAAACATTGATCGGCTGCCTCTTGCACACCCCCTACTGGGGATGTGCCCGCAGCCAAGGTACATGGCCCCTGACCGAAATCGAATCTGGGACCCTTCAGTCCTTGTTTCTATTTCTGTGATCCCTTTTCTGTTAATGGAATCTTTTTCTCTATTCAAGTTTTATTTATGAATTGCCAAGTTCATTTATTCTTTTACTGTGTTAATATGTTTTGCCTTCTCTTTTCCTATTGCCATTGAATTATTTTAGACCTTCGTGATAATCCATTGGCCAGAGGCTACAATAAGTTACAAATTGATCTCTTTGCTTTTAGTCTTTTCTGGAAAACAGAACTCCAGTTGATGCTGCTGTTCTCCTGTTTCAAATCTTACATGACTTCCCATGTAAGAATGGGAAGAATAAAGTCCTAACACTTTAACCTTTCCTTTCAGGCTGACCTAGTGGCACTCTCCCTCCTGTTGCCATCATTCTGTCCACACAACTCTCCTGTTTTATCCACCATATGATCTTCCTTCTCCTGAATCCCTTCCCTTTTCCCTTCCTTGCCTTTACCATATCAACTGATGTCACCGGAGAAGTCTTTCCTGCCCACTGACGTTCCTTTGTATACACCTGCTTGGCACCTGGGGCTTCCTTTCAGAGTTGTTGCTTGATCCCAGAGTCCCAACGTTCATGACTACGCATGGCTTTCGTGTGTGTACATGTGCATAGCTGTATGAATATACACACAAACATGTACCTACCTACTTAATGTGCTTATTTTACTCGTATAATCTGCCTGGCTTGATAGGAAATTTGAGATTTTACCTCCTGATACAGGCTCCATTTAATTTACACGTAATTCTCACTGTAGATCATTGGGACAGAAATGTTTATCGGTGACAAAATTGGACAGTCTGCTCAATGTTGTCTCAAAATTTATTTAAGATTAAAGAGTAAGAGTAAATTTTCAAGCCAGTATAATCTATTTTAAATTCAAATGTTCAAAGTAGGTTTAAAAAAGAGAAAAATAATTATGATCCTGGTCTTGATTATCTGTCTGTGTAAACTACAGTAATAAGCAGCTTTTGTACTTTTGACATTGTCAGCATTTTACATGCCCAAGTGAGTTTTGCGTGAAGAATGTGGTCTTGTTTTCATTTCTGTCTTATTTACCTATCTTCCAGGAGACAAATGTGTTTGGATTTAAAGGTCCTAGGAAGATGTCTGTGATCATTCCAGGGATGAATATGAACCATGAACGGATCCCATTTCGGCCACAAAATGTAAGAATATATTTAATCAGCAAAGGACTCTAAATGACAAGAATATAATATAGAAGAGTCAATCCAAAAATTATTGATTCTTCCAGAACTGGAGTATTGCTAATACTCTTATTTATGTAATTAGTTCATTTGTTTGTACATTTTAATTGGATTTTTTTTTTTTTAGAGAGAGAGAGAGAGGAAGGAAGAAGAAGATAAACATTGATGTCAGAGAGAAATATAGATGGTTCTCCTATAGGCACCCCAACTGGGGTGGGTCTGAACCCACAAACCTGAGCATGTACCCTGACCAGGAATCGAGCCGGTGGCCTTTTGGTACCAGAGATAATGCTCCAGCTAGCTGGGCCACAACGACCTGGGCCCTCATACTCTTCTTTCGGAGAGCCATCATTCCATGCCCTCAGACTCTAAAGAGAAGTACATGGCAGAGCAATTGCTAGAATGCTTGATTTGCAACCTTTTAATCTGCAAAGACAGATGCTAATATTTAAGAATAATAATTTTTTAAAAAACTTTAATTTTTGGCTTTCTTTTTTCTTGTTTTATTCTTTCTGAAATGGAGGAAATAGTCCCCTGTCCATCTTTTCCGTCAGAGTTGCAAGCAAATTGTTTCTTATGGTTCTCAGCACAGAGTAATGATTTTCCTTTCAAACAGGACCATGAGAGCTTGCTTTCAAAATGGCAAAACAAAACCATGGAGAACTTGATTGAACTGCACAACAAGGCCCCAGTGTGGAATGACGACACTCAGTCCTATGTCCTGAACTTCCACGGCCGGGTCACTCAGGCCTCTGTGAAGAACTTCAGATAGTCCACGAAAACGACCGTAAGCCACAGAGAGGGCTAGTTGGCAGTGGGAGGGAGGCTGTTCGGACAGGTGGGGAAATGGACATTTCCTGTCCTCGATAGGAACCTATATTCAGGAGAGAATTACGTAAGGAAGAAATGATTCACAACAGTGTTCCAGTAGCACTTTTGAACTCCTGTGTTGAGGAGGGCTGAAGAGTGTTGGAGGTTTCTCCCGTGGCCAAGCTCAGAAGTCGTAGAGGAGGCTCAGCTCATGGAGCTTGTACTGTCCCAGCCAGCTGCTCTCGACTTTTCTCTCCTCTTTCCCTTTCCTCTGGTCAGGAGGCCTCCTGTCCCTCCCTGTAGTTGGAAGGCATCATAATGGAAACTTTGCTCGTGGTTAGCAGATAATCTTTTATTTTTATTTTTTATTGATATTTTACAGAGTGGAAGGGAGAAGGATAGAAAGTCAGAAACATCGATGAGAGAGACATCGACCAGCTGCCTCTTGCACGCCCCCCACTGGGGATGTGCCCGCAGCCAAGGCACATGCCCTTGCCGGAACCGAACCCGGGACCCTTCAGCCCTCACTCAGTCCGACGCTCTATCCACTGAGCCAAACCGGTCTTGGCAGCAGATAATCTTTTTAGTAAATCTTTCCATTCTTCTAAAAGTTGCCCATTTTAAAGAGACCCACTGATTAACTGACCCATTTGGAGGCTTTCCCCAGTACAACCACATTATCTTCTCACATCATATTTTCTCTCTGTTTCCAGCTGACTATATTGTCATGCAGTTTGGACGTGTGGCAGACGACGTGTTCACTCTGGACTACAACTACCCGCTGTGTGCACTCCAGGCCTTTGCCATTGGGCTTTCTAGCTTTGACAGTAAACTGGCGTGTGAATGAGACAGAAGCATGTACACAGCTGGACTTGCTCACTACATAGCTTTCAGGAGCAGATACTGCCTCCCTGACTCTTGGCCCAGGGCATAAAAAGAGACAGTCTGTCTCTCTTGGGATAATCCCTGGATGTATGTACATATATGTAGCTATACGTATATGTATGTACATTATACATATGTGCACACACACACCTTTCTGCCTTTCAAGGTCTGGTCAAGGGGTCCAGTTTAACATAGGTGAGACATTATTCAAAGTACAGGAAGGTTCTTGTCCAGAACACATTCTGACTCCTGAGGTTATTGCCCCTAGAGATTCTGTGCCTCAAAAATTGGATTTCCTGTGCTTGGAAACTTGCAGCTAGAATCAGGTTCTAATAATTAGATGCTTGGCTCTCTCTTTTGGAGACCTTTTCAGAGAAGGGACAGTTCCCTAAATTCACTTTAGTCTCTAGGTCTGCAAATGTTTTCAATAATCGGCCAGATCATATCTCTTGTAATTACCCAGTTCTGTCATTGCGAAAGCAGCCCTAGTCTGTTCATACGTGAGCGAGTGTGGCCGTGTTCCCGAGAAACAGGCAGCGGCCAGATTTGGCCTGTGAGCTCCAGTTTCCCAACCTCCACCTCTGGTGCATCTCTGTCCTCGATGGACATTGGCATTTCCAAAATGGGCTTGTCGTCATGAGATTATAGTGGAAAATGGGTGTCCCTAGGAAGCAATAGCAGATTGGATCCAGAGAGTCACTCAGCTGCATTCCCTGTTAGAAAGCATTGCCTTCTTTGGTGACGGTGGTTCCTGGGATATCATTCACCATCAGAACTGGGAAACCCATATCCGTGGTAAGTTTGTCCACACAGGTGGCTTAATTCTGCTATCCTACGGACACCCTGGGACAAGGCACTGCCAGCCACTTGACCTACCCTGAGAGAAGAGCTAATGCACAGTAGGAAGTTAGCCTAGAATTGCAGTGTGTTCATCACAGGGAGTGTGGTACTTGTTTCTTAAGAGTTACCTCACAGTCCTCATGATGCTTGGAGGTACTGATGTTGCAGTCCCCCTCTTCCCTTTCTTCCCTCAGAGCAGATTGGCTGGCACCAATCTCAGAATAGCTATGGCCAAATTTGTCATCAGTGATATGAGAATTTTATATAGTTGTCTTAATTTCAGTTTAGACTGAAAACAGAAACCTAAGAGGTGATTTAGTCTAATTAAGACTGAGAGTAATTTGACAGTTGCCTTCAGCTTTCAATCCAGGAGTGCCTCCCACAGCTGTGTAACTATGGAGACATTAGTATAGAGGGACACACATGCCATTAGACCATGTAAGAAGAAAGAGATCGTTATGTATCAAAACTCCCATTGTCATTATCAAGGGAGGTGGCAGGCGAGGCTTGGTGAGGACTAGGCAGCTGACTGAGCTCTGTGGACCTTGTTGGGCAGAACGTTGGGCCTTTCTTCTTGACATAAATATTATCAGCTCCCTAAAGCCTCGTTCACTGGTACAGAAAAAGCTCTTGTCACTCTTCCTCACAGATCATGAGTTTTCCTAAGATGTTTAGGTTATTAGCACCTCCCAACAAAACATGACTGCTACCAGCTCACTGGTCTCAGAATGTATCTGAATCCAATACCTTTGTGAGTTCTGCATTCAGTATTGCGCAGCTCCCAAGCCTTTGTGCATTGAGCTGTTTGCCAGCATGGGCCAAGGAATCAGTGGCTGTTGTGCCATTCTGGTTCCTTTCTGTGGACTTCCTTTTTGCCTTTGCTTCCTGTTTGTTGCCCTGTGCTCCACGTCAAATAGCAGTGTGAACACAGGAGTCTGGGAGATGAAAAGGCCCTTGTCCCCTGCTGGAAAGGCCTTGCTGTGTTTTGACCTGATTGGTTTCTATCTCAGGCATGCCTGCTTCCCATCAAGTGCCTCCTTCATAGAAGTGCCCGAAGCCCTTCAGACCTCTGGCACCACCTTCCTCATGTAGTCAAATCAGCTGCCCTCCTTGAAAACAAAGCCGTTCATTTATCTCTGATGCAGTAATTGACAACATCTGGAGAAGGTAGTCTCATAGCCTGACCAGATCTAACCCTGCTTCTTCCTGCTCACTCTGGTTAAGAGATTTATACCCCAATTCATGTACTTGCTGCTTGAATGTGTAGGTGATTGGTTTTATGTAAGTTGTATTTATACCTTTTGTATGCTATTGAAATAAAAAATAATTTATATAAAAAATGAGGTGTTGCCGTTCTTTTCAAAGTCCCATCCGTTATATAGTTCCTTCTGTCATGTTCTGAAATAACTTTCATAACTTGGCAATAGTGGACTAATCTTCAAGGAAGCATCACTATAAGCTCTCATAGAGGCGGGCCAGTTTTATATACTTTAAAAAATATGTATGTTTTTAGAAATTTTAAGGAGAGAGGAAGGGCCTAGCCAGCATGGCTCAGTGGATGAGCATCAACCTATGAAGTAGAAGGTCATGGTTCAAGTCCCAGTGTGAGGGCACATGCCTGGGTTGTGGGCTCAATCCCCAGTGTGGGGCATGCAGGAGGCAGCTGATCAATAACTCTCTCATCATTGATGTTCCTATCTCCCTCTCCCTTCCTCTCTGAAATCAAGAAATATATTTTTTACAAAGGGGGTGGGGAGGAAGGGAGAGGGAGAAAGAGAGAAACATGGATGAGAGAGAAACCTCCACTGGCTGCCTCCTGCATGCTCCCCACTGAGGACTGAGCCTGCAGCGCCGGCATGTGCCCAGACTGGCCATCGAGCTGAGGACCTTTTGGTTCACGATCGATGCTCAGCACTGAGCCACACCAGCTCGGCCAGATTTACATATTTTCAATGACCAGGAATGATACCAGTGATTATTGACATGAAAGCTATCAGCAAATGTTATTTAAAAATCTAAAGCAGGCCTGTAAAAGGTTCTTTCTGATCAGAAGTTTAGTGAATCATAAAAGAAGCTAGTATTGCCTGGCCGGTGTGGGTCAGAGGTTGAGCAGTGACTTAGACCAGGAGGTCATGGCTGGGTTCCTGGGCAGGGCACATGCCTGGGTTTCAGGCTTGATCCCCAGTGCGGAACATGCAGGAGGCAGCCAGTGGATGATTCTTTCATCACTGATGTTTCTACCTCTCCGAAATCATTTAAAAAAAGAAAAACTGGCATCAATTTGCTTCTTTGACATCAGTGGTCCGTGGACCACCAGTTGGCGACCGCTGCTTTAGATAGCATTGCAGGTGCAGAAGTGATGGGTCAACTGAGGCAAAATCCCTGGGTTCTGGCGCTTTTTCTGCCAGTGATTTGTTATATGCCTCTTTCCTCATCTTTCTTTTTTTTTTTTTAAATATATCTTACTGATTTTTTTACAGAGCAGAAGGGAGAGGGATAGAAAGTCAGAAACATCTATGAGAGAGAGACATCTATCAGCTGCCTCTTGCACGCCCCCTACTGGGGATGTGCCCGCAGCCCAGGTACATGCCCTTGCCGGAATCGAACCCGGGACCCTTCAGTCCGCAGTCCAACGCTCTATCCACTGAGCCAAACCGGTCTGGGCTCTTTCCTCATCTTTCAATTGAGTTTGAATTACATGTTCTTCAACTTTTGAATGCCATGGTTCTCCCCACTCATGCTGGCAACAGTCTGGAATTTCCATAAATATGTTTTGATCTCTGGTTATCTTCAGGACAGCTACAAGTTGTTCGTGGCTGAAGATACTGCTCAGGGCAGAATGTGCAGACCTTAGGAAAAGACCGTGTGTGCTTGAGCTAAGGAACCAGAGGGGAGGTTCTGGAATGTGCACAACGTGGGAGAAGTATAATCTTATGCTGAGGAAGTGCAGGACCTCACAGCTGCTTTTCCGCAATCGCTGGAGACATCTTGCTCCATGGAGAAAAGCCTGGGATGCTGCAAGCTGCCCTCCTCGGCCTCAGCTCCCCCTCTGGCTAGAATGGCTCCTACCTGTGTACTCATGCCATATGTCTTCCTCTTTCCAGTCTGTATTCTTATTTTCAATTTCCTCATGTGGACCCTAGCTAAAGGCTTGCCGAAGACTGACCAGATTCCATCCACCCATCATAACATGTTTCTTGACCAACTGCATGTTGGATTTTTTGTCTCCTCTCCCCACATTGGTGTCCTAGTTACCACAGTCAGTGTATATTCTTTAAAAGTCTTACAGTCTTTGTTTATTGACCAACACATAATTCCTGTCCACAAAAAAGGATGCCACAGTAAATGCAGGATTTGCCATTGATGCTGTCAGAACTTTAGGCAAGCCCTAATTATGCCACACACAGATGGTTTCATGGCACCACCTATTGGCCAAGGATGCACATTACAAATGTGTTAAAGTGAATAGCACAGATTCTGGCACCCAATGAGGGAGTTAGCAAGTGCTCAGGGTGATTTCAACGTCTGGACCTTACAATATTTCCTCTAGAGTTGTGTTATGGCATGACTGTTTTTTTTTAAATATATATTTTATTGATTTTTCACAGAGAGGAAGAGAGAGGGATAGAAAGTCAGAAACATTGATCAGCTGGGGATGTGCCCACAGCCACAGTACATGGTACATGCCCTTGACCGGAATCGAACCTGGGACCTTTCAGTCTGAAGGCCGACGCTCTATCCACTGAGCCAAACCGGCTTCGGCGGCATGACTGTTTTCTGAAGGATGGAGACAGTAATATTTCTAGAGTGTATAAACCAGTTGAGGTAGTCCAGGTAAAATGCCTGGGATCTGGCACATAGGATGGTGGCAAATGTTTATTCATGTTCTTTTAAAATAAAACAGTGCATCGCAGTTGATTTTTTGAGCCATCCAGTTACATAAAATAATTTGTAAATGCGCATAAGACAGTTTTAGATGGTTTTTCAGGGACTATGTTGAGAAGAATGAAAAACATTTTTCTTCTGAGTAATTAAATATCGATGTTCGAGTCTCAGTTCTGATCCTACCCTACATTCCTCACTCTGTACCATCTCTCCGTTTGTACTTGAAGGAACAGCCCAGGCCAAAATAGCCCTGATGTTAATGGGAGTTTCAAAAATATGAAATGGGTGTCTCTGACTTGTTCTGGTTCTGCCTAGTCCTTTGGCCCATCAGGCTCAAGCTCCTTTACATGTTGCCTTTGGGCCTAGCTGTGGCCCAGGTGTACACAGAGGGGACAATGGGGGTGGGGGGCAGAGTGGCAGTGGGAGTGCTCCCAGTCAAATTACCACCTTTTACTACACATTTTGGTTTAACATAATGGTTCTTAAGCCTTATTATTATTTTTTTAAATATTGATTTCAGAGAGGAAGGGAGAGGGAGAGAGAAAAACATCAATGATGAGAGAGAATCATTGATGGGCTGCTGCCTGAACGTTACCCACTAGGGTTGTGCCCACAGCCCGTCCAGACTCAAGAATGGGACCTTTCAGTCTGCAGGCTGATGCTCTATCCATTGAGCCAGACCAGCCAGGGCAAGCCTCGGGGTTTTAACATGTAGTTATGCACTATCTACTCCGGTTCTGTTTCTCGTGATTTTCAAGGATGCCGAGTGTAACAATCCAGTAGTTCTCTCTCCTCTGTAGTCTGGGGGCAGGAAAGTTAGGAAGAATGGTCTGAGAGGAAGGGGAGGGTGACAGGCAGGCGAGAGCTAGGAATTAGATCAAGATTTTTTTTAAGTGAAATCTAAATGCAATTTCTAGGGTACTAAGGCATGCTCAGGACAAACTAATCAATGTAAGATGAAAAGATTACTTTAAAAAAATAATGATTTTGCTTTTGGCCAGTCTTATGTATCAGGTTTATAGATATAAATTTTAAATAGTAATAAATTAAAAAGTTTAAAGATTGGCCCTGGCCAGTGTGACTCAGTTGGTTAGAGCATCATCCCATGCACTGAGGGGCATAGGCTTGATTTCTGGTTCAATTCCCTGTCAGGGCACATGCCCAGGTTTTGGGTTCCATCCCCAAATGGGGTTCATTTAGGAGGCAACTAATGGATGCTTCTCTCTCCCTCTACCTCTTCTTTCCTCTATTTAGAGTCAATGAAAAGCATATCCTCCAGTGAGGATTTAAAAAATAAAATTACTTGCCTGGTTGATGTGGCTGAATTGGTGGAGTGTCATCTTGTGCACTGGGGGTTTGCTGGTTTGAATTCCAATCAGGCCACACACCCAGATTGCTGGCTCAATTCCCAGTAGGGGGCATGCAAGAGGCAGCTGATTGCTTATGGTTCTCATTGATGTTTCTAGCTCTTTCTTCCTCTTTCTCTAAAAATCAATAAAAACATATATTTAAAAAAAACAAGCAGTGCCCTAGTGGTTTGGCTCAGTGGATAGAGTGTTGGCCTGCAGACTGAAGGGTCCCAGGTTCGATTCCGGTCAAGGGCACATGCCCGGGTTGTGGCCTCATGCCCAGTGGAGGGGGAGGCACACGTGCAGGAGGTGGCCAATGATTTTTTCTCTCATCATTGATGTTTCTCTCTCCCTCTCCCTTCCTCTCTGAAATCAATAAAAATATATTTAAAACAACAAAGCAAACAAAGTTTGAAGACTATATAAAGCCTTGTTCCATATCTGTCTCCTCTTGTTTCCCTTGCCCTGTCCTACTCAAATAATCACTCTTAGTTTCTTTCCAGTGTATCTTTCCAATTTTTTTAATGTAAAAATAAAAATATATTTGTAATTTCCTACCCTTTGTACACAAAAGGTAGCACATTATATACTCTGTTTAGTAGCTTGCTTTTTCAGTTGATATATCCTGGAGATAATTCCCATGTCAATAAATGCAGCCCTTCCTCATACTTGCTTATCCTCCACAGTATTTATTTCTTGTGGGAAGTTGCATAGTAGTATTTATTTACTGATTTTGGAGAGGAAAGAAGAAACATCGATTTCGTTGTTCTATTTATGTATGCATTAGTTGATTCTTTTTTTTTTTAGTTGATTCTTTAAAAAATATATTGCAACTTTAAAAAAATCCTCAGCAATCATATGTTTCTATTGATTCTAGACACAGAGGAAGGGAAAGAGAAACATTGATTTGAGAAACATCGCTTGGTTGCCTCCCGAACGAACCCTGACCAGGGATCGAACCCACAACCTGGGTATGTGGCCTGACCAGGAATTGAACTGGCAGCCTTTCAGTGCATGGATGCTGCTCCAAACAACTGAGCTGCACAGCCTGGGGCTCATTGACTGATTCTTATATGTGCCTCGACCTGGGATCAAACCTGTAATCTTGTCGCATTAGGCCGATGCTCTAACCAACTGAGCCTCAGGGCTGGGCGCACCATGTTTTTAACTAGTCCCTTGTACACGGCCAATTTGCACATTAAGAAATTTTATCAACATGTTTTGAGTATATACAGTATTCCAGGGACCCATATTATTTTAATCTTCTTTTTCACTCTTCCTACTGAATAACTCCCATTTTACATTTGACATCTCCCAGTCTGAAATTCTTTCCTTAGCTCTGCAAGTGTTATCTGTCTGCTCAACATTTCCACAGTTGGCTTATTAAAAAACATGGTTATTAATAACTAAAGAATTTATCTCATCATGTAGATGGGATTGAATTTTTAAAAATGTGTTTACTGATATTTTGAGAGAGAGAGAGAGAGAGAGAGAGAGAGAAACAGTGACACATTGACTGGCTGCCTCCTGCATGAGCCCACAACCTGGGCATGTGCCCTGACTGGGCATCAAACTTGCAAAGTCTTGGTACATGCGATGATGCTCAACCAAGTCACACCAGCCAGAGTATAGATGTGATTGAATTTTATTAACACAGTATCATACGGATATTTTGTGTAATTGTGACCACAGAGGTTGGAAAAACAATTTATTAAAGAAATGCAAATTATACCAAACAACATAAGAGTAATTAGCATGATTTTTGACTTTCATTTTGGAGACAACACAGATACCCTCCCTACATCAAGAGGCTCTGACCACACCCACCTCTTTCTGCACCGCTCCTCAGCAAGCCTGAGTGAGGACTCGGTGGTCTGCAACACTAAGAAGTGAGGGGAGTGTGGACCATGTGTTGTAATTTGAGGGCAGCCATGTGCATCTATTTGAGCTGCATCCAGAGAGAAGAAATATTTCCACCACCAGATTCATTCCCGAGGGTCAAGGAACAAGAGTCCTATTAACTGTAAATACCCCTAGTAAGGGCAAGACATAAAAATCAGTATAAAATTAATCAGTCTTTCACCCTTCACAATTTCTACATCTAAGAATTTTCCTTTACACAGAGGGACCTCAGTAACTTGGGAACATGCCATTTCGGAAAGCAAAGTGCTCTCTAGAAGCCTGTAAGGGTATAGACAAGGAGGCTGAAGTCCTTGAGGTCACACCATTGCAGCTAGCATCAGTTATAGTCTTGCTAGTTACAATCTGGAGGGAATAATTCAGTCTGATCTCCAAATTTCATCTCAGTAGTATGTGCTGAAGTGACACTCAAAGGTTGTTCTGTCTCCACCCTAGGCTCTGTCCTGCCTTCCCAACAATCCTCTGAACCTGGCTGGACCCACCTACCAGCTCACTCTGTTTCTCCTTATTTGAATTGTCTCAGTTAATGGTACCACCAATAATTCAGTTGTCAACATTTAGTGATTTTTGTTCCTTCTCTCACCCTCACATCCCACTTGCTCTTATTTCACCTCTGGACTATTTCCTACACCCTTTCCCACATCAGCCTCAGGACCACTGCCTGAGTTTGAGGCACCCGACTATCCAATCCTGCCCTGACACTGTTGCCAGAGGGGGTCTTTCTGATGTTGGTACTGGTTATGTCACACCTGTGTGTAAAGGGTCTTTTGATACCCAAACTCTTCAGCATGGAATCCAATGATCTTCACATGGCACCCACTTACTATAACCTATTCTTCCTCGCTCCTATTCTCTAGCCACACTAGTTTACAAGACTTCTCCTAACCACCACTCTGTACCATACCTTTTTAAATTTTTTAAAAAATTTTATTCATTTCTGAAAGAAGGGAGAGAGCGATAGAAACATCAGTGATCAGCTGCCTCCTGCATGCTCCCCACTGGGGATCCAGCCAGAAACCTGGGAATGTGCCCTGACTGGGAATTGAGTCATGACCTCCTAGTGCCACACAGGCCAGGCAGTATTCCAGTCTTAATTTGGTACATTCTCATTTCTCCTTCAAGAGCTAGATCAATGTCCCCTCTGCAACTTTGAATTTCAGTGTTCCTTACTTTGGTTTTCCATCGAACTTCATAATTGTCTCATCTTCCTACCCAGATTGTGAGCTTCTTGAGGGCAGGGCAGGGAGCTCCCCCTGCCCTTAGCCTGGTGCTCAGTCAACAGACACTCAACAAATGATGATTATATTAAAGGGCTAATGCCTATACTGCAATCTTTTCACGTGTATGAGGTGTGGCCAGGTCCTCCTGTGACTCACTATTTATCAAGCATACCAGAAGTTATACATGCTAATGAGAGCGGCTGCCTTCACTCTTCCCTTAGAGATTGGATACTTCCCCCAGGGATGCTTCCATGGTTCAAAACATCTTTGGAATAACTCTTGTAGAAACAACTTTGGCACTTACAGCACTCACTTTCTTTTCAATATCTTCTGTGATAGCATTTTTCATTTTTTTTCAATATTTTTCATGTACTTATCTATCCCAGACACCCATTTGGTGCTGGGTGAGAGATAAATCAGACATTTACTTAGTCTTCAAGGAAGTTTCTGTTTGATGAGGGAGATAAGATCTGGATAACCAATGAAATTCAAAAGCTCACTAACAACAGCCCAAAAAGGTAGGATTTGATTTTTGGAAAAGCCAAAACTCCTTTGGTTTCACCCTCCCAACTCGGTGGAAGACGGAGATACGTGGTAACACATTACTTTAAACCGAAGTGTTCTGAAGACTTTCAAACAGAGCCCAGTGAGGTTCCAGCACCTCTCAAGATACTAAATTCTTCTGGTGTGTGTGTGTGTTTGAAACCCAGACTCCCACGTTCTGACACTCCCACGTGTTCTGCGCGGCTAATTGAAGTTCTTCGAGGGTAGGTGGCGAGGTCTTCTCCTTCCTTGTTTTCACAGCATCTGGTGGACACCTGATACCTGTGGAATAAATCTTGAGTTACTCCTTATCCAAAGAGCGCTTAATCTCGGTAGTGACAACTCTGCAGACGGGCGAGGGGCCCAAGAGAAAGATTGAAGGACTATGGCCGGGAGGGCACGCTCGGGGGCACTGGCCGCGGGCCTGGGACTGGAGCCCGGAGTTCCTGCTTCCTGGTTCCCCGGAGCGAATGTCCCCGGCGGGAGCTGCAGGGAAGGAGCAGCCCTTCCTGCGCGGCCTTTCCCGGACCGGTGCGGAGGGATGTGGTCCGGAGACCGGGAGGTGGCCGGCTGCGAAGCCCGAGGCTGGTGGCGTAGCCGCACCCCGTCTCACCCAGCAGACATCCTCGCTCTGGCTAAGAGGAAGGTCTTCTGCTCCGGGGACAGAGTCGGTCCCGCCGCCCCCGGGGCTCGGGGAGGAGGGAGGGTCCGGCCGAGGGATCAAAGGGAGCGCCGGTGGGCGGGTAGCCGCGGAGGCCGGATCCAGAAACTGAGGTCAGAGTAGGGGGTCGGCGCACCAGGGCCGCCCGCCCCCGCGCCCTCCGCCCCTCTCCCGCCCGGCTCCCTCCCCCGCTGGCCGGCGTCCCAGACTCCACCCCGAGGGGCCCGGGCGGCCGCTCCCTCCGGTCCCTCCTCAGCTGCGCGCATCTCATTCCAGCCCTCATTCCGCACATTCCAGGCTCCCTCCTTCCGAGCGCCGGGCCGCGGGTGGGAGGGCCCGCAGCTCTGGCCCCCGCGCCTGCAGCCGGGGACCCCGGGTGAGTGCCGGCCCGCCGCGCCCCGGCCGTGCGCTCCGCTCGCCCCTTCCCGCCCCGGACTCCGGGCTCCCGCCGGCTCCGCAACCTCTCTTCCCCGCTCCCTCGGCGCCCAGCCCCCGCTCCTGACCCCCCCCACCTGCCCCTCCGGGCCCCGGCCCCCGGCCCTGGCCCGTTTCCCCGGCTCCCTTCCTCCGGGCGTTGACTCACCGCTCCTGGGATCGGGGTCTCCGGGCCTTCCCGGCACTCGCGTTCTGGGAAAACTCCTCCCTCCGCGCCGCGCCGCTCCGAGAGCCGCTGGGGGGCGGCGAGTCGGGTCAGGAGCGCCGGGGCGGCCCGGCCCGCGGCCCCGCCTTCCTCTCCGCCCCGCGGCTCGGCCCTCCGGGCGGGGGCCGGGGCTCCGCGCTGACCCCCTCCCGTCCCCGCACAGCCAGCGCCGCGCGCGCTCGGGAACTCGGCGGGGCCGCGGCTTCCAGAGTTGGCGCGCGGGACGGACTCCGTGGAACTGGCTCAGCGCGGCCGCCGCGCCCCCCTCACTCCGGTCCCGGTAAGGCGCGGGGGGTGAGGGAGGGCCGGCCCCTCGCCTGCGGGCAGGCATCGGGGCGAGGGGCGCGCCAGGCGCTCCGACCCGGATGGACTAGGGGGAGGGGGGCACGTGGAGGCTCCGCGGACTGCGGAGCCGGGCTGAGCGAGGAGGGGCGGTGGGGAAAGGAGCTGAAAAGGCCGGAGGCAGAAGCCCGGCGATGGAAGAGGCCCAGCCAGCATCCACGCCGCTTACCCTGCTGGTCCCTTTGCGGGCTGGCGTGCTGGCGTGCTGGTTGTGGAGTGCTAAGCTTTGGGAGAGCAAAGGGGACCTGTACCGAGGTCCCTGCTCCCCAGGGCTGAGAAGCCTGTTGTGTCCCTGATGGGGACGAGGCTCCGAAGCCTCCAAGCAAACATTTCTCAGTAACACCCTCTCTGTGCACAGACGTGGAAAGGGTGTTCTGGTGAGCTCGTGTGAAGCAGTCTGTCCTGTCTTCTTAGCTTTGCGTGTGTGTGAGGCTGGTGGCATCTTTCACAGGAGTCAGTTTGGCCTAGTAGGGGTACATGTTTGAGTATATTTCCACTTGAGAAAAGTGCTGTTCTGTCTGCAAGTGTGAGTGTCCGAGGACTGTGTGTTTCCAAGTGTGTCTTTTTCTGTGAGGACGTTGGTTTGGGGCATGACTGTTCTTCCTCCGTGCGTAACTGTGGGCCAGAGACGGTGTCTCTGGTTGTTGGAGCTTGTGCGGCCCCCCCCCCCCCCCCTCCCCAGGCACCATTCGCCTGGACTGGGCAGAGCTGGAAGGAAGCTGTCTTTCTGAGGGAGAGTGGGTTCTGTTCTTGGCCTGGAACAGTAGAGAACAAGTTGGTGGAAGGCCCAAGGAAGTTGAGATCTTTGTCACTTGTTGATGGGATGGGCTACTGATCATCAGAGCTGGGGAAGATTATGGGGAGGAGAGCATTTGAATCTGGAGACTTGTATAGACAACACTTTTAAAGTTGGCCCCAAGGACAAAGAGGAATCCGTGTATGCCAGCCACAACGCCTTTTTATTGGTCCAGTTCTCTTTGGAGCTGCCCATGCAGTCAAATGGATGAACCCTTAATGCTTTACAACTTTCTGGACCATCCTACCCTTCCCCTGTGGCAAGGAGAATGACTAGCACATTTCGTGAATGCTACAGTGCCATCATGGGAGGGAAGGGCTGCCTTAGATTTGCTAGTTGAGCAGGAGGAGACCCCACTGGGCGTCTCGGTTGCCTCATCTCTTTCTGCTTTGCTTTCAGTTTTCACTCCATTTGGAGTTTTACTATCAGAAACATTTTCAAGGAGTGAACTGGGTCGGGGAAGTGACATAGTATGTGGGGCGGGGGTTAGCACACAGGCAGACTGACCTCAGGGTTGTGCATTCCCACGACAGATGATGAGGGCAAGACACGCTCATTGGGATGGGAACTCTGGTCACTGCTCCTCCATGCACCCCGAGGTTGCAAATGTTCTGGTGGGATCCTCCTCACTCTTAACCTTCTTAAGCCAGGTGTGTGGCCGGGGTTCGGGGGTGTCTGGTCAAAGGCAGCGTTGACAGTGTGGGAAAGGTACGGGTGTCGTGGTCAGACATGCCTGTGGCCATGCTGGCCATTGCCTCACTGCGTGTCAGACTCTCAGGTTGTTTTCTGATGAGTAATATGGGAGGGGGTTCGCTGATCTACATCCAAAAAGTTTTTGTGAAATTTCAATGTCTGCAAAGTACCTAGCACAGCGCGTGGCATTTCCCGGGGACTCCGTAGCCGACGCTCCCCAAGCTGATTTCAGCGTGGAACCTCTTTTTTCCTCTCTGGACACCCTTTGCTAGACCCTGCCCTGTTCATTCGTGTTTACTCAGCAAACCCGAATTGAGCATTTACTACAGGCCAGGCCCTGTCCCATGCTCCTCGTCCTTCGGAATCAGGATAGCTTGTGGGCCAGGCGCAGGTGGGGCCAGGCTTCGTCAAAGGGGCTTTTGCCTCCAAGGCCTAGGTTCTAATTCCAGTTTTGCCTCGACTGCAGGGTAAACCTGTTGAACATTATTGGGCACCCTAAGGTCAGCATCGCACGCCCTCGTATTAAAGACAGGGAAGCTGGCCTGGCAGTACTTGAGTGTCACCCGTGTGAGCCAGGAGGTCACTGGAAGATTCTGGTCGGAGCACATGCCATTGTGTGGGCTTGGTCCCTAGTCGGGGAGTGTGCAAGAGGCAGCTGATCAATGATGCTCTCATCATTGATGTATCTTTCTCTCCCTCTTCCTTACTCTCTGAAATCAATAAAAAAATACTTAGAAAAATAACAACAGGGAAACTGAGGTCCCGTGAGGGACAGTATCTTGCTTAAATTTGTACAACCAATGAGTTGCAGACCTGGGACTGGAACCCGCTGTGTTCACTTTGCATTCTGTCTTTTGCTCTGCGGATCCCAATGCTCAGACCCCCCAGGCACCTTCATCTTGCAGGGGTGGAGCCGCAACAGTTGGACTTGGGTGACATCTGTCATCTTGTGGCTCCGATAAGGTTGTTAGGAGGCAGATATACCCCTCTCCAAACCAGCAAAAAGCACCGAACTGTGGAATCTGAGAATGCCACCTCTGGAAGGGGCTCTTAAGAGGTCTTTAAAATGCACCCTCCATTCTCCTTGCTGGGCTGTACATGACTCAGCCAGGTGGGAGAAGGTCTCTATCTTTCCAAGGTCTCCTGGGATGCAGATTATCACGTCTCCTGTGGTTTCCATTCTGGAGTCTTTGCTAGTGACTGTCACAGAGAAATACCTTTTGCCTTATCTGTGGCTTCTCTCCTCCGGTGGAGGTGAAGGACATGGGCCACCACTTTGCTCCGCTCACTTTCCTGTTGTTCTGGTCAGCCCAGGGAAATTCAGGACTTGGAGGGATGGCTCTACCGAGCCTGCCTTCCTTTGCCCTCCGTGACCCTTTGTTGGCAGGGTTGGGAGAGAGCTCCCTTTAAAGCCCTGAAATTGGAGCTGAACAGCTGTTCTCCGTCCCCCTTTCCCCCCTCTCTTTAACCGCTCTGGGGCCCAGGTGGAGGTGGGGGCAGGGCTTTGTCCCTGGCAGCACAGTCTCTGGCTCCTATGTTTTATCTTATTGATTAAAACAAATTTTTTTTGTTAATCCTCACCTGAGGATATATTTTTTTTCATCGATTTTTTTTTTTTTACAGAGTGAAAGGAAGAGAGGGTGAGTGGGAGGGAGGGAAGGGGGAAGGGGTAGAGACAGAGAGAGAGAGAGAGAGAGAGAGAGAGAGAGAGAGAGAGAGAGGGAAACGTCAATGTGGGAGAGACATATCGATCATCAGTCGGTTGCCATTCACACTGACTTGGGACCAGGGATTGAAGCCGTAACCCAGGTACATGCCCTTGACTGGGAATTGAACTTGTGACCCTAATGGGCCCACGCTTCAGCCACTGAGCAACACCAGCCAGGGCACCAACTCTCCTACGTTTTAATGCCAGCTTTGCTTTGACCTCTTCTGAAATGACAGTTCTTCTTCCCTTACTTTGGGGTTTTCCATTTAAATATCGGGGAGATTCTAATCATCTGTGTGACATGGTCCTGGAGCCTTCAGCTCGTAGCGGCTGGATCTTTGGAAACTTTCCCACTAAAACTGCAGTCCCTACCATCTGTGCCCACCCCTCCTGTCTCATACTGCAAGGCTCACGGAAGAGCAGGAGGATGGGCCTGGCTCCATGTGGTGTGGGCCAGCTCCTTGGCGGTGCTGAGAGTAGGCGGGCCCCCATGGGTGGGAACGCAACTTCCTTTGACCCAAACTTCATGCGAACAATAGACTTCAGAGGAGTCACCAGGGGCAGGAAATGGGAGCTGTGCTAAGGCTGGGTGACCCTCCTGGGGGATGGGATTGCATATCCGGCTGAAAGGAAGGACAGGGTGTTGGGATCGGGGCAAAGGGCACTGGGGAGGGGCTGATGACACATAGGGTGGGCCTCTCCTCTGAAGGGGGCTGTTGACTCACTGAAACCTGAGCTGCTTAGAGTCCACTATTTGGCGGAGCATTCTGCTTTGTGTCTTACTGAAAAGGCTTTGTGTGTGATAACCTGACAGCCTCCACTGCTGTCCAGCTCACTGCTGCCAGAGCCAGGTCTTCCCCTTCCCTTCAAGCCCCTTGAGATGTCTGCGTGAATCCTTCTGGCTGGAGTAAAGGCTACTTTTGTTTCTTCCTGGATGATCTCCATTTGGCGTTGAGCCTTGAGTAATAGCTGACTGGGGAGGCAATCTGTGCAGTGGGCAGAGCTCTGGGTGGGGAAGCAACAGGCTTGGATCAGCTGGACAACATAAAGGGATTTTTTTTTTTTTTTTTTTTTAGGCATGGGCAGAGCAAGAAGACACAAGACAGTCAGGGGGAGATTCCTGCTTGAAGCAGGTGGTGGAATGTTCTGGAGGCAGAGTCTCTTATCTTGCCTTTATCTTTGTGAGGGTAGAACAGACATTGTGAAAAGGTTAAGGAGGACTGGGAGAAAAAAGGATCAGACCACACTGAGTTGCTTTTGCTTTTCCTGAGTTCAGGTTGCCAGACTCTTACATGTCAGGTTTTGGGGGTCCTGAGAAGCTGTAGGAGTGACCACAGAATCACTCCACGGTCTGGGAGGAGGTGAGAGTGGCAAAATAACAAATGCCACCCTGATTTATTTCTTCAGTGTAGCAAGATGGGGATCCTGGAAAGGCTTCTTGTTGATCCCCCAAGTTTCAGGTCAGATATTTGAACAAAAAATATCTATGGAAACTTCAAAATGAAGTTGAGGTAACTAATAGCCACCACATGTTCACTCTATCAAGTCTTGGAAAATAGTATAGTTTGGATGGGGGACTGTTCAGTAAGAACTCTGATTGTAATGATTTTCTTAAGTGTGAGAGAAGTAAGGTGATCTGGCTGATACAGCAGTACGATGGATCTGTACCTGGTCGAAAGGTTACCCTGGGTACTGAACGGAGCTCACATCACCCTGGGGGAGGTCTCCAGCAATATGTCTCAGAGCTGTCTTCTCTCATCCTCTATAGATTCTGTGGGTGTTTAAGGCAGCAAGCAGGATTCTAAATAACCTTAATTGACTAGAGTGCAGAAATATGAAATTAAAAAACATTTTGCTTGTTAAAACTCATACATGCTCATTGTAGAAAACCTTTATTTGTTAAAGGAAAAAAAAAATGGTGCATACATAGTACCACAACTTAAGGATGGGCACAGTTAGTATTTTGGTATGGGTCTCTCCAGATTTGTGTTCATGCAAACTATATATTTTAAATAATTGCAATTATATTCCTTTCTTCCTACTGAATACTATACAGTGAGCAATATCCCATGCCATAAAAAATCACTTAAAGTCATAATTGTAAAGGTCTTCATAATATTACATTATATGAATACCTCTTAATTTTTTTAATTTATTTTTTAACACAAATCTGGCACAGACCAAGTGCATTCTCTTTTTTCTTTTTTCAGATAGTTGAAGAGAGAGGAGGAGAGAAATAGAAACATTAAGGATGAGAGAGAATCATTGATTGGCTCCCTTCTGTATGCCCCCCAACTGGGCATCAAGTCTAAACCCAGGCATGTGCCATGGCTAGGAAGCGAACTGTGACTTCCTGGTTCATAGGTCAATGCTCAACCTGGAGCCACACTTGGCCAGGGAGAATGCCCCTTAAGTTATTTAACTGTACCCTACTGTCCTTTTAAAAGTTATTTTCAACTTTCAGCCATTAAAAATTACTTGCTATCTAGCAATGTGAACACTTTCCTCAAGATGAAATCTAATAGGTTTAAGTGTAAAATCCTGCATTTAATTTCAGAACATTAATTATGTAAGTATAGAATAGGAACCATCAATTATGGTGAAAACATATTGGGCTTTCAGTACATCTCTTTTAATCTTTGGGAGGTAGGGTTCGTTTTTTTTGTTTGTTTTGTTTTTTAACCTTTGCTGTACAGAAGAGGAGAAAAGTTACACAGAGATTAATGCTTGGGTTGGAGTTTGAACCCAGGTCGATCTGAGTCTTCGCACTGCCCCATAAGCCCAATCTGTGCCTAGTGGTGTGGTAGGATTTGTGTCAGAAGAACCTTGAACCTTAATCCACTAAGCTCTGTGCTGCTGGGGCCACCTTGGGAGTCACCTCTGCTTTGGAGGGTGGATACACCCTGACGTGTTGAGAATGGAGCTTGCTGGTGGTGTGTCTTAGCAGAGGGCAGATGAGGGTTGGAACCTGTCCCGTCATCAGGGTGTGTCATTTCTCATTGCGGCAATAGTAAGTCAGCTCCATCTGCTCTAAGTCAGTTTCACTGCCGAGTACCACCTAGAACTACATAGAATTTCATTACCTGGAACTCATTAGGGATGCTTTGGATGTCTCTGCTCTGGGTGGGAAATTGGACCAGATGACATCTAGGTCATCCATGGGGTTCTGGGCCTTAGTTTCTCCACATGCAGCAAGTAGGGATTGTAGTAGGCAATGTGGGAGTTATTTTCCCACTTTGACATCCTGGGATTCCTGCTGGAGGCAAGGCTGAGAGTTATGGGGGTGGGATGGGGCAGGGTCCAGGCAGTTAGAGGTGATGGAAAGGGGAGATGTGGGAGTTACTGCCTGGCTCCTCATCATCTTTATACCAGCTGCATGAACAGGTGTTCGGGACAGGCTGCACCCCGAGGCAAAGGCAGGGAAAGATGGCTCCAGCATGGAGCAAAGACTCCAGACCTGTGCTGTCCAATAGAGATATGGCATAAGCCAGATATATAATTTTAAGTCACCTGGGGGTCACATTTAAGAAGTAAAGAAAGTGGTAAAATGAACTTTAATAATATGTTTTATTAAACTACTATGCCTAAAATATTTTAAACGTATAATCAATACTTTAAAACAATTGAGATAGTTTACCTTTTTTTCATACAAAGTGTTAGAAATCTAGCATATATTCTTTTACACTTTAATAGCACATCTCAATTTGAATTAGCCACTTTTCAAATGCTCAGCAGCCACAAGTAGCTAGTAGCTAAGTTTGGACAGGATAGCTTTGGAGCAAGTTATCTAGCTACAGTGTGTCTTATTTTCTCCTCTGCAAAATGGGCATGATAATATTAGTAGAACCAACCTCATGTGGTTAATGTGAAGATTAAATTGGTTATTCTATCTAATAAAAGAGTAATATGCAAATTGACCATACCACTGCCACTCCCACAAGCCACACCTACCAGCCAATCAGGAGTGGGTATGCAAATTAATCCTAATTAAGATGGCTGCAGCCACAGAGCAAGTAGGAGGGAGGCTTGGGTTTCCCCAGTGATGGAGGAAGCCAAGCTTTCCACACTGGCCAGCCAGGCCTCTGCCTAAGGCTACAAAGTTTCAATTACAGAAGATAAATAAATTCCAACAGAAATGGCTGCCACCATGGAGCAAGCAGAAGGCTTGGCTCTGCTCCAGGCTACAAAGTTTCAATTGTAGAAGATAAATAAATCCCAGATACCAGGGCCTCCACTTGGGTCGCTGAGGGTGTGGCCAGCCTACAAACTACCATAGGCCCTTCACGCAGGCTACCCATGCCCCAAGGGAACCCCCATCCTGATCCAGGACACCCTTCAGGCAAACCAGCTGGCTCCCACTCATGCACCAGGCCTTTATCCTTTCTAATAAAAGAGTAATATGCAGATTGACCATCACTCCAACACACAAGATGGCTGCCCTCATGTGGTCAAAGATCCTGCCCCCATGTGGACACAAGATGGCCACCGCAAGATGGCCAGGAGGAGAGGGCCATTGGGAGGAACCAGGCCTGCAAGGGAGGGCAATTGGAGGTGATCAAGCCTGCAGGGGAGGGCAGTTAGAGGTGACCAGGCTAGCAGAGGAGGGAAGTTGGGTGTGACCAAGCCTACAGGGAAGGGCAGTTGGGGGGACCCAGGCCTGCAGAAGAGAGCAGTTGGGGGGGACCAGGCCTGTAGGGGAGGGAAGTTAGGGGCAAACAGGCTGGCAGGGGAGCAGTTAGGTATCAGGCTGGCAGAGTAGTGGTTATGGGGTGATCAGCCTGGCAGGCAGAAGCAGTTAGGGGCAATCAGGAAGGCAGGCAGGTGAGCAGTTTGGAGCCAGCAGTCCTGGATTGTGAGAGGGATGTCTGACTGCCCACCGGGATCGGGCCTAAATGGGTAGTCAGACTTCCCTCAAGGGTTCCCAGAATGGGGAGGGTGCAGGCTGGGCTGAGGGACATCCCCTGCCCCCCATGCGTGAATTTTGTGCATCGAGCCTCTAGTTGTTTATAAAGTGCTTAGTTTTTTGCCTGGCAAATAGTAATCACTGTATACGTTTTTTTATCAAATAAATCACTTATAGATGGTCTTTAAACCCTGGAGAAGCTAGAACTTATAAAGAGAGGCTGGTGACGTGCTTGGGAAAATCCAGTCATAAAGTGATCCTGTGGTGTTACCGGTACACTGTGCCTGTGCCTGGGAGTTCTACATAATGGACTTGTCTCAGAGCAGATGGACCTGACCTGCTAACGCTGAGGGCCTTCTGGAAGTGAGAAATGACGCACACTGATGACCAGAGAGGCTCCAGTCCTTCAACAGGTGTGCGCCGAATATCTTTCTTCTTGGAGCTTGGAATTTTGCTGGGTGGCATGAAGAAAGCAAAAGTGTCCTCTGAAATGTTCCATCGTGTACTGAATGACCTCATGTTGGAATGGAGCAGAGGTCACTTCTGGTATTGGAAGGTTTAGGCAGCAGTGGTGCTGCTTGTGCAGGAGAAGTACCAGTGGCTTCTGATGCCCCACTCAGAACACTGCCAGCCCAGTGCTCTCGGCATCAGCCCCCTCCGCTTGCACCTGGCCTCAGCCAATCCATTGTGGTGTCAGAGCACCCACTGTGTGCCTGGACTGTGCCAGGTGCAGTGTGGGGAATGTGGAGGGAAGACCTGGTCCTTGTGATCCAGCAGGGGAGACAGACTGAAAGCATACACTGACACCCTGTAAGATGAAAGAAGGGCTAATTAGAAGCACAAACAAGGGGGTGCCTGGTAAAGACGACTCATTCTGATGCAGCTGGGAGGAGTCAGGGAAGATTTCACAGAGGAGGAGTCACTTGAGCAAGCATTGTGGGATGGATAGGTTTTTTTTTTTTTAATATATTTTATTGATTTTTTACAGAGGGGAAAGGAGAGGGATAGAGAGTCAGAAACAACGATGAGAGAGAAACATCGATCAGCTGTCTTCTGCACACCATCACCCCTTACTGGGCATGTGCCTGCAACCAAGGTGCATGCCCCTGACTGAAATCGAACCTGGGACCCTTCAGTCCACAGGCCGATGCTCTAGCCACTGAGCCAAACCAGCTAGGGCAGGGTTGTGTTTTTTTTTTTTTTTTACTTTCAAAATTTATAGTAACATTTTATTGTGTGGTTTTTAAATTTTTCTTTATTGATTTCGGGGAAGAATGGAGAGGAAGGGAGAGATGGAAACATCAGTGATGAGAGAGAATCATTGATTGGCTGCCTCCTGTTCGAGCCCACAACCCAGGCACATGTACTGACTGGGCATCAGTCCTTGACCTCCTGGTTCACAGGTCGATGCTCAACCACTGAGCTATGCTGGCTGGGCAGGGATGGGTAGGGCTTTGATTGCACGGTGTATACGTAAGAGAGGGACAGAGGAAGAGAGGGATAAATCTGGGAAGATAGAAAAAAATAGTGGTTTCAGGGCTATAGTCCAGGAGATAACTGGTCTTTATGGAAGAGATAGATTGAACCTGGGCCCTCTGGGTAGAATAAGGAGGACTTTTTAAAAATGTAATTTTAAATTTACATAGAGCAAAATTTACTCTGTAGTACACAGTTCTGTGGGATTAGACAAATACATATAGTTGGGTATTCACCACCACAGTCAAGAGGAGAACTTTTGTCTTCTCAAACATGCCCTCCTGTGCTTCCCCTCTAGGACCCCTCCCCCAAGCCCATCCCCGGACAACTCTGCACTCCTGTAATTGTGTCTTTTCAAGAATGCCAGATGGACTTCTACGGTATGTAGCTTTTGAGCCTGCTGCTTTCACTCAGCATAATGTTTCGAGATCCATTCAAGTTGTGTGTATCAAGAATTCATTCCTTTCTTTTGCTGAGTAGTAGTCCCCTGTGTGGGTGGGTGCACCAGTGTGTTCATCCATTCACCCATTAAAGGACTGTTGGGTTGTTTCTAGCCTTTGTCAAGTAAGAGTAAAACTACTGTCAACATTCATGTCCAGATTTTTGTGTGAACACAGGCCTTCATTTCTCTTGGAGTGGGAATATCTGGGAATGGTATTCCATATGGCACATGTGTGTTTAATATTTTAAGAAAACACCAAACTGTTCCTAAAGTATACCATTTTGCATTCCTACCAGTAAGGCATGAGCATCTCCAACAGCACTTGCTATATCAGGCTTCTTTTTGTTTTTGCCATTCTAATGGGTGTGTAGTGAAATCTCACGGTGGTTTTAATTTGCATTTCTTCACTGACGAATGATGTTGAACATCTTTTCAGGTGTTTGCCATTCATATAACATCTTTGGTAAAGTGTCAACCCAAATCTTTTGTCTTGAGTTCTTTAATACTTTGCATGTAAGTCAGATGTGTGATTTACACATTAAAAAAAAAAATTTGGAGAAAACTCATTTGGGGGGAAAATCTCCAAAAAAAGATGATGTGTGTGAGGGACTCTGAGAGTGAGGTTTAGAGTTTGGTGTCATAAGCCTTGACCTTTCTTCAAGGTGAAGTGGGGCTTGGATGAGGTGGGGGGGACGCACGTGGGGTCTAGATGTGGGGGAAACATCTAGAGACTGCCCTATGCAAAAGGTAGGAAGGAACAGGCCTTCATGGAAGGCCCTGGCTAAGTCTGTTCCTGGCTTAGCACTCGCCATAGGGCATGGTTTGCTGGGCATCTCCCTGTCTGGTTGGCTGTGCCTGGTCTATTCCGCATGGCTGGCTGGGTCAGGTTGGGCTGGTCCCATATGGAACAACAACTGCTTGTGCCCTGCCTGGGTATCAGCCATTTACATGGCCTTGTTTCCAAACTGGATGACCATGCCTTCTGGAATGGGAGGTGGGGCATTTGTCAGGCCTTCTGGGTCAGGGTGGGTCCACTGTGATGGTGACCTCTGTGGGTCTGAGGGCTTTGGGCCACTGGAACTTCTGGAGCAGTGGTTCTCAACCTTTCTAATGCCGCGACCCTTTAATACAGTTCCTCATGTGGTGGTGACCCCCAATCGTAAAATTATTTTCACTGCTACTTCATAAGTGTAATTTTGCTACTATTATGAATCGTAACGTAAATATCTGTGTTTTCTGATGGTCTTAGGCGGCCCTGCTAGCGGTTCTCAACCTTGCTGCTATTATTAACATCTTACACTCAAGTCCGTCAGGTTGAGAACCGCTAGCAGGGTCACCTAAGACCATCGGAGAACACAGATATTTACATTATGATTCATTAACAGTAGCAAAATTATACTTATGCAGTAGCAACGAAAATAATTTTATGGTTGGGGGTCACCACAACATGAGGAACTGTATTAAAGGGTCGCGGCATTAGAAAGGTTGAGAACCACCGATCCAGAGCATCTCATTCTTCATGTGTTTCTCTGTCTGAGCAGAGTGGCTCTGAGATGGAGGAACATTTCTATGAAAAATGACCAAGGGTAGGACGGGTGCTCCTTCTGCTCTTGTTCATGCTCAGTCCGTCCTGTCCACTCCTATGTCCTGGGCGCTGTGGCACTGTCCAGATGCTGGGTTCTTCATTCTTCCCTGGGACATGCCTTTTCCGGAGATGATTAAAGCCCAGAGGTGGAGTGTGGGCAGAGCTGCAGAGGGAGCCCTGCTTTCCTGGAGCTGCTAATGCTGCTTGCCCCGGACCCCTGCAGACTCCCAGGCCCCTTGATGCTCTGGGCACTGGAGGGCTGCTCCCCAGCACGGAGAGCCCCTGACTGGCTCCTCCCTCAGCAGGGTCTGCACTCAGAGCCCCACCTGGAGCGCCTTGTGCTGCGTGGGTGCCAGTTGTGGGTGCCCCCTCTAGTCCTGGCAGGCTGGGACATGGTCTTGTCTCTGTGGGTGAGCAACTGCTTAGACATATCCACCCCAGGTCTGGGAAACAAACATTTGGTGAGCAGTATGCTGTGTGTGCGTGTATGAGCTCTAGTTCTATCAATTTCCAGAGGGGTCGCCATTTGACAGGATTCAGTGGCAAGTCCTGTCAGGCAAAGGCTCACTTATCTATTTTGAGATCTGAATTTTCCTAGGACAGGTCTACTTAAAGTGAAGCACTTTCTTAAATTTTGCTTTATTTTAGATCCCTGAGGAGAAAAAACATGCAAGTCCTACTCTCCCCACCTTTGTTTTTGTTTGTTTGTTTATTTTAAATATATTTTTATTGATTTCAGAGAGGAAGGGAGAGGGAGAGAGAGAGATAGAAATGTCAATGATGAGAATCATTGACTGGCTGCCTCCTACACGGCCCCCACTGGGGATTGAGCCCACAATCTGGGCATGTTCTCCAGACTGGAATCGAACCTGGGACCCTTCAGTCCACATGCTGATGCTCTATCCACTGAGCCAAACCGGCTAGGGCTTGTTTTGTTTTGTAAATTAATAGCCTTTATTTTTTTTTTTTTGAGCAATTTTAGGTTTACAGAAAAACTAAGCAGAAAGTATAGATAGTTCCTTCCCTTCTCCCCTACTTGCTCCTATTATTAACATCTTACACTAAAGTCCATCAGAGTTCACTCTTTGTGTTGTTCATTCTGTGGGTGTTGAGAAATGTGTAATGGCATGTATCCGCCCTTACAGTGTCACACAGGGTAGTTTCCCTGCCTTCACATCCCCTGTGCACCACATGCTCATTCTCCTTTTCCTCAGTTCCCTGGATCTTTTCCCTGTCTCCAGTTTGTTTTTTCCAGAGTGTTACATGATTGCAGTCATCCAGTATGTACTCTTTTCAGATTGTTTTTCACTTACCAATATGCCTTCAAGGTCCCTCCAGGTCTTTTCGTGGCTTGATAGCTCATCCTGTTGTCACTGAATATTCTACTTATCCATCATCTCTCTTTGAAGTGGGGACTCTGAAATCCAGAGAAGGGAAGTGACCGGCCCAAGAGGCACCGTGAATTTGTGGCAAGGCTGAGGTGGAGGCTATTTTGCCTTCCTTTCAGAGCCTGTTCAGAGGGGTTGCTGTGACAGGCACCGTGCTGGGCCTGAAGCTTGTTTCATCACAGCTTCATCAGCCCCTTTGGTGTCTCCAGGGCAGGCCACAGGGTGGGGTGAGCGTGGAAGTCTGTGGACACCCACGTGCTGTGACCCACTTCCTGGATATGTTAGGGCTGGTCCCTCTGACACCCACATCCCGGCTGCTCAGAGGGAGTGGCTGGGGGGAGCTTCCCTAGTCCCAGCTTCTGGAGAGGTGATGGGTAGGATACTGGCCCTTCTGGGTGTGGAGCTGGGGAATGGATAGAGACTCTGCTACCCCAAGGGTTTAGGGCCTGTATCTACTCAAGAATCTTATCTCCCTCCTTTTCTCTTCATCTCTGAGCCACCCATGGCCCCTCCCTGTTGCGATACCTCCCACTGGCCTGCTTTCCTCTCCACCTATTTACTTATCTCTCTTGTTGCCCCTCATTCCTTCTGCCCTCTCTTCTCTACTGCTTCCCAGAGGTGATTGCTTCACACTGGTTCTTGCTCCCTCCACCATCCCTCCAATAACCACAGATGTTTGAGGAGAGCTTCTGAGAGCCAGCCTCTGTGCCTGTATGTGTGGGCATGCTTGAAGTCAATCCTCCAGACAGTCTCATGAGGCCCTGGCAGGGTAGCTCAGTTGGTTGGAGTGTTGTTGGTTTGATTCCTGATCAGGGCACATACTAGGTTGCTGGTTTGATTCCCAGTAGGGGTGAGTGTGAGAGGCAGCTGACCAATGTTTCTCTCTCTCTAAAAAAAAAAAAAAGAAAAGAAATAAAATAAGCATATTCTCAGGTGAGGATTATAAATAAATAAATAAAACTCACAAAAAGTTTAAAAAAAAAAGTTCCATGAGGAGGTAGCATTATTACCTCTTTACTATATTTGGGAGGACATAGGCTCAAAGAGTGGAGTAGCTTACCCAGGGACTCAGGCCTGAGTCTTTGCCCACAGCCCACTCCTGTCCAGGCCATACCTGCCCAGGTCTGCTCTCTGTGGCTGTGGTTCCAACACATCTTATACCGGCTAGGACTGTGGGCCCTTCTTTTGCTTTCTTTTCTGTCACCTTCTTCCCATTCTTGCTCTGTCAAGAAATAAGATGTGATGAATGCGTTCACACTAAGAGGTTAGAGAGGAGTAGTGGGTGGTGTGAGTGCTGTATGCACGTAATTTGCCTGTGTCTCACTTAACCCTTCATCTTTCTGCATGGCGGGTCTCCTCCTGTTTGACAGATGAGACAGGAGCTTTAGGGAGGTTAAATAAGTTACTGGGAAGAGACAGATTTAAATTCAGGATCTATTCTGAACCTTCTTTAAAAAAAAAATAATCCTCACCTGAGGATATATTTCTATTGATTTTTTAGGGAGGGAGAGAGAGAGAAACATCGATCAGCCATCTCCTGGCCATGCCCAATCAGAGATTGAGTCCACAACCATGTGGTGTACAGGATGATGCTCCAGCCCCCTGAGCCACCGACCGGGGCTGAACTTTCTTCACAGTGGACCAGGCTCCTGCCAAGCTTCCCCCAGCTTCTCGCAGAGCTTTACACCTGTTAGGAGAGGGGGAAGCATCGCTCAGAGTGAGGGTGGGTTCTCTGGTGGTGAGAACTCAGGCATTGTGACACCTAGGCTTGTGTGGTTTGTGACTTTTTGAGAATGGCCTTTTTCTGGCCTCCAGCAAGCCCTGGCCAGCCCTCTAAAGCCACACCGGGGTCAGTTTTTTCCAGCTGAGTACATGGCCCAGCCCAGCCCTGCCCAGCCCATTTCTCGGTTAGGCTGCTTTCTTCTCCTCCTTGCCCTCTCCTTCCTTCATCCTTTGCGACTGCCTGCCTCTGGCCTGGGAACTCTCTTGTCTCATTTCTTTTCATTTCTAGCAATAAATTGGCCATTTTTCTTTGTCTCCTGCATTCCGTTGTATGGATATATTGTACCACATTTTGTTTATCCATTCATTGTTGATGGGAAAGTGTTGTTTCCACCTTTTGGCTATCTTGGTGCCTTTAGACATGTCTCTCTCTCTTCAAAGACATTTTATTTAATACTAGAGGCCTGGTGTATGAAATTTGTGCACTGGAGGGGGGCATCCCTCAGCCCGGCCTGCACCATCTTGCGTTCTGGGACCCCTCACTCTTTACAGCTCGCCTGCTTGTGCTCCTTACCACTTGGCTTGCTGCTCTTTAGGGCGGCCATGGAGGTGGGAGAGGCTCCTGCCACTGCCGCTGCACTTGCCAGCCATGAGCCTGGCTTCTGGCTGAGCAGCACTCCCCCTGTGGGAGTGCACTGACCACCAGGAGATAGCTCCTGCATTGAGCGTCTGCTCCCTGGTGGTCAGTGCACTTCATTATGATCAGTTCTTCTGGTCATTCCACCCTAACGATTGCTTAGGCTTTTATTATATAGACTAGAGGCCCAGTGCACGAATTTGTGCACCAGTGCAGACCCTCAGCCTGGACTGCGTGATCAGGCTGGAGTCAACTCTCTGACATCCCCCGAGGGGTTCCAGATGGCAAGAAGGCACAGGCCTGCTGAGGGACCCCACCAGTGCACAATCAGGGCTGGGGAAAGACAGGAGAGGTAGGCCAGCCAGGGAGGGACCTCAGGAGTGATCCAGGGTGTGTATGCCCATCTCAGTCCCAATCAGCTGGAACCCAGCAGCAAGGTAACCTACAGGTCTGAACATCTGCCCCCTGGTGGTCAGTGATCGTAATAGTGATCAGTAGAGCTGCCTTAGCATATCATTAGCATACTAGAGGCCATAGGGCTTCCTGCGGTGGTCTCCACTCCCCGCCTGCTTCCCTCCCTTCTCCGCTGTCCCACTTGCTTGCTTCTTGGCCGCTTCCATCCCTTCTGCAGCACTTGGCTTCCTTCTATGCTATCTTCAGTCTTTGCTCTTTGGATATGCAAATTAACCGCCATCTTGGTTGGGTTAATTTGCTCCTGATTGGCTGATGGGTATAGTGGAGGTACGGTCAATTTATATGTTTCTCTTAGTTAGGATTAGGCTTTTATTATGTAGGATATATATGTGTGTGTATGTGTGTGTGTGTGTGTGTATATATATATTTAATATATTTTATTGATTTTTCACAGAGAGGGAGAGAGATAGAAAGTCAGAAACATCGATGAGAGAGAAACATCAATCAGCTGCCTCTTGCACACCTCCAACTGGGGATGTGCCCGCAGCCAAGGTACATGCCCTTGACCAGAATCGAACCCGGGACTCTTCAGTCCACAGGCTGACGCTCTATCCGGTTTCGGCTGTAGGATATATTTTGATTTATTACTTTTGAAGTCACGACCAGCAGAACATGGCTTATGCCTAGACACAGCTTATCTAACATATGTATTTTCTCCATAAGGCACATCACAGACTTTGTGCATTCAGGACACTAGACAGCACTTCAGCACTACACTTCGGACCATTGTAAACAGCAACATTAAGAACAAAAAACACAAAAGTGCGAAAGACATGGCATTAAGTAGATTGCAAAAAGGACACTTGTTTACCGTGTATGGGCTGAGACCAGGAGGCAGAGTGCGGCCTTGTTCAGCCAAACTCAGCTGAACGTGTGTGACTTACATTTCGGTTGCTCAGCACGTGTACATGTCTGCAAATGATTAGGAAGTCACTGCAAGTATTGATTTAGGGGTTACACATTTTAGTGAGTAGGCGAATTTGCATGTATGGATTCTGGATATTCTTTGAATAATAAGGGTCGATTGTATTTGGATCTTCACAGAGAACCTTAAACCCCTGTTGCCCACTAGTTTGATGGGGGTTGAAGGCAGACCGTGTCATACGTGACTTGGTACCCAATGCCTGGCATATAGTAGGTGCTCCGCATACAGCTTTGAATGAGTGAATGAATGAATGAATGAATGGAAGACTCAAAAGGCTAATGCGCTAATGATGAGGTGTGAGGCATGAAAATAAGCAGGGAGGAATTTTTTTTTTTGGGTCTGGGGAACCTGCTTATCCATGCTTATCAGTCACCTGCTCCTCTCCATCCTAGAAACCAACTCTCTCCTCATTGAGAGGCATCCAGATGCTGGTCATGGGGGTTGTAATTGTGCAGCAGCAAAGTACAGGGCTCAGGTTCAGTTCTAGTCCCTGTTTCCACCAGCTGTGGGGCCTTTTGGCAAGGCATGCCACCTGTAAGTTTGGAGGGCATTGTCTCCTCTGGAGATTTTCTTCATTTACACCAACCTTGGAAACCGCACACCTCCCAGCTGGGACCTCCCCCTGAGGCTGCGGGGCAGTGAGGTCTATGCTGAGAAAAGCCAGGAAGACTTTCGCATCCACAGAGAGAAATGCATCTAGCTCCCATGTGCTGGTCAGTCAGGGTCTGGCACCCCTCCCTATCACTTTTCACATCTCACTTAAATCCCACATGCTGTGGACTCAGACCACTCCCTCCTTTTGTCCACAAAACTATTTGTACAGCCATCAGAGCAACATTGTGGTGGGTGAGAGACCGTTTGCTGGGGAAGGAGCTGAGCTCATCCACTTAGAGATTTGGGGCTCGGGCACAGCCCTTCACCCCAGGAGCTCCGGTGTTGTGCATCTGAAACGGGGTGGTATTGATTACCTCAAGGTGATGTAGGGAGGACTAGAGGAGATGTTAGCCCAGTGCCAGGCACAGAGTGGGCCTTCAGAAATGGTAGCTACTAGCTTTAACATTAAAATTATTCTCTCTCTGATAAGCAGAATGTTTGTGTCCCTCAGTATCCTGGGTACCTCCCAATAGCTAGGCCTCCTTCCTATGATTGTCAGGCCTCCCAGGCTGTCCTGCAGAGCGGCAGGCACGAGGGGGAGGCATCCCTGAGTTGGGGAGGTGGGCTCTGTGCTCTGACCTGGCTCTGCCTTGAGGACGGGTTCTTCTCTCTGGCTCTGGGCCCCTGTCCTCTCTGTTCCTCCTCTACCTCCTGAGTTACAGCAAAGCGGCCAATCTCCTAGGAACCTTGGGGCATGCACTTTTTCCCTGCCCCTAAGACATCCCTGGCTGTACTTGACAAGGAATGCAGCGACTGGGAATGGAAGACAGACGATGCCTGAGGAGGCCTAATGAGGAGTCAAGGCAGCAGGTGTTGCAGTCCTGAGGCCTTTGTGGGTGAGGCCAGGGGACCTTTCAGGGCAGAGGCAAACCTTGGTGGAGCTGCGCGCCTGGTACCTGCTTCCGCTGGATGCCTCTTACACTTTGAGCACTGAGGTGTCTGTGTCTGTACCAGCCTCCCGCCTTCCATCTAAATCAGGGGTGGGAAATGTATGAGGCCCGAGAAATCACTTGGTCTGGCTCTGCCAAGCCATTAGGGGTGAGTCAATTAAATGTTTGACCAAATACAGCAGGCTAATTTTTTTTTAAAGCAGGCTAATTTTTAAGTTGATAATTTGGTATGGCCCGAGAATGATGTTATAAATATCCAAATGGCCTTTGGCAGAAAAAAGGTTCCCCATCCCTGGGCCTAAGCTCCTAAAGGCCTGAACCCATTTCTTCAGGGGTTAGTCGAGGAATAGGTACTTAAGAGATGGTGTTCTAAAAAAAATTTTTTTTGTTATTTTGCAAAATTTCAGCTTACTGGAGTATACTTGACATAAAATGATAGGGTATTTAAACTGTATATCTAGTATTTGATATATGCATACATTATTAAAGGAATTTCCCTAATCTAGTTAGTTACTATATATGTCACCTCAGGTATATTACATTTATAATTTTTTTTGGTTTTGTTGAGAACGTTCAAGTTCTATTTCCTTAGCAAATTTCAGTTATGCAATGTAGTGGTATCAACTGTAATACCATGTTTTACATTCTTAGAACTTATTCACCTTGTAGTTGAAAGTCTGTACCGTTCTACCAGCATTTCCCTATTCCCCTACTACCCTCAGTAGATGTTTACTGATGGACTGGTGTCAGGAATTACATAAGTACAGAGGCTCACCCGAAGGAGGAAAACTGTGTGACTGATCTTGGGGTTTAGGAGGTGGTGAGGAGACCAAGGGCCTGGAGGAGGACTGGGAATGAGTCGGGAAGAAGGCTGGGGTATCCTGTTCCTGATAGCCCCTCTTGTTCTTACTTAAGAAACGAGGTCAGGGCAGTGAAAGCTCAGAGATCACCCCACCATCAGGGAGCTTGCACTTCTGCTTCAGTTGGCCCAGTCTCCAGAGTCTAGTCCAATGGCAGTAGTCAGGATAATAATGGGAGGAGCAGTTTTTGTCTCTGCTCTGAAATGAATTGGATAGGGGAAGATCCATATTCCATTTGATGTAGATGTTCCGTAGCCACAGCTATATTAGATTGGGCAAAGCACCTAGGATTCAGACACATGACTCCTGGCCTTGATAACCAAGCCGTTTAGATAAGTCCACCTTTCTGAAGGAGGATTCCTGGTCCCGGGATTGAGACAGAGGGGCATACTCCTACTCTGAATTACATTAGCCACCACCCCGCCTTCTACATCTTTCTACCTCTGGGACAAATGTATTTCGAAGATCTGGATGGGTCTCCTGGAAGGAAACTTCAACTTTTCTTTTTCCATCAAGCTTCTCAATTATAGGAGCCACTGAGGTAAGGGAGGTAGCTCCTCCAGAGGGCCACAGGAGAGAAGCAGCAGACTGAAAGCTGAGGTGTCAGTGGGCAGGATTTCAGAGCCCCCCGTTCACGAGAATCCTGATGTGGCTGGAACCTTTACCCTTGATCCCAGAGCTCTTGGAATCAGTGAGAAGAGGAGCAGAGAGAACCATTTTTATCTTCATAATAGGAAGGGAGACTCAAGCTCTCTCCTAATTGTCTCTTTTCAACTTTCTAGATGACATTAGGCCAGTATTATAAACTTTCTAAGTATCACTGTCCATCACTTCCAGTTTGGGTTGAGGGAGCATAGGGAGGAGGTTATACTGTTACTAGAAGCTCAGTGCACAAAATTCATGCACTGGCAGGGTCCCTAGCAGCTGCCAGCTGCCAGCCAGTGCCTTCCTCCCTTCCGCCGGCTGGCCCGCCCCCTGGTTGAATTCCCAGACCAACTCCTGGTGGAGGGGACAATTTGCATACTATGCTTTTATTATATAGGAGGATATGTGTTGACCTCCAAGGAGTTAGAAACATTGTATTAAAGGAAATTAGTAGAGTTGTTCCTGGCCAAGGAAAGGGGATCAGTGGAAGAATCAATTTCTTAAGGATGACATCTACTACCTAAATTCTCAACACTGAGGCAGGAGTGGTGGGGGTGCTAATCTACGAGAAATGATTATGTCCTCAAGGAGCTCACAGTCCAGTGGGGAAACAGGTGAGCAAGGTGCAGTCACTTTTCCAGACCAGTGTCATGTGTTGAGTTGCACGTTGGAAGCTCCAGAGGCTGATGGGAGTTAGGTGAGGCCTAGAGATCACTGATGGCTGCGGAAGGCTCCTGAAGGAGGAGGTGAGCTTTGAAAGCAGCAGGTGGGTGTTGTAAGGACCCAGCCCCAGACCAGGCAGGGGACAGGACTTCAGGGTCTGAGGTCTGGTTTCGCCAGTTTCTTAGGAAAAATTATTTGCCATCATTGAGCCTCAGTTTCCCCATTTTCCCTTTTTGTCCTGGATGGGGTTTTGAGGAACTTGTTGTTCTCATTATTAGAAAGATTGGAATAAAAGCCTATCACCTCATGAATCTTCTGAAAATCCCTGAGTAACCAGCATCTGTGACAGAGTGAGTGTTGTTTGGGCCTAAAGTTTCGCACTGGATGGACTGTCTGGTAGCCTTTTGGGTGGATAGTGGGCAGAACAGGGTGGGGTAGTAGCCAGGCCCTGGGAGCCAAGTCAGGGATTATTTTTATTCCTCTGGTCATGGCACATGGCCCGGGCTTAATGATGCCATCTGTTCCCCAGTCCAGCCCCCCCTCCAGCTCTCAGTCTGGCAGGCCCCAAGGGTCACTGTGGAACACTTGGGGAAGGAGGAGAGGAGTGAGGATCCTTTTCTGGACTGATATTGGCTTATTCCCCGCCCCCCCCCCCCCCAACCCGCATTCTCCTAGCTGAGGGACAGAGGCTATATGGGAGGTTTGCCTAGTGAGGGAACTAGCTAGCTGCCAGGCCTGGCTGTGGGCGATAAGGGTGGGAGAGTCTAGACCAGGAGGTGGAGCAGGCCACACAGGGCTGGGAGCAACTCCATTTCGGTAATGAATCCCGTGGCCCAGGGCCTTGGGTGACCCGCTGCCCTGCTTTTGCTGGGACAGACCCAATCTTGGGGACACGGAGTTCAGGTCCTCCGGAAACCTCCCTCATGGGGCAGCGTCTGGCTCAAGTCTGTTCTCCCCAGATCTGGTGTTCTGCTGGGTTGCCCTGTGCTCAACTTCTGTAGGAACCCAGGATGTTCATTTCATCTGGTCTATCTAGCACATCTTGAGTGAAAACAGGCCTGGGGACCATAGCCTCTGGCTCTTAGTGGGGTTCACACAGAATCTCTCCTAACTTTCTGGCCTCTACAGCATGCTCCTCCACCTGGTGTGGGCTCTCCATCTGTGTTTAGTGTCAGGTCCTAGTAGAAAATCTAGGCTAAAGCCAGATCATGTGAAGCTTTAGATGTTAATAGTAACTAATTAACATCAACTAATATTGGGTAATAGAGCTTAAGATATATGAACCTATCAGATGCATTTAGGGCTTTAGATCTTCTTGTTGAGGCATTTAGTTGTAGCTTAGTAATGATTGTGAGGGTGGTATGGTGACGGAATAGCTCTAGTTGAGTACTGACTATCAGGCTCCAAGCAGGTTAACATGTCATCTTATTGACCATCATATGGAACATCTCTCCATGGCAGGTCAGTTCCCCAGCCTTCTCTGAGCAAAGTCACAGGTGAAAGTCTGCAGGTTATGTGGAGCAGTAGATAGGCAAGCTCCCTGGGGACATGGAGGGTGTGGGCAAGAGTGTGAGCCAGGTATTGCTAGGACAGAAGGAACCTTTGATCACAGTGGGAGCAAACCCTCATCTTAGTTTTATAAATGAGCAATCTGAGGCCCAGAGAAATGGAGGGATTGATCATGGTCACACAGTGCTTGTAGAACTGCAACCAAAACCAGTCTCTTGATTCCCAGACATCACACTTCCATTTTACAAGCCTCCAAAGTAAATCCCCCAGGGATTTACAGCAACTCATGCTCTCCCACTGGCGTGCCAATGTCCAGACATTTGTGGAGGTTTTCTTTTATTTTCTGACACTAAACACAGAACAAACAGTTCTTCCTCACTACCGAGAAATCATTATTTCACTAAGAACACTTCATATGTTTATCATTTTGTTCTCTAGCATTGTGTGGCGTGCTTGGGCTTACTAGGAAAAATATAACCATCCCTGTCCCTGTGGTGCCTGAAGTGTGGTGAAGGAGACCAATCTTTCTCGGGATGACGGCTAGAATGCCAGAAGCCCAGACCTCTGTGTTGGAGCACATAAGAGGGTGCCTAATCCAGGCTCATCCACACCCCCCACCCCAGGAAGTGACATTTTGGCCAGGCCTTAATCAGGTGAAAGAAAGGATTGGTGAGAAAAATCGCAGGTAGCACTTCCAGGTGTGGAGAAAGAGCTTAGCATGTTGAGGGTATCATTTAGGTAATTGAGTTTGGAAGTGGGGGATGGGTGCAAAGAAGGAAGTCAAGAGGATGTTGCAGATGGATGAAAGGTATGGCAGAAGAGCAGGAATCTGTTGATGAAGGACCTTCTAAAGTCCCATTACAGAGTATATAATCTTATCTGACATCATGGGGAAGCTATTGGAAGATTTTAAACAGTAGAGGAAATCACATGATCAGATTTGTATTGTAGAAAAGTCATTCCAGTTCTGCCCATTGTGGCTCAGTTGGGTGGGCTTTGTCCCATGTACCAAAGGGTTGCCAGTTCAATTCCCATTCTGGGCACATGCTAGGTTTCAGGCTTCATCCCAAGTGGGGTTGTGGAGGAGACAGCCAATGGATGTCAGTCTCTCACATCAATATTTATTTCTCTTCCTCTCCCTTCCTGTCTCTCTAAAGTCAGTAAAAAACATTTCCTCTTTAAAAAAGAGAGAGAAAAATCATTCCAGCTACAGTGAATAGACCTTAGAGACTGGGTGGAGTGGGCATAGTTATCCAGGTAAGCATTGGTGGAAGCTTTGGATTAAGACTGAGATAGAAAGAAAAGTAGGTTCAATAAGACATTTAGGAGAAAGAAAGACAGGTTGTGATCATTGCTTATGGGAGGTAAGAGGAAAAAGTCAAAATACACTCCTAGGTTTTTGGTCTCTAGATGGATGACGGTGTCATTTCCTGGGAGAGGATGAGGTACAGGACTCAGTGGCAAACTACAAATTTGATTTTGGACACGTTGAGATTGAAGGAACTTTGGGGATGTCTGATTTGAGCTGCCTGGGAGGCATTTGCTAATTAGGCCTAAACCCAGAAAGGACATACAGATTTGGGAATCAAAAACATGTAGTGACCCCCCGTGGGGTATGTATAGGGCTTAAAACAAAGAGGTCAGGTCAGAACCGTAATGAAAACATTTGTAGAATGGGTCTGGTGAAGTGTGAAGCCAAGGAGAGGATAGGAAGAGTGAATACAGCGAGTTAGACAACTGGAGAATGGTCTTGGGTTTTCCACATATTTTGAGAATCAGCTTAAGTTTTGTGAAATCTTGTGGGATTTTAATAAAAACTTAATTGAATTTATGATTTATTTGTAGAGATTGAATATCTTTACATTTCTCCGATTATGAACATACAATTTCCTCTTCAATTACTTAGGTGTTTTGTCTTTCAAGTAGTTATGATTTTCTCTAGGAAGGTCTCATCCATTCTTAGATTTAACACTAGATAACTTACGGTTTTGCTTTCTAAGTGGAGTATTTTTAAATATATTGTCCAATACTTATTTCTGGTATAAAAGAATGTAATTGAGTCCTGGCGGGGTGGCTCAGTGGTTTGGAGCATCGTCCCATAAATCCCAAAGTTGCAGTTTCACTTCCCAATCAGGGCACATACCTAGGTTGTGGGTTTGATCCCTGCAAACTGGAAGCAACCAATTGATGTTTCTTACATAAATGTTTTTCTCTCTATCCCCCTTCCTCTCTCTGAAATCAATAAACATATCCTCAGGTGAGGATTAAAAATAAAAGAATGTAATTGAGTTTGCTTGCTGAATTCTCTTAGAAGTTGTTGTTTTATCCTCTTAGCTGTTTTAATAATTTGATTGTCTTTCTTTTTTGACCACCACATAGGAGAGCACCAGAGGCTGAGGAGGGCAAGGGGGAGGAAGCCTCAGTGCTTCATCTCACTTGAGGCCCACACCCTCCCATTGGTTGTCCTTTTGGGGTTTATGGAGGCTTCATTACTTAAGCATGATTGGTTAAATCCTTTACCATACATTGGCCATAGGCAATTGATCAATCTTCAGCTTCTCTCTCCTCCCCAGAGGTGAGGGTGAGGGGACACTGAAAGTTCTAACTTTGTAGTCACATGGTCACATGGTTGGTTCTCCTGATCACCAGCCCCCATCCACAGGTGCTTTCCAAAAGTCACCTCTTTCACATAGCAAGACTCCTCCATCACTTAGGAAATTCCAAGTGTTGTGGGAACTTTTGCCAGAAAGCTGGACAAAGACCAAATATATAATTCTTATTATAAATCATAATATCAGAGTAGGTTTTGTGAAGATATGTTTTGGTGAGTTAAAGAAGTTCCTTTTGTTTCTAGTAGTTTGCTCAGAGATTTTATTGTAAAACTAGAGGCCTGGTGCATGAAATTCGTGCACGGGGGGTGGGGGGGGGATGTCCCTTAGCCCAGCCTGCACCCTCTCCAATCTGGGACCCCTTGAGGGCAGTCAGACATCCTTCTCACAATCCAGGACTGCTGGCTCCAAACTACTCACCTGCCTACCTCCCTGATTGCCCCTAACCGCTTCTGCCTGCCAGCCTGATCACCCGCTAACCACTACCCTGCCAGCCTAATTGATGTCTAACTGCTCCTTGCCAGCTTGTTTGCCCCCAACTTCCCTCCTCTGCTGGCCTGGTCACCCCTAACTGCCCTCCCCTGCAGGCTTGATTGCTCCCAACTGCCCTCCCTTGCAGGGCCTGGAACCTCCCAACGGTCCTCCCCTGCTGGCCATCTTGTGGTGGCCATCTTGTGTCCACATGAGGGCAGGATCTTTGACCACATGGGGGCAGTCCTCTTGTGTGTTGGAGTGATGGTCAATCTGCAAATTATTCTTTTATTAGATTGGATAGAGGCCTGGTGCATGGGTGGGGGCCAGCTGGTTTGCCCTGAAGAGTGTCCCAGATCAGGGTGGGGGTTCCCTTGGAGCATGGGGCAGCCTGGGCGAGGGGCCTATGGAGGTTTTCAGGCCTGCCACACACCCCAGTGACCCACGCGGAGGCCCTGGGATCTGGGATTAATTTGTTTCTACAATTGAAACTTTGTAGCCTAGAGTGAAGGCCTAGGCCATCAACGGCAGGTGGAAAGCTTGGCTTCTCCGTTGCCAGGGAAATCCAAGCCTCTGTTCTCTCCAGCTCTGTGGCTGCCGCCATTTCTGTATCTTTTATAATTGAAACTTTGTAGCATTGAGTGGAGGCTTAGGCCAGTAATGGCAGGCGGAAAGCTTGGCTTCCTTTTTTGCCAGGGAAACCCAACCCTTCCTCCTGCTCTCAGTGGCAGCAGCCATCTTGGTTGGGGTTTATTTGCATAATCCGCTCCTCATTGGATGGTGGGCGTGGCTTGTGGGTGTAGCAAAGGCACAATCAAATTTGCATATTACTCTTTTATTAGATAGTATAAAAGATGCATGAAATTTGTGCAAGAGTAGGCCTTCCTTATCCCTGTTGCTGGCACTGGCTTCCCTCACAGCCCTGGCTTCGTCCAGAAGGATATCCAGTCTAATAGCATATTATGCTTTTATTATTATAGATTATTATAGACTAGAAGCCTGGTGCACGAAATTCGTGTGTGGGGGATGTGGGTGTCCCTCAACCCAGCCTTTACCCTCTGCAATCTGGGACATCCCTTTCACAATCCAGGACTGCTGGCTCCCAACCGCTCGCCTGCCTGCCTGTCTGCCTGATTGCCCCTAGCCACTTCTGCCTGCCAGCCTGATCACCCCCTAACCACTCCCCTGCCAGCCTGATCGATGCCTAACTGCTCCCCTGCCGGTCTGATTGCCCCTAACTGCCCTCCCTTGCCAGCCTGGTTGCCCCCAACTGCCCTCCCCTGCTGATCTGGTCACCCTTAACTGTCCTCCCCTGCCGGCCTGGTCCCACCAATTGCCCTCTTCTGCAGACCTGGTCACCCCTAACTGCCCTTCCCTGCTAGCCTGATCGCTCACAGCTGCCCTCCCTTGCAGGCCTGATCCCTCCCAACTGTCCTCCCTTGCAGGCCTAGTCTCTCCCACTGCCCTCCCCTGCCAGCCATCTTGTGGCAGCCACCTTGTGTCCACATAGGGGTGGCCATCTTGTGTGTTGGAGTGATGGTCAATTTGCATATTACATCTTTATTATGTAGGATGGATCTTGCACTGTATCAGATTTTACCAAATGCAGCTTCTGAATTTATGGGTTAGAAACATGGTTTTTCTGTGCATGCATGAGTGCGTGTGTGCATGTGTGTGTATTGTGTGACCAGACTTAGTTGTCATTATTGTAGTTATTGTTTTATACAGTTAATATTGTTTAGATTCACTCTTATTTTTACCAACTACTTTGCTCACCACTCTCTCATGTATAATGTCTTTTATTTTCATATCAATTCCTTTTTGTTTTTTTAAAGACTTCATTTACTGTTGTTGTTTTCAGTAAGGGTCTTTTAGTACTAAATTCTCTTTATCTGAAAATAATGTTCACATTTGAGCAATATTTTGGTTGGGTTTTTAATTCTAGGTTGACATATGATGTCACTCATGTGAGATATAAAACAGAAAGCAACATACAAACAAAACAAAACAAAATAACTATTGACACAAACAACAGTATGGCGGTTACCAGAGGAGAAAGGGGGTCAAATATATTATTACGGAAGGAAATTGATGTATTATAGAATTGTACATCTGAAACTTATATAACCTTACTACCAATATCACATGGATAAATTTAATAAAAAGAAACAATTCCAGGTTGACAGTTATTTTTTTCTCAAAAATTTGGAAATGTTATTTTGAGTCTTCTAGTGTACTGTTGAGAAATTCATGATCAGTGTACACAATCAATATAATAGTTCCTGTCACCCCAATTAACTTAAAGTATACCTGTAATATGTCTTTATTATATATGAATTTATTCTAGTTAGGATTCAGTATGGTTCCTGAATTGGAGAATTCATGTATTTCATTAATTCTGGGCAATTTCCTATCATTATTACTTCAAATATTGTTTTACTTCATTTTCTATATTCTTTCGTTCTGGAATGCTAATTGGATGTTTGTTGAACTGCATTTTTATTCTTGCTTTTTATAATCATTTACAAATAATACATCTCTGGATAATGTCTTTAGATCTATTTTCCAGGTTGTTAATTTTTCCTGTTGACTTGTTATATGATTTTGGGCAAGTCTTTAGGCATTCCTGGGCCTTAGTGTCCTCATCTGCAAGTTGAGGGGATTGGTTTAGGCTTCCCCTAGGGTTCTGCTTTAAATGTCAACCTCTTTCTAACTTCAGGTCTGGGCCAGCAGTCTAAGTTCTTTGGAACCTCCACTCTCTCCCAGGGTATGCTCCCCTCTCCCACTCCCTCTCATGCACATTGTGCCCCCCCCTTTCCTTCACTGGATGGTGACCACACCGACCCTCATACCTATCTCTCTGTGACGGAATGTTCGTCTAACATGTCTGGGTTGGGGGTGAGAGACTTCAAGCATGATGAATGCTCTGGGAAGGTCTTATTTGTAGGATCCTGGATGGAAGTGGCTTGGAACTCAGGTCTTTAGACTCCTACCCCTCGGTTTGGGCTGCTGGGTTACGCTGGTCCTCATAGCTAATAGGGGAGGAAGAAAGGGGTGATCTATGTGATGGGGAGAGACCCTTCTTTGCAGATGTGCTCAGTGGCTGGGGGCTCAGGGAGGGCCATGGGAGGTAAATGGTACCCACCTGACACTCATAATCTCAAAACTGCCTTAAGATTACTAGTATGTCCTGCTCCTTCCCAAATCCCTTAGAACTGTGTCCAGAAATGTATAGCTTGGTGCCAAGGTCACTGAATTTGTCTTATGCTGATGGCAAGGGCAGCGTTGTGCTGTCAGCTTCTGGTGGCACCAGCAAGGCAACTTGCCAGAACCCCAACATGTGAGAATCCACCAGGGCCAACAGCTTTCTTTAAAAACAGCCAGGCTTGGCTGGTGTGGCTAAATGGTTAGGGTGTTAACTAATGCACTGAAGGACTGAGGGCTTGATTCCCAGGCAGAGGTACGTACCTGGGTTGCAGGTTTGATTCGATGGCCATGTCGGGGCACGTGCAGGAGGCAACTAGTTGATGTGTCTTCCTCATATTGATGTTTCTCTCTCGGTCCTCCTCTCACCCTCCCTCCCTCCCATCTTCTCTAAAAATCAATGGAAAAAAGTATCCCTGGGTGGGGATTAACCAAAAATAAAAAATAAAAACAGACCAAGCTGGGATGTCACAGAGATCGGTGAGCTGCATTTTATTTCACGTACTTTTAAATTTAAAGTTTTAAGTGTGGTAAAACACAAAGTTTTTCACATTAACCGTTTTTAAGTGTATAGCTCAGTGGTATTAAAGGTGTATTCACATTGTTGTGCAGCAGATCTCCAGAACGTTTTAATCTTGTAAAACTGAAGCTTTATACCCATTAACACTAACTCTCCTTTCCTCCAAGTAGCAACCACCATGCTACTTTCTGTCTCTATGGATTTGACTACTCTAGATACTCCATGTAAGTGGACTTGTGTTTGTCTTTTTGTGGTTGACTTATTTCACTTAGCATGATGTCCTCAAGGTTCATCCGTGTTGTGGCATGTGACAGAATTTTCTTCTTCTTTAAGGCTGAATATATCCCATTGTATGTATATGTCATATTTTGTTCATCCCTTGTCCATCTGTGGATACTTGGATTGCTTCCACCTCTTCAGTATTGTAAAGAATGCTGCTATAAACATGAGTGTACAAATCTCTCTTCAGGACCCTGCTTTCAGTTCTTTTGGATATGTATACCTAGAAGAGGGATTGCTGGATCACATGACAATTCTGTTTTTAATTTTTAAAAAAATATATATTTTATTGATTTTTTACAGAGCAGAAGGGAGAAGGATAGAAAGTCAGAACATCGATGAGAGACATCGATCAGCTGCCTCTTGCACGCCCCCTACTGGGGATGTGCCCGCAGCCAAGGTACATGCCCTTGCCGGAATCGAACCCGGGACCCTTCAGTCCGCAGTCCAACGCTCTATCCACTGAGCCAAACCGGTCTCGGCCTGTTTTTAATTTTTTGATGACCCTCCAAATTGCCTCCCACAGGCTGTACCATTTTATATTCCTGTCAGCAGCACACAGTGTTTTGTTTTTAAATATATTTTTATTGATTTCAGAGAGAAAGGAAGAGGGAGAGAGAGAGAGAGAGAAACATCAGTGATGGGAGAGAATCATTGATTGGTTGCCTCCTGCACCCACCTCCCTTCTCCCCACCGGGGCTCGAGCCCGCAGCCCAGGCATGTCCCCTCACCGGGAATCAAACTGTAATCTCCCTGTTCATAGGTCAGCATTCGGCCCCTGAGCCACACCGGCTGGGCAGCCCACAGTGTTTTTCTTCCTTTTTGTCCATTATTGATTTAATGCCAGACCATCCTTGTCTCCTACTTCCCAGCCCGGTCTGGGTTCTCGGAGCTGCGGTTCGAGTGCCCAGGTCATTGTGCTCATTAGACAGGTAGGAAGCTGAGGTCTACAGAGGGGAGATGACCTGCCCTGATCCCAGGCCTCTGATCCTCCTAGACCTTTCATTTTACTCTGTCTCCTCGAATCCCTGTCCTTTTCCCTCCAAGTTCCTGTGCAGCGAGTGGCCAAGTCCAACCGGTTGTGGACTTGGCACTCCCTGGGAACCCCGTCCCATGGCCCACCTCATTCTTCCACCAATGCTATGGTTTCTGCCCAAACAGGACCAACAGGTGCTCCTCCAAGCGGAGCCTTGGAGGGCAAGGCCGGCACCATTACCTCCAACGAGTGGAGCTCTCCTAACTCCCCCGAGGGGAGCAACGTCTCTGGGGGCAGTCAGGCGTTGGACAAGCCCATCGACAATGACGCGGAGGGTGTTTGGAGCCCGGACATCGAGCAGAGCTTCCAGGAGGCCCTGGCCATCTACCCGCCCTGCGGCCGGCGCAAGATCATTCTGTCGGACGAGGGCAAGATGTATGGTAAGGACCCTGTTGGGCGGGGCAGCAGGCCTCTGACCTCATGCTCCAGCTCTGGACATAGAATCTAGGCAAGGGGTGAGGCGCAGCAACCTTGGGGTGCCCTCCAAGTGAGGGAAGGGGATGATCTCTTGGGGCTTCTAACAGGTGGATACTGAGCTGGGTTCTCAAGGGATGGGAGGGCTTCTGAGGAGAAGAAGCCTTTGAGTGTGTGAGGAGCTGGGGTAGTGGAAGACTTGGGAAAGGAGTAAAATACTGGAAAAGTCCCACAAGCTGCCGCTCAGGCAAACGCCTGATCTCCCAGCTCCCCACCTTGACTGTGAAGGGTGGTCACGGAGGTGGTTCCTGGGCTCATTCCCTCCTTCATGAGCCTTCTGTGTTCCAGGCGTGGTGGGCAGATCTAGTCCCTGCTCATAGTCTGGTGGGTGCAGCGTGGCCACACATGTAGCTGACGACAAGGCAGTCCAGGTGGCTCAGGCGGGAGTCCAGCAGAGTGCTGCAGACCTTCCTCGGGAAGGCGCTCCGGCTGGGACGCATCTGGGAAGGCTCGGTCTCCCTGAGCGCCTGAGGATGCAGAACTCAGATATAGAAACTCTGTCCAGCAGCCACATGGGATTGATTTTGGGTGAAAGAATGGGTATTTGGGAAAGTAAAACAACTGAGCAGCTGTTAGAAGGCCCAAGTCAGACTTTCATTCCCATTGAAAGCACCCCGGACCCTCAGCTTGAAGTGCCGGTCTTGAAGCACTGGAGCTGACAGGCCAAAGCCCCTGAGAATGGAGGAATCCACCCTGGCTTCCGACAAGCTGGTTCTAGGGTTTCCATTCAAGTTCTCCCTCCTCAGCACAGATCCTTTGTCAGCTCGTGGGGCTGTGTTAGTCTCCAAGGGGTGCTGTAAGAAATTACCACAAATGAGGTGGCTTAAAACAACGTTCAGGAGGCCAGACGTGTAATATCCAGGTGTCCTTGGATGGGTTCCTTTTGAGGGGCTGAGGGAGAATGTGCTCCATGCTTCTCTCCTGGCTTCTGGTGCTTGCTGGCAATCCTTGCTGCTCCTTGGCTGTTATAGCTGCATCACTCCCACCTCTGACTCGGTTGTCACATGGCCGTGCTCCTTCTGTGTATGTCTCTGTGTCTTCTCATATTCTTATAAGGGCACCAGTCCTTGGCCGGGGCCCCACCCTAATCCAGTATGACCTCATCTCAACTAATTACATCTGTGAAGACCCTGTTTCCTAATAAGGTCACATTCTGAGGTTCTCAGTGGACAAGAATTTTGTGGGGACACTATTCAACTTAATTCAACTGACTAAACTCAAATCTGGTTGTTTACTGGCCCAGGGAGTCCTGGGAGCTCTCACAGCCCCTTCTACTCTATGTTTTAACCTTCCCTGCAAGGCCAAGTTGAGGGGACATGCAGATACAGAAACCTTTTTTTTGCTTGTTGGGAAGCAAGCTCCTTTTGAGCTGGACTCTAGGTCTGCTCCTCAGTCACCAGTAATCTGTTCATGTCTCCTTATCATGGCTATGCTTGGTTCCCAGTCTCTCTCACTTTTGTGGGCACCCAGGCCCTGGGTCAGCCCCTGTACCACTCCTACTCTAACCATTTCCTCTTCCGATTGTTGCTTCTGACTTTTGTCCTCCGTGGAAGTTTCATGGAGGTGAGGGCTGATATGTATGGAGCACATGTTGGGTGCCACTTGTAGGATAGGGTGCTTTCCATGGAGCTGGTGAGAAACGGAGGCTCTGGGACCTTTTCACTCCTTTGGCAGAGAGTGGGATGGTATTGATCATGAGCTGAGGTGAGAAAGGGTAATGGGTGGGTGTGGGGGGAGTGTAGTTTAGCTGGAGAGCTCTCAGGGTCCCTGGTTGGAAAGCCATGACTTGTGCACAGGTCTGCTCGCAGGCTGTCTTTGTGCTTTAAAGGGACAGATTGTTTGGCACACAAGTGTGCAAGAAGCATTCAGCAAAGGGAACAAGCTGAGGTTGCTTGCGGATCTCTGGGAAGGCCCATGGAGGTAGTGGAATGTGGCAGAATCAGCAGACGCTTATTTATTTGAGTGCTATGGTGCACCAGACTCTGGGTGCTGAGCTGTTTGTGTGTGCAGCAAAAAGTATATAATATTTGCCTTTTTAACCATTAGTGTGCAGTTCAGTGGCATGAAGTATATTCCCATTGTTGTGGGGCAACCATCACCACCGCCTACCTCCAGAACTTTATTATCATCCCCCTGAACCTCTGTACCCATTAAATACTAACTCCTCACTCACCACGTCTCCCAGCCCTGGCAGCCCGCCACTCACTCTCCTTTCTTTCTCTGTGGCTATGACTGCTTTAGGTGCCTCATAGAGGAGGAATCATACACTGCTTGTCTTTTTGTGTCTGGCTTGTTTTACCAACATTCCATTGTATGGATAGACCATGTTTAGTTTATCTGTTCATCTGTTGATGGGTATTTGGGTGGACCTCAGTTTTATTTAGTTGTTCTTGGTAGATATTTCTGTTCTCGCTTTACCTATAAAAGAATTGGGGTAAGAGACTTTACACTCAGTTGCCAGATGATGGTGACTGGGCCAAAGGTTTAGTCAAGTCTAAGTGTGTGGACTTCAGACAGGCCTCGGGTTGGGATTGTTTGGCAGGAGGAGAGCTGTTGGGAAGGCGGTGGAGCAGGATGAAAAGGGTGTTTGGCAAACTGTCCTGGCCATGTTGATGTCCCTTATGCAGAAAGACCAGGAGGCCACAGGGTGGGGGGATGGCACAGAGACTAACCTGAGAGGAGGAGAGAGCCCAGGAGCCCCGTGATTACACTGACAGGAGCACTCAGTGGCCTCTAATATCAGTTATCCCTTTGATGTTTTCAAGGGAAGGAGATGGTAATCTTTGCTTGCAGATGCAGAGAGAAGGTCAGAGAGGCCAGAGTTTATCCCAGAGTCTCTCAGGCAGTAAGCAAAAGAGCAGGGGCTAGAACCCAGTTCTCCTGCCTCCTCATATAGTGCTCCCCTATTGCCCTGACTGGCCTTTGTGAGCTGTGCAAAGCCTCCCACCTGCTCCTTCCCGTCTTCTCCCTGCCTAGCTTTCTGCTTAGCCCAGCCCCAGGTGGGTCAGGGCATGGGCTGGAGGCTGCTGGGCAGTGTTGCTGACTCACCCAGCACCCACGGCACCTGTCCTACGTGAGTACAGATCCTGCTGGAGTCCAGACGCGGGCTTATCCTCTTCTCTTCTTACCTGGCATGAGGTCTGGGCCACAGAAGGGCTGCGCAGGAAGTTGGTGGAGGGGGGCTCTCGGCAGGTGCTCCCGTCCATCTGGGAGGTATATATAGCTCTGAGCTCAGGCCCAGTGTGTGGGATGGACCCCAGGGAGGCAGAGGAAGAGGGCCAAGTTGACATAGACACATCTCACTGAGGCTGCTCTCCTCCGTCTTCTCATCTCCCTTCGGGGACCATCCTCCTCGACTCAAGCCCTGAGAGCCCTGGTCTTTACACTCCCCCACATCTAGAGGCCATCTACTTTTTTCCAGGTGGTGACCCAGTGGGGCACAGGGTGGGAGCTGGGAATAAGCAGCAGGAAGAAGGCTTGGCTGAAGGACAAACCACCTCTAGAGTGCTCAGAGGAAGATTCTAGACCTGCCGACTCTGAGGACAGGAGTAGGCCTGCTCTCAGCCCTGGTCCCGCATGCCCAGAGAAGCACACTGTCAACGGCCAGGCAGACATGCAGATGCCATGCACGGCCGCGGGACAGATTAACGCCTGTTATTTCTGAGCCCAGCCTCCCACACTTTTGGACCGGCTTCCAGGCCAGGGCTGCTAGCCCTCTTCTGCTCACGCTGCTTTCATTTTTGCCCTGTCACTGTGTAACCCTTGCCCTGGCACTGACACACGCTGATCATTCTGACCGCCAAGAGCCAGGCCTTGGCCTCTGGCCCCATGGGCAGGTGTGGGAAGGTGAGCACGGGGCAGCTTCTCTCCTCCTCCAGTCTGCCCTCGCACTCTGCCTTTCCCTCTCCAACAGCTCTGTCCTGGCCCTGCTGTCTTGATTTCTCCCTCCTGCTTGCCAGAGCCTGTGGCTGGCTCTGTCTTCCTCTGTGCGTTCCTTTTTGCACCCCCCATGCCTCTCGCCCTCCTGGCGGTTGCTCTTAAATCTTTCTGCCTCTTTTCTCTCTGTGTGTGTCTCTCTGCTTCTCTTCTCCTTGCTTTCTCTTCTGTCTGACCAGGTGCCTGTGGCCTAGACTGCCCATTCCTGTTAGCAGTCGGTCAGTTCTTAACACGTGCCCACTACTCTGAACCAGGCTGGACTGAGGTCTGTGGTCTAAACAGTTTCATGGTTTAAGGGGAGAGGCAGGAGAAACATCTTTGGAAAGTAAATTAATGACACTTACATTGCACACAGCCATTAAACCAAAGGGAATTTTAATGGAAGGAAGTGGCACTTGAGCTGGTAGAGGAGGGAGGTGTGTGCTCAGACAGAAGGGAATGAGCACTGGCCCAGAGGTGGGACTTTGCATGGTGATTTGGGGAGAGCTGGACAAAGCACTGTGATAACGGACTGCCAGAGGTGAAGGGAATCCTCATTTTGGGTTGTTACACAGCTAATGAGAGGTAGAGCGGGGCCTGGACCCAATTGGGGCCCTTGTCATGGAGATAAAAGACATGGGTCCAGGGAGCCGCAGACGAGCTTCTCCCCTACCCACCTCCTCCCCACGTTCCTTGAATCCTTCCCTGCCCTTTGCTTGGTCACCCTAGGTTTCCAGCTCCTTCCATGCTCTCCTTTCTGGCTTAGAACCTGGATCTGTGCTTCTGGAGGCCTGATGACGTGAGCCTGGCTTTCAGTTTGCTCCCTGTTCCAGTAGCCAGTGTGACTGTGGGCAGGGTGTTCTCAGCATCGTTTCCTCATTTGTAAAATGGGGATGATAGTGGTACTACCTTTTGGGGGCTATGTTTGTTTATTTTATTGTGGGGAAAATATACATAAATGCCATTATTTTAATTGTTGGCATTAAAGGCATTGTTGAGCTGCCATCACCACCGTCTGTCTCAGAACTTTTTCGTGCTCCCCAACAGAAACTACACACCTAATTAAGCACCAAATCCCTATTCTCTTCTCCAGCCTGGTAACTTCTTCTCTCTTTTTCAAATATATTTTTATTGATTTCAGAGAGGAAGGGAGAGGAAAAGAGAAATAGAAACATCAGTGAATTCTAGTCTGCAGAGGCAAGATTTTTTAAAGAAAAGAAATGGGGGAAAAATAGATACAGAGGCAAAGAAGCATTGAACAGACTCCAACTACAGCAGGAAGGCAGAGGAGGTTAAGGGGAGGGCTGTAAGAGATCAACCAAAGGACTTATATGCGTGCATATAAGTATAAACAATGGATGCAAGACACTGGGGCTGGGGGGAACAGGTGAGGCCATATACTGGGGGGTACGGGAGGCCGGGGGGAGGTCAATGGGGGGAAAAAAGGAGACATAGGTACTACTATTTGTAATACTTTAAACAATAAAAAAATTAATTATTAAAAAAAAAAATCAATGAAAAGACATGTTTGATCAGCTGCTTCCTGCACGCCCCCTCCTGGGGATCAAACCTGGGACCGTTCAGTCCGCAGGCTGATGCTCAATCCCCTGAGTCAAACCGGCTAGAGTATCCTGGTAACTTCTATTTAATTCTCTGTTTATGAATTTGACTATTTTAGGTACTTTATAGACATAGAATTGTGCAGTATTTGTCCTTTTGTGTTGGGCTTATTTCACTTAGCACAGTATGTTCAGGATGCATCTGTGTGGTAGCATGTGTCTACTCTTTATTATATCCTCTGTTGTAAGGATATACCACATTTTGTTTATCCATTATCTGTTGATGGACATTTGGGTGTTTCTAACTTTTGGCTATCGTAAATACTGTTGCAACAAACATAGGGGTACAGGTATCTGAGTTTCTGCATTCAGGTCTTTGTGTATATACCTAAAGGTGGAATTGCTAAATCATGTGCTAATTCTTTAATTTTTTGAGGAACTGCCACACTATCTTCCACAGTGGCTGCACCATTTTACATTCTACCAGCAATGCACAAGGGTTCCAATTTTTTCACATCCTTGTCAACACTTATTATTTTCCATTTTTTTATTTTTATTTTTTAATATTTTAATCTTTATTGTTTCCGTTTATTAATTACAATGTTCCCCTTTCTTTTCCCCCTATAGCTCCCCTCCACCCGGTACCCATCCCATCCTCTGCCCTCATCTCCCCCCCCACTGTCCTCTCCCATAGGTGCATGATTTTTGTCCAGTCTCTTGCTGCACCTCCCACACCCCTTTTCTCTCCAAGAATTGTCAGTCCATTCCCTCTCTATGCCCATTCTGTTATATTCACCAGTTTATCCTGTTCATCAGATTTTTAATTCACTTGATTTTTAGATTCATTTGTTGATAGATGTGTATTGTTGTTCATAATTTTTATTTTTACCTTTTTCTTCCTCTTCTTAAAGAATACCTTTCAACATTTCATATAATATTGGTTTGGTGGTGATGAACTCTTTTAGCTTTTTCGTATCTGCGAAGCACTTTATCTGACCTTCAATTCTGAATGATAGCTTTGCTGGATAGAGTAATCTTGGTTGTAGATTCTTGCTATTCATCACTTTAAATATTTCTTGCCACTCCCATCTGGCCTGCATAGTTTCTGTTGAGAAATCCACTGATAATCGTATGGGTGCTCCCTTGTAGGTAACTAACTGTTTTTCTCTTGCTGCTTTTAATATTCTCTCTTTGTCTTTTGCTCTAAGCATTTTAATTATGATGTGTTTTGGTGTGGTCCTCTTTGGATTCCTTTTGTTTGGGGTTCTATGCACTTCTTGGACTTTTAAGTCAATTTCTTTCACCAAGTGGGGGAAGTTTTCAGTCACTATTTCTTCAAATGGGTTTTCATCATCTTGCTCTCTCTCTTTTTCTGGCACCCCTATAATTCGGATGTTGGTATGCTTGAGGTTGTCCCAGAGGCTCTTTACACTATGTTCAATTTTTTGGATTCTTTTTGCTTCTTGCTTTTCCGGCTGAGTGGATTTTGCTTCTTTGTATTTCAAATCTTTGACTTGATTCTTACGGTCCTCTAGACTGCTTTCAGGTCTTTGTATAATATTTTTCAGTCAGTGTATGCTTAATTTCTAGTTGGTCCTTTTTCATATCCTTGAAGGTCTCATTCATATCCTCGAAGGTCTCATTAAGTTCATCAGCCTTTTCTATGAGCCTCTTGAAAAAACCTTATAACCATGGTTTTGAACTCTATGTCCAGTCATTTTTCTCCCCTCCATTTCTTTCGAATGTGATTTCTTTCCATGTCTCTTCATTTTGGCTGCTTCCCTGAGTTGGTCGATTAGCTTTGTGTGGTAGATGTCCTCTAAGGGACAGTGGCTCAGCCTCCCCAGTTACCTGAGGTGGATACTCTTGGTGCAGCCCTTTATGGGTTGCACAGTCTTGTTGTAGTTAAGCCTATATTATTGTTGTTAGCAATAGGAGGATTTAACCTCCAGGCCAATTGGCTGTGAGGATCAGCTGTGCTCAGGTTGGATGGGTGGAGTCTCCCGGCTGAGCAGGCAGCCTTGATTTCCCGTCAGCTCCGCCCTATGCGGCACCTGGGTCTTTGTGCCTGGCAGTAATGGCTGCACACACCTCTGAGAGAAAGCTGCCGCTGAGCTCTACTCGCTGCCGGACAATTCAGCCTCTCCCCAAATGAGTCTGCACACCCAAAGTCTCACCCAGGGTTGTAAAACAATGCAGACCGGTGGTTTCCCTTCTTCTTTTTTTTTTTCTTTCTTTTCTCCCAAATGAAACAGTAAGTCACGAGTCCTCTGCGCACTCACGTGCTTTTGCGGTTCCCAAGTTTACGCGCCCTTTCCACAAGCTCACGGACTTCTGCAGAGCCTAAGTTTCAGCGTGCTTCCTCCTCACTGTCCAGTTTCACCCCATATGAGTGTGGGTTCCCCGAACCTCACCCGAACTGCGGAATCAGTGCAATGGGACACCTTTGTCTCCCTCCCAGTTCGAGAAAACCAGTCGGGTTTGCAGCCGCCTGCCCTTTACGCTCGCGTGCAGCTCCAAACCTCTGACTCCACGCGTATCTCCAACTCTGTTTTCCGCAGCTCCCCTGAGTCTCAGTGTCCTTTTATTTTTCCTTCTTTTTGTGGAATGTCCACTCAGCCAGCTTTCTGGTGGTTCTGGATGATGTCTGTTCTGTCTTTTAGTTGTAGTTTTGAAATTGTTGTGTCCGGCAGCAGGATAGGCGTTTACCTATGCCGCCATCTTGGTTCCTCTCTCTCTATTTTCCTTTTTTTTAAAAAAAAAATTCCTTTGGGCGTGAAGTGCTGCCTCATGGTTCTGATTTGCACTTCCCTAATGATTAGTGATGTTGAGGTTCTTCTCACATGTCTACTGGAAGAAGACACTGCCTTTTAGTATTGTTCCTGGGATTAGAGCACATAAGAAGTGCCCAGTGAACGGTTCTTGGGTATAGAGCTGACTGGGACATGTCTGCCTTCAGGAGCTCACATTAGATTGAGGGAGTCAGAAAAAGCTCAGTGACTTTAGACAAATACTGCGAGAAAGGTGCAGACCCCACAGGGTTTGGAGGCAGGAGTGGGCACACCCACTTGGGTGGGAATCCAGGAAGTTTCTTGGGCCGGTGGCCTCGAAGCCTGGGTAAGATTTCACCAGAAGCCTCAGAGCCCTCCAGGGACAATGGTGGTACTAGCTCAGATGTCAGGCCTACTCACTGCCTTCTCAGGCTTCAGACACAAGTTTCTCCACAAATAGCCTCCTCCTCCTGCAGGTGTTTTTGGCTTCAGCTGATCCCTGGACATAGGGATGGGCTGGTTGTAGAGGAAGGGCCAGCTTCCTCCCATCCTAGTCTGCAGTCTTGGGGTGGTGAGGCTCCTGCCCTCAAGTTCTATTCCATTTTTGAAGACTAATAACATCAGTTACAACAGGGCCTTATCAACTATATGAATAATAATAGCTTTCTTTACTGACCTTCTGCCAAGTGGCAGGCACTTTACTTACTTTATGCCATTTAATATGTGGCAAGGGAGGGCCGATGTAGAAAGGGAGTCAGTATAGAGGAAATGAGATACAGAAATGACTGAGACAGGATTTTTCAGGTGGGATAACAATTTTACTGGTAGTATATGGCTGAGGACAAGCCTGGGGTGGTTGGCGGGGTGTGTGGGAAGTCAGAAAAAGGTGGGGGTGACCTGTGGATCCTACAGTGGGACTGCCCTACCGTCAGCCTGTGAGGAGGGCAAGGCTCCCTTCTGCATCTGCAGTCCTCACCCTGGTAGGGTGGGGCCATGGGTGTGAGCTGGGGATCGTTGGACACATGTCCCCTGACAGATGGGCCAGAGTCTGGTGGGTGTCCTTCCTAGCCCCACCCAGGTCTTCTCTGTGGTTTGGCCAAAGTCACCTGCCACATTGCAATGCCCAGCTGCCCAACGGGCCTCCACCAAGGTCCAGGCTGGCTCCCTGCTGCCCCAGCATGTGCTCTCACCCACCAGGGAAGAGAAGGCCTGGGCTCTTACACCTAGTAGCAGAGCAGGGTCAGGATACAGGTGCCTTTCCCTCCCACTGGCTCCTGGATTTTCTACTAGTTTCTGACTGTCCTTGCTCTTCCTTGGCTGTCTTCCCCTTGGTTTCAGGGCTCTACCTCAGGGTACATGCTCCCTACTTCTCTCTGTCTCTACCCCTGACTCTGTGAGCTTCTTGATACCTACATTATTTAGAGTCCATTGGCTTCCATCAGCTCTGGGTACCACCCTTCGTGAGAGAGTGACAATAGGTGGGCAGGCTCTTGGGCCTGGTCAGGGCGAGGGGCAGTCAGACATCACCAAGGATTGACTTCATGCAGAGACCCAGAGAATTGGGGTTCAGTACAGAGAGGAGGAACAGAATGGTGTTTTTCAGAAAAAGCTACCATCCCAGCCAGGGACGGGCATCCATAGGGAAAAAGCAGTCATAATGGAATAATTACGAAGTCTTAGACATGGGTATTTTGTGACGCCGGAGATCCTAAGAAACTGTGACATTTAATAAATCACACTCTCTCAATGGGCTTCAGTTTCTTCTTCCTTAGGCTAGACAGACCGTCTGGGGTGACCTGGTCCAGCCCCTGCTTCTTGTAGAGATAGACCTCGATCCCATGTTAAAAAGAACTAATGCTGAGCGTTAGTTAAAGACTCTGGGACCAGACCGCATGGGTTTGAATCTCAAACACGTGCTGGTCTGTGACCTTGAACAAGTTCTGCACCTCAGCTTCCCTGTCTGTAAAGGGAAGGTGACAGCCCCAGCTGCATAAAGCTATTGTAAAGATTGAAAGGGCAGGTGCAAATAAAGCTGTTAAAGTATACATCTTTGTTTGCACACGTACCTGGCCCATGGGCGTGCACAATACATGTTCATCATTGTTACTATCATTACAAGAGTGAAAGCAGCGAAGCCTGGATTAGATGTCAGCTGGCCTGGAGGCAGTAGAACGGCTGGGTTGACCTCTGGAGGAACTCTGGTTGCAGGAAGGAAGCTGTTTGGTCCCTCTTGGCTCAGTATACCCACAGGAACCCAGCACTTCACTCCCACCCAGGAGGGAATTTTCAGCTGCTAGCATTACTTCCCACAAGCAGCATGAGACTGGACGGAAGCAGTCTGAGATGAGCCTGCAAGGGAGCGGAGAGTGCAGCTCCCGAGAAAGGGAGGGAAGAAACACAACCTGAAATATTTACAGCCAGCTTAGCCTGACTTAGACCCCTTGGGTTTGGCTCCTTGGCCACCCTGCTGACCTCTTGCCCAGGGTCAAGGTGGCCTGTCTGGTAGTAGAGCTCCTGAATGCTGCTGCTCAGAGGTCAGAGGTAGTTGTGGGGTTGAGTGGGACTCCGTCTTCATATTCTGGGGCTCCTTGTGCAGGAGGCGGGTCATCTGGGATGTCGGGGGAAGGGTCTCAGCCCCTGTGAAGGGCATGGGCATGGGCTGCCGCAGAGGAGACACTCTGGGGGGCCAGGAGTTCCCATTCACTGGGCATCTTCTCTGTGCCACTTGCAGTGACCGAGCCAGGACTCACACCCAGGCAGGCAGGCCTAGAGCTGCTGGTGGGTTATGGTCTGGGTGAGATTTTTGGACCTGTTACCTCTTCTGGCAAACAGGTATAATTGCCTGCCTTTTTGTAGAGGGGGAGGTGGGTTTTCTATGAAGTTAAACGAGGCTCATGCTTGCATGGACCCCTTCTAAATCCCTAAACTATTTTTAATTTATAAAGTAGTTTTATTGACATATAGTTGCTGTACACTAAACTATACATATTTGAAGTGGACAGTTTGATAAGTTTTGACGGATGAATACACCTGTGAAGCCATTAGCACCATCAAGAGAGTGACATCAAGAGAGTTTAAGGTATCCTAAAATGACCTTAACTTAATTTTGTATTTGTATTTTAAGTTCTTTTTCTCAAAGAGAGTCTTCCAATTTTTAAATGCTTTAGGCCTCAGCAAAATCTGGGTTTCCTCCTGTATAGAGAGACTCAACTGAGATCAGGGTAAGAAAGCACGTTGAAAGTTCTGTCTGGCTAATCAGAAGTACGGTGGAACCTCAGCTCTCAAACTTGATTCATTCCAGAAGGCTGTTAGAGAAGTGATTTGTTTGAAAACCAAATAATTTTTTCCGGCCTATATAAAGACGTAGTATGCAAATGGTCGTTACACTGTGATATGTAATGACCAACTGCGTAACTACTGGGTCACGGATCAGCAGGAGGGTGGGCAGCGAGCTACAAGCAGATAGTGGAGAGCTACAGGAGGGGGCGGGGCAGCTAAGAGGAGGGTGTGTGTGGGGGACTATAAGAGGGTGGCATCAAGCTACTGGCTACTAGCTGGTAGCAGAGAGCTATAAGGAGGGGCAGGGCAGCAAGCTATAAAGGGGGTGGGGGAGGTACAGGAGGGCAGGACAATGGGCGGAGAGATAATGAAGGGTGGCATCGAGCTACTAGAGAGCTACTAGCCCATGGCTTTGTGCACAGGGCTACTAGTTAGAAATAATGTAAATTATTCTGTTCCAGACCCCCAAATGATTCCCTGTTTTAACCTTTCTTATATACAGTATATATGCAATGTACTGTTTAATCTGTAAATAAACACTTCTTCTCTGTAATTTATTGAATCACCCCCTATTAGCCTTAAAGAAATCACGTTCAGCACTCAGTCCAGGGTGTCAGCATGCAGCATCTTTGCTTGCTCATGTGTCAAAGCCTCAGAAATGGCTGTCACTGCCTAACTGCTTTCCCTTCATCCAAATCAACAACAGTTTTTCTGCCTCTTCAATTGCCTGTGATCATTGTTTCTTTCACACACTTAGCAACATTAGCACTCTTGATGGCCTCCTTATGTTTTAAAATTGTGCTAATAGTTGATTTCCCCAGCAACTAAAGCATTCTCTCCTTTGTTGCCTGAGAGATGCTTTTTGTGGTATAGACATTAGAGAAATGAGGTTTGACTATAAAGGGTTATTTCATTTATTTAACTCGCACCTTTCCCTCACAAGCTAAAGCCCTTTATGGGCCAAAACTGGTTTGGCTCAGTGGCTAGAGCGTCGGCGGGCTTGCGGACTGCAAGGTCCCAGGTTCAATTCCGGTCAAGGGCATGTACCTTGGCTGCAGGCACATCTCCAGTAGGGGGTGTGCAGGAGGCAGCTGATTGATGTTTCTCTCTCATCAATGTTTCTGACTTTCTATCCCTCTCCCTTCCTCTCTGTAAGAAATCAATAATATATATAGAGAGAGCACTTTATGGGACATCTAACCAACATCTCATCATCCTTCTTTTGACATTCATTTAACAAATATTTATTGGGAGCCTACTATGTGCAGGCCATTTCTAGGTGTAGAGCAAGCATGTCAAACTCAAAGGCTAACACAGGCCAAATAAACAAGGTTTAGGTTGATGTGGGCTGCAAGAAAAGCTTCAATTTTCATAGAAACATATGTTTATTTTGATAGAGACATGCTGAATACAAAGGGCTGAAATACGTGAGTAATCGTCAACACAAAATAATAGAACATTTTAATAAAAATTAATATTTTTTCTTGAACATTAACTTACTAGACACTGAATAACTGCACAAATTAATAAGCATAATGCAAATAAACTTATTTTTCTAGTTCTCTGAAAGGAAAATATTTCCTGTTGTGCACACCAAACAAGTCAGTAGAAGACTAATGACATGGCAATTGGCTGCTAAGATATTCCCTGCTAGTATTAGTGAAATAGTGCGTGCGCCTGGTGTAAGGGAAATGAAGGCAACATGATTATAGTCATCAGTCATGAGCAAATGTTGTAGTTTGTTATTAATAATTATGTATAACAGGATATTGTAAAAATTAAGTTATGAAAACTTTATTAAAATGTTTCTTACATTATATTGGCTGTGCCACAAAAATATTTGTTGTGGGCCACAAGTTTGACATGGTTGGTGCAAAGTATAAATAAGTAAATAGACAGATAAAAAATCCCTGTTCTAGGAGTGTGCCGTGCTCACCACAGTCATGAGTAAACCTGAGCTGGGCGGGGGGGGGGAGGGGGGGGGTCGATGAAGGATCAGAAAAGACAGAGGAGAGAAGAAAGCTGGGACTAGGTGGGATGCTGCCCTTTCTGATGGAGAGACAGTGCCACAACCTGCAAGTCGAGTCTTTATTTTATAGCCACATTCCAAGAGGCAAAGTAAGGGCGTGGTCAAGATGGTTACAACATTCTCACAGGTTTCAGGCTTTGAATCTACTCAATTGCATGCACCTGATTAAATTTTGTTTGCTTGCTGCACCTCCAGCAGCCTATATCACTTAGCTACGTGGGACCACAGGTTCCTACCGTAAGCTTACAACTATAGTCTTTGGCCATAATTGTGCTGGGACTTGCACATGGCTTTGCCTTGAGAGGATTGTGCCCTCTCATTAGTCCCAGGCTTGAACCTGTCCAAACACTGTGGCCCCTCTCCACACTAGAAGCTTTCCTCCCTTGGGAGTGGAGGTGAACGGTGCTCTACAGGAGTATATCGATCATGTGGTATGTTAGAAGATGCTATGGAGATTAGTGAAACCTGAAGCATAAAGGGTGAGCAGGAGGTGATCTCAGCTTTCAGTGGGGTGTTCAGAGAAGATGTCCCCAAGGCAGTGGCATCTGAGCAAAGAAGCCATCAAGGAGGGGGCTCTGGGACAGAGCACAGGATGCACAAAGGCCCTGAGGTGGGAGTGGGCCTGGTATGTTCCAGGAACAGCGAGAGACCCAGTGGTGGGTGGCATGCGATCAGAGAGGGGCTGAGCTGGGGACCAGGTGGGCACGTCCTGTGGGGGCTTCCAGAACATTGTAGGGGCAGAGGCTTAGCCACTTTTAATCTGAGGGAGATGGGAGGCCGTTGGAGGATGTTTGAGCCTCAGGATCCCTGTGTTGAGAATAGACTGGGGTCAGGGGATTCAGTTAGAAGGCTTTCATCACAGTCCATGCCAGTGAGTGGGCAGGAGGCAGGCAGGTGCTGGACCATTCAGGGTGAGGCATGAGAACTGGCTGGATTCCAGATACAGTTATCTTCAGACAGAGTCATCCGGATTCACTAGTAGACTCATCTCTTCATTCATTCATTTGACAAATACGTGCCAGGTATTGGAGATGTAGACCTGAATGGAGATGTGGCCCCTTCCTTTGAGGTTTTGGGAATTTAACAGAAAAAGATAGACGGAGAATTGGTAAGCCGCTCCCTGTGTACAAGGTGTGGGCTGGAGAAGCAGAACTAGAAATATACCCCAGATAGTCTCCAAGCCCCTCCAAGCTAGTATCCCCTGCCTTCCCCATCCCTCCAGCTTCCCACCAGCCCCAACACTCCAGCTTGTTTTTCTCAACACCATACCTTCAGCACTGCAACTAACCTGGGCTCTCAGGAACCTTCTCTCTGCCTTACTCTTTTCTTTACCCCTGGACTGGTCTCTGAACTAGACTGCTTACAGGGGCCTGGGACATTTTACATTAATTTTACAGAAAAGGAAACTGAGCTATAGAGAGCTTCATTAAGCCAACATTAACGTCAGTTTCCTAAGTCTGTAAAAATTTGGTTGGAAAATCCGGTGGGAAATCCTTTAAAGGGCCTGGATTTAAAGAGAGAAGGCAGTTGAAGGTCCATAGAGGAACCGGCGTATGGAGGTCCCATAGCTCATGTGTGAAGCTGCTGGGCTAGAGCCGGGCTCCCAGCTCCCAGTTCTGTGACCCGTTTTCAGTCCCTCATGTGATGACTTAGCTCTCTTGCCAGTGAAAAAAAAGCATTTCTAATTGCAGCAGGAATGCCTCTAGTGAGACATGGGGTGGGACGCTCACTGGACTGCCCAAGGAGCCTGTGGAATACCTTGCCCTGCAAAGCTTTCAGAAGAGACATCTTGCTTGATACAGACCAGCCCACAGGGTGGTGTCCCCAGGGTCTGGTCCTTCCCTCCCCCCTTCCCCTGACACAGACACACCCGTGCTTCCAGGCCAGCAAGTTCTTCTGGCAGACGAGAGCTCCTGAGGGTGGCCTCTTAATTCAGCCTTGGCAGTGGGGAAAGGTCAGCTGGGGGGCCAGCGTGGCCTTGGCTGTGCTCTCTTTTTACAACCCAGGTGGCGGGTAGCCCACTCGCCCTGCCTCCCCTGCACCAGTAGCTTCCTTACTCATAGCCACAGCCCTCCAGGCTCAGCCAGCCTCGCAGGTCAGAGCAGGCTGGCGGCTGGGTCTTCTGGCCCCTGAGTTGAAGCGAGGAAGTGATAGCTGCCACTCAAACCCTTTCTATTGCCTGTCTGTAGCACGAGCTGGAGCTGTTGTGTGGACACAGGTCTCTCCCCCGCTAGGTGGTGACCTCTTTGACCCAGGGACCCCTTTTCATAATCTCCTTTATGGTAAGAGGGCACTTTTCCTGGGTCTCTCAGATATAGCATCAGCTTCTAGAATGTAAACCTGTTTTGACTGGTCTCCTCAGAGCCATAGCGTGGAAGTGTGGCTGGCCTAGGTTTGTTTATCTGGGGTAAGGGCCTCAGACCTCCTCTGGGGATAGTCAGTGTGTCCGCATTTTGTTCCCATGCTCCTTGCTTCACACAGACAGAACATCTTGTAAGGGCCTGTGCCTTTGTGGAGGTGGTAGGAACTGTGGGAGTTGCACAGGGAAAAGGCCAAGGCCCAGGCACTTCCTTGCAGCCTCTCCAGTGTGCAGAAGGCCCAGGAGAAGGGGGAGCAGAGAGGCAGCTGTCAGGCTGTCATGGGCAGAGGGGAGGAGGTGGCCACATGGTAAGGAAGAAGCTCTGAGGGGGCGCCTCAAGCTGTGTATCCAGCAGGAGGCCATGGCCCTGGTACCTCCTTGTTCTCAGGTGACCAGCCTACCGGCAAGGCCTCAGCTTCCTCTTGCTGCTGGGAGATCCCTGGGGTCCAAGGATGGCAAGAGGGAATTTGCATAGTCCTCACCCCAGGTGCCCACTCAAGGTGGGCAGAGGGTGCCAGAAGGGACTTCTCAGATCCTCTCATTTGCCTGCCTTTTGTCCTTGTCCTCCCACCGATGGCTCTTCGTTTCTCCACAGGCCGGAATGAGCTGATTGCTCGTTACATCAAGCTCCGGACCGGGAAGACCCGCACCAGGAAGCAGGTGGGCCCTGGGAGACGGGTACGGGTCCCCGGGCAGGCACCCCAGCACCAGCCTGCTCCCAAGGAGGGCCAGGTCCTCCTCAGGACTAAGTGTAGGCTCTCGGTGGGACCAACTTGGATAGGTTTTCTCTTTTCGGTGTGCCACGAGCAGTTCATTTTCCCACTTTCCCTGCTGCTATCTCTCGTTTTCCTGGGGAGTCAGCAGCCCCCTCCCCATTCTTCTCCAGGACAGCAGAGGACAGAAAACAAAGCACTAGAGCTGCACTTTTATTTATTGCCCAGCTGTGCATTAGAGGGCTGAGGGCCCCTCATTGACTGACCCTTTCTTGCATGCATGCATGCATTTGGTCCACAGAAGTGGACTGCGGCCCGTGGAGGGCTGGCGGCCCGGGGCCCAGGCTGGGGAGCTAGGCTGTCTGGGAAGCAGCATCAGGAGCCTCCTTCTCTTGCCATAGGTCTCCAGCCACATCCAGGTGCTGGCTCGTCGCAAAGCCCGTGAGATCCAGGCCAAGCTAAAGGTAAGGCCTGTGGCAGTTGTGGGAGGAGGGACCTAGGGCACAGATGGGGCCGTTTTGGGAAGTTGGGGTTCTTTTTTTTTCAGCAGGAAAGGGCTTCCCTTTGTGTTTAGGGGCTGACTGCTTGTGTGTGGAGCCAGCATGCTTCTTGGTATTGGTGAGCGTGGGATTCAGCCTATAACCTCTCCTATCCACACAAGGAGGGACACTTGACCTTAGAGCCATGTGTGTGACTGCCAGGCTCCACAGCATCCTGGAGCCACCGGTCGGTCTCCTGCTGGGCCGCCTTCACCCAGGGGCAGTGCCGTCACCAGATCACAGCAGAACACCCTCCAGACCCCACTCCTTGAAGCCTCCTAGAGCCCCCTGGCTGGAGCCATCAGCTGGCGCCTCCAGGGTGGTCAGGCGTGGGAGGCATTGCTGTGGGGGGTTTGGATGCTGCTGTGGGAGCAGGTGGAATTCCTTCCCACACCCTGCTCTCTGGGACTGGCAGTTCCTTCCCCTCCCTGGATCAGCCCCTCCTTGAGTGACAGGTGACTGCTCTGTGGAGGGCCAGCTGCTGGCAGCATTCCCCTCGGGCCGGCCTTGCTCCCCACAGGACTCAGGCCTCTCGGACCCTGGCCAGGGGGCCCTTTTGGAGGAAACATTGCACGAGGTGTTAAGACTTTCCAGCCACTTGGTAAGAAGAGCTAACATTTGGAGGCATTAGACTAAGACCAGCAGTTTACAATTTTTGTAAAGCAGTATAAGTCCCTTTAGTTTTGTTTCCCCCCAAACAAATATCACCCCAATTTGTTATTAAAGGAACTACTCGGGTCAATACTAGGTTGGTGAGAAATAGACCAGAGGCCAGAGACTCCCTCTTTCTATTCACCTCTCATGCCCATGGCTCTTGAACCCCAAAGTACTTCAGAACCAGTTTAAAAGTCCTGGACTAGAGATGACCTTGAAGGTCCTGTGTGGCCCAGTAGTTCACGATCCTGACTCTGGAGGTTCTGAATGAGTGGGTGGGGACGCCTAGGAAGCCACACCCTCCCACTTCTATAAACTTTTTCCTTCTGCCATCAGCCCAGCTGTCCCCACCCCCTCTGTCCCTGGACAGCTGGCTGGGCCTCAGCTGTCCATGCCTCCCTCTCAGGCTGGCACATGCCCCGCCAGGCCTCCTTGGGGGTCCCAGAGCCCAGCTTGCCCTTTGTTTCCCCTCTGGTCTGCCTCTGACTCACTAGGACCCAGGGCGGGGACCAGAGTTGGGAACAGACTTCCCTGTGTTCTGTTTAGAATCACTGAGGGGAATTTTTAAAGTTCCACTGGGGCCTGGCTGTGCGGCTCACATTCGTTTAGAGGAATTGCACTTCTCCTTGTCCAGAGAGTCTAACTTGGGTCTTAGGGACAACCACTGGGCAGACCAGGGAGCCACAAGCCCCTTAAATAATATGCAGATTTTCACACTCATGTGGAGAGTGGCCTGAGGATTTCATCTTACTCTCAAAGGCGTTTCAGAGCAAGGTCAGGTAGAAATCCTCCTGGTTTCAGGCTTGGTCTGGCCTGACTGATTTGTGCTGCATGAGCTTAGGTGACTCACTGCCCCTTTCTGAGCCCCATCCAGTCTCCCCACCTGTAAATGACAGGGTTAGGCAAAGTAGTATCCAATAAGCATACCCGCAGGTGAGGATAAAAAGCATTATCAGTACTGTTAGCATTATTAGCAATGTCATAAGTACTTATCTAAGTGCTGTCATAAGTGGTGTGGGGGTGAGCAAGCCTGTGCAGGTGAATCCATGCTTCAGGTTGGACCCACGGAGGGCAGATAGCCAGTGGCTATGGTACATCCTGACTAGTAAAGGGCAGAGAGTGCTGGGAGCCCCCACAGGGCAGGATTGAGACAGGTGGGGTCACAGGAGATTGTCCGTGCCTCCAGACAGCCCATGTGACCAAGGACGACCCCCTGCTGATTCAAGGGGGATCCAACAGAATTATGTATCATCTGCCGTGAGCCAAGCTGCCCCAGCCACCAGTGGTGTGGGGATGAGCAAGAGCTGAAAGGTTCCTGTTCTCAACTTGTGGTCGCCAGAGGGGAGGGAAGAAGGTGGAAACGATGAAGGGCAGTCAGTAGTACAAACTTCCAGTTATAAAATAGATAAACCACAGGGATGTAATGTATAGCACAGGAATATAGTCGGTAATACTGTGATAACTTTGCATCATGACGGGTGGTTATTAGACTTAGTGTGGAGATCATTATTGTAAGGTATGTGTCAAGTCACTGTTTTGTACTTCTGAAATTAACATACTATTGTATGCCACCTATATTCAATAAAAATATTTTTTAGTCGGAAAAATAAGTAAATAAAGAAATAAATAAAAGGTCCCTGTTCCCAGGCCCGTGGCAGTAAGTGGAAATAGATGGTCTAGCGAATGGTCTTCAGAGTCTCGTTAGGTGCCAGTCAAGTAGGCAGGGCAGGTATTGTGCCTCTTTGACAGATGAAGAAACTGATCTGAGAAACCACGTGACTTGCTCAGAGTCACAAAGCAAAGTAATAGCTTTGCAAGAACGTAAGCCTGTTCCCTGGGGGCCTGCCTCGTCCAGGGCTCTGGCCACGGATAGTGGGACAGCTTCCCTGACCACAAGCCCTCCCTGCCTCGCCTCGCCGCTGCTGAGGCCCTCTCCTCCGCTGTCTTCCCCCAGGATCAGGCAGCTAAGGACAAGGCCCTGCAGAGCATGGCTGCTATGTCGTCCGCCCAGATCATCTCCGCCACAGCCTTCCACAGTAAAATGGCCCTCGCCCGGGGCCCTGGCTGCCCAGCAGTCTCAGGGGTAAGTGGGGCTGCCTGGAGCCAGAGGCCAAACCAGCCTCTCCTTCTCGCTCCTCCCCCTTCTGCAGGGCCAGAGCACTGGCCGGACCAAATTTCTCTTGCTTGAGACGTCTCAGGCCAGGCGAGCCAGGGGGAAGGAGGGACCAAGGACCGAAGGGCCATGCTGGGTAGCGGCTCAGCAGGTATTGGAACTACCTTCCTGGGGGTATTGGCAGGAGCACAGCAGGCCTTTCACAAGGGACAGAGTCGCCCCCATTAGCTGACCGCCCAGGAAGCTCTACAGAGTTGGCCTAATGGACAAAAGGGGAAGCTGACGTCGTGGGGACGGGGACTGAAGCCAGGGCTCTCCTGCAGCACCAGCATGACTCTGAGTGGCCCTGCCACTTGGCCTGGTCCCCACTCCTCCCGCAGGTCCCCACTCCCTCTTCCAGCTGCAGGGCTGATGTTCATCAACAAACTCTTGTTCGAATTTTAAATGTTTCGGCCTAAGAACTGGCCTCTCAGCTATGGCCAGAGGGCTCACACTTTCAGAAAGATCCTGAAAGGCTCCTTTCCAGGGCTGTGTCTTCAACAGGGTTTTCTTGGCTGCAGGGACTAAACGGGTCTTCAAGAGCTGCCCTAGAGGCAGTGACAGGCCCTGTCCTGGGCTTGGGGAAGCTCATATCTAGCAGTTTTTCAAAGGTGTTCCAGAGAGCATTCGTCCACAGAATGTTTAGGTAGATATGACACAAAATGACTCTACGCTTAAGTAAGTTTGGGGCGCTTAGAGCCGACTTGGTTTCCTGACTGTAGGCCTGTTCAGAGCCTTATGTGCTGTTATGCACTGTGAATCTCTCTCGTGGAGGAACAGAGGTGCTGTTTACCAAGCGGGGTGCTTCTCCCAGGGAGTACCGTGTCAGCAGAGCGTGTCCAGAGACTAGAGTGCCTAGACACACTGGGACGCTGCTGTAGCCCAGCTCTAGACAGTGGCAGTAACTCTCTCCCTGCACCCACTGGCCCAGGCTCCAGCTCACCTTCCAGCCGAGGCCACAGCACCGTCTCCCCACACCAGGGCCCTTGTGCAAATGGGCTATGCTGACTCTACGCTTTTTGCCTCCTCAGTTTTGGCAAGGAGCGTTGCCAGGCCAAGCCGGAACATCCCATGAGTGAGTATGGGCCTGCTACCCGCTGCTCCCTGAACTGACCCGGAGTGCATCAACTGAGGAGGAGCCTGGGCTGCAGGGTGGCACAAGGTTGCAGTTTGGGGTCTGCCTTTTATTGTGGCTTTGAGCTTGGGGAGCTGGCTCTCCTGCTCTCAGACAGCAACTCAGTCTACCCTGTGGACGCCCTGCGGTGGCATTTGCCAAAACACCAGTCTGTCCATGGGGTACCAGGGCTAGGGGTTGGGACCCCAAGGGAAGTAGGCTAGGAACCAGGGCTCTGGCTGGCCTGGGAGGGAGGGATAAGAGAGAGGTGGGTGTTTCAGTGGACGTGCTGCTTCTGTGGATCAGTCTTGAAACACGAGGCGGTTGGCAGGAGAGGAAGTGGGAGGCCAAAGCCACCAAGGCCACTGATGACCAGACCACCGGCCTGCCACACAGAGCGACGGATGCTGCTGGAGGCTCTGGGGCTGCATCCTGCCCAGGGCTTACATCTCCTCTCTCCCCTCCCGCAGTGTGAAACCTTTTTCTCAACAAACCTACACTGTCCAGCCTTCGCTGCCTCTGCCAGGTGGGTCTGCAGTGAACAGCTCCCTGCCCGTCGCACCCCTGCAGCTCCCGCCTCCAGGTCCCAGGTGCCTCGCAGCTGGAAAGGGAACCCTTAAGAGCAGAGGGAACCCTTCCTGGGAAGAGGCCCGGAGTAGGCACAGGTCCAGCAGCTGGGCCAGCCCAGGAGCTCATCCCCTTGCACTGCTCAGGTGACCAGCTCTTTCCTTGCCTCTTTCTCAGGAGGGTCCCTCACATGTTCCGCTCTGCAGGGCAAGAGGGATCCTTACCCTTTAGCACCTTTTCTGGCTTGGGGAGCAGCTGCTGCCCACATTCTGCCTGGCCTTTCCTGCCCTAAGGGCTGCCGCCTGGCTTCCTCCCAGCCCTGTGCAGTCTGCCTTCTTCTGTCCTTGCCTCACTGGCCTCACTGGCCTTGCTCAGGTCTTCCTACATCTTGCCCCTGGATTACGGCGGCAGCCTCTCACCCGGCTTCAGGTCTCCAGTCTCTTCCCTTCACCCTGTAATCCCCCCTACTCGTCTTTTTAAAGCACCCGTTTTAACATGTTGCTTCTAGGCGTGGAACCCTATAATGGCTCTGGTGTCTTCAGGATGCAATGTGAACTGGCAGAACTTGAAGGGCTCCTCTGTTAAACCTCACCTTTCTCCCCTTCTCTGCACTCCCCCACCACAGCCCTCCCTGCCTCAGCACTGTAGCTCAGGCCTTCCCCCCTCCAGATTAGGTGCCCTGCTGTTGGTGCCTGAGTACTCTGCACCCCTGCCTAGCATCTGACTCTGGTCATCTGTGTGGCTGATTTGTCCACTTTCTCCGGTATCCTGTCCTGCCGGCACTCAGCAGATCCTCGGGAGGCATGCTTGAACAAATGAATGAATGACTTTAAGCACAGGCTAATGTGTCTGTCCAGCTTGGCCCTCCGCCACCCCTCTGGCTACCATTTCTTCTCCACCTCCCTTCTTGGACCTCAGCATGTGGGGCCTCCAGTCATCAGACGCCCGGCCTGGAGAAACACTAGTGCCTCCGGGCGGCCTCGTTGCTCTCTCTTCCGTCAGTCCCCAAGGCCTGGGCTTGTCCTTGCTTCACGTCCCTCTGTGCCCTCCTCTTCACTGCATTTGGTTCAGATCCCGCAGGACTGTGCTCCTGACCTGCCTTGCCCACCCTGCCAGTCCTCCTCCGAAAGGGAATAGGGTCTTTCAGAAATGCAGTGCTGAGCATTTCCCTGCCCCGCCTAAAATCTTGTCCCTCTCCCAAACCCTTGGGCTAAAACTCACACTTCTTAGCCCAGCCCATCTCTTCAGCCTTGTTCCTGCCCCTGGTACAAACCCGCCCTTCTCTCCAGTTCTGCCACAGACTGGAGTTTCCAAACCCATGGAATATCTCACAGCCCTCAGTCCTTTGCCTCTGCTGTGTCCTCCGCTCCGAACGCCCGTTCCCCTGGCTTCACCTACTGCGGTCTGCTTCTGCGTCCTAACTTCTTTCAAGCGTCCCCTTTGGAAAAACCTTTCCTGACCACCCTGAGTTGGCCTAGGAGCTCCTCTTTGGTGCTGTGTGTACACCTTGTCGATTTTTAATCCCATTCATGACCTTTACTGCAGACCTGTATCAGAGTGCCTGTCCTGGGCCTGGCACTGCTTGGTGCTGGAGAGAGAGCAGGGAATCCCCACAGGAGCCGTTCTCTTCCCACAGGGCTACGTCATTGTGATGAATGATGGTTTGGTAGCTCCCCTGGACCAGAAGCTCCTTGAGGGCGAGAACCCAGCTGAGCCTGCTCAAGAAGCCCGTTTGGCCCAGCAGGCATGCAGTCTCTCTGGAGTGGGGGGCAAGGGGTCTTAGTTGTACCAGGCAGGGTAAGCCCTGCCCCCACCGGGGCCGCTCCTGGACTTGCCAGCCAGTGCTTTGCTCTCCCCTCCAGCACCCCTGTCAGAGCCCATTTAGGGAAGATTAGTGATTCCCTTGCTAGCACAGTCTCGCTGGTGGGCCTAGGGTCCTGACAGGCTGTCGGCAGGGAGGGCGTGTGTGAACAGGCTCATATGTGCCTCTCCCACTGCCTGCAGGGTTCGAGTCTCCTTCAGGAGCTGCCCCATCGCCCTCCGCGCCCCCAGCACCCCCATGGCAGGGCCGCAGCGTGGCCAGCTCCAAGCTCTGGATGCTGGAGTTCTCTGCCTTCCTGGAGCAGCAGCAAGACCCTGACACGGTAGGTTCTGGTCCCTGTCTGGCTGCTCTTTCACCCTCGAGCTCCCCCACCTTCTCCAGCTTGTTCTGCCTGCTTCTGGCTTCCTAGCCCAACCCTTCTGCCCCACTCAGCTGCGGGTTTGACTTTAGGTTCCTCATTTCTTTACAGCCTTTCCTTCCTTTGAACCCCTCTCCCCTTTTCCTTTCCTTCCTCAAGCCACCTCCCTCTTCTTTCCTCACTTCACTTTCCCTCTCTCCCTGTGTAGCCATCCCTCAGATCCCAAAGCCCTCCCATGGTTTCTTTGTTCCATTTCTATTCTCTCAGGTCCTCTCCCTTTCCTGCTCCCTCCCCGACCTCTATTCTTTCCCCATGTTCTCTTCCCTCCCAGTGAAACCCCTCATCCCAGCCTCACCCCCCCCCCCCCCCGGCTGTCCCATCCTTTCCCTATGGCTCTGACCCACACCCCCCTTCAGGGGCTTGTTCCCAGGTGATCACTGTCACCTGCCACGGTCAGAGTAGCGCGTGGAGGAGGCTGGGCCCACAGGGACTTCGTGGTCGTTTCACTGTGGCATTTCCAACGTGTCTTTTAGCTGAGGAGCTCGTTAGCCAAACAAGCTCCTGCTCGGAAGCCCACTGTGTGCAACAAAAATAGATTTCATTTGGTTGTAGCAACAGAGGCCCCAGCCCTGTCTGCAGGGGCAGAGCACAGTTCGAAAACACCTCTAGGTCAGTGGTCTGACCTCACCGGTGAAAACAACAGAAGCCCAAAAGGTAGAAAAAGACTTGCCTAAAAACAGTTCACGGCAGAGGCAGGGCTACGACTAATACGAATAATAGCTACAATTTGTTGAGCATCTACTGAGTGCCGGACACCACACCAGAAGCGATATACCATCCCTGCATCCCTTTTTAATTTGGCTTTCTAGTCAGTCCTTCGTCTCCGTTTACCAGTGGAGACACTGAGGTCCAGAAAGGTGAGGCTACCCGCTCCCAGTCGCATGGCTGGGATCTGTGTCTGGTCCGTTGTGTCTGCCCCGATCCCCCTGCCTCTCCCTCAGGCCAGCTGTTCTCTCCACAGTACAACAAGCACCTGTTCGTACACATTGGTCAGTCAAGCCCGAGCTACAGTGACCCCTACCTTGAAGCCGTGGACATCCGCCAGATCTATGACAAGTTCCCGGAGAAAAAGGGTGGACTCAAGGAGCTCTTCGAACGGGGGCCTTCCAACGCCTTTTTTCTTGTGAAGTTCTGGGTAAGCCCTCGATAGACTCTTCCACCCTACCCCCAGCATGGTGATGAAAGTGAGGAGAAAAGAGAGTGGCATCCGGTGTGCTTGCCGCGGCGGAAACGGGGGGAGCACAGGGCTGGTGAGAAGGGGAGGAGCGAGCCCGGGAGCTGGGCTAGCACGAGGCCCTTTTCTGAGTCGTGGCGAGGGCAGCCACGCCCGGCACAAGAACGGCCTTTAGAAGGCAGGAGTATGCCAAGACCGGTTTGGCTCAGTGGATAGAGTGTCAGACTGCGGACTGAAAGGTCTCGGGTTCGATTCCGGCAAGGGCATGTACCTTGGCTGCGGGCACATCCCCAGTAGGGGGCGTGCAAGAGGCAGCTGATCGATGTCTCTCTCTCATCGATGTTTCTGACTTTCTATCCCTCTCCATTCTGCTCTGTAAAAAATCAATAAAAATATATTAAAAAAAAAAAAAAAAAGGAGGCAGGAGTACTGGAAGACTTACAGGAGATACTGAGGGGTAATGAAGAGCCAACATGGACCCTCTAGACACCTGAGTCTTCGAATGGCAAGTCCTGAGTGGGTTGTAGGGCCTGGAGCAGGGCACTTGGTCCCTAAAGGCTCCTCTCCAAGGACAAGGCTTGGAGAAGAGGACTTAGGCCTAGGAAAGGTCACCCCAGAAGAAACACTGACCTCACTTTAAAACAGCTCAGCCTGTGGAGTGGTCCCCGCTGCTCACTTCCACTCGCCCCTGGACGGGTGTTATGCGGGCAGAAAGTTCCATCCTTTCAAAATATCTTCTTCAAGACTAGGAGGCATGATTAATACCTGCTCTAGAGCTTACTTTTGAGGGGCCCGGCACTCACGGAAAAGGGATACGGGGCCCGGCTGGCGTGGCTCAGTGGTGGAGCATCGACCGGTGAACCAGGAGGCCACAGTTTGATTCCTGGTCAGGGCCCATGCCCGGGTTATGGGCTTGGTCCCCAGTGTGGGTTGTGCAGGAAGCAGCGAATCGGTGATTCTCAACGTTGATGCTTCTTCCTCCTTCCATCTCTGAAATCAATAAAATTATATATTGTTTTAAAAAAAGAAAAGGGATGCAGGGAAGAGTCAGACAAGTGCAAACTAAGTCAGCAACGAGGGAGTGCGGGAAATCCTCTGGTTTGTGATTGGAGCCTTTGAATAGCGTCAGGGCACTGACACAGGCCTGGGCGACTCCCCCCACATTCCTCTCCCGAGCACCCTTGTGAACACCCGCAGACAGCTCCCGGTTTCGTATCCTTTGCGAGGTCCCAGACCACTTGGATTATCTGGAAGCTGTACTTTTCACAGAAATATGCTTATGCACACTAAGTTTTATAAAGTACACATTTCTAGGTGGCTTACCGGGCCCTGGCTGGACTCCTAGTCTAGCTCTCATCCCCAACAAACCCTCGGGGCTGGCTCTCTCCAGAAAGGCAGGTGCTGGAACTGAGACCCAAGCCTTGATCTTTCAGGTGCTTGGTTATTGCACGCTGCAAGACAGCGTGTTCTGTGAGCAGGAGGGCAGGTGGGCCTGAGCCTTTAGGGTGGGAAGATCTATTAGGCAAGGATGGGAAAGGCTATTACAGCCTGGAGAAGGCATAAGGAAGTGGGCTCCAGAGGGAAAGTCATAGGTACAGTTGTGTGAAGGGATAACAGAAATGAAACTGCAAAGGTGTTAGATCCTGGGAGGCCCTGATCATAGGAAGTTTGGGTTTTAATCTATCCTGGGATGAAAAACAGGTAATCATTTCTTTTACTTTTATTTTACTTTTAAATCAGTACAGGCTCATGTCATATTGTTTAATACCAAGAGGCTTCCAATGAAATACAACAGATTTGTGTCCTACTCCTCCCCAGTCCCAATCCCCAGAGACAGTCGCTGTAAACTTTCACTGTTTATTCTGGCTTTTATCTCCTTAATATGCTTATACTGACATACCGAGATATTTATTCTTATGTCAGAAAATAATTAGCTGAGGGAGGGGAAGAGAAGGAGAGAGGGAGGGGTGGATGGAGGGAGAGAGGAAACAGAGAGAGAGGAGAAAGAGAGATAAGAGAAACATTGATTTGCTGTCCCATTTATTTATACACTAGAGGCCCCGTGCATGAAAATTCATGCACTGGTGGTGTAGAGGGATCCCTCAGCCTGGCCTGCGCCCTCGAAATCTGGGAGTCGTCAGGGCATGTCTTACTGATGGCTCAGGCCTGCCCCGGGAGGGGGCCTAAGCTGCAGTCTGGCCTCCCTCTGCAGAGGCATCTGGCCCAGCGGATCAGGGGATGGTGCCATTCCCAACACCCTGCCGTTGCTTGCCTGGCCTTCCTCTGCGGGAGGCAACCAGACGGCCTATCAGGGGATGGTGCTGGCCCCCACAATCGCCCCTCCGCTGCCGCTGGTCGCCATTCCTTCCCTCTGCCCGCTGGCATGCGCCTTGGCTGGCCTGGCGCCGCCTGCTTGCCACCCATGTCCCCTGGAGACCTATCATTCCTCATTCAGTCAATTTGCATATTATGCTTTTATTATATAGGATTCATTATTACGTGCCCTAACCAGGGATCAAACCCACAACCTTGGCCTGTCATCACCATGCTCCAACCAACTGAACTGCTGGGCCAGGGTGTTATCACCCCAGTATTGTGTCTGTCTATAAGTTACGTAATTTAGTCAAAGCCAAGAAATATATTGTGGTTAATTTTATTACTAGTACAGCTTTTTGTTTTTTTCCTACAAATGAATGGCTTTCTCACTTGCATATTTTCAATTTTTTTAAATCATCACCCAAGGATTTTTTTTTTCCATTGATTTCTAGAAAGAGAGTGGAAGGGAGGGAGGAGAGGGAGAGGGAGAGATGTGTCAATGTGGGAGAGACACATCAGTTGTTTGCCTCCAGCACACACCCCTGCCGGAGCTGAGGAGCCTGCAACATAGGTACATGCCCTTGACCAGGAATTGAAACCTCAACTCTCTGGACTGACATTCTAACCACTAAGCCAAACCGGTCAGGGCTCACTTCCATATTTTTAAGTGAACCTATTATTAAAATGTTATATATTGTTTACTATAACTACCACATAAAAATCTTTTTCAAATATTTTTATTGATTTCAGAGAGGAAAGGAGAGGGAGAGAGATAGAAACATCAATGATGAGAGAGAATCATTGATTGGCTGCCTCCTGTACCCCCCTACTGGGGATTGAGCCTGTCACCTAGGTATGTGCCCTGATCAGGAGTTGAACCATGACCTCATAGTTCATAGGTCGACACTCAACCACTGAGCCACGCCCGTTGGGCCTGACACCGTTTTCACCGAAGCATTCCCAGATCTGAAGTTTCCTAGGTCTTATTCCTCTCTGTTTAGGTATCCTCCCTCCTTTACTGGAACACATTTTCTAGTACATTCCTAAGGAAAGAGAGCGTGATAGGTAAATTTTCTAAGTCTTTGTCTGTTTGAAACATCTGTTTTCGTACTTGATTGATAGATTGACTGGGTATAGAATCTAGATCGTAATTCATTTTCACTAGAAATGATTTTAAAGAATCATTTTTTGCCCTGGCTGGTGTTACTAAGTGGTTAGAGCATCTGCCTGTGCACCAGAGGGTCATAGTGTGACTCCTGGTCCAGGGCATGTACGTGGGTTGCAGGTTTGATCCCAGGTCTGGTCAGGGAGCACGCGAGAGGCAACCTAAATCGATGTCTCTCTCACATTGATGTTTCTTTCTCTCTCTCTCTCTCTCTCTCTCTCTCTCTCTCCACCTCTTCCTCCCTCCCTCCCACTCTCTGAAAACCAGTGGAAAAACATATCCTTGGGTGAGGATTAACTACAACAAAAAAGAATGATATTGTAATGCATTGTTCTGTTGTCCTCTAACCGTGTGTGGTCTGATAGCACTCTCATTCTCTGCCCTTTGTTGTGTAACTTGTTGTGGGGTGTTTTGCATTTCTTCTCTATCCCTTATGTTTTTGTTTATGTTTTTTACTGGTATTGTATAGAGAGAGAAGGTGAGAGAGGAGGGGAAGAGAAAAACATGCACCCTGACCGGGGTTCGAACCTGCAACCTGGGGATGTGCACTGACCTAGAATCCAACTGGCAACCCTTCGGTGCATGGGTTGATGCTCTAACTAAGCATCAACTGGCCAGGGCATATCACTTATGTTCTTACATTTTACATTGATGAGCTTTTGTGTTATTTTGCTTCCTATTTTTGAGCCCGACACTTGGTAGACACTTTTAGTTATGAGGTTAGCATCTCTTAATTTTGGAAATTTTACTTGTATTATTTCTGTGATCATTTCTTTCCCTCTTTTTCGTTCTGTTCTTTTCCAAAAACTCCTATTAGTCTTGATGTCGGATCTCCTGGACTTATCCTCTATGATCTTTATCATTCCTTATTTTCAAATTCATTTTCTTAAAGATTTCCTTAACCCTTTCTTCTAATTCTTCTGAATTAGTTAAGAGTATATCTGAGTGCATATTACATAAAACCCAGAGTAACAGAGGCATAAGTCAGCCGTTTGTTTTTCTTTCAGGTACAATAAGTTTGGAGGTAGGCCGTCAAGGCTGGCAGGTCCCGCACTTTCCTCAGTCACCAGGGGCTGGCTGCTCTCTGACTGTGCCCTCAGTGTCAGGTTTCTGTCCTCACATGGTGGCTGCTGGAGTCCAGCCATCACACCCATATTCCAGGCCTCAGGAGGGAGGAAGCCAGCTTAGTTCCCTTCAAGGAGCCGTCCTGGAAGTCCACACAGCACTTAATTAGCTGTGTGTTGTGCCTAGCTACTGAGGAGCCAGGGAACTGTGCTCTTAGTTGAGTACATTGCCAAATAAAATCAGGGTTCAGTTGATGGATTTCTCTTTCTTATTGGTCATGACGCATTGTACACTTCAGGGTGAATTAGATTAATGAGATATGGTGGCATTCTCTGTCACACCTGTTCAATGTTGAATGTTGACCATAAACCTTTTAATTTTTAAGAACTCCTTTTTGTTCTTTGATTACATCCTGGTCTTGTTGGATGGATACAGTTCATCTCTTATATTTCTGGGAATATGAAGTGAAAAAAAAAATTTTAAACAGCTTTATCTATAATAATAAAAGCATAATATGCTAATTAGACCAGGCAGCCAAACGACCTTCAGACGTCATTTTGGACGTCCTTCTGGACAAAGCTGTGGTGGCGAGGGCCAAAAGCAGAGGTGGTTAGGGGCAATCAGGCAGACAGGTGAACAATTAGGGGCGATCAGGCAGGCAGAGTAATTAGGGGCGATTAGGCAAGCAGGCAGAGTGGTTAGGGGCAATTAGGCAGGCAGGTGAACAATTAGGGGCGATTAGGCAAGCAGGCAGAGTGGTTAGGGGCGATTAGGCAGGCAAGGAGTCGAGTGGTTAGGAGCCAGCAGTCTGGATTGAGAGAGGGATGTCCATTTAGTCAGACATGCCCCAAGGGGTCCCAGATTGCGAGAGGGTGCAGGCCGGGCTGAGGGACCTCCCTCCTCCCCTCCCACGCACGAATTTTGTGCACCAGGCCTCTAGTTTTCATATAATTCACTTACCTTACAATTCACCCACTTGCAGTGTTCAATTCATTGGTTTTAGTAGAGTCACAGAGCTGTGCAAACAGTGAGTTTTAGAATGTTTTCATCACTCCAGAAGCAAACCTGTAACCTTGAGCCATCATCTCACATCTGCCTTAGGCAACAACTTCTCTACTTCCTATTTTTCTATATCTTTGCCTTTTTGGGACATTTCATATACATGGAATCATACAGTATGTGGTGTTTTGCATCTGGCTTCTTTCACTTAGCATAAAGAAAGGTTCAGCTATATTGTAGTAGGTATTAGTACGTCATTCTTTTTTTAAAAATATATTTTATTGACTTTTTTTTACAGAGAGGAAGGAAGAGGGATAGAAAGTTAGAAACAGCGATGAGAGAGAAACATCAATCAGCTGCCTCCTGCACCCCCTCACTGGGAATGTGCCCACAACCAAGGTACCTGCCCTTGACCGGAATCAAACCTGGGACCCTTCAATCCACTGGCTCCTAACCACTCACCTACCTGCCTGCTTGATTGCCCCTAACCTCTCTGCCTGCCTGCCTGCTGCTTGCCTGTCTGATCACCCCAAACTGCCCTCCCTTGTGGGCCTGGTTTCATCCCCAACAGCCCTCCCCTGCTGGCCTGATCTCACCCCTAACTGCCCTTCCCTGCCGGCCTGATCTTGCTCCCAACTGCCCTCCTCTGCCAGCCAATTTGGTTGTGATTTGTCAGTTTCTATGCGAGTCAGCGCCAAAAGCTCCGCCTCTTAGGCAGCCATTGGCTCCTTACATTCACTCAGATTTGGTTCTGATTGGTCAATTTCTATGCCAGTCAGTGTCTCTGGGCCTATTAACGGGGCCTGATCCGAAAGGCAGGGATGATCAGCAGCCCTGGTGGAGGCCTGGAGAGAAATGGAGGCAAGGCTGTTGGCCAGGCTTGGAGATTGGAGAGCAAGAGAGACAATTTCTGATCAACGGCTGCCACAGAGGCTGTGATCAGACCTTGCCTCTCTCTCTGCAGGCCTCTCTCTGGGCCTGATCCGCAGCCCCATAGGTAGTCAGTGCTGGGTCACCACAGCAACCCAGCACTCACTTCCGGTGTGGTCGAGCCTTCGATCATAACAGTTGTTATGACCCTGGATCTTTATTATATAGATGTTACTATGGACATTTCTGTACAAGCTTTCGTATAGCATAATGTTTTCATTTCTCTTGAATATATACTTACTTCTGGAATTGCTGAGTCACATAGTAATTCTGTACTTACCTTATTGAAGAACTACCAGACTTTCTTCTTTCTGCCAGCCTGATCTCACCCCCAATGGCCCTCCCCTGTTGGCCTGATCTTGCCCCTAACTGCTCTCCCCTGCTGGCCTGATCGCCCCTAACAGCCTCTTCCTGCCTGATCGCTCCATTTTACATTCCCACCAGCAGTGATCAAGGATCCCAGGTTGTCGCCATCCTTCCCAACACTTGACATTCTCTGTGATTATTGCATTCATATATACCAGGATATCTTCTTTGGAGAAATGTCTGTTTGATGCCTTTGCCTATCTTTCAATTGGGTTATCTTTTTATTGACTTACTAGCAGCTTGGTGCACAAATTCGTGCACGGGTAGTCCCTCAGCCTGGCCTATGATCGGGGCCAATGGGTGCCCATCTTGTCCAGTCCCAATCTGGCCAATCAGAGCCAGCCAGGGAGCAGGACTGTGGGAGGTTGGCTGTGGCAGTGCACTGACCACCAGGGGCAAGTCCTGCATTGAGTGCTGCCCCCTGGTGGTCAGTGTGCATCATAGTGACTGGTCGCTTTGGCTTTTATACATATAACTAGGGGCCCGGTGCACAAAATTTGCGCACTGGGGGTGGGTGATCCCTAAGCCCAACCTGCCCCCTCACACATACTGGGAGTCCTCTGGCCGAGGCTTTAGGCCTTGAGCACCCAGCCAATGCTCTGTAATGGGGCAGATGGCTGGCTCCATCCCAGCCCCGCCCCACCCTTCCGGCCAGGGGCTTAGCCCCAACCAGCTCGCCCCTGACTAGCACGGGCCTCAGCCCCATCCACCCAGGCCTGGGCTGCCTTGGCCATGACCCCCAGGCCCAGGCCACCTCAGACACGCCCCCCAGACCCTCCCAGGCCCGGGCCACCTTAAACATGCCCCCTCCAGGCCCCCACAGGCTTGGGCCACCTCTGCCATGCCCCCCTATGGCCCAGGCCACCCTGGACACGCCCCCCAGGCCTGGGCCTCTTCAGCCATGCCCCCACACTCCTGATTGCCTGGTGGGCGTGGCTTGAGTGTGTAGCGAAGGTACGGTCAAATTTGCATGTTAATCTTTTATTAGATAGGATGAGGGGCCCTGTGCACGAAATTCATGCACTGGGGGTAGGTGATCTCTCAGCTCAACCTGCCCCCTCAATGGGGCCAATGGCTGGCTCTGCCCCAGCTGCCTTGGCCCTGCCCCCCAGCCCTGGCCTTAGCCCCAGCAGCAACCGCCCAGTCCCAGAGGCACTCCGCACAGGGGTGTCTCACATGCCACCTCGGCCCCACCCCCCGTGCCACTCGACCCCGCCCCCTGCTCCTGATTGGCTGGTAGCGTAGCGAAGGTACGATCAAATTTGAATATTACTCTTTTATTAGATAGGATTACATATGTTCTCTATGTATTATAGATGGAAGTCCCTTACCATGTGTATGATTTGCAGATATTAGCTCCCGTTCTGTCAGTTATCTTTTCACATTCTTGATAGTGTCCTTTGAAATGCAAAAGCTTTTCATTTTGAAGAAGTCCAGTTTATTCTTTCTTTTGTTGTTTGTACCGTTGGTTCATTTTTAATAATGAGTGGAGAGCGCTGTGTACCAGGCAGGAATTGTCACCTGGTGGGCTTCACTTTAAGGTAATTGGGATTGAGAGCCAGCTGTTTAATTGGGAAATCGAGTTAATGTCAGTGTTTTCACTGGATTTTTTTTTTCCCCCTGAGGTGGTTCAGTTTCTCCAGAAAAGATTCCTTTAATTCGTCATCTACCCTAGGAAGGAATATACTTGATCAGTAGAATTCTAGGAGGTGGGCAGAGTAGAGGGCTAGGGGATCCTACCCTTTCTTATGCAGGTTTCACTTACTTGTTCTGTTTTCATTCTTATCTCTCTGCCTCCCCCCCCCCCCACCTCCCCGTCTGAGCCCTGTTTAATGTCTAAAGATTACTACCCTTTCGTCCTCTGCCAATGGGTGGGAGAGGTCCTCCTGGAGGCCTGTCTACGGTCTTCAATCAGCTCCTCTTTTATTTTGGTCCCTCTAGTGCCAAGCCACTCGAGGCTTCTCTGAAGTCCATCAGCTCACTTCTTGTCTGTCACCTCTCAGAGAGCACTTTCAGCTTGTAATTCCTTTTGCTTCCTTTGCCCCACAGAATCCATTCTAGTTCTGGTCCACCTTCAGTCTCCTCAGATTTGTTGAACTCTCTGTCATTGTGGTCTCTTCTCTGTTTTCTTGGCCTTTGTGGAGCAGCACATTTTCTGAAAAGTCCTCTGCTATCATTCTGGTTGGCTGTTTGGAAGCGGGAGATGAACTTGTGTGGTTTGTAACCCCTTTTAACCGGGCGTCCAGAAAGATGGGTTTAAGCTGAGGGTTGCTGCGGTGGACTGGCCGTTGCTGTTGGAAGGCTGCGTGGAGAAGGGTATGGAGAGAGCGTGCTGGACTGGCTGGGAATGCCTGTCATGGCTGTAGCGGGGGAAGACAGTGGCGTGTTGACTGTGTATTTGCTATCTCTTCTCTTCAGGTAATGAGGAATCGCTGAAGTGTTTGAACAAGGCATAGCATGGCTGGAGTTGTGCCTAGTTAGATAAATCAGCGGTCCAGACTGGAAACAAGTGGGAGACTGCTATAACATAGGCCCAGTGAGGGACAGCAATCTCTTTAGGACCTCAGCCAGAAAGGGCTCGAACAGTCATACTTCTTCTTCTCCCTACTCTCCCTTCCTGCCCTGACCATGGGGTTTGGAACCAGAGGCTCGGCTGTGGGCAACCAAAGAGCGTTATCTCTGTACCACTAGTGTGGCAGCTCCCTTCCTGCTGTGTGCCTAGGTAGTCTTCTGGCCTTCCCTTTGAGTCCCTCTTCCCCCATCCCCAAACCTGTCCAGGCTTAGCCTTGACCCGGAGAAGGAGCTCGGGTGACGTGATTTGCAGCTGTTCCTCAGCACTTCCTCCACCACCCTGAGGGTCAGAGGGAGTTGGCAGGACGCATTTATGGGAACACGACCCTGGAGTGGGGAAGTGGCATATTTGGGGCTCTTTTCACTGGTTCTTGCCTTCTTTTAGTTGGAGATAATACTCTGCATTCTTCTAGCCACCATCTAGATGAGAACCATCCTAGGCCTCCAGTTCCACACATGGGGGGAGACTGAGGCATGGAGTAAGTAGGGGCCTGGCCTTGAGCTACCCAGCTAGGATGAGCTCTTTCTGGGTCTCGTTACATGCACACGGCGAGGTGCGTGGTGGTCGGTGAAAGATGACCTCGGGCACTGCTTGCATCACATCACCTGCATCGTCATGTTTATCCTTGCCACACCCCCAATGTAGGTGGAATTGACAGCCACATTCCATCTTGGGGAAGCAGGCACAGTGAAGTGGCTTGCCAGCGCCACCTGGTTCATTGTGGCAGAACCAGGATTCAGTCCCAGGCAGTCTGGCTCCAGGCTGTGAGCTCAGAACCATTATACTAAACCTTGCAAAGTACCCAGGGTGCCCTCCATGCAAGGTCCTGGTGCTCCCCTCCTCCTGTCAGAGAAGTCTCTGATTGCCTGTAAGAGGACCCCCAGACCCTGAGGAACACGGACCGTGGCGGCACGGCGAGAGCAGACTTAGTCCTGCACCCTCAATGTAGAGCTGGGCAGTGCGACTTCTTAGATTTTCTAGAGCCCAGACGTCCCTTGTCCTGTCTGTTTTGTATCCTTGCTCATGGCCCATGCCCTCTCTTTCTTTCTGCCTCTGTGAGGAGGTTGGAGGTGGGATTGATTGAAGGAGAAGGGAAGGTAGGGAAGAGTGGGGCCCAGGACACATGATTAGGCAGGCAGCTTCCACGCTTGGCCTTTGTGCTCCGACCATGGACTGTGCACACCACCTGCGCTATGCGGACCCAATGTGGCCCTTATCTTCCAAGAACTCAGATTCTGAGTGGCAGAATCCAGAATGGGTCTCAGGGTCCTGGGGCTGTAACTGCTGTGCAGGAAAGCATCGTGGTCAAGTATGGCCCTCCCAGAGTGTCAGGGGCCCACAAGGCGGGCAACACTGGGCCTCAACAAGCAAATCTCATCTTCTCGAGGCCTCTGTTTCTCCATCTGAAAAAAGAGCATTTCATTTCTGAGGGCTTGCTACAGGCTGTGTCTCTGAGGACCTGGGGGAAGAGAGGTGGGGAATGGGCAGTGAAGGGAGCAGGGTGTGTCTCCTCCAGCCCTGTGCCTGAGCCGGGCTATCTCTGAAGGCCAGAGGCGTGGTCAGCATGAGGACAGGAGAAATCAGAGATGTGGGCATGTCACTGGCCATCTTGGCGGGCATGTCCTCTTTGCTCTTTCTCTCGCTTGGGGAAGGTAGAAGCACCGGGGAAGTGCAAATGTGGGAAAAGAATTGCTCCTGGTCACAAACCAAGAGACGTGGGTCAACCATGGGGCCCTCACAGACAGCTTGGCATCTGCAGATATCGGGACCCTCATCTCCTGAGCCCTGGCCTGCCCACTCCCACCCCGGCCATCAGCTGGTGTGAGACTGGCCATGAGCAATGACAAAGGCAACGAAACGGTGCCCCTCTCCTGAATTCTTCCTTTCTTCTCCGGCCTGGCAGTACTCCGCCCCCGCCCAGGCCTTGCGCAGGCATGCTGGGGAGATCAGAGCCCCGCTGGAGTGAGAGGAGGACTTTGATGTCCCACTGAGAGGCCTGCTCTTATGGAAGGATTGGCAGCAGTAGCTCCGTGGACTGCCAGGACAAATTGTTCCCGGCTGGGAGTGGCATCTGGGTGCAGGAGGGATTGCATTGTGAGCTGTGCTCTGTTGGACTCCTATGGTGGGGTTTGGAGCAGGACGGAGAAGCTGAGACCTCACCTTCTCCCCAGGACATAGGAAACCAGCAGAGGCCACCTCTGTTCTTGGGGTGGGGAGAGAAGGGACTCGTGGACACTGATGGCCATTAATGCCCGTCTGCAAATTGAAAATGCCGGGCCGAGCTGAGCGGAGGCCATGAAGGGAGGAGAGTACCCCAGACTGTCTGCTGTTCCCTTCTGGGCCCTGACATTTCTCCCAGGCACACACCAGCACACGACAATGAATCCGAGCCCCTCCAGCCCCCACACCCAGGCTACGGCTGTCCGGCTCATCTGTCAGTCACCCGATCCCTCACACCTGTTCCAGGCATGGCCTGTGAGCTGCCCACCCGCACCACAGCTATGAATAGGGTGGAGGATGGGGAACAAGGGGCATTCTGAGGGCAGGAAGGCGAGTGGTAGGGGGCACCTTTCTGGGTAATGTGGGAGGGCAGCTTTCTTCTTAGGCTGAGAAAGTAGAGAAGCAACCTTGTTTGAGGATGTGCTTAGAGTATGGGGATACAGGGGTGGAAAGGAGAAGGGTGGCGCTGTAATCGGAAGGAAGAGGCACTGAGGACGAGGCAGGGCATCGGGGTGCATTGTCTGCATCCTTGGCCGGCATCTCCTGGGCCCGCAGTGTCACCACAGGGCAGGTTCTGGGGCAGACTTTGGATTGCCCTTGTGGGCGGTCTGTCTTCCCCAGCCCCCTTCCCCATCCACCCCAGACAGCCAGTTCACTTATTCTACTCGCTCTCCCACAAGTTTCAGTCTTTGAGAGCAAAGACGGTGGTTCAGCCTCTCTGGTCCCCCACTGTTCTCGCTGGGTGGGCTGGGCAGGATGAACGGTGACTGATTGGAAGGCCAGGTGAGTGGGGAGTGGTGCGCAAGCCCTGGTGTGTATTTGAACTGGGGCAGAGCTGGAGCTGAGAGGACTCCCCTCATAAGCAGGAGATTGCAGGTCCCTCCTTGGCACCAAGGGACCTCTCTCTTCTCACCCAGCTCCACCCAGAGGTGACGGGTGGAACAGTGACTTACTGAAGGCCCATCCTTGCACCTATCCCTGGGGAGATCTTAGTTCTTGCCTCCAGGGTGCTTACCTTGTAAGAGGCAAGACCAACTGAACAGGTCTTGCCAGCAGGGGGCGATGAGGGGCACATCCAATCACTTTGGGGGTGCTGGGGCAGTGCTACCTTTGTATATTCTCAAGAGCCTGAGAGGCTTCGGCCCTTTTTGCCAAAGCCCGGTGCATAGTGTTCTTTTAGGTGGTACATGAATAAACATTTTTAAAAAATAGTTATGCAGTTATTTTCATGTATATTAGAAAAATAGAACCTCTGACTTCATGACTATATTGCTAAGAATGGAGTTAGGGAATAAGAGTGAATTGGTTTAACAGAAACCATCAGGGGCATAGAAGGGCCTGTGATAGATGGTACATGAATGTTACCTTAATCAAAGGGAGGCCAGCAGTGGCTAAAGTCTGAGAGGCATCGTTTTATGTCCTGGCCTGGCCCCTCAGATGCCCTCCTGACCCCTCCTACTCCTCTCTCAATACCTCCCTACTCCCCACCTCCCCCCACCCCAGTACAGGTGCCTGCCTTTCCCAGGCATGGTCCCACGTTTCTGCCTTGTAACTAATGCAGGTCCCAGTGTTTTTCTCTGTTGTTCAGGCAGCAGAGCCTGACCTTATGCCAGGCCTGCAAGTGAAGAAAGGCGGAAGGGTTCCAGCCTCCTACTGTCCCGGGTTCCGTTCAAAGCCTCCTAATTGCTTCCTGGCCCGAGAACCTGGCCTGGGGCCCCAGAGGCCTCCTTGTCTCCTCCCTGATCGCGTGCCTGCTGACTTACCTGTCTGCTTCTTGGCTTTCCCCTGTCTCCAGGCAGACCTCAACACCAATATGGAGGACGAAGGCAGCTCCTTCTACGGGGTTTCCAGCCAGTACGAGAGTCCGGAGAACATGATAATCACCTGCTCCACCAAGGTCTGCTCGTTCGGCAAGCAGGTGGTGGAGAAAGTGGAGGTAGGAGTACCCTGTGCACTCGTTGAACCAGACCTTTAAACGGTCTCAGGTTGGTCTTCATTCACACTTTCCCCAATTTGTCTGAACTACTGCAGTCTCACCCTCGCTGTCTCTTAGTTATTGGTAACCCGCCTCATGTTCATCACGGCCAGGCGTCGGGCCGGTACCAGGAAGGAGGCACCCCCTTGCCCATTTCTCCCCCTGGCTGCACTTAGATCGCTGGAGCGTTTGAAACTTACCAATGCATGAGCCCCACTCCCCAGCACTCACCCCAGCATCTCCAGGGTGGAATCTGTTTGTAAAAAGCACTTCAAGTTATTTATTTTAAATTAGATTTTCGTTTTGAAGTAATTGTGGACACTCATGCAATTGTAATTTCATGTGTCCTGCACCCAGTTCCCCTGAGGGCAGTATTCTATTGGCAACCAGGAATGAACATTGATGCCACTTACAGTCTTACTCAGATTTCATCAGTATTTGTGTGTGTGTGTGTGTGTGTGTGTGTGTGTGTGTGTGTGTATGACAGTTCCACGGCCACACGGATTCCTGTGCACCCTTCCCCATGTTGTTTTAGTGTGTGGTCAGGACTGAGTTGTCATCTATCCTGTCTTGCCTATTGCCACTACTCTGTGTCTTGAAGCGCTCCTGCTCCCGTACTCACCTTCTGAGTATCGGAGCTCGAGGTGGATGGTCCCTCTGCTGCCACTCGAACCCCTGTTACTGAGGGAGGAGGAAGGCTCTGATCACAAGAGCCTCTAGGCCTTCTGCCTTTTCTTCCCACGGAAGAGTCAGTGGGTCGTGGAGTGTCCCCCAGGCAGCTGGGCCTGGGCTGGATGTGGTGGGAGCGAACCTAAGCCCTGCTGTCCCCTGGGTCCTGCAGACGGAGTATGCCCGCTACGAGAACGGCCACTACTCCTACCGCATCCACCGGTCCCCGCTCTGTGAGTACATGATCAACTTCATCCACAAGCTGAAGCACCTGCCGGAGAAGTACATGATGAACAGCGTGCTGGAGAACTTCACCATCCTGCAGGTGTGGGCGGCGGGGCCGGGGGCGCTGCAGGGGTGGGGCAGAGGGTCCAGCAAGAGGCATGCCCTCTTCTGGGGCCTTACCCCTCACCTTTTCTCTCGCCCACAGGTGGTCACCAACAGAGACACACAGGAGACTTTGCTGTGCATTGCGTATGTCTTCGAGGTGTCAGCCAGCGAACATGGAGCTCAACACCACATCTACCGGCTGGTGAAAGAATAAGAGACTCGGGGAGCAGGGACGGGGGAAGAGATGTGTGTGTGTGTGTATACAGAGACATGGGGTGGGAACCTGCAGGGACAGCCCCTGGAAGTGCCAAGAGAGCTGACCCTTCCTACCCAGGAACACATTGTGCCTCAACTGCAGTGCCCAACCCCAAATAAACCCAAGATGTGTATTTTCAGAAGACCCCACCTGGCTGTAGGAGCCCTGGGAGGGACTGTGTGAGGAGGGGGGCAGTCTGGGAAGCGGACTGGAAGCAGCGCTAAGAGATGCATCATGGGCAGTTTCTGAAGCCATTGCCCCAGTGGACTCAGCCAGGAATGTCGCTGAAGGTCACGCTGGATGACCCCTCTGCTGCCTGGAGCCCCTGCACGCTGCTGCTGGCCACTCTGGCAGGCCTGAGGATAGGCACGCGGGCTCCCATTCTGTGCGTGCTCAAGTGTGCAGCGCGGCTCCCCGTGTGTGCTGCAGCTGCCCTGCCTGACACCTCTGCCGCCCCCACTGCGGGGCAGCAAACAGGGAGGCCCTCCAACCCAGGAATGGGTTTTAGGTGTGGAGGTGACCGAGTTGCTGGAAGGGGACATTGAGCCATTTAGTTTTATTCATCTCTGGTGGCTGTGGATTCCATGGCCCTGCTGGTTTGGTGAGGGGACTGGCTGCAGATCAGAGGAGCCCGAGACGCAGGGCAGGAGGGCAGTGCTGAAGCAGGCTGCCAGGTCGTGCAGAGGCTGGCATCCCGCAGCCCCCTTTTGGTAGCGAAGGCCAAGAACGTTGGTCAGAGGTCTGTGGTGACCCAGTGGTCTCTGAGACCATCCAGTTCTGACCGGTGAGTCTTGCCTCCCTCCCAGCCAAGATGCCTATTGGATAGTGACCACCTCAGGGCCCGCCCAGGCCAGTCGCTGCCTCCCCAAACAGTAGTTTCTGTGCTCCGTGGGGCTGGAGGAGAAGGGTGTGGAGCCGATGCTGAACCCAGAGGCAACCGCCTGTTTATTTCCTGCTAACAGGCCGGCTTTGGTTTTCAGCAGCCCTGGCTTCCTCTATCCTAGTATCCCTAGCTGCCTGACTTTGGGCACGTGTCTCCACCTTCCTGAGCCTGTGAAGGGGCGGGCAGTAACACTCACGTTAGGAGGCCTTAGTGAGGAGGAGAGAGAATGTCTACAAAGTGCCTGGTGCAAGATGCACTAAACAAATGTTAGGTAATTAGCTTACCACTCACCTCCCTCAGGGAGGCCTGGGCCTGGCTCTCTGCTGCCATCTAGTGGCTCTTTGGTATCATCCCCAATGGGAACCACAATCCCAGGTGCCTGGGATTCAACCTGCCCACAGGTGTTTACTGTGCCCCACGCTCAGGAAGATAACATATATTAATGCACAAATGAGGAAGACAGTACCTAGGAGGGGTACAGAATGGTGGTTAGGAGCAAGGGTCAGACCACTAGGATTGGAATCCTGGCGTTTAGCGACTGCCTAGCCCTGTGACCTTGGGGCAAGTTCCTTAACGTCACTGTGCCTCAGTTTCCCCAACTGTAAAATGGGTCTAATAACAGTACCTACCTCATTTACGTAGAGAGCCTAGCATAGTGTCACGCACATCAATGTGTTTGGTAAATATACTTTGTTACCAGTAGGAGCTTTCGGTCAAAGGAGTCAAATTGGAAAACTGGCTAATCTGAACCTCAGAGCAACTGGACTTCAGAGAAGGGAGTGAGCAGGGTGTGGAGGATTCAGGATTCAGGGAAGGGGCCCCAGTGGAGAGGGGCTGCCCCTTAATAGATGGGCAATGTTTGGATACACAAGCAGGCGGGAGGCTGGCCCTCCTTCCAGGTGGGTTACCTAGTCTCCCTCCGACCTCCACAGACCAGAACCCCTCTCTTTACTAAAAAGCTTTAACAAACACGCAGACTACTGCTAGACCTCACACCGAGTCGCTTAACACTACTGTACATGGGGGCTGAGGTGGGTCCCTGGCTCGGGCTGGCGTGTTCCCGCATGTCTGTGATGTCTGTGAGGGTCTGTGTTTGTGTAAGGCTGCTCCCCCTCCCCCAGTCACCTACACAGCCTTGCCCTCTCCCCTCTGCCCTTCCCTTTTCCTGAAGCTGTTTGGATAAGGAAGCTCACGATGCCTGCCCTGCTAGCTGACTGAACCTTCAGACAAATGCTCATGAAGGATGTGTGAGCAGCCTGTTGGCCGTGGGACAGATGCACGAGTCGGGGCGATGATCTTTCTGTATCGCGAGTGGGGAGGAGTCTGCAGATGTTGCGGGGCCGAGTGCTGGCTGTGAGTTCTTCCTTTTCCGCAGGAACCGACCTCAGGAGCCTAATGGAGATTCACCTACTTATAACTGTAAATTCCGAGCCAGTCCGCTGTGGCGAGCACAGATGAGCTGTAGAGCCTGTCCTACTGTTGGAGGGCCGACTGCGACCCTTGGGACAGATAAGAGACCCCCCTAGCCCCAACGCTCCTGTAGCCTCACTGACATGCCCTGGGCTCTCTGAGTCACTCATCCTTCCCAGCGTGTCTCTGCCTCTTGGCTGTGGCCCCACACGTTCCCTGGCCTCTGCCCCACTGGCGAGCGGTTACTCATGCTTCAAGAGCCAGTGTGGAGTCACCTCTCCGCAAGCAGAAGGGCTTGCCACTTCTCTTGCCTGGCAAAAGCGTCCCAGTCCCGACCCGTGAGAGCACCTGTTCCATGTACCAGCAAACGGGGACTTTGGTCTCTCCTAACCCTCACCCACAGGTACTGTGCTGTCCCGTTCTGAAGGTGAGGAAGGGGGCGCAGAATGGGCACTAACTGTCTGGCAGTGTTCATACACTTATTCACACACTTAGCACATATTTGTTTAAATTCTGCCGGGCCCCAGGAATGTGTTGGTGACCAAGACAGATGAGGTCCTTGGGGGAACTTACACTTGACTGAGGAAGAAAAAGTGAGCGAGGATACAAGATACGTGCTGTGGAAGAAGGGGAGCGTGCTGATGGTGGGACACTGGGGAACCTCTCAGGCCTGAGGTGGGCAAGGCAGGACAGTGGCTGGTGTGTTCCAGGATAGAGATGGGGGGGTGTCGGGAATATAGAGGGAGAGACGCAGGGGCTGAGGTTCAGAGGCTGCGGGGCTACATCCTGTGCAGGCCGGCCATCCAGATGGGGAGGAGCTGCCGATCCAGCTCGCTCCTCCGCGGGGCAAACCCCCTCACTCGGTAAGGACTTGGGGTTTTACTCCATGGGAAGGGGGTCCTGGGAGTGTTTTAAGCAAGGGAGTAAGTCTTTTTTTATCTGAATTTTAGAAAGCAGCCCTGGAGCTGCCTGGACTACTGAGAAGCACATGTAATTGTCTGCTTCTGAGTCTGTCCTCCTAGACTCAGCTTCTGTGGGTGGAGACGGTAGCCTTCATGGTCTGTTACTTCCTGTAGACCAAGCACCTCTTCTGGAGCCTAGCCGGGGCCTGAGTGACCACACATGGACAAGGCAGTGGGGTCCATGCCATTGGGGCCAGGGAGGTGCGTAGGCTTCCTGAGGCTTTCGGGGTGGAGCTCTTGCCCTCCTGTGACAATCTAGAGCTTGCAGGCACTGTCACAGAGATGGGGGCCGGAAACACTGCCTGTCTGGTGGGGTCTGATGATGACAGAGGACTCGGTGGCCAATACAATGAGCTTCCATAGAGTAAGATGATCTCACAAGAGAGATACATGCAGAAGGAGTTTAAGGTGCGTGTGCACAAGTGTGTCGTGTGCGTGCGGGGGTGTGGACACAGGCTCTGTCCTTTCAGGACTGAAGCCAGGGGAGTAGGAAGAAGGGATTGTCATGGTGTGGCCTGGCCCAGGCCTCCTGCATACTACGTACATCTGTCCCCTTTCCCTGGTTGGGGGTTCAGAGGACAGTGGGCGGGGTGGTGACAGGGCCAGAGGTAGGAGGGCTGGCAGCCCTTGTAAGCAGGGGTGATGACAGCAGGTAGCTCAGACAACTGGCGGGGCTGGGGCTGGATCGGGCTCTGCCGGGCCACACCTGCACAGAGGAGGGATGTGAGGGCAAGCAGTGATGTGCTGGCACTACCCAGTGGCCATTTGTGTTTGACCTCTTATTACATTACCTGTTACATCAGCTCCAAAAAGCTTTTCTCCAAAGAGTTAAATGTATACAAGTTGTTCTTAAGGCCTTAAACCCTGGAGCCAGGCTGATCTGGGGCAGAATTGCCTTCTTCCAAGCCATATGATCTGGGGCAAATGACTAACTTCTTGGAGCCGTTGTAACCCCATTTGTGAATGGGAGTTGAACGGCATTGACTTCAGCGTGCTGTTGGGAGGAAGAGAGCAGCGTCACCCCCGGTCTCAGTGAGCAGTGGGAAGGCTAACTCAGGGCAGGTATTTTCTTTTTTTTTTTTATTTGACAACCTAAAGGAAAAGAGGTCAGCACCCCTGACTAAATAGTCAGATGTTGTCTGTTTTAAAAATTATTGCAGCACATGTTGAAATTCACTGACTTGGGGGTATAAAAATTTCACCTAACTATTCACACACATACACACACACATTTCATCTAACTGCTCTACACACACACACACACACACACACACACACCACTTATTTTTAGAGAACAAAACAAGCTCTACTCAAAACAGGCAGGGGAGGAGGCCTCAAGGCTGAGAGCTGGCCCAAGGGCCCCAGTGGAGGGTCTTAAGGGGAGGACAGAACAAATGTTGTCTAAGTCACTCTGAGTAGGAAACTGTGGAATTTGTTTACTTCCTCAGAAAGGATGGGGAAAGGGTCAAGTGCCTTTGTAGGTGGCTGGAGACCAGTTGGTGGAAATGGCTAAGGGTCTTTTCAAGCTCAAGGATGTCTAATATTCAACTAAGTTTTTGTATTTTTGCTATGAAAACCCCCTTTGTCTCTCAACATCTTCAGTAAAGTCTACCATGTACACAAAGGCTTTTGTCGACTGATTTTGTTTATGCAGAAAGGAAAGTCATCTGTCAATAGAGCAACAGAAGCAGTGGCCACAGAAGCATCCTAACTGAACCAGGCCAGCGGAAGCCGGCCCAGCCAGCCCAGTCCCTCCCGAGAGAATGGAAAGTGCTTGGGGGTGCCTGCCAGCATGGGATCAGAGTCAAGTGGCCTGGCTGCCACCTGGGTCATGTAACCCCTTAGCCAGGTTCTGTGAGCACTGCATTTTTAGAAACACAACAATAGGTATTTAAACCACAGAGGGTCACAAAAAGCCACTGGATCTGGAAATGGTCAAAAGGAGGTTCTGACAGGGCTGGTGGGATGTGGCCCTGGCTAGGCATCTGAGGAACTTCATTGTAGCCCTTGACCAGCAGTGAGCAGGCCCATATGACGAGCTTTGCTCACAAAGAACATTTGATTGATAAGCCCAAGTGCCACTTCACTACTTCACATTGGGCAGTGCCACTCCCAGGTCGTGGGAGCACCTGTGTGTGCTTGTCAGCACCCTCCTCCCCCATGGGAATCCAGATCATTTGTGTCCGGTGGTTCGTGCATATGTTCAACCAGGGAGTTGGGTGGACTTAAAGGACTATGCCAGCAATGGTGAGAGTCTCGTGTGCCTGTCTCTACTTTGGGGACCTGAATTCTTATATCCAAGGAGCAAGGAATCTCTCCCCGCTGCCTCCCAGACATTGGTTAGAGATGGCTCTTTTTTTGTAACCACAAGACCCATTACATCATGCTGAAAAGTTCCAATGCTTGTGAATATTCAGTCGGTTGGCATTCCTCAGAGCACCTGATACACACATTAGCTGCTGTGCTATGCTTCCCTTCACGAGCTTGGGATTCAGAGGAGATAATTTTGCAGCCCCACTAACCTGCAGCTCCCTCTGTGTGGGCTGGACCAGTGCTGACACTGTTCTCTAACGGTAGGTCTGAGAGTACTGAGAAGAGGCAGCCTTAGCCTGAGCTTTCTTAGTTCACAGGAAAGGGAGAAGGAGCAGGAGAACAGAAAGGATAGAGAAAGAGAAGGGCAGGAGTGCCACTATTGTTCCTCAAGACTTGTCCTTTTCCAGGAGGGATTCGGGGTGGGGGTGGGCCTGGTGTGGCACAGCAATCATTCCAGCACTAAGCACCTACTGTATGCCAAGCACTATGCGTGGTGGTGAGGGTTCCCCGGGGAAAATGCAAGGACCCTTGCTCTCATGACGTCCATTCTAGTAGGGGAGACTGGTAATAAACCACAAAGAAGGTAAATAAACAAGAAAATACCAGGAAGTGATTAATGCTTGGAGGAAAAAAAAAAACCAGGATGATGTATCAAAACAGTTTGGCCATATCCGGCCTGCTGCCTGGGTTTTATTTTTATTTTTTATTTTATTTTTTTTATCCCTGGGAGCTAAGAATGGTTTTCATGTTTTTAGATGGATGAAAAAATTATCGAAAGGAGAAGAACACTGATGACTTGTGAAGAGGATAGGAAGTCCAGTTTGTATCCACAGTAGAGTTTTACTGGAACATAACCACAGGTGCCGCTGTGCGTCCTGCGGGCGCCTGCCTTTGGCTGTGTCGCGGCTGAGTGGTGGCAGCAGAGGCCACACCAGTTCGCGCCGCCTGAGATGCTTACCCTGTGCACTGACAGCACCAGCTGGCTGCCACGTGTGAAGAAGTGGCTGGTGGGGACTTTCTCAGAGTGGGTGCTCACTGAAGGCCTCTCTGAGGTGACAATAGGAGCCAGCCATGTGAAGACCTAGAGAAGGGAACCCCATTTGGAGGGTGCTGAAGTGGGGAAGAACTCAGGATGTTCAGTGGCAGGAAGGCAAGTGCAGCTGGGGGAATAGCCTGTCCTTATTTCAGGGTAGCCAGACCTCCCCTGATTTACCCACAGGATAGCCAGACCTCCCCTGATTTACCCACAGAAAGCAAGGGCTTCAGGATGCGGTTCATCTCCCGCCCTGCTGTTTCCTCCCGGTGCTTTTCTCTTGGTTTGTTTTGGTCTTGGTCACTTGTGTCTGAGCCTTGCCTCGGAAGCTGCTATTGCTTCTACTTCAGAGGGCACTGAGCCAGGGAGCCTGGGCCCAGGAGGGAGGTGTTGGAGGCTGGCTGTGACCATCAGGTGAGGCTCTTATTTTAGGAAGCATGGTTTGTTAGGGTATTTCTTCCTGGCCTGGTCAGATTTCCATGGAAAGTGTTCCCCCAGTTTCTTGCTGGAAAGAACTGTGACCATCAGCATACTGGGAAGTAAGTGGGAGAAAATAGCCAGGGAGGTCTCAACATTCAGTGTGGACGCTCTCGCCGGTTCTCGTGTTTGCTGCACAGGACTCTTGTGCTCAACTGGACTTGGTGTCCCCGGCCCAGACACACCCAATGTTGCCCTCTCCCACAGAAAGAACTCCCAGCTGTGCTGGGCAGGGGCAGCCCCCACTGCACGGAGTCAAGGAGATGACTTGGGGAGCTGTCTCTACTTGAACTGAATTTGAGCAGTCCATTTCCAGAGATACCTGGTACCATCAATTCTTGACTTCAGGGAAGTCAGTGGTATAAATCATGTTCCTTTTTTACTTTCTCTGGGTTAGGTTTCAGCTTCTTGGGCATGCTAAGTCACTTGGCATTTGTCCTGTTTTCCAGCTTTGGAATTTTTGTTACTATTATTTCCTCTCCTGTTCCCTTTGTTCTTTAGAGAAAACTTTTTTAAAAATCCCTTTACAGTCATCTTAGAAGGGTTTCAAGAGGGACCAAAGAAACTCTGTTGAATCAACCACCCTTGTCCTGATTTACTTACTTAAAATACCACTGTGATCCTTGTGTGAAGACAGATAATAGAGCAGGAGTGGGAGCAGAGGGACAAAGTGAGGGGCCGCGCAAAGGTGCAGGCGAGAGCTGATGGTGCTCTGGATGAGAGTGCAGTGGTGGAGTTGGAAGAAAATGGGTGACCTTGAGTTATGTCCTGAAGACAGCTACTATGGCTCCCAGATGGTCTGGTTGTAGGGAGTTTGGGAAAGTGAGGAATTGATGTTAATTCCAAAATTTCCTGGCTTAGGTCATTGGTGGCATTTACTATGATGGGGAAGTCTTGGGGAAGAAGCAAGTTTGTGGGTGGAGATCAAGAGTTAAAGTTGAGATACCTACTAGACATCCAAGTGGAGTTGTCAAATAGCAGCTGCATATACGATAGTGGAATCAAGGGGAAAGAAATGTCACGGCTGGATTTAGACTTCATTGGCATCTGGATTGGTATTTAAATCCTTGGCCCTAAATGGGATTACTTAGGAGGAGGGCAGTATGGATAGAAAAGAAAGAGGTGCCCAGGATTGCCTGAGTCATTCCAACATTTAAGGATAGAAGAGAGGAGGGAGCCCAGGGCAGTGTGATTTTCTTCTCAGTAGTAAGGAGGAAAAAGTGTTTCCACAGGAAGTGGTGAAATGCTGCTGGCAGGTAGATGAAAACGATGATGGAGAAATGGCCATTTTTGATCTCCCCTTCTTTGTAATAGTACCCCTCCATTTCAGCTGGGCACATGGCCACAAAAAATAAAAACCATATTTCCCAGGCTCCCTGGCAGCTAGTGTATGGCCAATGGGCATAAGCAGAACTGTGATTTCAAAGGGAGGGGCCATGTTCATCTTCACCTTTCCTTTTCTGTTGGCTACATTGTGATGTAATGGCTGAATTTCCTGCAGCCTCTTTGGACAATGAGGTGACCTTAGCAATGGAAGTTACCCGTGGTAAATCCACAGGTTAAAAAGGACTGCCCAGTTGGTGTGGCTGCACCAGGAGGTCACTGGTTCTATTTCCGGTCAGGGCACATGCCTGGGTTACAGTCTCGATCCCCAGTAGGAGGCATGTAGAAGACAGCCGATCAATGTTTCTCTCTCTCTCCCTCTCCCTCTCTCTCAGACATCAGTAAAAATATATTTAAAAGATTCACAGGTTTGTTTGTTTGTTTGTTTTGTTTTTTAAAAAGGATCTTTGATACCAGAGAGCACCATAACAACTGTGGACAGATTTTATATGAGAGGTAAATAAAAGATCTTGTTTAAGTCACTTTTATTTTGTGTTTTCTATAATTAGCAGCCAAATGTAATTCTAACTGATCTATCATCAGATCTGGCAACAAACATTAGAGGCATAGTGGTTGAAGCATGAACAGCTGTAAAAACAACAACCATAATAATATCACTGCTGACTCTATAGCACTTTTCAGTTTACAAAGCACTTTCAAACACACTGTCCGGCCTGGTGTTTGCAGCTCCATTGTGGTACTGTAGACATTGTCTTCATAGATGGAAAAACTGAGGCTCAGAGAAATCACTAACTCATGTCGCCTGGTTACTAGGTCGCAGGACTTACACTTTAACCTGGGGCTTCTGGCTCCTCACCCAGTGCTCGTGAGTATAGGTGGAGAGCAGGTCATGAATGCACATAAAGTTCTATCCCAGAATTTGCTTGATGCTGGGTGGGGTAGTTGGAAATTAGTCCCCAAAGAGTACTGACATTAAAGAGAAAGCTTTTTTTTTTTTTTTCCTTATGCAGCACAACTTCTCAGGTTTCAGGGAAATGCCTATATTTTTATAGGGGTGAGGTGAGGTACAAGAAGTCTTGGAGAATAAAGGGAAGTGAAAATTAGACAACCACCAACATTGGAGGAAAAATGTGTTTGCCAGCTGGCCTGCTAGTGGTCCCTCCTGGAAGTAATTGGGTAGCAATCAGATGTCCAGACCCCGTCTGCTGAGTGTCCTGTGACCATAAAAATGTTTTCTCCATATCAAAGGGATTTGCTTCTCTTTTCAGTCTCCCCTCCTCAGGCCAAGCTGAGAACTTTTTAAGTTTGGCACGGTTCTCTCCTGCTTTTCCTCTTCAGCAACTGCTTTGCCGACTTCTTTCCAGTTTCTTTCCTAAACCCGCGTTGATCCTGGTGGATGGGTGCCACATGGCATTTTGAGATAGTTGGGGCTATACAGATTTTACGCTGATTAAGGGTTTGTACCGTCTAACAGCAAGCCAAGGTGAGATGATTTTTAAGTAACTTGCTCAAAGTTCACAGTCATAAAGTGGAAGCTGGGATTTGAAGCCCGCTGTGTGACTTAGACCCCATATTGTCTAAGACCCCAGCTTTCACCTTAGAAAATTAAGAGCCCCCTACTTCCGGGAAATACCATTCTGTTCATCCTACCTCTGACCCCCTTTAATCTTGTCTGACCCACCCTTGCATGGCTCCTGGAGGCACATGAAAGCAAGCCTTACATGCCTGCCCCGGAGAAAGGCCGCCGTGCCTCCCCCGTTACCATCGGCCCACTTGCTCTTCATCTCCCTGGATCATGGATTCCTGGCTGCAATCCCTGGCTTTGATATTTGCTTCTGCTCTCTCAAGTTTGGCAACTCAATCACATTCCCCTTGAAGTTTTTTGGTGAGCCCTCTGCTCTGTTCCTGCCTCTGATTTTGTGTCCTTTGTGGCCTTGGGTGAGGAGCCCTTTTCCCCTGGCCTGGACCCTGCAGAACCATGCAGCTGGGCCAGAGGTAGAGGTGGCTTTGAGATGGCATTAGGGCAAGGAGCATGAGAAGACTCAAATCCTGCCCTTAGCCACAGTTTCCCGCCCTCAGGGGAGATATATGCACAAAACAGGCACTTACCATCATCTTTACCAGGTAAGACTTGGACCCTGATATGGAATTTCAGAAAGGTTGGCTTGAATGCCTAGAGCCAAAACAGGCCTCCTTTAGCTCATAAATACTTACTGAGCTTCGAGGATGTGTCCGGCATGGTTCTAGCTCCTGGGGATGCAGCTGAGATTCTCAGAGAGCTTGCATCTAGTAGGGGGAAATCACAAAATATCAATAAAATGACATCAGGCCTCCTGTTCTATTTATTCCCCCAGGACCATATGTCCTGTAGTCTTGGATCTGATCTCTGTGATGGGGGCAAAGCCACATTCACATCAGAGATCAGCACAGGGAGTATAAGACTCAAGAGCAGTGGGTGGGGGGTGTCCATTGCTTCAATGACTAGGATAGCAGCACCCCATCCCCCAATCCCTGCAACCACCACCAAGGGGCCCTGACAGTGAAACAGTTTGTTCCAGCCACAGTGAAAACACAAGAGAGCCTGTGCATAAGGGTGAGCGAGAGCTCGCTCTTCTGGCTGAGGGGAGCAACTCCAGCCCTCAGTCACTGGTAACTAGGACCATTGAACAGAGCCACATGCACACCTTCTCCCATGTGGGCCACATGCACTTCAAGGGCTTCAGAGCATGGCTCCCAGCCAGTGGCAGGCAGAGCGTCAGAAACACGGTAGAAATGCAAATTCTCATCCCACCCATCCCAGTGGCTTGCAATCCAAATCTGCAGGTGGTCCCCATGCACATTCAAGTTAGAGAAGCAACAGGCTAGACTTTAGGTGCAGAGAAAAGCTCCACCCCCAGACCGTGCCCAACAATAATTCCTTCCTCTTGGAAATGCAGCATGGGGTGGAATATAGAGGGCTTCCTTCCCTGGGAAAGGCACATACGTATGTCTGAGTAAACTATACTAATAAAAGGGCAATATGCTAATTAGACCGGGAGACTTTCCAGCCTTTCCAGTTTTCCCCACAAAGCCATGGTGGCGGGGCTGAGGCAGAGGCAGTTAAGGGCGATCAGGCCAGGATAGGAGGACGGTTGGAGGCAAGCAGGCTGGCAAGGGGGGCAGTTGGGGACAAGCAGACCGGCAGGGTGGGGGAATTTGGTGGCAAGCAGGCAAAGTTGCTCAGGGTGATCAGGCAGGCAGGCAGGTGAGCGGTTAGGAGCCAGCAGTCCTGGATTGTGAGAGGGATGTCCGACTGCTCGTTTAGGCCCAATCCTACAGGGATCAGACATCCCCTGAGGGGTGCCAGATTGGAGAGGATGCAGGCCTGGCTGAGGGACACGGCCCTCCATGCATGAGTTTTGTGCACTGGCCCACTAGTATATAATTGTTTCTAAAAATTATTCATGAAACACAATAAGTCTCAACTTATAGATCTAATATTTATTTACTAATAAGCATTTAACCTTTAAACTTAATCTATCTCACTATTAAATTAACATCACAAGTCTAATATGTCACATGCTTTTTATACTATTTCAACACCTTAAAAAGCAGATAAAAATTGTACGCTTAGCCCTAGCCGGTTTTGCTCAGTGTTTAGAGTGTTGGCCTGTAGCTTAAAGGTTTGAGGGTTCAATTCTGGTCAAGAGCATGTACCTCGCTTGCAGGCTGATGCCCAGACCCCAACAATCGATGTGTTTCTCTCACACTGATGTCTCTCTCTCTCTGTAGGAATGCCTTCCTGTGATCATATTTTGCGTGCCACAGTAACAAAATTCATTTAAAAATCACACACAAAAAAATACAATTCAGTGCTTCTTTTATTTCTGGGTATCACACTGCCTGGAAATAAATAGAAAAAATTTACAGCTTAATTATTATTATTATTTTATTGATTTCTTACAGAGAGGAAGGGAAAGGGACAGAGTTAGAAACATTGATGAGAGAGAAACATCGATCAGCTGCCTCTTGCAACCTCCTACTGGGGATGTGCCCGCAACCAAAGTACATGCCCTTGACCGGAATCGAACCCAGGACCCTTCAGTCCACAGGCCAACGCTCTATCCACTGAGCCACACCCGTCAGGGCTACAGCTTAATTATTATTGTTATTACTAGGGGCCCAGTGCACAAAATTCATGCACTGGAGGTAGGTGATCCCTCAGTCCAACCTGCTCCCTGAATGGGGTCGATGACTGGCTCTGTCCCGGATGCTTCGGCCCCGCTCCCCCAGCCCAGGCCTTCTCCCTGGCAGCAACTGCCCAGCCCCGGGGGCACCCCGCACTTGCAGCTGCCTTGGCTGCCACTCGCACTGCAATGCCCTAGGCCGCCGCTTACACCACGCTACTGCCACTTGAGCCACGATGCATGGCTCATGTCTTGGCCCCGCCCCCCACCTCGTGTGCCTTGGCCCTGCCCCGCTGCTGATTGGTTGGTGGGCGTGGCTGGTGGGCGTGGCTGGTGGGTATAGTGAAGGTATGGTCAATTTGCATATTACTCTTTTATTAGATAGAATTATTATTATTACTATTATTATTATACTAGAGGCCTGGTACATGAAATTCATGTGGGGGCCTTCAGCCCCACCTGTGCCCCCTCACAGTCTGGGACCCCTTGCTCCTTACTGCCCACCTGCTCACTCCTTACCACTCGGCTCGCTGCTCCTTAGCGCTGCCTCAGAGGTGGGAGAGGCTCCTGCCAGTACTGCCATCAGTGAGCCTGGTTTCTGGCTGAGCGGCACTCCCCCTGTGGGAGCACACTGACCACCAGGGGGCAGCTCCTGCACTGAGGGTCTGCCTCTTGGTGGTGAGTGCGCATCATAGTGAGTGGTCATTCTGGTTGTTTAGTTATTTAGGCTTTTATTATATAGATTAGTGGCCCGGTGCACAAAATTCGTGCACAGAGTTGGGGGGGGTTCCCTCAGTCCAGCCTGCACCCTCTCCAATCAGGGACCCCTTCAGGATGTCTGACGGTTGGCAGTCTGACTGTTGGCAGTTGAACATCCCTCTCGCAATCTAGGATCACTGGCTCCTAACTGCTCACTGGCCTGCCTGACTGATCACCCCTAACCACCTCTGCCTGCCTGATCACCCCTAACCACCTCTGCCTGCCTGACTGATCGCCCCTAACTGCTCCCCTACCAGCCTGATCACCCCTAAGTACTCCTCTGCTGGCCTGATTGCCCCTAACTGCCTCTGTCTTGCCCCACACCTGGGACCCAGACTTCCCTCCCTCTGTCCAGCTATAGGCACCCAGGATCTGGGCCAGCTTCCCTCAGGCCGGCCACAGCCACAGGCAGCCAGCTGTGGGCACCCAGGACCACAGGGCATGCAGCTTGTGTCTCTCCTGGGCCATAGGCACAGGTGTAGCTGCTGGTCCCCAGGACTGCGAGGCAGGCGGCTTGTCCCTTTCCTGGGCCAGAGAGGCAGGCACAGCTGTTGGCATCCGGGACCGTGGAGTGGGTGGCTTGTTCCTCTCCCAGTCCATAGCCTGTCTGGTTCCCATTCCTCTTTCCCCAGTGTTGAGTGTCTGAGCCGTTATGGCATGATGGCATGAAGGTGTGATGAATATTTGCATATTAGCTCTTCATTATATAGGATTTTAACTTGTCACAGTCTATCTTCAATGGATATTTTACCACTTGACATCTTGTGTAGAAACTTCACTGTAACAAAATTTCATTTTTCTCAGGCAATCTTTGTGCTATTGTTGTCATGTATTTTACTTACACAGATGTTATAAAACTGAAATTACATTATTATTTGTTTAAATAGTTATGGTAATTACCTTTAAATATATTTCAATAATAAGAAACTTCTATTATATATTTTTTCCTATGCATATAATGTCTTTGGTGTTTTCCATTTCTTGGTATAGATCATTATTTGTATCTGGCAAAATTTTATTTCTGCTTGCAGGACTTCTTTTAACATTTCTTACACTACAAATCTGCTGGTGATTTTAAAAAATTCAATCTTTTACACATAAAATATTTTTAACTATTTATTAAATAGTTTAAAATAATTAAAATATATTTTGACTATTTTAAACTATTTTAAAAATATTTTCACTTTGTCTAGAATTATAAACTGAGAGGTTTTCCCCCCTTGTGAGTACTTTAATAATGTTGCTCTACTATCTTATCCCTTACACTGTCTCTGATGAGAAATATTTTGTAATCTTTATGTTTATTCCTGTGTATAGCGAGTCTCTTTTCTTCTGACTACAGCCTGGCCCGACACCCGGCCATCACAGGGCTCTGCAATCAATCGATTTTTAAAAAATTTTTTTTCAGAGAGGAAAGGACAGGGAGAGAGGGACAGAAGCGTCAATGATGAGGGAGAGGAAGCTGCTTCTTGGTTTTGCTCTTGGCGCCTCCTCCGTGGATTTGTTTTAAAGTTTCTGTTGGACCACGCCATGCGGTTCCGTTACTTGTGGTGAATTCATTCTACACGTAGGAGGGGGCTTTTATTTACCGGCTTCCTTAGCGCCCTGGGCCCACAGGTTTCCCAGGTGTGGGCTTGCGAGTTCTTCCTGAGTCAGACAGCCCGAGGCGTGGGGCTTGCTTTTGCCTCTGAGCTCACCCCTCTGGCTCCTGGATTTCTGGATGTTACAGGGCGGGAGGCCCAGGGTCAGAACCAGCGCTGGGGAGAAGCGACCAGGGCTCCTTCATCCGGTGCTTGGGTCCGGTGCCGAGATCCGCAGTGACCTTAAAATCACTAAATCTGATGGATACTTATTAGCCATTGTCTATTTCCCCCTTCAATCTAATCCTCTTCCCCTGTTGCCTATCTCCATGTTTGGCTCCACCAACCATCCTCTTAGGCTGGCCGGAAATCTGATGACTCATTCTTAACACCCTTCCCTCCCTAAGCCATCATATTCATTGCCAGTCTGTACATTTCACTTCCCAAACCTCACTCGGGTCAATGACATCCCTTTTTTGTCACTACCACTAATGTAGACCAAGCTAACTTCATCTTGCACCTAGATCACTACTAAAGCCTACTGTCTCCATGTTGGTCCCTGCACCCCTCCAATTTGCACTCTATACTACAGCCAAATAGCCTCAAAATGCAAATCTGATCCTCTCTCTTATTTAAAACTCTTCAATTTACGATGTACTTATGACATAATGTGCATGTCAAAATCCTTACCATGAACTGGCACAGTCTGCTGCCTATGTGATTCTTTCCTCTTATCTTGCATCATGCCCCTGGCCCCAATTCCCTTACTCCATAGTTACATTTCCTGTACTATGGCAAATTCAGATTTGGGTTTAACGCTTTTTGGTCTGCAGGGCAGAATTTGAAGTGTGATTTTGAACAATGGAATTGCCTTTCTAAGCATATAGGATTATTCTAATCTCATTAAGAAAGTTGATACAAATGTAGCTGAAATGACTATTGTTATACTAGAGGCCCAGTGCATGAAATTCATGCATGGGTGGGGTCCCCTCAGCCCAGCCTATACCCTCTGGGACCCCTTGGGGGACATCCCTCTCACAATCTGGGATTACTGGCTCCTAACTGCTCACCTGCCTGCCTGCCTGATTGCCCCTAACTGCCCCACCCCACCAGCCTGACCACTCCTGACTGCCTCTGCCTGCCAGCCTAATCACCCATAATTTCCCTCCTGCCGGCCTGGTCACCCCCAACTGCCCCCTGCCAGCCTGTTTGCCCCCAACTGCTCCCCTCCCCCTGACCTGGTTGCCCCCAACTGCCCCACTGCTGGCCTGGTTGCCCTACAAAGCCTGCTGTTCGTCCCTCACTAACCCCCCTGCCAGCCTTGTCGCCCCACGAAGCCTACTGTTACTGTGATGGCATCCGGGACAATTTGCATATTCCTCTATTATTGTATAGATTTAAAAAAATATTTTAATTTTCATTGTTCCGTTTATTAATTACATTGTTCCCCTTTCCCCCCTATAATTCCCCTCCACCCAGTACCCATCACACCCTCCGCCCTCACCCCCCTCACTGTCCTCTCCCATAGGTGCATGATTTTTGTCCAATCTCTTGCTGCACATCCTACACCCCTTTTCTCCCCAAGAATTGTCAGTCCATTCCCTCTCTATGTCCATGATTCTGTTATATTCACCATTTTATTCTGTTCATCAGATTTTTAAAAATATATTTTATTGATTTTTTACAGAGCAGAAGGGAGAGGGATAGAAAGTCAGAAACATCGATGAGAGAGAAACATCGATCAGCTGTTTCTTGCACACCCCCTACTGAGGATGTGCCTGTGCCTGAGGATGTACATGCCCTTGACCGGAATCGAACCCAGGACCTTTCAGTCTGCAGTCCGACGCTCTATCCATTGAGCCAAACCGGTTTTGGCTGTTCATCAGATTTTTAATTCACTTGATTTTTAGATTCATTTGTTGATAGATGTGTATTTGTTGTTCATAATTTTTATTTTTACCTTTTTCTTCTTCCTCTTCTTAAAGACTATCTTTCAGCATTTCATATAATATTGGTTTGGTGGTGATGAACTCCTTTAGCTTTTTCTTATCTGCAAAGCACTTTATCTGACCTTCAATTCTGAATGATAGCTTTGCTGGGTAGAGTAATCTTGGTTGTAGATTATTGCTATTCATCATTTTGAATATTTCTTGTCACTCCCCTCTGACCTGCATCGTTTCTGTTCAGAAATCTGCTGACAATCGTATGTGTGTTCCCTTATAGGTAACTAACTGTTTTTCTCTTGCTGCTTTTAATATTCTCTCTTTGTCTTTTGCTCTTGGCATTTTAATTATGATGTGTCTTGGTGTGGTCCTCTTTGGATTCCTATAGTTTGGGGTTCTGGGCACTTCTTAGACTTTTAAGTCAATTTCTTTCAGCAGGTGGGGGAAGTTTTCGGTCACTATTTCTTCAAATAGGTTTCCATTGTCTTGCTCTCTCTCTTTTTCTGGCACCCCTATAATTCGAATGTTGGTATGCTTGAGGTTGTCCCAGAGGCCCCTTACACTATCTTGAATTTTTTGGATTCTTTTTGCTTCTTGCTTTTCTGGCTGAGTGGATTTTGCCTCTTTGTATTTCAAATCTTTGACTTGGTTCTTGCCGTCCTCTAGACTGCTTTTAGGTGTTTGTATGATATTTTTTATTTCAGTCAGTGTATGCTTAATTTCTAGTTGGTCCTTTTTCATATCCTCGAGGGTCTTGTTCATATTCTCGAGGGTCTCGTTCATATCCTCGTAGGTCTTATTCATTTTCTCTAAGGTCTCATTAAATTCATCGGCCTTTTCTAGGAGCCTCTTGAAAAACCTTATAACCATGGTTTTGAACTCTATGTCCAGTAGCTTTTTTCCCCCCCTCCATTTCTTTCACATCTGATTTCTTTTCATGTCTCTGCATTGTGGTTGCTTCCCTGAGTTGGTCGATTAGCTTTGTGTGGTAGATGTCCTCTAGGAGACAGTGACTCAGCCTCCCCAGTTACCTGAGGTGGATACTCTTGATGTAGCCCTTTATGGGTTGCACAGTCTTGTTGAAGTTAAGCCTAGATTATTGTTGTTAGCACTAGGAGGGTTTGAAGTTAAGTCTAGATTATTGTTGTTAGCACTAGGAGGGTTTGACCTCCAGGCCAACTGGCTGTGAGGATCAGCTGTGCTCAGGTTGGATGGGCGAAGTCCGGGCTGAGCAGGCAGCCTTGATTTTCGTCAGCTCCGCCCTATGGGGCACCTTGGTCTCTGTGCTGGGTGGTAATGGCTGCACACACCTCTGAGAGAAAGCTGCTGCTGAGCTCTACCCGCTGCCGACAAGCTCTACCCGCTACCTGACAATTCAGCCTCTCCCCAAATGAGTGTGCACACCCAAAGTTTCACCCAGGGTTGTAAAACAATGCAGTCCCATGGTTTCCGAACAAGAGAGCAAGTCACAAGTCCTCTCTACATGCTCAATGGCGGCATAGGTAAACACCTATCTTGCTGCCCCACACAACAATTTCAAAACTACCACTTAACGACAGAACAAACATCATCCAGAATTACCAGAAAGCTGGCTGAGTGAAAATTCCACAAATAAAAGTAAAGATAGGACACTGTGACTCAAAGGAGTGGTGGAGGGCAGCCTTGAAGATATGTGTGGAGTCAGAGATTTGGAGCCATGCGTGCGCGAGCGGATAGGGTGGGCGGCTGCAAACCCAGCTGGTTTTCTCTAACAGGGAGGGAGACAAAGGCGTCCCACTGCACTGATTCCCCAGTTCCACGTGAGGTCCGGGGAACCCACACTCATACGGGGTGAGACTGGTCAGTAAGGAAGCATGCTGAAACTCTGCAAGCTTGTGGAGAGGGCATGTAAACTTGTATAGATTTACTGATTACAACCAGCCATACAAGTTTCTCAGTTGCTGCTCACATGTTCAGCAAATGGTATACAAGTGACACACACACACACACACACACACACACACACACACACACACACACACTTATAGACAGTTGTTATCATGTATTTCTAAGATTCTATAATAGCTGGACAAATGCCAACCAACAGCTTTAGCTTTCCCAAAGGCCGTCTGCATGGGTGTTCTGCTTTTTTTTTTTTTTTTTTTTTGGCTTATATACTTTGTCTGATTTAACAATGTTGTGCATTTTTGTTTTTATAGAGTACATGTTGACCACCAGGGATTCCAGACATAGAATTTTCACTTCTTTAGAAAGGTCTGACCAAGACTTGGCAAAATCTAGGCAGCTCCAAACCAGCCGCTCCTTGAGAGTGCATGCTTTCTGCAGGCACTGACCCACCTGGGGTCACACATGTACATGTGCACACCCACCCAGAGTTACTTGTGTTCATTATACTCAATGATTTTAATCTGTTTTTATTTGTTTTTCACACTTGAGAACTTGGATTCAACCCACTCTTGACCCTGCAATACCACTGAAGATAGGAATTTGAAGGCCTTATTTTGGTGCAGGGGTTACCTGTTATTATTTTTTTAATCCTCACCTGAGGACATTTTTGTTGTTGTTTATTTGTTCTTAATTGATTGTAGAGAGAGAGGAAGGGAGAGGGAAAAAAAGAGAAATGTTGATTTGAATGAGAAACATCAATCACTTGCCTCCTGTACACACCCTGACGGGGAGCAAACTCACAATCTGCCCTGACCAGGAATTGAACCCAAAGCCTTAAAATTTTTTTAAAGTATATTTTTATTGATTTCAGAGAGGAAGGGAGAGAGAGATAGAAGGGGTGAGAGAGATAGAAATACCAATGATGAGAGAGAATCATTGATCTGCTACCTCTTGCATGTCCCCTACTGGGGACTGAGCCCACAACTGGGGCATGTGCCCTGATGGGGAGTCGAACCAGCAACCTTTCAGAGAACAGGACAATGCCCAATCATCTGAGTCACACTGGCCAGGGCAAGGAACTACTTCATTTTTCACTCTCCTTGTTTAAACTAGCAGCTCTACTGTCCAGTTACCTGACACGTATGTATGTCTTCTCATTGTCTGGTTTAAAGCCCTGATTTTAATCCTGGGTAGATCTGACCACTCATTACTGGTAGATGTGGATGCTGACCTTCTAGTACAGCAGTCACCAACCGATGATCCACAAACCACTGGTGGTCCAAGAGGTCTGAAACGTTGACGACCGCTGTCCTAGTACACTCTGTTCTCACTCCCCATTTTTGTCATCTCATGTAGGAGAGTTGATTAAAGATATGAAGACACCTCTGGAGTAACTTTGCACATGCAACTGATAGAAGCTGGATAAGAGCAATTAAGTGCCAGGACCTGCAACCAGACAAACTGGGGTTAAACCCTGGTAGTCATTTACTGGCTAAATGATCTGGGGGGAAATGCCTAACTTATTTTAAACTCCTCCCCTTTTCCCGCCCTTCCCTATTGATTTCAGAGAGGAAGGGAGAGGGAGGGAGATAGAAACATCAATGATGAGAGAGAATCACTGATCCGCTGCCTCCTGCATGCCGGTCACTGGGGATCGAGTCTGCAGCCCAGGCATGTGCCTGGAATGGGAATCAAACAGTGACCTCCTGTCTCATAGGTCTATGCTCAACTATGGAGCCACGCCGATAGGGCTTACCTAATGGTTTTTTTATCCTCAATTTCTTCATAGTTTAAAATGGAGGGCTGATGATAGTAGCTATCTCATGGAGCTGTTGTGAGGGCCAAATGAATTAGAACATGTAAAATACTTAGACCTGTGCCTGGCACATAAGCATTTGGAAAATGTTAACTGCTGTTCTGTGCTTTACAAGCTACAAGTGAAAAAGAAAACGGGCTAAATGCAGTGTCGGAAAAATCCTCCAACAGTGTGAATTCTCCCCCACTAGGTGTCACAATTCAGCAAGCACTGCCTGTCCCTTGCCTTGGGGTGGCTGGCTGGGAACATTTTGCTTGTTTATCATTTTTGATTGGATTTGGTGATTTCAAGGGGAATAAACTGACATACTATCTCTTGAGGTCTCTGGGGATGTAGCAATTCCAGCAGGATTGCTGATATGCAAGGCTGGTAGGAGCTGTTTGGAATACTGCCTTTGTTCATAGCTAAGGTGACCTATAATTTATTGTCCAAACTAAGATATCTTGAGAGTGAATGGGAGACATTAATAACTATGTCAGGAGTAGTAAATGGGATGTTCCCAACAACCTGGATACAGTCGCCCTACCTTTTCCTCAGCACTTCCAGAATCTCCGCAAACTCACTGACAGTCCTCAGAAGCTTGGTGCAGTAAACAGTGACAACGTGCTTTTGGGAGGCCCTGCCCTAAAATCTTGCCTCCTTGTCAGGTATTTATTTGAGTTTTGTCCTCTGTGGACCTAGTAGTATGTGTTTGCCTCACAGACTCCAAGCCTCCCTTATATTGAATAATTATGGGGAATCGAACCAGCAACCTTTCAGAGAACAGGACAATGCCCAATCACCTGAGCCGCACTGGCCAGGGCAAGGAACTATTTCGTTTTTCCCTCTCCTTCTTTAACTAGCAGCTCTACTGTGCACTTAACTGACATTGTATGTCTTCTCAATGTCTGGTTTGATGCCCTGATTTTAATCCTGGGTAGATTTGTGTCTTTTAGACTTAAATCTATAACCCGTCTCCTGACTCTCCATTTCTCTCCTTCAAAACCTTATTCAATGCCCCAGCCATAAATTCTACGTATCACCCGGGGCTTTCCTCCACGGCTTTTCCCTGCACCTGTAACCCGCTTTGGAGGCACTGAGTCCTCCTTTTCTGGAAGTGTTGAAGGGGGGTGAGCAGTTTGGCCACTTCCTGGGTTATTGCTTGAAGGGTTTTTTCTAACGTTTCTTCCATCCCTAAGGCTCATAATCCTTGGTTATCAAATTTGCTTATCTTTTTTAAAGGGCAGGAGGACCCTCTAGCCACTCCAACAGGTAACTACATATGTGACTCAGCTCAGTTGTTGAGCCCCCAAGTTTCATCAACCTTTCGATAAAACTCTTGTAATTATGACATGCTGGAATTGGCTCCTGGCACTTATCTTTTTAAAATATATTTTATTGATTTATTACAGAGAGGAAGGGAGAGGGATAGAAAGTCAGAAACATTGATGGGAGAGAAACATCGATCAGCTGCCTCTTGCACACCCTCTACTGGGGATGTGCCCGCAGCCAAGGTACATGCCTTGACCGGAATCGAACCCAGGACCTTTCAGTCCGCAGACTGACGCTCTATCCAATGAGCCAAACTGGTTTCGGCCTGGCACTTATCTTTTTTAAAGGGCAGGAGGAAGCTAACAAAATCAAACGTTGTGCTTTTGCTCCCATCATCTTGGCCATCCCATCGACCTGTGGCATTGGTATTATTAGTGTGAAGAAACTAGAGAGGTACAGTGCATACAAGGCAGAGCCAGGTTTCCAGATCTGTATGGCTCCAAAGCCCTGTGGTTTCTACCACGTTAGGCTGCCTCCGGTCTTTACAGTAAGAGCAGTCACGAACAGACATCCTTAGCAAGCCCCTTCCCCTCTCTGGGTATCAATTTCTTCTGGAAGTTGGTTGGAGTTTGCAAATATGTGCTAGAGGGCTGGAGAGATTGGGGCTAATGGGGGATAAACTTGGAAGAATTTATGGGTGGGGCATTGAATAAGGTTTTGGTGGAGGGTAATGGAGAGTCAGGAGATGGGTTATTGATTTAAGTCTAAAAGACACAAACAATACTGTGTGTGTATGAGGGGGCGGGGGCTGAGGAGATGGATGGAAACTGCCAGTCTAATTAGGAGATTATAACCAGTTCTAAAAATTTGTCTTAAATCATATTTAGAACATGATCATGCACATGGGAAGCACAGAATACATTTGATGGCAGTAATGATGATGGTGGCTGCCAGTCGTCACTTCAGAGAAGAGTCCAAGTCTTCTGCTTCAAGAATACAGGCCTGGAAATGCCTAAAGGAAGCACTCCGCCAGAGAGGTCTAACTTGAGTTTTCCCTGCTTCAGTTCAGTTCGGGCATACTATGCCCTTGATCAACACTTGGAGGCTTTAGCTCTTGGGAAGACAAGAAGACAGCGGCTCCTCCTGGCAGTATCTAATACACACCCGCGCCGTCAACACCTCCAATAGTCCGTCCGAAATACCAGGGAAGGATTTCTTAGGTGTGGATGTTGGGGCGGTGAGATCAGAGAGCCTGGCCCGAGGGGAAAGCTGAGGTCCGGGCCAGCGAGGACCTGGGGTGGTGAATGGGGCCGAGCCCAGGAGCGCGCACACCCAGGCCCTGACCTCTCCCCAAAGTCAGGTCTGGGCGGCTCGGGCTGTGAGGGCGAGGGGAAGGCGTCGTACTAGCGCCTCTGATGAGCGGCCAATCCGAGAATCCAGGCGGTGGTGCGGAGGTTCCGGGGACCCACAGGCCGCCCCACCGGCTCGGGAAACCCGTGCCCAGCACGACCCTGTCTTCCCTCCTCGGGCTCCCTCCTGCTCTGAGGCAGGGGAACCAGATAGGGGGTGTTGCAGACGCCCTGATCCTCCCGCAACCTCGGCCGAGGCCCCGGCGCCGGCTCCAGCTCTTTCTAGCAGCCTGGTCACCCCGCCCTCACGCTCAGCCCGGGCCCCCGGCCCCCGGCCCCCGGCCCCTGTGGTCCCGCCACTCCCCTCCCCGCCCCGCGGCCTCGCTCCGCCCCGTGGACTCGCCCCGCCCTCGCCCTACAGCCCTGCCATTCCGGGCAGGCCCCGCCCCTCGACCTCGCCCCGCCCCCGTCCCGCAGCTCGGCCATCCCCGGACAGGGCAGGCCCCGCCCCGCGGCCTCGCATAACCCCGCCCCCAAATCCTTGCCCCGCCCCCGCCCCGCGGTCGGCCCCGCCCCTCAGCCTCGCCATTCCCGGTCAGGCCCCGCCCCCCGTTTCCGCTGGCTGTGGCTGTGGCTGTGGCTGTGGCGGTGGCGGCGAGGGAACTCGAGGGAGCCGGGATCTCGCATTCCTGGGAGCTCGGTGAGTGCGGCCCCAGGCGAGCGGGTGGCGGGCTCGGGAACGGGCCGGGCGAGCTTGCGGGATCCGGGACGGCTTTGGGTGAGCTAGGTGAGCCCTTCACCAGGTTTCCAGATAGGGGAGCGGCTCCAGGGGCGCCCCGAGAAGGGGGTGTCGGGAGGGCGGCTGTGGGACGGAATGAGGGAGGGATGGGGCAGGCTCTCTGCGAGGGCCAGGAGGCGGCCCAGGAAGAGGAAGGTGTGTGTGTGTGGGGGGGTCGGGATTGGGGCGAAGAGGGATCTGCACGGAGAGGCTCGGAGGATCTTTTGGGAGTGGAGCGAAGGAGGGTGAACCGAGAGGTCCCTGGCGAAGGGATGGGAGGTCTTAAGGGTGCATCAGAAAAGGAGAGCCTGGGAGCTGTCATGGGTTTCTGACTGTGTGGCCCAGTAGACCCAGTGGCTTGGGGGTTGTCCATACAGCACCCCCAGGGAGGGCTAGGGGTTCGATCAGGACTAGGATACCGCCTGCAGGCCCTCCTCCTTCCCCCCACTCTCCCGCCCCCCTTTCCTTGGGTCACTGCTGGCTAATCGGTACTCAGAGTGACAGAGCTTTGGCACACCTCAAGGTACAAGATGTAGTCCATCTGTGCCTCAGCTTTGGGACTTTAAGAAACTTTCTTGTGGTTAAATAAAAAAAAGTCCAAAGAAGAAACTGGCTTGTTATGAGGGCAGTGTTTGTAATTGTGTATCTCGAAACTGGAGTCTTGGTTTGCCTTTCTTTGCAAAAGATATTGTTCTCTTCTTTACCTCTTCCCTGGATGCCTGCAGAGTCCCGGGAAATTTGAAGCATTGGGTAGTATGGGATCCCCTGGGCAGTGTGGACCTTTTCCCATCCCCAAAACGGAAACAAGAAGGCAGCTACTCACCTCCCTTTGGTTCAGAGAAACAAACTCATGTGAGGGTGCCCTTCTGACCTGCAACTGTCCTCTTCTCTGACTCAGGTATTTCCTTCTCCAGGACGCTCTCCTGGACGAGTGGAGAAAACCGAGGACTCAGGCTCTGATCCCCGTGAACCAGCCAGCTTTCCTCTCTCTACTAAAAATAGTTATAGGGAATGTTTTGTGTGTAGTTCTGCTATAAAGATGTACAGTCAGCTTGTCATCATAAGTAATGGAGGGGGGGGAAAGGTATTATGGATAATTTCAAACAATGGGCTGTACAAATCATTTATATTTAGCTAAGGAATGCATCCAGGGAGGCAGACATTTACACCAGCTTCCTACCCTCTGCCTGGTTCTGACATGGCTGTTGCAGCTGGGCAGTGGGTTGGGGGTGAGGAAGGGAAGTGGATAGGGGTGGATAAAACTTGAAGGGTAATTCTGTTCTGCACTCATTCATGGAAGACCTGCTGTGTGCAAGGCTCTGGACAGCGGAGAGTGAAGTGGGATTATTTTTTTTATTTGACTTAATCAGATATTAATCTTTTTTTTAAAATCTGGAAACTGATATTTAATATTAATAACAATAACTGGTGTTTATAGAATAATATACTAGAGGCCCAGTGCATGAAATTCGTGCATGGGGGCGGCGGGGGGTGGGGTGTCCCTCAGCTCAGCCCAGCCTTCACCCTCTCCAATCTGGGACATCCCTTTCACAATCCAGCACTGCTGGCTCCCAACTGCTCACCTGCCTGCCTTCCTGATTGCCCCTAATCACATCTGTCTGCCAGCCTGATCACCCCCGAACCACTCCCCTGCCAGCCTGATTGATGCCTAACTGCTCCCCTGCCAGCCTGATTGCCCCTAACTGCCCTCCCCTGCTGGCCATCTTGTGGTGGTCATCTTGTGTCCACATGGGGGGCAGCCATCTTGTGTTTTGGAGTGACTGTCAATTTGCACATTACTTTTTTATTAGATAGTATAGAAGCCTGGTGCATGGGTGGGGGCCAGCTGGTTTGCCCTGAAGAGTGTCCTGGATCAGGGTGGGGGTTCCCTTGGGGAATGGGGCAGCTGGGCAAGGGGCCTGTGGTGGTTTGCAGGCTGGCCACACTACCCCCACCCCCCCTAACCCAAGTGGAGGCCCTAGTATCTGGGATTTATTTATCTTCTATAATTGAGACTTTGTAGCCTTGAGCGGAGCCTGGGCCTGTCAGGGTGTGTGGAAAGCTTGGCTTCCTCCATTACTAGGGAAACCCAAGCCTCCTGCTCAATCCGTGGCTGCAGCCATTTTTGTTGGAATTTATTTATCTTCTGTAATTGAAATTTTGTAGACTTAAGCAGAGACCAAGGCAGGCCAGGACTGCAGAAGCTTGGCTTGCTCCATTGCTGGGGCCAACTCAAGCCTCCTGCTCTCTCCAGCTCTGTGGCTGCTGCTATTTTTGATGGGATTTATTTATCTTCTATAATTGAAACTTTGTAGCCTTGAGCGGAGCCTGGGCCTGTCAGGGTGTGTGGAAAGTTTGGCTTCCTCCATTACCAGGGAAACCCAAGCCTCCTGCTTTCTCCGTGGCCACAGCCATCTTGGTTGGGTGTTAATTTGCATATCACTCCTGATTGCCTAGTGGGTGTGGGTTGTGGGCATGGTTTATTGGGTGTGGGGAAGATATGTTCAATTTGCATATTACTCTTTTATTAGATAGGATAATTAACCAAGTGCTTTCTCTGCACATTAGGTGTATATAATTTTATTTGAGTAACATATAATCTTTCAAAGTATATGTTATTTTTTCATTGCCTTCTTATAGGTTGGTAAAGTGAGGCTCCGAGAGAATAAATTACTTCTCTGAGGTCACAGAACTCATTAAGTGGAAGAAACATAGCTTGAACCTGTGGCCTCTGACCCATCTTGCCTTGTGCTTTCCTGTTGTGCTGTGCTGCCATCTGCTATTTTTCTCTATTGAGCTGGAGGATTTTAGTGTCAACACTACTTACATGTGCAGCTCTGAGCACATTAAGTCCTCTTTCCAAATTTCTGTTTTGGAGTGTTATTGGGGTAAAATCTTTTTAGAGTCTCATCCAGCACCAGATAATTAGCGGTATAAAATCATATTGGCAGCCAATTAGACAATAAGTGAAAAACAATTTTAATTGTGGTAAAAAACACAAAATTTATCATCTTAAATATTTTAAAATGTCCAGTTCAATTGCATTAAGTGTATTCATTGTGCATCAGATCTCCAAACTTTCTCATCTGCATAACTGAAACTGTATACCCATTAAACAGTAACTTTTCATTTCTCCCTCCCCCAGTCCTTGGCAAATTCCATTCTACTTACTGTGCTTTATTCTACCTGCTGCTATGTGGGTTCAAACAGCAGGATAAGTCCTTTCCCTCTTTCATGTCTGAGCTCTTTCATGGAACCTTCCCTGGCTCATCTATCCTACTATGTGCTTAATAAACGTTGCCTTTGCGGAATTAAGGAGAAGCAGCTCAACTTAAGTGGGAAGCCCCTGGGCCAGGGGTAACTGGCCAGTGTGTGGTCCTCATCCCCGAGTCTCCAGCACTGGAGTATTGTTAAGTGAATGAGTGGGTTGGTGAGGCCTTGGGCAAGTGCCCTCACCTCTCATAGCTTTAGTTTCCTGCTTGCAAAGTAAGGATAACAAGAGCAGTCTCTCAGGCCTTTGCAGAGCAATGAGGTAATGTATGTGAAGCACGAAGCAGCTTCGGGCCTCCTACAAGCAGGTGTGCAGAAGATGGTGGCTGTTATTTATACTCTAGCTGAAGAGACTAGTCTAATATGCTTGGAACAAGACTTCTCTTTTCTACTCTTAAGACCCAGGCCTGCTGTGGTTGTCATCCCCAGTGACTGAGGGAATGGATCTAATCCAAGTGCCATAGCCTGGCACTCGACATCCTTTCTATCCATTCCAGGCCTGCTTGTGTAGCCTTCTCTCCCACTGGTCTTCCTCCAGGAACCCTCAGTTCTAGCCAGATGGATCTCCCAAGCATGCTTTGCTCATTCCTTCTTTGTCTTTTAGTTCATACTGTCCCATCTTCCTGGAATGCGCTTTCCCAGCCCTCCTTTCCCTCTTTCAAGACCCGACTCATGTCTGACTCTTTCATAGAACCTTCCCTGGCTCACCTCTCCTAAAAGTTTCTTGGGAACACCTATGACATTTTTTGTCTTCATCTCTCCTGGCTTTTATATATTACATGAGGTGATTCTTCAATGAATTGGATGAATACCTAGTATGTATGTGCCATAGTATAAGAGTCTGTGCTAAGTTCTGGTGATGCAAAAATTAAAAAAGGTAAAGGTCCTTGTCTTCATGGGGCTTATAGTACAGTAAAGGGTTAAGAAAGGGGTTCATCAGTGACAATTCAAACTATAAGGTGAGTGGCCTGTGAGGGAAGAATGTTATGTGGGTTCAAACAGCAGGATAAGTCACCCTGATTCTGGAGGAATGCTTCATGTAGCAGGTGGTATCTGACGTGAACTTTGAAGGGTGGCTTGCATTTCAGCAGAATGGAGGAGGAACCAACCTGAGGAAAGACACTAAATAAGTGTTGGGGTGTGTGAATAGCATAGGTGGGCCAGTGAGTGGGTTATGTGGAGGGAAGCAGAGAAATAAAAGGCTAGATAGGGAGACAATGGCTATATTGTAGGCAGCTTCAAATGACCAGCCAAAGAATTTCATCTATCCATTCATTCAAGGGAAGGTGAGTGCCCACCGTGTGCACTCCTTGGGAGGCCCTGGGAACTTGGCAGGGTTTTGAATAGGGGTTACAGAAGCAGGGCTAGGCTTCTGGTGGGCTAGTTTGGGGTCTGTTAAGAGGGGAAATCATGGTGAAGAGAGTGGCTGGGCAGCTGTGAGGAATGGAGAGAAAGGACTGAACCTGAGACATTTTGGAAGAAGGATGGAGACAATTTGTGAATTGGTTGGCTGGGGTGGTGAGGAAAGGATGATGGGTTATGAGCATCATTGGGAAGATGCAGTGCCACTTGTAATTCTAGTGAGTATTATAGTTTCTCTAATTAGATTGTAAGCTCCTTCAGGCTTAGATTCTAATCACCTTTATGTTCTCCTTGGCCCAGTACCCACTTCTGAGAGACATAGAGTAGGCACAGTGTGGACCCCTGACATTTCAAGAAATTAGTCTTGTCATGGGAATGTAATGTATGCATGGTGTCTGTCCTTTCCTATATAATAAAAGCCTAATATGCAAAATCAACTGAATGGCGGAACTACTGGTGGGATGACCAATCACTATGATGCACACTGCCGCCCAGCCTGCAGCCCCCAGGCCAGTCAAGGTGGGTGGCAGTGGGGGGAACCACCCCCCCCACTGCCCTGCCAGTTGCCCTGTAGAGGGAGGCCACTTGTGGTTGTGACGGCAGTGAGGGGTGGGGCCAGCCAGCACATGGGTGGCAAGGGGGGTGGTGGGGACCTGCAGTGGTGGAGGTGGGGTGATTGGGGATGGGGCCAACACACTGGGGTGGGGCTGGTAAGCAGGAGCGCCAGGCTGGCCAAGGCGGGAGTCAGTGTGGGGGCCCCCCTCCCGATCACCCCACTGATCACCTCAGAGATCAGCCAGATCGCTGGCCAGGCCTAGGGACCCTACCCAGGCATGAATTTCATGCACTGGGCATCTAGTAGTTAATAATACTGTACTATATATTTGAAAGTTGGTAAGTGAATAGATCTTAAAAGTTTTCATCACAAGAAATACAAATTGTAACTATGTATATATGTTGATGGATGTTGAATAGACTTATGTGGTCGTCATTTTTTAATATGTATAAATATCAAATAATTATTTGTATATCTGAAACTAATATAATTTATATGTCAATTATATTTCAATAAAAAGTATGAATCCATTTTGTCATCCCCCCCCCAAAAAAAAAATCTTATACCTTTTAGAATCCCAAATTTGCATCCACAGGAATATTTTTACATGGGCCTGGATTTCTCCGAAGTCATGTTTCCACAGAGCCAAGTGTTTCCTGTGTATATCTTTACACCCCAAATTAACTACCCTTTAAACTTCTGCTACAATTTCATCTCTCATTTGATGGCCATTTTCCACCAAGTTTTTATTGCTCCACAAGAGTACTTTGGATGTGGAAGAGATGAAAACAAAGTGGCCTGTTCTTTACATCAGCCACCTAGGGTATGTGAATCAAACTCGTGTCTCAGTAAAGTTACACATTTTTACTTATCTTGAAACTTTGGGTTTCTTGTGAGTGATCAAAATTACAAACATTAAATCTTTGAATGCCCGGGGTCTACCTCAGAGATGACATGGGTACTCTTATGTAACTGCCCATACCAGACATCACTAATTGATCACGGTGGTCTTTTCAGGGCTTGGTTCTGCGAGTAATGCTTTAGGTACCCACCACCGGCTCAGTGGAATGGGCACGGCAGCTGGAACCAGTGTGCCATTTTTGGCTTTCTCCACCTATTGAATAAATGGGTTCTTGATGGGAGACTGCTGCCCCAAAGAGAGGCTACTGCTGGATAGCATTCACTCTAGAGTGGCTTCACAGAGAAGTGATGACCTCATTTTTATTTTCCTGCAGGAATATCCTGGGATCTTATCTGTCAGCAGCCAAGGTGTTTGTAGGAAATTCAAAGAAAACAGGTCAGTGTTGGTCTGGGTCCATTGTGGTGGAGCCTTAGAAAGTCTTTTGTGTTATAAACTGAAGTCAAAGTCTCTTTCACCCTTTAACTGTGGGTTGGGGAGGGAGGATAACATATTTTTTTAGACCGCCTCTCTGCCCTAGCACTTGACTTGGAAGTGATAAGCTCCTTAAATTGGGCTTTGGGGGCCAGGAGAGAGATCCTCCTCCCTATTGTTTCTGATTGGCAGCTAGCAATATTCTTAATTTCTTTCTTGGAGAACCACCCTGATTGTAAGGAGGAAGCCTAGGGAAGCAGGAGAGGCCTGTAACTTCCGGCTTCCTGTCTCCTCCCAGCAGGCTTGGGAGCTAGGGTGGAGGACCTCCCACCAGCCATTCAGAAAAGCATCTGTGGGAGTCTGGCCAATGCTACCTAACTCTCGTTCCCCTGCACTGGCTGCTACAGGAATGCCCCTGGGCCTCCAGGTGGCACCCTCTGCCGGGACCCTCATCAAGGTCCTCCTCTCTGCTCCTATGGACTCTGAGGGGGAGGAAAGGGGTCTTGCTTTGTTTCCAGCACTTGTTCATCAGCCCCTGTGGAGCGACCTTAGGCAGCCTGGGTGGGTGCTGCTGATTCAGGTTCTCTAGGGTTGCTGCTTACAGACCCTGGTCTTTTCATGGTTTACTTTCCGTGTGTTTTATCCTGTGGCTTCCTCCTGTTGGGTGATGTGTAAATCTACCTTCTAAGAATCTAGCAGTGTGGCAGTGGGGGTGGTGGTTGCGGGGGAAGGATGGTGCTGGCTGGTAGCTTAATCTGCCGAAAGAGTCCCTGCTCTAAGTTCCAGCAGAAATTATTTGGTGTTCCAGGAGTGGCCGCCAACCTTATTGTCCTGCCATGTTTTTGCGCATTGTACTTGTGTTGCCAATATTTATATTTGTCACTATCCTCATGGGCCGCAGTTTCAGACTCTTTAGCTATGTCCACAACTAGTTTATTTAAAGTGTATTAATCTTAATTTAAATCTCATTTAATTTTCACAAGAGTCTAGGGAGGTAGCTGTCATACCCCCCCCCCCCCCCCCCATTTTATAAAGACAGCAGCTAAGGAGAGAGTTGGTCAGAGACTTGCAGGGTTCAAACCCAGGCAGTCTGGCTGCCACGCTGTCTGTTCTGCAGCAGACCTTGCCTGGCTGTTCTCGTAAGGTCCTGGGCAGGGCCTGCCTGGAGCTGCTGCAGCAGGAATACGGAAGCTCCAATTCTGAGTCTACCCCCTTCCTGGGACCTGCATGGCCGCCCACTTTCATTCTCACCGCTCTTGGGTTTGGGGCACCACCTGTGAGTGGACTATACAGGGCAGACAGGCACCTGGGCCTGGGCTGAGGGAAATCAGCCCGGTGGAAATCAGGTAGAGGGGAGGGAAGGACTGAGGCTAGGTGATGAGAGGCTTTACTGCTCAGCACATCCTGGCTCCTCAGCATATCTTGTCCCATGACACAGGTTCTGTGGGGCCTGGTCCTAGGGGGAGGACTTGGTAGGGAGCTTCCCAGGAGGACTGCATGGTCTGACATCACCAGTCATCTTGGCCAGATGACCGTCCTTCTGTGCATCTGTGTTGAAGCCACAATGAGGGAGACCTGAGTGGAGGACTTTCTGGACAGGAAGCGTGTCCTCTCCTATGGCTTTGGCCTCAGAGGGCTGCCATGCTGTTGAACTTCTGGAATGATGACCAGCTCCCGGGTGGGAGGTTCTAATCCTGCCTCTGCCTCTGCCTCTGCCTGGCTCGGTGACCTTTGGCAATTTACTTGGCTTTCTTCAGGTGTTCTTCTACTCACAGAAGGAGCAGCTGGGTTATCGATTGCTAAGGTTCCTTCCAGCTCTGATGGAGGTGGTTTCTCAGGTGGGGTGAAGGCACACGCCTTGGCTTCTAATCCTGGGGCTTCCCAGATACCTCTTCCTCTTACAGTGTGCTCTCTGGCTCCGGCCTAGAAGTGGTTGGAAGAGGAAAGAGGAAAGTTAATGAGTAAACCCAAGGTTCTGATTTTTGATAGAAGCTGGGTGGGGGTGAAGGTTGTTTACAGAGATGGTCACCTGTCTGGTTAGTGACAGGGCATTCCTGCCTGACTTCCACCCTGTGCCCATGGTTCTGCTGCTGCTTTTGTTTTAACTGCCCTCTGCCCCAGCCTGATGCCTTTAGGAGACAGAAGGTTCCATTGGTGGAGTCCAGCACAACAAGTTAATAATTCCAACTTCAATGATAGCCACAGCATAATGAAATAAGCGTGTCTGCCTGCGTGAAGTCTAGCTTCCCAACCCTTCCCCTCCTCTCAAACCATAAACACAACCGAAAACTTAGCTGAACTGGAGTGGGGCACTTGAGGAGTGGGTGGAGCCAGAAGGAGAACTTCCGCTGGCTTTCAGCGTCCCAGTGTGTGCTCCAGTCTAGTTCAAGAGCCAAATGCAGATTACTTTTTGATTATCCATTGTTTATTATTATCTGTGCTTTTGAGTTTACCACACCCCTCCCTCCCCTCTGTCTTCCTACACCCTCTCCCCTTACAGTGGCTGGGAATTAATTGTACTTTGAATACTCGCTTACTTTCTGAGAGACTCGTGACCAACTCTATGCTACATGGTTAGCATTTATTAAAAATAATATCTGATGTTGTGATGGGAAGAGGAAGGGATGGGGATGGAGAACAGTCCAGGGGTCTGAAGAGTCCCGCAGCTCGGTGGATCCCCTGGGAACCCTCCGTTAATTAGAGAGGCGTGGCTGTCACTGCGGGAAGCTGAGGGGCCTCGTGGCCTCTGGTTCAGGATCTTGGTGAGCTGTAGGCCTTGGCCTTAGCACCTTCGGGCCGCTGTTAATCCCCACAGCACCTTTGGACAAATTTGAAAAATTTTCTCAGGTTAAAAAGGAAAATTAAACTGAAGATATTGTAAAACCTGAACAACATCCAACTGCATAGGACAGTCTTCTAGAACCCTGGCAGGCAGGGCCCTGGCTGTGTACATACCTGTGCTCACACCTCTCCCCCCTCCCATTGAGGGAAGTATGTATGTCAGTTTTAGAGTCTGGGAGAAGGCCTGGGGTGAAAGGGCCTGTGAGAGCAGTGGACAGGTGAGGAAAGTGATCTCGGGGATGCTCAGAGCAAGGTTGGAACAACGTATGGCCATGTGCGTGCGTGCCTGTGTGTGTGTGTGTGTGTGTGTATGTGTGTGTGTGTGTGAAAGAGACAGAGAAGGATAGAGGGGGGAGAGAGAGAAAAAAAAGAGAGAGAGAAAGAGAGAGAGAGAGAGGAAGAGAGAGAGAGAGAGAGAGAGAGAGAGAGAGAGAGAGAGAGGATATGTATACTTGAGATAGAGGAAGAGAGAGAGGCTGTGTATACTTGCCCTGGAGTGTGCATGCCTATATGGGTTTGTGTGGGAGGGTTCTCCTGCATTGTTCTGGGACTGAGCTGAGAGGCCCACCTGAGCACTTTCAATAGCTTATGACATATCTGTGACATGAACGCCCCCTCCTTAGAGGGATTATAAAACTCAAACACAGTATCCGGTAGCCCCTTCTAAGCCCTCTCACTTGGCCACCTGCCATAGTGTGGAGACTGAGGCGTGGGCGCCTGACTTTCCAATAAGCCCTAAGGGTGGTGGTACCAGGGACAGAGGGAGCAGACACTGACTCACAAGTCCCTGGCCCCCACTTGGGCCACATCCCGTAGAAGGGCTTAGAGGGGCAGGGTGATGGGCTGAGTTTGAATGGGGTGTATGTTTAGGGGTGTGTGAACATGAAGAATGACGTATTTTGTTTTAGAGAAAGGTAGAGGTCAACACTTGCAATTTTCCACCTGTCTTATTCCTAAGAGATTCTAAACAGCTTTGTTTAAAAAACTGGACATGCAGATTGCAGAGACCTGAGTGAAGAAGAGCTGTTGGGTCTCCCAGAAAGGCAATTAGGTCTGAAGCCAGAGTTTGGATCATATGCAGCATGTGGGACCTGGAGTACGGGGAGGGGGGCTCTGAGAACATCCCTGAAGGCATGAGTCACTCTATATTAGCAGCCTGTAAATGGGCTTCCGCATGGTTGCTGCTGGAAATGGGCAGGGTAGGAAGGAAGTGCCAGCCCAGGTTATCATCCACCATCCTGGCTGTGGGCAGCACAGAGGGTTGGAACTACCTGTCTGGACTCTGCCCCTCTCGCACTGTTAGACGAGAAGCTAGAGATAGTGGTGGCCAGTTGGCTGGTATGTGAGTCTCCTTTGAGGGACAGTCAATACCTGCAGTGCAGGGAGAATAATGCAGGACACCATCCAATCAAGGACAGGCCTGAGTGTTACTTTCTCTTGAGACCTGGGGAGGAGCCCGTGGGAGCTGGGCCTTGAGAAACAGGTGAATTTAGAGAGGCAGAGGTAGGGGCTCGCTGAGTGATGGCAGTGAGGATGTCAACCTTGGAGACCTGGGTAGGGATGGGTGTGGCCTGGGTAGCTAGACTGGAGATGACCCAGGGGAGGGGCACCTTGAATGCCACCCAGAGGAGATTACGATTTCAGGAGGCTGGCCGTGGGGAGCTACTGTTGGTCCCTGAACAGGGGAATGAAGGGATCTTTTAGGAAAAATTAGCTTGAAGCAGAATTGAAGGTGATTTTTTTAGAGTACCTTGGTCGTTGTAAAAAAATAGCACAAACTCATTATAATATTCAAACATTACATAAATTATAGAAAAGTAAAATATATAATCCTGCCCTTCAGAGGTAATCACTGTTAATACTTGGTTTATACCTTTTCCAGGTAGTTTTATGATAGACTAACACCCAGCTCTCCAACTATTCCCTTATCAATTTCCATAAGTAGAATTGTATTGTACTTACTGTTTGGCAACTTCTTAAGCCACTTTGCCACATCAGTGCATGTTGAATGACCTCATTCTTCTGAGTAGCTACATAGACTTGCTGGATGAGTTTTATATAAATTATCTATGGCTGCATAATAAACCACTTCCCAATTTGGAAGGTTAACACAACAACCATTTTTCTTTGCTCACAGTAGTGTGAGTTAGCCCGTCAGACTGGGCTCCACAGGGCCTGGGTGGTCCAAGGGAGCCCCTCACATGTCTGGTGATTGGCGCCGCTCTCAGCTAGAGCGCTCGCCACATGATTTCTCATTCTCAAGGACACCAGCCTTTTAGGTGAAAATGGAGTTTCCAAGACCTCTTGATATCTAGGCTCTGATGTCTCACAGTGAATAATCCATCGATTGCTAGTTAGAGCACCAGCTGGAACTCCAGGTTTGGGGGAAAGACTCCACTCTCCCCCCCTCTCCCCCCTTTTTTTTTGTTAATCTTCACCAAGAATATATTTTAAATTGGTTTTTAGAGAAAGTGGGAGGGTGGTGTGGGGGGAGAGAAAGAGAGAAACATTGATGTGAGAGAGACACATCGATTGGTTGTCTCCTTCATGTGTACAGATGGGCTGGAGTTGGAGCCCACAACCCAGGTATGTGCCTTGACCAAGAATCAAACCCTAGACCCTTGGGCGCGCAGGCTCTAACCACTTAGAAACACCGTCCAGGGCAAGACTCCACTCTTGATGGGAGGACTGGCAAAGTCACACAAAAGGCATGTATGTGTGTTCAGGGGTGGGCGGGAATGGATGCGTAGTCCTCCATGTACCCAGAAGAGGAGAATTAGAATATCTGGGAATAGACCCCACAGATCTTTGGAAGATAGTACAGGCACCTTCCCTTCCCAGACTACTCTTTGCCTCAAATGGATCAACTAGGGAAAAATGGCAGGAGCAGACAATCTTTGTGTTGGGTTGGAGTGGTGTTTGAGGAGGATCCTGTGTGTTTGTGTGGGACTTGTGCTGGTAGGGCTTCGGGTGATCTAGGATTTGGGCGTTGTGGTAGACAGCTTCTCCTGCTAGGGTTGCCAGAGCTGCAGAAGTGGAGCTGGAGCCGTCCTGCCCCGGGAGCCGCCAGGAGCCTGGCTGCTCGATACCCCTGCTAACTGTCATGGCCTCTCTAAAGATATGAGTCAGTGAGTGACAGGTCTTTAAGAAAGCCAGCTGGTCACTGCAGATCCAGGCCTCTGCTGGGAATTCACTCATTCACTCACCCAGCAAATATGCACCTACTCTGCTCAGGCTTTCTCCCCATCCTCTTGTAACTCTGATGTGAAATGCGACCACCCAGGCCGATATGGTTCACAGGCTTTACTTTTCCTTCTCAGGAAGCTCACAGTGGACTTACTATTCCCACAATTGTATTCATTTTATGGTTTTCTTATCACCTGCCTTGGTAGCTCTTCTCTCCTGTGAATTCACCAGTGGGGGTGAGGCAGAAGGAGACAGGGAAGAGCCAGCTCCAGGTTGTTAAGGAATCCCCAGTCCTGGTTGAGAGGCTGCTGCCGCAGAGCTGCTGGAGAAGTCCTCCCAGCGCTAATCATTCATCATACTTTCCTCTCCCTGTAGATCTCAGGCCAGACTTGATGAAATACACTTTCCTAGGACAACAGTGTTCTCTCACCTGTCATCTGCCTGGTGGTCTGTGCATTCATCAAATAAGAACAAAGGCTGAGTGGACTTTCACATTTGAAAACCCCTTGGTGTTTTATTTTCTTCTTGCTCTCTCTTTCGGCATCTCTTGGAAAAGAAATGTTTTATGGCTGGGAGGTTCGCTGTTTGGGCACCAGTGCAGAGCATACTGCACAGCTCAGCCTCTTTCCTGGTCACTCTCTTCCTTCTTGACTGTGCTGTGGGAGAATTGGCCCAGCTCAGTGAGACGACTTGGTGAGGACTGCGGGTGGGGAGGAGCAAGTGGCTGCACCACACTTGGGGCCAGCATTGTGCTACCGTTGCAGGGTTAATGATATCTGATCAGCTTATGGGCTTAATGTGCACCAGTGCTTAGTGTTGATGTCTGCAAACTTTTTAAGAAATCTGGCATCACAAGCAAGACAAGAAACCTCAGCAATGCTTTTGGCTAAGGAATTGGAAAAACTGGATGGAGGCCCTCAGTCTGCTCCAAGTTGGCCAGTTTGAAGCACAATAATAGGTAAATTCCCCGTAAGTGAGACCCGAGAGGCTCCTATATGCTGCCAAGCTTCTCTTCCAGCCTCCACCCACCATTTTTGGGTCTCTACTGCTGTGAGGATGGACTCTCCCTTCAGCATGCTCAAGAGTCACAATAGTAATTCATCAACAAGTAATTACCGAGCACTTTGATTCCTTAAGGGCCTGAGGCATCTTTTGGGCCAGGTGCTCTGTGTGATAAGAGAGCGTAGGCTGATGTGGGATCGGCGAGTCCCCAGACCTTTCCTGGCTGTCGAGTGTCTTTTAGTTTTATCTGGTTCTGTCTCCCCAGGGTTTGGTCCTGCAGCATCCACAGCCCTAGGAGTGGGCTCTGGAAGTAGGAAGGGATGAGATTGCTAGTAGAGGCTGCCAGAGCTTTCTCTGTCACACTCAAAGGAGATGGCCACTGAAGCCTTACTGCCCTATTTCATACCTAATTTGGCATCAAAATGATGTTACTTCAGTTTTATTCTCCACCTTCTTCACAGCTTATCCAAATGACTCTTGGTCATTTTACAAGTTCAGGTGTCGCTGTTTTGTGGTGGTGGTGGCTTTTAACCAAGTGCTTTAAACATATTCTTGCTTCATGTCATGAACAGAGACACCTAGGAGTGGCCACATCTTGAACCCAGCGGTATAGGGAACTGGTCTGTGGCCCTGGTGTTTCTGAGACCCTGCAGCCGCCTCACCCTCCCCACGCACCAGGATCCCAAGCAGCCTTCCCACTGCCGGACTTCTGAGCTGTACACTCAGGGTGTGTGCAGCCCCCATGGGAAGCTCTGATAGGGAGGGCATTGCTAATGGCTCACCTCAATCTCTGTCTCTCTATTCCTTCTGAAGAGCAAAGGTCTTGGTTTCCCCCTCCACTGATGCTTTGCCTGTTTTCTCATTGCCTAGCATGTAGTGGGCATTCCAATGTGTTTTGAATGAGTGAATAGTGCATTTGTGGTAAAAAAGGAAACGCGTTCCTCAGTCTAGCCATTTCTCCAGGACACTTAGCACACTTGCATGATTTAAAACCATTCACCTCCATAATCCCAGGGGCTTGAAATGTCTCTGGAGGAAGCAGGACTCCTCCTAAGGCAGGAGCTCCTTATTAGAGTCTGCAGCTCTGGGAGGGGGGCTTCTGTGGAGAGAAGTTACAGGGAAGAGGAGGCCACTGCTTGCGAGTTTCATAACCGAGGGGACGGAGGCTGGTTATCCCAAGATCTGCAGGCAGTTGAGCAGAGGAGCCTGGAGCCAGACTTTCGTTCTCAACCCTGGATTCTATGTGCTCCCCTCCCCCAGCACCCTGCTCCCATCTTTCGTAGCTCACTCAGAGGTGCTTTCAAGTTTCCAGCACCTTGTGTGTGTGGGCAAAATAGGCCATTTATAGGAAAACATACACACAAAATGGCCAAATCCATGAGGACTTGAGAGAGGCATGTGTAAGGTTATTTTGGGTCTGGTGGACTCGGCTCAGATCTCTCTGGCATTCCGGGCCACTGGCCTCTCAGAATTGACCAGAATGGAAGGATGATAAAAATCAAGGCTCCAGGAATAGCCCAAGAATTTGCTTATTCTTAACCCCTGTAAAGAGGTGCTGCCCAACCCAGAGCTGAGGTTGTGTGGACTTTGAGGAGGGGGAGAAGGAGAGTTCAAGGCAATTTCCTCTTCCCCTGGGAGAAGAGGGGTGGCAAACACAGTGCATGGCTCAGGGCCAATCTGTTAAGGGAGTGGGACTTAGAGGCCATAGTTAGTTCATCCCTGCCTCTTTGGGGGTCGGCTGCGAACTCCCACTGGCTGGGTTGGTGGGCCAGGCTCTCCGTCTCTTTTGTTCCTCTGTCCTCCTCAGCCTTAGGAAGGCTCAGGACAGCTCTGGCCTCCAATCCTCGGGGAGCTTTATTTCTCCTCCGTTCCTTGGAGTCAGGCCCAGAGTTACTTTTGCTCAGTGCACATGAGGGAGACACCTCACACCTACCCAGTGGATGTCCAGGAGCTCAGTGAAGCCAGGAATCTGCCAGTGCCTGGAGGGAGCTAGAGTGAACAGGTAGCAGCAAGCCTGTGTAGACAGTCACAGTTCACTCTCTCATCCGGAGCAGTCCATAGGGCTGGTGGGGCAGTAGGGACTGGACCTGGGAGTCAGGACTCCTAAGTGGTCCTGGATCAGCTGTCACTTCTCTGGGCCTTACCTTTTTTGATCTGAAAAGCCAGGAGTCTTTGATCCCTGAGTTCCTTTCTGGCTTAAGTGTGATCAGATTCTAGGAGTCCTGGGGAGTCAGAACTTTTCAGGGGGTAGGTTGTTTCTGGCGTTTGTTCCAAATGGGAGCAGGCTGAGGGCACAGATGTCACAGCCAGGCCTCAAACCTTCCTTCTGTTCTCTGGACTCTCCTACTTAGGAGAACTGTAACGTCTGGCTTTGTAGTTCAAAAAATCAGTTGCCCTTCCAGGGCAAGGTGGTCCCCCTGGCCTACAAGATGAGGTCCAAGTGACTAAGTGAGGCATTTAGAGTCTGCTGTGAGCTGGCAGCTGCCCCCTCCAGCCTCATTGCTTCCCACTGTGAGCCGCTGTGTCCCTGTTGTTTCTGTAATGCCAGGTTACCCGGGGCCCTCCTCCCTCTGCCCACCATGACGGCTCTCGTTTCTCATTGTCCTTGGTATGTCTACCTTGGTTGAAGTGCCCCTTCTATCCTGCCTTGTTTTATCTGTTATTTGCATTGTTTTAGCAAATTTGAAAATTTGCTCGGCTATTATTTCTTTTTAAAAAAAATATATTTTATTGATTTTTTTACAGAGAGGGAGGGAGAGGAAGAGAGAGCTAGAAACATTGATGAGAGAGAAACATTGATCAGCTGCCTCCTGCACACTCCCTACTGGGGATGTGCCCACAGCCAAGGTACATGCCCTTGACCGGAATCGAACCCAGGACCCTTCAGTCTGCAGGCCGATGCTCTATTCACTGAGCCAAACCGGTTTCGGCTCAGCTATTATTTCTTCAAGTATTTTTCTGTTCTACTTTCCCTCACCTCTCTTTTCAGAACTCTAATGACAAGTATTTTGACTGTTTGCTATTGTACTATAGGTTGCCGATGTTTCATTAATTATGTTCAGTCTAGCCCGGCTGGTGTGGCTCAGTGATTGAGCGTTGACTTATGAACCAGGAGGTCATGGTTTGGTTTCTGGCCAGGACATATGCTTGGCTTGTGAGCTTGATTCTTAGTAGGGAGCTTGCAGGAGGCAGCCAATCAATGATTCTCTTTCACCATTGATGATTCTAGCTCTCTCTCTTCCTTTCTCTCCGAAATCAATTAAAAAAATTAAAAAAAAATTTAATTTCACTTTTTTTCTTTCTGTGCTTCATTTTGAGTAATTTTTTAAATCATCACCTGAGGATATAGCTACTGATTTTTAGAGAGAGAGGAAGGAGAAGAGAGAGAGCGAGAGAGAGTGAGAGAGAGCAAGGGAGAGAGAGAGAGAGAGAAAGAGAGAGAGAGAGAGAAACATTGGTCAGTTTCCCCCTGCATGGACCCTGACTGGGGATCAAACCCACAACCTAGGTATGTGCCCTGATTGGGAATTAAACCTGCAACCTTTTGGTGTATGGAACCATGCTCCAACCAACTGAGCCACCTGGCCAGGGCATTTTGGATAGTTTTTATTGTTCTATCTGCAAGTTCAATGATCATTTCTTTTGCAGTGTCTAATCCGTTATTAATTCCATCTAGTATATTTTTCATTTCAGATATAGTCTTCATATTTATAAGTTCCATTTGAGTTTTTATATCTTTCATTTCTCTCATTATGTTTATGTTTTCCTCTTCATTCTTGTGTGTCTGGACCATATTATAAAACCTATTTTTCATTATTTTTTCTTCTTCTGTTAATTCTTACCTGAGGATATTTTCCCCCTTTCATTGCTTTTATTTTAAAGAGAATGGAAGGGAGAGAGGGAGTGGGGGTTGGGGAGAAATATTGATGGGAGAGAGATACAGGCTGCCTCCTGCACGAGCCCTGACGGGCTGGGGATCAAACCTGCACCCCGGGTACTTGCCCTACCTGAGAATTGAACCTGTAACCCTGTGGTGCTCTGGCTAATGCTCTGGTCACTGAACACACCAGCCAGGGCTGTTTTTTATTCCTGTTTACTAGTTTCATCATCTCATTTGTCATTTTTGGGTTTATTTTGTTGACTGATTTTTCTTTCTTGTTATGGGTCATATTTTTATGCTTCTTTAAATGCCTGCTAATAGAAAAGTATGTTTTTATTGATTTCAGAGAGAGGAAGGGAGAGGGAGAGAGGTATAGAAACATCAATGATGAGAATCATTGATTGGCTGCCTCCTTCCTGCACACCCCCTACTAGGGATGGAGCCCACAATCCGGGCATGTGCTCTGATTGGGATTCACGCTCAGTCACCGAGCCACACGAGTGGAGCAATATCTGCCTACTTTTTATTGGATTCTAGATATTGTGAATTGAATGTTGTTTTATTTCTTTAAATAGTGCTGGACTTATTCTGGCATGATTTAAATTGCTTAGGATCAGTCTAATACTTCCAAGTCTTGCTTTTAAGCTTTGTTAAGGTGGACCCAGCCTTTAATCTGGACTAATTTAGTTTTGCTACGGAGGCATCACCTTTTTAAGGACTTTATCCAGTGCCCTATTTATTATGAGGTCCCACTACTCTTGCAGGTGGAAATGTGAATTCTTTCTGGCTCTTTATGAGCTCCATGAATTGTTTGGCTTGTTGCTTGCCATTGGTTCTTTTCTCAGTCTTGTGGAGCTTCACGCCACACATGTGCAGATCAGCAAGAGGTTCAAGGGGACTCTTCTGCAGTTCTCCAGAGCTCTCTCCCTGTGCATCTCCTCCTCTCCAGTATTATGCCCTACAAATTCTAGCTCTGTGAACTTGAATTTCTGTTTCCTCAAGTTGGTGGGACCATTGGGATTCTTTCTGCTGTGCTGCTGTGTGGAAGTTGCCTCTAGGCAGAAAGTTGGCAGTCATGGGACTCGCTCTTGTTTCCTTCCTCTCAGAGTACAGATCTGTGCTGCCTGTTGTCCATCCTCCGAAGCAGTTGTTTTATGTGTTCTGTCTAGCGTTTTAGCTGCTGAAGGGAGGCAGGTAAATCCAGTCGCTACGGCTGTAAGCAGAAGATGTGTATTCTTGGAAGACTCCCTGAAGGAGGGATCCCCAGTCAGTCTTCTGTAAGACTCCAAAAGCAAGTGTGTTTCTTTCCTCATAGTTTTATCTGTGTGTTTTTAAAATCTCTCTGAATAGGCTGTCTCCCTGAGCACAAAGATGATATGCCATTTTTCTTAGTAGCCCTTGTACCTAGCCCAGTGCCTGACAGCTCATGTTTATTGACTGAATGAATCAATGGAAAAAAACATAAACTAACCATGCCCTTGGTTGCTTAGAAGAAAAGTACCATCCTGGGTAAGGAGCTCTGCTCTTGGGATACAGACTAGACTCTCTGTGCTCTGTGGAGCTCACCCTACATCTGCAGCAGTGGGTTTTGTTGATTCTGCTTGGGACACTTTCAAATCTGAATTTATCCAGAGGAGAGTGACTAAGATGGTGTAAACTACACAACATGTGACTTGGATGAAGGATTTAGGAATATTCATTTTGTCTGGCAATTATTTTTATGGAGTGTTATAGGAAGTGGGGGCACAATAATAGTTTCCTAGCCCATGCAGGATTGGTGTGGAAGAAGAGGGAAGGGATTAAACATATCCTCTGGCTTCCAAAGGCCAAACCTGGGTCTCATGGGTAGGGGATTCCAGAAGGTGAGAGATTAAAAAAAAATTTTTTTTTTATTGATTTCAGCGAGGAAGGGAGAAGGAGAGAAAGATAGAAACATTGATGAGAGAGGCACATGGATCAGCTGCCTGCTGCATACCCCCTACTGGGGATCAAGCCTACAACCTGGGCATGTACCCTGACTGGGAATACAAACCTGGGACCTCTTGGTCCATGGGATGATGCTCCATCCACTGAGTTACAGCAGCTGGGCCCAGAAAATGAGATTTGAATGTAGTTCCAGGAAGAACTTGCTTACAGGTAGAGCCTTGGGAAGTAGCAAGCTCTCAGCACTGATACTTATTGATCAGGGATTTTGTGTTTGGCATTGTAAGGTCACATATGTTGCATGAAATAATCTCTAAGATACCCTTCACCTTAATGATTCTAAATCTTACTCATCCCTTTGAGCTCGATGATTCATCCCACCTTTACAACTCTGCATCCCCAACCTATATACACACATTCAGGAAACACACCTGGAATATGCTCCTGACTATTGTTTTGTGCCCAGATTGGGGATTGAACTTGCAATCTTGGCGTACCAGGACGATGCTCTGACCAACTAAACTACCTATCCAGGATGAGAATTGATTCTTAAGACAAATCTTGAGAGAGGGGAAGAATGTGGGAATAGAGTGTTGATAGGTCTTGGGTAGGGTAATACTACTGATACAAGACCAAATCAGCTGGAAATTATTGTATTTATTAACTGCCAGGTGCTATATGTTCTCACTATCTTCTAAGAGGCCCTAGTAGGCAAAATCTGCCTCCACCCCAAAGAAAAAGAGTTTTATATGGAATGTAAGAAAATGGAGTATTTGAATGTAATTATTTTCACCTCCATCCCTTTTTGCAGTGGTGAGTGTTAATATGTTTTTTGTTGCTGTTTTTTTTAATGTGTGTTCTTTGGTTTTTATTTTGGTAGAATTTGGCATTGTGGAAGAAAGAGCAAGTTTTTTTTTTTTTTTAATCCTCACCTAAGGATTTTTTTTCATTGATTTATAGAGGGAAGGAAGGAGAGAGAGAGATATATCGATTAGCTGATCCCAACACATGCCTGTATCTGGGCAGAACAATTGGCATTATTTTGACCTAAATCTTGAAATGTATTCATCAAAGGTTTCCTGAAGTTGTTCTCCCATCCCTGGGGCTTTCTTCACCAATGCCTTAGCATCTGCCTTACAATACACTTGCCTTTATGTGAAGATAATGAAAATATATGTTTTTGTCAGTGTTATCTGTAGTAACTGTTGTCTGCATACTGTTTTAGGTCAACTAATACTTTATTCAGGATTTTTAATATTCTCTCTTTGTCTTTTGCTCTTGGCATTTTAATTATGATGTGCCTTGGTGTGGTCCTCTTAGGGTTCCTATATATTGGGGTTCGGTGCGCTTCTTGGACTCCTAAGTCAATTTCTTTCACCAGGTGTGGGAAGTTTTCGGTCACTATTTCTTCAAATAGGTTTTCATTGTCTTGCTCTCTCTCTTTTTCTGGCACCCCTATAATTTGGATGTTGGTATGCTTGAGGTTGTCCCAGAGGCCCCTTACACTATCTTCAATTTTTTGGATTCCTTTGGTTTCTTGCTTTTTCAGCTGAGTGGATTTTACCTCTTTGTATTTCAAATCTTTAACTTGGTTCTTGGGGTGCTCCAGAGCACTTTTAGGTCTTTGTATAATATTTTTAATTTCAGTCAGTGTATGCTTAATTTCTGGTTGGTCCTTTTTCATATCCTTGAGAGTCTCCTTTATATCCTTGAGGGTCTCCTTCATTTCCTTGTAGGACTCATTCATTTCCACGTTGGTCTTGATCATTTCCTTTGCAGTCTCGCTTATTTCCTTATAGGCCTCAACCTTTTGTTGGAGCCTCTTGAGAAGCCCTATAACTGTGGTTTTGAATTCCACGTCCAGTCGTTTTTTTTCCCTCCATTTCTTTCACATCTGATTTCTTTCCATGTCTCTGCATGGTGGCTGCTTCCCTGAGTTGGTCAATTAGCTTTGTGTGGTAGACTTCCTACTAGGGACAGTGGCTCAGCCTCCCCAGTTACCTGAAGTGGATATGGGTTACACAGTCTTGCTGAAGTTAAGCTCAGGTTAATCGTTGTTAGCACTTGGAGGGGTTGACCTCCAGGCCAATTGTCTGTGAAGTTCAGCTGTGCTCAGGTTGGATGGGCGGAGTCTCTGGGCCAAGCAGACAGCATTAGCTCCACCCTATGCGGCCCCAGGTACTCTGTGCTGGGAGCAATGGCTGCCAGCACCTCTGAGAGAGAGCTGCTGCCAAGCTCCACAGGCTGCCGGGGAATTCAGACTCTCCCCAAATGAGTCTTGCACATCCAATGTCTCACCCAGGGTCGTAAAACAAAGCAGTCTGACGGTTTCCCGAATGATATAGCAAGTCGCAGAGCGCTCTCTGCGTAGTCACGCAGCTGAGCTGTTCGCGCAAGCTGCCTTCTCCACAAGCCAGCAGACCCTTGCAGCGCCCGAATTTCGGGGTGCCCTCCCACTGTCCAGTTTTTACCCCGTATGATAGTGGGTTCCCTGGACTTCGCCCAGAGCTGGAGAATCAGTCCAGTGGGATGTCTTTGTCTCTCCGTTTGAGAAAACTGGCTGGTTTTCAGCCACCCACCCTCTCCGCTGGCACGCGCTCCAAACCTCTCTCCGCGTGAATCTTTCAATGCTGTCCACCGCTGCTCCTCCGAGTCACAGTGTCTTATCTTCAGTTTTATTTGTGGAATTTTCACTCGGCCAGCTTTCTGGTGATTCTGGAAGGTGTTTGTTCTTTCGTTAAGTTGTAGTATTAAAATTGCTGAGCATGACGGCAAGATAGGTGTTTTACCTATGCCGCCATCTTGGTTCTCCCTATTCAGGATTTTTATATAATACTAGTGGCCCAGTGCACGAAATTCATGCACGGGGGGTAGGTGTGTGTGTGTGTGTGTCTATATAATAAAAGGATAACATGCAAATTGACTGAACGACAGAACGACCAGTCTTTATGACATGCACTGACCACCAGGGGGCAGACACTCAATTTAGGAGCTTCCCCCTGCCTGCAGGTCTTGATTGCCTGATGGGGGCCTGCCAGCCAATCTCTTGGTGTTTTATTTTATCCCGGCCAGCCGGCAGACTCCAATCGCCTGATGGCAAATGGGGAACTGGGGGTGGTTGGTAGTAGTGGGGAGGGGCCTGCTGCCGGCAGCTGGAGAAAATGGCCTTGATCGCAGGCCAGGCCTTGGGACCATACCTGTGCACAAATTTCATGCACCGGGCCCCTAGTATGTATGTATAGGGGTCTGGTGCACAAAATTTTTGCACTAGAGAGGAGTCCCTCAGCCCAGCCTGCCCCCTCTTACATACTGGGAGCCCTCAGGGGATGTCCTACTGATGGCTTGGGCCTGCTCCCTGTTGGGAATGGACTTAAGCCGCAGTCTGGCCTCCGTTTGGTGGGAGGCGACTGGGCTGATCAAGGGAAGGCGCCAGCCCCCTCAACTTGTTGCTGCAGCCACTGCCAGTCACTGCAGCCACTAAGATATTTTCATCAACATGGACTCCAGTCCCTTCACTATGAAAAAAATAACAACTTTTCTTTAAGCATTTTCAAGATGTGTCTTTCATAGGATATGATGTTTCTTTCTTTATTTTTCTTTTCATCCTCACCTGAGGATATGTTTCCATTGATTTTCCCCCCCCCTTCCCTCCACCCCAGGCTTTGGGCTTGGGAAGGAAGACCCCCCCTGCCCTTCTGATCACAGGCTTGGCCCCTTCCCAAGCCTAAAGTCTCCGCCCAATTGCTGGCTGGGAGTGACCTGGTGCCAAAGAGGTTCCTGGGTCCTAGGTATGTATGCAAATTAATTGCCATCTTTGTTGGGTTAATTTGCATACTCACTCTGATTGGCTGTGGGTGTAGTGGAGATACAGTCAATTTACATGTTTCTCTATTATTAGATAAGATATGAATTGACCAACAAAATAAGACCCGAAGCATGGAGGCATGGAACAGACTGACATACCTTGTTGTGGGGTTGGGGGGATGAGAAGAGAGAAACCAAAAAATTTATATAATTATATGCATAGCCCATGGACATGGACAAAAGAGTAGTGAAGGGGGTAGGGGCTGGGAGGAGAGGGGTAAAGTGTTGGGGGGAAATGGGAGATATCTAAAATACTATCAACAATAAAAATATATTAAAAAATATATATATTTAAATTTTATTTATTGATTTTATTTATTGATTTTAGAGAGAGAGGAAGGAAGGGAGGGAGGAAGGGACCAAGGGAGAGAGGGAGAGAGGGGGGAAAAGAGAGGAAGAGAGAGAGAGAAACGTTGATTTATTGTTCCACTTATTTATGCATTCACTAGTGGCCTGGTGCATGAAATTTGTGCACTGGGGGGTGGAAGGGTGTGCGTCCCTTAGCCTGGCCTGCATCCTCTCTAATCTGGGACCTCTATGGGATCAGGCCTAAACTAGCAGTCGGACAATCCCCTCGCAATCTGGGACTACTGGCTCCTAACTGCTCACCTGCCTGCCTGCTTGATCTCCCCTAACCACTCTGCCTGCTGGCCTGCTTGCCCCCTGCCAACCTGATCACCCCCAACTGCCCTCCTCTCCTGCCCTGATCACCCATAACCGCCGCTGCCTCGACCCCACCACCATGGCTTTGTCCAGAAGGACATCTGGAATGTCTCAAGGTCTAATTAGCATATTACCCTTTTATTAATATAGATAGGATATGACATACTGCCATAACTATAACATATCTACCAATATTACCTATGAAAATACGTACTTCATGAGTTAGGAAGGCATCTAATACATTATATTGTATATGTTGTAAGTAGTAGGAAATACAGTATTTGTAGCAATAATATACACCCTGTGACTTCCCTTCCTGATCTGGGAATGGTTTCCAGGTCTTTGAACATTTCCTGGCCCCTAATGTATTTATTTTATTTTATTTTTTGCCATTCATTGTAATTTTATTTACTGTTTATTGCACATGATTTGAGGTCTTTAATTTCTAACCACCAAAGATTCAAAGGACTATTGTTACCATGAATTTTAACATTAACATTAGTGAATTCGTGTATCATGTGTTTTTATTGTAAACATCTGAATTATTCACATTGTCATAGATCCTGAACTCATAAGCGTGGACCATGCACAGGCTGGCAGCAAGCCAGGAAGCCACTCTGCAAGCAAACTGATACTCTGTATAAGGAGAAAAGTCATAGCATAACATTTAATGTCTGACTTTAATTCATATACTATCGGGGACTCAACTGCTTGGTTGGTGATGGGGTTGATTATTGGGAGGATTATTCCTGAAATAATTAAGGAAAGGGGGGCTCAATTTTCTTCTTGGTTGCTTGCTCCTCCCCAGTACCTTCATCTCCTTGGGCAGTTTCTGGAGCAGCTTCTCCTTCACCTTCTCCTCAGCTTCTTGGGCCCCGTGGAGCAGCGGAAGGCCTCCGCCCCTTGCCTCACATACACCTCGGCCCTGCCCCCCACTCCTGATTGGCTGGTAGCATAGCGAAGGTACAGTCACATTTGCATTTTACTCTTTTATCAGATAGGATTGGTTGCTTCTTGTATGCGCCATGACTGGAGATGGAAGCCACAACCTTGGTGTCTGGCCACAGTGCCCTTAACCGCTGATCTACTGGCCAGGGCGACCTACTTTACCTTTCAAATGGATCACTGTGGCCCCTGGAAAGAGAATTGACTGAGAGTAGGAGCAGCAACAGCAACAATAGTAGCTTATCTATCCGGTGCTTGTTGTGTGCATGCAGGCCCAGTGCAAACCCTTCGTGTGCATATCCTGTTCAGTCTTCCCAACAGCCTCATCCATCTCACTCGGGGAAGCAGAGACTCGGCTCATGGAGGTGGCTGTCAGTTTAGGTCAGTCTCATTCAAAGTTTGTGCTCTCAGCTATCATCCAGTTTTCAGGGGCAGAGGGAGAGATTGTTTAGGTGGCATTGAGCAAATGTCCGGTGTGACAGTCAGGCTGACCCTGTTCCCGTTCTTTTGCTGCTCATAGGTATTCAAGCTGGCCACCCAGCAGAGGGGTGAGGGTCAGGCTTTCTCCTATAGCTGTCTGGCTTTGTGGAGGGTGAAGCAAATTGCTACCAGATGGGGAGAAGGCTGCTAGGGGAGTGGAATTTGTGTCCTGTCTCCAGACAGCAGTCTCTCTTGGCCTGCGAGGACCCTGTGTCTGTTTGGCATATTAGACGAGCCCTGTTAGTTAGAGACCTGGGCTTAGACTCTCAGTTGGGCCCAGCACTCCAAGGCAGGCAGCAGGAGACCCCTGCAGATGGTCTTCTCCTCCCTAGAGATAGAACCTCCCTGTCTTTCTGAGTGAAGTCTGGGCCAAAATGCTCTGTATTTTATCTACCCCTTTTTCTTCCATGTAGCTCAGATCACTTTCAGAATGTCACTTCCCTAATCCTCATATTTATCACTCCTTAAGGAAGTAAGGAGGATTTTTCCTTGTTTTAAAAAACAAATCCTGCAGGGTGGAAAATTTGGGGTCAGAGAGCGAGGCTGGGCTAGAGTTGGGGAGGAACCCAGAATCTGAGGCCTGGATGCAGCTGACCCAGAGAGGGAAGAGCCGACTGAGGAGAGACGCTGGAGCTTCTGGATCGTGCGCTGTGATGTCTGGATGTAGGAGGTGACAGGGTGCAACTGTCTCAAGTTGCTAATGTGGCCCTGGTGTCCCAGGGCCTTCTCTTTGTGTACTTCCATACACACATACATATTTCATGTTCATGTGATCTCTCATGTTCTTACACATACTTGCTCATATACACACTCACGCGTACCTTTATCCTTACACATGCACACACGATATATACTCTTGCACACATACTCACATGCTTGTCCATACTTCTGTTCACACATGCTTACTCACATATATACTCATTTGCCTCTACCTTCACCCTCATACATGCATTTTCACCTATAGCATGCAGCAAGTGGCTTTACTCACATGCTGTTTATATTCGTGTCCTCACGCATTTGTATGCTTGTTCACATGATTGCCCAGTTCACCCATGCACACACCCTCCTATAACCATAGTGGTGTCTGGGATGCATGTGTCAGAGACAGGCACTCCCACCCAGCTGGGAGTTGACTTGACTTGAGAATTTGTCACAGCAGGGTAGTCCCCACAACACCAGCCTTTAAACTTTGCCACCCGATTCCTCCGCTTACCACTTCTATCATAAAGAGTGAGAACTGGAGATACGGAGAACATACAGGTTCAAGTTCTGAGAGCCTCAGATTGGGAGGTGTTGTATATAGGAAATGTGAAGTGTCTGTGAAATCCTCAAAGAAGGGACCTGGGGGTGGGAAACAAGGACCTGCATCGCACCAGCCTAGGCCATGGTTCTGGGAGCTGGAGCTGAGTGCCCTCCCTGACCTTCAACATAGACTCTCAGCAGAGCCAGACCTTGGCATGGCCCTGGAGAAGAGAGCACGTTGTTTAGCAGCGTGTAAAAGGACCGTTTTGGGAAGGAAAGGCCCCTTTTTGGCTGCTCAGACCCCAGTGGGTTACCAGCAGTAGAAGCCAAGCAAACAGACCCTGACTTTGTTTCTTTTTTTAAAATACGTTTTTATTTTTATTTTTTTTAGAGAGAGAAGAAAGGAGAGGGAGAGAGAGAAACATCTGTTGGCTGCCTCCTGTATGTCCCCTGCTGGGGATTGAGTTTGCAACCTGGGCATGTGCCCTGACCGGAATCGAACCAGTGATCTCTCTGTTCATGGGTCAGCTCTCAACCACTGAGCTACACCGGTCAGGGATGACTTTGCTTCTGTTTCAGAAACCTTACTGCTGCTTCTGAAGCCACCACTACAGTGCACGGAGATCATCACGGGGCTGCGGGATCCAATTAGACTTGAGCTGCCAGCTGCCTCCTTCCAGGAGTGGGGAAAGAGGCGCCAAGGGGCGGGAGGCAATATCTAGAAAGCTGCCTCCATAAATTTGAGTTAGCGCGGTGGACAGGCCAGACAGTTATTCATTCTTGGCTGTTTCTTCTTACCTTGAAATTCAGCAAGTGAATATCTGCATGGAAACCTGAGGTCAACCGGGCAGGATTGTAAGGGGTGGGAGGTAGCCAGGAGACCTGGTTTTATTCCCAGCCATTTAGCTGACAGAGCCTCCATTCCCATTCTCACTCAGCAGAGGATCTTTATGAGCTTAAAGCTCTGGCTTTCACAAGTGAAGGGAAGAGAGAGGGTCCAAATACACAGAATGTCTCTGCCCCAGCCTGGCCTCCAGGTCCCAGGTGCCCTTCCTCTGGGGCCGCTGCATGCTTGTTATTAGGTCTGGATTCACCTTTCTGGTCAGGGCACTGGCTTTATGGTGTCCTGTGTCCTGTGGGGCCGCCCGGGGCTCCGGGAACCCTTAAGTCACATCCAGAGCCAGCCTTTGCCTCCTTGTCTTCGTTCTTTATGCTCAGATTGGTTGTATTTTACAGATTTGTATATCACCTTGTTGTGGAGAGATGTTTAAAACCAACCCAAATACCTGGTGATGCCACTGATGCCGCTTGGGCATGGATTCTTTTGTGCCTGGCTTGAGTTTCACCTGTCGGTGAGGATTCTTGTCTGGGTCAGCAGATGGATGGATTGTGACAGGTCCCCAAATCTTGGCAGATATTCATGCTTCCCGGAACATCACTGTGCTGTATTTCCTTTAGTTATCCTTGAGGAGTCAGTTTAGATGTCACTTCCCTCCACTGAGCGCTCCTTGCTCTCCCTTGCCGGGCTGGGTGCTCCTCTCAAGTAGCCCCATAGCACCAGGAAGCTATTGGGGGGAGTAGACAGTTTTGACCCTGGAGGGCAGTGGGGGTAGACATCGAGGAACTGGCATTTATAACACTGTGGGGTATGTGCATGGGAGGCAGTGTTGTGCATAGAGGAGGTGCTCTATAATTGTTGGCTTTGCATATCTGAGAAAGTATTAATTCTTTACCCACACGGTGTTGACATTCTGGCTTGCTGTAGGATTCTAGGGTAGGAGTGTGTTTTTGTGCAAAGCATTGCTTAATTTTCCTTTAAATTCCAGAGTTATTGTTGAGGAATCTCATGCCATTTCGATTTTAATCCTTTGTAGGTAACGTGATTTCTCTCTCTGGAATCTCTAGTGTCCTTTCTAGTGTTCCGAAATTTCACAGACAACCTGCCTTGGTGTGGGTGTACTTTTTTGCAGTGCGCTCTGGAAACTTTTAATCTTGGAACACGCGTTTAGTTCTGGAAAGTTTTCTTGAATTACTTCATTAATGATTTGCTCCTGCTATTTTCTTTCTTTTTTAAGAATATGTTTTTATTGATTGAGAGAGAGAGGAAGAGGGGAGGGAGAGGGAGAGAGAAACATCGACCTGAGTATGTGCTCTGACCAGGAATCGAACCGGACTGGGACCTTTCGGTGCACGGGATGATGCTCAGCCAATGGAGCCACCCTGGCCAGGGCCTATTTTCTTTCTTCTTTCCTCTGCGACTCCTAGAATTTGAATATTGAATCCCCTGGATTGGTCCTATAATTTTATTATCTTCCCCACTACACTCCTCTTCTATTGAGGTTTTCATTTTAGTTAGCACTATCTTTAATTTTTAAGCATTCTTGTGTTTCCTAAGTATACCTTTTTAAATACAGCATTCTGTTTTGGTTTCATAGATGCAATACTTACCTCTTATTTCTCTGGGGCCATTAGTAATAGCTTTATTTTTGGGACGAAGTGGTATTCTTCCTCATTTTCTATAAAGCGTGTGTGTGTTTTCCTGTCTTTCCTATGACAGGCTTTCTCCAGAAATCTAGGGGTCCTAGTAATCTGCTTGCATATGTGTAGGGTATTAAGGGGTGTGAGTGTGTGTGAGGGGGCACTTGTGGGTTCACATAGGGTGACCTGAGTGGCCTGTTTCAGTTAGGAACCCAGGAAGTTAGTATTTTGGGTGTTTTCTCTTAAGCTGTGTAAATTCCCAGGGAAGAATAATCTAATCTCCCTGGATGGTTGGAGACTAAACCTGTGCCCAGGAACCTAAGGAGGAGAGGGTAGGGGTCTGGGCCTCCTGTACTTCAATTTAACCTCTGTCCTCAATGTGGTGCCCTGCATTTATTTCCCTGTATGGTTTCCTCAGCCCATAGACCTACTGCTTTATCCTCTCCAAAGAGTAAACCCCTGGGGTAAGGGAGGTACAGTCACCTGACTGAGGGAGGTGGCGGTGGGACTCTTTCTGAAGCAGATTTTAATCCTGCCCACGGGCAGCCCCTCTGCTGCTGCCATTACTGAGGCTTCTGTGGGCTCTGGGACGTTAATGCTTTCTTAGGTTTCTTATGCAATTAACACTTGTCCTTTGACCCTGGGGTCTCTAAAATTGTGTCATCTCCTTTTCTGCTCTCTTTGAAAGTGTAGGTTGTGCCTTAACAAAGCTCTTCTTGTGTTAGTGAGGCATAGGGGCAGCAGTGGTGATGCACACGTTCTCGCTGAGAGCTTTGGCCAGAATGTCGTTAGTATATTTAGTTGCCCCTGGTTTTGTTTTTAATAGACAGTGACAACTAACAGCAATGGGTGTGCTTTTTCCCAACCTTGGTGGGAAAGGAATGTAGGATCATTGCATTATGTAGGTTTGTTGCAGACTCCCAATAATCAGAATCGGGCCATTATGAATGAGATCCTCATGCTTGCTGGGTGAATGGATGAATGAATAAATGAACTACAAATAGACTAGAAAACAAAAATGGAAACAGAAGCACAGTTCACCCAGGTTTCTACTCTGTTCTGATATTCAAGTCACTGAAGGTAACTCGGAACCCGTTAAATGTAAAACTGTTTAACACAGCTTTTGGCTAGTGGCAGGACACTATTAACTTTTTTCTCATTTGGCTTAATTTTTCTGGCTGTGGTGGGCATGTTTTACTTGTATGACTTTTGAAGAGGAAGCAAATGAATAGGAGTAAAAATATATCTAGTTTAGAACAGAAGCATCAACATAGGCACAATCTACTGATTTTCCCAACTGTTCACAGGCCACTCTTCCAGCTTAGTTTCTTGCTCCATAAAACAAGTGGTTGGACCGGATGCATCTCAGATTTCGTCCAAGTGCCAGTCCTGTGATTCCACTATTGTCCTCCCTTGTTTGTATTACGCTAGTGTAAGTCTCTTGTGGAAAAGAACTGCTCCTCCCCCCGCTTTTTTTTTTTTTTTTTGACCTAGAATGACTTTTGTCTACTCAGTCCTTTTAGTCCTTCAGTACAGAATTCAAGTCCCTGTTGCTTCAGGATCACGCCCCAATTGCTCCAGGGTACACCAGTCTCGGTTTCTCCAGCTTCTGTTGGCATTTTCAGTTTGCAGGCAGGCAGAGAGGAAGGAGCATGGACCTTGAAGCCCAGCCTGCTAGTTTGCATTTAAATTCTGCTGCTTAGTCACTGTGTGACAGCTCACATAGTCTCATCTATCTAGAGGGAACTTGTAATCCAAGTTATCTCATGGGTTTCTATGAAAATAAATGAGCTACATGTGTAACACATAACACAAAATAGACCCATAACAAATGATCATGGTAATATCAACATTTATGTGCATTTCCTTTATTTACTCACAAAGTTGATACTTTTATTATTTTTATCTTTCAAATAAGGAGACTGAGATGAGACATAAGGAAATAACTTGCCCAAGGTTGCAAATAAAGGGATTTAGGGATTAAGTTTTCTTTAAGAGTTTGCATTTATTCCACAAACCATTATTTGAGAGCTAACTCTATGTCAGGCCTCAATGCTGGAAAAAAAAACACACAAGTTTTGGTCCTCATAAGGCTTCCATTCTAGTGTAAGCCTTATGAACAAACAGATACATGAAAAATGGGTAGAGTTAAGTGTACTGGAGAAAACTAAGAAAGGTCAGGAGGGAATGCCTGGGCCTAGGAGGGGCTGGGAAGAGGGGCTGGAGAAGGGGGAGAAGGAGAGAAGACAAGTGCATTATTTGTGTGGGGCGGGTAGGGAAATGTTACATTTGACAGAGACCTCCAGGAATGGAGGGAACAGTCCTTGGGGAGACCTGGGGAAGTACATTCCAGGCGCTGGGTGAGTGCCATTACATTTGAGTAGCAGAGCTGAGGGCCTGGGCTTGTTTCCTCAACTTCTGGCTTTCTCTTTGAAGTCCGAGATTGCATCTTTTTCTTATTTTATGTCCTGTATAATATTGGATAAAGAAAGTGATGGGCACTTTGTTAGGTGATTAAGAAACATCTTTCCATTGATTAATTCTCCAACCTCTGTCTTCCTAGGTCATCTGGTGGAGGGTCTGTACCCAGCACTGCCAGGTGGCTGGCTCTCAGCCCTGTTCTCACGGCCTCCGGTGATCGGACCTGGGGCTGCGAGGCCTGGGGAGCGCAGGCTGCCCTGCACACCACTCTGTACTGCTGCCTTGGTGCCTTTCAGTCCTTCACCAGACCACATGCTCTGCTCACTCACCCCTCGTTTCCCCAGGGGCCTTTGTAAATGTGGCTTCCTCCTGCTCTTTCAGGTGTTAGAGTCAAGTCCATCAGCCAGGAAGCCTTTTCTGGCCCAGCCCAGGCCCTTGTTCTGAGCTCACACAGGCTGTAGTTCTTTCCTGTTTAACATTTCTCTGCGTTGCAATTGGATCTCACCTGTATGGATGTCTCACTGGGATGTGAACTCCTCAAGGAGACTCTGACTGTTATCACTCACCCCTTCCTTCCCCCACAGCTCTAGCGCCTAGCACAGGGGTGGCACATTTTGCTTGGCAGGCTGGACTTGGCCTCTGCGCTCTAGTTCACTGACCTCTGATGTTGAACATTCTACATTGTGGCTTAGAGTAGGTTCTTAATGAATACTTGTTGACTGAGTGAGAGACATCTTGGGCAAGAGGTAGTGAGTTTGTGAGCTGCTGTCTTCCCTTGCTTGATTCATAATCTTTATCTCGTATCAGGTTCCCTGTAATCTGTTAACTAAAATAGTCAACTGGTTATTTTTATTTTTTTTTTAATCCTCATCCAAGGATATTTTTTCAGGAAGAGTGGAAGTGGGGAGGAAGAGGAAGAAGGAAAGGGAAAATGAGAGTGCGAGGAAGAGGGAGAGGGAAAGAGAAACATCGACTGGTTGCCTCCTGGACATGCCTCAACCAGGGCTGGGGATTGAACCTGAACCCATGTATGTGCCCTTGACCAGGAATTGAAGCTGCGATCCTTTGATGTGTGGTCGGCAAACTGCTGCTCGCGAGCCACATGCGGCTCTTTGGTCCCTTGAGTGTGGCTCTTCCACAAAATTTCATGGCCCGGGCGAGTCTATTTTGAAGAAGTGGTGTTAGAAGAAGTTTAAATTTAAAAAATTTGGCTCTCAAAAGAAATTTCAATCACTGTACGGTTGATATTTGGCTCTGTTGACTAAAGAGTTTGCTGACCACTGCTCTAACCAAAGGGAAACACTGGCCAGGGTAGTCAGCTGGTTCTTTTTAAATTTTTTTATTATTTTATTTAAAAATATTTTTAATGATTTCAGAGAGGAAGAGGTAGAGAGAAATAAAAACATCAATATTGAGAGAGAATCATTGATTGGCTGCCTCTTGCATGCCCTCCACAAGGGATCGAGCCTGCAACCCAGGCATGCACCTTGACTGGGAATCAAACCGTGACCTCCTGGTTCATAGGTCAATGCTCAGCTACTGAGCCACACCAGCTGGGCATCCAATATCCATTTTAGAACATTCATCACCCCTAAAAGAAAGGCCAGACCTTGCTGAAACTGGTTTTGCTCAGTGGTTAGAGCGTTAGTTTGCAGCCTGAAAGGTCCTGGGTTTGATTCCAGTCAAGGGCATGTACCTTGGTTGCAGGCACATCCCCAGTAGGGGGTGTGCAAGAGGCAGCTGGTTGATGTTTCTCTCTCATTGATGTTTCTGACTTTCTAGCCCTCTCCCTTCCTCTCTGTAAAAAAATCAATAAAATATATTTTAAAAAAAAGAAAGGCCATACCCAATAGCCATAACTGTCTTCCCCCCAGTTTCTCCCTCATCTCTAACTCTAGACAACCATTAATCTACTTTGCATCTCTATAGATTTTCCTGTTATGGACATCCTATATAATCCCATGTAATAAAAGGGTAATATGCAAATTGACTGAACAGCAGAACGACTGGTTGCTATGATGCCCACTGACCACTAGGGGGGAGACGTTCAACACAGGAGCTGCCCCCTGGTGGTCATTGTGCTCCCACAAGGGGGAGCACTGCTCAGCCACCAGCCAGGCTGACGGCTGGCGAGCCCAGCGGCAGTGGCGGGAGCCTCTCCCGCCTCTGTGGCAGCACTAAGGTTGTCCAACTGGCAGCCTAGGCCTGCTCCTTAGCCATCAGTTGGATATCCCCCAAGGGCTCCTGGACTGCTAATGGGCACAGGCTGGGCTGAGGGGACCCCCCTCTAGTGCATGAATGTCGTGCACCAGGCCTCTAGTTTTTATATAAATGGAATCATACAATATGTGGTCTTTTGTTATTGGCTCCTTCCACGGCCAAGGCATTTGCCATGGTGTGCGGTGCCGTGGGTCAGGATGCAGGCCCTGGGGCACAGCGCGGCTTCTTAGACCAGCTCTGTCGGTTTGCCTTGCAATATGCTGATCCTCGATAAGCCTCAATTTCCTTGTGGGTAAAAGGGTAGAGCCTGAGACAGGGAGCCTGCTCCCCCCGTTCACTTGACAACCCAGAAGAATTTGACAACAAATACTCTTAGTCTCCTCTCTGCTTCTACCAGCTGTCTTCCAGATCCCTTCATTTCTAGACCCACCACCCCGGTGCCGCCTTTGGACGTACTCCAGTTTGTTTGTTGTTCCCTAGACCCGGCCTGAGCCTCCCTCCCCTGTTGGAGAGGTACACAGATTGCAGAGTAAGCCTTTGAGGGTGACAAATTTTCACCTTTACCAGCAGGATGAGTTTGTTGAAGAAGATGCTCGAACAGGAAAGATAAGAAGGTGCTCAAGCAGGAAAGATGACTTATTCTAACTTACAAAAAATCTGAAATTCCAGCTACAGCATGATCAGTCTCCCCTTCCAGCGTTGCAAGCTGATTCTAAGCAGGCAGAAGCACATCGTCTAGCTTCCTGATGGGCCAAGGGTTTGCCATTGGAATTTTCCCCACTGTCACCTCCTGTTCTGATGAGGCCAAGCAGTTGGTATATCCTTTGGGTTCAGTTTTAGATGGAGGGAGATGGTGACAGAGGCCCATGGGTAAAATAATTCAACAAAAAGAGAACACAGGGAAGGGGAGGAATCACAGCTTCATTTATCTGTCTGATTTTTGTATCCTAAGGCCTTTCTTTTTTTGGTGAGAGAAATCCAAATGTGTTAGCAGTCCCTCTGCTGCTGTCTGTGGGGTAAAAGCCTCACAGTTTTATAATCAGGAACAGTCTAGAAACTCACAATAGGCTCAGCTCTGCCCCAAGGCAAGAACAGTGCTGGAGCCTGTGTTTTGGGTATTTCCACTTGCTCAGCTTGATTCTTTCTGTGTTCCAGGCTGATTTACATAACTTTATTCTTCTGTCGTTACTCACTCAGAAATACGTCTGTCCATCTGTTCTGGGGTTCTGAGTCAATGGGAGTAGAATATCCTGGTAGAATTCTGGCTCCTGCCTCCTCTTGTGTCATTTCCCAGGCTGGAGAAGGAACATAGGAGGTCAAGGGCACTACATTTGTGGAGTCCATCATAAAGATCTGAGTCCTCGGCTCTTGCAGTTGGAGGAAACACTTTGGGAGGCAGCTACAGGTACTGGGAACTCAGGGCCTGAGAATTTGCCTGCCAGCCTGTTACCTAGTGGCTTGGGAGGTGAAGGGGATGGACCTGCGAGTGGAGGAGCTTGTGTGGTGAGAAGTAGCCCAGGAAATAGTTAAGGCTACGTGTCCTGGTTCAGATCCTGGCAGTCACTCCCCAGTCACATGACCTTGGGCAAGTTCTTTAAGACCCTTTTCTCCTCTGTGAAATGGGGATAAAAAGCACCTGTTTCACAAGGTTATTGTGAATATTAAGTGAGTTGACATGTAAAGCATCTAGAGCCTGCCTAATATGTAGAAAGTACTATGTAGCAGATGGGGGTGGTGACAAGGATGATGAGGATGGTTAACCTATCTCTCCTATTAAAATACCTGATTCCCTACATTTAAAAAATGATTTAAAAAATATCCTCACTCAAGGATATACTTATTGATATTAGAGCGAGAGGAGGGGAGAGAGTAAAAGAGAGAGAGAGAGAAACATTAATATGAGAGAGGAACATTGATTGGTTGCCTCCCAAATGCATCCCAGTTGGGAACCGAACTCACAAGCTAGGTATGTGCTCTGACTGGGAACCGAACCTGCGGCCTTTTGATGTACGGGATGATGCCCAAACAACGGAGCCACCCAGCCAGGACTTTAAAAGAAATTAAAAAAAAATCATCACGAAGGGATATGTTTTTATTGATTTTATTGATTTTTTTCAAATATATTTTATTGGTTTTTTACAGAGCGGAAGGGCGAGGGATAGAAAGTCAGAAACATCTATGAGAGAGAAACATCGATCAGCTGCCTCTTGCACGCCCCCTACTGGGGATGTGCCCGCAGCCAAGGTACATGTCCTTGACCGGAATCGAACCCGGGACCCTTCAGTCCACAGTCCGACGCTCTATCCACTGAGCCAAACTGGTTTTGGCGATTTTATTTATTTTTTAGTAAAATATAAATAAAATTGATTTTAGAGAGAGAAAGGGAGAGAAAGAGAGAGAAACATCTATGAGAGAGAAATATCTATCAGCTGCCTCTGACACACTCCCTACCTGGGATCAAACCTGCATCCAGCCTGGCCCGTGCCCTGGTTGGGAACTGAACCTGCCACCTTCTGGTGTACAGGACGCCGCTCCCACCAGCTGAGCCACACTTGGCCAGCGAACTTTTTTTCTTAGTGGAGCAGGGCACACAGTCTGTATTTATTGACAAGTATTCTAAAAACTTCTCAACCCCCTGCATTTGCTCTTAGAATCCATAAGCCTCTGTCTACCATTCCTGTCCCACTCAACTACTCCCAGCCATTGAGTTGAGAACCAGCCTTGGGCTGACTGTCAGGTAGCAGCAGAGAATCTAATTTCCTTGCCTTAGCTTCCTCATTTGTAACCTGTGGGAAAGCATTCACCCTCCTCTTTCTTCCTCCCAGGGCCCTCCAGAAATGTGAGTCATATCAGGTGACATCTGTTAAGCATGGCAGGTAGGGTTCGAAGACAGAACTGTGGCGGATGATATGGGAGAGCTCGGGGCACAGGGCAGAGGTATTGGGGGACTGGCCATCAGAAACCTCTGTGGTTTGAAGTGGGATGAAATGGAGCTGCACACCCTCCTCGGTGCTGGGAGTCCTTCCGTGCTGATCAGACGCATGCCCCTCAGGTAACGTCACCCACAGGGGAGGAGGAGGGATGTGGTTTAGAAAGTCAGTCACACATGAACATTCTCCAGGCTCATCCTCTGACCCCAGATGGACAAGCAGCTATGCGTTTTGCCCTCAGGATGCTTACAAAGGGGCAAGAGGTGGTTTAATATCAGAAAGACTCAATGACATGAATAACCGTTGCTCAATACTTTTCTTTATGCATCTGTTTTGTAAAATGAGGAAAACAAAGGGGCTCATTGCTGCTCTTCCCTGTCCCCTCCTCAAGTTATGTAGTGGGATGTGCCAGAGAAGGGATTTAAACTCAAATGTGGGGGTTCCAAAGTCTGTTCTTTCCAGGTAGGAAAACCTGATTCTGGACCCCACAGACTGTTGCAGTTCCCAGATCTCTCTTCTGCCCTCTGGAGCGTTGTGAAAGCCTCTCTCTCAGCCACGTGATGTTTGTGTGTTCTTTTTTCTGCTCAAAGTCTCAGTCCTCCCACCCTCCCCCTTCATTTCCGGCCAGCCGGCTTAGGCCCTGCGGGGCTCTGGGTTTAACCTGTGAACCTCCCCGAGGTGAACACATCCCATCCATCTCTCTGGCCGCCAGAAACTCCATGTCTTTCTTTCCTCCCTTCAGTTTTACCACCTGTAATTTGGGAGGAGAGTGAGCTCTTAGCAGGTGAGAGAAACCTGTACTGAAAGGTGTGATTGACCTTGGGCCTTTGTTAGAAGTGTGGATTTTCTAAAGCCCTCGTGGGCAGGTGAGATATTGTGACAGTGTTGGTGTGGCTCTGGAGGTAGTCCTAGGCGAAAAGAAGGAATGCAGTGACCGAGGCTTTGTCCTGTCCTCAAAGTGCACTGGCCTGGCCGAGGGGGCCCTAGAGTCTGGTGTCAGTGCACTGACAGGCTGATTGACCTTGGGCACATCACTTCCTGTTCTGGACCTCCCTGCCTCTCTGTGACATGAGGGGTTTGTACCAGATTGGCCCCTCAAGTCCTTTCAGCCTACAAAGTTCTACAACCTGATGACTCCATTAGGAAATACAGAACCCAAGCTCTCTCTTTTCCCTGTTGCCATTTTAAAGCTAAGGTTTACTTTTCAGCTCATGTTAATTAGAAAGCTTTAATGCATGCTTTGGAGGGAGCTGGGAGAAATTGCAGGGCTCCTGAGACATCAAGGGTGGAAAGTTTTCCAGTAAGGACAAGTTCAAACAGGATACCCCTAGGGTCTGGGGACAGGATACAACCTTGGCTGCTCATTTACCTAAGGGAACACAGCTCAGTGCTTTGGGACCTGCCCTAGGCTGCCTAATTAGCACCTTTGTGGGGCAGAAACCCAGCAGGCCAGCTGGTCCAGGGCCCCCCAGCCTAGGGACCCTTGCCTACCAGCCGCTACAACCTTTCCCAGCCCACTCTCCCACCTCCCTTGTCTTTCACTTATCCTTTCTCCTCCAGCCTTACCAGCACACAGGGCCCCAAGTATACTTCCCAGCCTTCTGGCCACCTCTTTTCACTCAGGCCTGCTCTGTCTCCTCTCATCCACCCTCCCCTGCCCCCCAATCCTTTTGTGCCTAATCTTCCCTTACTGCCCAGACTAGGCTGGGATAGGTGACAGGTAAGGGGACTGAGCTTGGGACAGGGCCCAGTCCATGGAATATAATGTAAACTGGACTACAGGGCAGTGGGGGGAGGAGGAGCACATCACGGACCAGTTCACTTTGAGTAGCGAGTAGTCACCTGCCTGGTGTGAGGCTGAGTGTTGTGGCTGTAACAAAGGTGTGCACACCACACTTACCGTGGGGGGCTGCCCCTCACAGTTGGTGAGCCCACTATTAGTTGCAGGGCTGTCTGTGATACACTGAGTCCATTAACAGGGCGAGTCTGGGATCTGGGTCCAGTCGGACTCTTGCCATTGGCTTATTTGCAGATCGTGGGTCAGTCCCAGGACGTCTCTGAAGTTTCCTCTTTAATAGAAGGGGAAGGTTGGGCGGATCTTCTCCAAGGCTCTTTCAGCTCTGCCTAGTTGACAGTTGCCATTTATCAAGTGCTTTCTAGTGTCAGGCGGAGGGAACCGCCTAACAGGCCTAATCTCATCGAGTCCTCCCAACACCAAGCTCTTTTATTCGCCCTCATTTTATAGACGGGAGCCTAAAGTCCAGAGTTGAGGTTGCAGCCCAGTGGCCCTCCTTCAGATCCACTCCACAGATGTCTTTTGTTTGGGCCCCATTGATGTTTAATCAGAATCAAGAGATTTCATCAAAAGAGAGATTTCTGGCTTTTTATTGTTGTCAGACCTAATGACATTGACTTACTGCCCTGTGGCACCTATTGGCTGGATCTGAGTCTCAGCCACGGAGCCCGTGCTTCCCCGACCCCTCAGTCTTGGCACAACGTGGGAATGTGCCTGTAAACCCAGCTGGTATCACATGCACTTGAGTTTGCAAACCTGATTTAAGGCTGCGCCCTAACTCCCACCACGTAGGCCACGCAGTACTGTTAGAGGCAGGAGTCAAACGCAGCTCTCTGGGACTCTAACCCCCGACCACCCTGCTGCTCTGCTGAGTTGTTTCTAAATCCCAGCCGGGATTCTTGGGCCCTCTGTTGGAACATAGGAAATCTTCATCGGGTCTCTGGATGAGGAAGTTGGCAAGGATCCCTCTTTCAGGAAGGTTTAAGCATCTAGCCGTGTCCCGAGGTGCTGCGGCATCGATGCGTTCACGTTTTCAGTCCAGGGAAAATCCATCTCCTTGTCGTATGATATGTCCTTTTCAAATTAATTTGGTGTAATTGTTTTTTTGTCTGTTGCCAGGTTTCTTGCACCTTGGCTTCAATTTACTGGAGTGTTGAAACCAGGAGATCCCATCTCTTCTCCCCTAGGAGAATTGCCAACATGCTACACAAAGAGCTGGTATTTTGCCCCAGGCAAATGGAGCCAGGAAATAGGGATGTCTGTTCAGACTGTAGATGCCTCCGGGGTTGGTCGAGGGTCCCTGAGGGCCAGGCAGGCAGGATGCTGGACCTCCCATACAGGGTGGAGCCCCCAGGGGAGCTCTGGTGGAGGTTGAGGTTTCCTGCACTTGGTGTTGGTCTCTCCAGCTGTTTCCTCCTGATAGAGCTGCTGGACAATGCCACGGTGACTCAGCTGCTTGCATCGTGGATGGACAATAGCAGATTTGTCCAGGGTCAGCTAGGGAACGCGGTTGTACTAGTCACCTGCTTCCAGGCTCCCAGTTGGGAGGAGCCAGTGGCACCTTGAATGGTTTCCCAGCTTGGTCTGAGTGCCCTGTTTGGGTTGATTTCAGGCTGTTGCTTTTTGGTTTTCCTAAGCATGTCCTCACTCCTTTGTTCACAGCTGATCCAGAGCTTCTTTGGCTCCATGCTGACCAGCTGCCATCCAAGTCAAGCTTTGCCAGACCTCCCTTACCCTTGGTTTGAGGTTCAGTGGTTTGGTGCATTCCCTGAAGGTTCTGAGTCTCTGCCCAGGCATTCAGGACCTGGATGAGCTTCAGATGAGAAAGACAGCTGTGTGATTCTTTAATCTCCTCCAGTGGGTAGGGGATTAAGCGATTTTTTGGTGGGTTTGTTATTATGTATTATGTGGGGTTTTTTTCTATGAGTTATCTAACTTTGTCCTTCCAGTAACTCAGGGAGGTGTCATCCCTCTTTTACAGATGAGGTGTCAGAGGGACTTTGGGTAAAGAGCTTGCCCAAGAAGTCAGATTCTTCTCACTCTGAAGTGCTGTGACATATGACTTCCTAGGCAGGGACCTGGGTGTGTGAAAGATTTTAAAAAACAGTGTGAATCAATGATAGAAGATGAGTGTTTGAAGGCTGTGCAGCCATGTAAAGGTGAATGAGGCCTGAGGTTTACATCAGAGTGGGGGAAACACACCTGTTATCTGCTAAGTCTGATGCAAAACAGTGTGACTGGTGCTAATGGGAGGAGCTGCGGGGAGGGATTTGGAACCACACTTTCATCTGGTGTATGACCAACTGGCTGAAGAGACACTTTAAAAAAGAAGTGCATAACCCAGGGACACAGACAATAGGGTGGTGAAGGCCTGGGGGAGGAGGGTTGGTGGTAGAGGCGGGTTAGAAGAGGTCAGTGGAGTGGGGGGTGAGGGGGGTTATATGCAATACTTTCAACAATAAAGCAAAAAACAACACCCAAAAAACAGAAGTGGGAAATTCCTGGGCAACAGGATTGATTCAGCTGTCAGCATGATTGAAACTGGTCCATGTAGAAAATGCCGAGATATAGTGCTTTTTTTTTTTTGTTATCTAGAGTTGCAAAATTGCAACATTGCTTAGAATTATTATTATTTTAATCTTCATCCAAGAATATGTTTTTATTGAGTTTTAGATAGATAGATCGGTTGCCTCCTGACTGGGGGGATCCAACTCACCACTTAGGTATGTGCCCTGAGCAGGAATCAAACTTGTGACCTTTTGGTGCACGGGACAGTGCTCCAACCAACTGAACCACTAGGCCAGGGCTGATTTTTGTTCTTTTGTGTGTTCTTCTGTAGTGTCTAACATTTCTTTAGTGAACAACAACACCTTCTTGGTGTTTTTCAGGACCTCGGGGTGTTTATGGCATGGATATAATCCACCTTGCCCTGTGAAATGAGGTCTCTAGTCTTTTCCAAACCTGGCATTCAGTGTGTGTGAGGAGGTAATTCCTCTTCCTCTCCTTCTCTGTCATGCGCTACCACCTCCAGTTTGCTCCCTTAATTGGCTGTAGATTTATAACTGAAGAATTATTTTTAAAAATATGTATGTATTTATTGGTTGTTTCCAAATACTGTGATGAGAGAGATGTTTCATATTTCTTACTCTAAAAAACCTGCTAATTTAAGTTCCTTCCCACCTATGTGATCCCAGTTGATTTTTTTCTTTTTAGTTCAGATGGTCTTTGTCAGAAGAATTTTCTGCTCCTGCCTTAAATGGCCTGTGAAAGCCCAATTTAAAATGATACCTCGTTGGCCTATTAGGAATAGCAGTCCTGCCCGGTTTCACGAGAGGAGTGGTAAAGAGGGAAGCTTGCTGTTTTAACAAAGTTTTCTGGCTGACGCCAAGCTTGAAACCGACCCTCAAGTGAGCCCAGAGAACACTTGTGATCCTTACTCAAGAACAGCCTCTTTGAGGTGAGGGATTGAGAAGTCCTAATTGACAGTTACAAAATAGTCACGGGGATGTAAAGTACAGCATAGGGAATAGAGTAAAAAATATTGTGGTAACTATATATAGTGTCAGAAGGGTACTAGACCTTTTGGGGGGATCACTTTGTAAGTTGTATAAATGTGTAACTGCTATGCCGTACACCCATTATAATATTGAATGTCAACTGTAATTGGAAAAAAATTAGAAAAAAAAGGAAATGTGCTCAATATAATAAATACATAGAAGTAAAGAGAACAAAATAAATTTCTCCTGTAATCACACCACTCAGAAAACCATAGTTGCCATTTGGGTATTTGAATATTCACATTTCTATCCAATTATATAATCACTAGAGGCCTGATGCATGAAATTTGTGCAAGAGTAGGCCTTCCTGCCCTAGCCAGTTTGGCTCAGTGGACAGACTGTCAGCCTGCAGACTCCAGAGTCCCGGGTTTGATTCCGGTTAAGGGCATGTACCTTGGTTGTGGGCACATACCCAGTAGGGAGTGTGCAGGAGGCAGCTGAATCGATGTTTCTCTCTTATCGATGTTTCTAACTCTCTATCCCTCTCCTTTCCTCTCTGTAAAAAAATCAATAAAATATATTTAAAAAAAGAAAAAAAGAATCGGCCTTCCTTCTGGCACCTGGGACCTGAGCTCTCTCTGGGCACCGGCAGGCACCCCGGATCCGTGCTTCCCTCGCAGCCCCGGCTTCACCCAGAAGGTCCTCTGGCCTAATTAGCATATTACGCTTTAATTATTATAGATATATTGACATTTTTACAAAAATGGTGTCTGTCATGTGATATATTCCATTTATTTCTGTCATTTAAAATTGTTGTAAACAACTCTGACATCAGTAAATATTTTTCTACAATTAAAAAAAAGAGCCTTTCAGTTTGTGTTTTGTGGATGGGGATCAGGACTTAGCACGTCACCTGGCATTTAAGGCCCCTAAACATGATATTTGGATAAATACTGGCTTTTGTGGCAATATTCACTCCCAACAATGAGACTTCCTATGAGTTTGTTGTATTCAAGAGTCCAAAGAAAATGGTACCCTACAGTGGTTAAGAAAAGAGGTTTGGGTCAGAGAGATTCAGATCCTGGCTCACTAGCTTAGAGATTGTGAGCACTTCTCTTAACTTCTTGGAGCCCCACTTTCCTCCCTCTGTAAAATGGGTATAATAAGGATTAAATAATATGATGCTTATGAAGTATTTAATACAGGATCAATAAATGTACGACTAATATTAAAATGGTCATTTTGTTATTTTTGTAGAGGTTTCCCCATCCTGTTTGGTTCTCAACTTGTGTGGGGTGGCACAGTGAGCCAGGAACGTGGGTTCAGTGGCCCATTGTCTTAAAGATCCAGAGCCCTGATCCCTTTCCTTCCCCAGTTCCACCTTTAGGGCCCCAGCACTCCCCCGCTTTGGGCAGTCACACACCGGAAGGGCTGATCTCAGTTACCTTCTTGACTATTCTCACTTAATGGGGAATAAACTTTCAAAACATAGAAGGCCTATTCTCAGATCATTTTCAAGGGGGCTTTAAATACAAAAGGCTAAATCCTCCTGTCCCCAAAATTGCCTTCTTCCCCCTTGCTGCCTGGGTTGCCACTCTCTGTTCCTCACTGGTTAGAGCAAAGTCAAACCTCCAAGGTTCAGTGGTTATCACCATCACCGCCAGCATTTATTTTTCTTATTTTTTTTTATTGTGGCAAAAATATATAGCATTTATTATTTTGACCATTTTTAAGTGACCAAGTTTAGTAGTGTGTTAGTGTTCTCCAGAGAGACAGAACCAGTAGGACACACACACACACACACACACACACACACACACACACAATTTCATATCTTCTATCTATATAAAACCCTAATATGCAAATAGACCAAATGGTGGAATAACCGGTTGCTATGATGTGCACTGACCACCAGGGGGCAGATGCTCAACACAGGAGCTTCCTGCAGCCCGCAGGCCCTGACCAGCGGTGATGGGGCCGGTGAGCAGGTGGCGCCAGGCCAGTCAAGGCGGGTGCAAGCATGGAACCCAGTCACCTTCCGGTTGCCCCACAGATGGGCCCTGGTGACTTGCCAGGCCTAGAGGCCCTACCTGTGCATGAATTTTGTGCACTGGGCTTCTAGTATAATATCAGTTGAATTGGTTTATGTGATTATGGAGGCTGAGAAGTCCCACCATCTGCCATCAGCAAGCTGGAGACCCAGGTGGTGTAATCTGAGCCCAATCCAAAGGCCTGAGGACCAGGGGAGCTGATGGTGTAAATCCTAGTCTTGAGGGTAGGAGAAGATGAGGTGGGATGTCTCAGCTTAAGCAGTGAGGCAGGAAAAAGGCAAATATCTACTTCCTCCACCTTTTAGTCTGTTCGGGCCCTTAACTGATTAGATCAGGGGTGGGGACCCTTTTCTGCCAAAGGCCATTTACATATTTATAACATTATTTGAGGGTCATACAAAATTATCAGCTTAAAAATTAGCCTGCTGTATTAGGTTAAGTATTTAACTCACCCCTAATGCCTAGGCAGGGCCAGACCAAATGATTTCTTGGGCGTGATATGGCCTGCAGGCTGGATGTCCCCTACCCTGGATTAGGTGATGCCCACCTACATTGAGTCCACCAATTCAAAAGCTGATCCCCTCCAGAAAAATCCCTCACAGACACACCCAGAAATAATGTTTAATCTGGGCACACCGTGGCCAGTCCAGTTACACATAAGATTCATCCTCACAAGTGGCATGGAGTACATTCACATTATTGTCTAACGACACTATCCTCTCCAGAACTTTTATAATTTCAGTCTGAACTTCTGTACCCATTAAATATGAACTCCCCACTCTCTCCTCAACCCTCTGTCCCTGGCAACCACCAGTTTACTTTCTGTCTCTATGAATTTGACTGTTCCAGGACCACCTGTAAGTGCAGTCCTACAGTATTTGTCCTTTTATGACAGGCTTATTTCAGTTAGCATAATGTCCTCCAGGTTCACCCATGTTGTAGTATGGATCAGAATTTCATTCTTTTTTAGGCTGAATAATAAATTTCATTGTATGTATAGATCATATTTTGTTTATCCATTTATCTGTTTATAGACACTTGGATTGTTTCTACCTTTTGGCTATCGTGTATTATCATATTAAAAAAAAATTAAATTCCCACCGTCCTCTTTTTGAGTCATTCCAGTGATCCTCCAGCACTTGTGTATTAATGCGTGAGTAGGTGCATGCACACACATCACTTTGTGTAATTGAAGTGATGAATGCACACCTTTAGTAATAATACGTGACTCAGTGGTTATCACCATCACTACCAGCATTTATTTTTCTTAGTTTTAAAAAATAAGCAAATTTTCCTGTGCATTGGATTCATTTATCCATTTCCCTCCTCACGCTGTAAATGCTCCGAGGCCAGGAACTATGTTTAATAATGACTCTTACTAGCTCCTGAGAGTCTGCTTCAGGAAGTGGTAAAAGATCTTGGTTAAGCTCGTGGGTTCTGAGGTCAGAGCACATGGGTTATATCCCACTTCTACCACAACTGGTTTGTCATTGCAGAAGTCACTTACCTCCTCAGCACAGTCTGTCCGAATGTGAACAGTGGTGGTGATGGTGATGACCAACTGCATAGGCCCACTGCAGAGATGAAAGGAGGTCATCCATGTGTAGGGTTTAGCAGTGTCTAACACACCACAAACCCGTACATGTTGGCTAAGAAAAAGTTGAGATCTCACCATCCTTTTCAGGATTTGCCTCTCTCGCCCTCAGAGTGTCTTTGTGAGGTGGCTGAAGAGGGAGAGGAATGGATCTCCTGTGGGTCCGAGTCCCAGGGTCATGGGAAAAGCCATGCGGAACCAGGCAGACTTAGAGCCCTGCTTGCTGCTGCTCTCTGCTCCCCCCACTGCTCTCTGCTCCCGTTCACGTGGCGTTTGGACTCTGAGCACCCCATGCCCGGGTTTTCTTTGATGCCCTCCGTGAGTCCTCTTGCCTGCATGGGCTGCTGATTATAGCAGTAGCTAGGGGAGACCTGGGGGGAGGGCTCCTTTAAGAGGGTGCTGTCAAGATGACCAGTGGTCACTTCCCAGCTGCTTGGCTGCCTGTGCCTGTGGCCAGTCTTGCCCCACCAGCTGAGTGAGCTGGTTGGTGCAAATCAGTTTTTCTTTCTTTCTTTCTTTTTTTTTTCCTACTTAACACAAATTTTCCAAATACTTGCTGGATCCTCTCACAATTTCTTCTTAGCATCAGTTTCTAGCTTCAGCTTTCTCCCCATAGGCAGGTGAGGAGAAGGTTCTGCCACGGGAGGCTAATTTTCTGCTCTGGAGAGACTTCTGCTTGAAGCAGAAGGTGGAGCCAGGCAGGTAAGTCCAAAGGCAGCCACCCCTCAAGTCAGGCGAGAGGGCTTCTCGAGACTTGGCGCTCAGCACTGGCCTGTGGCACGGTGGCCACGTGGCGCTCACTCCCTCCGTGACCTTGAGCAAGCTGCTCTGCTTTTCAGCCTCCGTCCTCATCAGTGAGAGGAGATAATAATAGTGTCTGCCCATGGAGATGTGAGGACTCAGTGAGATAATCCCTGGAAAATGCTTAGCATAGAATCTGGCACACATGGGGATGCTCTAAAAACATAAGTTACTTCTATTTTTATTGGCAAACTGCGTTTTTGCTGTGCCCAGCCATCCGCCTTTCTACACCTTTTCTCTTTTTTGGCAACCCTGAGTCCTCTAGGATCCCAGTGTCCTTGAGTTGGTTCCTTCTCTCTGGTGCTGAAGCCCACTCTTGGGAACAGGCCTCAGATTGTAGCCACATTAGATTTTAAGAGTAGGAACTTCAAGGTCATCTGGGCCAGTGCCCATCTGATACCTGTCCTTGCTGAGTGGGACCTTTGCCTTTCTCTACCTTCTCACCTCCTTTGACAGGGAGCTCTCCAACCACTTATATAGTTTACTCTGTCTTTCTAATGCTTTCCACTTTTGTGGGAAAAAGGGAACTGAGTGTTTCGGAGCCCTTTATTTGTCAGGAGCCGCTAAGCACATTCATGATCTCATTTCATTGCCCCACCAGGCCTTGGAGCCTGTGGATGGTGTTATTCCAATTTGTCCAGACGAGAAAACTGAGGCCCAACAAGGCTGAGTAAATCACTAAAGGCCGCACGGGAGAAGGTGATAGTGGGACTTGATTAAGCGTGGACTTTGTGAAGGTATAGCCGTGTTCTCCGCATGGATGCTGGTATATAGTGTAGAGGCCAACAGCACAGGCGCTCAGCTCCTCCACTTCCTGTGTGACTGTGGGCCAGTTCCCCACCTTCTCTAAGCCTCTGTTTATTCTGAAAATAGGAATAATAGTAGCATCTTATGCTGGTAAAGCCATTGGCACAGTGCCTGGCACGTGGTGATGTGCAGGGGATGTTAGCCCTCATGTGCCCTGTCCTGCCAGAGTTTGACATCTGGGAGGCTCCTTCTGTCCTCTGACTCTTCTGGATAGGCTCTTGGGTATTGACATCAGGTATCACGTCCCTCTCAAAGCCCTCTCCATTTGTTACAAAATTATTTTTTTATTGTGGTACATACACATAACATAAAATTAACCATTTTAAAGTACAGCTCATTGGCATTAAGTCTATTCACTGTGTTGTAAAACTACCACCACTCCTTAAGTTCCCTAACTTTTTTGTTGCCCCAAACAAAAGGCTGCACCCTTAGAGACTTCCCTCCAGCCCCCATGCATTTCAGCCCCTGGCAACCACTAATCTGATGTCTGTGGATTTGCCTATTCTGGACATTTTGTATGAATAAAATCATACAGACATATGACCTTTTGTCCCTGGAATATTTTAGTACTTAGCACAATATCTTTAAGATCCATCCATGTTGTAGCAAATATCAGTACTTCATTCCTTTTTATGGTTTAAACTAGAGGCGTGGTGCATGAAATTTGTGCACGGGGGTGGTGTGTCCCTCAGCCCAGCCTGCACCCTTTCCAATCTGGGACCCCTCGAGGGATTTCCAACTGCCCATTTAGGCCTGATCCTCTCTCACAATCCAGGACTGCTGGCTCCCAACTGCTTGCCTGCCTTCCTGATTGCCCCTAACTACTTCTGCCTGGCAGCCTGATCACCCCTTAACCACTCCCCTGCCAGCCTGATTGATGCCGAACTGCTCCCCTGCCAGCCTGATTGTCCCTAACTGCCCTTCCCTGCAGGCCTGGTCAACACTAACCCTCCCCTGCAGGCCTAGTCCCCCATAGCTGCTCTCCCCTGCAGGCCTGGGTCCCCCCCCAGCTGCCCTTTCCTACAGGCTTGGTCACTCCAAACTTCCCTCCTCTGTCAGCCTGCTCACTCCTAACTGCCCTCCCCTGCAGACTTGATTACTCCCAACTGCCCTCCCTTGCAGACTTGGTCCCTCCCAACTTCCCTCTCCTGCTGGCCATCTTGTGGTGACCATCTTTTGTCCACATGGGGGCAGGATCTTTGACCACATGGGAGCAGCCATCTTGTGTGGTGGAGTGATGGTCAATCTGCATACTACACTTTCATTAGATAGGATAGAGGCCTGGTGCATGGGTGGTTTCCTCTGAAGGGTGTCCTGGATTAGAGTGGGTGTTCCCTTGGGGTGTGGGACTGCCTGGGCGAGGGGCTTGTGGTGGTTTGCAGGCAGGCCATGCCTCCCGGTGACCCAAGCAGAGGCCCTGGTATCTGGGATTTATTTATTTTCTACAATTGAAACTTTGTAGCTTGGAGCAGAGCCAAGCCTCCTGCTTGCTCATTGGCAGCAGCCATTTCTGTTGGGATTTATTTATCTTCTATAATTGAAACTTTGTAGTGTTGAGTGGAGGCCTGGGCCCACCAGGAAAGCTTGGCTCCCTCCATCGCTGGGGAAACCTAATTCTCCCTCCTACTTGCTCCATGGCCGCAGCCATTTTGGTTGGGGGTTAATCTGCATACTCGCTCCTGATTGGTTGGCATGGTTTGTGGATATAGCAGGGTGATGGTTAATTTGCATATTACTCTTTTATTAGATAGGATAATATTCCATGGCATATTTAGCATATTTTGTTCATACATTCATCTGTTGATGGACATTTGGGTTGTTTCCATTTTTTGATTATTGCGAATAGACCTGTTATGAACATTCATGCACAGTTTTTGTTTGGACACCTGTTTTCATTCTTATATAACTATATGGTAATTTTATGTTTAACATTTTGAGGAACTGTCAAACTATTTCCACACTGGCTACACCGTTTCACATTCTCACCAGCAAAATATGAAGGTTCTGATTTCTTTCTGTCCTTTTCAACACTTGTTATTTTTCATTTAAGAAGAATTAAAAGCAATTATGATCAGTCTGGTGGGAGTGAAGTGGTATTTCATTGTGGTTTTGATTGGCACTTTCCCGATGACAGTAGCATTGAGCATTCTCCTTCAGTTTTAACATTCCGACTTTCTCTTGACCCAGCTCTCAGATCCTGCATTATTTATTCAAGCTTTTCAGAATGTGGCCCCGTTTGTGTAGATCCTGTCAAAAACGCCCGGGTCCCGCCCAGGCCTCCAGCCAGGTTGGGACCAGCCTGGCGTAGGCGCCTCCCACTCTTCGGGTGCCCGGGATGCTGCTTTCCTTTATCGAATCTCGTCCTGGCAGCATCATCCTTCCCTCTAGCTCATGGAGCTCTGCAGGTTCCGGTTTTAATCCCTGGTGGTCGCAGATGATTCAGCCTTGTTCTGTCCACTCCTAGTTAGCCAGCTCTCTCTTTCCTCTAAGTCAGGCTATGGACAGATGCGTCCCTGGAGCCTGGCACAGAACTCCTCTTCCTCCCCTTTGGGCAGTTGTTAGTCCGCCAGGTTGTTGCTGCCTCCAGCGCGAACGTCCCCACCTTCTCCACAGGATTATTCTGAGAGCTTTGCTTCCCAGAGACCAGTCGCCTCGCTCCCTCTGTGTGTGACTGGAAGGCACCGTTTTTTGCATCTCTTGGGTGGGTTTACGGTTTCAGGCCTATTTCTGACCAGGAATCAAAGACGTGCCCCTCAGTGCAGGAATTTCAGGCATGAATGAGCAGATGGACGAGGTATTTTGAGGGGCAGAGATTTTTGTCTCTGTGCTCCAGAAACCACTCCACCATCTGCCTCGGTGCTAGAGACCCCACCCATCCTGGAAAATGCATGGGCTCTTTCCCTGCTCTCGGGCCTTGTCCTCTGAGACCTGCCTGCCTCCCCAGGCACTTTCCTTACCAGGATAGGGTTTGGGTAGTCTGCCACTGACCTGTCTGCATAAAGTGTCTACTTCAAAATAATGCTCAATTACATGAAAATGTGGTTGCTGCAAAAAATAAATAAGTAAATAGATAAATAAATAAAATAAATAACCACAAACAAAAAAAACCCCCAACAACAATAGAAGTAATAGAATAAAATGTGAAAGAGCCCATTTTCACACCTGTCCCTCACCTCCCATGTCCTTCCTAGGGGAAATCACAGGTAAAACTTGGCCTGGATTCTGGATTCTCTCAGGCCTTTTTCCCCAATGTTTTAATCCCCTTCCCTCCACCAATTGACTCTCATCTAAGAGAAACGAAATAACACCATCAGACTGAACTCAAACAAAATGAGTTCAGATATGCCCTCGAATGATGCTTCTTGAAAGCTGGACATCATTTGGCCTTTTTCTCCTTAGCTGGCTCTAACTTACCCTGTTGTGTGGACTTCCATGAGGGGTAATTGGGAAGGGACACCTGGATGAAGAGGGTGGAGGATCTCAGGGGCAGAAGATCTCAAGAATCAGATACCAAGAAAATGGATGGCAAAGGGCAGGAGAGAGAACCGCCGTTATGCACGTCATCTGCCGTCACACAAGCGTACGAGCTAGACAGTGGCCTGGTTTCCATTCCAGCTCGGCACTTACTGGGTGAGGGTAGGTTACTGACCCTCCCCGGGCCTTTGTTTCTTCTAATGAAGAGTCAGCTCCTCGGTTGTTGTGAGGCAGTTACAGGAAACAGTGCCTGGAGGAGGTTTGGTATAAGGGTTAGGCTCCGTCCCCGCTGTGTCAGGTGCAGGGTTAGTGCTTTCCTTCCTTGGCCCGTGTCAGCTCGGCGTCAACCCTTGGCCTTCCTCTTCAGCCCGTCTTCCTGAGGCTCGAGCAGAGTCAAGGCGGAGGCACCGCTAAAAATAGCCGCCTCACCGCCAGCACAGGGGTGTTGGTTCATGCATCTTTACTGTATGGATGGGTGATAGGGTGAGGCTCCTCCTTCTCAAGATGAGAGTATATTGGGAACAGTTACACAACTGGCTGTTCCTGGTCACTGACACGTTAGTATGAATTAGTGTCATAGATAATTTTACCCGGAAGAGATCCAAGAAATGACCCTTTGTTCTACAAATGGGCCAGCGTAAGGCTCTAGGAAGGAAGAAACTTGCCGAGTGTCATGTAGCCAGTAGAGCCGGGGGCCCAGATCTCCTGATTTTCACTGTGCTCTGTGCTTTCTGTTAGCTTCTGCCTCACATAGTTGGTCCTTCACCCACAATCCAGGTGTGCAGGGCTGACTGATGGTCATTGAGACCTGCTAGTTAGTGGCCTCCTGGCTTGTTGCCTGCTCTTATTGGTCATGACCACTAGATGGCAGCAGAAAACAAATTTTTCTCCCATGTTGATTTTAATCAGGTCAAGACCTTTGCTCTAGGTCAGTGGTCAGCGAACCGCTCTATTGACTAATGAGTTTGCCCACCACTGGTATAGGGGTGTAATAACAAGGAACAACAACAGCCTGTAATTATTGGAATCGAGAGTCTAGTCCAGTGATCAGCAAACTCCTTAGTCAACAGAGCGACAAACTGTGCCTCGCAAGCCACGGTTTGCCTACCATTGCTCTAGGTGAATCAGCCATTATTTTTTTTTTTGGTGGCACAGGGATTCTCAAATTCCACATATCACTGGTTCCAGGATGGCTCTGAGGAAAGGCTGGGCTGAAGCCAAGGCAGCCTAACATCCACTGTCTCACAACATTCGTGAACAGTGGCTGTCTCAGCTCAAACGGTTCCCAAGAGGTGCCTTCTCCAGAGCCCTCTATGTGCCCAGACTCTTTTAGCAGAGCTCCCACTATTGGGAAAGTCTTATCCTTTGTCCCAGGCTGGGTTTTAGTGCCTTAAATGGACCAAAAGCTGAGACCCAGTGTCACTGAGGACAGTCCAGTTGCTCCCTGCGGAGTCCCCAGCTTGGCAGCCTGTGCACATACTGACGGTGCAGTGTTGGTGCTGGAAGGACAACGGCGTGAAGCCAAGGACCTGCATAGTGATGCCTAACAGCAGACATCTACAAATACTCGCTCTGGCCAGGGCGAGCTCTCATCCTCTCCCAACGTTAACTCTTTGACTCCTTACGCACAGCTGGTGGTGTGGGGGGCTTCGGATCCAGGCAGGCTGCTCCAGAGGTTGGCTCCGGCAGAGCCCCGCACCCCTGAGCGCCGTCATCCTTAAGCCCTTTGCTTATCACGGGACATGGTTCCCCATATCTCCCATGGTTTCTCGTGGTCTTCCCAATGGCCCCCTGTCAGGTGCTGGGGTATTCTCTTTTTACAGATGGGAAAGTTGAGGCTCACAGAAGGTAAGGATGCGTCCAACACTTCAAACACAGGATGCTGACTCAGCCATTGTTTTTATTTTCGCCCACACTCTGTGGCCTCTAATTTGTTGTGAAGCAGGCGTGTGTATTGGGGGGGGGGGTTGGTGGGAGTGGGAGAAGCACTCACCCCATCTCAAGGGCAGGGTGACTGTCAGGAAACCTATCCTGTTATTTTATAGCCACATCTAACACCTCTGTAAGAGGACAGTGTTTGCAGGTGCCCTGTGGGAAGCCGAGGCCCCTAGCCTGCAGGTGAACAGGGAGGCGGGGGAGCTGGCCACCTGACCACCTGGCCACCACCTCCTCTCTCCGAGCACCCCATCATCGAGTCCTGAGTGGGAGGCTGGGTGGAGGGGAGGTTGGCCTGGGACAAGCCTCAGCTCACACTTGGCACCGTGGAGCTTGCCAGTTGGTCTCAGCTGCCAGAACCTTCCACTGGCCATCATGCCAGGAAGGCTTGGGCCAGGTGTTTGTGGAGGGGTTTTTTGTTCTGGGAACCAACTTTCTGTTGAGCTTTTGAGTTACAAGTGCTTCTCTGGGCTCATCTGAAGCAAGGGGGCTTTTGCTGGACCCCCTTTACAGTTGAACCCTTCCTGGTGCAGTACCTTTTCAACTCAGGGCAGCAGTGAGGATGGCTCCGTGCTTCTCCTTGTCTTCTTTCCTCTCCAAGATGGGTCTTTTCGGGGTCCTGGTCCTCCACCCTCTCGGCACGGGTGTGGGGCCCATTACGGCCATCAGCTTCATCAGAACTCCAGCTGGTGACTGACAGGAGTGGATGGGAAGATGGGTGCTGGCCATGCCTATCTTTCCCTGGGCCATCTGCTTCTGGTCACCCTAGGCCCCCCCACCTCTCCTCATTGGAGGACCCACATGTCTGCTCTGAAGCCCAGTTTCTGTCCCAACTCCCTGCTCTCCCAGATCGCTACCTCCTGCATCCCACGGCACCCCCCGACTTCACCCAGGGGGTTCTGCCAGTACACGCAGCCCCTTGGGCACCTGACATCCACACCAGCCTGTATTTGGGCCCCAGTGGAGTGTTGCCCCCCTGGGTTGCCAGTTCAAGGGCTTCTACTTTCCAGCCAGACGCCTACAGGACTGTGTCTCAGGCTCCAACATCCTGCTTGGCGTGTTCTCTTCCCCCACCCCGCAGCTCCAGCTGTAGCCTCCCTGTTGTGCTCCTGGCAGGAGGCTTGCTGGGGGTAAGGGGGGGCTCCTTTCCCCTTGGCCTCTTCTCTCTCTATTACGTCACCTTCCAGCCCAATACCCCTGGGGTCTAGTAAGGGAGGGCGTTTTATTAACTTTTTTTCCAGGGGAAATAATTTCACCTCTTGTCAATGGATTTCTGCATTCAGTTCTTTAGGGTTTTGACTTCTTCCAGGTGTTCTATCTCAGCCTCCTTGATGCTCAAGAGACGGGGCAGCTTTGTTTCCTTAAACTAGGGCCCTTGCTGGCCCTGGGCTAGGGGTCGGAAGTGCGGGGAGTGGGAGAACTCAGAGCTGAGCCGGCCGTCTGGGGCTGGGCTTCTCTTTGCTGCTGTGTGACCTCAGGTTTGGCCCTTTCCCTCCCTGGACCTGGCTTCTCCCTCATCTGCTTAGATTACACTTGTTATTTGCAATGGTGAGAGGGCTCTGACACAGTCAGGTTAGGGTGATTTTCCCGTTCTGCCCCCCCTGTGGGCTGGCAGGTGTGGCTGGGGGCGGGAAGCTGGCACAACTGTTATGGACAGAGATGCTGGTCAGTGCCCAGGAAGACCAGATTTCTGCCTGGGGTGGGGGTTGTGAAGTGCAGGGCCGAGCCAAGAAGGAAAACTAGCTTTGTCTCCCTGCTGGTTCTTATTTCCTGCCCCCTGGAGTCACGACTGCTAGAGGAAGGAGCTAGGCCAGGGCGAATCGGTCAAGGGCAGAGGCCTGGTGTCCTGCTCTTGGGGACCTCTTCTCTGGCTCACCCTTTCCCAGTGTTCTTCTGTGGCTTTCCTCCCTCCACCTCCTTTCCTTTGCTTTACTTTACTCTATACCTCTCCCCAGCCTGCTTACGCCTCCCCTGCCCCTGGGAAGGTGGTGGTGGTGGGAGCCCAGGGCCACAGGCTGGGGGTGTCCTGGGGAAGGAACTTTTGGGCCTCCGCCCTACCCACTCCCTGCACAAATGCCTTAGGCCCCAGCCCCCTCCCCAGGGCCCACATCTGGCCAGAGTGCTCAGTTTTCCTGGCTGTAAATTGCCTCCTGCTACCCCTTGGCATCTTCTCAGGTTTCGGCTTCATGAGCGTTTATTTCTCTTGGGGGATTCAGAGGAGGATGGCGGCCCAGCCTTTCCTTCGTCTGTCTGAGGCCGTAGAGAGAAATCCCTGGCAATGCTGTCAGTGACCCTTCTGTCCAAGTCTTGGGTGAGCTGTGGTTTTTAGCAGGTGGCTGAGCAGGAACCACTTTTAATTAGATTTCCCCCTCTTCTGTTCACACTTTCCCTCTTATTCTTACTCATCAGAGGCCGGCCTGCCCATATGTCCCATTACTATGCGGTGGGAGGGGCTTTCTCCCCCCACCCTAACATTTGTGGGGCAACTTAGAGACAACGGGGCTCTCTTCACCCTGCTCTGCCTCACTCCCTCCTTGACACACCCCTTGACAGAGTTTGCAACCTTTGGGATCCATGGCACAAAGCTTTCTTTAGGGCTTCCTTGTAGTCCATCAGGAGCTCAGATTACTGCACCCTCCCTACTCCCCCAAAGTATGGGAACAGTAGATTCTAGCTGGTCCCAAGTGATTTGCTCTGTACCTATTTATTAGTAGTTCTTGGTTATCCACATACCTGGGAAGGCCTTTTATTTTGACCATGAAAGGGTACCTCGGGGCAACCACTGAGACAGTCTGAGAAGGAAAAGCATCAGGTGAATGCTGCTTAAGGTGTGTCCTGTAGAACAGGGCTGATGGCGATGAGGTAAGTACAGAAATAGGAAGTAAACATTCAGAAATGACTCTAGTGATGGGCATGGCCATAACACTTTGGTGTTTCCCAGGGGAATCTTGGGAGAAGTCTTGGAATCTGGTAGTTGGAACCAAGGAAACTCTTAGGGGTTTTTCGTTGAACCTGAAGGACTTCAAAAGGGTAAAGCCAGTTTGGATATTGTTAAAATCTCCAGGAGATTTGCACACATCGTGAAATGTGTGCTGGTCCAGGATGGACTAGAAATATGAAACGCCTGGCATTTGCTACTGATCAGTTGAGCAATACTGCCCGTGGCACCTAAACCTACTATAGAATCCCTAAAAGGAAACTGAGAATGTTTCTTAGGAGCAGCTGAAGAGTTTGATTTGGAATGGGAAGTTGAGGAGAATTTGATGATAAAGGGTTGAGGAAAGTGCAGGATTTCTTGGGGGAATTTGAACAAGGAAGGTTTGTAGTTTGGCACGGGAAGAGAAAAGGTAGTTGGATTTTGTGTTGGGGGGGGGGAGTGTTGGATATTTAGGGGTTAGATGATACACTTCTTTGAGGTTCCATGGGTGATGATGACTCCAGGGAATATTGGGCTCTTGGGAAAGAACAGGGGAGAATGGGTTCAGTAGTGTGGACCAATGGAAACGGGGAGGTTTATAGAAGGCCAAAAAGAAATTGGGGTTTTATTTGGGATGTCTGAAGGAAATTTGGACATGTATTGGGTAAGGACCAAGGGATTTTAGAGTTTATTAGAGAAGGCCAAAGGGAAGTATTGGGGTTTAGTGGGAAAGGGCCATGGAAGTGTTGGGGTTCACAGTAAAGGCCAAAAGAGAAGGACTCTGTGCAGGAGGCCAGAGAGAAGCCATGAGGTTCATGATGAGAACCAAGGGGCTTTGGGTCCTTGCCAAAGGGGAAGTTTGGGTTTTCTATTACACAAGGTGACCTAAGTTTCCAGTCCATATCAGCTCTCAAATATCCTGTGTCATGAGAAAGTTTTTAAAAAATCTCTCAACCTACCCCCTGAAAACTTGCTCCTTGATGCCAAAACCTCCTTTTCCCTAGCATCCCCCGCTCTCTCAACCCAAGATCTCTGTGCCCGTGCTGTGAGACCACATGAGGTGTCTTAACTTAGAGCCTGAAACCCCATCTCTTTCCACTCTGACTCAAATGGCTTTTCCAGTGCACTCCCTCAGTCCCCCACCATGGCGGTGACGGATGTCCTGCCTGCCTCCGGAGCATGCTGTGGTTCTGGTGTCTGCAGCTTTCCCTTTCCCCCTGCCCACCTCTGCTCCTGGGAGCCCCTCACACAGAGCGGCCTCTCTGTCTTCTGGAGCCTGTGACGCTTCCTCTGGTTCTCTCATTTGCCCTCAGTTTGCATTATTGGTGGTGACAGCTGTCATATTTTGACCTGACTTTTTAGTGTGCACTTGTTTGTCCAACTACGCCAGATACAGGGCCTGGTCGCTCTGGCCTTGTGTCTTAATTGTTGGGAAACATAAAACCCTTGATAGAAAGGTTTTTCTCTGCATTGGGACTCCCATCCTTAGCACTCCTCCTCCTTTCCCAGCCTGGCCCAGCCCTGCTCTGTGGCTCTCTCAGGGTAGTTGTTGCCATCACCCCTTTCAGGGACAGCTCCACATCAGAACAAGTCACCTCCTCTGAATGGGCAGCTTCCTGTAGCTTGGATACAAGGACCCCACTCCACTTTGCTCACCAGTGGACTTCTGAAAAGTCAGCCTCTTGGGAAAACTCTTAGCTCCTCTTCTTGAGACCAGTAGGTGTCCTGATATTTTCCACCATGCCCGATGTGCACTTCCTACATCTGGCCCTTCCCATGTGGCCAACAGGTGAACTGCAAGATTAGGTGCCATAGTATGCCAAGTGCTTACCATGGATCTGTGCTCATAGGAATCCTGTGTGATAGGGGATGCATGATGAGGAACTTGCCCAACATTACATGCATTTTAGAGGCTGGGATTGGATAGCTTCTGGGGGGTCACTGCTAGGTCTGGATGCTCTGCTGGGGAGTCTGCTGCTTGCCACCCCCTGCCCTGGCCTTTATTTGGGAGCCCCCATGGGGCACCCCTCCTACCCACCAACACCACCCTCTCTTCCTGGCAGCTGAGTTTCCCCTTCCTCTGACTTTCTTGGGAACCGGATTTGGTTCAGGTTGGTTGGTCTCCTCATTATGAACTGGCCCCTTCCCTGCTTCTGACTTCTTCCCTTCCCTGAGAAGGCTCTGAGGCAATTCCCAGGCCTGTCCTAGCTGTAGGAGGAGGGCTGTGGGATGAAAGGCGATATGTAAATGTAAGGCGATGATTATTTATTTGACAGGGACAGCTGCCTGTGGTAAAGAATGCAATCTAGTAATCCTTTTGTGAAAATTGAATCCAAGGCTCAGCATGCTGCCTGAAACAGCAAAAGGCCATTCCCCGCTTCCCTGCCCCTCACCCCACCATGCTCTCTTACACACTTCTTGCCCTTCTTCCGTTCTTGCACTCATGTGCCCTGTAATGTACATGTGTGGCGTACCATCTTTCTTTTGCTTTTTTGAATTCTCACATAACTGTAGTACAACTGTCAAAACCAAGCAATTAACATTGGTGTAACATTATTAACCAAATTGCAGACTATATTTGGATATTTCCACTAATGTCCTTTTTCTGTGCCCATGTACTACATTGCATTTATCATGTCTCTTTAGGCTCCTCCCTCCTGTGACAGTTCCTCAGTTTTCCCTTGTCTTGCATGATGTTGGCAGTGTGAAAGAGTACCTACCAGCCACTTTGTGGAACGTCCCTCCCTTTCCGTTTGGCCAGTGTTTTCTCATGTTGAGAGTGAGGTTATGCATTTTTGGCAAGCATATCACAGATGCGATGCTGCGTCCTTCTCAGTGCCCCTTCTCTAATGTGTCTTATTTTGGCAGAAAGCTAGGGTTTTATTAACAATGTGTGCACAATCTGTCTGTCCATTTTCCTCACTGTGCAGCCTGGCTTTGGGATCGGTGACTCCGATGGCCAGCTGGCTGCTCTTTCCAGGGTGGTTTTGCGGGTCTTTGAGGAGACGTTGTGAGTGACCTCAGCACAGTGAGGTTCAGCAGCACATCAAGCTCCTGGACGTGTGGACCAAGGACTTCTGAAAGCCACTGGACAGCATGTGCTTTGTTTTCTTGTTGCTTCTAACCAAAGCTGGGTATCAAGACCTGGCACATCGTATTGTCACTGACTGGCCTCTGAGTTTCTGCCAGTTATACTTAATTTTGACATATTGGTCTGACTGGTACTAAAGTGAACCTGTGCCCTTCTGACATGGTTTCATCTTTTTTTGAGTACTTCCTTACTTTTTTGGCGTCACAAGATACTCTAGACTTACTCTGCATTTTTTTTCTGTCATAGCCCTGGAATCAATCACTTCTCTAAGGAGCCCTGGTTCCATTGCTGGAGAATGGTGTTTAGAAACTAAGATCTATGTGCTGGGTGTGTTCATTGCTACAGGAGTGTCATTGTTTCAATGTCCTTGTAGAGAATACAGCTAGGAAATCTATGTATGCCAACACATGCGCACACACATGCCTTTATTTATTTCTGTTACCTGTATTTATTTACCTGTATTACATGTAAATATATTTTTATTGGTTTCAGAGAGGAAGGGAGAGGGAGATATAGAAGCATCAATGATGAGAAAGAATCATTGACTGGCTACCTCCTGCTGGGCATCGAGCCTGCAACCCAGTCATGTGCCCTTGACTAGAATCGAACCCGGTTACCCTTCAGTCCACAGGCCAGCAACTCTATCCACTGAGCCAAACTGGATTACCTGTATTTATACTTAAAAAAAAAATCACGAGTTTGTACTGATTTTCATTTGCTTTTAATTTGGCAGTTTGTGGGTGAGAAGGAACTTGGGAAATCAAATCCAAATTCTCCCCTCACAGAGAACAGAGTCATTGAGAGGGCTTTCACTCTGGCTGAGGTTACCTGGCCAGTCAGAGGTGGATTTGGGTCTGGAACCTAAGACTTTTGATGTGCTGGTCTGACTTATACCAGGTGAACTTTTTGGTCTTCTCTTTGATGATCTCAGGCTTCATAAGGGGTCTGAGAGTGGCCATGGTGCTGAGTAGGAGATGGAGTTACCTCTGGCTAATGTCTCCCCATGGTGGTCAGCATCTCTGACTCTAAGGGCATCTTTTGGCAATAGGTGGACATACTGAGTTGGATAGTGTTTTCCCTCACTCTCAAAGTCACGTCTACCCAGAACCTGTGAATCTCCTTACTTGGAGATAGGGTCTTTGCAGATATAATCAGATTAAAATGAGAACATATTGGACTAGGGTGTGCCCTAATCTGATAACTGATCCTATCTAATAAAAGAGTAATTTGCAAATTGACCGTACCTCTGATCAAGCCACGCCCACAAAGCCAATCAGCAGCAAATAAACCCCAACCAAGATGGCTGAGGCCACTCAGAGCAGGAGGGGGGCTTGGGTTTCCCTGGCAATGGAGGAAGCTAAGCTTTCCACCTGCCCTTGTCAGCCTAGGCCTCCACTCAATGCTACAAAGTTTCAATTATAGAAGATACATAAATCCAACAGAAATGGCGGCAACCACTGAGCTGGAGAGAGCAGAGGCTAGGGTTGCCCGGGTGATGGAGGAAGCCAAGCTTCTGAAGCCCTAGCACCTAGGCCTTCATTCTAGGTTACAAAGTTTCAATTACAGAATTTAATAAACACAAACAGAAATGGCTGTCTCCACGGAGCGAGCACAAAGCTTGGTTCCACTCCCGGCTACAAAGTTTTAATTGTAGAACATAAATTAATCCCAGATGCCAGGGTCTCCACTTGGATCACTGGGGGCATGGCCGACCTGCAAACCACCACAGGCCCCTCTCTCAGGCTGCCCCATGTCCCAAGGGAACCCCCACCCTGATCCAGGACACCTTTCAGGGCAAACCAACTGGACTCCATTCATGCACCAGGCCTCCATCCTATGTAATAAAAGAGTAATACTCAGATTGACCATCATTCCAACACACAAGAGGGCTGCCCCTATGTGGTCAAAGATCCTGCCCCCATTTGGACACAAGATAGCCACCACAAGATGGCCGGCAAGGGAAGGCAGTTGGGGGCGATCAAGCCTCCAGGGGAGGGCAGTTAGGAGTGACCAGGCCAGCAGAGGAGGTAAGTTGGGGGCAAACAGTCTGGCAGGGCAGTAGTTAGACATCAATCAGTCTGGCAGGGTAGTGGTTAGGGGGTGATCAGGCTGGCAGGCAGAAGCGGTTAGGGGCAATCAGGGAGGCAGGCAGGTGAGCAGTTTGGAGCCAGCAGTCCTGGATTTTGAGAAGGGGTCCCAGATTGGAGAGGGTGCAGGCTGGGCTGATGGACATCCCCTGCCCCCCCATGCACGAATTTCATGCACCGGGCCTCTAGTATTCTTGTAAGAGGGAAACCTGGACACAGAAACACATTAAGAAGAACACCCATATGATAATGGAGACAGAGATTGAACATCAGGATTGCTAGAGCCTTCAGAGGGATCATGGTCTTGTAATGCCTTGAGGTCAGACTTTAGTCTCCAGAATGTGAGAAATAAATTTGTGTTGTGTTAAACCGCCCATTTTGTGGTTCTTTGTTACAACAGCCCCAGGAAAGTAATGGAGTCGAGTTTCCAATGAGTGTTGCTTTCCATCCTTTGCACAGATGTGGACAGCTCCTGCCAGGGTCCTCTGTAGTTGATTCCTCTCTCTCTTTCTTGAGCAGCCCTAGGCTGGAGCTATACCCAAGGAGGTAAAAGCAGGGGTTTTAGTAGCACATTAGCCAGAGTCAGGACTCCACTTCAGTGAAGTTTGCGTTTTGGCCTAATTAGGATCCAAACAGCTTGGATTTGAACAATATCTAGTGATGATTCTAGATACTTTCCCCTGTTCCCCCAAATCTTTAGATTACAAGGATAATATGATTGTCAAATTGTGTTTCTTAGCATTCAAGTCGTTTGTCTTCCTTTGCTTCCTTGTGAAGCTCAAGGTCATCTCCTAGAAAATTCTTGTTTTCATGCATCAAGTTCATCCTGCAGGCTCCTTTACACCCCCACCTCCAGGTGGCACAGTGCACATCCAGCGGCCTTGAGCATCCTTGGTGGATGGCCTGTACGTTCACTACCTGGACAGTGAGGTCCTCCAGTGGGGACCACGCTTACCCTGTGCTCAGTAGCCACAATTTGCATCCGCCTTTAGACTCTTGAGATCACACCCACCTTTCAGCGCCAGCTCAAGGGCCTCTCCTGTCATGTCCTTCTTACCTGTGCCAGTCTGTGGTGCCTCTGCCCTGTGTTCTTCATTTGGTAGTGTTCTCATTTGTGAACATAACCTTTGCATGTGAACTTGTTTTGACTAACCAACTTGATTGAGAGCGTTTTGAGGGCAGGGCCCTACTGTACCTAGAAAGTGCCCAACTGGGGTTGGTTATGAATTTTTTTTTTTTTTTTTTTTTGTATCTGGGGGAAGAAATACTCCCATCTCAGTACACCTTACTGAGTTTGGGCTGAAGATTCCCAACTACTTATGGGCAAACTGAGCTCTAAAAAAAAAAAAAAAAAAGGCAGCATTCCCATCACCCTTGCATCTTAATAGCACATACACAGTAAGGTAAGGAAGGGTAGGGATCAGGTGTCCGTAGCTTCCCATTGGTCTCTCTGCCAAGATCATCCTGTCCTCTCTTTCCTCATTTTTCTGTCCAGATGGCTGGGAAGGCATGGCTGGCATCAGTCAAGGTGATGTATGACCACATGGGGCTCAGAGCAGAAAGGTCTAGGACCGTTAGTGGTGTCAGGCTGGGAAATCGGAAATTAAAGGCCTGGCACCATAGCCAGCAAAACCTCCCCCAGTACAATGTTCTGAATCACCTGGGGTGGGTTTCATCAACATGGGCACAAGGGAAGGAAGGGCTCTTGGCAGGCTAGAGAGACAGATGGGCTGCAGGCACTGGGCCTGGCTCTGTGACTGAGCTACAAGGCACTTGGGGCTTGGCACTGAGCTTCTATTATCAGGCTTCTGCTGGCATTGTTATGAGAAACTTTCTCTACTTTGAAGTTGTGGCCAGGCAAGCCAGTTCCTCTCTTAGGTCTCAGCCTCCTCATCTGTGAAATGAGCAGACTGCCCCAGATGTCTTTGAGATCTCTAGGTCTGATGTGTCCAAATTTATAACCTGTGGTCACCAGGAGAGTGGTGATGGAGTTGTGGATGATGGAAGAGGGGAAGACAGGGCCCAGGATGTTGGACCATTGGAGGAGGACGGCTTCCCCAGGTGGCTGAGCTGGCCCAGAGGGCAGAAAGGTGTCTTGGAAATAATGGTCTCTGAAAAGGCAGAAAAGAGGACTTTTCTTTCTTCACAGTCCCTTGACAGTTTGCCATTCCATCCATCTACCCAACTTTCCAGCAGGTATTTATTGAGCACCTGCTTGCTAGTGCTGGGGACACAGCTGTGAATAAGATGAGGTCATCCTTTCATGGAGCCTAAGGCCTAATTGAGGAATATAGGTAATCCTATCTAATAAAAGAGTAATATGCAAATTGACCGCATCTCTGCCACCCCCACCAGCCACGCCCACCAGCCAATCAGGAACTGGGGCGGAGCCAGCCAGCGAGCCTAGGCTGGGGGGGCGGGGCCGAGGCAGCCATGGCTGTGGGGGGTGGGGACGAGGCGGCCTGCACACGCTGGCCGGAGAGAAGTCCTGGCCCGGGAGGTCAGGGCTGAGGATGGCGGGCGGGGCTGGGACGGAACCAGCCACTGGTCCCATTGCAGGGTGATGGCTGGGTGTCCAAGGCTTAAAGCCTCGGCCAGAGGCTTTAGGTCTTGGGCTGGCTGGGGGTGAGTAGTCAGTAGGACATCTCCTGAGGGCTCCCAGTATGTGTGAGAGGGCAGGTTGGGCTGAGGTATCACCCACCCCCAGTGCACGAATTTCATGCACTGGGCCCCTAGTAGACAAGTAACTACAGAGATAATGAATTACACTTGGAATAATTTCAAACACCTTGTGCACTTCTTCCTTGATTTTGCCTTTCTGTCCCACCACTGTCTTCCTCCTCCTCTTTCCTTATTCTGCTCCCCTGATTTGACTCTGGCTTTTCTTCACCTCTCTAATGCCATGACTTTCCTGAGATTCTGGGCTCTCGCAGGCCAGGAACTCGAGTTCATTATGTTCGGAGAATTCCCTGGGGGAGGGGTGTGGCATTGCCTGTCCTTTCTGCATCCATTGCCAATGGACCAGTGGCCTCTGAGAGGGTAATAGATTGTAAGCTTTGGAATTGGAAGACTTCTCTGGGTTTGTGTTCACACTGTAACCCTTACCAGCTTGCAGCAGTCACTTACCTTCTCTGAGCCTTTGTTTCCTCATGTGGAAAATGGATTAACTATGCTTATCTTGCAGCATTTTTTTTTTAAATCAAATGGGAAAATGTAAGTAAAGTATCTTGGTGGTGCCTTGACTATAGCAGGTGCTTGATTAAAACCAGTTTTCTCACCTCCCTCTGGGTTTGCAGCCTGATATTTTTGAGTCTGGTTTGGAGGCAGAGGAGCCTGGCCTTCTGTAGGTTATACTTCAGCTGAGGTGGGCAGCAGGAGGGTAGCTCTGCTCCCTTCTCTGGGACAAGATCCAGGGAGAATGACAAGCATCCTATGAATCTCAAAAATGAAGCATAGTGTGACAGCTGCTGGCTGCATCCTGCCGAGTGTTAGGTCTAGGAAGACCCTCTCTGAGGGGCTTAGCCTGAGCTGGTGGGCCTGCTGGAACCACCTTCCTGGTGGTGTCTCACCAGAAGCAATGGGAAATGGCCCCTCCTCCTCCAGGATGGCCCTCCCCTCACTCCTTGTCCCATTTCAGATTCAGTCTGAGCCACCTGAGGCCTATTCTGCCCCTGAAGAGTACATCTGCTAGACCAGCAGTCGCCAACCTTTCGGACCTCATGGACCACCAGTGGTCTGCGGACCATGGGTTGGCGACTGCTGTTCTAGACCAGTGCTGTGATGGTGGAGGGTTCTAGTTTACACCGTCCAATGCGGTAGTCACTAGTTGCATGTAGCTATTGAGCATTTAAAATATGGCTCGTCCACCTGAGGAACTGCATTTTTAATTTTATTCCTTTTTTGCTAGTTAAAATTTAAGTGGCCACCTGTTGCTAGTGGCTGCCATTTTGGACAGTACCGTTCTACACCACTGGTTTTCACTTGCAGTGTTGCCACAACGCTGCTGGGTCACCTTTGGTGTGAGGTGTGTTATGAATAATTTGCTCTTGGTAAGAAACCACTGAACTGTGTGGCTGATTTGCATGTATGTTGGGGACATGGTTTGTCAGATAAAGGGCCGGCCCCTGGGAGTCTGGTTTGGGCAAGCTTGGAGATTGAGTTTAGGGTCTGGAGAGGAGAATACGAAGGGACAAGCCTTAAGGGCTCACCAATTACCTGGGAGACACCGCAGAAGCAGTGTCTGCCTTTTTTCTATGAAAATGTATATTTACTTAGTAAAAGGCATATCTTACTGCAAGGTGTATCACTTTTGTACCTCGGTGTTTACACTGGAAAATTAAGCGAAAGGTTGTCAGGCTTTGTTGGTAGGACTCTGAACCCCGATTAGATATATAACTCTCCAGTGGATTAGTTTCCCACAGCCTGGGTTTCCGTTATGGAGTTGCAGAGAGAAAGACAGCACTTGGCAAATCCTAGGCCTAAATCGTAGAACATTGAAGTGACTTTTGGAAGGTAAGTTTACCAAGCAATTAGGACCTATTTAATAAATTACCCCTCGGGGAACATTTTGAACCCTAGTGGTCTGAAGAGGTTAATGCACCTCTCACAACTGTGTGCTATTCACCCCAGGGAATGTATTTGAGCAGCGATTCTCTTTAGAGGAGAGGGAAGAAGGGAATCCATTTCGTGAGTAGGTTTTATAAGAGCTGGAGATGTAAGAGACCCTCTAGCCTAGCATGCTGATTTTACAGGTGAAGAAACTGACACCCACAGCATCAGTTCCTATCATGGAAGAGGAACTGGTTCCACCCCTTCTAATCTAGGAACTACCCTGCAAAGCATATGTTACTATCCTCATTCTGTAGTCAGAGTAACCAGAAATCAAAGTCATGAAGCTTTTTAGTGGAATCAAGATTGATCCCAAGTCTGCCAAGAGTCACAGATTGCTCCTCCTGGCTCAGTTGTTGTCAATCTATGAACCCAGGAAGTTCGATTCCTGGTCAGAGCACATGCCTGGGTTGTGGGAAGCAGCCGGTTAGTGATTCTCTCTCATCATTGATGTTTTTGTCTATCTGTTGTCCTTACTCTTTTTAAAATCAATAAAAACATATATATATATTTTTTACAAGAGTCACAAGCTTAATTTGTGACAAAACCCATGTCTGCTGACCATCAGGCCAATACTCTTCCCTGCAGATCATGGCATCGGCACCCCTGCCTGTGGGAGGCCAGTGGTGGTGGTGGCGGCGGTTGGGAGGGGCTGGGGAGGGTGTGTGGAATGTTTCACGGAGCATGGCTGAGCAGTTGTGGAGCTGCCTTCTTGAGGGCCTGCAACCACAGGGCCTGCAATCACACCACTGAGTGACCTTGCTGTTTGTGAAATCTAGACACTTGCCCCTCTGATGACCAGGAGGGTTAGGGAGCAAGGTCAGAGGGGAGCTGAAGGCTCACATTCCAGTCCTGAAAGAGAAGTGCGCAGAGGAGACCTGTCTCTCTCCTTCCTCTCCAGCTCTGGCTGGGACTCTGCCCAGGCAGGGGAGGGGCCCTCTCTTTGTCCAGCTGTTGTCCACCTCCCTCCCTTCACAGCTGCAGCTGTTCAGCTCCATCAGTCTCATCCAAGACTGGGTGGAAGGAGGGGGGTGAGGGGAGAGAGGGCCTCTTGGGTGTGTTGGCCAGGTGACTTTGGTTTCTGCCTCTAAGATGTACCTCCCATTGCTGAGAGAGAGGGTCAGGGTGTCTGTCCCAGCTCTTGGGTAATTGGTGGGGTGTGGTAGCGTAGCTTTCAGACTCTCAGCATTAGTTCCTCCAGGTGGACTACACTTTTATTGAAAATAATAGGAATATTTAAATTTTTTCTTCATATTCTCTTGGGATTCAGACTCTTCTCTTTTCCTTTGCTTGGCACTTCTTAGCTTTGCTGCAATTTTCATGAATGAGTAAATACATGGCCTTCCCCATTCTCTAGGACAGGGAGATGGGGACAGTGTGAAAGGAAGGAGATGGGGTTTCTGTTCCTTCTAGACAGATGGTTTGACACTGTTGAGACTTTGTGTTTGTGGTTTAGACTTGAGGTATAAGAGCTGTCAAAGAACAACTGTGTCTTGTCCTCCTTGTCTGGGCAGGAGGCATCGAGGTATCAGTCCTGGCATCAGCATTGCCTGCAGCCAGACTTGTGTCTGGCCTTCTTCTTCCCCTCTCCTCATCCCCACCCCCCCAAAAAAATCTAGGTGAGGCCCCAAAGGCTCTAATACCTACCTTCTTCAGGAACTAAAAGGAGAGGTATAAGAAGGAATTAGTGCTCTTTCTTGGGCAGACCTCAGTTTGCCAACCTATAGAATGGGGAGAAGCATTGCTACCCTGTTTCAATCTAATAGGCAGTAGTATCACAGCATAAAAATTGACTTGAGCCCTTTGGAACAGAGGCCTTAGGAGAGAGTTACTTGTTTTTATTTCTTCGCTTCATCTGTTCCCAGTGTATTACTGAATGGGTATAAGCCAAGTAATATAGTATTTATGATACTAGACTGGCTTTGGATTAGAGATATCTGGGAAGCTTTTTAATAATTCAGACTCCTGGGCCCCCAGCCCAGATCCTCAGTATGCAATTCTGGGAGTGGGACAGGAATCTGTATAGTGAAAAGATTTCCAGATTATTTTAATGCACAGTGGTTTGGAGAGGTCCAGATCTACTTTTGAGGAGAAATCTGGTGAGCAAATACTATAAGTGCTTTCTTCTGAGGCATACCTTAGCTATGAGGCGTGTTTGTTCATGCATTCATTGATTCATTCATTTAGCTAGCAGACATTGAGTGGGTATCTGGGTCTAGGCAGAGGACTGCAGGCAGAATTTGGAGGAGTGTTCTACCCTCAGGGAGTGCATAATCTGAGGGGGAGACAGATAGGAACACCATCACAGGGGGCAGTGGTGCATAGAGAGACTGAGGAACTTGACTAAGGCCACGCAGTGAGCTGTTTTGTTGTTATTGACCAAGAGCCTGGGCTGAGGAGAGCTTACTTTTGGGAAAACTGCATCAAGAACCCCCCAAATGTGCTTGGTACCGTATATCTGGACTCTGGAGGTGCGCACAGACAGTCTCGATTTCAGTCACATGACAGGGTGACTTGCAGATTGGCAGATTTCTTATCTGCAATATTAAGATAACATGCTCACTTTGCTGCAGGTTCTTAGGATTAGAGATATCATATGCTTGGTCCATGCTAACTGCTTAATTAATGCTAGTTTTTCTTCACCATTTAATTTGATCTCGTAAGTGAGGACAGCATGTTTTTTTTTTGGTCTCAATTTTCTGAGCTCTCTTTCTAGTTGGGGGTTGCCTTAAGCTAATTCCCACTTTAGAGTTGATTTCAAGGTGCCAAGTTCCAGGCACTGCAGGAGAACATTCACTGCCCCTTCCTCACCCTGGGCCTGGCCTGGCCTTGGGGAGGGAGTTCAGCCCATCTTGTTCCTTTTAACTCAATACTCCCTGCACAGCCCCCATCAGCTCGCTGGAGCACTCTGAATGCCTTATTTCTCAGTCAGGCTTCTTCATCCAAGCCTTTGTCCTTCCGTTCACTCCACATTAAACTCTTGTCAACATTTTTTCCCAATGAAGTTCTTCCTCCCCCGGCACAGTCCCCAGTCTCCAGCTGGCTTCCCTAGCCAGGGACACAATTGGATTGCAATTGCGAGCACTTCCTGGAGATCAGGTCTCTGGAGAGCTCTAACAGTCCAGGAGTGTTTCTGGCCACCTATTCCTGTGGTTAGTGGATGCCGTGCATCCAGCACACACTCTCAGACCCGCAGAGCTCGGGAGCGTGCACACGTACTGAAGCTTTCAGGGAGGCCCGGCTTTGTATTGCATTACCTATGTCACTAGTTTCTGGCTGCCAGTTTGGATTTCTTAAACGGATTTGCTGATTACAGGCTCTGGAGGGGTCTCCCTCCACTCCCCCTCTGTACATAATTGGGCATGGAGCCCTTGTGGGGTAGATTTGGGTAATGGCTAGGCTGCATTCCTTCCATTCTTTTCTCACAGGAAAAAGTGCCTGGAAATAACCCTCTGGTAGGGATTGCTTACAGGAGGAGGGGCCAGCTTTAGCCATTGGCCTTCACATTTGGTCCCTCTGGGCCCTCTTCAGCCCTTCCCTGCCATTTCCCCTCTAGGCAGATGCTACCAGCTGGGCAGGCGTGGGGGTTGCAAATGCCCTTCAATGGGTTGAAGGACCTGACCAGCTGGGCCACCTGCTTCCTACCCTTCTAGTTTGGACTGTGGCCCCATTCCTGGGGACTTCCTCCATAACCACAAATGCTATGCAGAATAGGACAGCAATAAATAAAATTTCTTCCTCCCTCCCTCCCTCCCTCCCCCCCCCCCTCCCTCCCTCCCTCCCTCCCTCCCTCCCTCCCTCCCTCCCTCCTTCCCTCCCAAGCCAGTTTTTGGAATTGAAAAGTAAAAGACCAACAATTGAGTATAAGTGAATTTCCCTGCAAATGGGATGATGCCCTGCTGGATTTCAGTATGATTCAAAGTAGGGAATCTCTCCCCGGGGAGTCTGTTCCAATTGGAAAGTGGATGTAAGAAAGTTTCTCTTTCTGTTTTCCAAGGCACCAGCTCTCTCTCACAGTTTAAAAAAGGCAGCTGCCACCTAATGCCGCTCACCACCTGGCCATCAGGAGGCCACTGCGGGGTCAGGTCTCCTGCTTGTCCACATGGCCTCCTCAGCGCCTCCCTCGCCTGCCCGGCCTCCGCCATAGCGTTTGGCCTGATGCCATGGTGGCTCCCTCCTTTCAGAAGGCGCTTCAGTGCTCATCCTGCCCTTGGCACTCCTGCCTCCCTCGATGGACAGCCTTGCACCTGGCACCTGACTCTCCACAGTGGACACAAGGAGATGTGAATTGAGAAGACAGAGCTGTGCCCGGGCCAGTGTGGCTCTCTTGGTTGGAGTCCAGTGCCATGCACCAAAAGGTTGTGGGTTTGATCCTGGTTGGAGCACATATGGAAGGAAATCAGTCGATAGATGTTTCTCTCTCTCTCTCTTCCCCTCTCTAAAATTAGTAGGCATAACCTCAGTTGAAGATTAAAAAAAAAAAGAAAAAAGATAGGGCTGGTGTGGCAATCTCCAGCCTGGAGACCCTCACAGCCTTCTCACACGCATCAGAAGGCAGGGACTCGGGGACCGGCGCACACTGGCACACTTGAGTGACAGAGTAGTAAAGGGCCACACACATATAAAGGGTGGGGGTGGGTGGGTATGGAGAATCTGCTCAGTGAGGAGTGCTGAATTTCCCCTTGCAGTGTGTGCATGTTGGGGGAGGGGGGGGATGCAGGCCGAGCCTTCTTGGAAGCTCCCCCAACTCTGCATGCTGATTTGTGACAAAACCTTTACTTCATACCAATCCCTGGCCCATGGGACTCCAAGAAGGCACTGAGCAAAGGAGACCTTTCCCACTTACCCTTCATCAGTATCTGGTTTGGGATTGTGCTAGCTCCGTGGTCGGCAAACTGCGGCTCGTGAGCCACATGCGGCTCTTTGGACCCTGGAGTGTGGCTCTTCTACAAAATACCACGGCCTGGGTGAGCCTGTTTTGAAGAAGTGGCGTTAGAATAAGTTTAAGTTTAAAAAATTTGGCTCTCAAAAGATATTTCAATCATTGTACTGTTGATATTTGGCTCTGTGGATTAATGAGTTTGCCGACCACTGTACTAGCTTATTTTAGAGTTAGGAGTAGGCTGGACACTTTAAAAAAAATACTTTTAGTGTAAATAGTATTCTACAATGAGAGTATAAATCAACAGAATAGGGAAAAAAGGACGCCTCACAAACCTGCCAGCATGACAAATCAACTTTCCATTTTCTATGATGCTTTCAGTCTGTATTTACTTACAGACATGATTTCTACATGCTCATTGTCATAATGTAGATAGAATTTTGCATTCTATTTGCTTTATTTAGTATTCTACCATAGCTACATAATAATTACAATTAGACTTTTAAATGTCTACACAGTAATTCTTGATACTTCATTTTCCCATTGTTGAACTTTCAGCTTATTTACACTTTTTAAACTTACCTTACAGATACTACACTAATATACACCAGTATGTTATGTTAATAATATATGTGGGTGTATATATACACTAGTATATGTGTGTTTATGTGTGTGTCTTTCTCTTTTTCTTTCTTTCTTTGCCATTTGCATTATTTTGTTAAGATGAGGTAAGAAGCTGAGCATTCTTCCTAGGGAATGGGAGATGTCATTCTGGGTTGTTAAATACCAGTCAGAACTCAGGTACCTGAGAACAGCCTCAAGATGAGCTCAGATCTTGGTCTAAGTCTGCGCTTACAAACTACCTGGCAATGAATTAGGCCGCAGAGCCCCTGTTTTAAAGGCTGGTAACTTTGCATGTTTGTTGTGGTGCAGGCTCTGAAGCCTGATGGCCTGTATATGTAGATTTTGACTGCATGGTTTAACTCATTCATTGATTCCCGAGGTGCACTTCCTTCATCTGACCCCATTCAAAGCAAGAGAAATAGATCTGGCTCTTACCCTCAGGGATTTTGTGGTCTGAAATGACCACAGATTCACCTGTTCAATTAGACTTTAATGCAAAGCTGCAAACTCAGATGAGTGAAATGGGTCAGGGCGGTGGGTCTGTAACAGATTGAAGACCATGTACCGATCTGTAAAGCTACCTCCTGTTTGGGCCCAGCTGATTGTTGCCACACCACAATGAGCCTGGTATTTCTAGACATTCCATTTTTTCATGAGGGAAGCTTGAATTCCTGATTTTTGGGTAAAAACTCCTGATTTTTAATTGTTGGTGACTAATTAAAAAAATGTAGCATGTGGTGGAGACCAAACAAAGCATATCTGTGGTTTAGGGTGCAGTTGGGGCCCTTGCTGTATGTGTAATGGGCAAATTGTTATGCTGGGCATTTTGGGCTGTCAAAGGAACAGCCTATCTAATAAAAGAGCAATATGCAAATTGACCATACCTCCAATCAAGCCACACCCACAGCCACACCCACCAGCCAATTAGGAACAAATTATGCAAATAAACCCCAGCCAAAATGGCTGCGGCCACTGAGAGCAGGAGAGAAAGCCAAGCTTTCCACCTGCCATTGCTGGCCTAGGCCTCCACTCAATCATACAAAGTTTCAATTATGGAAGATACATAATCCCAACAGAAATGGAGAGAGAAGAGGCTAGGGTTACCAGGGCAATAGAGGAAGCCAAACTTTTGCAGCCCTAGCCTAGGCCTCCACTCTAGGCTACAAAGTTTCAAACAGAAATGGCTGTCGCCACGGAGCGAGCAGAAGGCTTGACTCCACTGCAGGCTACAAAATTTCAGTTGTAGAACATAAATTAATCTCAGATCCCAGGGTCTCCACTTGGGTTGCTGGGGGCCATGGCCGGCCTGCAAACCACCACAGGCCCCTCACCCAGGCCACCCCATGTCCCAAGGGAACCCCAATCCTGATCCAGGACACCCTTCAGGGCAAACTAACTGGCCCCCTCCCATGCACCAGGCCTCCATCCTATCTAATAAATGAGTAATATGCAGATTGACCATCACTCCAACACACATGTGGTCAAAGATCCTGCCCCCATGTGGACACAAGATGGCCACCACAAGATGGCCAGCAGGGTAGGGCCATTGGGAGGTTCCAGGCCTGCAAGGGAGGGCAGTTGCGGGTGATCAGGCCAGCAAGGGAGGGCAGTTGGGAGTGATCAGGCCTGCAAGGGAGGGCAGTTGTGGGCGATCAGGCCAGCAGGGGAGGGCAGTTGGGAGTGATCAGGCCTGCAAGGGAGGGCAGTTAGGGGCTATCAAGCCTGCAGGGGAAGGCAGTTAGGGGTGACCAGGTTGGCAGAGGAGGGAAGTTGGGGGCAAACAGTCTGGCAGGGGAGCAGTTAGACATCAATTAGGCTGGCAAAGAGGTGATCAGGCAGGCAGGCAGAAGCAGTTAAGGGCAATCAGGGAGGCAGGCAGGTGAGCAGTTGGGAGCCAGCAGTCCTGGATTGTGAGAAGGATGTCTGTCTGCCTGTTTAGGCCCAATCCTACCGGGACATCCCTTGAGGGGTCCCAGATTAGAGAGGGTGCAGGCTGGGCTGAGGGACATCCCCCCACCCCCCATGCACAAATTTTGTGCACCGGGCCTCTAGTAGAACCATAAAGGTGATAAAAATTATTGGGGAAGGCAGCAACTTGCACGATTACAACATGAAGCATTACGCGATCGGTGACACAAATGTGACAGCAGATGAGCTGCTCTGGAAATGCTCGGGCAGGGGCCGTTGATTCTGTTCTGAGGATTAGGAAGGCACGAGAAGGCCACTCCTGCAGTTAGAACTAACTGAGACATTGTGAAGTACTTAGTCTCTGTACACCCTCCCAGTCAGCCCTGAGATGGGGTGTCTGTCTGTCTCAAGCAAGAGACCACATCATCTTTTCTAGTTTCTCTGGCAAGTCCTTAGAGAGGAACAAGGCCTCGAATGAGAGAGGGCTTGAATCATAAAGTCAGAACTGGGAAAATTGCTTAGGTGGGTGCTGAGTAAATGGCCTTTCCTCCATTTTCCCATCCGTGCACTGAGGAAAATTGTCCCCTATGAGCACTTAGCAAGTATTTATTGTAGGCACATTGGAGGCAGAGTTGCTAGTGCTCACCCTCTCCCTCATCTCTCCTCTGAGAGCTGTAGAGGAGATGAAGGTGCTTTGTACTCCGCAGGTAGGAGAAGGGACTTGATGCCAGCATCCTTCCACAGTTTCCCCATATGACACCTAGGACATGCCAGCCTAGTGATACTTAAGAAATATGACCTGCTAGAAAAATAAACACCTTGTGTTATTTATTATTTATTAAAAACAAAGCTTTCCTCAGCTGGGAGGTTTCAGATCACTGACAATGTCAAGTTCAATTTTCCTCTGTTAATAACAGGTCGGTGTGCTTGTCAGGAGCATCGAGACGTTTGTCTGGGTGCGTCTTTGGCATGTGATGACTGCTCGAGAGGAAGGGGACATGGTATTGAAGAATTGAAATAGTGTGCAGTGTCTGGCCTTCTGGGTGCTGAGCACTATACCAGAGGCTTTATCTATATCCTCCCATGTAATCTCCTCCAGGATTGGGGACATTGAGGGCTAGCAGGTGGGGGACCCCGGTGTTCGGAAGGAAAGTTGCTAATGGAGATATCCACTGTCTCCTGATGGGGTAGACTCTTGGAGTTTAGAATCAAGGTGAGACTTGGGCTTTGCTGCTAAGTGCCTAGTGAATCAACTGCGGACCAAGAGCATCCTGGAGGAAGTGACAGTGGGTCAGCAGTGGTGGAAGGGATGGGATGCTAGACTGGGCTAGTTGTGACGGCTTTCTGGAGGAGAAGGGTCTGGAACAAGGTCCTCAGTTTGAGGTGAAGGCTAGCTGACTTGAGGGCCACCACCTTTTGACCTTGAGTAACTGCATTACTGATAAGGACAATAATACCCTTGCAGTATTGAGTATGAATTCTCACCACTGAGGAAGATAGGGATAGCAGATTTTATTATTTCCACTTAATCACATAAGTGTGGTATAGTTTTTTTGTTGTTGTTGTTGTTGTTGTTAATCCTCACCTGAGGATATTTTTCCATTGATTTTTAGAGAGATTGGAAGGGAGGGGGAGAGATAGAGTGAGAAAAACATCGATGTGAGAAAAACACATCAATTGGTTGCCTCCACATGCTCCCTGACCAGGGCCAGGATTGAGCTTGCAACCTAGTTATGTGCCCTGGACGGGAATCAAACCTGGATCCTTCAGTCCAAAGGCTAATGCTCTATCCACTGGCATAAACCAGCTAGGGCAGTGTGGTATAGTTTAAGATCAGGGATTTTGAAGGTAGGTAAATGTGGGTTTAAGCAGAGCCTTCTGAACTTGATTATTTAATCTCTGGACCTCAGTTTCTCCATTGGGAACACGGGGAGACTAATGGGTGTTTTGTAAGGGATAAAAACTAAAATTGCCCTGGGCATATAGTAGACACTGAATAATTAATAGTAGCTGCTATTGTTGTCAGTGCAGACTAAGAAACAGGCCTAGAGAGGTTAAGTGTCTTGTTCAAGGTCATAAAGCTGCTAAAGAAAATAGCGGAGACTTGACCCAAGGCCTCCAGACTTTTTATGCTGTGTTCTCCCATTCTGTGTCCCTGGGCCTTTCCTTTCCCTCCCTGATCAGGTGGACACTTGGCAGGCAGCAGGCAGGCAGCAGGCCCAGGCGCCGTCCAGGATGCATTTATGCCTGAGTTGTAAGTTATGGGCTCTTTTCCTGCAGGAGGTATGATTATAGGGTGCTAACAGAGCAGCACACCCTGTTAAAAAAGATTAGCGGAAATGTGCCAGGGCTTTTGTTCACCAAGCAACTCCATTGTGTTTCTCTTCTCTTCCTCACCCCTCCCTTTATCTTCTTAAAAAAGAAAGAAAGAAATGGAAAAGATGAAGGACTGTCAGCACCAGATCATAACATGGGCCCCAGGAGTTGGCAGCTTTTCAGTGCCTGCAGAGAGTTCCTTCCTCTTCTGCTTTCCTCAAGTCCTTGCTTTCCTAAGTCTAATTAAGATCTGTAACCATCTCCCAACCCCCCAAAAGCAGGGAGCTTCCTGCGCCCCTGTCTCTCACTGGCTCTTTCCCTTCAGCTCTGTTACCAGCCTCCCCTGTCCTGTGAATGCCTCCTATAGGAATTATTGAAGTGGCCAGCCCGTCTAACTGCTGGCTGTGGGTGGAGCCAACTTTCTCCCGGTACTCCTCAGGCGGTGATGCCACACTCCTGCCCTAGAACCTTCCGTGACTCCCTGTTAGCTTTTCTCAAGTCCATGCTTCTGAACTTCCCATGCCAGGCCATCCAGAATCTGACCTCAGCCACCTTTGGTTTGTTATCCCCCACTGCTTCTTGTATAAACCATATGCTTCCATTATTACATCAGCCAACACACTATTTCCTGGACAGGTTTGGAAATTACCTGCCTTTTGGTCATGTAGTTCCTTTTTCTTGCAAGGTCCTCACCCAGGTGAAATTAGACCCATTCTTCAGGGATTGGCTAAGGTGCCAACTCTTCTGTAACTCACATCTTGCTTAGGAACATGTTCCCCTTGCACCTCCCATACCACAGATATGGAATTAATGTAAAATTCACCCATGGATTCTCTGCTTATCACTGTGTATGTCTCTTCCAGGGCCTCCTCAGAGTTTTCCTGTCTGTCCCCTTTCCCACATGCTATGGAGTGTATTTACTCCTTAATTGCACACGATTCTAATTTCTTAGGCAATTTTTTTTCCTTAAGTGTGAAATTTCCTTTTCCATCATTGTCTGTTCAGTTTATGAGCCCTAGAGGCTAAGGTGACAGGATGGTGCAGTAGGAAGAGCACTGAGCTCTACTCCCAGTGCTGCCTCTGACCAACTGTGATTTGAGGCAAGTAGCTCCCCTTCTCTGGGCCTCAGTTTCCCATTTGTAAAACAATGGGTTGGACTTTCTAATCTCTAGGATTTGTGGATGGCATTTTTAAAAAGTTGTGTTAAGATGTAATTCACATGCTATAAAATTCTCTCATTGTTATGGGCTGAGTTGTGTGTCCTGTTCCCCAATTCACATGTTGAAGGACCAACCCCTTGTACCTCAAAATGTGACTGTATTTGGAAATAGAATCTTCAAAAGTGTAAATGAAGGTTAAATGGGGTCATAATGATGGGTCCTAATCCAATATGACTGGTCCTTTAATAAGAAATTAGGACACAGACGTGTAGAGGAAGGACCATGTGAATACCCAGAGAGAAGAAGGTCATCTACAAGAGCAGAAGAGAGGCCTCAGAATGAAATCAAACAGCCAACAATTCTGGACTTATAGCCTCTAGAACCATGAGGAGATAAACTTTGTTGTTTGAACCCCTCAGTCTATATGGTACTTTGTTATGGTAGTCCTAGCAAACTAATACACTAATTTCATGTACAACTCAGTAGATTGGTATGTTCACAGAGTTGTATATCACCATAATCTATTTTTTAAATATTTTATTACCCCCCCAAAGAAACCCCATACCCATTAGCAATCACTCCTCATTTCTCCCCAACCTTGTCTCCAACTCCAGCCTGGCAATCACTAATTTATGTTCTGTTTCTATGGATTTGTCTATTCTGGACATTTCTTATAAGTGGTATTATATAATACTGGAGGCCCGGTGCACAAAATTTGTGCACAGGTAGGGTCCTTGGGCCTGGTCGGCAATCAGGGCCAATTGGGACCTTCCAGCTGCCATCCGGGCCTTCCTTCCGTGGCTGTCAGCTGCTAACTGGGACCTTCCTTTGTTCCGTGCACCCCCTGGTGGTCAGCGCACATCATAGCGAGCGATTGAACTCCTGAGAGGACAATTTGCATATTAGGCTTTTATATATTTAGATAGGGTATTTTGTTATTAGATTCTTTTGCTTAACAGAATGTTTTCAGTGCTCATCTATGTTGTAGCATATACTAGTACTTCATTCCTTTTTATTGCTGAATAATAATTGATTGTATGGGTATAATCACCTTTTGTTTGCCCATTCATCACTTGATAGACATTTGGGTTATATAAATTTTTTTGACTATTATGAGTAATGCTAAAATGAAGATTTGTGTACAAGTTTCTGTGTGGACATGTTATCATTTCTCTTGGTTATCTACCCAGGAGAGGAATTGCTGGGTCATGTGTAAATCTATATTTAACTTTTTGAGTAATCACCAAACTGTTTTCCAAAACAGCTGTATCATATTATGTTCCCATTAGCAAAAATAAAGGATTCCAGTTTATCCACACCTTTGCCAACACTTGTTATTATCTGTCTTTTTGTGGCCATCCTGTGGATATGAAATGGTATTTCATTGTGGTTTTGATTTGTATTTCTCTGATGATGAATAATGTTGAGCATGTCTATTCATGTACTTATTTGCCATTCGTATATTTTCTTTGGAGAAATATTAACATATGTTGCCTATGTTCAAATTGAGTTATTTGTCTATGTAATTGATTTATAGGAGTTCTTTATATATTCTGGATATAAGCTCCTTATTAGATACATGATATGCAAATATTTTTTCATATTTTATGGGCTGTCTTTGCACTTCCTTGGTGGTATCATTTGCAGCATAAAAGTTTTTAATTTTAATGAAGCCCAAGTGATCTAATTTTTCTTGTATTACTTTGATTTTGGTGTTGCATCTGAGAAAACATTGCCTAACCCAAGGTCACAAAGATTTATTCTTAAAAAAAAATAAATCTTTATTGTTCAGATTATTACAGGTGTTCTTCTTCCCCTCAACCCCCCATAGCTTCCCTCCACTTGAGTCCCCACCCCACCCTGTGCCCTTACCCCCCGCCACTGTCTTCATCCATAGATGTAAGATTTTTGTCCAATCTCTTCCCGCACTCCTCACACCCTCTTCCCCCTGAGAATTGTCAGTCCACTCCTTTCCATGTCCCTGATTCTATTATATTCATCAGTCCATTCTGTTCATCAGATTTTTTATTCACTTGATTTTTAGATTCACTTTTTGGTAGGTATGTATTTGTTGTCATTTTGTTGTTCATAGTTTTTATCTTTACCTTTTCTTCTTCCTCCTCTTCTTAAAGCATACTCTTCAGCATTTCATAAAATCCTAGTTTGGTGGTGATGAACTCCTTTAACTTTTTCTTGTCTGTGAAGCTCTTTATCTGTCCTTCAATTCTGGATGATAGCTTTGCTGGGTAGAGTAATCTTGGTTATAGGTTCTTGCTGTTCATCACTTTGAATATTTCTTGCCACTCCCGTCTGGCCTGCATAGTTTCTGTTGAGAAATCAGCTGAAAGGCGTATGAGTGCTCCCTTGTAGGTAAGTGTTTTTCTCTTGCTGCTTTCAAGATTCTCTCTTTGTCTTTTGCCCTTGGCATTTTAATTATGATGTGTCTTGATGTGTTCCTCTTTGGATTCCTCTTTTTTGGGGGTTCTCTGCGCTTCCTGGACTTGTAAGTATATTTCTCTCACCAGGTAAGGAAAGTTTTCTGTCATTATTTCTCCCAATAGGTTTCCAATATTTTGTTCTCTCTCTTCTTCTTGCACCCCAATAATTTGGATGTTGGTATGCTTAAAGTTGTCCCAGAGGCTCTTTACACTATCTTCATATTTTTTGATTCTTTTTTCTTTTTGTTTCTCTGGTTGGGTGTTTTTTGTTTCCTCATATTTCAGATCTTTGGTTTGATTCTAGGTGTACTTTGATCTACAGTTGAATTTCTGTATATTCTTTATTTCAGACAGTGTATGCTTAATTTCTGACTGGTCCTTTTCCATTTTCTTGGCATTTTCATTAAGGTCCTTGATTGTCTCACTAAGCTCCTTGGAGGAATCATCAAGTTTCTCAGCAGTTTTTAGAAGATTCTTGAGTCACCTTATAAATGTGGTCCTGAACTCCATGTCCAGTAGTTTGCCTTTCTCCATTTCTTTTATTTGTGACATGTTTCTGTGTCTCTGCATTTGCTGCTTCCATGTGTTGATGGAGTGGAAGAGCTGCTGTACTGGAGATATGTCTATGGGGCAGGACTTGCTTCAGTGGGGCTTTGGTGCTCACCAAGTTTGCCTCTTGAATGTGTCACTTATGGATGTGAGTAGTTGAATTCTGGTGTCGTCTCACACTGACCTCTAGATACCTTAGCTTCTGGATCTTCAATGGGGTTCAGGTCAGCTACTGTCTCAGGTGACCCAGCAGGAACTATTGCAAGAACTATAGTTTTCTCCTCTTTGCTTGGGGTTTGGAGGTGTCTGACCAGAGCTGCAGTTTGTTAGATTAAGCTGTGATAGGGCAGGCCATTTATTTGCAAATGCCACTGTGCACAGCTCAGGGTTTGCAGATTGTGCAAGGTGGGGATCTCAGGGAGTCACTAGGCTAGGGTGTGGCAAACAGCGATGGCTGCTAGTTGGTTGTCTCTGCGTCTTGCACCCCTGTGCAGTGAACAATGATTGCTGGGCGCACCTCTGCAAGGGAGCCACCCTCACTTTCCGACCTGATGGCAGACATTCCAGCTTTTCCCTGTAGGAGTCTGGGTTCCCAGCATCTCCCCAGAAACTGGAGTTCAGACTAATCAGGAGCCTGTTTCCCTTCGGGTTGAAAACAGCAGTGCACCCTGTTGCCCACCACCAGCCCGGTTCATGTTGGCGAATCTCAGCTTTTCAGTGCTTGTGCACGTCTCAGTGCTCTTTTTTCTTCTAGTTATAGAACCTCCACGTGGCCAGCTTTCCCTTGGTTCTGGGTGATAGACATCTTGTTTTTTAGTTGCAGTCTTGAAATTGTTGTGTGAGGCAGCAGCCTAGGTGCTTACCTATGCCGCCATCTTGGTTTCTCCACAAAGATTTATTGTTATGGTTTTTTCTAAGTGTTTTCTACTTTTAGCCAGTGCATTTAGGTCCATGACCCCTTGTGCGTTATTTTTGTGTATGGTGTGAGGTATGGGTTCAGCTTCATTTTTTTTAATAGATATGTGGATGTCCAGCACCATTTATTGGAATGGATGGGATATTAAAGGTCATTTGAAGCAGCTCATGATCTGAGGAGGAGTTGTGGATAACAACTAGTGTGGAGACTGCTTGGGGAAAATGCTCTTGGTTGCCTCTCCCTTTTCCCCCACAATAGCACCAACATCCAGCTCCCAGCTCCTTTGACAACTTTTGTGTTGAGATTATATAATTCTGTGTTTGTTTAATTTGCTCTTCACAACTTCCAGAATGGTGTTTTATGCATCTGGATGCTAAATAATTGGTTCTGGTGATAGTGGAGGTCATAACAAGAGGATGACTGCTTCCATCATAGCAAGGGTGTTCCTGGCTGTAAGACCTGCTGAAACCAACAGCAGAGAAGTTGTCAACTCTCCTATTGAAGAGGTATTTGTGGGCCCAGAGTCCAGTTGATGGGGCCCTTGCAGGCCCTTGATTGGGCTAGGGAGGTGATGATAGTGACAACTGAGGCCAGGTAAAAGGGCACTTTCAGCATTTTGGCTCATTTAATCCAATTCTGCTTTTAGGCCAGAGGAGAACCATTTTCTTTTCCATCAGCACCTTTCAGCAGAGCTAATAGGACCCCTGGGTAGATTAAGGGACATTAGCGAGACAAGTTATAGTCATACCAGGCTATGCACTACATGTTCCCCTTTTCTCCCAGGTCTCAAAGCACCATCTTCCCCACCATGAGAGGTGAGGCAATATGTGGAGGCTCCAGCAGCCTGCTGGGTAAGAGTACCAGTGGGAAGGCAGTAGGGACCTCAGAGGACACTGGTCTTCTACTTCCTCCTACTGTTGACATGATGGGAATGGGAGGGTCTTGCTAGTCACTGGTAAATCTTTCAGGTAGGGTCACAGCTCTCTTCTCCAGGCTTATTCCCATTCTCTTCCATGGTCCCTGGCTCCAGTCAATTCAGACCACACCTATGCTTGTTTGTACTCTTCACCTCTACAGCTCCAGCACGTGGAAACTCCCTGGTGCTGTGAGTAGTTGTAGAGTGAAGGGATGAATGGATGGAGGCTTTTCCACCTTGAGTGCAACCAGTTCCTTTTACCTCATTTCCCATTGCCCGTTGGCTGTCTTCCAAAGCCTATCAACCATTTAAGGTTCAGCTTAAATAGCTTGTCCATAAAGCCTTGCCACTCTTTGCCCCCATCATTGAATATGATAATTTCTTCTCTTTTTAATCTTGTATTTATTATATTTCTACTTCTATTTTGCCACTTTTCACATTCTGCCTAGCGATAAAATATTCGTGTGTATGGCTAAACTCCAGAATTGAAGCACAAGGCATGTGTGTGTTTCTTATTTGGTATTTCACTCCCTTTCTCCTCCTTCCCATTCATCCTTCCTAGAGTGGTGTTTTACAGACATTTGCCACTCAGTGAAATCTGTTTAATTACTGTGCTGAGGTTACTGATGGTTTGTGCTGGGTCTCTGCCCCCCAGGATAGTGTTCTGCCTAAAGCTTTATGGTGCCCAGAGGATCTTCCTGGGTTTCACATCCTGGAGAAGGAAGTATCTGCAAGAGACAGATGTCAATGTATGGCATTCCCCATCTACTGTGTATAATTTACATATCTCTGTGTAGGGAACATCATCACAAGCGCATTACTAAGGTATTATACTGGACTCTTGGCAGGAAGAATTGGAGCAGATAATACATCAGTGGTAATCCCTTGCTCTGCCCTGGAGGATGCAGAAAAATCTCTAGTGTGAGCTGCTGGCTGTGGATTTTAGAGACTCACCTGCTATGTTAATGTGGTGGCTGGATTACATTCTTCAGTTGATTAGGCAGCTTTTCTCTGTTCTCCTCACTTTGCAGTCCTCCCATCACTCTCCCCACTCCCCCCCAGTTCTTTTTTTTTAAAAAATATATTTTATTGATTTTTTACAGAGCGGAAAGGAGAGGGATAGAAAGTCAGAAACATCGATGAGAGAGAGACATCGATCAGCTGCCTCCTGCACGCCCCCCACTGGGGATGTGCTCGCAGCCAACGTACATGCCCTTGCCGGAATCGAACCTGGGACCCTTCAGTCCCCAGTCCGACGCTCTATCCACTGAGCCAAACCCGTCTCGGCCCCCCCCTCCCCCCTCCAGTTCTTGACCTGGAAGGTGGGCCAATTGTGGTCAGAGGCTGCAGGGAGGGAGGGGCCTCTTACAGGGCTGAGCTACAGAGGGCCTTTAGGGAAGACTGACTGGCAGGGAGGCTCAGGCTCATGTGCCCAGTCTCTAATGAAAGAACAGCGGAGGAGGAAATGGTGGTGACCCTCTATACTGATGCAGGCTGTTTCCAAATGCACTTTCATATAGATTTTCACTTTTGAGTCTCACACATCATTCCTGGGGATGTTTTTACCTTTGTTTTCAGATACAGGGTCTCTGGAGCATATAGGCCTTGTTCCTGAAGTTAGTAGCAGGGACAGGAGGGGAGTTCACACTCTGTAGGATGCAGCATTGGTTAGGAAGCCAACCATACCTTGCACACAGAGATCATTGGATGCATATTTGTCCAGCAAATGAATAGCAGCACCAATAAATAGTTGATTTGAGACAAAAGTTGGTTTGAGTTTTCTGGATTTTGCTCCCAACTCACTCCAGTCTCCTTCACTCTTTGACTCAGTTTCTTCTCTTTCCCATAGGGCCAGCCACTCTCCCTAGTCTTAGCCTGAAGAATGACACCCAGAGATTTCTGGATAAGGTGGTGCAGAATCTTGCTCCTGTGAGTTTAAGTGGCAGGTTAGCAAATACTTAACTGTAAAACCCTCATCATTGGCTTGAGGTAGATATTGCTCAGTGGGTACAGCCCTCTTTCTTCACACCCCACTCAATCATTGTCTACATAGTGCTCCAGGTTACCACTGCTGGAGGGCCACAGCGGCATGGGTATAGTAAAAAGAGCATTCGTCTGAGGGTCAGAGGGCCTAGCTTTGAACCTTGACCTCTCCATTCTGCTTTGTGATGTTGGAATAATCCCTGGACATTTGGGGCCTGGAACTTGATGGTTTCTTAGGTCTCTTATAGCTCTGAGATTCTAGGATTCTGTGGTTCTCTTGGGGAGGGAGAGGCCTATCATCCGTGTGGCCTGGCCACAGAGGGATAGGATTAACCTCCAGGGTCAGCAAGCTTACAGAGCTCAGGAAATGCCTCTCCGTGATCCATATTTGGTCCAGAGACAGGTGGTGGAGCCTGGAGGAGGGGAAGTTTGCTCACAGCCCCAGGCCTGGGGGAAGGGAGACCTAACTCAGCTGCCCTTGTTTCTGATGGATTGAAGGAGTAGTCACTGCATTTAGATCTTGGCAAAGATGCTGCACCCTGTGAGTTAACTCTTCCAAGTACTTGGCCATTAATGCATCACTTGCTGTCTCTCTGCTGGTGTGGGGCAAGGAGAACTGTCAGTGAGGAGTTTATTGGGAATCGAGGTTTATTCACTTTTCAGTAAATTTTTATGAGATGCCAGTCCCTTGGGCAGATGCTGCTCCTTGGACTTGCATCATGGTCTCCAGCAAATGACTTCCTTTGGGCCATTATTCTCCCATGCTCTCTTGTTTGGTAGGAGGGTCCAGAAATATAAGTGTTAGTGAACCAGTTCCTTTGTCACCACTGCAAAGCGAGTGAGAGTCGTGGAGCATTTCCCTCCACTGTACAGAGGAGATACTGAGGCCCAGAGAGAGTTTCTGGTGAAACTGTGGCTGCTGACTGTTGGAGGGAGATGCCTCTGGTGTGAGCTCTCAAGGCTGTGAGTGAGCCTCGGTCGATCCATGTGTGCATTTGTGAGGCACTGTGAGATTAGCCACTGAGCAGAGGTTTTATTTATGATGGCGCCTAGAACTCCCCGTCCGCTGCCATCAGTGGTGTTGCCGAGCTCCCAGGGGCATCGTAAATTTCCTAGGTAATCTGTGTGTCTGCCATGTCCGGAGGCAGCCTTCCTCAGACGGTCCTCAAGGAGTGAGACGGGGCTTGGACCAGGCTCAGCTTTTCCCAGGTGTGGCAGAGGCTTCATCTCACAGGGCTGGGCAGAGACGCACGGGGCCTGAGAGTTGGAGGGGCCTGAGTCTGTGTTGCTACATAATGCTCTACTTTGGTCACTTATACTATAGCAGATGTAGTAATTTGGCATTCATGCTCCTCTTGACTAAAATGGTTGAAATGAGGATCTTACATGGGCAAGACACAGAATTTTAACAAGGTCCAAGCAGTATTAAGTAGTATAAGCCTAATGTAGATTGTAATTTTTTTCATTAACTTAAATTTGGCGAACATTTACACATATATATTTAAATATATTTTTATTGATTTCAGAATGAGGAAGGAAGAGAGAGAGAGATAGAAACAACAATGATAAGAGAGGATTCTCGATTGGCTGCCTCCTGCATGCCCTCTACTGGGGATGGAGCCCACAACCTGGATACATGCCCTGACCAGGAATCAAGCCGTGGCCTCCTTGTTCATGGCTCAATACTCAACCACTGAGCCATGTTGACTGGGCTGTATTTTAATTTGTAACGTGCTTTTCTCTAAAGCAGTCACACTGTCTTCTTTAAACCGATGTTCCATATTTTGTGCTCTTCACTAATTTGGAAGTATCTCTTATTACTGATTAATGAGGTTTTACTATGAATAGGATCAAAGCATCATACTGTCTAGAGCTGGAAGGTTCCTTAGAGATTATCTCACATTCTCCATTTTCTTTATTGATTAAGGTATTATATATGAATCCTTTATCCCCCATTGCTCCCCCCACTATGCTCATGCCCTTACCCCCCTGGTGTCTGTGTTTATTGGTTATACATGCATACAATCCTTTGATTGATCTCTCCCCCTTATCACATTCTTCATTTTAGAGATGAAAAACACAGATATTGTACACACTCACAGATTATCAGTGCTTTTTTTTTTTTTTTTCATGAACAGCTTTGTTCCCTAATATGAAAAGGCTTCAGGGGTAAATAAATGGAGAGAATGGAAGAATGTTTTTTTTTTACCTTTTATTGAAGTAAAACATTTAGACATGAAAATTCAATGAATTTTGGTAAAGTGAACACATTATGGGACCAGTACCCAGATTAAGAAACTGAACTTTACCAACACCCCTGAAGTTACCCTCAAGCCCTTGGGCAAGGGCCCAGGGAGCCCCAGAGTATAGGGAAGGGCAGCCTCAGGAGGCAGCCATCATGTCAGGTAAAGCACCTGGAAGCCCTACAGAAGCCCCTGGTCAAGCAGAACCACCATCCCGACATCTAATAGCATAGATTCATTTTTGAACTTCACATCAGTGGAATCATATAGTATGTACTCTTTTGTGTCTGGCTTCGTCAACATTTCCCCACTGAGATTCATCCATGCTGTTGCAAGAGGCTATAGTTCATGAATTTTCATTGCTGTGGTATGCCACTGTGGGACGATATATCACATTGATTTAGCCTTTCTATTGTCGATGGACATTTTAGTAGTTTCCAGATTTTGGTTATTTTTAAATAGTACTTCCCCTTCTATGAATATTCTGGTATACCTTTTCATTGAAACCCATTTCTTTTGGTTTATAGGAAAGAATGGAATTGCTGAGTGGCATATTCCACTTCTGATGTTATTCCCAGTTTCTCACACTGTTTGTGTCTGTCAGTACTCCCTGCAGCAGTATGTGCGAGTTCTGCTTGGCCTTTATTAGTCTAGGCACTTGGAATTTTCTCTTGTTATTATTTATTTTTGGTTTCTTTTTCTTAAAAAAAAATCTTTTGTTGAAAGTATTACATAAGTCCTCCCCCTCTCCCCCCTTAACCTCTTCCAGCCCGTTTCCATCCTCCTGTCCCCTCCCTCACAGCCCCTCACTACCCCATTGTCTCTCTTGTCGTTTTAGTCATTCTGATGGATATGTAATGATATTTCACCATGGGCTTTTACTTGACATCAACAATAACCAGTGAAGATGAGCACTAGGAACGGTATTTGGAACACAACTGAGATTTTTAGCTTTTACATTCCAGAAGTTACTCTGTGCCATACAAGGAGGACCCTGAGAGACTAGGACATATTTCAAGGATGAGAAGTAAGCACATAGCTACTGTGTAGTATTATTCAGTTTAGATTAGAAGCAGCTGCAGCCCCTTGAGATTGGAGTTATAGCTTAAGTACTTTTCTACCTGCCTTCCCCTTTGGTGGTTAGGAGAGTGCTAGGTATATAGGTGTTCATGGAAGATGAGTGCTGGGATAGTCCCAAGGTTCAGTTAGAGAGGGATGATGGAGACAGACTGGGGTGGGTGTGGGAGCAAGAAGTCCATGACGGGCTAGCTTTGGGGTTTGCACAGGCTTCTCAAATATAGGTCCAAGTCCAGCAGTGCTGCCTAAGTGCTGGGAGCATGGCCTCCTATGGCCTCTTCTGCAAGCTTGGGATGGCAGGCTCTGTGAACTACTGGGGGACGGATGTGACTGCTGACAGGCTGAGTGAGTCTGCTCCAGGGTCCTCCTGGGTGAGGGCTGGGTGAGCCTTACACTACCAGCGGAGTCCACACTTGCATTGACCACCTCCCTGGGCCCATCCACTGGCTCCTCTGGGGGGTCTGGGCCCGATTCTGTAGGGTCATGTCCTTTGAAGGGGATGAAGTAAGCAGGGGTTGCAGGCCTTTGTGGATGAAGGCACATCTGGGATGATTCCCTCTGTACGGCCATAGGGAGCCCCAGGGTTAAGGGGAAGAACAGCTCCAAGAGGCACCATCATATCACACATAATGTACCAAAAAGGACTATAGAAGCTCAGGTTTGGGAGCTTACACAACACCATTTATCTCAACCCCCCTGCAAGGCAGGGCTATTGTCAGTCTCGTTTTTTTTTTTTTTTTAAGATTTTTTAAAATTTATTTTTAGGGAGAGAGAAAGGGTAAGGGAGAGGAGACACAGAGAAACATTGATCGGCTGCCTCCTACACACTCCCTGGCGGGAATCAAGCCTGCAACCTGGGTATGTGCCATGACTGGATTTGAACTGGCAACCTTTTAGTGCATAGGGCAATGCCCAGGGCCATTCACTCTTTTATCATCAGAAGAAATCTTATCCCTCTACACTGCACCAGCTCCTTCCAGATGCTTCAAACCTATTCAGTTGATAAGGTCTTCATAAAATTTTCTCTCTGGCCTGTTTCTTTATGTTACCTTTCAATTCAAAACCAAGAGAAGAGCCAGCATGGATGTGTTTCCAATATGTATGTGCCAGGTGCTGCAAGGGCACTGGATGAACCAGCTCTGGGCCCTGCTGGAAGCTGCTCAGCATCCAGCATCCAGAGCAGAGTACATGCATACAACTAACAAATCCGGGCCAGGGTACAAGAGTATCTGAGGGCCAAGAGGACAGGTGCCAAAGCAGAGGAAGAACGTAGCTACTCTCTCTTTCCAGGCCCCTATTCCCTTGTGTCTGTCTTGTCTCTTTCTGTCTAGGAATCATTATTACTTACTCGTGAAATGCTCTTCACTGACGGATGTCTCAAGAGAGGTGATGGGAATTGGGTAGAACTGGGGTTGGTGGGGACGGAGTGGGGAGAGGATTTGTTAGGTCTCAGCTCTCTTCTCAGGCCAGGCCCTGTCCTTCAGGAAGCCACGGCGACTCCCACCTTCCTTCTCTGTGTGTCTCGACCAGTCAAGCGCTTGACGAGCAAATGAGTAAGAAGTGATGCGTCGCCGTTGCCCGGCCGGGCCTCCTCCTCTCCTGGCCAGCAGTGGGCTGGCGTGCGGGTGGATGAGCTCAGGTCTGGGCATGACTCAGGAGGAAGGTAGTGGAGAAATATAAGTGATCTCATGTGGTATTAAGTGGAGCTGGGAACGTGAAGTGTGCATATGCTTATCTTCTTGTCATTTCTCTCCTCATTCCAGCCCCCTGGCAGCAGTCTGCCTGGATGGGACTCTGTGGAGCGTAGTCAGAGAAGAGAAAACTGGCTCCGTTTTCACCTGCTCACGAGCGTTCACTGACCACTCCAGCTTCTTGGCTTGAAGCGTTGGAGACGGGTGAAGTCCCTCAGCATGCAGTTTGCCTTCTCTCCCCATGAAGTGCTCTGTCTTCCCTCTTAGTGAGCAGAGGTACTCACTCTGTTTTAACTCCTCTGTGGTTAGGGACACGTTGGCCTCCGCTGGGGGAAGGTCTGGTGGACTTTTGGCACTTTCTGAGAGGAGATGTGGGAGAAGACTCTACCCTAGGAGAGCAGGCAGAGAGGGGATCCGTATGGTCAGGTGGAATGACCTATTGCCTGTAAATGAGAACCTCTGATTTCTAGCTGTGGTTCAGATATTAATTAGTTTGATGTCCTTGGAAAAGTTCCTTGTCCCCCATATCTGTTACCTCACATGTCAAGTGGTGATATGTACACCTGCCCTCCCTACTATCAGAGTAGTGATGAGGACAATGTGAATTAGTGAGATCCTAGGGAAGTGAAAGTGCTGTTCATAAGTAATCCTATCTAACAAAAGAGAAACATGCAAATTACCGTACCTTCACTAGCTACTAGCCAGTCAGGATGGGGAGGTAGGGGGGTGGGGAGGGGGGTGGGCAGCGTGGTGCCCAAGCTGGAGGTCAACTGCCCAGGGCCCAAGCCTCAAACAGAGGCAGCAGGGTGATCGCGCCTGCTAGGGGTCAACTGCCCAGGGCCCCATTCTCAGAGGCTTGCAGCCTTGGCCCTGGGCGGAGCAGGGCGATCCTACGCGCTGGGGGTTCCCTGCCCAGGGCCCGAGCCTCAAACAGAGGCTTGCGGCTTTGGCTGGGGGCAGAGCTGGGCCATCGCACGCGCGTGCTGGGGGTCAACTGCCCAGGGCCCCATCCTCGGAGCAGAGCGATCAAGCACACTGGAGGTCCCCTGCCCTAGACCCGAGCTTTGGATCCTTGGCCAGAGGCTTGGGGCCATGGTCGGGGGCAGAACAGGGCGATGAAGTGCACTGGGGGTCCCCTGCCCTATACCTGAGCCTCGGATCCTTGGCCAGAGGCTTTGGGCCTTGGCAGGGGTGGAGCAGGGCAACCCAATAACTGGGGTCCCCTGCCCAGGGCCAGAGGCTTTAGGCCTTGGCAGGGGTGGAACCGGAGATCAGAGGAGGTAGGTATGAACTGTAGAGGAAACACCTTTTCTGACCGCTCATTGGCTAAGCTCCCTGTACACCACTGGTGATATTCTTAGTAACTTGGGTATAAGAATCCAAAAAAGTACTCTAGGGTTCTCCCACCACACTCCTGGAGAAAAAAAACAAAGGTCTGCTGTTGGAGGGCTAAGAAATATCATATCCTTTCCCTAGGCAGTTAGGCTCAGTGGACAATGCCTAGGTTTGCCAACTGCAGGGTCCGGGTTATATTCTGTTCAAGGGCATGTACCTAGGTTGCAGGCTCCTCCCTGGCTGGGGCCCAGGTCAGGGCTCATGCCGGAGGTAACCAATCAAAGTGTTCCTCTCACTTTGATGTTTCTCTCTGTCTTTCCCTTTCTCTCCCACACTCTCTAAAAATCAATGGAAACATATTCTCAGGTGAGGATAAAAAAAGAAAAATAAAGAAAAGTTATATCCTATGAAAGACACATGTTGAAAATGCCTAGAGAAAGTTGTCATTTTTTCATGGTGAAGGGACCGGAGCCTGGGTTGATGAAAACACCTTGGTGGCTGCGGTGACTGGCAGTGGTTGCAGCAGTGGGGTGATGGGACTGGTGCCTTTCCCTGATCAGCCTAGTCGCCTCCCACAAAGGGAGGCCAGACTGTGGCGTAGGCCCTCTCCCTGCTGTGGGGAATGGGCCTAAGCCATCAGTAGGACCTCCCCTGAGGGCTCCCAGTATGTGAGAAAGAGCAGGCTGGGCTGAGAAGACCCCCCTCCCCCCATTGCATGAATTTTATGCACCGGGCCCCTAGTCTATAATAATAAAAGGGCAATATGCTAATTAGATGGGACATCTTCTGGACGTCATTTCGGATGTCCTTCCTGACGGGACCAGAGGGAAGCCAGCCTGGGTCCCCAGTGCCGGAGGGAAGCCAGTGTCGGCAGCTGCAGGAAGGAAGGCCTACTCTTGCACGAATGTTCATGCATTGGGCTTCTAGTATGATATAATTGTTAATGATAAGTACTGTAAACACTCAGAGCCTTGGGGATCAGTAAAGGTGCCAGTAATTACAGCTGGAAAGGACTGTGGATCCCAGGGTTGGGGTCATGCAGTGCAGAGCCCAGCATTTGAGAGGTCCTTCCAGGTCCATTATCCCACTGGAGGATGCTGAGGCATGGCAAGGAGTCTGGAGCACTTGATGAAGGAGGCAGTTTAAAGCAATACTTGAAGGGGGGAGACAATAACTATGTTAGGCACTGTGATGGGCAGGTGACTGACTTCCCGTTGGCCAGAAGTAATTGCCTACAGGTGCAGTCCTGGAGAAGGGTGGAGGTGAAGGATGTGCTCATTCCCCCGAGTTAGACTGAGCCTTGAACCTGATTGGGGGGTCCCTTCTTACCTCATTTTTTGGAGGCAGTGTGGTAGTAGAAGAGCTCTGATTTAAAAGTCAGAATATCTTGGGGGCACGAGAGGTCCTGAGTCCCATCTCTGTCATGTTTTTGGTGCTGTGACCTTGAGCAAGCCCCTTACCTCTCTTAGTGCTACGTCCTGCACCTGGAATTGTTCTATCTTCAGGATTGCTGTGATGGTTGAGTGAAGTGAAGGAACAGCCTGGAAATAGAAGGTGCTCAATAAATGTCACTTAAGTCTGAATTTCTTTCCCATCCATCTCATTTATGGTGTTTGCAAGGAATATTCCAGAGCCTTTTGACATCCACATTGATCCATGCCAGGCCTCAGAATTTTCCTTCCTTTCTGTGGAGACAGATTTGGCAGTCACTCTAATTTCATACCAATAACCTATATTCTCATGTCAGCCATAGATGTGTCCAGTTTGCACCCAGATATTATGTACCATGGTTTTGCAGATAATATTTACATGGGGGAAAACCCAAAATTTAAAAGCAACTTTTGTTTAAAAAACTTACTTATGACTATTTTTTGAAAATAGTTTTATTCATCTCAGAAAGGAAGAGAAAGAGAGAAAGAGATAGGAACATCAATGATGAGAGAGAAACATCGATTGGTTGCTCCCCTGCATACCCCTCACTGCGAATCGAGCGTACACCCCGGCATGTGCCCTGACTAAGAATGGAACTGTGACCCCCTGGTTCATAGGTCGACTCTCAACCACTGAGCCATGCCAGCTGGGCTAAAAAACTTCTAGAAGCAGAGATCTTTCCCGCCTAAAAACAAAATCTAATTTGTGGATCTCTGTAGCATAGAGAAATCACTGAGCCCAGCTCTGCTGCTGCTGGGAGTGGCCTTGGGCAAGTCACATAGCTCCTATGGCCTCAGAGTGTTACCTGTAGAATGAGAGGGATACATAGATCAGGTCTCCCCACCTAAGCCCCACAGGGATGTTGGGGATGATGACATGGACCCTGAGTGGAGTAGAAGGACCGGTATGGCACTGGCCCCTGCTGGGAGAGTCACCAGGCAAGGCTTCATGGTCTACCGTCACAGCATCACCTGTTGGGCTAGGACTCCTAGGTTACATATATTATAAAGTCTCTCTGTTTCTAAAGTTCTTTGACTCATAAAATCCTGGGTTTACATCTCTACTTGGATGATTAATAGACATCTTAATGTGTTGGAAAATGCACTTTTGGCCTCCCCGACCGTGTTTCCTTTATAGAACAAACAGGATCTCTCCTTTTCTTACTACTTCTACTGCTACAGCCCTGATCAGAGTCACCACCATCATCTCTCTCTCGGATTATTATAACTGCTTCCTAAGTCATACCCCTGTCACTGCCCTTGCTCATTGAGACCTTCCCTTACTATTCTATTTAAAATAGCTGCCCTTTCCCCATCCCCTTATTTCCTACATAGCACACCAGATGTATATTTTTTACTTCTTTTAAAATTGTGTTTCTTTTTTGTTGCACCCATGCCGTCAGTGTAAGCCATATGAAGGTACGGATTTTTTTGTCATTTTTTTTCTTCTGGTTTTGGGCAGTCACTAGATCACATGACTAATCTGATCTTTAGAAACTGCTGGCAGTCTGGGGATTACTGTTCACTCTCTAGTCAAGTTTTCCTTGATGCCAGTCCCAACCCTTGGCCTTGGACATCGTGGCTGCTGCCCACCTGCCCACCCCAAGACTCCTGTCTTCCATGTATTGTTAGTTATCCAGCCTTGTGTATGTAAGGACTGGATCTGGTAGGCAAGTTAACTGAGGACTTGATCGTTTTTATTTTATTTTTTAAAAATATGTTTCTTTATTGATTTTAGAGAGGAAGGGAGAAGGAGAGAGAGAATCACCTCCCTGGACACCCCCTGCTGGGGATCAAGCCATGACACAGGCATGTTCCCTTGGCCGGAATTGAACCTGGGAGCCTTCAGTCCCGTGAGCCAAGCTGGCTAGGGCCTGAGGACTTGATCTTAATACTGTCAATCCCTTTTGCCCAGCACAGACCTATTCCTATGTAATAAAAGAGTAATATGCAAATTAAGCATCACTCCATCACAAAGATGGCAGTGCTCATAGCCACAAGATGGCCGCTCCCAGTCCCCTCAGCCTCGCGGGAGTTCCCCAGTCCTGGAGGGGCTGCCGCTGAGAGGGGGCGGTGTGAGCCACCTGGTGGAATGCTTGCTTCGTTGCTGTGGCAACGCTCCAGCCTCGGAGGACCTGTTGGGGGGAGAGGTGGCTGGCCCAGAGAGGAGATGGTGGGCCTGTCTTGCAGCGTGGGTCCCTCCCAACTCCAGTGGAAGTTGCATGGCTCCAGTGGAAGCAGTGGGGCTCCCGGCTTCATGCTGTGGTTCCCGCCGGCTCCCCGGGAAACGACCAGCGGCCTACTGCACGTGATGGGCTACTAGTCTGTAATAGAAAGTGCTCAATAAATTCATTATTTATTCATTGACTGGCAAATATTTTACTGAATTACTGTTGACAAATGATTAAAATTCAACGCTATAAATGATTTGGACCTTTGGAAGGTGTCTGACAGGTCTGGACAAGGGTCAGTGACCAGAATCGATCTGCGTTGATAGGTAGGACGTGGAAGGGTGTGGATGATGCAAACGTTAGTGTGTTTCTCTGGGAATGTGGCAGCTGAGTTACAGGTTCTCCTCGTTTCTGCTTCCAGGATGGTCACAGTTCCCAGAGGATGAGGAATGCACTTGTTTCTTTAAATTTCCACGGAAGGTAGAAGCTGCTCTTTGAGATTTTAAAATACGCTGCACGGTCTCAGTGGTGTCAGATAGCTAGTTTATAGGTCCTGTCCTAGCTGTGATAACTCAGGCTAAGCTGGATAATAAACAGAAGTGGGACAGAGCCGCAGGATAAATATTGCTTCAGGGCATCTTGAACGGCACAAATCATAGGAAAATATCTTCCTAGCTTTCATTTCTCCTCTTCCTCTCTGGCCTTCTCAAAGTAGCTGGCAGAACAGGCTCTATTCCTTACAGCACCCCACCCCCAGGCCCAGCCTCTGCTCTCAGTGCACAGCTTTGGGAGGAGGGATGCAGATTGGACCTTGAATGCAAGTGTTGCTCTGCCTTCCCGCCCAGCTCTGCAGGGACCCCTGAGACTAGGGCAGGTCTCCCATTTGTGGCCATTCTTCATTGAAAGCTATGGACCACTGCTAAGCTTTGCAGGCCTGTTTCTCTCCAAAACAAGGGGGTTTAATTGGTGGTTCTTAATCTGGAGTGAGAATATGAGTCATCTGGGGAATTTAAAATCAGCTTGCCAACTTCCATTCTAGTGCACAACATCAACATGGTGGAAGTGTAGCCTTTCTTGCTTCCTCACACCTTTCCCTGGCTCCTGCCAGTGAGTGTTCCTATGCCCAATCCTTTTTAGGAACCACTGTCTGTATAGCCCTCTTGTACAAAAGAAGGGTGTGACATGGTGATGGGTTAGGTGTTGAGATGGACGGTTAACGTGTGACCCCACTCTTGTACTCAATCCATCAGCACTGTCACTTGGTAAAGCTTTCTGCAGCTTTGGAATTGTGCTTGCTTTGTAGTCAACATCAACCCACAGATATTAATTGAGCCCGTAGTGAAATAAAGGTGTCTGAAGTATATATGCATAAAAGGTAACTAACAGCACGAGGCAGGTGAGCTATTAAATGAAGAAGATGGTCTCAGTGAAGGACATTATCAGCCATCCCATCCTTCCCCTTCCAGAAATGCAAGAGTGATTCTCAGCTTTCTCTCTCAACACCTCTCCCCCACCCCTACCTCCAATCCACGTTCACTTGTTTCCATCTTCACTGTCTCTCAGTCATACTAGTACTCTTCTAGTTCGGGTACTCAGGTGTCTCACCTGAACGTTACAACAGTCTTCTAACCAGCCCTCTCCAAGCCTTCCTTTGCCAGTCTACAATGGCCATGCCTACTGACCTGGTGCCTGTGCCTTGTGTGTGGAGGACGGTCACCACATCTGAGTGGATTCACTTCAGTGGTCCCCCATCAGGCTCTGTATGGCTTCCAAGTCCTTTGCATGGGCCTGTGGCCCTGCCTCCATAGCCTCACAGGCTGCATGTTCCAGCCACTCTCTCTTCTTGCCCTTTCTTGATTCTACCACAGACTTCCTGTCTCAGTGTCACCCATGCTGTCTGCTCTCCCTGGGCCCAGGACACCTGTTCTCTCTCTTTTTTTTCATCTTCTTAAAAATTTTTTTAAAAATTTTAATTGACATAACATATTATATTCGTTTCAGGTATACAACCCAGTGATTAGACATTTATAAATGTTACAAAGTGACGGTCCAGATAATTCTAGTACTCATCTGATACCATATATAGTTATCACAGTACAATTGACTATATTCCTTATGCTGTACTTTACATGACTTTCTGTAACTACCAATTTATACTTCTTAATCCCTTCACCCTTTCATCCCCCAAACCCCTCCCATCTTATAACTGTCAAATTGTTCTCTGTATATGAGTCTGTTTCTGTTCTGCTTGTTTGTTTATTTTGTTTTTTAAATTCTACTTATTTCACTCAGCACAGCATGTTTTAGGTCCATGTTGTTACAGATGGCAAGATTTTTTATGGCTGAGTCATTTTCTTTCTTTCTTTCTTTTTTTTTGTTTGTTTGTTAATCCTCACCTGAGGATATTTTTCCATTGATTTTTAGGGAAAGTGGAAAAGAGAGGGGAAGACAGAAAGAAATGTCAATGTGAGAGAAACACATCGATTGGTTGCCTACCGCATGAGCCCTGACCAGGCAACCAAGGTATGTGCCTTTTACCGGGATTGAACCCAGGACCCTTTGGTTTGAAGGCTGACACTCTGTCCTCTGAGCCAGACCAGCTGGGGTCCGGCTGAGTAATTTCTCATTGTATGTATGCATCACTTCTTTACCCATTCACCTATTGATGGACTCATAGGTTGCTTCCATATCTTGACTATTGTAAGAAATACTGCCATGAACATATAGATGTATATGTCTTTTATTCATTTTTTTTTTTTTGCAGCATGAATTCTTTTATATAACTGGAGGAAAACAAGTCACAAATTTTAAAGAAGAATCCACTTAGATGATAATTGAAGTTTTAAAAAAAATTTATGAACAAGATTATCTCGAATGACCCATTCACAGAAGTTCACTTAGTCCAACTCAATGAAGCCCATGTCCTGGGTGGTACTGATGGAACCACTGGTGGCACATATTTCCAAATCAGACCATGTCAGTTTGGGGATATGCTGCGTTACACATCTGCCTGAATTTTCTTTAATAGTTCTAGTAGAGCTACTGGTGACCCATCTTGCTCTCTCAGATGCAATGAGACAAAAGGAACGAGCTGGCGCATAAATGTGTTCTTGAAACTTTGGGGAGAGTTTACCCAGAACTCCTGAATGTATATATCTCTTAGTGTTTTGGGTTTCTGTTGAGAAACCAGCTGGCAATCTTATGGGAGCTCCCTTGTTAGTAACTAACTGCTTTTCTCTTGCTGCTTTTAAGATTCTCTCTCTTGGTGTGGGCCTTTTTGGGTCCATACTGTTTGGGACTCTCTGCACTTCCTGGACTTGTATGTCAATTTCCTTTACCAAGTTAGGGAAATTTTCCATCATTATTTTTTGTAGAGTTTCCAGTTCCTTACTCTCTCTCTTCTCCTTCCAGCAAGCCCATGATGCTTGATGTTGTTCCAGAGGCTCATTATATTCACCTCATTTTTTCCCCCTGTTCTGATAGTCAATTTGATGGAAACTAAGATATGGTGCTTACCTGTTGGCTCTATGGTGGAGGGACTCAACAAAAGAACAGTAGCCTTTGCTATCACTTCTGGGACACCTGTTCTCTTTTCTCTGCCAGGCAGACTGGCTCCCACTCACCTAGTGGCCCAGAGAGGTGCACCCAGAAGTAGTCACCTCCTTCTCTGTGCCCTGCCTGGTATTGGACCATGTGTTACATTCTTATGCTGTTTAAAAGATTTGTTTTGTTTTAAAGTTCTCATTTGTTTAATATATCTCTCCCTCCATCTCACTCTCTGTCTCCATCTCTTCTTAAAGTTTAATCTTCTGAAAAATGGAGACCAACTATATCTTAAATCTACCCCATATAACAAGTACAGTGTTTGGCAGATCTCTGACTAATAAGTGTTTGTTGAATGAATAATGTGTAGTGGAAAAGACACTGATCACAGAGTTGAGAAAGGTGTATTTTTGTATTGGTTCTATTACTGCTTTGCTAGGTGACCCTCGATGAGTTCATTCTTCCCTCTAGAAGCTCATATTTTTCTTTTATTTTTAAAAAAATATATCTCATTGATTTTTTTACAGAGCGGAAGGGCGAGGGATAGAAAGTCAGAAACATGGATGAGAGAGAAACATCGATCAGCTGCCTCTTGCACGCCCCCTACTGGGGATGTGCCCGCAGCCAAGGTACATGCCCTTGACCGGAATCGAACCCGGGACCCTTCAGTCCGCAGTCCGACACTCTATCCACTGAGCCAAACCAGTCTCGGCTAGAAGCTGTTGTACAGAAGGTGTACACCTGAATGAGTCCCAGGTCTCCTTCTGATTCTGACATTCTGCAATTCTGTGAGTTAGAAAATGGACATGTTTGTATGTCCATTTTCACAAGTATGTATGTCCTGTTGTCCTGAGGACAGGGCCCTCCTCAGGATGTCTGTGGCAGGCCATGAGGAGGACTGCAGGAGCCTCTGGTGAGGTCTCCTCTATCCCACCTCTCGCCTGGCCTTCCTTATTTTCTGAGGAACTGGCCCGGAGTGTTTGTGAGGCTCTCATCCAGCTTTGTGCTTTGTGCGACGTGAAGTGGTGGGGATGAGCCTCTGACTTCTCGTGTGCTCCGTGGATATGAGTCCTGCTAAGTGAAGGGTGTTGTATGTGATGTGCTGGTCCTGAGGAACCCTGGGCCTGGGCAGCATCTCACCAAGTGTGAGACTGGGAGCAGCTCAATCCCTCAGCCTGAAAGCAGAATTGGAAGGGAGAAACCCAGGAGTTCAGCATGAGAGGCATCAGTCTTTCTTGGCCTTGGCCCTGAAAGCTCCGAAGGAAGGCGGGGAGATGGAGAGACAGAGAAGGAACTGGGGTCCAGCACCCAAGCAAGGGGCTTGCCTAGCTGTGGCAACCCCACGAGCTAGTGTGACTGCCTTGGAGAAGGCAGGCGATAGGGACTGCTGGACACTGGGAAGGTTAGAAGCTTGGACTCGGAAAGCCAGGCTCCTGGTGCTTCCATCCCTCTGAACTCATTTCCCCTTAGTACTTAGTAGACCGCAAAAGGCCCAGTCTCTCTAGTGGTGGTCATGGGCACCAAGAAGAGAGTAGCACTGTCCGATTGGTCAGGAGGCCCTTTCGGAAGGGGGCCCACGGAAGGGTAGAGTCTCCCTCAGGGGTAGAAATCCTCCTCCTGTGTTTCTGGCATCTTGTTTATAGGCCTCAGTTTCTCCTTCTGTCCCACTCTGCCCCATTTCATTGGCTAGGTATGGGGCCGGCATTGCACCACTGCAGTGAGAGTTGCTTTATAAATAGAAAGATACTTAACACCAACCCTGGAATCAAGCAGAGAGGGTGGCTCTGGGCAGTGTTATTTTATAAATGAGCATTGATTTCTGGGAATCTACACGTTGTATATTAACCATACCCCGGCTGACTCCCAGGGCTCTGCTCAGTGCTGACCACGCTCCCTTCCTCTCCCTGGAACACTCACTGCCCATCCGAGCCCTCAGAGGACTCAAGGAGCCAGCGGTTTGTGATTGTCTCCCTTCACCTCTATGGGCATCCTCTGCTTGGGTACACATGTTCATTGCCTCACTCCTTCTTTCATTTTCACCTACCATGAGGCAGGCACTGTGCTAGGATTCAAGGTCAACAGAATCACTTCCTGTTCCCCCTCTTCTTCCCATTCTCAATGTCAAGATTCAAAGAGCAATATGAAAAGTTTTAATACTGGGGCTCAGGGAATGAAGAAGAGAATGTCCAGTTTTGCCTGGGGTTGGGAAGGAAGAGGCTTCACAGAGAAAACTGAGAATAGCCAAGAGAGGGGAGTACTTTCCACACAGGGAGCAAAGGCATAAGGAAGCTTGCTCTGCCTTCCGTGTGCAAGTGGTTGGCACAGACAGGCATCATATCTTTATTGCCTGAGCTATGTGTACACCAGTGGATTATCATGCCCATGTAAAATGCCTTCTCCCTCCTGTTTATAAGGTGTACTCAATCTGTGTTTGTTGATTGATTAAAATATTTGCCTCTTGGTCCATTCACAATGAAAAGGTTGGTTAAAACAAGACTAAACAGTTGAATAACCTACTGCTAAGACTTCCTTTTCATTTGGTTAAAACAAGTCTAAACAATTGAATAACCTAATACTAAGACTTCCTTTTCTTTTTGGGACCTTCTTAAAGAAAAAAAGTTAAAGAAAATCTCGAGGAAAGCTTACACGAGGTCTCCCATCTTTACATCATTCCTCCTGTTCCAGCTTACCCCCCACCCGGCAAAGAACAGTGCATCTTTTAGGCCCTACCGAGTCCTGCTTAGTCTTCCCCAAGTGACCCACTACAGCTTTTCTTGAAACGATCCATGAAACGGAAGCCATTGTAATGTTAGCACGGGGGAGTGAAATGAGCAGGACTGAGTGTTAGGAGGGTGCCTGCAGTCTCCGAAGAGAGGTCTGGAGATGAGGTGAGACTGACTGGGAGACTAATGAGGAGCCAGTGGACAAGAAATGTGGGGAGGTAGGTGGCCATGGTGTTGGGAAGTGGGAGACACACGCTTGCCAGCCTTGGGTAGCCGTGTGTGCATATATGTAATTTTTCTAACCCGATAGGTAAACAGTGATAGGTTGGCCGTTTTAATTTGTATTTTCATGATGTCTAATGTTCCCAACTAAGAAACAAAGTAGTGGGATTTGTCATCACAGAAGTTATTCACGCAGTTACTGGTTGGGAATGTGGTGGATGAGAAGGATGGGCTGGGGGTGTGGGCGTCCTGTGAGCTCTGCCTCAGGAAATTAAGTTCCTTGTGGGCAGAAAGCAAGTCTTGCATTTTGTTGTGGACGCAGGACAGTGGTTTTCATTTAGTGCTAATGGGGGAGGTGGGTATGTCAGCCTCTTCCCACTGCAGACTTCTTTCCCTCCATCTTTATCTCCCCCCCCCCCCCCCCCCGCGCTTTCTTCCTGGCCTTTCTTATTCCTCTCCTAGAATATTAGCATAATATTGGTGTGTGTGTGTGTGTGTGTGTGTGTGTGTGTGTGTGTGTTTCTTCTTTTTTTTTTCTGTTTGAGTTTCTGTCTTCAGCATGGCTTGGCTGTTCATTCACAGGGATAAGAGATTTCTGATCCCAATGCTAAATCCAGCCCCCGACACTTAGACTCTCAATAAACAGCACCAAGCTTCTTCCCTCAGAGTTTAGTTGCAGTTTTTCACAAAAAGTCAGGGAGTTTGGTGGTGTAGCAACACCGACACTTCAAAAGCCATGTGTCTGAGCCAAGGGTGCAGGTAGGGCTTGGGCCACTCACAGCTGGTCTTGGCTGCTGTGGCTGTAGGTGAGGTCAGCATGTGGGAAGGGCAGGTGAGCTGCCTGGGCAGGTCTGTGTATCTGTTGCAGGGGATCTGATGGGAAGTGGTGGAGACACCCTAAGGCTCCCGTCTGTCCCCTTTGTTTCCATCACATGCAGGGATCTGGTTGCTCATTCTCTGATGTGGTTTCTCCTGCCGAGGCTGGAGGAATGAGAGTTATTCAGTAGCTTTTTATGAAGAGGAATGTGTGATTTGAACAATGCTGGGCCCAGGATGCCCTGGATTCCTCAGTTGACTTTGACATTAGACAGGAACTATCAGGAGCTGGAAATAGGCTGCGGGGCCCGGGGGATGGTCGATTGTTTGTGGCAACCCCACAGTCACCATCCCGCCTCATCCTGGAACCATGGATGCCACAGACAGGAAGGCACCTCCCAAAGTCATGTAGGAAGGAAGGGACTGTGCTGTTCCCATGCTGATCGCATTAAACACCCCGACATGTGGCGAGCCCGGACTCCAGGTGGGGCGAGCTCAACTGCCCCAGAGTGGTAGCTAGCACCTGCTGCGGTCACCTGTCCCTGTCCTTAACGGCTCTCTTCTAGAGGCTTCCTTGCATTTAAACCCAGTCCTCTTATTCTGCTTTAAATGAAACAAGACACAAGGCCATCATCCCCTGCACAGAGCCTTTCAACGCGTGCGGGCATGATGTTTTCCTTCTGTTTTGGAGAACCAGTGGGAGGTAGTGTCTACTTTAGACACACGAGGCAGACAGCTGAGTAGAATTTGTAATGGATAAACTATTGGCTCAATTTAAAATGTCTTTTCCTAGTTTTAATGGGTTAGGGAGGTACAGTTCTGTACTGAGTTAACTTCATGCACTTTTTTTTTTTAAATTCCTCATCTGAAGATACTTTCCCATTGCTTTTCAGAGCGAGTGGAAGAGAGAGGGAAAGACAGAGAGAAATGTCAATGTGAGAGCAACACATTGATTGGTTGCCTCCTGCGCAAGCCTCAACCAGGGCCCGGACTGGGGAGAAACTTGCAACCGAGGTACGTGCCCTTGACCTTCGGAATACAACTTGGGACCCTTCAGTCCACAGGCCCATGCTCCATTCACTTAGCCAGACCGGCTAGGCGCTAGGGAAACTTCATGCATTTTTAAACCAACTTTGATTTGTTTCAGCAACCAAGAGATGAATACACAAATTAGGAGTCCATGTTATGTGTTGTCCATTTAAGATTTTGCTTCAGCATGAGATGGGCACTCTTCTCCCCATTTTTCCGGCAAACAATTTCAGTCCACATTTCCAGCCAGAGTTCTGCCGAACAGATGAAGTTGTTGGATCAAATGACTCAGGGACAAATTTTCATAATGACAAGATTTGCTCTGTCTCTTCTCATGGTGCACATAACTTTTTGGCATCCTTTAAGCACATTTCTCTCTTGGAGGATAAAACCAAGTCTATATTCTGCAGCTGGGTAAACCTTCCTGGCCAGGTATGGCCCTGTGCAGAAAGCAAACAGCTCTGAATTTTGTGCCTGGAAAGTGCATATTCTCAAGGGCAGTCCACCATATGCTGAGACTCATGTGGGTTGTACATGTATGTCACCATCAAAACATGTCTCTCAAACTTTGTGATTCAGCATGTGTGCTGTGCGTGTGTGCGTATCACCTAAAAATTGTTTTATGAAATTACTGTGTGAGGTACATTCTGTTTTTTTCTGTTTCGTTTTAATTTTTAAAAATGTTCTTTCTGACCCACTGAACTGATTTCATAACCCACTGATGACCTGCAGTTTGAAAAGCACTAATCTGGGAGTTGCCATAGATTAAAGCAAATGGAAACAATTAGCAAATTTATTCACTTGGGTCATAGCCACACATCCACTATAACTTAGATTCTTTATTTCTTGAAATTAGATTTTTCTCTCCTTATTTTCATTGGTGCCTATTAACCAATAAGTGCCTGTCAACCAGGAAACTTGGATTTCACGCATCTTTCAATAAGGACCTCTATTAGTCAGTATTTTAACACCATTTTTCTAAAATAGATTTGATCTTAACTCAAGATACAGGTTTTTATTTAACAGAAGATTATTTTTATAATAAAATTATTAACAGAGCCCTGATTTGTGGGTTTCTTGATTTACTCAGTAACTTTGACTGTTTTTAAGGTTGAGTAAATTAGCACTTTGAATAAATTAGCACATTTAAGAATTAGAGCTGGGGATTCGGAAATGTCACCTCTCTGCCCTCAGGGAGCTCGCCATGAAAAGGCATGAAAGACGCCCAAGGAAATACAGTGTGAGAAGGGCCGCAATGGAGGCATTTGCAAAGGCTACACCGGAGAGATGGACTTTGGAAAGTCCAAAGGCAGGAAGGAGCCAGACAAGGCAGAGATAAGTTTGTGATGGGTCTTGAGGATGCACAGGAGTTCCAGTGCAGGGCCTGTGAGGTTGTAATGAAGGAATTGGTAGCTCTTCAAAGAAATCCGGAATATAACCAACAAAGTTCATAAGATGGGGCAGCATAAGACCAATTTATTTTATTTTTATTTCCTTTATTGATTAAGGTATTACATACGTGTCCTTATCCAACCCCCACCCCCTTGCTCATGCCCTCACCCCCCTGGTGTCTGTGTCCATTGGTTAGGCTTATCTGCATGCATATACGTCCTTTGGTTGATCTCTCCCCCTTACCCCCACCCTCCCCTGCCTTCCCTCTGAGGTTTGACAGTCTGATTGATGCTTCACTGTCTCTGGATCTGTTTTTGTTCATCAGTTTATGTTGTTTATTATATTCCACAAATGAGTGAGATCATGTGATATTTATCTTTCTCTGCCTGGCTTATTTCACTTAGTGTAATGCTCTCTATCTCCATCCATGCTATTACACATGATAAGAATTTCTTTCTTTCTTTCTTTCTTTCTTTCTTTCTTTCTTTCTTTCTTTCTTTCTTTCCCTCCCTCCCTCCCTCCCTCCCTCCCTCCCTCCCTCCTTCCCTCCCTCTCTCCCTCCCTCCCTCCCTTCCATCCTTCCTTTCTTTCTTTCTTTTCCCCGCAGCATAGTATTCCATTGTGTAGATGTACCACAGTTTTTTAATCCACTCATCTGCTGATGGACATTTAGGCTGTTTCCAAATCTTAGCTGTTGTAAATTGTGCTGCTATGAACATGGAAGTGCATATATCCTTTCTGATTGGTATTTTGGTTTTTTGGGATATAGTCCTAGAAGTGGGATTACTGGGTCAAATGGGAGTTCCATTTTTAGTTTTTTGAGGAAATTCCATACTGTTCTCCACAGTGGCTGCACCAGTCTGCATTCCCACCAGCAGTGCACAAGGGTTCCTTTTTCTCCGAATCCTCGAATCCTCACTAGCACTTGTCATTTGTTGATTTGTTGATGATAGTCATTCTGACAGGTGTGAGATGACACCACATTGTTGTTTTGATTTGCATCTCTCTGATGATTAGTGACTTTGAGCATGTTTTCATATGTCTCTAGGCCTTCTGTACGTCCTCTTTTGAAAAGTCTCTATTTAGGTCAGTTGCCCATTTATTGATGGGTTGTTTATCTTCCATTTGTTAAGTTGTATGAGCTCCCTGTAAATGTTGGAGATTAAACCCTTATCGAAGATAACATTGGCAAATATGCTCTCCCATGCATTGGGCTTTTTTGTTGTTTTGTTGATGGTTTCTTTTGAAGATCAATTTATTTTAGAAAGATGATTCTGAGGGTGAGTGTAATGGAAATGGAGAGGGGCGGGGGCGGGGGGGGGGGGGAAAGGAAGAAACCAGGCTGGAGGTTTTTTAGTTGTCTTGTAGGTTTGTTAAGGAAGAGATGGGGTGAGAAGCCTTGCCAAGGAAATACCTGAAGGGGGATGGGTTCTAGTCTAGGGGATGGGGCGAGCACATTAGGGGAAAAAGGTAAAGTAACAGGAAGAGTCTGAGGAATTTCTTTACGTTTCTAGTATAAGTGACTAAGTTGGTAGTAATTACCAGTGTAGCAAATGTCAGAGGAGGAACAAGTAGGTAGAGGGAAGGGAAGGTAACATTTAGGTTTAGTCCTATTAGTTTGCATTTCTTTAGGACATCTAGTTAGAGTTGTTTTGATGCTCAGGGGTTCTGGAGTAAGACAGAGCAGATTCTGGTCCTAATGTTATTCTGTGTGGTCCGGGAGGGGTGACTTAAGCTTTCTCATCTGTCAAGTGGGAGTGTTTATCTTGCAGGGTTGTTATGAGGATTGGAGAAAATAGATATTTAAGTCCTGGCACAAGGTTAAGTACTCAAATCTTATAGTGTTACTGTTGGTAATCTGGGCTGAGAAGAAGGATCCAGAACTCAAATCTCAGTTTTGACACAGAATTTTAAGTGTACTTGGGCAAGTTACTTTACTACTTTGTGCCTCAGTTTCCTCATTTGGATATGGAAGGCACTGAATTTGATAATCTCTAACATCAGTGTTAGTGCAAAAGTTCTGTGATCTGGAAGTTGGGAGAAATAATTTACGAGTATGTTGGGTGATAGAATCAGGACTTTAAATAACAAATACGCTGTTAACAATGGAACAAAACCAAGATGATGGGTGATGGACAAATGGTTACAGTTGCCCCTTGTACTGAAGTCCTATATTTACATTTAGAAAGTGCAGGAATATTGAAGGGGAGAGTGGATCTGCCCTAAAATGCATGATGTGAGGCCCAGGCAGGCCCCAGCACAGCCCAGGGCTGTCTTCCTTGAGAAGGGAACAGAGCATCAAGAGCAAGAGATTGCTCTATTGCCTTTGGTAATTTCCAGATTCAACAAAGTAGAGTGTACAGCTCATTTGCTGAATAATGTGTCACCAGATGTTTCTGTGCACCTACTGTGTGCCAGGCGCTGGAGGTACTGCACTCATCAGATACAGGAGTTCAGGGCCTGCATTTTAGGGAGCGCGTTGTCAGACGAGAAAAGGCAAGGAACAGAGTGGGCAGGTAGCAAAAGGTCTGCAGGTTGCTGCATAAGTAATAGTGGCAAGAAGTGAGGACGTTTTGCTTGGGGAAAAGAAGTCTCGGGCACCTGAAACTGTCCTCTTACTATGAAAGGCTGGCACCTGGGCGGGGGGGGGGGGGGGGGGGGGGGTGTGATCAGGCTTTACTGCTCCAGAGGGAAGAACTAATTTTAGTAGCCAGAATAATGATGATGATGATGATAATTAAAAGAAACATTATTTACTACTGATTAAGTGTAGTGTGTGCCAGGCACTGCTCACCAATCATTGACTCTGGGTCATCAGGCATTTATTGTACTCATAATTTAGATGAGGAAACTGAGATGTGGGCAGTTTACTAACGTATCAAGGGGCAGAGCTGGGATTTGATACTGATGTGACTGATTTCATGGCCAATGTCTCTCCATGCCACCCCCACATCTGTAAGGTAGAAGGTAGAGGCAGGCAGGTGGGCTCAGATGGAGGCAGAGCTTTTCAGTAGTTAGCTGTGAAATGATAAGGCTGCCTGGCAAGCTCCTGGCCCGGGCAGAGTTCAAGCAGAGAGTAGAGACAGGCTTTTGCAGGATCCTCCTTGGGACATTTCTGCAGAGGGGAGGAGACTGGGCATAAATGAGTACCTCTTCCTGGGGTCCTGAGCCCTAGGGCAGCCCTGGAAGGAGGGAACTGCAGTTCACAAGGATTAAGTGACACAGTCCCTAAGAGCCAGATCTGGGACTCAAACCTGGGTCTTCTGACCCTGTCCCCTGTGCCCTTCCTGCTGCCCCACTCTGCCTCTCAGCCCTTCCCAGCAGCTGTACCTTCTATGATTCCTGTTAGCCTTTTGCCCAGATTCATCCCACCTGCTTCTCCCCAACCCTTTGCTGTATCTATCCGACAGACTTCCTGCCATGTCCTGTGAGTTCCTGCAGCCAGTATGTAAGCTGCTTTAGAGGTGGTGCCGCTCTCAGTAAGCATGTGTGCGCGCGTTTGGTGTGGCAGAGGTCTGCGTGTCCTGGAGGGCCCGGAGGGGGCTTTGAAGTACTTGGGGGCGCTGTGTGTGAGACTAACTTGGGTCTGGTGGAGAAGGCTGCAGGATCCCAAGGCACAAGCGGCTTTCCTCCTGCTCTGACAGCCCCTTGCCAGTCCTTCCTCTCTGAAAGGTGGGCCGGGAGGCAGCCGATTGGGGAAGTTAATTACTCAATTAATTCATCCAGGTGAGACAAGTTTTCTGGTTGGGAGAGGCTCTGCTGATAGAATGAGGAAACTGCTAATTTGCCAGTTCTGATCACTGACTGAGGGTGGGGGCCATGGGTGTTGGGAGGTAGGCAGGGAGGCTGCTAGCATACCCGCCAGCCCCCTTTCCTTGGGCCTATGGCCTTCTGAGCTGATTGCCTTGCTCTCGGCCTCACCTGAGCTCTCTTTCTCTTTTCTCTCTCTTCCTGTGATTTTCTTCCCTCGACTTTCCCTTTTATTATTCACACTAGATACCACCAGAAGATTTTTAGACTTTGTTCATTCATTCAGCAAGTGCCTATTGAGTCACCAGCACATGACTAGGATGTGGTAGATGCTGAGGGGACGCAGTAGGATTCTGAATCACTCTGCTCTCTGACAGTTGACAGTACCTTTGCAAAGATGAGACTTGCCCATTTGGGCTGCCCAGGCTGAGTCAGTGAGACCATGTGAGGGGGCAGTGAGGGGGAAGGGTGGGAAGGAAGGTGTGTGGGGGGAAGCACGAGGAGGGAAGATCTGTAACTGGGCCATCAGCTCAAAGAGCCTCCATACCCTGGAGGGCATGCTAATTGAAGCCTCGAACTGGAGTGGGCTGGCAGAGAGCTGAGACAGGTTGCGCAGCCCTCCCTGAGGCTGGAGCAGCCAGGCGGCAGCTGGGTCCAAGACAGAGTGGTGGCTACAGGGTCAGCACAGATGACCAGGGACAGATTTAAAGTTGTCTCGAGGCTGATGTAGGGGACACTGGGGTGTCTTCATTGGCTTTGCTGGGTTGGGGGACATCTGAAAATGAACAGTCACAGGCAGAGCTCTGTATTGTTGAGGACACATGCAACAGGGAAAGAAAAGCAGCCCTGGAATAACCCAGGCCTGTCATTCTGCTCTCCTTGCCCTTGTTCCCCACCGCATCCCTCTTCAGGAGCCACATCTGAGAATGGGCTTGGGCTGACGAGGGATTTTGGCAGATATGTACTTGCTAGAGAGAAGAGATTTTGGCCAGATCGGCTCCTGGCTGGTGTGACTTCAGATTACTGGCAGAAATGTCTCAGGGTCACTTTGGTGATTATGTGCAGATGTATATATTTTTTATTAATATATGTTTATTGATTTCAGAGAGGAAGAGAGAAAAGAGATAGGAACATCAGTGACGAGTAAGAATCATCGATCAGCTGCCTACTGCACACCCCACATGGGATCGAGCCTGCAACCTGGGCATGTGCCCTGACTGGGAATTGAACTGTGATCTGGTTCAACCACGGAGCCATGTTGGCTGGGCTGCAGATGTATCTTCAGGAGATTGACCAAAGGAAGGAGTGGGGAGAGGGGAGTCTTATACCCCCAAAACCTCTAGCTTTAGAAAATTTGCTAGAGGTGGTAGGCTAGAGCTGCTGCTTGGGCAGTGAAAGGAAGAGCCAGTTAGATCCAATTAGCACCCTTCTCAGCAGGGGCCCTCAAATGACAGCACATTTTAGTGTTTATTAATGGAGGAGGTTACCTCAGTCCTGCCTTCAGATATTCTGATTCAGTAAGGCCAGAGTGGGCTCAGAAATTCACGCTTGATACCAAAGACCCAAGGATGGACAGTGGATGCCCTGGGAACCACAGTGAGAGAAATGCTGTTTGGAAGGGAATGCAGCATTTGGAGTGAGCACCGGGCTGAAGGTCTGAAGACCTGGTTCTGGCCCATTCAGTGACTGGCCTTGGTGACAGTGACTTCACCTTTGATGCAACGATATCTGCTGCCATTTCTTTCTAGGACCCTTGTAGGGGTCACATACGTAAAATCCCGTTGATCAGTCCACATTTTTTTTTTCTGTAGGTGAAGGCTGCTATAGCTGCTTTTATAGTTATAGTAGAAATTTACAGAGAGTCTATCTGGATTGATTGAAGCCAGGGAAGGGAAGGGGAGGAGAAAAGTGGGCCAAATGATCTCTGGAGACCCATAACTTTGGGATCTTCCTCCAACAAAAGTTTCAAGGAATTTCTCTCCCTCTCCCCAATCCAGGTGGTGAATCTATTTCTTTAAGGTGTGGGTGGCTGGTTCAATCTTGAAACAGGCGGGTAGTAAGGAAAGGGGTCCCAGAGCTTCCCAATTACAGCACCTTCTGGTTCTCCTTTCCTCATTCCCTGCTGCTGATGTTGCTTAAACTGAGCAATTAGTGCTGTAGAATGCTGCTGGGAGCCCTAGGTATGTGTGACCTGTCAGGCCCCGGGTGGTTTTGCTGATGTCCTGCAGCGTGAAATTGGGAGTGGAAATTGCTTGCTTCTAGGGTTTGTTCATCATGTCTGAAGCCAGCTTCTGGTTGCTGGTCATCCTTTGGAGGAGGGTAGGTTGGAGCAGGTCTCCATGTTACACAACTTCAGGGGACACACCTCCCGGGAGCACAATGTGACTGTTGGCTTGGACATCCCTCCCTGGAAGGGCTGCAGTGTGGGCATCCCTATTTTGTTACTAAACTCTATTGGTTCCTTGGTTCTGTGGTATTTATTCTCAGTTTTGGTGCCTAATGAGGTCCAAAGGAATGACTGTATATAGTAATGATGATACTGACCATAGTTATTAAGATGGGTTGTCCCGAGACCACATTCATCATATTTGGTTTTACAATACATTTAGAAACAATCATTTAATCAACAAGTATCTGTTGAGTGTGGCCCAGTGCCTAAGCTCTGTGCAGAGTCACAGAGGGGAGCTTGAGATGGAAGAGAGGAGCTGGAGAGGGACTCAGTAGGTAAGCTGCTCTCAGATAGCAGATGGTTCACTCCTTTCTTCTGTCTGCATTTTTGCCTCTTCTCATACTATCAGGTCCTGGAAGGTGGTTACTATGCTAGCTCTAGTTTTGTTGGCGTTTCTGGGGGTTGGCTGAGTGAGGCCAGGAGTGATTTTGATGTGGAGACTCATGGGGTCACATTCAGAAATGGAATGTGGGTGGGCCCAATGCAGCTCTTGGCTCACTTTCCCATGGCGGGTGAATTTAAGGGTGTGGACTGGGAGTTTCCGTTCCTTCCAGAGAAGGACTGCAGTTACAGAGGATGACCCCCTCCCTTTCGGCCTTTCATAGCTCCCCAGGTCACCACTCTCAGTGAGTTAGCTTTTTCTACCTCCAACCTGGGCTGCCAGCCCATTGTGGCTACGTGCTATAGCTGGGTCCACAGAGCTTAAAATAGCAGTATGAGCTGGCCGGTTAGCATGTGGGGAGCCCGCCTGAGGCATGATGGGGCAGCTGCTTAGAGTTGGGGCTCCACTGGATCTAACCACTAAATTGGAGAGCGTTCTTTGAGGGGGGGTTCTTCTAGGCTCAGGTTGGAGGATAGGGGTTAGTGTTGGTGGGGGCTCAGGTGCAGAGGGAAAGGAAAGAGCTTGTCTTTCCTAAGAACTTCATGGGAATGCCTCGAACCTGACCTCAGCACTCCCACTGCAGCACTCAGCGGCCTTCACCCTGGGTGTCCTGTTTGGCGTTAGTCCTGGCCTTTGGTACTGCCCAGGGTTAGCCATGCAGTATCCCATTTAGCTTAAATGAAGAGAGAGGTGGGATGGAAGGTGCTGGCTGTCAGATCATAGGTGGCAGAGCTGGGGTGAGAACACAGGCATCCTGAGTCCTGGCTGGGTGGACACTAACAACTGGCTCCTCCATTCCCCAGCTTTCTCCTCTTGGGAAGCCAAGATGGCACCTAGAGGATTTGGCACAGATCTCCCACAGGCATTCATTCATTTAGCAAGTATTTATTGAGTAGTTACAATATATAAAGCTGTGTTTTTGCTGTGGAAATACAGTAATTAATGAAGCATTCCAAAACCCCTGCCCTCGTGAAGCTTTGTCCTGGTAGGGAGGGTGATTACAAACAATCAATTTGTAAAAATGTGAATTATAGTGTATGTGGGGATAAGAGTTATGGAAAAAAACAGAAAAGGACAGGACAGATTGAGTGTGTTGGGGGAGGTATAGTTTTGAATGGATGGGCCGGGAAGGTCTCATTGAGAAGGTGGCCCTTGAGTGAAGGTATAAAGGAGATGAGATCGCTAGCAATGCAGGGATCTAGGAGAAGAATGTTCTGGTCGAGAGAACACCCAGCATGAAGGCTATGCTGTAAAAAACGGCAAGTACAGTATAGCCAGAGTGGAGAGAGTGATTGGGTTGTGTGTGTGTGTGTGTGTGTGTGTGTGTGTGTGTGTGTGTGTGAATTGTGCATATACTTGAAAGAACTTTGTCTTTTTCTCTAAGATTCAGAGATGGGAAGCCATGAAAGGGTTTGAACAGAGAGTAACCTGATGTGACTTATATTATAGGGTCACGGTAACACAAGAACTAATTTCAGTTGTCATTCTCCGGTTCTTAGGCTGCCTGTGGGGACCCCTTCCTTTCCCTATGACTTGTCTAGCCTCCATTCTTATTCCCAGACCTTTTCTCCTGGCAAGAAGGGGCTTTTAGAGTGGGTTGCTGGAGCTTACTTGTACTGGCTCTCAAGAGCCTATTAGTAAATAATCAGAAAATTTGCAAGCTGGTTGTTAAGCCATTGGTAGTTTGCAAATGGCCACGGTGCTAGTACTTACACCATGGAAATAGTCAAGCACTGGAAGTTGTGGTTTTTCTCCCTGGAGAGCTGGTTGTTATACATTTACCTGCCCAACACTGGTTTGTGATCCCTACTATACCCGGGCTGTAGAGTTGGGAGAGCAGGACCTCTGCTTGCTTTCATTTGACAAAGCACCTGTGTTCATGCTGTATGAGGTAAAAGAGAGAACAGGGGACATGTTGGCCAAGGGTTTGGTGCGGGTTGATGTTAGGAGCTGCTGGCGTGTCCCCAGGACTGACAGGGCTTGTCCCATGGTGCTGTGACATGGAGCCTCTCTGTTGTTCCTGACTGGGTCATCCAATGCATGACCACTCTCTCGCCTTTATGTGCAGGGGTCAGCTGTGCACATAAAAGCACTGGGCCCAAGGAAGATTACTTGGTGTAAGGCAAGATCTCTGTTTAGAAGTCAGAAACCATAGGTTCCAGTCCCAGGTCTGCTGCTGATTAGCTTAGACAAACCCTCTCCTCTCTTTGGTCGTTAGTTTTCTTATGTATAAACGGATGGCTTCCCTGCCTGTGTGTTATGCAGGCCTGTGGTGAAGGTCACCTGTGATAAGTACGAAAGCCCCTTGAATAAGCTGTGACTCACACGCCCTTATTCACCGTGTTCAGGCACCTGGAGCCCATCGCCTCTCCTTCCTTTTATTAGGAGGACAGCTCAGAATGTACCCTGCTTTCTCTAAGAAGCGTTCCCCGATGGGCCAGCCTCCCTGGGCAGGTCCTCTGAGCACTCAGTCTGTGCTGCCCTCTCTGGCTCAAGTTCATGCATTCTGTCACCTGTTGTCCTTTCATTGTTTGCTCTTCCCTCACATAGACCTTGAGCACCTAGGGGCCAGGGCTTCTTGCTACCACACACAGTGGTGAGCCCAGGATGGGCAACAAGTGGGTACTTGAGACCTTTGGTGATTAGTAACCAGTGTCATTTGTCTTTATATCAATCTCATGTGAAATGTGATGGATAGTTGTAGTGTGTATGGATGAAGGTTCTGAAGTGTGGTACTCACATGCCTTTATTCCACTTGATGTAGTTTCCCAGTCAGGGCCACATCTGTTCCTTAGAATCTCTGTTTTACAGATGAGGAAATGGAAGTGTGCTCATCATTCATTAAAAAAAAAATAATCTGTGCTGTGTTCAGAGAGCTGTAAGGCTCTTGTCCAGGTCACACAGATAGTATCAGAGCTGGGCCTGGGGCCTCACCCTTCATTCTGCTTGGCTCCCTGCAGTATGAGTGTTTGCTTTGTGCTATCCTTTTAGGAGGCAGTTGGGGCAGCTGAGTAGAGTGTGCATTCGTGGTCAGGCTCAGGAACAGCACCAGTGCTCAGTGCGGGCCCTGCTGTGTCCGTGTGGCCGAGGTGGCGGCTGGCATTTCCTCTAGCAGCAGTATGGGGGAGGGGAAGGACAGGTGTGCCCTGGCACTGGGCCTGACTGGGCTATGGAAATGTCTCTTGGGGCTGGAGCTTGGGCTATGAATGACACACAGCCACCCAGACACATCGGGTCTTGCGGAGCCCAGCCACATTGTCTGGGCTCCAGGCTGGATATCTGAGCTCCCTGGTGGCTCAGGAGATAGTCATATCTGCCGGGGGACCCCAGAGAGGGCCTCTAAAGGGGAGGACAAATGGTGGTGATCTTGCAAATTGGGTGCCTGCCAGATAGGCCAAGGGCAGTGTCAGGAGTGTCCAATAAATGGGTGAGGTAAGTACATATGATGAAGGCGGGGTGAGGACGGAGGGCTGTGTGCCTGTGTGAGGGGTTCAGTTTTCCGTCAGATTTCTGAAGTGTTCACCTCACATCAAGCTAGGCTGGTTGCTGCAAGAGGAACACGGGTGAGTTTGTCCCCTCAGGAGCTTTTGGTAGTCTTGTAGGAATACATTTATGCAAATAACCATGACACAAGGCAAAATGAAGTCAGTGCCTCAAAATTGAGATTAGTAATAAGAAGAGAACCTCTTAGTTTGAGGGATCCTTAGGATCAGGGGATCCTCCATGGAGGATGTGGCATTTGGGGAGAGCCTTGAACCATCTACTAAAGACAGAGATGGGTGGTGGAGCCCTCATAGGTGGAGGGCAGTGCTTGAGCAGAGTATGGAAGCAGAAAAGTGGGCATTTGTCTAGGGAACAGTGAAGAATTCTGATTGCTGGGAGCATAAGGCACAGGACTATGGGAAATAAGGCCAACAAAGCACAGGGTAGAAGGTCTTGAATGCCAAGTTTGAGAATTTTTGTAGAATCCCTAGGAAGACTGTGAAAAATTTGAGCTGGTGAAAGGGGCAGAATGGTGCATCCAAAGCTCTCTCTCAGGACAGTGATGGGGCAGCATGTGGCAGGGTGAAGTGGGAGAAAGGCTGGAGACAGGGCCCAGTTCAGTAGACTGTGGCAGGGGTTGGGCTGGAAGACTGCGACAGGAAGGGGCTGTGCCTCTGCTTTCAGGAGTGTGTGTGTGGTGCCGGCTGCATTCTGGGCACGCGTTGAGGGAGTTTGGGTCGGTGAAATGCGGTTGGGTACACATTGTGCATGATTGGGTTATGGTAGGAATGCCTCTAAGAGAGAAAGAAGAGTTTTGATAGCCCAAACAGCCGACTCATGGGTGTTTTGGACCATTTTCACCTCAAGTACTTTGGGAGAAGAAAGAAACCTCCAGGTTTGGGAAGAACTGGTTGCTTCTCAGATGGAGGCACCTTGAATAACTTAGCTGCATGGATAGGGGTCAGCCTTAAGTGTGTGGAGGGAAGAGATGCTGAATAGGACCATGGCCAGTGCTGCAGCCTCACTTGACAGAGTGGCCAGTGGTGTTTCAGAGACTACAAGTGATTTCACGCCCTATGAGACTGTGAGTCCTGAGACAGCCAAGTCTACCTAATAGGGATAGCCAATTTGTCTTCCCCATCTTTCCTCATGCACCTCTCACTCTCTTCTTGTACAGGCTCCCTGCCCCTGGTGCCTGTAGGGCAGGTAGAATCCAGGGCACTGTTCCTGCTCCGTCTTCCTTAGAGCATCTCCAGGTGTTATGCACATGCTGCTCTTTCCTGCAGCAGACCAGGCTTTGTGGAAGGAGAGAGGGAAGAGGGGAGGCAGCAGGCAGCAGTTCCTGAACCAGCAAAGGCTTCCAGCTACTGAGCTGGCCTCACAAGCAGACTGGACGCTCGGTCAGAGATTGCTGTTCTCAGAAGCAGTCAGCATCCTCTATGGAGTGGCTAAGGAATGGTTTTGCTGGGTCAGTAAATTTCCACTGGTGTATGGTAATAAACTTCAGGCTCATCACACTTTCCGGTGTCCAGTGGCCTGGCCTTATCACATCCTCCCAAAGCCATCTGCCCTCCTTGATAAGTACTAATAACAAATACCTCTTTCTCCCTGTCTGCCAGGCACGGATGGCTCAGTGTGTGCATGCCTGTGAGTGCAGGTACACCTGTCTGTCCAGCACAACACCTCGCACACCAACCAGGCCCTCTTAGGGATCTGACAGAGATGCTGATTTGGCTTGGGGTGAAAGATGGGGCTGGTTTCCAGGGACATTATTGGAAAAAAGGTCCTGAGAGCCCAGGGTGGGCAACTCACAGGATGGGCTAAAATCCTGTGCTTCCAGGGCTCAGCCACTGCCGCTCCCTCTCATCCTGTCAGCAGAGGAGACTGTTGTCCTTTGGAAGAGGCAGGTCTTTCTCTTTGATAAAGTCTCTCACAAAGCCCCCAATGCTTCATTCATGTGTTTGTGGTGATACAAAGACGACGAACACAGTCCTTGTTCTCAAGGACCTCACAGTCGTAGGGAGGGCAGGGAGGTCGGTGAACAGACAGCACTGTGATGGGCTGGGTTCAGGGTGTGTTGGTGCTCCAAGGAGAGGCTCCAAGCTGCCTCCCCAGACATCGCAGAAGAAGTAAGAGCAATACTGATGCTGCTGGGACTGTGGACGTCAGCCAGTCAGAACGTGTGGGGAAAGGTGGTCCAGGCGGAGGAAATAGCAAGTGGGAAGGCCAGGAGGTGAGGAAGACTTCGCCGGTATGTGCATTTTGGTGGAGCATAGGCTAAGTAAGGTGTGGGGGATGGGGCTGATGAGAGGAGTAGGGGATGGGGAAGCACCTGTGATGGTTTTTTTTTTTTTTGTCCTTGTTAATCCTCACCCAAGGATATTTTTCCATTCATTTTTAGAGAGAGTGGAAAAGAGGGAGGCAGGGAGAGAGAGAGCATGAGAAAGCGAGGAGAAACATCTTTTGATTGCCTCCCACATGTGCCCATACATGCAACCCAGGTATGTACCCTGGACTGGAAATCGAATCTGCGACCCTTCAGTGCAGAGCTGATGCTCTGACCACTAAGATTACTGGCCAAGGCTGTGCTGGGTTTTTATTGCAAACAGGGTCACTTCTGCTCCAACCTCACCTTCCCTTCAAGCTCACTCTCTGTGAAGCTTCATTTTGGCTGGGTGGGTGGACACACTTTCCCAGACATCCTGGGTACTCTGGCTTTACCTAGCTATCCCCCACCAGGATGCACTTCCTTCTGCCCTCTGCCTGTCCAGTCCTACCCATTTTCCAAGAGCCAAGTTGGGTCCCATTTCACAGGGTGGGAATTTTAGGGCGAGCAGGAGCCTTAGAGAACAGCTAGTTCAACCTCTTTGTTTTGTGGGTGAGGAGCTAGAGATCACACAAGTAATTGGTGTCCTGAAGCTTTGTTCTTTAGGCCTGAGGTGACCATCCCAACTGGGAGGCTCTTGAAGCCCTTCCTAATGATGCTGGCTTGCCCCTGCACACACGCACGCCCTCCTTTGAGCTCCTGTTTAATTGTTCAGGTATCATTGTGCCTGCTTCTGATCAGGCATTGTACTGGTTGCACAGTAGTGAGTGAGCCAGACCCAGTCCTGCTGCCCTAGGGTTTATGGTCTATTGGGAGAATCAGCAAATTGTCACTCAAGTAAATGTGTACAGTTGACTCTTGAACAACGCAGGGGTTAGGGATATAGATACCCCACATAAGTGAAAATCCACATGTAACTTTTGATTCCCCCAAAACATAATTACTAATATCATATCCTACTATTAATAGGAAGCATTACTGATAATATAGTCTCTTATACTATATTATATACTATATTATATAATACATATAATATGTGTTGTATTGTATCCTATCTAATAAAAGAGTAATATGCAAATTTGACCATACCTTTGCTACACCCACAAGCCATGCCCACAACCACGCCCACCAGCCAATCAGGAGCAGATTGTGCAAATAAATCCCAACCAAGACGGCTGCTGCCACTGAGAGCAGGAGGAAGGCTTGGGTTTCCTTGGCAACAGAGGAAGCCAAGCTTTCCGCCTGCCATTGCCGGCCTAGGCCTCCACTCAATGCTACAAAGTTTCAATTTTAAAAGATACAGAAATGGCGGCAGCCACTGAGCTGGAGAGAACAGAGGCTTGGGTTTCCCTGGCAATGGAGGAAGCCAAGCTTTCCGTCTGCCGTTGGCTGCCTAGGCCTCCACTTTAGGCTACAAAATTTCAAACAGAAATGGCTGCTGCCATGGGGTGAGCAGAAGGCTTGGCTCCACTCCAGGCTACAAAGTTTCAATTGTAGACATAAATTAATCCCAGATCCCAGGGCCTCTGCTTGGGTCACTGGGGGGGCGTGGCCAGCCTGCAAACTTCCACAGGCCCCTCGCCCAGGCCACCCCACATCCCAAGGAACCCCCACCCTGATCTGGGACACTCTTCAGGGCAAACCAGCTGGCCCCCATCCATGCACCAGCCCTCTATCCTATCTAATAAAAGAGTAATTTGCAGATTGGCCATCACTCCAATACACAAGAGGGCTGCCCCCACGTGGTCAAAGATCCTGCCCCCGTGTGGACACAAGATGGCCACCACAAGAGGGTCAGCAGGGAAGGGCTTTTGGGAGGTTCCAGGCCCTGCAAGGGAGGGCAGTTGTGGGCCATCAGACCAGCAGGGGAGGGCAGTTGGGAGAGACCAGGCCTACTAGGGAGGGCAGTTGGGGGTGATCAAGCCTGCAGGGGAGGGCTGTTAGTGGTGACCAGTCTGGCAGAGGAGGGAAGTTGGGGGCAAACAGGCTGGCAGAGGAGCAGTTAGACATCAATTAGGCTGGCAGGGTAGTGGTTAGTGGGTGATCAGGTTGGCAGGCAGAAGTGGTTAGAGGCAAGCAGGGAGACAGGCAGGTGAGCAGTTTGAAGCCAGCAGTCCTGGATTGTGAGAAGGATGTCAGACTGCCCGTTTAGGCCCGATCCTACTGGGATCGGGCCTAAACGGGCAGTCGGATATCCTTCGAGGGGTATCAGATTGGAGAGGGTGCAGGCTGGGCTAAGGGACATCCCCCATCCCCCATGCATGAATTTCATGCACCGAGCCTCTAGTATATACTGTATTCTTGCAATAAAGTAAGCTAGAGAAAAGAAAATGTTATTAGGAGAATCACAAGGAAAATACATTTACAGTATTTACTGGGGGAAAAAATCCATGTGTAAGTGGACCCACACAGCTCAAACCCATTTATTTTAGGGGTCAACTTTACTTTCAAATTAAGGTGAGTGCTATGAGAGAGAGGCAAATGGTGCTATCAGACTATATATTGATGGAGGAGGGTTTATTTAGATGGTAGGGACCAGTCAGAAACCCAGGAGATAATTTTTAGACTTTTTTGCTTTTTGCTTGCTTGCTTTCTTACTTCCTTTCCCTCCCTCCCTCCCTCCCTCCCTCCCTCCCTCCTCCCTCCCTCCTCCCTCCCGGTGGGGAAAATGGGGTACAGAGCAGGTAAGTGCTCATTCCAGGTTACCCAATAGTGCCTCAATTCATTGAACATTTTCAGACATGCTATGTGTATTAATTACATTCATAACCTTTCATCACTATTTAAAATTTTTTAAAATTAAATTTATTGGGGTAACAGTCCTTTGTTTCTCCTCTTCTTCCTTTTTTTTTTTTTGATATGAGAGAGAGAAACATTGATTTGTTGTTTCATTTATTTATGCATTCATTGGTTGCTTCTTATATGTGCACTGATTGGGGATCGAACCCACACTTTGGCATATTAGGACGATGCTAAAACCAACTGAGCTACCCAGACAGGGCTGGAAGAGAACTTTTGAAGAACCTACAAGAGTTCATGGATGAGTATAGAACTAAGTCAGACAGTAGGTTGTGGAAGAGCATTTCAGGAAGAGGGAACAGCATGGACAAAGCCTCTGATGAGAGAAAGGGCTCTGAAAGTTCACTGGTTGGAGCACAATGAGAAAATAGTTGGAAGTGGGGCTGGAGAGGTAGCCAGGGGCCAATCATGCTGGACCTTTGAGGTTGTTTTAAGAATTTGGGTTGTAATACAAAAATAGAATCGCACGCGCGCACACACTCACGATCATAATCTCAGTAAAATGGGAAGATACTGATGGAATTAAGGTAGGAGAGCAACCTGAGTGAGAAGATGGTGTCGGCTGCTCTGTGCAGGGGACTGAGGGCAGGAGCAGGAATTAGAGCTCTGTTGGAGGCTGCTGCAGGAGCCAAGTGCGAGATGATGTAGGGCTGGGTCGTGGCAGACCCGCATTGTCCTGTGGGGGGAGGAACAAGAAGGAGGCGGCTCACTGGACAGGGCTTATGTTTGGTTGGAGGTGGGGCAAGTGACAATTGGGAGTTAAGGGTGGATCTTGGGTTTCTGGTGTAAGCTATGGGATGGGTGCTTATGTTGTTTATTGCTAAGGGAAGGGCACTGCCATGGTATGTGTGTGTGGGAGGCAGGGCTGGGGCAAGGTCAGTCCCTCTGGGGCCTGGGAAATTGGAGCTGCCTCTGAGATGGCCAAGTGGGGATGCCAAGTAGGAGCTGGATATGCATGCTTGGGGCTCAGAAGACAGGTCAGGCCCCAGGAACCATTTAGGTATCATCAACATGTGCAAGGCACTAGAAGGGATGGTCATGCGCAGGAATTGTCGTGCAGAGGAAGAGGATCCAGGACTGAGGGACTCTGACTGAGAAAGGAGCTGAGGAGAAGGAGCTGCGTGTTTACCCTTAGAATATGAGCCACAGACATTTTGTATTGATTATGTGTTAACTTGTATCTTTTTCTGTTCAACTACATTATTAATTAGATGGGTACTAGGATGACGTTTAGTATAATAATTATTATTATTGATATTGATAATAGTGCATCAATATATTGAACATTTTCAGACATGCTATGTGTATTACATTCATAACCTTTCATCACTATTTAAAATTTTTAAAAAATTAAATTTATTGGGATAACACTGGTTAATTACATAAGTTTCAGGTGTAGAACTTCATAATTCATCATGAATATTGCACTGTGTGCTCATTACCCAAAGTCTAATCTTCTGTCACCATCTATTTGATCCCCTTTACCCTCTTTGTCCTACCCCAGCCCTCTCACCTCTATTTTCTTACATACTGCTTGGCAAGGTGTGCATTGTCTCCATTTATGGTGGGGAAACTGAGGTACAGAGCAGGTGAGTGCTCATTCCAGGTTACCCAGCATTTGGGTAACTCCAGATGGGATTTGGAACACACACATACACCTGTACTTAACCCTGAAGTGTTTCCATGACATTGTTTTGCCAGAACTTATGGACAGGGATCACTGGAGGCATCTAAACAGTAGTTTCCAGAGCACATGGAGTGTGCTGAGTGGTATTGGCTTTGTGACAATCCATCCATACCTCTCAGCTGCCTCCTCATGATCTAGAAGCCTCATTTTTAGTACACCTGGCTGGGTACGGAGTAGTATAGCTGGCCCATAGCTGGGGCCCTGTTTCCTCGGAGCTCAGCTAACTGTCCAGTTTCGCTGGAACATGTGCAGACCAGCATGCTTACCTGTCATTCAGTGGGGTGTGGACACACAGGTGATGTTCTCTTCACAGTCATGTTTTATCAGTAGCCGGGAGTGACCTCTGACAAGGGCTGACCACAGCCAGTTCTTGAATTTTGCGACATGGGTGCAGCTCCAGGGAGTCTACACAAGTTCACCAGTGGTTCAGCTGGAGGCAGACCTGCAGTGTCCTGACAGTTCCTCCAAAAGGTGTGGCCCACAGGATGCGAAGGGGATCCGGAGCAGCTTGTCCTCTGTCTTGCTTCTGTCTCAGTCTTCTTTTTCCCCACCTCCTACCTTTCTTGACTCTTCCTCTAAAATGGCTCCTGATTTATAAATGTTTATTTGTCTGTCCATTTCTTCATTCAGGCTGTGCACTAGGGATATGGCTGTGAACAAACAGCTGACTACATGGCCATTACACTCAGTCTTCTGTTGCTGGGCATTTAGATTTCCTGGGTCCTGTTGTCAGGTTCTGATGCCCTCATATATCCTGCTTTCTAGGAACAACTCCATAGATTTCTGGCATGGGTCCCATCCTTTGATTAATGAACTTGGAGGGAATGCAGGACTTAGGCATGTTGTTGTCCTTTTCCCTCTGGGTCTCTATCCTGTGGTGGTCACTGGGGCATGCCCTGGGGGTGAGAAATTATTAAGATACAACCCCTGCCTCTTTGGAGAAGCCCAGTGTCTGGAGCAGAGGTTGAGGATATAATTGCATCCTCAACAAAGAACTAAGGGGCCTGAAGAAGGGAGGATCAGGCCTCTACACAGAGAAAGAGGTCTCTGTAGACTGTCCTGAGCAAGTCATCTCTCTGGTCCACAGCAGCCAAACCCTATTTATTTGTTTGTTTGTTTTCCTTACTGGGCTATGCAAAACCATACAAGCAAAACTACCTTTAGTTCTCTTTCGTATCCCACCCTTTTCACCATCATTGTTACTGTCCTTCCTGAATCCTGGCCAAGTTTCATTTCCTCACCATCCCCTGCCAAGTGAATCTGCATGCAGACATCTCTGGATGGGGGCCCCCTGCTAGGGACCTCTGCAGCCTTGTCTTTTGGCACTGTAGGTAAATAGTTTGCTGAGCAAGTGCAGTGTTTTCTATATTGCTGAAGATCTCAGTTTTGTAGTTTAAATATTGGGGTGAGGCGAATCTTCCTTCTTCTTCCATTGCAGCCCTTTCTTTTTAAAAAATATATTTTATTGATTTTTTACAGAGAGGAAGGAAGAGGGACAGAAAGTCAGAAACATAGATCAGCTGCCTCTTGCACACCCCCTACTGGGGATGTGCCTGCAGCCAAGGTACATGCCCTTGACCGGAATCGAACCTGGGACCTTTCAGTCCACAGGCCGACGCTCTATCCACTGAGCCAAACCGGTTCGGCCGCAGCCCTTTCTTAAAGTGTCACTTTGTTGTGTCCAATGTAAATTCTGGGGGAGGCCGCCTTGAGGTTTAGGGGGACAGAATACTTCATGAGCCGCACACGTCGTCAAATACAGAAATCATCAGCACAGGCCCGAAAGGGGATCTGTGTTGGCCCGTCGGCTCTGATTGTGGGTGGGTGAGTGAGAGACCAAAGGCGGATCTCCCTGGCACTGCAGGCCTGAGAAACCCAGCGAGAGGCAGGCAGAGCTTGGCATTTACTCTGAAGCCCGCATCTCCCATGTTGCCAGTCAGCAGAAATGTTGCATGTTGGTTTCATGTATTCACTGCTCTTCCTTCCCTCTGAGAAGTTGTATTTGCTTCACGTTTTTTATTAAAAAAGGATGGGGGTGGGGGGTGGTGGTGGTGGGAGGCAGCTCCGCCTTGTTCAAATGCTCAGAAATCCTGAAGGGCAGTCTAACTCTCCCGAGCATGTTCCCACATGTGCCAACTCACTTTATTCTCAGGACACCTCTGGGGTTAGGCTCTATTAATCCCCATTTAAAAAATATTTTTATTGATTTCAGAGAGGAATGGAGTGGGAGAGAGGGATAGAAACATCAGTGGTGAGAGAGGATCATTGATTGGCTGCCTCCTGCATGCCCCCTACTGGGGATGGAGCCCATGACCTCCTGGTTTATAGGTCAGTGCTCAACCACTGAGCCACACAGGCCCGGCACCATTTTAAAGAGGAGGAAACTGGAGCTCAGAAAAGCAAACCTGCCCTTGATCACACAGCTACAAACTGAGCTAAGAGTGAAGAACTCGAGTCTTCGGACTCGAGTCCCGCTGGTAAATGATCTCTCCTGCTTCAAAGAAGTAATGTTAGAATAAAGCAGCGGCCATGAACGCCCCCAGAAGCCCGCTGAAGAGAACAAAAGGCGTTAACCATTTCGAAAAGGCAGGTGGCCATGGGCTCCCTGAGGACCAGCCAGGCATCTGCCCCTCATCTGTAGACAGCACCCATGGACCCAGTGTCCAACCAGGAGACACGCATGGTGTCACGGTTGTGACATACACTAGGTTTCCTTGCTGGGAGCACTGCTGTCTGAGTGGGGATAGGGCTCAGAATAGTAATGCCACCGCAGAGCCCTGTAAAGAGCCTGAGGGGTTGCATCCTAGCAAGCAGAGCTGCCTGGGAGCCCGTGAGGGTGCAGGCTGGGTGTGCAGGGCCACCACAGCAAGCTTGTGATAGGGTTTGAAGCCCCTCTGGTCTGAGTCAACGTCCCCTGTCCCTTCGGCCACAGCCAGTGGCCTTGGTGACGAACATCCTGTCTTTCTGACTAGATTGTGTGTGAGTGGCAGGGGCAGCATCAGTTTCCTCAGGGGCCTGGCCCTGAGCTCAGCACATTGAAGCAGGTATAGAGTGTTTGATGGGGTCCCGGAGGCCATTTCACACTCATATCCCCCCGGGGGAGCATGAATTCTCTATCCAGCCATCCCTGTGTAGCTCCCCCTATCGCCCTCCCCCCTCCCCCTCAGCCTGGTGTTAGGTGCTGGGGATATTAAGCCTCCTAGGACTTGGTCCTGCCCTCGGGTGCTCTCAGCACTCCCGTGCTGATGGCAGAAGAGAGAGGTGGGCTCCTCAGACCCCAAAGTTTTTAGTCTTCTCGGTTTGCCAACTGGTAGCCCAGGTCAGCAGTGCAGAATTCTGCCCGAGCCCAGAGAGGACGCTGCCCCAGCGCAGTGTTTCCCTGCAGGATGAAGGCTCCTCTGCACGTTCTCAAGCCCTTAGCCAGAGCCTCCTTCCTGCGGCTTCCCTCTCCAGTCCCTTACGTGCACTCTTCACGGGAGAGGATCCAGCCTTCGTCCAAGAGCACTCCTACATCATCCTTGGCACCGGCGGGACCCCACCTCGGCCACCTCTCTCTCCTCAGGCTGGCAAGGGTCCCAGCCGGTGCAGCGTCCCACCCCGCAACGTGGGGCGGGGGAGGGGCACTCCTGCAGCTGCCAGAGCCTCCCGGAGCTTCCAGGGCCCCCCTCCCCCCGCGCGCGTACGTGCACGCGGAGGGGACGGGGAGGGCTGCGAGCCCGCGGAGGCCCCAAGCGCCTTTCCCACACCTCACGCAGCACCTGTGGTCCCTTCTCTCAGCGCTGTAGCAGACCCACGTGTGCAAAAGCGTGGTGTGTGTGTGTGTGTGTGTGTGTGTGTGTGTGTGTGTCTGGGAGTCCGTGTGCCCCAGGTCTGGCAGGCCCGCATGCACAGGGGAGGCAGCCAGGGTGACAGTGGCCGCGCTTCTTTACCCCTCCAGTCCTCGGCCCTTTCCTCCGGTTTCTTTGGGTCACTGGCACCTCCAATTCTTCCCCTCTTCTGCCGCCCCTTTTCTGCGGTCGAAGAGACCAGCGCCTTCCGTGGAGGTGCTGGTTCACCCCCAGCCCCAGAACTGACATTTAATGAGGGTTCCAGGCGCACGGGTGTAGGCACACGGCAGAACGTTAATCCTATTAAAGATATGGTGTCATTGGGGAGGGGGAGGCTCCCCTCCCCCGCCCCCAGCAGACCTCGCGCACTCATTGGTTGGATGCAAAATAGGGGGCGGGGCTGAGGGCCAGGCCAGGGGGCTCCGGGCGATTTCGGAGTCGGGAGTCGGGGCTGGGATTTCACTGGGAAAGCCCGGTGGTGGTAGCCGAGGCGGATCCCCCCTGCACTGTTTGCGGCGCGCCCGCCCAGCCCTGGGCTGGCGAGCAGCTCCGCAAAGTCGCGGAGCGAAAGGAGGTGGAGCGCCCACAAAGTGGTCGGGGCTCCGTGCTAGGGCTGTGTAGGGCGAGGCGTGTGCCCTGGTAACCTGGATCCCGGAGCCCTGGTGCCTTGCGTGGAGTGGTCGGTGCACTGGGAGGCGAGCTGACGCTCTGGAAAGAGAAGTCAAATTGCAGCCTTCCCAAAAACGCCTGCTAAGTTACGCAGGCCAGCCAGTTCCCGGAGAGCATTCGCGAGCGCGCAGAAAGCCGAGCCGCAGAGCCCTCCTGGACTAGCCGGCTGGGAGTAGGGCAGCGGCCCCTGTGCAACGGGGTTCAGTCCGTAGTGTGCCCCGGTCCAGAGAGAGGCGTGCAAGGCTCCACCGGGCCTCCTGCAGCCTGCGCCCGACTTGGGCGCCCCCTCCGTCCCTCTCCGGGAGCGATGCCCCCCGCCCCTTGCGCCCCACGGGAACGCCTCGAGCATGGAGAAGTCGAGTAGCGAGGATTCTTCGATCCACCGGAGTCCATCTTTGGACAGCAAGGACTCGGACTTTGCCAAGCCGTCCACCTCGGGCCGCCCATTCGGCCGCGGCTTCACTGCTGGCGCCTTCTACGGCACCGCGGGCTCCGGGGGCCAGAGCCGCGCGGAGACTGGAGTCAAGACTGACAAGTACAATGCTCCGAAAGGCAGCAAGTACGTGGTGTTTTACCTGGACCTGTCCTTTGTTTTCCTCCTAGAATTTAAGAAGTGCAACATGGCCAGGGGCTGCCTCTGCTGTTTGAAATACATGATGTTCCTCTTCAATTTGATATTCTGGGTAAGTCCTTGCTCTTATCCCTCCCTTTGCCTTCTCTCCTCTTCTATACCCTCTTCCTTTTTGGTGCTGCATCACTCTGCTCTCCGCACAACGGTAAGTGGATTTTTTTTCTTAAGATCGTTATTTCCCCTCGTCCATGTATCTTCCTCTTCTTTTCTCTCTCTTTGGCTGAATGAAGGCTCCACACTTGCCTTTCTTCCAGGAGAGACTAACTGTACTCCTAGGAGGCTGGCAAAGTTTGCCTTCACCTCCTCTTTCCCCTGTAAGAAACCTTTCTGGAAGTGCTTCTAACTGGATAAGCTGCAGAAAGAGGTGTGGGGTCAGAATTTTTAATAGCTGTGACCCTGTGTTGAAGACTGGCACAAGTGTGAATAGTCTTCTGAGTTTTCTCCTATTCCTCCTGAATATGCAAGAATACCGTCTGTAGCATTTCATAGGCACAATATAGGGGAGTGGTAGAGTTCATATCCTCCCACTCCTGTCATTGAACTCCAGGAAAAGGAGGAATAGCCCCTGTCCAAAGTTGAGGGACTCCCTTGCTAGACTGCAGATACGCCTCTGAGTTAGGGCTCCTGTGAAAAAGGAGGGTGTGGGGGGGATGCTGCCACCGGGTGGCTGGCAGCTGTTTTTGAGGGATTTCAGGGGGAGTGGACGGCCATGTGCTCCACCTTAGACGCCAGCTCTGAGAACCCTAGAGTCTAGAAGGGACAAAGGGAGGAGAGGGGCCGGGGGGGGGGGGGGCGGTCATCAGGAGTACTCCATTCTGGGTGAGAGGTTGTTTTCTAGAGAAGGTATCAGTGGGTGGGGCAGCTTGGAAACGTTCTCCAGCCTCTGATTCTGGAGGACATGTGAGTGCAGCTTGCACGCTTGTCATAGAAATAGTAGTTAGGTAGATATGAAAACTTCTTAACCTCGGATCTAATTGTTCCTTCATCCCAAGTGCTGCTTCCGCCTTTCTTCACCAGAGCCCAGACAAAGTCAACACAGATGTTTGGCTCTGCCCCAGGGCCTGTCCTCCTGCGACTAGAGCGACTAGAGCGACTAGAGGCTGTCAGTTAGCTGCCTGTGGTCCAGGAGGAGGGCTGGGGGCAGGAGAAAGTCATTCACAATGAAGCCAGGGAGAAGCAGTTGTGTTTTATGTTCAACGCTTGTGGGAGGTGGTTGGCTTTAACTGAAAAACTTTTTGGTTGTGTAGGATGGGGGTGTGACTTTTCCCACAGAGGGGAAAACACAGGTTGGGTGGGAAGAAGTCTGGGTTCTTGGTTCTGTGTTAGTTTCTTTTGTAACCGTGGCTAAATTGCATCATTCATTAAGGACTAGGTGTTCTTTCCAGCCCAATGCGGGGTGGGGGGCTGTCAAGATGGTCCCCGTGCACTCACTTCCTTAGGTATGGGGCATCCTGTATCCTTGCCTTCTCTGGGGGAGGGAGCCCCTTCCCTGCCTCATGCACAGGCTGCTGCTTCTCTTCAGAGGAGCCTGGTCTGAGGTTGTTTGAGTTGAATTTTCCCAGATAGCTCCATGGTCTGGGGCCCTCCAGTAACTGTGTTACCTATCCTTTGGTGAGGTTTTGTGGACACGGGGGCAGAACCACTGGAATGTGAAGAATGATTTTGTGGCTACCATTGGGCAAGTGCTCCTGGTCCTCTGACTCACTTGCCGGCAATAGTGTCAGCCAAACACCAGTGTGTATTACTCTGGTGCCTGTGAATTACAGGAATGCTGCCCTCTCATTGTCTACATTGTCAGTGCTTCCCTCTTTGTTCTTGCCTACAGTCAACCTGCCTTCCTGCCTTGTCCCACTCTGCATATCCTAACACTTACTAGAAAGACCCTCCTGGGATGCTCACTCAGTGTCTTTCTTGGCCAGTAGCTCCTTGCTCCTCCCGCCCCACCCCGCCACCTGCTGGCCATCGTGGGTATACTTGCTGCAGCTTCTTTCTCTAGGATGGTGTTAACTTGGTTTAGGGACCTTCTCACATGGTAAAGCCCAATGGTCTGTGCTCCGCACTTAGCAGGCATTTGTTATGTGTTTGTGAGAAAATGAATTGAAGGCCAGAACAGTAAATGTACATCTTAATTGCGTTGCAGGATTCCCAAGTCCCACTTGATAGGGGCTTGTCCAAGATGAAGGCTCTCCTAGCAGAGCACCTCAGCGGTGGGGTGACAAGAGGCTCTCTCATCATCCCCGAAAATCTTGGCAGAGGTTAACGAGCTGGTCGATGGAGAGGGCTTCCTTGGTCCATATTGGAAGGATTAGCTGTCTCTCCTAATAAGATCAGGCAAGGAGAGATTCTGAGGGCTAACAGGCAAAAGTGATTCTCTCCTCATCTCTGACTTTTCTGACATTTCAGAATTCCGATGACATACTATGAGCTGGGAAAAACTGAGTCTCAAAGGTCCAAGCTTTTTATGCTAGTAGCATGTGAGATGATGAAATAAGACATAGACCTTAGGAAACATGGAAAACTTGGCAAAAAGAGAACTGGATGCCTGTGTGTAAGAGTGTTTGTTGGAGCTGGGAGAGCAGGTGCTGCAGGGTGTTAGCCAGGATTTGGGCACGGTGGGTCACTGAGCTCCACTTGCATGATGACTTCCTGTGGCCAGGTGATTAGGCCTGATATGGGAGAAGGAGCGGAGGAAAGAGCCAAGTGAGAAGAGAAAGTGCTTGGGCCTCAGGCAGGTGGGACAGGACCTCTGGGAGTCCTCTGCTCTTTCTAGTGCACAGGGAGGGGAGGGGGCAGGGTAGCGTGAGGAGGGATGCGGGGCTGGTGAGAGTCAATTCCTCCAGGACCCAAAGCAATGGTCAGGAGTTATGTAGCCATCACTTTTTCTAGTCTCATGGCCCAGGTCCCAAAAGGAGGCTTTTCTGAGACATTAGAGTAGAACGTGAGGCCTGCAATCAATAGACAGAGATCTTCCTTAGATCCCAGAGCCTGCCTGGTAGTTCTCCAAACCCACTGCTGCCCCCTGCCCCCTGCCTCCTCAGAGCTTGCTGGGAGGGTTCTTACACTGCAGTGCCTTACACTGCAGCTTCTCTCAGGCATGAGAGTCCCTGGTCCCTTGCCACTGGGTGGAGCTTCTAGGGGTTGGTACTGGTGAGGGCTTGGGTGACATGACCGAGGACAAGGTGGGAGGCAGAGCTATTCTGCCAGCATTCCTCTTCCTTACTGAGAAAAGGGCAGGTGCCTTAGAGGCTGCTGGGTGCTTGCCTGTTTTGGGGTGGGGGTTGGGGGGTAGGGTCCAGGTTGCTCCTGCCACTGCTGACTTCAACCAGATGGTCCTAACTAACCATGTTGGCCCTCAGGGCAGCATTTTGGAGGGCCTGATGTTGATAGCAGGGGTTGAGGAGGGGACAGTCAATGGTCATGCCTGATGGAGCCCACTTCCTCTTATCTCCTGCATACCCTACTCTGATTCTCACAGCCCAGAGAATGCTGGCTTCTCGGAGGAAAGGAAATAGGAGCTTGAATTGGGACAGAAGTTTTCCCATCCTGAAGGGCCCAGCCACCCACCAGTAATCAAACCCACCCTAAGTTATTTCTCCTAGCCATATTCCCCTCATCAGCCCATCTCCAAGTCCTCCCAGGGCCATTTGGTGGAACCCTCCAGGTAGAGATTGAGTCTAAGCCCCAACAGGGGGTCAAAAGGGGCTTAGAACTCTTTACTCTGAGAAGGGGAGGGAGAGTATAGCATGGGCTGTGCGTGCTGGGGGCCTATGTCCCCTTCTCAAGAGAGCAAATCGGATCTCAGCCCAGCTTCTCCCAACCCAAGTCAAGTTGCTGTCTGATATGGAGGGGTGGGGGTGGGACTGGGGTTGCTGGCATACCAGTAATTGCCACTCCAGATAATGGTCACTTTTCATGCTTGCTAGCAGAGCTGTCCCATCACTTTAAGTCAAGGTTGGCAGAGCAGTGACATTGTGGCCCCAATGGAGAGTCTATTCCTTGTGGAGTTCTCCTTAATAAAGGACAGTGAGCTAAGGAGGCAGTGTTCAGTGTGCCTGCTGGAGCAGGGGAAGGATTGGCACAGGGATGCCGCGGTCAGGGGACCGGGTGGGGGCCCTGATTAGCCTCCTCTAAGTGGGGTTAGACCTTTGTGGCTCGGCCCCTCTGGGAGCAGGCAGTTTGATTAAAGCTCTCCAGCCACATTTGAGGCATGTGTTTGGTACTGGCATGGCTGCATGTATGTGCCTCAGGTCTGTGGTGCCAGGACAGGGTTGCTAGGGGTCACACAGTTGGTGCTAGATGGCTTGGGGTGCCCTAAGGAAGCTGTGGGGTGCCTTCTGTCTGGGAATGGAAGTGGTGAAGGGACTAAGGGGGCATGACAGTTTGAGGCTCAGCCTCTCCAAACAGGAGATCCAGGCCAAGCTTGGCAGCAAGAGGCATTCAGGGGCTTCCAAAGTGCTCAGGTGTAATGTGAGTCATTGGGCTGTTCCCAGCTCAAACTGTCCCCATGGCTACTACCAGTAGGTGTTCTGGTGGGTGAGACATGGCTCCGCCTGGGGGGATGGGCACAGGGGAAGGTCCTGGCTAATGCTCTGAGACTGTGGAACATGGCTATGAGGGAATGCTGGCCCTCTGTTCACTTCCTTTCCAAAGCATTAAAAATTAAACTTCTTTGCCTTAATATCTATTTTTAAATCATGTCAGAGCCAGCATTGGTGTCAATCAAGAGTGGGTGGGGAGGAAGAGGGTAGAGAATAGAAAGTCCCAGCAGAAACAGGGTGAGCGCTGTCACTGCCTTCAGGAAAGCGACACCGGTCCGTCCTCCATTCCACTGGGCGGTGAGGAGCACGGAAAACACCATCCACCTCCTCCGAGGATGCTGGGTTGGGAGGAGTCCACAGGGGGGTGGGGAGGGATGGCTCACCTTGGGCTGGGGCTCGCCCTCCCCCTGCCCTACCTCCATGTGCCTGCCTGCCCGTGGCAGCCAGTTCTGGGGCATACTGGGCTGCTGGGGCCGCAGTTGGGCCCGGTCACTCATGCCACAACTATTTACTGAATGCCCGCTGAGTGCACAGGAGGCTCCAGTTGGTGAGGACAGGCTGACTGGGCTCACACAGAGCAGATCAGCTTTCTCGGGCCAGGAAGTCGTGGAATTGAGAGGTCATCTGGCTCGTCCTCCACCACGCCTTTGAACACAGGGCTGCAGGGGGGGGGGGGGGGGTGAGAACACGGCCACCTCACCTTCCCCCGCATTCTAAGGAGGGGCAGCAGCAGGCTGGACCCAGCATCTGGGTGGCCTGACTCAGCTTCTCCTTTCCTTTCCCCACCCCGAAACGACGGCCTACTCCCGCTCTACAATGTTTGCTCCCATCAGAAACGGGAGGGGAAAAAACAAGCTGCGTTTCTTTTAGGAGTTAGTTTCCTAGCTTGGGAAAAAGAACGAGTGAATTATGTGTCTTTTCTATTTCTTCTATTGAAAGCACTGATCGGATACTCTGTGGCCAGTGCATACTCATGCATTTATTGAGTACCAGCTGCCGCAGGCCCTTGAGTGGCTCTGAGTCCCATGGAGGAGTCAGAAACGTAAGCAGTTCTGAGCAGTAGGTGCTTGGCAGAGCTACTTAATGGAGTAATTAATACTGCTTAATGGAGACGAGAAACAGAGATAACTGAGTAGAGCAAGTGACACCTGGAGTTGGAAGGATGAATAGGAGTTTGCTGGAGAGATGAGGATGGGGGTCTGGGCAAGGAAGAAGGGTGGAGAGAGGGAGACACAGCCCACCCAGAGCCTGTGCTGCGGGGGGGGGAGGGGCGGGGACCTTGCAGCCCAGTAAGAGTGGCAGGGCTCCATGCATGTGTGCAGTGGGCTGAGCACAGAAAAACAGAGGGGGGAATCAGTCTGGATGGTGCCAGTGGGAGGGACTTCCTGGAGTGGTGAGCGTGCATGGGCTCTGAGGATGAGGTGGCTCTGCTGTGATGTGTGACCGGTGCCTGGGGATGCTCTGCAGTTTGTCTCCAGTCTCTGAGGAAGGGGAGAGTTGTTTGTCCGGCAGTGACCACCATGGCAGGTCTTGCGGTGCCCCTCAGGCTGTAGGCTGTTGCTGTAGGTAATCCAGATTACAGAAAGTCCCTCCCTCCCCCGTTTGCTCCCCCCGCCCCTTTGCTCCCCCTTCCAGCCTCTCTCTTCTAGCTGCGATCTGCCCGCTTATTTGGTTCCAGTTAGGAAGCTTTGAAGCTGAGCTAAACCCATCGGGCAGAGTTAAGTCTTCCGAGCCAGCTTTGTCCCTTCCCACGTTTGAAAGCTAATCTGGTAGCAGAAGTGGTGGGGTTGGGGCAGGGATGTTAACAATGGCACGTGGTCGGGAAGGTGAGCAGATCTGCAGCTGGGGGAGTAGACATATGGCTTTTACCCCCTACCTTTTCTCTAACTAGAACTTCAGGTGAGGGCTGAAATTCCAGACCTTCTCCCATGAGTTGTGTAGCTTACTGCATCAGTACCTTGCACGAAGGCCCTGTTTGCGTGGCTGGGGGTGGTTGGGATGGGTAAGTGACTGGCCAAGGAGGACAGAGACACGGCTCTACCTTCAGAGAGCTTTCTGTCTGCTTGAGGACACAGTTGGTGCTAGATGGCTTGGGGTGTCCTAAGGAAGCTGTGGGGTGCCTTCTGTCTGGGAATGGAAGTGGTGAAGGGACTAAGAGGGCATGACAGGTTGAGGCTCAGCCTCTCCAAACAGGGTGTAGACTCAAATCAACAGGAAACTTCTTTCTTTTTTTTTCCTTTCCTATGTGGGAGAAATATACTACTACTCAACCTCTACTGTAAGGTTGGCAGCCCTGAGAACTCCTTTTATGTAGCATGTTATGGAGGTATCCCTGCTCCTAAAGGAATGAGGAGCAGCTATATTTCCACATGCAATCAACAGGAAACTTTTTATTTTCTTATTTTTATTTTTCAAAATATATTTTATTGATTTTTTACAGAGAGGAAGGGAAAGGGACAGAAAGTCAGAAACATCGATGAGAGAGAAACATCGATCAGCTGCTTCTTGCACATCTCCTACTGGGGATGTGCCCGCAACCACGGTACATGCCTTTGACCGGAATCGAACCCGGGACTCTTCAGTCCACAGGCCAACGCTCTATCCACTGAGTCAAACCGGTTTTAGCAACAGGAAACTTTTTACATGAGTAGAGGCCGTGCTCCCTTCCCTCTCCTCCCACTGGCCTGAGTCAGTCTCCAGGAAAGAGGCCTGATTTTGAAGGTTCCCTTAACCTCTTGGTGCCTCCGTTTCCTCTCCTATGGCAGAATCAGTCATCTCTCAGGGCTATGAAGAGGCCCCGATGAGGTAATGCATGCATTACGTAGACACACTGCCTAGCAGGAAGCCTGGTGGGTTAGACTCAGTGACTAGCAGTTATTGTCACTGCACTTCCTGCAGTAAGAGCATATGAGCAGGTAGCTCTTCCAGGGGTGAGTTAGGTGCCCTTGAGGCTGCAGTGACCATGCTGGGCAGTGGTGGGAGACCTGGAAGCAACCTCAGATGCCCCGTTAGGCTGGCGATGGTTCTGAACTCTTCTGGTTTTCCACATACATGGGAGAAAGGGAGAAGTGGAGGTCTAGGCGGACCTTTTGGAAGATGGAGGTAAAGGTCAGTGGGGGAGGGGAATTGACTCAGAGTCCAGGGCCAGCGGCTGTACCTGCCATGCTGTCTACTTACTTAACCTGTGGCCATCCCTGTCCCCTGCCTCCCTTCGTTGGTGCAATGAACCAGACCAGAAACAAGCCAGTTAAGCCAATGAGCATATTGCAGGGTCCCCATAGCCCTCTGCCCTGGGTCCTCCAAGGGCAGGTCATGCCCCTGGCACACTCAGTGTTAGACGTGGGGGGGAAGGAGGGTGGGGGAAGCTGAGTAGCTGATGAAAAGAGAGGGCTCCAAGTCCAGGTCACTTGACAAACCAGAAAAATGGTCACTTACATTTTTTAAAAAATTATATAATATGTCATGTAAATTCACATAGTTTAAAAAAGTACGTAATGAACATATACCCACTATGAAGTTTAAGACATAAAATGTTAGCCACACTCACGAAGCCCGCCCCTGTGTATTCCTCCCTAGCTCCAACATCTTCTCTAGGGAGAACCTTAAATTTGGTTAAGTACATTTCTTTATAGTTTCCACAGATGTAGGCATCCTTCAACACCCCACCATCGCCTTGGTTTGCTTTAAGCCTTTGGTTGACGGAATCATTCAGAATTTTGAAACAATTCACTGTTACGTTCATTGGTTCGTCCGTGTGCGTCTGTGTGGCCACGGTGCACTTGTCACTGTTCGGTGGCACTCCCTACGGGCGTGCTGCAGCGTGTCCTTCTGGTCACGAGCATTGGGTTATTCCTTTTTAAAAAATGTTTTTTAAATGGATTTTTAGAGCGGAAGGGAGAGGGATAGAGAGCTAGAAACAGAGATGAGAGAGAAACGTCAGCCATCAACTGCCTCCTGCATGCCCCCTATTGGGGATTGAGTCTGCAACCCCGGCACGGGCTCTGACTGGAAATGAACTGGTGGCCTCTTGATTCCTGGGTTGATGCTCAACTGCTGAGCCACACCGGCGGGGCTATTCCTTCTTTTTAAAGTTGTTTCTGTGAACATGCTTGGACGAGTGTCTTTTGGTGAACACATGCGAGGGTTTTCTAGGGCGGTGCTTCTGAAAGCACCTGTGAAGGACCAGCTTTTCACTTACAGCTCTCAGGCGTGGCTCTGCTGAGCATGACTGGCCCACAGCACAAAGCAGTGACTCGTCCACATCCAAATGAGTTCATTGACCATGGACTTGGCTGTTCTAGTGACATCAAATTGCTACAGAAAGTTTCTAAGTGTTAAGCATGTCCATGGACTGCACTCTGAGAACTGCTCTGGGGGATATTGCAAAGAATGGTGCTGCTGAGATTTAGGATGTATGCGTTACTAGATAATCCCATATTGTTTTCCAAAATGGATATATCAGTTGACATCTCCACCAATGGAATGTTGGCTGAAAATGGAGAGTTTTAGGTGTTCTTCAATACAGTGGGTGTGAAATGCTATATTGTGTTTTTAATTTGTATTTCTCTGATTTATTAGTGAACATCTTTTCACAGGCTTATTAACCATTCTTTTCTCTTCTATGAATGGCTGTTTATGTTTTTGTTCAATTTTTTCTATTGAGCTGTTTGCTTTTTCCTACTAATTTTCAGGATTTTATTTATGTTTTGAATACTAATCTGTTATCTATTAAGTGTACCACAAACACAGTTTACAGCTTGCCTTTTCACTTTGTTCATAGGGTCCTTTGGCAAACAGAAACTTTTTATTTTAACACAGTCAAATTTTCAGTCTCTTTTCTTTGTTAGGTTTATGTATTATTTAACAAATACATAATATCTCATGGGTGTCTTTATATCCTGGTAATAGGACAGTGCTTGTCACAACATTACTAGGCACTCATGAATTGCTGAATGAATTTGAATGATTAAAGATGAGTTCCTATACTTATTTCTGAAAGTTTTTCTTTTTACATTTAAGTCCTTAATATATCTGGAATTTATATTTGGGTATGATGTGAGACAGGGCCCTGATTTCTTTTCCCCTCAAGTACAAAGCAGTTGTCTTAGCTCCACTGATGGCTAGTTCTCTTTCCCCACTGATATGTAATGCCACCAGTGTCCTTCTCAATGCATTATTTGTCTCCCTGTACCACATTGTCTTAATTACTTACTGCAGCTTTAAAATGAGTTCCACATCTGGTAGGGCAAATCCTCTCCTCTTATGCTTTTCAAGAATGTTTTGGCTGTTCTTGGCCCTTTGTTCTTTTGTATAATTTTTTTCTTTTGCATAAATTTTGGAATCCGTTTGTTTAGTTTCACTAAAAATAAATTGATCAAACAATTAACTTTCTTGCTCTTTGCCCAAACCTTGTTGGTATTTTGATCTATCGATTGCCTTGGGGAGAATTGCTATCTTTGTATTTCCATTCATGAATATAAATTGTATTCTAATTATGTATTTATGTTCATGGATATGGTACAGTCCATATATTAGGCCTTTTTAAATGTCTTTCTGTAAAATTTTAAATATATTTTATTGATTTTTTTTACAGAGAGGAAGGGAGAGGGATAGAAAGCCAGAAACATCGATGAGAGAGAAACATCAATCAGCTGCCTCCTGCACACCTCCTACTGGGGATGTGCCCGCAACCAAGGTACATGCCCTTGACCGGAATCGAACCTGGGACCCTTTAGTCCGAAGGCCGACGCTCTATCCATTGAGCCAGACCGGTTTTGGCAGCCTTTTTAAATGTCTTTCTGTAAAATTTTATAATGCACCCCTCCAGCCCCAAGGTCTTACACATCTTTTGTTATGTAGAGACTTTTGCTCTTCCATCTTTTCCCACCACCCCTCTCCCTTCTGAGTTCAGGCAGGAGGCCCCGGGGAGGCCAGCAGCCCTTCCAGCCAGCCCCCACCAGGTGTGTTGATGCTGAAAGCCATAGGGGCAGGTGGTCAGGCTCAGTAGTAGGCACTTCCCCGGGTCACCCTGTTACCTCATCCACTCTCCACGGCACCTGAGGAGGACACAGGGCATTCTTTTCATTTTGCCACCAAGGAGATGGAAGCTCTGAGAGGTTAGATATTTGGCCCCAAATTACTGAGCTGGAAAGTGACAGAGCTGGATTTGAACCCAGGTCAGTCAAACCCCCAAGCCGTATTGTTCTGTGACCATCTCTGCGAAGTCATCCTGACCCAGCTCCTTCCCCTGCTGACTTTAGACGGAAATTTTCTTGGCTCTCTACTACCAGTTTAGTGCACTGTAGTCTGGGATAATAAGACCTGAGTTATGCATATTTGTCTATGACTCAGTTGGCAATTTGTGCCTTCCTTCCCCCAGCCCCAGCCCCAAACAGAAGTGGGTGAGGAGGTGATCCCTAGTGATCATCAAGGACTTCCTCAGATCAGTGAACACTCAGTCCTCTGGGCGTTTTAAGTCCTCACAGATGCTGTGGGTGAACAGTGGTATCTACATGTAGATGGTGACACTGAGGCTAGAGGCATTGTCACCCATGGCCATGAGCAGGAAGAGGTGAGTGTTAGAGACCTTGTCTTTGCCTTGCTTGCTCATAATAGGAGCTCAGTAAATGTGTGTTGATTATGGGCTGACTTGAATTGCACAGGAGTGCTAGGTAAGGGGGCAGGGCTTCGTGCAGGCTAACAACGAGGTGCTCCTTGCAAGTGACACCCTTTAAATAACGATTTTCTACAGGAAAGGTGCCATGCTTTTGGGGAGCCATACTGGCCTCCAACTAGAATATCCTGCCTGACCAAACAGGACCCCTGCAGCCACCCATACTCATTGCCTTGGAAGGAGGCTTTGTGTCCATCTTTCCTAAGTCCAGCAGACCCCTTGTGGGTGCCCCCTGCCCAGTGGTTCCTTTTAGCCACGCACAGCACTCTGCCCCAGCACTTTGGAAAATGCGATCACCTCCTTGCATTCATTTCCGGAGAGCCGAGGAGCTGTGGAGTTTGGCGTCCTGGCACTTGGTTGCCCTGTGGTCTAGTTTTGGGTAGACTCTTGGTGTAGATGGTTGTAACTCAATCACTCCATGATGACTGATGAGGCCAGCCAGATGAGTACAGAACTCCCTAAACAAAGCCCTCCTTGGTCAAGTGGCAGCTTCCGTCCCTGTGCCTTACTAGGGGCTCCATGTGGCCTGTGCTTAAGTGGAGCAGTGGTGGGTGCAGTTCCTCCCCCAGGGCAGGGAATGCCCTTTCAAAAATCTCATGGTACAAGACCCTGTGGTCATAGAGTAGACAGGTTTGCCAGCCAGAGCCAGAAGGGCTGGGGTCAGATGATACGTGTCTATCTCTCTGTGAAGATTCTGTGGGTAACGCAGAGGATGGAGTAAGTTCCTGAGGGTGTTTCTTTTTTTCTTCTTCTGTAATCTTTATCTTCTGCTGCCTGGTTGTGCACTTGCGTCTTCTCCTTAGGTACCCAAATTGTAAGTTCTTGGAGCTCTCTGCTCCCCACATACATACTTGTGTATATTTGTGTGTATATGTGTGTACAATGTCTAAACATACATACTGTATTTATATATAAGTGTGTGTGTATGTATGCATGAATATATAGACACTTAAACACATTAATAGTCTAAGTATGTGTGTATATATTTATACATACATATGAATATGTATATTTAGCTAGATTCTTTCCCAGTGTGTGTGACCCTTGGGTGTAAGCTGCATCCTCATTTTAAGCATCTCATTTCCTAGATGGATTCTGGATAAGCTAGTCTCTTAGATTGCAAGCACTGTATACCAACCATGGCTAACTTAGGAGCACAGATATCTAGGTATTCTCCCAAAATGTATACACACACTTTGAATAAATTATAAAGACAGTGTTTATTAAAATACATTTCAGCCGAGACCGGTTTGGCTGAGTGGATAGAGCGTTGGACTGTGGACTGAAGGGTCCCGGGTTCGATTCCGGCAAGGGCATGTACCTTGGCTGCGGGCACATCCCCAGTGGGGGGCATGCAAGAGGCAGCTGATCGATGTCTCTCTCTCATCGATGTTTCTGACTTTCTATCCCTCTCCCTTCCGCTCTGTAAAAAATCAATAAAATTTATTAAAAAAAATACATTTCATTTTCAAAATGGAGCTATCAGCTGTTAAAGTGTGTATCCGTAACTACCTATTTATGTCTAATATATGAAAAAAGCTCAGCAGTGTGGTTTGGCATGTGGGGGACAAATCACTTTAGCAGACATCTCTTGTTTTTGCTGGCCCCGCTTTCTTTTCCCTGCTTTTCTGATCCACACCCTTGTTTTCCTGTGGATCTTTCAGTGTCTATGAAGGACACAAGGTTAGCTCAGAGGCTGGAACAGAAAGCTGAGCAACAGGCCCCACACGGGGCCAGGAGCCAGGCTGCTCTGGGCCTCCGAGCGTCAGGGCCTAACGATAAGCTCGGTCACTCTGTCAGGACGCATCTCCTGCTGTTTTGGCCCCTGGCTCTCACTACTCAAGAGTCGGCTTCCTGGAAGAGGCCTGGCTGGTCACGTGCCCACCTGTGGCGAGGGGAGAGCAGAGCACCTTGATTGATGGGACAAGCCGGATCCACCCGAAGGAGGAGAATTCCCTAAAAAAAAACACAGCGGGTGCTGATGCCAAAAGAAGGGGGAAGGGCAGACACAGGAGATCTATGCTTAAGTGTTTTACCGATGCCACTGCTGGGATTTGTTCATCCCTTGAGACACATTCTCCCTACCTCCTGGAGAGAGCCATCAGGAGCAGATGGGGAGGCTATGACCCAGAGAAGCAGAGCGGCCCAACCCAGCAGTTCTGGCTGTGTTTCCAGGGCCACCCTGACCGCCTCTGCGGGTGAATTCAGCAGCCTTGGGGCTCCCCTCATCTGCTCAGTGCCTGTCATACCATCTATGTATGTCTGAGTTGCTCCGGGGCAGCTCCTGGGAAGCCACATTCACTGCTTCTCACCATCCCAGTGACTGCCATTAGGTCTGCTGACAGGGCCAACCGATGGTCTAGAGCAGTGGTCAGCAAACTGCGGCTCTCGAGCCACATGCGGCTCTTTGGCCCCTTGACTGTGGCTCTTCCACAAAACACCATGGCCTGAGCGAGTCTATTTTGAAGAAGTGGCATTAGAAGAAGTTTAAGTTTAAAAAATTTGGCTCTCAAAAGAAATTTTAATCACTGTACTGTTGATATTTGGCTCTGTTGACTAATGAGTTTGCCGACCACTGGTTTAGGGCAGCAGTCGCCAACCTTTCAGGCCTCACAGACCACCAGGGGTCTGCAGACCACCGGTTGGTGACTGCTGGTCTAGAGTGTATGTGTCCTCTGCCATGGAGTTTCTTCATGTTCCTCAGTTCTGAGAATCTGAATTCCCAAAATATGTTCCCAGTGACCATCCAGTGAGTGCTGAGGTGGCCTGTGGTTTGCTGACCCCCTGCTGCACCCTGTAGGATAAACAAGAAACTTTCCCTGCTCTCAAGGAACTTTCTGTCTTGCTGTGCAGGCAAGTGTGCAGGAAGGCAGTCTAGCAACCAGAGAGAGCCCATGTGTGCAGTTGGCTGGAGGGGTAGTGCATTTTACAGACATCCTCAGTGTCCGGTCCCTGGTTCCTCATCCTCCACCTGAAGGTAGCGGGGCCTAGGTGAGAACACTGCTGTCAGAGTGCCTCGCACATGTAGTAGGCACTCAGAAGCAATGTGGAGTATTACATGATCTGGTGTGTTTCCCTGTTTGCCTCGGCTTTCAGGAAGTGCGAACTCTGGGAGCACCAGTGGTTCAGGCATAGGGCCGGCTGGGTGGGAAAAGTTCTGTGCAAGAGGCAGGACAGGAGCTGATCCTCGAAGGAGGAATGGGATCTAGCATGTAGAGAGGAGGAGGGACAGCCTTCCAGGCCCAACTGAAGTTGGGAGGCATGGTGAGCAGGGAGGCTGAGAACCTGGGCAGGGCCCTCACTCATGCTCGCCTCTGCCTGTGTGTGCTGACCCAATGGACGAGGTGAGCCTGGAGGAGTAGGGGTGCATAACGGGGTGCACGTCTCTCTGCTATGGAAGGGGAGAGTGGTGCTGAGTGCTCTTGCTGACCACAGAGGGCATTCGGGGTGTCCAGCACCTGCCATCTGTCTTCTGAGCAGAGCAGGCTTCATGGAGGAGGCCAGTCGGGTGAAGGGTTCTGGACTAGCTGAAGGAACAGGCAGGGAGGAGGAGGAGGCAGGAAAACAAGGTGGTATTAGAGTCCAGAGAAAGGAGCTAATGCCAAAGGGTCTTGACCCAGATTGTGGTGGGAGAGGAACTGCTTTAGTAGAGCAGTGTGCTGGCTGGCAAGGACCCTTTTAGCTGGCAGGTGTTAGAGACTGCCAGGTGGAAGGTCTGGGTAATACCCTGAGGTCAGGGGAACGTGGTGATATGGCCTGAGTTGTTCAATTGCAGGGGAGCTAAGGGGATGGCAGTGGCTGATGGGAAGGATCCCGAGCTTTCTGTGCTCTCTGCAGTGAGCAGCAGCCCCCATTGTGTGTCTGGGAGGTTGGTTGTGTTCTAAAGCCTGACTGTACCCCTCCCCACTCAAGGAAGCTTCCCCTGCCTGTGGGCAGGAACTCCTCAGACCCAAATCAGGGTGGCAGCTTGTCAGGCCGATGAGCCTGGACTCCTGGCAAGAGCTCTGTGATGTCTCAGCCATTTAGGACACCCATCCTGACTGCTTCTCTTGGGCCCTGGGGGCTGGTGGGGACGAGGTTGGGGGACCTTCTGGAAGGGGTGGACATGGGTGCAGTCAGAAGAGCTGAGTGCACAAAGTGCTGGATTTATTACCATTTATGGCAGCCAAAGAGAATTGAGCCCCCTTGCCTCCCCTCCCCTCGAGCCCCCCTTCCTCTGCCCCTTTCTCAGCCTGCCTGCTGGGAGGAGGGGAGTCTGTGTGAAAGAAGCATGCTTCACAAAGAGCTACTCTGCTCTGGAGAGGGCTGGGTCTGACTCAGGAGCTGTGGGAGGAAGACTGACAGGCAGTGCTGATTTGTTCTCTTCCCCTTAGATGGGGGTTCCTCACACCCCATTAGGGTTGGGTGGGCCAGTGTGTGCTGGGCAGCCCCTCCAGTAGTCTGTGACATCCGGGTGTGCCCAGCCACATAATTTATGTGTGTGTCCCCCTTCCCCCTCCACCTAACCTCGTTCTCGAAGTGCATTTGTCACACTTTTCATGAAAGGTATATACCAGTTAACTCATTTGTGTCTGGGATCAGCGTGGCAGAGTGGAAAAGAGCAGGGGATGGGTCACAGAGGCCTGAGTTCTAGTCCCCACTGTGCTGCTAATTTGCTGGGTGACCCTGAGCAAGTTATTTTTCCTCTCTGGACCTAAGTTTTCACATCTGAACAATGATAGACTAGGACCAGCTCATCCGTTTGTGCTCTGACATCCTGTCGTTTTTATATACTTCTTTTTCACCCTTTGTGTTTTGAGGGAGCTGACGATGCTTGAGGTACTTTATCATCCTCATAGTATCCTTGGTAAAGTGAGGGCCCAGCAATGATTACGTTTCATAAGTGGGAAACTGAGGTCCAGGGTGAGGGAGGACCCATAGGGCAGGGCTGGGTGAGTCCTCGGTGTGCTGGGGAACTCACTGCCTGAACCTCACAAAACTGCCCCAGATGCTGCTCGGCCTGGAGGCTCACAGCCCTGGGAGGCAGCAGCTGCTTTGCTGCAGGGCTGTGTGCTGGCACGGGAGCTTCGGCGTTCATGGACGTTTCCCTGTGGGCTTCGACTCTAGGCCTCAGATTCCTTGCTCAGTGGCAGGGAGAGAATCTTCCCTGTTACCCCAGTTCTCACTTCAGGGCAGGAAGAGATGGGAGTCATGGCTGGGGCTCAGCCAATCAGTGAATTGGTTTTGCCTGCCCCTCCCCTGCCTGGGATGGCTGTCACCTTGGAAGCAGGTAATGAGGGGGCGGGCTGCTTTGTTAATGCTCTGGGAGAGGAGGGAGCTCAGCACCTTGTTTGACACAACTGCCGTGGCTCCTTGCCTATTGTTAGAAGTCTTAATTATGAATTGTTCCAATTCCGCCCTCCACACTCATCCTTAGGAAGAGCTTTCCTTTTGCTTCCTGCTTTCCGCCAAAGCCCTTGAACAGTATCTTTGCTGCTCCCTCGAACCACTTCGCCTCCCACTTGTCTGGGGCAGACCTCGCCACCTTCCTCACCCGCTGGTACTCCCAGCCTCCACTCCCTTGAGAAACCAAACAGATAAGCAAACAGCCTCCTCCAAACCCCTGGCCCTGAGCTGGAGTGCTTCTCCTTCCATGGCCTCTTCACTGTGGATTCAGGAACCTGCCCTGCCCCCTCTGTGTGGCCCCGAGGATCGGCAGGGGTGGGTGTCACCCACGGGAAAGCGCCTGCATGTCCACGGGCAGTGGTGGTCACTCCAGGCTCTCCCGCTGTTGCTGGCTGAGTCTCCCTGGTCCCCTGAGAGCCCCTGCCTCTGTCCTTGCTCTGACTTTGTGAGAAGGACCAGGAGGGAGTGTGGAAAAGGTTTTACTCAGAGTGTGGGTTCCCCTCACAGCGCTGCTTCCTGTGAGGAGGTTTGACTTCAGTGTTTCATCTGTAAAATGGGAATAAAACATAATACTTAGCTGGCCAATCTGGGGAAATTGTCAGGTGGATACACTGAGATTTTGTTCAAGAAAGTTCTCTGATGTCTGTAAAGGGTGATGCTCATAAGCTGGGATTACTATCTTGTTTTTCCTTCTTTTACTTCCTGTTCTCTGTGTCTCTCTGTTTCGGCCCCCATCTTCCGCCTTCCCGTTGCTGAGTGGGCCATGGAGCTGCACAGTTTGCTCCTTCAGATATTTCTCCACACAGGCAGCCACCGTAAGTGTGTGAGTAAGTACGTTATTATGGTTCCTGCGGGCCGCCTGCCAGAGCCCCACTCATGACTGTCCAGGTCCAGGAAGTGTGGTGGTGGGAGGTGACTGCTCCTTTGACTCCAGCAGCCCCTCCGGCGTTCCCGAGGCTCGGGGGCCGGTCAGCCGGAGAAAAGCCGTCGGCCCAGTAGGAACTACAGATGCCTCTACAGATCCATCCCACGACCTTCCTGGCTTGTTCAGGCTCGTTCCTCTGTCGGGGGGTTTACTGAGACGTCCAGGGTATGGAGAGCTGGCCCCATTTTCCCAGTGGCTGTCCCATCTGACCCACTCACTGTCTGCCTGCCCATTACCCTGCCCTTCCTCATGCAGCTCTGGCCTTGGCTGCCGCCCAGAATTCTGTGCTGGGAGGACCCTCCTGGGCAGGCCCTCCCTCTCCAGGCCAGGGCCTGGTCTTCAAGCCTGTGCGTCGGCATTTGACTGACAGGAGTTTGAGCAGATTTGCTTGCTTGGGTTTGTCTGCCCTGTGGGGACACTCGAGCTAGGCTGATCATCCTCTGATGGACAGAGCCTTCCGGTTTCTGCTTCAACCTCGGAGATGTGAAAGTAGGTTTTGGGGGCAGGGCATTGAACAGAGCTCTCACACTTGCCTAGATCACTATGGATAGATGTGAGGAGACGGGAGACCCTGTCCTTCCTGAAGAGATGTCCAAACCCACCCTGGGCACCCAGACTGGCTTAGTTAGGTGCGTCTCTCTGCACAGGAGGAGCCAGCTTTAGCCGTTCGCGTGACCAGTGTTTTATATCGTGTCTGGATATCTCAGAGAGCTTTGCCAGACTGTCATAAGTTTTATTTTGCTTTTAAGCAGACTTGAGTTGTGGAGGGGGAAGGTGTTACGTTGACGGTCCGGGTCACATGGGCAGTAAATACAGCCTGCTTGGCAGTAGTGGACCCCCTGGAACCCAGCATACCCATATGGCCATGGACCCATTTACATTAGGTGTGGGCAGGGGGTGCCTTGGCTGCCAGGCTGTGTGGATCCCTAAGGGTTGAGCCAGTGTCCTTTCCATGCTGGGCCAGTTTCTCCACAGAACTGCAGGCACCTGTCCTGGGGAAAAGTGACCCTCCTTTGCCGTGGCCCTGACCTCCAGCCTTTAGACACAGACTACCCCTTGCTTCTGGGGGACTTCTGGGCCTGCTGGGGGCTCCCTGGGCCCTTGATTCCAGGCCAGGCCAGCACCCCAAGGGCCCGTTCTGTCCTAGGGGTGGCTGGGCTCTTAGGAGGGGCCTCTGAACCATGGTTGGTGGAAGGGCTGAAAGAAAAGTGAGAGGGGGAGAACTGAGAGAGCTCTCAAGCGGCAGCCTGCTGCCCTGCTGTTTAATTTACTCGAGTTATTTTTCCTTGTCTGTCTGCTTCTCTGTATGGTGTTCCCAGTCTTTTCTTCATGCCCCTTTCCCTCCTGGGTTCTCTTTACCTCATGTTTCGGAGATAAACTGGGAAGATGAGCCTTCTGCATGGCCCTTGGCCCGAGGCCCCTGACCTTAACTGTGGGTGCTGAGGGGTGAAGGCAGACCTTAGAAGCTCTTCTGGGAAGGCAGACTTGGGAGGTCTGGCCTTGGTGGAAATGCCCATTGACTTGGAGTTAGACTTAGGCTGTGCATTCTAGATGATGGAGAAGGAAGCTGGGGAGGGGGAACACCCCCACTATGTTCTGCACCCGGTTTCTCTGCTGTCTGTCTCTCTGTGTCATTGAGGCAACAGTGAGGGGCCCTGTGTGAGTGAAGGGCCTGGTCTTTGAGAGGAGTGGGAGGTGAACGTTGTTCCAGACCTCACACTGTTATGCAGACACATGTCTTTGCCTTTCACTTGCCCCAGCAAAGTGAAAAAGACTTCTTCCTTTTGGGAGGGTGGGGAGAAGAAAATCAGAATGCCAGACTACATTCTTTCGGCTTTAGCTGTCTCCTGCCTGCACCTCCGCGCCTCTCTCTTCACCCTGCCCCAGCATCTGGTTACCAACAACTTCCTTCTGTCAGGCCGCTGGTTCCGCAAGTGAAAGGTAAAACGGTGGGAAGAGCCCTGGCTTTAGAAACAGACAGGTGGGCTAGACTCCTGGCATCACTGCTTACTGTTTGCATGGACCTTACAAGGTGCTTAATTCTGAGCCCTGACCTCTTCATCTGTAAAATGGGGTAATAGCTACTTTCTCAGTGGATTCAAGGAGTTGCTGAAACACTCTATGAAGAGGGTTCAGCCGTTGTATGGCACACAGTAGGTGTGTTGGGCCCCAGTGAGGCAGACGATGCCTGCTGGGCTGGCACAGCATGCTCCTTGGCAGGGTGACATGGGGAGCATGTGTTCAGAATTAAGGTGAGGTGCCTGCTTTCTGTTCTCAGCCCCCATGTCCTAAGCTGGGTCCTCATTTCTCTAGGCTTTGTTTTGACTTTCTCTTCAGCAGAATGCCAGCCAGTGGTTTTGTACCTCCCTCTGTCCCCCAGCTGCCTTCAGGGTAGGAAGGGAAGGACTGACTGTGAGCTCCCGGAGCTGAGTGCTTTGAGATCTCGGGTGAAGACAGGGATGGAAATAAATGGGGGTGTTCCATGCTCTTAGGATGCTCTCTAGGGGCTCAGTGTTTAAACTAGGGTTGAAACCTCCTACTGAGTTATCAAAAGGAGGGCCGGAGGAGGGCCTGGGGCTTGCATTACCCAGACCAGCCAGGGACTTGGATGGGCAGGATCAGGACTATGATGGGCAGTGACTTCCCCACCTGGCATTGCTAGCAGGGCTAAGGAATGTTTGTGGGAGACTGGGTGCCCTGCTTAGGGCCTTGGCGGTGGTGGAGTGAAAGACAAAAGCAGGACCTGAGAAGCGTGAAGGAGGCGAGGAGAGGGAAGGAGGGGAAATGGGGGAGAAGGCACAGGGACAGCTGGCAGGGCGGGCAGACGCCAGTGGCAGAACGCCTCAGGTAGCCAGCACCGGGGCTGAGCCTGCCCAGTCTCTTCCTCTCCGCTGTGATTAAGACATCACCAGCTGCCTGTGTTCCTAGCTCTGCTGGCTCTCTGCTGCCAATAACAAATGCATCTGGCTGGAATCTGGGTCATTAAAAAAACAACTTGATATTTCTCTTCTTCCTTCATTCCCTGGCAATTCGTGCCCTGGAATATAGCTGGGATGCCCAAAGATGGGGGGGGGGGGTTTGGAGGTACAGGGAGCCAGGGTGGACATGTTGGCTGTCAGGGCCATTCAGCCAGATAGACAGCCGCCCTCATTGGCTGTTCAGATCCTGTTGTTGTGAAGCAAAGGCCCTAAATAGAGAGTGATGTTCTGGAGACAGGGGTTTCGCAGGTGTTTTCCCCTCCTGTTAGCAGGTTGGGGTGGAGAGGGTCGTAGCTTTGGTGGTGGCTGTGAGCATGAGCTCAGAGTCAGACATTCTTGGGGTTGATTTTGTCATCTAGCAGGATTACTTTGTTTTCTCTGTGGGCTACCTCTAGGTCGTGGAATTCGGTCTGCAGGGAATGTCTCGGCTCAGTACTCCAGGAAGGGAGGCTGCTGCTTAGTTTGTCATTATGATTATGTTCCTCTTGAGTAGCACCTCCAAAGGAGCCACATTTACTCAGCCACAGTGCCACGCTCAATGGCCGGGAGCAAAGGATCCACCAGGCAGGTAGCTCTTTAAACTGAGACCCCCTTTTAAGACCATCTCGCTCTTGAATTTAGGAATGCAGATTAGTAGAGTGATGTAGAGGGAAGGTGGAAAGGACAATAAAAATAGGGAATAAATCTAGGAAGTTTCTTATAAGAGGTGAATTCTAGTTACCACAGCAGCTTCCATTTCTGGAAGTTTACACTATATGGGCCCTGGTCTGAGCACGTTACCTGTATGGCAACCGTCTCTAGCTGATTCCAGAGCCTTCCGTGCTCCTAATCCTTTACTGTTCAGGCTGATAATGTGACTTGGAGTAAAGCCTGGGGCATCATCCTAGATGTCCTCCAGTGGGTCTGGGGTGGGCGGGCAGCACATGGCTCGTGGGATACCAGTCTTATGGGTGGGAACCCCTGTGGCAGGTGCCCTTGACTGGGGGTTGAACCCTGCTCTGTCTCTCTGCTGGCATGTGCACAGTCTGCGGCACAGAGTAGCTCAGCAAATGTTAGTGGAGGTGCCTCTTTGGAGCATGCAGAGTTTGTTGATCAGGCTGAACAAGGGCCATCTGCTGGGGAGTCGGGAGGTGGGTGCTGTGGAAGAAGCTGATATTGATGTGTTTTCCTCGACTGATCGAGGGCCCAGAAACTTTACTCTGTTGTCCTGACCAGTGGGGGATGTTCCTTGCCTGCTGTGGGACCTGCTCCCTGCCACCTGGGGAAAAGTACACTAATCTGCTAGCAGAGGGGCCTCAGGAGGGAAGGGTGGGGCCATTTCTGGTTCTCATCTTCAAAGGATAGGGCCCAGCTTGTCATAGATCTCGGATGAAGAACATTCTAGTCTTTTCCTGTGAGATGGTTCCCAACTTGGAGCCATCCTTCACCCATTGCTCTTTTCCAAAGATGCAGAGGGATATTTCAAGTTGCCTTTATGGCTCTGGGGCAGGAGAGCCCTCGAGATTTGGCATCAGGCTGACCTTTTGCAAGTTTGCTGGCTCTTGATGGTTGGAGGAGAGGAGAGAAGCCCCAGGGATGTGGGGTGTTCACCACCATTTGGGCTCCCCAACTGCAGGTGGACGGAAGGATATCCTCTTGTTATGGCCACTTTCTATGTTTCTTACCCCATCCTCTACTCATGCCTTTCCTCATTCATTCATTCACTCAGTCACTCACTCATTCACTCACTCATTCAAATACCTACTTATGCTGGGACTGCCAAAAATAGGGATGAAATAGTCCTTGTCTTGTCATGACTAGACGCCTTGTCGTATTGAGACATTATTTTGTATTAAAGGGAAATATTAAAGGTACCTAAGCACTTAGTTGAAGTTTTTCTTCTGACATTGTAAAATTTGTTCTTTGAGGAACAATGAATGAAAGTGTATTGGAAAGAAAGTGAGCAGTTGTCTTAGGTACTCTGTTACGAACACATTTCCTTAGAACTGTGCAGGGTTCTCTGTTGAACTAGGCAGTTCTTCCATAAATGTTTATTGAACTTCTCCTGTGCCCAAGGCACAGCGTTGGGCTTGGCCCTGCCCTGGTGCAGCAGGGAGGGCAGGGCCGTATTGCCCTGGGAAGAGGAGTATCGATATGTGAATGGGGATCCCCACTTCCTGCACATGGGGCCTGGCTCCAAACCAGTTGAGGCTGGTTTGGCCTTGGGCACAGCTTGTAGTTCCAGAGTCAGGAGCAGCAGCAACTGCAGGCTTGGCCTCCTTGCCTGGGTTGGACTGTGATGGTGGCAAAGGGGGTGCGTAGCAAGTGCTTCCTGGGCATTACCAGCACAAGTCTCCAGGTCCAGGGCCTTTCTCCATGCCAGGCTAAGAGGCCACCCCAGCACCCCAGGGGGCTATGTCTGAATGGAGTCACAAGGATTGTGGCTCTTGGCTGTATCTCTGTTCCCTACACTTGGCTGCCTCTCCTGAGCCTGATGCTGCCCTGAGGTGATCCTGATCAGCTCATTCTGTGGGGTCCCGTGTGGTGGATGGCTCACCCGTGCCCTGGTTGTTAGGCCCGTGTTCTTACTAAAAGCATGCCAAATCCAGGGTCCTTTCTCTAGTGGGTCCTCAAGAAACACTAATTTGCAATGAGGACCAGACCCTCAGGTTCACCAGTGTTTGCTTCCAAGTTCTATTTTTCTACAATTTATTATTCTCTCTTTATTTTATTTTTTAATATATTTTTATTGATTTTAGAGAGGAAGGGAGAGGGAGAGAGAGATAGAAACATCAATGATGAGAGAATTATTGATTGGCTGCCTCTTGCATGCCCCCTAATAGGGATTGAGGCCACAACCCAGGCATGTGCCTTTGACTGGAATCGAGCTCAGGACCCTTCAGTCCAAAGGCAAACACTCTATCCACCGAGCCAAACCAGCTAGGGCTATTATTCTCTCTTTAAATCATCCCCCAGGCTTTATGCTTGGGCGCAGAACCAGCTGACCTCTTCTCCTCATGATGGGTTTGTAGGACAAAATCACAGCTCTGGCCAACTAGACCCAGGGAGCTGCTGCCACCGAAATGCATGAGGAGGCTAAGGTGGATGGAGGGGAGGAGTGTGGGCAGGGAGCACTGGCCCATTGATGGGGGATGGACCTGCCTGGGGCCAGTGCCCGAGCTGCCCTCCCCTGTCTATTAATGCTCCATTAGCATGCAGTAGTGACGTTCCCGCTAACAGTTTGATTTATGCCACCGCGGTTTTGCTTACAAATTAGAAGCCGCTATTGTGCTAAGTCGGTTTTAAAATCAATGCGGAGTAATTGCGGTACACGGGTAGTTGGATGACATTAACATGAGAAATGTGCTGTAATTGTCATCCTTGGAACAAACATGAACCGTTACAGTGAAATTCCATGTTCTCTACCGGGCTAATGTGAGCACGGCTTACCGACAGGCCCTCCCCCAGCAAGGCCAGCCCTGGATGGGGGTTTGTCACGAATGGATTTGTCAGGAGTAGGGTTGATGACAGTTGTGTTAAAGCGGAGGTGTGGGGCAGGGACCTCATTTGTTTCATTTTCTGCTCCGAACCCCCTGGCTTTCACTGTCTATTGTTTTTTGCAATTTGCTGCCATGACACTTTGGACAGCCCTAAGGACTTTAATGTAGCATGTGTGGCTCTCTGTGTTTTTTTTTTTTGTGTGTGTGCTTTCGTGTGCGTGCCTGTGTGTGTGTGCCTGTGTGTGCATCTATGTGTGTGTGTGTCTGTCTTGGCTTAGAGTGAAAAAGAGTGCATGAGAGCCAGATCATCACTGTGCTCTCTGCCTTCCCAGCAGTTCCTAGACTCATTTCTTTCATTTTCTCACCTATAAATTGGGGAAATACTGCTTCGGTGCTGGTTGAGAGAATGGGAGTCCAGGCATTTAAGGTTGGAGCATAATTTGTGGCAGCAACAGCAGTAGCTTGTTAGGAGAATGATTTGCTGAGGGGCTGACGGGCAGCCAGGCATCCGGTTCTCTGTTTGCTCTACACATCGGAGTCGCACAGTAGACTTAAAACAAAATACCAATGCTGGATTCCATCTTCAGAAATTCTGGTTTAATTCGTCTGAGGTATGTGTTAGGCATGTAGGTATTGTTAGCTCTCCAGCAGATTCTTATATGTAGTCAAGGTTGAAAACTGCTACCTAACCCATTTCTCTATCTTCAGCTGGCTCTGTGCTTCTTCAGGTAGGACTCATACTTATCTCTGTAAAAAAGAGAAATGTTTCATAAATGATAGGAAGTTCCTTCTTCTGTCTAACCAGAATCCCTACTGCTTCAGGTTTAACCGGCTCGTCCTCCCATCGCCGAATGTGTGTCCCTGGTCCCTTTGTCTCTCTGTATGGCTGGTGTCAGGCACACCGTGTTGGGAGCACACCTGGGACCCTACCTGGGATCCTTGCTGACTTATGGATGGGACAGTGGGGCTTTCTGTTGGGGAGTGGCATGGCCTCACCGAGGACTGTGCTCCTCTGCTAGACACTGTTCTGGGCCTTTTCCTGAGCTGGGGAGTGGAGTTCAGTGCCCTCTCTGTTTATACACGAGGAAGCTAGAACTCAGAAGGAAAGGGACTTGGCCGCAGATGGTGGCAGTTAGTGGCAGAGACAGGACTGGAACCAGCTGCGGTCTAGAGCTGTTTCCCGCACCATGGCAGCTGAGCTGAGGAGAAGTGGTCCCTGGACCCTTTCTCTGGGGAGGCTGTGCCCAGAGAGGCAGGATCCGCATACATGACTGAACAGCTCAGCCTCTCAGATGAGGCCGAGTGCCTGCTCACTCTCAGACACGGCTTGCGCCAAGATGGGCTGGGGGGATGACAGCTCTCGGGTCTGGTTTGACGTCAGTGCAGCCCCCCCTGACAGATCCCCCAGTTCTGTCAGCTTTGCTCCAGCAGTGCGCTTCCTGTTTGGTGAAAGCAAGTCTGCCTTAGACAGCCCTCCTGAGCGTGGGGCGGCTGCTGGGGGACCAGAGCGGTGGTCAAGGTTACCAGGCGGCCACGGGGAGTGGTGCTTGTCTCCAGGTGGTGGCCAGGACTTCAGAAATCATTCAGCTGTTCACTCAGTCACTACAGTGTAAGTGTCACCTTATACCTGGCCTGTGTGTGGCACAGAGGTGCTCTGAGGGGACACAGCCCCCTGTGGGCGAGAGCTCCTTTTCCCGTGGAAAGAGACAGATAAGGAGTCAGTTCTAAATATGGTGTGGCAAGAGCTGTGATGGGGGTAAACACAGGAAACTCTAGGAGCAGCTCGGAGAGGGCCCCAGCCGCAAGGTGGGAACTCTGGGAATGCTTTCTCTGCACCCAGGTGAGCGGAGATGAGTGACTGCGGGCCAGGTGGGGCTTTGTCTTCTGGTGTCCCTGGGCCTTCCCCAGCCTGCAGCCTGCCCAAAGGAGCCTGGGAGGGAGGGCAGTTGCAGGCTGGAGAGGTCAGTAGCACTCGTGAGGGCAAGATGGTGGGCAGGATGTCACACTGAAGATGGGACATGGTGTTTCAGAGCAGAGCAGGAGTCACATGTGTGCAGACACTGGGGCTGGGGGCAGTTTGCTGGCAGCTGCAAGCAAGGCTGGTCCCTGTGGGATGTTGGCCGTTGTTGCATCCTCATGGGAAGATGAGCAATGCCTGCACATTGCTTGACTCATGCTTGGTTCCGGAGCTTTAAAAAGGTGGGAAAACAGCCCCCTTCCCTCCATCACAACAGGAAGACAGGCCTCAGTAATTAGCTTAAGTCTGTGGAAGCGGGGAGAGGGGTGGCTTTCTTCATATAGGTTATGCTCATCAGAGGGACTCTGACCAGGGCCACTCTGTAGTCCTGGGCCACCGGCTGAATTCCCAGGAAAGGAGGATAGTTCTTCCTTAGCTGGAAGAAGCAGTCCACCCAGGGGACTCAGAGAGGTGGTGCCCTTGTGCTCATTCCACCTGCTGGGTCAAGCTGGGAGCCAGCTGGGGGCTGCTCTCCTTTCTTCTGATCACAGCAAAGCGCACAGCAGATCTGCCACAAGGCGGGGGTGGGGGGAAAGAGGGCGGTCAGCAGCGTGGGGCTGCATCTGTCCTGGGCACCAGGCACAGTGGAAACGGGAGAGGAGGGCACGGAGGTTGCTCCGGCTGGGCACGGGAGGAGGAAATGAGCATGTGATGAGAAGGTGGTGGTGGGAGAGGGATGGCAGTGTCAGAGAGGAAGATCCGTCTTTTATTCTCAGAATTGCCCATAGAGGGAGAAACTTATTTAAAGGCCAGAGAAGATAACCTTCCATTCTTGGTCTTTGGACATTGAAAGGAGGAACGTTCCCAATTTGTCCACACTCACATTCAAGGAGACTGGCCAGGATATTTCTTAGGGAATGATCAGCTCTTGAAAGGTGAGATTCACACCTGAGGAGATTCACACCTTAAGAGGGCCCACCCCTGAATCCTTTGCCATGCAGGTTCTTGGGAGGTTATCTGGTCTATTTCTCCCCACTGGGTAGAATGTTGTCTGCCCTCCTCCTGGAGATGGAGAGCCTCATGCCTCTGAGTATTTTCAGATTTTAGGGCTCCTCCTAAGGTGTGACCTGAATCCTTTCCAAGGAGCTTAGATGGTTTCCACACAATAGAGCTGACAATAGAGAGGGGCCAGGTCCTTTCCCCATTCACTGGTGAGATACTGTGGTGCAGAGACCCAGGATCTTACCAGGATCTGGGTGGTTGCAGGGCCAACACTGACTCCTAATCCCTAGGCAGAGGCCTGCGGATACGCTGAACCCTGTACCGCCTTGGGTCTGGCCTTCAGTACGCCAGCAAGAAACACCACAGTGGGAGAACCCAAATAATTGTTTAGTGCTGAAAATTAAATGCAAGAGCTGAAGCCAACAGTAATTTCAACCAACACAGGGAGAGTGAGAGCCCCAGAGCAGCATTAGAAGTTGTCTGCCGTGCACATGTCCCGGGTTTTTCTGGGGCTGAATGTGTCCCACAGGGATATGCAGTCTGGGCTGTTTGGCACTGCTAGGGGGCGGGGGAGGCTTTGGAGAGCTGCTTCAGCTCCTGACAGGGCTGGCCTCTGAGCAGCTCTGGGGCATCCAGCCCATCTTGTGCCTGATTTCCATGGCCTGTGCTCCCCTGGGCTCCCTGAGACACCAAGGTCAGATGCCTGAAGAGACAGTGGGCAGGGGGGAAGGGTGCGAACAAGCAGGCTGCATGGTGGGGGCCTCCCTTATCTTGTGTCATTTCACACCACTTGCCCCTTTGGTCCAGTGGGTCCTGTTCTTCCTGTTTCAGACCTGTGTGAGATAAAGGGGACACGGGTTTTCGCTTTCAGGTAGGGCCTTGTCTCCATGGGGGGCTTGAGGACAAGCGCAGAGAGAAGCTTCATAAAAAGGATGATCAGTCCACTCGTGTGGGCTGGGTGGCAAAGAACTTCAGCCGAGTTATAAAACCTAGCAACTGGCATTCCTGTGTGGTTCCCCGTTCAGCAAATACCTTCCTATATATTTCTCCTTTGGCCCCGCTGGCTCCTTTCAAGGATGTTACAAGAGAAACTAACATTTATTGAGTGATTACTATATGTCAGGTACTTTGCTAAACGCTTTGCAGGCATTAAAACAAAAATTTTATTCTCACAACCACTTTGGGACACAGTACAAACACAGTCCCTTTTTTATCTACCAGGAAACTGAAGCTCAGAGATGCTGGAGGACAAGGTCAAGCAGGTAATACCTAAGCAGCTGGGTTCCAGAGGTCCCCCACCCCCGTTGACAGGCGGCCTGGAGGGAGTGGCCCCTGCTCCCAGGTGGCCGCGCCTCACAGCCCAGGCACTGGTTGGTGCCCGTGAGGGTTTCTTGGTGGAAACTTGCTTCAGCTCATTTCCAGGGTGTATTGGCTCCCAGTGGTTGCTGTACCAAATCACCGCAAATTTGGTGGTTTAAAACGACAGAAATGTATTCTCACACAGTTCCGGAGGTCAGAAGTCTAAGATGTGAGGGTGTTGACAGGACTTCAGTCCCTCTGGTGACTCTAGGGAAGAGTCCTTCCTCGCCTCTTCCAGATTCCGGTGGCTGCAGTGTACCTTGGCTTGTGGCTGCCTCCCTCCCATCTCTTTATCCATCTTTCAGCTTCCCAGCCTCGGCCTTCCCCTTCACCTCCCAGTCTCTGATTTCCCTCTGCCTCTCTGTTATAGGACACTCACAATGGCATCCTAGTCATCCAGGATGATCTAAAGATCCTTAGCTTAATCACGTATGCAAAGACCTCTTTTCCAAAGAAGGTCGCATCCACAGGTCCCAGGGATCAGGATGTGTCCGTATTAGCTCACACTGCACTGGGCATCCTCAGGCGTGTGGACCTGGAGGCGGGAGTTGGTCCCATCTCAGACCTGGGGGTGGCAGGGGCCGGAATCTTCACCCGCCCTCCCAACAAGGGACAGCCAGTAAAACCAGGAAGATGACGTCCTGGGTCTCTTCACGCTGTGGCGTCTGATTGTGCCTCTGACTCTGAACCCGAACAGGGCTTGTAGCCCTCACTCTGACTTCTCTGCTTCTGTCTATAAACTCTGGGACCTTGGGAATGGAGAAAGCACCCACAGGCTCTCTTGATCTTCTTTTGGCATCAAATCTAGTATATCCTTCTGCTTTTCCTCTATAGTGGTCAGACACTTTCTCCTAACGTCTGGCCTGACTGTCCGGCCTGACTGCCCTCTGCAACTCCTGTCTGGAGCTTGCTCTAGCCGGGACCTGTCAATGTAGTGAGGCCAGGGCCAGACTGAAAGCCCTGGGCACAAGCTGAGTGGGGGTGGGTGCTGGATGGGGTTGCCTTGAGGTGGAGCAGGATTCAGCTGTTCCAAGCTGGGTTTTGCTGAACTCAGAGGGAGAGGGGAAGCAGACTTGAGGTGACATCTCCCTCCTGCCAGGTACTGCCTGGGCTGAATGCAGATGAAGCCCTTGCTGGTCTCACAGTTCCAGCCCAGAAGCCTCCTGTCTGGCAGGCAGGCCCTGCTGCACCAGCTTCTTTTGCAAAGACATTTCAGGATCCCGCTGCTGTGGGGGAAAGTCAGAGCCAGTCCCAGATCCCTCACACCAGACAGATTTGCCTCCTGAGCTTGGGGGAGGGTCTGGGTAGTCTTTCTGTTGCAGTGTAGCCCTCATCAGAACTTTCCCTTTGTGCCCTGGAATTGAACGCTCCTAAAGGGCAGTATGGCGCTTACCTTATACCTGCCTCTGCAAACAGTAGGTGCCTAATGAATGCTCTTCAACACTTCGGGTTACTGTCTTCTAGATTGGGGATGGCACAGTGATTGCTCAGTTCCTGGGACACTGCCTCGCAATGTAACTTTTTTTCCTTGGCTGGTCTGGATATCCCTTCCCCCTGTACTGCTAACTGCTCCCTAGTTCTCCCCTTCCATCTCCAGCACCCCCCCATTCTCTTCCCTGTTCAGCCACTGCCCCTCGTCCTCAGCTGCCTGGGGAAGACACATTTATTCAAAGGGTTGCCTATTCCTTGGTTACCCTGGAGACCCCCTAAGAACACTGCAAGGCTTTCCTGACTGCCATGTGGAGGCCCCAAACCAGTCCGACTTCGGTGTGTCCCTCCCTGCCTGGAGCTGCAGGGTTGGGATTATGCTGTTAGGGCTCAGCATGACCTATATCAGCCTCCTGCTGGGGAGGTGAAGGATGCCCTGAACTGAGGATGGTACTTGGTCAAGAGAGTGTGTGCCTAGGCATGTAAGGATTGTGGTGTTTTAAAAGTAATTTTAATTTTTTTTTGCCAGGGAATGCCATACATTCTTTCTCTCCCTGTCCTGTGGAGCCTCTTATCCCTGAAGAAGCCAACAGAACAACAGGTGCAGAAATGAGAGAGGCAGATGGGAGTGAGAGAAGCAGGAACAGTCCCAGGTTCTCTAGCTCTTTGACCTAGGGCCAGCCACCTCCCCTGTCTGAGCCTCAGGCTTCCCATCAGCATACAGACCCACATGATTCTTCCCAGTGAGAGAGTCTGATTCTGCTGCTGCCACTGTGGGCGCCAAATGTGCTCTAAATGGGGAGTCTGTGAAGACGGCGCTCCCAACCTAGGCCTGGCTCTGGCCTTGGCTGGGATGAAGTTCCTGGCATTACTTCATCAGGGAGAGATGCCAAGCCCCTCATTACAACCTGATGTACCCATGCCAGGCCCACCCTAAAGCGGTCAACCTCAAGGAGCAAAGACTGGAGCTGGGAGAGGCCAGGCGGTGGACATTCGCATGGAATTGGCCAGCCTCGGTGCCAGGGCAACAGATGTTTGCTTGGGAGCCTGGATGGGGTTCGCTCCAGGCCATGGGCGGGCGGCACCTTCAGATGATCTCCCGGGTCAGGTTTCTCGTTGGCTCCGGGAAGGGCCTTTCACTTTGGGGGCCGTCTGGCCTCCAAGATTCCTCCCACCACTGCCTTTTTACTCGCTGTCTCATGCGTGCCAGGCCACCAGAGTTGGCCGCTCCACTCCCGGCACTCTGAGCTCCCTGAGCCTGGGGCTGGCTCTCCATGGGGCTGTCTCAGGCCAGAGCATCTTCTCTCCTCGCCCTGGGAGCATCTTGCCTATCTCAAACGCAACAGCAAGATTATGTGCACCCTGGGAGGGGACCAGGAGTCTGCAGGACCTCAGTCCCTGCTTCTCCAGAAGTCACCTCTGTCAGGTTCTGAGCGACACTCCTGGATCTTTGTTTTGGCATGATTCTTACAGGCCTGAGAATGTCCAGCTTTAGAAGTGAAGTGGGCAGGGATTTTCTAGCTACCAGAGTGCCCTATATAACCAAGTGCCTGCTCCTCACCCATGTAATGATAAACTGTAGAAATGTGTATGGTCTCCTCTACCAACATTTCCTCCCTGATCTCTAGGACCCATTATAAGACTTTTTTTTTTTAATCACGAGATTAATTTATTTGTTTACTTTTAAAATGCTTCCAATAACCAGAGGATAAGAGGCCAGTTTAGCAGAAATGGGGGTGAGGGCTCCACATGAGGGATTTGAGTGGGATCACCAGAGGTGCTGAGAGCCTGAAGCATGTTCCCTGCCCTGATCTTTCCCTTCCTGCTTCCGCCATTGGGCCACAGAATCTTGAATTAAAAGAAAATTTATAAAGGACATTAAATCTGGTGTGTGTTTTTTAACTTTTATTTATTTTTAATATGTTTTTATTGATTTCAGAGAGAGGAAGGGAGACTTAAAGAAAGATAAAAACATTAATGATGAGAGAGAATCATTGATCAGCTGTCTCCTGCGTGCCCCTAACTGGGGATAGAGCCCACAGCCAGGCATGTGCTAATTCATGGGTTGATACCCAACCACTGAACAAAACTGGCTGGGCAGATCTGGTGGTTTTGAGTCTAGCTATGCATCAGAATCACCTGGGAAGCTGGCAGAACTCTAGACTCACAAGTCTCACCCTTGGAGATGCCCTTTGTTGGTCAGGAGTGGACAGTGGGGATCAGTTTGTTTAATAAGCACCCCAGGTGATACTGACACAGCCAGCCCTCCCTGGTCCTTGGAGTGGCTGTGGCCCCTTTCCCTTATCAGATGCAGACAGCCCAGCTCCAGCTTCTCCAAATGGTCACCTGTGTCCTTGGGCCACTCACTCCATCTGGATGGCTTAGCTGTAGGCCATTCTTTCTCATTGGCCCGGTCTCCTCCCTGGAAAGATTGCCTGCCCTTCCTCTTGGTGACCAGCCTTCTCATGTGATAACAGCTTCTCATCCCATCCAGTCTTGTCCTCACCAGCCTATATATCCCTGCTTCTTCCCAGGCTTTTCAGGTGCCTTCACCTTGATACAGGGAGATGGGGAGGGAAATGGAGGGGAGGAGCCCAGGAAGGCAGGTTGGTAACCTACATTCTCAACCTCAAACTGGCTGGCTAAGCCGGGGCAGTCTCTTCTCTCCAACTCCAGCCATCACCCATTGCTTCCAGTCTCTGAGTAACCATCCACAGTCCATCTTCATGGAATTTTCTCACTTCCACAGCCACATTAAATTATTATTTTAACAAATCCATAAGCATTTTATCTTATTGAGAAGTATTTGATGAATACAGAAGATGCATGTAAGTTATCCAAGACAATAGAACCCAAAACCCTACCCTAAGGCCAGATCCTTAGCAATAAATCACTTCTATCCAGGCTTTTCCCTGCACCCATGACCTCCCTCCAGAGGGGAGCCCTCTCCCAATTGTGTTTTTATTATTATTTTGCCTTGGCTTTGTAATGTTGCCACGCATATATACCCTTAAGCAACATGTCTTGTAGTTTTGTGTGCCTTTGAGCTGTATGAGATGGTATTGTGCTCTAAGTAGCTTTTGGTAGCTTTCATTTCTTTTACTCAGTGTTTCTAAAATTGGTCCATGTTATGTTTGTAGCTATAGTTCACTCCTTTTCCCTACTTCTAGTGTTTCATTGTGTGAATATATGCATTTTGTCCTTTGTTACCCATTTTTGGCTATCACGGACAAAGCTGCTGGGATCATTCCTGACTGTGTGCTCTTCTTTACTGCATATGTGTAAGTGTTTCTCCGGGGCATCTCCCTGAGAGCGGAATTGCTGGATTGTGGGGCAAGGACAGTTCCATCTTTTAAGAAGTACATCAGATCAGAAGCAAGAGATGAGTCATCCTGCTGGCTGGGCTAGGTCAGGTGTGCTTTTCCCTGACTAGTGGTGGAAAGGCTGCACCTGTTCTAGCCTGGTAAGCAGCCATGTCTTTGCTGGAATAATCCCAAAGCTGAGTAGCATGAGTGGGTGTTTTCTAGCACCCCCAGGCCTGAGCCCACAGCAGCTGTGGAGAATAGTGGTGTTGCTTCGGAACAGAGCAGGGATGAATGGAGTGTGGGACTGCGTGTGCATCTGGGGCTGAGATGTTCTCGCAGATCTAATTTATAGCTCTGCTTTCCCATCCTGCAGCTTCTGCCAAGTGCCTATAAAAAAAGATGAAATATTTAGTTAAGATTGGGAAGGATCCAGGTAGTCTTCTATATTAGCCATGGTGTTGAGAAAGTAGTTTGAATTATCTATCTATCTATCTATCTATCTATCTAAATAAATAAATAAATAAAAGAGAAATATGCTAATTAACCGGGATGCTGTAATGCTGTAACAGGTTGACCAGACAGGAGGAGGTTGCACGTGCAGCGTTGGGGGCAGGGTGGCAGGGACCTCCACGCTCCTGTGGGGAGGGCCTGATCAGCAGCGGCTGCTTCAAGGGCCAGGGAACGAGGCAGGGCTGGACCGGCAACTCGAGGATGGGCAATGCTGTGCAATTTCAAATCGTGCCCTGGGCTCCTAGTCTGATATCATCCCAGAGTTAAATCCTGGCTATGCTTGATGGCTATCTTATGTTCTGTGGCCTGAATGAAGTCTTTCCCCTCACATTTGCAGATACCTTTCCTTGCTCTGAATTTCTCAGTAGCATTTGGTGTCTGTGTTGTAGACTCTACTGCTTCCTGCCTGATCATATGGTTCCATTTCCGCATGTGTATGTCTCTTTCTTGCAACCAGACCCGTGAGGGCCTTTGTCTCCTGCTCCCTTGTGCCCTTGCCCCCAGCACTGGGCACAATAAATACTATTGTTAATCAACTAATTGGCTGGATCCACTCCAGCCACATGCACCAGCTAGGTACATTCTACTTCCTTTCCCAGTTCTTACTCCATACCCCCACCCAAAATAACACTCCCAGAGCCATATTTCTGGGAGGTTCAGGTTTCTTTTTTTACAAGGCTTTTAGCTGCACTGTGCAGTCGAGGGGCACAGGCTAGGCCAGGCCTGCAGTCAGCAGAGCGTTCGGTGTTCTGGGCTGTACCCCACACTCACTCCAGGATCTGCTGCTGGTTGCTCTGTAGGCCCTGCTGCTAAGGTTGGGGGAAGGGCGAAATCCTGGCAGCTCTGCAAGAAAGAAAGCCATTGCTGCTGCCTCCTAGATTTCTCAGGCAGCAGGAGAAGGTCGAACTAGTAGTAGATAAACAACTCAGAGGGTCACAAACTATAGAAGGTTAGGGGGAAAAAAGAGGTGAGTGCATGAATGCAGGAATGAGTGGAATGAAGGGCGAATGAAGGAATGTACAAGTGGCCAAATGAACGGTATACTGTAGCCGAAAGGACCCTGCCCCTGTTCTGGAACCTGAAAACCTGAAAACATCGTAGCATTTTCTTTTCCATTTGTGTGATGATGAAAAATTCTAATGTTTTCTTGTTTCCTCATCTGTAAAAATGGGGCAAAAGTATGCCTTTCCCCAGGGTGGTCCAGCAGACCAAAGGAGATCATGTTTGTAGAAGTGCCTACTCGCCTTGAGGTCATGTTTGATGGAACTAGGTCTCAGTTAATTGACAAGATTGGATGTGATGGGTGCATGCATGTGAGTTTCTCCATTGAGTGGGTTGTTTCTTAAGCAGTGCCCATTGCATCCCATCTCCCACCCTCAGGTGACTGCTTGAAGGTGGTGCCCTGTAAGCTGGGTTTGCCGTTTGGCCAGGGTATTGAAAACTGTTGCTTCCCATGGAGCTGGAATGTGTGAAGGCTGATGTTTGGCTCCAGCCATGGCACCTTCCCAGTTTGCTTGTGTGGGGAGAACACCTGTTAATTGGATTAAGGTTGTTGGTTTGTTTGTTTTTGCCTAGCTGCTGCAGCAGCATTTAATTTGGAGGAGACCAGCCAGTCCTCTCAAATAAAGATTTGCTAAGGTTATGCCTCATTTTCCAGATTCCTGGGGAGTTGCTGAAGTCAGGGAAGGGTGGAATTACCTGACCCAGAGTCCCAGCTGCTCAGTCCCTGATTTCGGGCTAGGAACTTCCTCAGGGTTGAGGGCACACCCCGCTGTGTCTGCAAGCCCAGGGTGTTGCAAGAACTGTGCACTCGAAGTCAGAATTTCTGGGTTTGAGTACCCATCTCTGTCTCGTTAGCTCCAGCTCTGTGACTTTGAACCTGATACCTCTGAGTTACACCCTCCTCCTTGGTAAGGAGAAGACAGTAATATTTACCTCAGGATTGATGCAATATTGTAATCTTAATTACCATTTATTGAGTGCTTTCTAAAAGTGCCAGATACTTATAAACACTTTACAAACATCATTTCAGCAACACACCTGAGAGAGAGGTACTATGGGCCTCCATTTTATGGCAGAGGCAGCTTCAACCAGGAAAGGTTAGCTAACTTGCTCAGGTCCCGCAGTTGGTGGTGACAGAGCCCGTTCAACCCACCTGGCACCTGTGCTCTTCACCACTGCCATGTTGCTTCCCTCATCGAATAAGGTATGAGAAGAGTGTATGGCATGCAATTGGCTGTGCCTGAACCTGACACAGCCTGTGGTATCTACTGAGAGATTATTTGGGGGTTTCAGGGGACCGGAAAAATGGAGGATGGGGCAGAGGAGAGACTAGTAAGCCTGGGTCTGTGCTTCCCAGCCTTTACAAGGGAATCATCCATGAGTGCAGACCTTGACGGGTTTCATAGCAGACTGATGACTCTCGCCACATGCAGCAGGAGGCAGGAGGTGGATTACGATGCACAGGGTCATGGCTCCTTCTGAATTTGTCAAGAGCTTGCAGGCTCAGATCTGGTCATGGACATCGTCGTTGGGCACTCTCTGGGTTCTCTGGACTGCAGGGACACTTGAGAAATGTCATAGAGATGGGGCCCTGCCCGAAGGAGCACCTGCTGGTCTGATGGACCCATGAAGTGATTGGGGAGCAGCAGCTGAGGCACGTGAGCAGGCAGGGAGGATGACTCATCAGGGGGGCTTCCTGGAGCAGGTGCAGCTGCAGCTGCAGCTGAAGGCTGGGTGGAGAGGCCTGAGGAGAGATGTTGGCGGAGGCAGTGGGATGTATCAGAAGCCAGGACGCATCTTGAATTGGGGCCAAAGGCTCTTTGTATTATCCTGACCACATGGTCCTCTTCATCACATTTTAAAAGTATCCTATGTTGTCTGCTCTAATTGGAAGCCAATGACACAGAGTTCTGGATCCTGCCTCCTGGTGGCTCACTATCAAAGACAGCCAGCTGATGTCCACTTAGGTAAATGGGCCACAGAGAGCATGCTGCAAAGAGGTCTGATCCCTGCATTTCTCACCCCTTCTCCTCATGCTCTGTTGGCCTCAGAGCAGGGGGATACCTCAAATATTCTAAACCCCTTTCTTCCTCCCAGCACTGGGCTACCTGAGCTGCCCTGGTTGTGTCCCACTTGACCCAGCTCCATGGAAGAAGCTAGTCATCTCAGCCCACTCTCTCTCTGTGCTTGGCCTGCCCTCTTTAGTTGGGATTGGAGATCTGATTGATCTCTCGGGGACGAGTGACATTTTATAGCTTAGGGTTTCAGTTTCAGGAAATCTCTCTGTCTCCAGTCACAGAGAGGGCAGTGTTGGCATGACCTCCACTTCTAAAGTCAAAAGTGAGCATTAGCACGGCTCCCCTACAGCTGTCCCGAGTCCACACAGCCAGCTGTTGCCTGCTGTGGAAGGGCAGTACGGCCGCCATCTGCAGCTCATTTCACTGTGTGAATTTTGCAAACCTTTTTAATCATGTGTATGAACTCAGCGTACATTTGCTGCAGGTTAGGTTTCCTAGGATGATGAAAGGGCTAGGCTGTAAAGCCAGCAGGTTGAGTTCCAAAACCTCAGCCTCATTTGAAGATCCTTCCTAGGAGTTCCTCTCCTCTTCACTCCTCTCCCTTCCCTCCCCCTCTCATCCTCAAGAGGAAGACTAGACTATTCCCTTATTTATACGTGCTGCCTGCAGTTTACAAAGCACTTTTATCTCTCCTGTAGAGAAGATACATTATTCTCATTTTATAGGTAAGAAAGTGGAGGGTCGGAAAGACCGATTGATCTGCCCCAGGCTGATGGCTAGAGGTAACTGAGTCAAGCCTAGAGCACTGGTCCTGAGGCTGCATCCTTTGCTGTCCTCACTTTGCTGTGCTCCCTCAACCTGGCGGGTATGGCAGACTTTCCCTGGGCATCGCTGAGTCCCCTCCTGCCCCGCCCTCAGACATGCTGGGCTGAGCACAGTCCGCAGCTGCCAAGGGCCAGCCTGCTTTGCGCTGAATTGTGGTTTGTGGCTTTTGTCTGTTCCCACGGCGCCCTTTGCGTGTCACTGAGTTATCAGGGCTGGCTTTCTCCTTTGCTAGAAGGAAAGCCGAACACCAAATGGTACTCTTCCCCAGAAAAATATGTCAGCGCCTCCATGTCTCATAGGGAGAGTCGTGGATGGGTGTTGGGACTGCTGGGTTTAGACCCCAAAAGCAGCTATCCTTTATCCCCTGTTTTGGGGCAAAGACCCATGTCCTTATTTCCTCACTCAAAAGATGGAGGTGAAGATTATTAGCACCTGCAACCCCAGTCCCTGGTAGGGCAGTGTAGATACCCTGGGAGAAGTCAGCCAAAGCCATTTTGATCACACAGCAGACAGACCAGTAGGTAGGTGCTTAGGTCCTGGTGAACTTGGGCCACCCTTGGGCACGCAGGCTGTGTACAGTAATGTTGGTGGGCAGTGGGACTGACCCCTTGTGCTTATGTTGTGCCTTCATCTTCAGGGTTTCCTGCTGTTTTCGCTCTGGTTTCCCCAGGGCATGGTACACCCAGAGAGTCAAGTAGCTGCCTGCTCAGCTCAGAGAGGGGTAGGGGAGTTCCTCCACAGTCACCCGCACGCAGGATGTGGCTGGAAATTGACCCAGGGACTCCTGATTTGTCCTGTTTTCCAGGCCTGATCTGTAATCCTGGGAGAGAAAAGAGGAAGAAAGCTCAGGTCCAGAGGGCAGCTGGGATGGGGGTTAAGGGGGGTGACATCCTTACTGGGAATGCTGCCTCTTTGCCTCAGGCTTTTTTTGGGGGGCATCTCTTGGATGAGAGAATACTTCAAAGGGTTCTTGTAGGAATTAAATGAGATGATTATACATTCAGAGTTTTGCAAAGGGCTTACATGTAACAGGCACCCAGAACAGAGTATTTTAATTAATAACTCTCTTACCTGACGTGATCAAGACCAGTTAATCAGTTCCTCAAAAAAGCTGGATGAAGCAGGGATCACTAAAATTATATGTTTATGCCACATAAACCTTAAACACTATTTCAGCCTAACCATTTCTTGCTAATCTTGTGATACAGAGCTGAGGGCTCTTGAGCCTTCCCTCCAGGTTGGAGTAACACATTTATTTTTCCTGCTTTTTTTTGCCTATGCCCTTTACATATTATCTGTGGTTTCCAGATTTGGCTTTGTTTGTTTTTATTTAATTATTTTTAAAAAATATTTTTATTGATTTCAGAGAGGAAGGGAGAGGGAGAGAGAGAGAAACAACAATGGTGAGAGAGAATCATTGATTAGCTGCCTTCTACACGCCTCCTTCTGGGGGTAAAGCCTGGAACCCTGGCATGTGCCCTTGACCAGAATCAAACTTGGGACCCTTCAGGCAATAGGCTAATGCTCTATTTACTGAGCCAAATCGGCTAGGGCCAGATTTGGCTTTAGAATGGAGAAAGAACTTAAACTCACATATGAAACAATCCGAGTACAAAATTTTTCTAGGATCATGTATACATTTATTCTGATCTTTATCAGGTGCCCTGCTCACAACTAATTTGACAGCCTTCATTGCTTTAGGCTTATCATCTGTGCGAGGTACACAGCTGCATACTGGTGTACAGGAGTGCACCCCAACCCTTCTAGGCTTTCATTTTCATCCTCGTTAATATGATGATCATGGCACCTGTATGCCCATTTCCCCAACCCTCTATAGGTGGGCAGTGTCTGCCATGGGAATAACCTTATCATAGGTTTACTGTCCTATCTAGTGCCCTGATCAGGCTCACAGAGAAAGGGGCACTTTTTTTTTTTTTTTTTTTTTTTTTGCCTTTTAGAAGTAGCAGCAGTGACTGCTGAAACTCTCTGCTGGCTCTGCTGAGTTTTCATTTGATCTGAAGAGAGAGGTCAGTTGCACATGTCAGCACAGATAGTGGCATGGCTGGGCCAAAATCCAAGTGTCTGTCCTGGATCCTGGTCTGCTACCTTGCACTTGGCTTTCGTGCAGGGTCATTGGGAGCTCTGAAAGTATCTGATAGGGAGGAGGCTTTGGATGGAGAGGAAGAAGGAGCTGAGTGGGGGTGAGGAGGGCAGCTGGGGGTTTGGACATTTTGAAATGAAACAAAGGCAAGACCCTGAAGAGAGAGGGCTTCCCAGAGACCTAGATTCAGGCAAGAGGTCTCAGAAAGTGGGTTGGGTACTATGAAATAGCTCCTTTTTCTCCTAACTTCTCATTGTGGAAAAATACACACAGAGAGAAAAATGGAACAAACCCTCAAGTACCCATCACTCAGCTTCAGCATTCTACTGTTCCTTTATTTTGTCTATTTCCACCCGCCTTTCTTTCTTCTGAAATGTTTTAAAGTGGAGGCCAGACCTCCTGTCTCTTCACCCAGGGCTACATTTTGAACCTTTTCAGGGGTGTGTTTGCATTCAGAAGGCCCTGCTGCAGGCCAAGATGAGTATGAGTTGTGTGGACGAGGTAGGAGAGTATGAGGCCTGCTCTTCCCAGAGGAGTAGCCCTGGGAGGATGGTGGTCATCTGGAAAGTGGACAGGCCACAAGGAGTCAGAGCTCAGGCCCAGAGGGCATTTCTATAATCTGCACTCCCCTGTCTCCCCTGGTGAACACCAGCAATAGCTTCTATCCATTGAGTCCTTGCTATGTATAAGGCATTACTGTAGGCACTTCATATGCTTTACCTTACTTAATCCTCTCAGAACCTTGTGAGGACGATTGTATCAGCATTCCCATTTTATGGATGTGGGGTAGAGGCTCAGAGAGGTTAGTAACATGCCCAAGCTCACACAGCTGGGCAGCAAGGAAACCGGGATTTGAATGCAGGTGTCAGGAACCCAAAGCTCTTATTTTTGTCTGTTGTAACACTACCTCCTAGGCAGATGAATCAGAACTGCTTTTATCTGACCACATCATGGCTTTGGGAGCAGCCCAGTGTTCTGACTGGGAGAGGAGTCTCCCTTGCCCATTAAAAGGCTGTTTTAAAGGAGGTATTTGACTTTGATCTTCTCTTGCTCCAGTGGGCTGGTGGCACGTTTCCCTACCTGCTTGTGTTCTGGCTGCTTGGACGTGTCTGCTTGTGGCTCCCAGGGATGATGACCTTTCTTGTTGGGAGATGGAACAGGAGGGAGACTCTGGGCTTCCTGACGTTAATAAGCTCTCAAATTTGCAGACCATGCATTCTCCACCGCCAGCCCTTAGAGAAGGCAGGGGAGAGGGATGTGAGGCTGCGTCTTGGAATTTCTTTGGTGGCTTTCCTGTCTCAGTAGCTGTAGCTGCAGGCGGTCCCAGCCTCCACCACGAGCACCAGCCCTTCTCCAGGCCCCCTGTCCCCCTATCCCTCTAGCCCCCTCTCCTTCCCACTGCTCTCTCTGTTCCATTTGCACAGAGTCCTCTACACAAGGAGTGGAACCCCCCAACAAGAGAGAGATGACCCATTTAGCTTCCTGCTGCCTTTTGAATCTCACAGTGACACTGAATGTTTTTTCTTGTCTCCTGGGGAGGAAAGCCAGGGTCATTGGTCCATAGAAAGTTAGTTTCTATGGTTGTATTTTGTAATTCCACAGCAGATGAAACTGAGGCTCAGAGAGGTTAAGTAACTTTCCCAAGGTCACGCAGCTGGTATGAGGAGATGTAGGGATGCAAACTCAGGGTTGTTTGGCTTTAAATCTGGTGTACCTTATGCTACCCCACGCCTGTCTCTACAGCACTGTGGTGTTAAATATGAGCATAATATTAACTCATTTGATTTAATGTGTATTTGATATACTATAACAATAACACTAAAATGGTGTGGACGTTTGAGAGTTGCAGCTTGCTGGCTGATGCTGTAATTAGGTTTGTGTAAGAAGAATTATTAGTGATCAATAAACATGAGAAAGAAAGCATAACATCACTAGTAATGAAAGAAATCTAAATTATGACAATAATAGTATGCTATTTTCTTGCCTTTCAAATGTTCACAGATTTTTAAACTGATAATTGTTAACATAATACAACCCTATAATATAGCACCAGAGTGTCCAGTGTCATAACCTTCACACTAAACAATTTTGCAGGTATCGAGAGCTTAAAAATGGCCCTCTGACCAGTGACTGTACTTCTAAGAATCCATCCGAAGAAAATAAGCAGAAATACTGTTGAAATTTTATTTGTTGGTTCTCACTAAAGAGCAACTTATAATAAAGGGGAATTGAAAATAACTATCTTACATTAGAAAAACAGTTAAATAAAGCATGGTACGTCTGTGGGTGAGCTTGGGAAATGATGAAATGATGTGGAGGAAAATGCAGTATAATATACTTTATATCCTGCAAAATGTACTCTTTTTGGAATATGGTTCTGAGTTTTGACAAACACATGTAGTCATGTAACTATCATCACCCAGTGTAATTTAATTGAGGAAAGAGTTTACTGCAGTGTATATACAAAAATATGTATGTATATGCATATGACTGGAAGGACATCACAAAAGGTGACCAAACAAAATGGCCCTAGAAAAATGAGCTGTGCTGTTTTTAAACAGGTGATTTCTGTCTGAACCTCGGTTTCTTTCCAGTAAGATGGTGAGGTTGGGCCCGGATCCCTGGCTTTGCGCAACACTCTTATCCCAATCGCGGTCAGTGTGGGAGGGTGGGCTCCGTGCCTGTGACCTGGCCTTTTGGGTGTGCCCAGTGGGGCTGGGAGGTGGCCGGGCACTGCCAGCCTGGGCACTGGTGTGTCACTGGGCTCAGTATAGAATGGAATGCTGCTAGCCGGTGCCGTGTCCTGAGTGAAGAGCATCGGAGGGCAGAGTCTCTCCCCTGCCCGCTCCTCACCATCCTGCCAGGCATCTGCTCTGAGTCCCGGCGTAGCATGTGGGGGGCTGCTGACTCTGGGGGAAGGAGAAGTTCCCTGTCTTCCTAATAACTAGAACTCCTCCCTCTTCTGACCAAGAGACAGAGCATTCCGTTGCCCTGCCCTCTTACTGCCTCCCTGCCATCTCCGGTGTTCCCAGGCCAGCTTCAGGGGTCTCCTTCTCAGCTTCCTGGGTCTCCTGGGACTGGTATTATTATTAATTTGCCCTCAGCAGGACTGCTCCTCAGCAGGGAGGGAGAGCCTGTATATGAGGTTGGTCCCAGCACTTATTTGCTGGTCATTCAAAGCCTGAGCCAGGGTGGGGAAGGACGCTGCCACTGCTCCCTGGATTGGGGTAGGTGTGGCCAAGGCTTGAGGCCTGGTGTGCTTTCTGCCTGGTGCCAGTGGCATTGCACCCAGCCTGACCCTGGGCATGAAACTTCCTCTCTCACACACCTCCAGCAGTGCATCACGCATTCTTAACCACTAGCTAGGTAGGGCAGCTCCCAGGAATGGGACATGGGCTCCCACAGTCACTTCTGGACAGAGCCCCTGATGGCCAGGTGTTTTCTTCCCCACTTCCTTGCCTGCTCCGAAGGATAGGGACTTTCCCCGTCCTTCTCTGTATGCTCAGGAGTCACATAGGACTCTGCACAGAGAACGCGGAGGGCAAGCAAGAGGCTCCAGGGCTCCGTCAGGCTTGCCCACTTGGAGTGGGGGAGCCCAGCTCCACCTCACATGTGCCTGAGGTCATGGGTGAATTCTTCCTGGTCCCCCTCCCCCCGACTATATATATGATCTTCAAGGACCCTTTTTGCTGGCTTCTTTATTAAAAGGATTTCCAGCGACACTGATTATTGGGTGTTACATGTCCCTCTGTGGTGGCTGCTCCCTACACCCTGCACACATCCCTGTCACATAGAGTGAAGCATGAGCCTATTCGTAGGGGCAGGACATGCAAACAGGAACTCTATAGGAGGATGCAGCATCCCCGGGCCTCTAGCACAGCCTCTGGACCAGCCTGAGAAATTTAGGGTGCAGGTACACTCCTGGGGAAATGCTGGCTCAGGATGGGCCTGAACACCCAAAGTAGAAAAGGCCACCCAATACAGACAACCCTAGTTTTCCATGAGCTCTGCAATCCCAAGTGGCGATACCACTGATGTCCTTTCTTTTGCACAGGAGGTTCAGAGAAGCTCAGTAACTTGTATGGCTTTCACAGTAGCTCGAGTCACACCAGCTCTGGCTCAAGGCCCACACTTCCCACAAGGCCGCACTGCTCCCCTCACTCTGACGGCTGAGCCCTGAGCCGAGGAGATAAGGCCTTTGGCTAAACCACTAGTGTAGAACCAAATCACAGCCAAGGCAGCTTCAGTCAGGGTGTCAGCAATGGGGGAGCAGCTAGGCTTCAGGCCCTGACTCCCCCTCTGACTCCATCTCTCTGGACCACCTTGCCCAGCTTTAGCTGAGGAGGGACATGGAGACCCCATTGGTTTCCTGTTTTCTCTGATACAGATTCTCAGGCTAGCAGAGAGCCTGCTCCATGGTCTGCGATGGGGGTAGGGAGGCTTTTCTGATTGAGCCACCCCTGCCAGCGATCCTGGGCTTGTCTCCCCTCACACACCCTCTGGATCTGCACTCTGGGAGCCAAAGTCTTTCTGGCCAGGCCTTGGCTGTCACTGTAAGTGTTCTGGCCTCCATTTGCCATGTCTGGGCCCTGGACAAGACTGTACCTTCTCCGCTTGCCTACTGTGTACTGCTGGGCATCAGCTTTTAGCAACAAGTCACATCTAGGGCACTTTGCCCCAAACAGTGTACTCCAAGGCGGTGGTTACTCACATGATGCTATTTTCAACCCCAGCAGTCTGCTTGGAGGCATGGAGGTGTCTTTATATGTGACTCAACTTTGTTGACCCTTTTCCTTGAGACTGTCAGCCACAGGTCCCCATGGCAGGTCTCATTCTCACCTTGATCCTACCTTTCTCCCTGAATCTCCAACGCCCCTTCCCTAACCTTTTCCACAAAGCCTGTGGCTCTCTCAGGAAGTTAGGTATGTGGAAAGCCCTATCTGCTGCCTCTCTGCCTGGCTGGGGAGGAGGCCAGGTCCTGATTCTCTGCAGCCTTCAGCCTAGAGCTGGGTCCCAGAACAGAGATGGAAGTGCGTGCTGGGGCTTCTGAGGAGTGCCTGGCAATGTCCACTTTGGGAGAGCGGGCTCTTGTATCACCCCATGCTCGACTGGTCCCTGCAGTGCAGGGAGGGAGCGTCAGTGGCAGCAGGTCCCACCAGATGGTGAGCCTCTAGCCGCTGCCCTGGAGGCAACCATCTGGTTGATGATCTCTTTAGTCATGGCCGTGAGAGCTGGGGGTGAAGGAGAAAGGGTTAGCAGGAGCCAGTCCAGCTGGAGATTGACAGCAGAGAAAAGAGGGTATATGGTCCACTCTGCTTTCCCTGCCCCCAGGCTCTGGAACCTTCTCCTGGTGAGAGGACAGAGGCCCAGCTTGCCGCTCAGGATCCAGCACCATTCTGCTGGAGCTTCAGCCTCTCTCCCTCTGGCTGCCTTAGCTTCTGGATTCCATGGGCAGTCTCCCTAGGCATCTGTGTGCTGCATGCAGCCCAGCTCACCTGGGGTGGAGGAAGGAGAACAGACCTCTTGAGTCCTAGGTACCTTCCATACCCACCTCCAGTTCCAGGCAGGCACTGCTCCCCTGCCTCTCGCTGGCAGTGCCTGGTTCTGGAACTCAGCATCACTCTGATCGGACCATCCTGGGGTGGCCACGTGAGCGAGCAGATGCCTGGACCAAGGCAAGTTTCTCGCACCAGCCAGCCGGTGGAACAGTCCTGGAAGGTGCCAGGCCCATTTCCTGTTCTCAGGCCACTGCCAGAGGGAGGTGCCGAGGGGGCACAGGAAGGACAGATGGATGTCCTTAAAGCTTCTGGCCTTCCACCTGGAAAATGGAAAGGGAAAGCTAACTCTTGCCAAGAGACATGTTTTTCAGTTTTCTTTTTCTCAAACCTCATTTGCATGTCCCAAAGGAGGGAAGCAAAGGGAGTGGAAGCCTAGCTGTGTTGGAGGGAAAGGGAGTAAGATGGCCTGGGTCTGTCCTTGATTTGCCATGTGACGGTGACCCACCTCCCTGGGCCCCAGCTGCCTGTGACTGAGGAGGGAGAGGCTGCCTGTTCCCCTGCCCTGTCCACTTTGCTTCCTTGCACTATGCTGGTAGAACCTGAGGCACACAAACCATCAGAAGAGTGGTGATGGAGGCCTAGGCTGCACCCTCCATCCCCCAAACATCCTTTGCTCATGGCACCCAGGTGCAGCAGGTAGGGCTGTGAAGCACGGCTGGGTCAGGATCGGTGCTGTCTTGTTTGTGCACTTTGTGATTGGTGGAGGTGCTCCAGGTTCATGCTCTGATGAGTCTGCTGGGCATCCTTTCTCCTCTTGCTCCCAGCTCCAGGCCCCCAACCCAGGATGAACTCACTGCAGCTGTCTTGGGTGGAGGACTGGGCTGCATGTGGCAGAGGGATCGATCCCCATTTACCTGCTGAGATGCTCCCTGCAGCAGAGAGGGAAGGAGGCAGATGGACCTCTGGCAAAATTTCCCACTTGAAAAGTTTTGGATCCTGAGTCCATTCCCTTCTCAGTGCCAGGGAACAGTAGCCTGATTGTTCCAAACCGTGTTCTCTGGGTCAGGGCACCTGCATCCTTCCTGACCATGACCCTCCAATTCCTGGACCTAATAGTCTCATGTGCGGCTGGGCAGAGCAAAACTGCAGTTGCTGGCATCTTCCCTACCTTCCCTCTCTGAGTGCTCCAGGCCACCTTGCCAGCCCAACCCTCCTGGCAGCTCTCAGAGGGGGCCTCGGGGCTGGCAAGAGTCATCTCTGCTCCCAAGGGTATGGGAAAAGAGGCTGAGCCTGGTCTGTGGGTGGTGTGAGCCCTGGGCACAGTGGGGCATCTTCCAGGAGAGCTAGTCTGCGGTGTGCTTGTGGCTCTTGGGTGAAGGGCAATCGGAAAAGAGCATGGCCCTAGGAGAATGATGGAAGGAAGGGTATGGGTTTGCCCAGGACAGAGAAGAGGAGTGCTCACATGCTGGGCTTATAGAAGATGCTCAGTAAACGTGTATGTTGAACACCATTGCACTTATTGAGAAGGCATCTTGGGAATGACTGCGACTCTCCTAGGTCTGGCCGCGAGCAGTGAAAGCTATCGCAGAAATGACTTGACAAAGTCTGGTGGCGTTTACCACAGGCGTAGTAAGAGAGGGGCGATTCACTTACTCTGGTTACGGCTGGTGGGATTTGCTGGCCCAATTGCCCCCCTGAAGAGAAGTGAGGGTTGCCAGCCATCTGTGATATCCAAGTATAGGCCAGCTTGGAGGCAGGAGATGGAACCAGAAGCCCTCTGGAGTTCTTTCTGCTTCGGTTCTTTTTTCGGAGCAGGAGAAAGCACAGGAAGCCCTTAGAGAGTGTCAAGCCAAAATGACTGGCAAGGTCTCAAAGCCTCCCAGAAACAGACATGGAGGGGAAAGAGACCACGAGAGAAATGTGGTATTCCAGTCCACAGAGGAGTGCCCGGGCACTCACTGATTAGACATGGCCAACTTCATTCTCTACCGCCATCTTTCCTTTGTGCTGACTGTCTGGTTTTGAGGACAGACTGGCCTGGAAGGTTCAGATCCAGGTGAGCTGGCATCCTGGTGCCTGCCCAGTTGATTTCAGTGTCAGCCCTGCACCCTGCTTCCTTATGGACCCCTTTCTGGGCTGTTTGTTTCCCATTGCTGGGCTCCCAGACTCACAGGGGAAGAGCTCCTTCACTATCCTGCAGAAATGCCTCCCTGCTCTGACTGTCCCCCAACCTATCAACTTCTTTTGCCAGAAACAGAGCAGTATGTACCTTTGGGGGCACGCTCCCCAGTGGGGAGCATGGCAGGGTGTGGAGGATGATGGATTAAAAGTCTGCCTCTTAGTCAAATGACAGACAACCTGTTTTCCTGCCGCTGTCCCCACCCCCATAGATTTGCTCAACTTCTGCACATCAGAGCAATAGAGCCTTCATTGTAATCAGGGAGCCGATGGCCACTGAATGCCTCTGCTGATGATGTCTGCTCCCTGGATTTTAACGAGATCTCCCTCACAGGAACACGCACGCCCTTGAACGGTACTTTCTTCAAGCGGCTGTGATTCCCCTTGGCAGGTACTCTACTTACCTTTGAAATTGTCCTCCTTTTCAGGACGGATGGAGGGAGTCGTTCCTTGTGGGACACTGGGTGGTGCCGGCCGCGGCTGGCAGCGAGGGTGCCCTTTCTGGGAGGTGCCGCTCTCTTTCTTTGACTTTTGAGATGTCATGCTCTCCTGGTTTTTCTTCTGCTTCTCTGCTTTCTCCAGGGTGGCTTTTCACCCTGACCTAACATTCACGAGAAGTCCTCCTTTGTCCTTTCCCTTCTTGCTCTTATCTTTGTCACTTGTCAACGCTGTCCAGCCTCTTGGTTTCAGCCTTGAACTCTGATAATAACATCCGACATTTATAAAGCGCTTGGGGAGTTTACGTCATTACATACATTATGTCTGCTCTTTACAATCAGCCGTGAAGTGGAATAATTCATTCATTTTTGGGGATGATAAAACTGAGGCACAGAATGGTTAGTCAACAGTTTATTTGGTTATACTCAAACAGGATTTAACTTTGAAGATACAGTGTGGCTGAGCTGGAACTTCTGACACCAGATCTGCAGACTTCCCTCTCCACACTTCCACTTGCTTCCTGGTCTCTCCCTGTGCATCTTCCACTGATTCTTTACACTAGTTTCATCTTCTTGCTTCAAAAATCCTGTTTGGTCCTAAATTGTTTGGGTTAGTAACAGATCCCATTGCCTGTCCAGCTTTTGGCTCCACACCTCTGTCTGCCCCTCCCTTTGGCCTCACCTGTCCATTTGCACAGCTATTTCCCTAGCTCAGGACTCACTTGCTCACTCCCTGCCCACTCATTAGGTTTTCTGCTGATCTCCCTGTCCTCAGTTTCTCTTAGTTCATTCTATTCACAGCTACTGGATTCTTCTTCTCCATTCCCACACAAGGTTCTACCATCACTACCACCAACACACCTCAGAAACTAGCAGACTTCATGCTTTTCCATCTCCATCACATGCGCCTCAACCTTGAGTCACTCTCTTGATGACTTCAGGCACCCTGCAGACCACCCCCCCCCCCCCCGCACTGTTCCCTGTTCCTGCCTATCACACACAGCACCCTGGTTGGCCCACAGGAAGTGCCAGATGTCCTTTTCTGTTCCACTTCCTGTCCATGTTGCTAAATGGCTTCCACTCTCTCCCTGTCCATGAGTCTTTCCATACCAATTATCTCTATATTAGCGGCCCGGTGCATGAAATCCATGCACAGAAGTGAGGGGTTCCTTCAGCCCAGCCTGCACCCACTCCAATTGGGGACCCCTCGGGGGATGTCTAACCACCAGTGGTCAGACACCCCTCTCATAATCTGGGACTGCTGGCTCCTGACCTCTCACTTGCCTGCCTGATTGCCCCTAACCCCTCTGCCTGCCTGCCTGCCTGATCATCCCTCACTGTCTCTGCCTGCCTGCTTGATTGCCCCTAACTGCCCTCCCCTGCCATTCTGATCTCACCCCCAACTGCTCTCCCCTGTTGGCCTAATTTCACCCCTAACTTCTCTCCTCTGCTGGCCTGATTGCCCCTAACTGCCTCTGCCTGCCTGATCACCCCTTATTGCCCTCTCCTGCCTGCCTGATCTCGCCCCCAACTGCCCTCCTCTGCTAACCTATTTAGTTCTGATTGGTCAGTTTCTATGCCAGTCAGTGTCAAGAGCTCCACCTCCTAGGCAGCCATTGGCTCCTTACATTCACCCAGATTTGATTCTGATTGGTCAGTTTCTATGCCAGTCAGCATCTCTGGGCCTATCAACAAGGCCTGATTAGAAAGGCGGGGCTGATCAGCAGCCCCGGTGGAGGCCTGGAGAGAAATGGTGGCATGGCCGGGAGAGAAAGAGAGGCAAGTTCTGATCAACTGCTGCCGCAGATGGGGTCCCTGCCTCTCTCTGTGCAGCTCTCTCTCTGGGGCTGATCCGCAGCTCTCTGGGCAGTTAGTGCTAAGTCAGGGCACTGGCAGCTGCCTGGTAGAGTCTTCAGTCTTAACGGTCGTTACAATCCTGGCTCTTTATTATATAGATTACATGCCCATCCCTTTTTCCTTGAAGTTTTCATCTTCAGTGCCACTTCTTCCCGGACTCCTCAAGGTAGAACTCTTAACTCTTCTTCCTCTCTCTCTGTCTCCTATGATCCTTAATAGTTTTCACTCATACCTTAGTTATTTAAGAGCACATCGATGTTCTGTGGGCATATTCACATCTGATTTATCTGTCAAGTGAGTATGGATCATGGTTAGTGGCTACTTGCTGCGCGCCTCCCACCCACGTGACAGGCACTGTCCCCGGGGTTCTCGTGTGTTGTTTGGTTTCCTCATCATATTATCCCTACACGAAGACATTCTTACCTTCGTTTTGCGGATGAGGAAATAGCCCCAGAGAGGTTATGTAGTCTGCTCATGGCCCTTGAGTGAGTGATAGAGTGAGGAATTGAAATCCCAAGTCTGACTCGGAGTCCTGTGTGCTTCCTCTCCTCCACACTGTGCTGAGCAGTAACCCTGCTCCTTCTCCTCCCACGTGATGCCTGGGAAGGGCTATCCATGCTAGGTGAGCAGCCTGTCTCACTGCTCAGTGCAGTCTCGAGTGCCCCGGCATCCCTGCTTCCTTTAATGGTCCATACGGTTCTGTCATCCATGCACATTTACCTGAGTGGTCTTGATCTTAGGCCGTGTTTTTATCCTGTGCTACCTGCCTGACAGAGTCCGTTGCCTCTGCCCATTGTGTAAAGCTGAGCTGCCTTTTATTTGTCCTCAGATGGTTTTTTTTTCAAGCTTTAGGGTGCCTGAGATTCTATTTCGGGATGTGTCAGGTAGGTCTGTGTTGGCCCTGTCACCTTCATGATGTTACAAATTTTTATCTGATCCCCCTTCAGCTTTGTTTTCCCAGATTGAGGAGTTCACAGCTTTTTAGACACTGACTGCATGTCTCACTTTCTCACTTGCCTCTGTGTGTCTGGTGTGTTTTCTGTGTGAGAGGGAGTCTCCCCGTTAGAGTTGGGGCACCCCGAAGGCCGGGCGATTTCCCCCCTCCCGTGGTTCTGCCACAGCTGACACACACAGGAACACTCCCACTGCACAGACGCACCACAAGAAGCCTTGTCTCTGCTCCCACCCCAGGCTCTGCTGTCCATGCTGAGGTCAGCTTATCAGCAGCCACAGATATGGCCCATCCCAGGTTAGCTGGCTCAGGCATCCTGCCTGTGACATGAGAAGCCTTTCTTGATGCTGTGACGGAGTGCTGGAGGTATGCAGAGCTCGGCTCTCAGGCCTCTGTGTAGATCATAGGTTACCAGGCCCAGGACTGCCAGGGCAATGACCGTGATGTGCACGTTGACCTGCCCTGAAGAAGGGGCTTGCAGCCCGAAGGACTGAGGTGGAGTGAAGCAGACAAGGTGGCATGTGGGGATGTCTCTGTGCTCTGGTTCACATACTCTGTCATCTCATCTGGCCTCCCTTTTCTTCTCCTCTTTCTTTCTCATTGTTCCCCACCTCTCTCCTGCCCCCATGTTTTGGGCGTTGCCACAATGATGTGTGTAATCAGAGTATCCCAAGAGCAGAGTATCAGAGTTCTGAAGGATCTTCTGATTGTTGACTGTTGGCTCCTTCCTTCCTTCCTTCCTTCCTTCCTTCCTTCCTTCCTTCCTTCCTTCCTTCCTTCCTTCCTTCCTTCCTTCCTTCTCTCCTTCCCTCCCTTCCTCCCTCCCTCCTTCCCCCCCTCTCTGCCCCCTTCCCCCCTCTCTCTGCCTCCCTCCCTCCCTCCCTCTTTTCCTTCCTTCCTCCCTCCCTCCTCCCTCCCTCCCTCCCTCCCTCCCTTCCTTTCTTTTTTACTGATGATCCCAAACTCCCAGATGTTACCCACTTACCTAGTCCCCACAGCAAAGCCCTCCCCCCCCCCCCCCACTCCTAGCACAGCACACCAGTTCCATGTAATAGCGAACTGGAGCAGTGGTTGTCACTTGTGCACAGTGGTTCACACCATCCTGAGGAAGGTTACAGCCACAGCAGATCAGTTATAATAAACAAGTGAGTGTTGCACAGGCAGAGCCTGAGAGTACTGGCCTCACCCCCCACAACATAGAAAGCAATGAGGGGTCTCTAGAAGAAGTTTCTAGTTTGTGACTTTAAAATACAACCAAAATACAGAGGTTATGTAGTCTGCTCAAAACCCTTGAGTGAGTGATAGAGTGAGGAGTTGAAATCCCAAGTCTGACTCGGAGTCCAGTGTGCTTCCCTCTCTCCACGCTGTGCTGAGCAGTAACCCTGCTTCTTCTCCTCCCACACGGTACCTGGGACTGCATTTCAATGAGCATTGCTCAGAATTGACAAAGTGCAGGGTGGGCTCATCCAGGAGAGATGAAGAGAGAGTGCTGACCTCAGGTCAGCTGCTCCTGCCCCTTCATTTGCTCTCTGACCAGACTGGCACCTCCACCCCATCTCTTCCCTCACATCTGCTGGAGCTTGTCTCTCCTCGCACACCTCTGTCTCATTCTACTGAGGAACCATTAAGGGTTCCTTAAAGAGGCTGCAGGCATGTTAAAGATCGAAGGTTAGGGAGCCTTGGTCACATGACCGGAAATGGCAGAGACCACTTCCAGGACCTTGAGAAGGAGAATAACATTCAGTGTACAGCTGTTGGGTGCCACATGCTATCACACAGGCATCCCACCTGAAAGACAGGGAAGTCAATGCTGTTACTTTCCCAGCAGGGAGCTGACCTGGAAATACCATACACTTGCACCATGCCTCTCTCCCCGGGTGTGTGTGACTGTGCCAGGGGAATAGGGTGGGGAAGGGGATGGTAGATGTTTTTGAGGGGCTGATCTTAACTAATGATGGGGGTATCTGAGAGGGGAGAACAAAGTTGGCTCTTTTTATTTTTTAATTCAAAATGTTTTTTGTTAATCCTCACCCAAGGTTATCTTTTTCCCATTGATTTTATTTATTTACTAGTGGCCAGGTGCAAAAAATTCATGCATGGGGGTGTGTGTGTCCCTCAGCCTAGTCTGCACCCTCTCCTGCTGGGAGTGGGTCTAAACGGGCAGTTGGACATCCCTCTCACACACCAGGACTCCTGGCCCCCAACTGCTCACCTGCCTGCCTTCCTGATTGCCCCTAACCACTTCTGCCTGCCAGCCTGATCACTCCCTAACCACTCCCCTGCCAGCCTGATTGATGCCTAACTGCTCCCCTGCCACCCTGTTTGCCCCTAATATCCATCCCCTGCAGGCCTGGTTGCCCCCAACTTTCCTCCTCTGCTGGCCTGGTCACCCCTAACTTCCCTCCCTTGCAGGCTTGATCACCCCCAACTGCTCTCCCTTGAAGGCCTGGTCCCTCCCAACTGCCCTCCCCTACTGACCTGATCGCCCACAACTGCCCTCCCTTGCAGACCTGGTTCCTCCCAACTGCCCTTCCCTGCTGGCCATCTTGTGGCAGCCATCTTTGACCACATGGGGGCAGCCATCTTTGTGTTTTGGAGTGATGATCAATTTGCATGTTACTCTTTTATTAGATAGGATAGAGGCCTGGTGCATGAGTAGGGGCCAGCTGGTTTGCCCTGAAGGGTGTCCCAGATCAGGGTGGGGGTTCCCTTGGGGTATGGGGCGGCCTGGGTGAAGAGCCTGTGGTGATTTTCAGGCTGGCCATGCCTCCCAGTGATCCAAGCAGAGCCCCTGTTATCAGGGATTAATTTATCTTCTATAATTGAAACTTTGTAGCCTTGAGTGGAGGCCAGGGCAGGCAGAAAGCTTGACTTCCTCCATCACCGGGGAAACCCAAGCCTCCTGCTCGCTCCAGGCTGCAGTTATTTTTGTTGGGATTTATTTATCTTCTATAATTGAAACTTTGTAGCCTTAAGTGGAGTCCAGGGCCAGCCAGGGTGTGCAGGAAGCTTGGCTTTCTCCATTGCTGGGGAAACCCAAGCCTCCTGCTTGCTCCATGGCTGCAGCCATCTTGGTTGGTTTAATTTGCATACTCACTCCCGATTGGCTGGTGGGCATGGCTTGTGGGTATCACGGAGGTATGGTCAATTTACATATTGCTCTTTTATTAGACAGTATTGCTTTTAGAGAGAATAGATGGGAGGGAGGGAGAGGGAGACAGGGAGGGGAAAGAGAGACACAGAGAGTGAGAGAGAAACATCAGTGTAAGCAGGCCATATCCATTGGTTGCCTCCCGCACACCTCTTCACTGTGGCCAGGGATCGAACCTACAACTCAGGTATGTGCCCGTGACAGGGAATCAAACCCATGTCCCTTGAATGCATGGGTTGATGCTCTAACCACTGAGAAATACCATCCAGGACAGAAGTTGTTTTTTTTAAAAAAGTTTATTTCTGATTTAGAATTAGTATGTGGTCATTGCAGAATATAGAAAATAATAGAGAAGTAAAAAAGCACATATATTAAAATCACTCATAATGCTGTCATCCAGAGATAACTACTAGTACTGTTCACCTTTTGATGAGTTTCTAGGTGTGTATGTAGGAGGAGAGTCTTTTGTTGCAAAGGATATCTTTAATTATAAAGAATAGGAGGACACAGCCCTAGACAGTTTGGCTCAGTGAATAGAGCATCAGTCTGGGGACTGAAGGGTCCCAAGTTCAATTCTGATCAAGGGCACATGCCCAGGTTATAGGCTTGATCTCCAGTAGGGGTCATGCAGGAGGCAGCTGATCAGTGATTCTCATGATTGATGTTTCTGTCTCTCTCTTCTTCTCTCTTCCTCTCTGAAATCAACAACAACAAAAAATCCTATATTATAAAAGAGAAACATGCAAATTTGATCTACCTTCACTCCTGATTGGCTATGCTATCAGCCAATCAGGAGCGGGGGCGGGGCCAAGTGGTGTGAGCGCCAGGCCCCGGGGGGGTGGAGATGAAATGAAATGGCAGTGGCAGCGAGTGCCCAGCCCCCGGGTGCTGTGAGGGGAAGCGGCGGCAGCAGCAGCAGCAGCAGCAGCAGTGGTGGTGGCAGTGGCAGGGAGCACCTGGCCCCCAGGCGCTGTGAGCGGAAGTGGCGTCGAGTACCCAGCCCCTGGGGCCGGGTGGTCACAGGCAGCCAGGGCTGAGCTGAGCAGGGTGATGGCTGGATGCCCAAGACCTAAAGCCCCATCAGAGGCTTTAGGCTTTGAGCAGACTGGGGGTGAGCCATCAGTTGGACATCCCCTGAGGGCTCCCAGTATGTGAGAGGGGGCAGGTTGGGTTGAGGGACCCCCCCCCAAGTGCACGAATTTCGTGCATCGGGCCCCTAGTGTGTGTGTGTGTGTGTGTGTGTGTGTATAAAGAATAGGAGGACACAGAGGACAGTGGATTCTCAACGCCTCCCAACCCAGGATGCCTACTCCCCGCTTCCCCCACTTTGATCATTAGCACCAGTTGGCTGCCCCTGGGGACTGGGCAGCCACTTGGTGCTCTGCTGAGTGCCCACTGGGCTCTGAGTTGGGAGAGTTGACCAGAAGGAGGACCCTGCTCTTGGAGAGTTCCCATCTATAATAATAAAAGCATAATATGTTAATTAGACCAGACATTATTATGAAGCCTTTTATTATTTCCAGACAACCTTCCAGATGAAGCCAGGGCTGTGAGAGAGTTGTCTGCTAGCGGCGAGGGAAGCCTGGGTCCCAGGTGCCAGAGGGAAGCCAGTGCCAGCAGCCAAGGGAAGGAAGGCCTACTCTTGCATGAATTTCGTGCATTGGGCCTCTAGTGTAATATGGAAACACAGAGCAGGAAGTACCTGGGTCAGCCCCTACCCCAAAGCAGAGGTTCTTGCAGGAGGCATGGGGTCCCCACCCAGCCATCATGTCGGTCAGTTCTGGGTTCTGGCCGAGTGTAACAAGGGATCGTTTTTCACCTCTAACCCTTGGGGACTCTACTCTGCCCTCCAGAGTCTCATAGACTAAGTCCGGACACAACCATGTCAATCCCTTCCTATATTTAAGACTTGCACCGTGTTCCTTTGCCACATCCCAAAACCCTCTCAATCCAAACACTTGAAGTCCCCACACCGATTTCTATGGGCAACATGGCTTTCGTGCCCTTTGGTGCCCGTGTGGCTGTAGAGAGGTGGATCCTCTGGCAGGCTTCCTGGAGCAGGTGAGACGAGAATGGCGTTTGGAGAATATGGTGATGGCAGCCAGAGGGGGAAGCCCATTCCAGGCTAGGGAATGGCATGCAGGAATGTTCATCCGCGGCAGGTGTGCGCACATGCCTGCACGAGTGTGCGCTCTTGCTGGGGCCAGGGAGAAATCCCAGCCCCCTGGGCTCCCCCCAGCCATGTCCTTGTATAGCAGTTGGCGTGCTCCCGGAGCCCCACCTACTGTACTCATGCAGAGAGCCTGCCGCTAGCTGGGCACTAGCTGGGCCCCGGGCCCACTCTTTCAGGATCGTCTTGTCATCACAGCCAGAGTCAGCTGTTGGTTTGGGAAGCCTTCCCCGGTTCAGTGTTTCATGGTGTTGCAGCCAGAAATATAGGGTCGGGCAAAAGTAGGTTTACGGCTGTTCCTATGGAAAGTCCGAACATAATGATTAATAAATAATAATGATACGAGACGGAACTCTGTGTTTCATGTCCTCACAACTGTAAACCTATTTTTGCCCTACCCTGTGTAACCCTCCTGTTCGCCAAGAGCATTGGATCTTGGCAGGCATCCTGGTGGCCTATTTTAAACTGAAGGCAATGGAGAGAGGTGCCTCTCGGGCTGAGTTGAGGACCCTTCTTCCCTTGTGGGGCCCTGTGGGGCTGCTGGGCTTGTCATTTTCCCCCTCAGTGGGCCGGCGGACACCTGTCTGTGGGGAGGGCACAGGAGTGGGCGATAGGGCTGAGAGCAGCCCAGAAGAAGGCTTTCACACCTGGACTGGTGTAGGGAGACTGGTTTGTCCTACATTCCTCTGTGTTGCTGTGATAGTTGTATGAGCCACCTGCTTGATTATCCTGTTTATTCTCCCCATCTGGGAAATGGGGGTCACATGGATCTGTCCTGCCTGTCCAAGTGCTCCCAGGACCCAGAGGATGGTTCTCATTTACCGAGCCCCTTTTGTCCTGCTCTGTTGGCTAAAGTCACTCTCCCCACCAGGTGCAGCCCACTCTGAGCAGACACAAGCTCCAGTGAAGGATCTAATCTAGCCTTGCACTTAAGATCTTGGATTTAGATTTGATTTGCCACACCTCTCTCTGGGAAAGTTCCTTAATCTCTGAGCCTCTGTTTCTCAACTGTGAAGGGGGATGACAGTGATACCCCCACCTCCTAGGTTTTGTGGGGAGCAGTGAGGCAATGGTCTGAAGGACAGGGACCTGCCACAGTCAGTGCTTGACTCCTGTGATTTGCATGGCCCATGGAGAATCCACAGAATGCCACCATGGACAAAGTGTACCTATAATGATGCTAAAACCCAGAGAGGACAGGCCACCCATCAGCCCATATCAACTGAGGTGGACAATAGTCACTCTTTAGTAAAGGTCCACAGAGCGGCAGGTGGGGATTGGAATCTGGCACTGCTCCCAGGACTCTGTCATAGGGGGTGGGATGCTGGTGCTCATTCCTGAGGAGAAGTGAGGAGGGGCCACAACATGCCAGGTCTCTAGGGGCAGCGTGTCCCTGGGGATATTTCTCTCTGCTGTGTCCTGGCTGAGCAAGATGTAACCACTGGTTACAACTCCAGAGATGCTGATTGCTGATGCACAGCATGTCCAGGGTGTGGTGTGGGCATCTGCAATGTTGGGAACTTTCTTGGATGATTCTGATGTTCATGAGAGGAGTAGAGGTGTAGGAATCAGAAAGCTGGGGACTGACTCTGGCCCCACTGATGGGTCTTGTGTAACAGAGTTTGCCTCGTCAGACTGGTGTGAGAGTAGATGGAATAATATAACTAAAGCACCCAGCCTGGAGCCCAGTGCACAGGCCGTACACACATGTATGTTGACTGTTGAGTGAATGGTATTTGTTGGTTTCCAAGAGATGGGGAGAGGCTAGAGAGAGGGCAGCAGCTGCCCTGTCGCCAATCTGCCCACCGTGTGGGCTTCTTGCTGCAGTCATCAGCTCCCCTTTGTCCCCCAGAGCCCAAAATAGCAGTCTACAGTCAAGAGAGACAATGAGGGCAAGGCACGTGGCTGGGCTGGAAGGCTGATGGGTGCAGGACAGTCAACCTTGGGCTTCCGGCCTGGCTGTCTACCCGGCCAGCTCTGGGCTTTTTATAGAGAGGCTGCGTTAGGTGAGCCCAGTGAGTTTGTGCATGGGCCTCATCTGACCGCAGCATGTGGACCCTTCACAGAGGTGGCCTGAGGAGACGTGGCCCCTGGGCTGACCTGGGTTTGAGTCTCCACAGCAGCTGATGCTGTGCCCTCAGCCACATCGAGTAATGGGAGCAGCCAGTCAGGGCAACTGAAAAAGGAAACGGGCTGCGCCCAACCCAACTCTATTATTAAACTTTTCTCTAGCACTTTCTCCCCACTCAGCCCTTTGCCACCATATTCGTGAGATTGTCCCTGTACCACCCCAAAGAGGTAAGGCCAGCAAGGGCTGTTTTAGTTTCATAGAATCACCAATGGGATTTCCCTTTTTTGGCTGCAGAAGGCACTTCTTGGGGTATATCTAGCCCATAACTCGGAAGTCAGGGAACCTTTCCCTTTAAGTTACTCTTAGAATAAGGTGAGTATCTTTTAGGCAAACATGCTTTAGATGAAGCAAATCAGTGAAGCCTTGAGGATATGGCAGTGTTGAGCAGTCAGCGTTCTCACTGGGCCTGAGATGAGGGTCAGACTCAGTAGAGGTGCAGACCATGCAGGAACAAAGCCGGAGCCCTCTTAGTGTATCTGCGGTGTGGGCATCTGCTTCTTATAGCAGCTCGAGTTGAACAATCTTGCTCTTGCCGGTTACATCCTTGAAGGCAGAGCTATTAGTTGGTCACCCACCTTTTTTTTTTTTTAATAGCAGATTTAGGTTTCCAACAAAATTGAGAGGAAAGTACAGAGATTTCCCATATATTCCCTCCCCACTACATGCATAGCCTCCCTCATTATCAACATCTCTCACCAGAATGGTATTTTTTTTTTTATGAAAGATGATCCTACATTGGCACATCATAGCCAAAAGTTCATAGTTGTCCTTAGGATTCACTGTTGGTGTGCATCCTGTATGTTTGGACAAAGGTGTAATAACATGTGTCCACCATTACAGTACCATACCGAGTACTTTCACTGCCCTAAGTCCTCTGTTTCACCTGCTCACCCCTCCCAACCCCTGGCGACCACTGGTCTTTTTACTGTCTCCATAGTCTTGCCTTTTCCAGAATGTCTATGGTTGGAATCATACAGTATGCAGCCTCCTCAGACTAGCTTCTCTCACTTAGCAATTTGCATTTAAGGTTCCTCCATGTCTTTTCATGGCTGATAGCTCATTTCTGTTCAGTGCTGAATAATATCCCATGGTCTGGATGGACCACAATTTATTGTTCATTCACCCACATGTTTTACTGAAGGTGGGGAGACCTGCATTCAGGTCCCCCTTCAAGGCTTATTTGCATAAGTGTCCCACTCCCACCCCTTTTGTGGTTTTGCCAGTTCTTCAGATTTGCTGGGTTGTCAGGAGCCAAGGAAGTGATTAAACAGTAAAAAAGAAGGAAGAGAGCTGTTGGGGGAGCCAGCAGCTGGCAGGGTAAGACAGTCAGGTCTTGAGTCATATGGGTGAGCTAGTAGGAGAGATTGGAGGAGTTGAGCTGCATCCCATGGTAGGCCTGGCTTCTTCACAGGAGGCGTAAGACCCTGCTGAGTGAGGCACTCAGTCCCTCAGAAGTGATGGGGCAGGGCCACTGGGAATTGGGAGAAGGCGCTCCTGCAGGGTCCTGGCAGGAGCAGACCAGCACAGAGGGGTCCCTGAGGCCAAGGCCACAGGCCGGGTGCTCCACTCCACTGTGATGGGAGGTGTCTGGTTCCCCCCAGAAGGCGAATGGGTTATAAATAGCCGATGACGGAGCTGTAGGAGAGCTGCCTCTAGCGTAATTGTCGATTTTGAGAGTGCCCTGGCGAGGGTTGGGAGTGATAGCCGAGGTTAAATTCGGCCCTGTTGGCTGATTGGCATTTCTTGAGCCGGGTGCTAATCCCTTCAGGAGGTCAGATAAGCTCCCTAGCGGCGCCCCTGATCTTAACTTTGAGGCCAGTTAACTCTTCTAGGGGAACCGTAGAAGAACCCCAAAGTCATGACCACTCCACATTGCCCGAAGGAGGGCCACAGCTGACGTGGGGCTGGACTTCCAGAGGGTCCACTCAAGTAGGGCCAGTTCCTGAAATGCAGTCTGGACCTGCTGTGTGGCCCTCTCTCGGACGAGGCTGTCCCACAGGGAGGACTGTTCTGGGGCTGCCCTTTAGTTAATGAGGAGAGAAAGAGCTCACCTCAAAAAGTAGCTTGGGCCCAGGGAACCTGGCTTTGCTGAATATCAGGGGTGAGCTGGGTGAAAGGTGCCAAGCAGGCAACATGTACCAGTTCCCATCTGTTCACTTCCTGTACAGCCTGAGTCATGAGACCCTGGCCCATCGTGATCCCAGGGACTTTTGTAAGTAAAAGCAGGGCACTTCCCCGGAGGTCACCCAGTGCCTCACCCTTTGTGCAGAGTAAGGGTAAGTCTCCAGCCTTGCCGACCATGGGTCTCTGGGCCATTGGTAGGTAGTTCCCTGCTGCCAATCTCCCCCCACGCCCAAGTACCTGGAGTTCTGGCCTGGCTTTCTCCTCCAAGTCTGATCCCTTCCTTCCCTGAGCTGGGGCTCCAGCTCTACTTTACTCTGTGATTCATAGTCCATGCTCTTGGGTTTCTTGGAACCTCCTCTTTCTAAGACTGTAAAACCTGGTCCCTGTGGAGTGTCACCTCCCATGGGCTGTTCTCTGCTTTATGGCTGCTGTCTCTGCGGCACTCACTCCCCCGTCACGGAGCCGTGGCATCCAAGAACAACAGTGACTGCTTGTTCCATTATAGACGCAACTAGCTGAAACCTGCTGAGACACTGCGGGAATACATTATCCCCAACAAGCTCTCTTGTTAAAAGCCAGGCCCCTCTGCTGCTGTCTCCCATCTCCCCTCTTGCTGGCATCTGAGCAGGGTTTCCGGAACTAGCCTGCTGAATGTCCCCAATCCTAGTACATTTTTACCTGCTGCAACAGCTTCTTTCTAACCACCAAGGGTGACGAATCAGGTGACTTTGGACAGGGAGCTTAGACTGCAGGTGCCCAGAAGTGGAGAGCATTGGATTTTATTTCTTCGGGGGTTTTTTATGCTCTTCATCAGAGTAAGATAACCTCTGAAGGAGGAAGAGCTTAGCTGGTCGTGTGGGGTGAGTCAGAAGGATGGTCTTCCAAACAGGCCTGGCACGAGCAAGGGGATGCTTGGAGACGATGGAACGTGCCGCCCCGTTGTGCTGGCGGGAAATGGCTCACGATGGGGTACGCAGGAGATGAGCCTGCGGCCAGCTCATGCGGGACCTTGACTGTCAGGCCAGAGGGTTTGGACTCCTCCTGTGGGCAGTGGGAGCTGGTGCAGTGCCTGAGCATGGGAATGGCAGGGTAAAAGCCAGTGTAGAAGGAATAATTGAGGGGGTGAGGAGTGGAGGGATGCTGGAATAGTCTTGGCAAGTTTAGGGTCCCAAGGGCTAGTTGAGAACTGAGCCATCTGCAGGTGCAGCTTGACTCTGCCTCGGGCTGAACTTGCACCCCGGTGTCCCAGCCCACAGGCTTTGGGGGTTCAGGAAGGGAGTGCTTTGGCAAGATTCCTTCTGTGTCTTGAGTGCTGAGTTCTGTGGCCCATGGTAAGTCCTCTCCAGCTAAGGAGATATTCTGGGGCTCGGAATTTCCCTGGTGCCCTCTCCTCCTAGAGGGGTAGAGACCTCAGTGAGCACTCCTGCCTTGGGCATTGTAGATTGTCATCTCCTTCAGGGACTGTGTGTGAGACAGGAAGCTTCCTGGGTTAAAGCTGTTATTTGGCATCTGAAAACAAGTTGTTAGGCAAGTTGGTTCCTATCCTCCTTTTTCTCCCTCCCAGTAAGACTGTAGGAGCTTGGGGGCAACCCTAGGACCCAAGCAGTGTTGAAAAACACCAGGTTGTGTCTCTCCCCACCCCCCCCACCCCCCAGCCGAGTGCCTGCTCCCAGGATCTTCTCTCAAACCTTGAGGAGAATAATGGGCAGGGCTGGGAGCAAACTTCCCTTGGTGACTCCCAATAGGTATCAGTGGGTTCTGAGCACATGTGCCAGAGTGTTCCAGATGCTCCACTCCCCCCCCCCACCGCCTCTTGTCATTTAGGTGAGATCTAGATGAGGTGTCTGACACAAAAGTGGTGGTGACACCTTGGCATCCCACTGTCTGGGTAGCAGGAGCATTGACTCGTGTAATTAGAAAGAGTATGTGGGTCTGAACCCCCACGTCCTTGGAGAAAGAGACTTGTAGGTGCTCATGCAGCTTTTGACTTTGGTATTGCCGCCTCCGTTTTGGAAATGACGAATTAAGGCCTAGAGAGGCTAAGGTGCTTCTCTGAGGTTGCACAGCAAGGGCAGGGATTTTAGACTCACATGAGTCTGTTGACATCATGGCCTATGTTCCTTCTTGTTCTTACTTGTCAGTGCTTTCACATCCTGCAGCATTTTCTCTGTGGTGCAACTCAGCGCCCTGCTATCACTCCTGGGATCTTGGTGGTGCCTGAGCAGTGGAATCCATGGACACTAAATGCCATTCTAGAAGAAGGTTCTCCAGGACAGAAGAGTTCCAAATCCTGGGCTCCTCCCTCCCTCCATCCTTCCCTTCTACCTATCAGGTGGAGCCTTTGCCATGTACCTGGCGCAGTGCAGCACTGTGGGGAGCGCACAGTGAACAAGTCAGGAATCTCTAAACTCATGGAGCTCACATTTTAGTAGGGAAGACAGACAACAGTGAACAAACAGAGTAATAACAGATTGTCATACAAGATGGGAAGGAAGCAAGGGAAACTTGAAAGGTAGGAATGAACAATCATGTGACTACTTAAGGAAGAACATTCTGGACAAAGGACATACAGGGAGGCAGAGGCCAGATAGTGCGGGTCTCATAGGCCATGGGAAGCGATTTGGGGTTTGTTCTGCATGTGAAGGGGGACCACTGGAAATGTAGAGAATGATGGGCAGGGCTGGGACCATTCTGGCTGCTCTGTGGAGAATGGGTTATAGAAAGGCAGGAATGGAGCTGGGAAACAAAAGGGATGGTGGTAGCAGGGGTGATGGAGAGAAATGGAGGGACTGAGATAGAAATTGGAGGGAGAACTGGCAGGACTTGCTGGTGGTTGATGTGGGACATGAAGGAGGGCGAAGAGTTACTGGTGACTCCTGAGTTCTGTGGCTTGAGCACCAGCATATCTGTTGTGCACCTTTCAAGTGTGAGATGCCATGAGGCATTCACGTGGTGGTAATAAGACAGAAGGCAAGTGGAAGTGTGAGCTGGAGCCCGGAGAGGGGGCTGCTCGGCTTGTGCCTGAGGCAGTCAGGTGGGGCAGCCCCTCAGAGCATCCTGAGGTCCTGGGAGGTCTCAGCGCTGCTGAACGTGGTTCTTGGTGTAGTTTGTGCTTAATCATGATGTGGAAAGCAATAAGATGATGGCATGAATGAGCCACACAGAAGAGGCACTAAGTCCCTGTGATCACATGCCTCGGGGTTGAGATGAGGATGTAGCTGCATTTGATATGACAACATTTCTTTGCCACTGAAAAATTGGGTGAAGTTGGTGCTCCTGAAATTGGGACTTGCTTCCCCCTTATGGTCCTTGACAGCATATGTGGAGGTATCCTTTCCGTGGGGTACTAGCTGGGTGCGGCACAGGACCAGTGGTACCGTCTTAGTCCCATGCTTCGGGAGCTTGCTGCCTCACACACAGTTCAACTTAAAAAGTATCTCCTGAAAACCTGCTCTGTGTGAGGCACAGGAGCAGATGGAAGTGAGAGTGACTTTGGCAAAATCAACAAGGAATGAACGGTGCTTCTGGTGCACAGAGGTGGAAGCAAGGGGGTCGGAGGTCACAGACCCTTTGTGGGAAGGAAGGGCAATTCCCAGTGGTAAGAGGTGAAGGGAGGGCATGGCTGCTGGGGAAGAGCCAGAGGAGACGCATGCAGCCAAAGATGTGGGATGAGTACCCTGGACTGTAGGGGTAGCAGCACTATAATAATGAAGAGAGAAGCTGGTGGGTCTCAGATGCACACCATGCTGAGGGGTTCCAGCGGCATCCCTGGGCTGCAGGAGCCCTCCAGGGCCTGGGAGAGGAGGCATTCTGTGCTCCAGGAGAGCGTTTCCATTGTGGTGGTGACAGAGCAGAGGCAGGTGCGAAGTGGGATTCTTCCCAGCGCTCAGGCCAAAGAGAGGAGGCCAACCACTGCCCGGTGGGAGTGCAGGGGGGGAGGGGCGGGGGAGGGGGCTGCAGGAGATTTGCAGGGAGGTGGCTGAGGGTTTGAGATGGATGAGGGTCACAATGATGATGTGGCAGTGAATATTTCTAATTTAGGTCATGATCTTGTTCCAAAAGCTTTAGATGTTTTATCCTATTTAATTCTCACAACAACCTTGTAAGGTAAGTACTACATGTGTTTTGGGGAGGAAGCATTAATACCCCCATTTTACAGATGCGGAGTAGACGTCACTGAGGTCACTTGGCCAAAGGTTCCGTCTGGTAAGGGGCACAGCTGGAGTTCAGAACCGAGGCCTTTACTCCAGAGCCTCGCTCTTAACCGCTGGCCAGAGAGCCAAGTGCTAAGTCCTGGGTGGAAGACTAGGTGGAGGAGCATGTCCCCAACATAGGGGACACGTGGAGAAGCACATTTCAGGAGACTGGTCGGACACACGCACACTGATCTAGATGATACTGTTCAGAGTGCTTGTGACACCCAGGAAAAGAAGGCCGAGCGGTGGCCACCATCCTGGTGCGCCTGGTGTAGGCGGCACGATCCCCACCCGCGCCCTGTGCTTCCCGTGAAGAAGCACATGCCCGTGATCGCATGTTGTCGTGCAAGACTGTTGAACTTCTTACGTGGGACCATACCCCTTCCCCCAGGACTCTCTTGGAGATCCGCTTTGCAAAAGAGAGCCTTCCTGAAGTGAAGCCAGACTGTCGCCCCCTGAGCAGCTGGAGCCACGAACCTTAAAGGTTCCCTCTCCAAGAAAAATCTGTTTTCTTTCTGTCTCTTAGGGATGTCTACTTCCAAAGATGCAAAGCTGCCACGTGGATGGGAGCAGCACCTCTCCGTGCTAATTTGAGGGTGTCTATTTCGTGGAGACAGAACCCCTAAATCTCCCCACTCACAGCGTTATTTCTTCTGACCCCTATGTCGGCTGTATCTCCCACTCCTTTGAGAGCTTAAGGGAAATGATGAGCCACAAAGTGCAAGCGTCTGCATTCTGCTGTCTCTTCATCCTCCCTGGCTACTGCTCTCTTTTTTTTTTTTTCTTTTTCTGTTGAATAAGCAAAAGCAAGCGCAAATTTATTCCTCAGGATCTCGTATGAAAATGCGTAGTAATTGTTTCTTTTGCTATTGTCAATATGTTTCTGTTCCGTTCATTGAACTTTGTTCTCAGCTCCACCTGCCAGCTCACAATTTAACATATAGGTTATTTCCTCCTGTATGCCCTTTATAAAATGGCATCACTTTCCCCTCTGGGTCTGGGCAGAGGGAGTGCTTATACGTGCGCGCGCGCGATGTGGGACTAGGTGTGGGGGGGAGGGGGAGGCCACTGGGATCTGATTTAGAGCAAGGCTGCCCCCCAGCCTGGACTTGCTCAAAGGCCTCCCATAACTCTGCTCCTCCCAGATATGGGAAGCACCCAAACTCAGAAGTAAATCGATTCTGATTTAAATCCAGGGTGGGGTTTAATTAGCAGCCTTGATTAATATCATTGCCATCTGAAAACTTGCCTGCTGCTCCCTCTACTTGGGTGTATTTAAATGTTTGACTCCTGAGGCCTGGTGCTGAATTGCCCTTGACCGTGGGACCCTGAGCAGTCCTATCTCCGAGCCCCCCATTTCCTTACCTGGGGCGGTTTGGATCATGATGTCACCATGCAAAGGGATGAGGCAATATCACACAGCACTTCTCAGGCCCAGCCCAGAGCCTGACAGTTTCCCTTCCCTGAGGGAAGGGGGCCACTCTTAGCAATGCAGGGCGTGCTGCAGCCTCCCAGCTCACAGGCGGTCCTGCAGTTCCAAGCCATCATGTAAAGTGGACCAGGCACTATTATCTTACCTCTCACACAGCCAGGGTGAGGATGAGCCGAAGTGGATCCTGGGATCTTTGGGCTGGAAGGGATCTGGCATGTTATTAGGTTCAACCTTTTGTTTTATAGGTGGGGGAACTGAGGTTTGGAGGAGTGAATTGACCCGTCCAAGATTCCCAGCTGTTCCCAGCATGTGGTCAGTGTGTGCTGGACCATTTGGGGTTCATCACACCGCTCTGTCCATTAACTCATAACATATGCAGAGCTGTGCACCTCTCCGTGTGTGGTGGTGGATGGACAGATGGCCCTTCTCCTGCCATATGCTCCGGCCTATTTATGAGTGTCGGAGTTGTGTACCGTTGTATTTGGTTGGGGAGGCTTGCCTGTGGCTAAGCCGAAACATACCTAGCCTGTGTCCCACATCCCTCTTCACTTGGGCTCACTCAGTCGATACCCAGCTGTTGGTAAACAAGGGCCTCTCTGTGCCCTTCACTGAGCTTGATGCCAGGGAAATGCACAGAGAGGGGTTTGTAGGCCAGACACATGCCAGCAGAGGTCAGGATTGGCCGGGTGGGAGAGGTTCTGTGGCTGATGATGGTCAGAGCCGCCGCAGGGGGTGAGGTGGGGGCAGGGTGGGGTTGGCCAGCCTGGAGGAGAAGGTGGGTTGTCCATGGGGCCTTGGAGGCTCTGGGTTGGATGGAGAACAGTGAAAAGAGGAAGATTTTTTGAGTGGGGGAGATGCTGTGAGCAAGACATGGAGAGGTGTAGAAGGTGCATTAGGGGGCCCAGGGGTTCACACTGAGGCGTGCTATTTTCAGAGGCTGCTTACCTGTGTTAGTGATTGGGCAGACAAGTATCTGGCGGATTTAGCTAGTCTAACGCAGTGATTGGGATCATTATTTCGGCTCAGGATATTGCTGAGACCTGGCTTTACCTGTGACTGACACTAATCCGCCTTGAGAATAGAATGGGACCCGAGAGAGTCATGGTGACCTGAGTCCCCCCTTTCTGAGAACCACAGGTCCCGTGGGGCTCCGGGGGCCCCGGGAGAGGAGCCTGTCAGCCCCAGTCTTGCTTTGGATTCACTGTGGTCCCTTCTGGGTCACTGAGTGACTTCTCGCCCCCCTCCCCCACTCCCCCCTCACTCCCGCCTGCCTCAGGCTGCCCCCTCCTGAGCTAGCTTTCCGCTTATCTTAATTTATTGATGGAAACTTGTTTTACGGTTCATAGCACAGACGGCAGCAGCTCCCTGCCAAAAGAAAGCAAGCAGGCTTGCAAGTCGGGAAAGCAAGCTGCGTCCGGGAGATGGGTGCCTGGGGACTGGGAGGACGAGGGGTGAGTGCAGCACGCCTGGGCGGATGCGTGCTGTGCAAGAGTGTGGCTGCGGCTGGGAACGGCGGGGCTCCGGTGGGCAGGACCTCTCTCGCCAGCCCCTGGTTACAGGTGCTCCGCCTGCTGTCAGCAATCTGGGTGAATGAGGACTGCAGGCCATAAATCCTAATAACAACGCCCATTTATGGCTTGGTACAGGGCTCCGTGCTAGGAAGTTTATTTTCATGAATCTCATTTAATCTTGATGACAACTCTATGTGGTAGGTACCGTTAATTCCCCATTTAAAATCCAGCACTTAAGACATTGCTTTCCAGATTCCCCCGGCTGGTAATGAGGGAAAGGAGAACTTGCACCTGAGACACCTGGGGCACCTGGGTCCACGGCCAGCACGGTCGCCAGCCTTCCCTGACCCAGACGTCCAGCACTGGCCCGTATGCTCTTCTGCATTGTGGCGGCTTATTTTCCTAGAATTGCTGGTCCAGGAGGAGGGGCCCTGTCTTGCGCTCCTGTGTGCCATCATGGCACCCTGGTGCCCACTCAGCAGCACCCTGAGGCCCCTGCTGCAGGTCTAATGAGCAGTTATCAGCCAGGCCCTCCTTGTCGTTCCTTTCTGGAAAGCGGGAAGTCTTTGAGTTGCTCTGGTTTCCGGTGGGTCGGATGCGGATAGTCTGTGGGCCCCTGCTTCCCACAGGCGTGTGGAGATGAGGGCTTTGCTCCTGTGAGCTGCAACCTCCTCATCTGTACAATGGACGACAGCTCCCCAGGAGTCTGTGGGACTGTGTGCCGGAGCCCGTGTCTGTGAAAGTGCTCTCCAGAATATGAATGGCCCGGGGTTGTGATTATTTCAACAAGCTCCCCTGTTTTGTGGAAATGTAGGTGCAAAGTAAGGTCAGTTAATTTCCAAATTAGTTTATTTTGTTCCTTCTTGCTTCTTCTTGCAGAGGAATAGGCAATAGTTTTCACAATTATGGTAAAATCAGAGAAGTAGGCAGATTGCCTTGGTTGAAAACTGCCCCCTCCTCCACAACACATGTACACCTGGACACACACCCCTCCCTTAACTAGGTCCCCTCCACTCGCTCGCTGTCCTTGCCCAACTTCTCTGCTCCCCGACCCCACCATTCCCGCCGTCACTCGCCAACCAGGCACCTGAGACCTAGACCTTGGCTCCTACTCCCAGCGGGGGCTGTGCTTGCTTCTTGGCCTTGGGACCAGGTAGACCAGGTTCAAGCTCGTGGTTCCCTCATTGACCAGCGAGGGGAATCTGTGTTTCTGGGTCCTGTACTCCTGGGCACCCGTTCCCACCTCCCTTGACTCAGGTTAGGCTAGAAAGGTGTTGGAAATGATTAATAAAACAAGGAGGGGTTTTCCTGGGTCTGTCACAGCAAATTGGATTAAAATCCCAAGTCTACTGACTCCATGTGTGAGTTTATGAAACATGCTTAATCTCTGATCCTTTCGTTTTCCCATTTGCAAAGTGGGGGAAATACTAGTAACTTGTGAGGTTTTGTGGAAAGGAGTTGACACAGTTTGTGGCATGTAATATGGGCTCAACAAGTGCTAGATTCATCGTCAGTCTTATTTTCATCATTGTCACCAGCGTCACCCTCACCAGCACTGCGTCACCACTCCTGTTACTATCTCTGTCACAACTTTTATTTCCTGCCCTCCTGGTCTACAGATAGGCTTCCCGGCCACAGAGGCTTGCTCACACCCATCATGCCCTGCTAGCCCTCCTTTCTCCAAGAGGGACAGATCTAGGTCACACCTTTCTGGCCTATTTGGGATGACCCAGGTCTAAGCAGTGGGGCATGGTGGTTTCTGCAGTCAGGTTTCCTGTGTTCCTTCACTGTTGCACCTCTCTGTGCCTTTTTCTCTCATCTGTAAAACGGGGAGGACAAAAATAATCTGCCCCCAATCCTGTCATTGGATTGGGAGGATTAAATGAGGCAGAAGAGGCAAAGCTCTCAGAACGGTGCTGGCGTGTGGCCAGTGCTCACGAGCGCTGGTGCTGTACCGTCCCCAGCAGCGCAGCATCAAGAGGTTAAGGGGGCAGGTCAGGCTGTGGGGTGGGAGCAAGGCATGGCTCCTCCATGGACGGGCTCTGTGACCTTGCACAAGTTCATCTGATGACACTGTGAGCAGGCAGCTTTCAGCAGTGTAACCTGAATTGCAGGGCATGTGTCAAATAGAGGGTAGGCTGTGGTCTCCTATTATACCAGGAGAATGGGATGGAGAGATGGGCAGAGCCTGGCACAGGATGGGGAGGGATCTCAGATGATCTCTTACGTTATAGAACTTACCTGACCTGTGTCCTCCACCCCTGGCAAGAGTGGATGCGGCTCCTGGCTGGCAGTATCTACACTAATAAAAGAGAGACATGCAAATTGACCATCACTCCGCTACACCCATCAGCCAATCAGGAGCAAGTATGCAAATTAACCCAACAAAGCTAGAGGCGGCCACGGAGCTGGAGTGAGCAGGAGGCTTGGGTTGCCACCGGTGATGGAGGAAGCCAAGTTTCCTGCCCACTCTGACCAGCCCTGGCCTCCACTCAAGGCTACAAAGTTTCAATTATAGAAGATAAATAAATCCCAGATACCTGCTTCCAGCTGTCCCTGGCCTCTGCTCAAGGAGGTGCTGGAAAAAAAAGAAAAAGAAAAAGAAAAAAGGTGGGTCAGGGAGTTTGGGTCACTGGGGGCCAGCCTGCAAATAACCATCAGCCCCTCACCCAGGCAGGCCATGCACGCAGTGGGAACCTCCACCCTGAAGGGGGTGTGGCCAGCCTGAAAACAGCCCTCAGCCCCTTACCCAGGCTGGTCACAGCCCCATGGGGTGAGAGTCCCCACTGTGGGGCTTGGCCAGCCTGCAAACAGCCATCAGGCTCTCACCCAGGCTGGCCAGACACCTCAGCAGGGACCCCTATAGGGTGAGGGTCCCCACTGGGGGCCTTGGCCAGCCTGCAAACAGTCATCAGACACTCATCCAGGCAGGCCACACCCCCATGGCCTGATCCCTGTAAAAACGGGCAGTTTGAACATCCCTCAAGGGGTCCCAGATTGGAGAGGGTGCAGGGTGGACTGAAGGACACCCCCTGCCCGCACCAATTTCATGCATTGGGCCTCTAGTAAATAATAACGGGCATGGGTTCCCTAGGGAGAAGACCAATCATGCGTTGGCCAAGTCCAGGGGCAGTAGCAAAGGTGTGTGGGGGTAGCTGTCCTGCAGCCAGAGATGGACCTGGTTGTCAGCTGAGATCTTTCCTGATTACAGAGTGTGATTTGCTGAACTTAACCTGCAGAAGATGGTTCTCATGTATTTATTAAAGGGGCCTCCGTTATGTGATGGCTGGGACAGAGGCAGCCCCACTGAGAAGCACCCAGCAGTGGACGATTTTCACTCTGACTTTTTTTTCAGCTCTGGAGGCGGGGCTCCTTTTCTCCAACAGGGAGGATGGGTCTTCCTCCCATTCTGTGGGATGCATTGTAGTCTCACAGATAATTTGAGCTCTTTACCAGGAAGATGTGATGCGAATTCAAGGTTTCCTTGTCCTGTTCCCCTTGCATTTTCCATGGAATCCGAAAGACAGCACAATACCGTGTACGATATTCATATTCTGAGGACCACAAAGTGCATGGCAGGCATAATCCATTCGTCCTCGAGGTCTTCCTGATGCTGGCAGGTGCTTTTCCTGCCTCAGTCTTCCAGCGGGAGAGTGGCTCAGAAGGCTGAGTGGCTCCCCAGACGCACAGCACGCCGCAGTCCCAGGCTCTTGGCAGTTCTGCGTCCTCAGGGAAGCCCACCTGGCCCCAGTTTCAATGTGATCCTTGAAGGTTGGTTTCTTAAGCCCATCCCTTTCTCCCATGGCAGTCATGGTTTTATGTACTTGTGCTTTGATGCTGTCAGAAATGTCTTTCTACCCAGATACCCAAAATAAAACAAATGCAGGAAGGAAAAATATGCTAGTGATTGGAAAATCCCTCTGCAGACTCCTCTGACAAGCTGTTGTTCTGAGTCCTTGGTGCCTTCACTCCCAATTTATAGTGACCTTGGGAGTTCAAATAGTGCCTCACGCTGTGGTCCCAGGCTGTCTCCTCATGGCTCCTGTGGGCCCAGGAGCTCAGGCAGCCATGGCCTGCGGGGTTACAGGTAAGGAGAGCTTATGCTGTACCACCATCAAGAGCACCCCTGTCACACTAGCACCCTGCCTGATAGTAACAGGGCCTGAGGCTCCAAGCTGTTTCCTGTTGTGTATTGACAAGTTTTGTAGTAAGGGGAAAAGACACCTCCAAGGGTCAAACCCCCACCCCTAGCCTTCCCAGCAGAGGGCAGTCCTCTGACAGCTTAGGGAACAGCCACTAGAGGGGGTTAGACTGTCAGCCTCCCTCTTGGGAAGTCCTTCCCCTGTCCCTTCCACATTTTGGACCCATCTCCTCCTGTGTGTTCTCGAAATGGGATGGGACACAGCTGTATGCCCACCGTGCATGACCTGCCAAGGTCCTTGAGCAGAATCCTGCTGTCAGGGCCTCCATACTCCTGTTGCCAGCAGTGCGCAGGAGCAGGAAGGGCTGGACCGAGCTAGCAAATGTTGGGGTACAGTACTCCCTGTGCCCCTTCTTTCCTCCACCCAGCCCACCCCTCCTGGGCCTGTAGTATGTCGAGGCCTGCCCACGGGGCTGTGGTGGTAGCGTGAATCGATGTTTATGGACTGGTGAATGATTGCTCCTGCTTTACAAGGCTGGCAGGTGCTTTGTATCATCTGCTGCTCTTTGGCATCCAGCTGCACATCACTCTGTGGTCCTTCTGGGGGCTGCTGCTCAGGCCCTGTTCGTGCCGCAGCCTCAGTCGCACTTTGAGCCCATTGCGAGGGGGTGGGATGGGAGGCGGGGGTTCCTGAGCTGTCTCTACCTCCTCTTCCATTTCCCCACAGCGGGAGTAGGCCTTGAGAAGATGGCAAGGTGCTGGCACCTGAAAAAGTTGATCTGGGTCCTGCTGACAGAGTTGAGGAGTCCAGATGGAACTGGGTGCAGGTGGAGGTGGAGGAGGTGAGCTCCGTTGCTCTGCCGGCCTTTCTCCCAGACAGAGGAATGGCTGTGGAAGATGGGGGCTTTCAGGGCTGTGTCAGGAGAGCACAGGTGGATACCCACCTCTCCTCCCATATCTACTTCTTGCCTCTTACTCACTGTCTACACATCAGCCTTCTTGGGGACTGGGCCTGATCTTGCACCACCGCCTTGGCCTCTGAAGCCCAAAGACAGGCCCAGATTATCCCTGTCCCTAGAACCATGCCATCCTGGGTCCCACCCTGGGTTAGAGTGAGCCCCTGTCAGGGCAGATGCCTTCCATGCTGAGGCCAGGCCAGGAAGCCCAAACAGATGGGCAGTGAGTGTTTCAGCGAGCCAACCTCCACTCCCATCCCCATCCCCCATTCCACCCCCTAGGGTCAGAGGACACCAGGCCCTTTGTGCAGCCTTGGGGTTCAGGACTGCTGGAAACTGGGCATTTCCCCTGCCCAGGGCCCTTAACCCACTGGAGGGTGGCAAGGGACTGCCCTCAAAGTCTCAAATGGGACCTCCCTCATCACAGACTCTCATCCTCATGAACTTTCTGGAGTTGTAGACTGTAAGAGGTATTGTAACAGGATCCTCTCTGAACAGGTAGGTGTTCTGGTGAACTGGGGAGGGTTTAGCCCCTACAAAGTTCACTGGAGAGAAGTGGACTCTGGAAACATGGAATTCAAGAGCTTTATTAACCTCCAAGGCTTGCAGCCCCCACTTCAACATCCCTTATGTTTGACCACGTTGAAATGCTCTCCCCTAGGCCTATCTTGGATGGAAAATAGCCTGATTCTGCAGTCATCAGAATGTAATTGGGTTTTAGAAATGCAAATGCTTTATGTAATGATTACTTGGAGGAAAATCCAGTTCAGAAATATGGGTGTGACCTCCCTATCACCTGTGCAAGCTGGCGATACTGGGGGCTGTGAACCGAAGTTGTGAAGACATTGGAGGCTTTGAGAGGGAGTGTGGGGTCAAAAAAAGAATGACCGAGGAATCATGTAATTTGGCTTTAAATTATGCACAAACTTAATGTGAGCGAAACTTGTGCTATGGCTGCCAGCCAAGGCAGTGGAGGCTTCGGCTGGATTACTAGAAGTATAGTGTTCAGAGTGTAGGAGGGGAAAGTGGTATCTGTATACTCTGTATTGGTCCCTCCATAGCGGGACTCTGACTTTCAGGTTGGGACAGCGATGAGCCGTAGAAGTTGACTCAAAGGAGGTGGAAGATCTCAGAGCCCTTTAGTAGGCCAGGAGAAGACTTGAGCAGGAATGTGAGATTCCAGCCTGATATTTAGGGGCCTGCCACACCTGTTCTTGTGGGCGTCTTGGGCAAAACTAGAACCGAGGCATGTTAGCCATAGGAGAGTAGATTCTTGAGTTAAAAGGAAAGAATTCTTGACCAGTTAGAGTTGGGAATAAATGGAATGGTAAGCACTGGGAGTCTGGGGGTGCTCAAGAAGTGGCGTCAGGGGCAGCTCACACAGAGGAGACCTCTCAAGGAGGGGCACCTCCCCCTCTGTTCTCTCATCCTCCTGCCTGCTGGTGGCTTTGGCAAAGACATCTTTTGTGATTCTGTCCTGTCCTTTTGCTCCATGCAGAATTAGAAGCGTTGTCTACCCCCACTCCCTTTACAGCTGTGACAGTGAATGAGCTGCTGCAGCCCCTTGGAGGCAAGGGGCATTTGCAATGCAATGTAGCAGATCCACTCCCGCGCTCTGACGTATGGTCCTTTCTCCCAGTGATGAAGTTCTTGGCAGGCCGGCTTCTCCCGGGCCAGGCAAGATCATTGCTAGCCACATGTCAGGCTGTGAAATTAAAGTCACTTTGGTTTTCTTTTTTATTTTCCACATCCACTAATTTATTAAATGCCATTAAACATTGTGCTTGGCTCTGGCTTATAAAGAGCATTGGGGAGTGCTGAGGCCTGCTGTTTGAAAAGCTCCTGCAAAGTAAAGATGGGATGAAGCTGGATGGGGCAGCCAGGGGCTGGCTGGGCCGGGACTGCAGACAAATGAGGCAGCCAGTAAAAATAGCTAAGGGGTATAATGGGCCCCAGGGGGGCTGAGAAAGGGAAGGGGTGTAGGGAAGGGGGAGGAGGATTTACAGGCCAATGAGAGGCCGAAGGGGGTAAATTGGGAATAGTCTGGGGCACTGAGATTCATTCTAGATGTAACAAAGTGGGGGTGAATGGGGGGCCTCTTTTCCAGGTGGATTTGTGTGTCTGAGTCTGGTTCTGTTCCCAGGCTGTCTTCTGCTCAGGCTGTCCCCACCCTCCCATCCATCCACCCACCCACCCACCCACCCACCCACCCATCCATCTGTCCACCCCTCCCTCCATTCATCCATTCACCCATTCACCCACTCACCCATCTGTCAATCCATCCATCCATCCATCCATCCATCCATCCATCCATCCATCCACCCCTCCCTCCATTCATCCATTCACCCCCTCACCCATCTGTCAATCCATCCATCCATCCATCCATCCATCCATCCAACCATATTTATGTAGCGCGTTCTGGGACCTGCGGGGGAAGAGATAAGAACCTGGTCCTGGAAGTGCTGGTGCTTTAATGAGGTGGGCATCAGTCTACACAGAAGGTTGATCCCTGTGTGCTTAGCTCTGGGTCCAGCCCTGGCATAGGAGGTCATCCCTGGCGAGGGTCACCCCCACAGGGGGGGAGCCTGTGGCAGTTATGAGGGGACACTGGGTGGCTGGCTGCCCCTGAGCTCTGAGCGATGTGTAAGTGGGGATAGAAGCTCAGGAAGGAGTTTGGTTTGAAGGGGAAATTATGGGCCTCATCTCCAGAGAAATGGGATGCCTGTATGAAAAATACATAAGGCTACATGGCAGAAGCATGTATTAAAACTACAAATCAATATGCTTCGAACTGAAGATGAGGAAAAATGCCACGGGGATATTGGCTAGTTACAACAGGCTTAATAAATGAGGTGAGTCTGGAGTGCTTGTTCCCTGCGTGGCCATGGCCCCACTGGGTCTCAGCTCACTCGCTGTGCATCTGGCAGATGGGCCCAAGGGCGATGGGAAGGTCCTGAGACAGCCTCTGAGGGTTCAGGCAGGAGAGTCCTGTCAGGGGGAAACCCAAAGGCATTGTCAAGGGTGAGGCATTGTTCCAGCTCTGGGTATTTAGCGAGGAACCAAACAGACCCAAATCTCAGCCTGCACAGAGATCAAGGCCATGGGCAAATGCAAGGGTAAAACTCATTTTTTCAAGTTTTGATGTGGATTTATTTGGAGCCCTGAGTTGAAAGTATTTAGAGATGCCCTTGGTTGTTGTGGGGAAGGACCAAGGGGCAAGGGAGGCTTGTCAGGATGGTCCCTGGGCCAGCTTTTGCTTAGAGAGGGGTGCTGACCAGGCCTGGCTGGTTACCTTGGGTCATTCAGTGCTAACAGGGGCAGGGTCCTGGCCCCCTGAGTCACTCTGCCTCGCCCCAGTCTCTTCCTGCCTTGGGCTGACTATAGCTTGGTCATCTCAGCTGAGACAACCCTCTGGTTTTGGAAGGGAATTTTCCTGAATGCCACCAGCTAAGCTCTCTGGCACTGATCTTTGGCTGTGCCATTGCAGACCTTGCCTCCTTCCTGTGCTTGGCACCCTCCGTATGAGGTGGCTCCCCTCCCTACTCTCCCCTCTCCCATTCCTGCCTCACCCTCTCCCTGTCCCTGCTCTGCGTTCGGATGTTGGCTTCCAGTCTTCTTGCCCTCCTGCACAGCAAACCCTCTCTGCTGTCAACTCCTCCCTTCTGCCCATCACCACACACCAGATGTTGGCCTGTTACGCACTCCTGCCCCAGCCCTCACTAGCTCCTGGGTGGAGTCTTCCCAGCATCTTTTTCCTCTCGTGTTGTGTCGATCCTCTCTGAGCCAGGATGCTGCTCCACCCTTGGAGGGGACACGCGAGGTTGTTTCTTTGATGTTGTCTTCTCAGGGCACTGAGAGCTAGAAGATGGACACCTGTCGTGGGAGCGCTGGGGCAGAGTTTCTTCTCTACTAACATTGGGACTGGATAGTTCTTTATTGATGGGTGTATGTGTTGGGGAGGGGGGTGGATCCTGTGCATTGTTGGATGTTTAGCAGCACCCCTGATTTCTCACTAGGATACCAGTAGCAGGCCTCTCCCCAAATTGGGTCAACCTCAGTTGTTCCAGACATTGTCAGATGTCCCAGGAAGCAAAGCTGCTCCTGGTTGAGAACCACCGGGCTAGGCGTTGAGAACACTGGGTCTCAGTCTTGGCCAAACCCGGGCCGGAAGGGACATGAGGAGTTCCATAGTCCAAATCCCACCTTTAAGGGAAATTGGGCCTCAAAGAGCTCAAGAATCTGAAGGTCACGCAGGGGAAGGTGATAGAAGAGGCATTTTACTTATGTATTTATTTACTTTCTGAGTTATAAGAGAAAGCTGATTTAGAAAGTTTCCTAGCGGAAGTGAGTCAACTGGGCTGTGTAGGCTCAGGAAACAAGTTACAGAAGCAAAAGAAGGGCCCTTGGAGCCCAGGAGAGGGAAGGGCAAAGGTAATGCTGGGGTCGGGGGGGAGGGGGAAGGAAGGCACAGGAGTGCTCCCCAGAGGGAGAGCACGGGTGAGAGACATTTCAGACAGAGATTTAAGCAGCTCAATGCAGGCTGGGCTGACAAACAGGCCAGAGTCAGGGAGGGGAGCACGCTGGGGTCTGGGCATGAGATGGGGGCTACGGTGAGGGTTGAGCTGCTGCTTCCCGTTGGCCGGGCTCACATGAGCATGCACTCAGTCCCTTAGGAGTGGCAGTGTGGAAGGGGCCTGCACCAAATGCCAGGAAACAGGGTTCCGGACCCATCCAGCAGTATGACAGGCGCCTGCTCCCTCTCAGTGTCATTTTCTGTAAACTTAGGGTGTGATGTTTGTCTGCTTCCTGCCTGGAGACTCTGCTGGTTCTGGGTCATCTGAGGTGGGGACACAGGGTCCATATCAGCAGCCCTCTGGGGAGAGATGGAAAAGTGACAGGGGTCTCATTCACTCAGCAGGCATGTACCATGCCTTTGTCCAGCCCTGGACTTAGGTACAGGCTGCTGGTGGGTTTACCCCTTAGCAGGTAGCAGATTTCACCTAGCCTGGGGCCTGGTGGGGTCTGGGCATGGTAGTGAGAAGGGAAGCAGGTGGGGGGCAGACCCACAGCTCGTTTCGCTCTGGGTGTTGGAGGGAGGATGCTGGTGGGTCTTTGGGAAGCTTGCAGGCCAAATGAAGGACACACAATGTGGACCCAGAGAAGCAGTGCTGAGGTGCGACTGGCTCTTGGGAGCTTCTGTATCATTGAGCTTTTCCTGGTGGAGGCTCCTTGAACTCACATCCATTCCCCCAGGAGGGAAATGCAGAATGGAAGCACAGTGGGGACCACCATGCCGACTCCCAGGGAGATCTGGCTTCTGGGGAAAGCTGCACTCTCTGAGGAGGGTCCTGGGGGCCCTGGTGTCCCCAGCCACCGGGGAACAGGAGCATCCTGCAGGTCCAGGAGCCCAAATCAGCTTTCTTTACTAGGCCTCGACCTGTAGCCAGAGACCCACAGCGGCGGGTTTCCTCTCATTCATGGCAGGGTCTGGCTTTAGGAACCATAAATCTGCAACATGAAGGCCATGAATTGTCATGGTATGATTGATGAAAGAAAAATTGAGACAACAGCATAGATACTGAGCAGATTGAAGAAAGTCAATGACAAGTTGGATGAAAGTTTCTGAGCCTCACTTGGCAATCCCAGAGGTTCTGACCCGGCCTGGAGCGCCACCTAGTGGTTGCAAGGGTTATTCCCCTGGCAAAGCACAGGGATGCCCCCGTTGGGTGGGTGGATGCTCCAGCCTGAGTGTGCCCACCTTGGGAACCTTGCCCTAGGGCTGCTGAAGAGCATAGGAGGTTCAGGACCCCTCTCCACAGCGTGGGAGACCCAGGTAGCCACTCTACTTACCTAACTCCCATCCCTTATGCTCCTTGAACAGTCTTGGTTTAGTAATACATGGGAATTTCCCAACTTCTTTGTCATGCCCAGTCTGGATCACCTTTGTTTCCCCATTTATAAAAATCCCACTGATTCTTTAAAGCCCAGCAAGCCTTGTCAACTCTACTTTCCAAATATATCTCGAGCCAGACATTTCTGACCAGCCCTCCGTAACCACCTGGCACAGGTCACTGCCAGCCGGGCCACCTCAGTGCCTCCTGATTGCTGTCCCGGCTCCCCCTTTGCCTCTAATGGTCTGTTCTCCCAACAGCAACCAGAGCGATCTATTGAAAACATAAATCATGTCACTGTCCAGCTCAGGAGGCCTCCCAGCCCACTAAGAACAGCAGCCACATTTTCTTTCCTGGAGCCTGTAGGGTCCTGTCTCATTGGCCCCCTGCCGCTGCCTACTGCGCCCCCACCGCTTGTCACCTCCTTCACTCTTCTGTGGCCACTTGGACACCTCAGGGCCATCCCCTCTGTGAGAACACTTTCCCGCAGGTATTTGTGTGGCTCACTTCCCCTCTTCATTTGGGTCCCTATGCAATGGCCACCTTTCTGTGACCACTCTGTCCCTAGTTACTTTCTGATCCCTTGCCCACCTTAATTTTCCTCACAGCACTCACCAGCGCCTGAACTCTGCGGGATCTTTGCTTGTTCCCATTCTGTGTGGGAACTCCCCCCTCGTGAGGCCGGTGCAGTTTACGGCTCCCCCGGCACTCGAAAGGGGACTGGCACTTATTGATTAGGGGCTCAGTTTGGGTCTGTGGCTGCCTGTCTTACCGATATATATATATATATATATATTTATATATATATATATATATATGTATATATATATATGTGTATATATATATACACACACACACACACACACACACACACACACACACACACACACGCGCGCGCGCGTCTCCTCTCTGAGCTTGGTTCCTTGGGTCATAGCACCACTTCGGCACCAGGAACTGCTACTTCCACCCACTCCCCATGCTTGCTTCCACGAAAATTCTCAGAGCAACCCAGGAAGTAAGTGCTGTTATTCTCATTCAGAATAAAAGGAGTTTGCAAGTGGCACAACCAGGACCAGCGGGAGCCGGGTGTCAGATCCATGTCTGGCTTCCCATCCCCTATGCGGAACGTCTTTGTCCTCTGCCTGCCCCAAGCTCCCCCATCCTTGAGGCACTGTCTCCACCAACTGGCATCTTGGACCAGGACAGTCCTGTGCTGTTTTATTTGGCACTAGGGTATACTGCCAGGGGCAGATGCTGCTTTTCCATAGCCCCCACCCAGCCCGAGTGGAGGCCCGGGGAAGGCAGGCCTCTAAAGCAGTTGTAGCTCTTCTGGCATGGACGCTGCATGCTACAGGCACTCAATAAATATCAGCTGACTGATTGATTGGCTTCTCAGATTCAGGACACTTCCTCTGGGCTGCGGGAGGGAGAGGGCTGTCAGCTATATCGAGCGTAAAATAAGGCAGACGTGGAGATTTGCAGTCTGTGAAACTGAAGCTTCCCCAGGTGAAGCGAGTGGCGGCAGCGGCCCCAGGGGTGCCGTTGAAGAGTCGGTTTTCGGGCCCATCGGGCTGGTTGCTGGCTTACCAGATGGATGGTGAAGGCAGTGATGGGCTGCTCCATCCTAAACCTCAGCCAGCTCCTCAGTCAGCTCTCAACCAGCCCAGTGAGTCCATTTCTTCTTCCACCTGTGGGAAATTTGTTCTCCAGGCTCTGAGAACAGTGGGCAAATGGCCCCTCTGCTCAGGACCTCAGGGCAGTCACTGGGGGGTCTGGCTCTGAGCTTCTTGCCCTGCCCCGAGCAAGTCCGTATTGCTTCCCCGGACCAGATTTCTTGCTTAATGCCAGGACCTCTCCCCTGCCGGGCGGAGTAACTACAGCCACACATCTGCACCTAGGACCCGCAATATTTGTCACATGCTTTTGCTTATGTCTCGTTTAATCGGATCCTCAGAGTGACCCTAAAGGCCAGTGAAGCCATTGTAACCCCATTTGCCAGACAGGGAGGCTGAGACATGGGAAGGCTGAACGGATTTGTCTGGGTCACACAGCCAACATGATTGGAGGCTGTGATCATGTTTGCCAGTAGCCCTGTTCTCACCCTTCCCATGGCTCAGAGTTGGGGTGTGGGGACATGGAGTCTTTCGAGACCCCTGCTGGTGAATGCAAGAGCAATGCCAGTCTAACAGGTTTTCCTTTCTCTCCAGCTCTGTGGCTGTGGGCTGCTTGGAGTGGGCATTTGGCTCTCCGTGTCCCAAGGCAACTTTGCCACCTTCTCCCCCAGCTTCCCTTCACTGTCTGCAGCCAACCTAGTCATCGCCATAGGCACCATTGTCATGGTGACGGGCTTCCTGGGCTGCCTGGGGGCCATCAAGGAAAACAAGTGCCTCCTCCTCAGTGTAAGTTGGACCCCCCCCCCCCCCCCTCTGAACTCTGGATCACCTTGCAATTGGGCCATAATGACAGGCAAAGCCTGGGAACATCAGCGAACTGAGCCCAGGGAGATTGCTTCGAGAATGTTCTTTGCCCAATCACTCCCCTCTTTTTCATGATTGGCTATCCCTGCCCTAGTTGTTCCTCTCACTCCTTGATTGGTGTCTACTTAATGTCCCTCCCCTACCTGTCTGGGTTTCCTCAGAAGTAGGTAGTCCCCCCATACCTGGGAAGACCTGGCTCTCTTCTGCCTGTCCCTGCCCCCCTACCATTGTTCTTGTTGGTCCTGCTCCTGGCCATGACCACCACCATGTGCCCATGCCTGCACCTTCTCTTTCCAGTTTTTCATCGTCCTGTTGATCATCCTCCTAGCAGAGCTGATCTTACTTATACTCTTCTTTGTCTACATGGACAAGGTAAGACTTCGAGAAGGGGGGAGCTTATGGAATTTTATTGCCCTTGGGGTTGTGTCAAACTGGAGCCAGAGGGAAATGGAGCCAGGAGAACAGGCCAGGCCCAGATGAAAGGTTTTGGTGGGGCAGCATGGGAAGGTGAGTTTGGGATGGTTCATTACCTGTGTAGTCTTAGGAAGTTGAGTCCTCTGATTGTCCAAGGATGCGATGCACTGCCCCTTGCATAGTGAGCTCCCCGTCACTGGGAGCATTCCGGCATACTTGCGTTGACCACTTGGAGAAGGGATTTAGACTCACTAAGTGGCTGGGCTGGGATTTGAAGATAACCCATTGGAAACATGCAGGAACTTTTGCCAGTGACACCATGAATAGGGCTAACAGCGAAGGAGGGCTACCCTTTCTTTTCCAGAGGCCTCTGAGGTGGAGCGACTGCTCCCAGGCTGCACTGCAACCTCGCCAGACTAGGTAGTTCCCAGTCAATTTGGAGAACTTCCTATTGGTACTTCTTATTGGCTCGTTGGTGCACTGTGCCCAGGAACTATGTAGCTCTCAGTTCCATGGGGTCTCGAAGTACTTACTCAGCCACACTGGAAGGTGGAGTCATTCTTAGGATTAGAAACAAGAGTTCTGCATCTGCGAAAGGGAGGAAATAATAATATTAAGAGATCCCTCTGTGCCAGCTTGTGCTTGGCTCTTTATAAACATTGTTTCCTTTAGTTCTCACAACCCCAGAGGTAGGTATTATTATTCCAGGATATGACAGAGAAAGCAGAGGCAAGCTACTTGCCAGAGAGGGGTGGCCTTAAGATCAAAACGACTGGTCTGCCGCTCTCTGGTTCCCAGGGTGTCTCTGACGGGCAGCATGGGGGAAGACGTGGGCGGGTGGCAGAGGGGCCTGTGTGTGGCTGGTCTCTTTTCCCTGAGTGTCACAGCTCTCCCGGGAGTCAGTGGGTGTAGACTGAAGCTGGGAATGTGGACCTGCCCTGCCCTGACACCCCACCCCCAGGGAGAGAGGAGGCCAGCTGTTCTAGTTGACCCGGGCAGGCTGCATCCTGGTCCCAAATGTCCTGTCTGTCTGCCTCAACGGACAGGTAAATGAGAACGCCAAGAAGGACCTGAAGGAAGGCCTGCTGCTGTACAACACGGAGAACAACGTGGGTCTGAAGAATGCCTGGAACATCATCCAGGCCGAGGTGAGGGCGGGCAGCCCCGCTGACTGGATGGGCAGGGCCAGCAGGCGGGGAGGAGGCGTGGCGGCCTGGGCCTCAGACCACACCCAGCTGTGCTTTCTGGATAGTGAGTGAGAGCTGCTGGTCGGACACAGTGGGATGCAGCTGGGGAGGGGTGAGGAGGGGAGTGAAAGAGGGCGAGCAGGACCTGGACGCAGGAGTAGACAGGCCTGAGGGAGCTGTGTGAGTGGCTAGGTGGGCACAGGGAGCTGAGGAGGATGGATAATCGAGGACAGGCCATCTGATCCTTCTCTGAAGCTTTGGAATGAGTGAAAGAATTTATTTTAGCAACAATTTATTTTGGTCATGGCTCCGGCTAGGAGGCTCTGGTTCTAAGAGAAGAGTAAGTCAGTACAGCCTGGTGCCCTGTGGGAAGTGCAGGGGAGGGGCAGGCGCCAGCCTGCGACGGTCCCTCGGGCACAGAGCCGCAGATGCTGGTGGGACGGAGGGCTGAGCACTCCTGCCAGAGTCAGTGGCCAGCTCCGAGGGGCCGGCAGCTTTCCTGTCTCCTGTTCCAGCCTCCAGGGCGGAGCTCTCACTTACCTCCCCTGTGGGCCCAGCTGAGGCCAAAAACGGACAAGAGAAGGCCTTTGTGTCCTTCGCTGCACTCCAAGGGGCAGTTCCCTGGGGCGGGGTTGGCCTGGATGGGGAGGAGATGGCAGGCTATGGCATGTCTGACCCTGTGCATCCCACCCGCAGATGCGCTGCTGTGGCGTCACCGACTACACAGACTGGTACCCGGTGCTGGGTGAGAACACGGTCCCCGACCGCTGCTGCATGGAGAACTCCCAGGGCTGTGGGCGAAACAGCACCACCCCGCTGTGGAGAACGGTGAGGCCCCAGTCCCCGCCCGGTCCTCCTCCCAGGAGCCTGTGCCGTGGCAAGAGGAACCTACAGGGGAGGGCGGAGGGGGGGGGGGGCTGGGGCACCAAGGACTTGGCTTAATGTGGGGGGGCACACAGGACTGAAGCCAAAAGGCAGGTGGAAAATGGGGAGCTTGGACCTATAGTTGGGAGTATAATGGGGTGGGGGTTTGAGGTTGTGCATTGGGTCCTTGTGGGTGGAAGCCTGGGCAATACAGGGCTTGCTGAAAGGCAGGACCAGGCCGAGGGCCAGGGAGGGACAGGAAGAAAGAGCAAGGACAGGGGCTGAGGAGAAAGAGAGTGGGGGGCTGAGCAGGAAGGGTGCTCATCGTCATGCCGGGCCCTTCACCCTGTGGTCCTCGCTCCCTAGGGCTGCTATGAAAAGGTGAAGATGTGGTTTGATGACAACAAGCACGTTCTCGGCACGGTGGGGATGTGCATCCTTATCATGCAGGTGAGAGGGCCGTCAGCCTCGCTGCACCCCAGCTGGAGAAAAGCAGCCCCCCCAAGTTAGGTCACTGACTCAGGTGGCTCCCCCCCCCCCCACCCCCCGCATGCGCGGTTCTGCGTTTTGGCCTCTTGGTTTCTGCCTGGCCCTACAGGCCCCAGAGGCGCTGCTTCCTCCCATTTCCTAGGCCTTGGGCCCGACGCTGGCGTCGCGTGCAGCCCGCGTGTGGGTTTGCTGGTGAACACACCTGTCCTCACAGGGACGTTTACCTTGTGGCTGAACTGAACGAAACCCGAGTCCTTAGTAACACCTGTGAGCATGGGCTCATGGGTCAGAGGCCACAGGTGTCAGTCCTGGCCGCACCGTCTGTTACACGTGTGTAACCTGGGCACACTGATTAGCTCGTGTGCCTGAATCTCCGCATCAGTATAGTGAGCATGATGACCGTGCCTCTTCTCAACAGGGAGGGAGGGTCATATGCCTCACATGGGGCAGAGGAAGCGCCAGGCATGTGAGCTGTTCTTAGCAAGCACTTGGTGACACTGTTCCCTTAAGGCCTAGCCTCGATGACAGAGAGGGAAGAGGAGGGCCCTGCCTCTCCTCTTGACCATGAAGCCGACACAGCTGCCTGGGGGCACGAGGCCCCGACCTTTCTGGGAACGAGCATTTCCTGGGCTCCCTCCTGTGCCCACTACACATGGCTCGTACCCCTGGTGAGCAGGAGTGTCCATGCCTGATTCCTCTTGGACTACTTGAACTTCACTAGTCGGTCTGTGGGAAGACGGTAAATATCCCGCACCAGGGATCCTCCTTATCCTAAACTCTGGGTCCCAGGGGTCAGATCGTGTCTGACTTATCTAAGCGCTCGCAGACTGAGCAGATGAGCTCTGATGTGAGCTGCACTCACCGTTCAGTACCGAGAGCGGGGCTCCTCGCAGGTCCTCCTGGGGTCAGAGCCTCGGGGTGAGGCTCATCCACCGTGGTCTCCTCCACGTATGCCTGCTTCTCCGATGTGGGAGCCAGGAGAGGCACAGCGCCACCTGCTCTGTGGCCTGTGCCCAGTGCAAACTAAACTGTGGTGACTATGAGGCCACAGGCTGGCTCCCTGCTGTCACCACCCCCTTTCAGGATTCAGGAGTTGAGGGAATAACAAACGAGTATTAAAGTCGCCCTAAGCATCACTGGTAAGACGTGTCTGCTGCAGCCCACGACATCACGCTGTGTGTTCCAGAGCAGAATGAATGAGCACAGGTCGCCCCCCCTGCCCCTCCGCACCGCCTGTTAGCTTCCGTGCAGGGTCAGCCCTCTGTGCACTCGGCCTCACGGCACTCTGAGACAGAGAGGGAGGTTCAGCGACATTCTGTACAGAGAGCTCTGAGGGCTGAGCTCACGGTGGGCCCCGGGCTGGACACTGGGTGTCCTCCTCTGTTCACCACGATCCTCATCCCACCAGGTTTTTTCCGCCCACAAGCGGCTGTACCATTTGCTGTCGGTGGCCCCAGCCACAGGGCTTTTGTCTGAGCCCGTTCCCCGTGTCTTTCAGATTCTGGGCATGGCCTTCTCCATGACCCTGTTCCAGCACGTCCACCGGGCTGGTAAGAAGTACGACGCCTGAGCGCCAGCGGGAGCCCAGCCCCCACGCGGACACTGTGCCAGGGAAGGAGATTTGAGCTTTGTGTTGCCTGCCCGCTCTCCAGACTGCTGCCCCCTGCACCCACGTCCCCCCAGCACCCTCCACACCTCCGCCTCAGCCTTCTCGGGGTGGAGAGCCAGGGGGAGGAGGCACGGAGACCTTGGGGTGCTGGGGTGCTGGATTCCTGCATCTGTGCATTTGCCAAAGAAGACAGGGTGGGCCGGGGGGGGCGCATTCGAGGAGGCCACACTGCTGGTGGCTACCCCGCCCTTCCTCACACCACACTGTGCCGCGCGTGGGGGGCCGTGAGTGCTCCCGCCTGGCTGAGAGACTGCCCAGCAGAGGCCTCCCTTCCGAGCGCGGGGGCCGCAGCTTCCGGCCAGGGACCCAGGGAGCACCTTGCCCAGGCTTTTTATACCTTACAGTGTAACTTTTTTTATTTTCTTTTACTCTGATTATGATTATTCAGGAATATTATCTCAGATAAGTTTAGGGTTAGCTTTCTGATTTATAACTTTTTACTGTGTTGATTTCTGTAACAGTTTGATTTTTTTTTTTTTTCTGAGGGGGGGAGATGGGTGGGAGAGAGGACGTCCGCCGGGTTTCAGTCAGGACAAACCACTGCAACAGACAGGAGGCACCGGGTGGGGCGGGCCAGCCTGCATTCAGCTGCTCTGAGAGGAGGCGGCCGGTGGCACAGGAGCCTGGAAGAGGAGGTGAACCGAGGCGCGGGCAGCAGCATGAGGAGCGTCCTACTCAGGAACCACGTGTCTGCGCGTGCTGGTGCAGGAGGCCAGAGCGGCGGGGTCCCCGGGGGGCTCCCGGGGGCTTTCCCAGGAACACAGCTGGAGCTGTTGTGGGTCCTTCCACTTCATGGATGAGCAGTTGTTTTTCCTTCCCTTCCTCCTCCTTCTGTCCTCTGCTGGCACGGGAGGCCCTCCTCCCTCCAACCCCTGCGGGCCTTCCCATGACATCTGCCAACCCCGGTGATTTCACAGACATTCCTGCTAGAAACTCCTGGACACATACCTCTCGTTCAGCTGCTGCTCACTTTCTCACACTGCTTCTGGAAGGGGAAGCAGTCCTGAGGTTTTGCTGCTCGGACGGTGGCAGAGGACCCTGGAGTCAGGAGGGCAGGTGGAAGTGGTGCCCATGACTAGGGCAGCCGGTGCACCGGGCTGCTGGTTCCTGCTGGGAGGAAGGGGGAGGTGTTCGTCCAGGTCCCAAGACTCATTTCCTTCCTCGGGGCTCATGGATGGTGGGGTGGTGGCAATCACGTCCCCAGTGACCCCAAGGAAAAGTACAGAAAACTGAGAGATGTCAGATCGGATCCTGTTAAGTAGCCCCAGGAGGAAGCTACCTGAGTCAGGGCCTGGGAGATGAGAGGTAGGTGGGGCATTCGGCGCCCACCAGAACTTGTGCTGGTCTAAGCGAGCATTTTGCAGTTAAAGAAGAAAGTCAAGAATCCATAGGATGGAGCTTGATAAGGCTCCCCACTAGCTAGGTGGGACCTGGGGTGCTTCCCCAAGTGGGACATCAGAGAGGCTGCCTTTTTCCTACACCACTTGGCTCCAGGCCTAGTTTCCCACCAGGCCCACATCTCTCCAGCCCCCATCTGTCAGTTCCAAGAGCTGGGACTCAGCTGCCCAGCCAGCAACTCCTCCCCTGACCTTCGGTGCAGTACAGTCAGGACCAGGAGGACAGAACTTGGGGTGAGCTCAGGACTCACGTCTTTGGAGGGTGGGGAGTAAGTTGGGGCAGTAAAGCCACCCCCTGAGAGCTGGTGCAGACAGGAGAGCTGGGAGGTGGGGTCTGGGGTGGAGGAAGGGTAAGAACACATTTGAGCGTCCTACTCAGGAACCACGTGTCAGCGCGTGCTGGTGCAGGAGGCCAGAGCAGCGGGGAACCCTCCGGGACCCCAGTCTGCAGAGCTCCCAGCAGCCTGCCACCATGCCGTTGTGACAGCACACAAGCATTCAAGTTGCATAGTGGGACGTGGTGCATAATGAGTTTATGCTGGGGGGGGGGGAGGGGGTTGTTTATGCCTATCAATGCAATTTTTAATTTTTGTTAAAATCAACAGCAAAAGCCTAGCACCTTGAGGTGTGTGGCCTCCCTGGCAATCTTATGTTTCTGGAGCTTCAGGCCCTTGCCACAGACCCCCTTCCTCCTTTGAGCCCCACCCTATCATCTGTCCTCAGAGCCTTGTCACAGTTCCCAAACTCCCTTCTGGCCTGTGCTTGCTGGCTCCGTCATTGGCTGAGCCTACACTGGGTAGAAGGTGCTGTGCCTGGGCCGGAGCGCTCTTCCAAGCCAGTGCCTGGCCCTCACTGTGTTGGAGGCTGCCGCCGTGGCTTCCTCACCCGTCAGAGTTGGTTTAGTCAGGTCTGAGGCAGGCAGTTTACAGACGGCTCAGAAGGTCAGAGTCCTGCAGACGGCATCATGGGAATACCTTCCCTGGCCCTTCTTTGCAGCCACCTGGGGACGTCAGTGAGCAAGGCCTGAGCCCTGCTCCGGGGGCTGCAGCAGGTATGGGTACAGTCTCCCCCTGCATGCACTCCTCCTGTGGGCCTGGGCCTGCATCCTGGGCTCTCTCAGGAAGGCTGCTGAGCCCACCCCAGATGCTCATGCAAATGTTCTGGTCTGACTTGGACCCAGGTGGCCACCCCTCCTTGATTTAGTGGCCAAAGAACAGCAAATGGATGGAAATGCCTGTCTGGCTCTCGGGCCCCCTGCCCACCACTGGTGGAGGTGCTAACTAGCAGGGACCTGGCATAGGATGGGAGCTGGGCCAGGTGCGTGGGGTCTTCTCTTGGTCCTTCAGCCTTTCAGAGTCCGGGGCTCATTTTCCCCTTCTCCCATTTCCCTCCTCTCCCCGCAGTGAAGCAGTAGTCCAGGGTGGGGCCTGGCCTTCCTGCCCTGACTGGGCACTCCGGGGGCCAGGCCTTGGGCCCGTGCCCACACCCTGCCCACGGGAGAGCAGGGGAGCACGCCTGTTGGTTTCAAATGCACTTTTCTGCTTGTGATGCCGTATCTGCGTTTCCTTCATCCTGGTCCTGGCTTTATTGAACACCATGTTTTTAGCATGTTTTTAAATAAAACCTGATAATGTGTCAAAAGCACAGGCTGTGTCTTCGTGGTGTGTTCGGTCAACCATGACTATAGCACCAGACCCACTCTCTGCCCAAGACATGCCCCATAGCCAGGACCTCATCTCCCCTCAAGCCCAGGTTACAGATCTGCTGGCTTGGGGTGGGAGTGGGGTGTCCATCTGTGGGTGCCTGAGGAACCCTTACATCTCCTTTGCCTGGTGACCTGAGGCTGGTTTGGTGGGGGCCTTCTGCATGAGAGGCCGACCCCACCTGTGTGTTTGTCCCATCCAGCCCACCAGCCTGTGGGCCAGGCCCTTACTGCACTTGCGCTGGGAGAGAGGCAGCGACGAGCCACTCTCAGTCTCCAGTTCCTCCCCAATCCTCCAGATAATCCCGGGCCTCATCAGAGCCAGGAGTGAGGAGGCTTGTGGTGGTGGCTTTGTCTGGGCTGCACTTCCTGAGGTAGCTCTGAGATGGCTCCACTGGCACAGAAGCACCAGTCAGCACGAGATGGGCAGCGGGAGGAGGGAGGCGCTGAAATCGACGGGCTGTGCCACCTCACTGCAGGGAAGCCTCCCAGCCTCCTTGGGTGCTGTGGTCACCGTGACAAGTTGGGGTGAGAAGCTCAGACTCATCCTGCCCTGGGCCATTGCTGCAGTTCAGGTACCAGGCTGGGTTGGGGCGGGAATGAAGGCGAATGTGCAGCGTGGGTGTGATGGGAATGGGAGCCGCATCTCTCCACCCTCATGCGTGGAGGTCTGGCTCCCGCCTCCTTGGGGAGAGGCCAGGTGTCTATGGGATTGTCCCAGTACATCAGCCTTGGGAGCCTTCCTGCAGCTGCTGTGTCCCAACACCTGAGGGATTTGCTGAGGATTGATTGAGGCGTCTGAGGTGACCCTCTGTCAAAGGTGCCAGGAGACCTTGTGGCTGTGGGGTCAGGAGATGGTCATGACTCAGGGAAGGGTGACCCTCCAGCCTGTGGACACACCTACTAGGATGCCCCGTGTCCCTGTGCTGTCTTCTCTGAGGGACAGAGCGAAATCCATTGGCACCCAGGGCACTGGATGCACTGACTGTTCTGTGAGCACGAAGCTCCAGTCAGATTAAGCAGTGAAAGGCGGGCACCTGGCCAGACAGGAGAGGGGATATCTGGGGGGGGAGGAGGGGGACAGGACTGGTCATCTTCCCCCGCTGGAGACTTCTAACACTAGGCAAGGGCCTTCTGGAATAGGTTCTGGGCTCTTCAGCCCATGGGGTGGATGGCTGAGATGACCCTGTGGGACCTCTTGCTCTCCTATTCTTGAGTGAGGAGGTGGGATAGCTGCCTCCCATTGGTGTCCAGTGAAGGGCAAGTGAGAAAGGATGGTTTGAGGAGCCGGCTTGGTATGTATGAGAACCTCCTGAAAACGGCCCATCCAGGGCTCGCAGAGACCACACATTATCACACAAAGGCTTGAACACTAACGTGCGCCAAGCAGCTTGAATACAGTGGTGAGCAGCCCAGACCTGATCCCTGTGGCTCACAGAGCCCCTCAGGCTCTGATGCTCATGTTCTCTGGGTTGGAGAGTAGCTGACCCCAACTAGGGATGTGGAGCTGAGAGCAGAAGTGGGAGGAGCTGACATGGCAGGGAGCTGGGGGGAGGTGTGTCCTGTCGCTTCATGGGGGCTGGCACGCAGGTGGAGGAGGTGAGCTTTAAGCCAAGAGCTCAGGGAACTGCTGAGAGGCCGGAAGCCCATGTGCCGGCTCAGACCCGCCCTCGAGAACCATCTCTGTGGCTGCAGAGTGGAGGGTGGTTGAGGGGACAGCATGGGTGCAGGGACCTCAGGGAGAGGCTGTGCAGGGATTTAGGTGAGCGGTGACGCAGCCCTCAGGACACATCAGTGGGATGGAGGGAAGAACAGATTTGAGCCCCCCCCCCCCCCCCCCCCCAGGAGAAGCAATGAGCCTCAGTGACTGACTAGACCTACTGTGGGGGAAAGTGCATTCTTGCAGCTCATCCTGCATGCTGGTCCACACCCTGCACTGGAGCTGAGCGATGATTTGCACCAAATGCAGGGTGAGTGTTTTCTGGGCTCATTGCTCACAGGCAGGAGACGGCAGAGGCTGGCGCAGTGCGGCTGACTCTCCTTCCGTGTTGGGCGTCTCGGCTTCCCAGTGCTTTCCCAGGTGTTACCTAGGTTTGTCCTGACCACGACTGTGCTGTCAGCGGTCACTGTCCAGGTCTGGGTGGGAAGGGTGCTGGTGGGGGCTGGAGGGTCTGGGCAAATTCCTGCTGCGCAGCTAGTGTCCTCAGGAGCCTTGTAGTCATTGAATGTGTCTTGGTTTCGTCATCTGCAGAATGAAGATAACACCTATTTTATACATTTGCTATGAAGAAACCCAGCCTATTCCTGGGCCAAGGGAGGTGCTTGGCAAGAAAGTGGTCAAATTTGGGGCTTAGGATCCCCAGGGTAAAGCACGGCCCCTGCTGAAAGCTGGGTCCCAGAGCAGTGATCTGGGAGGGGAGTGAGCTATGGAAGGGGACGTGCATGACGTGTCTCCCAGTTTTGCTCCCAGCTGGCTGCAGAGCACAGTAATTCACAGAAGCAAGAGGGAAGTCAGATTAAATGAATGTCGATTGGGGCACAAAAATATCGGCATTGCAATGGCCCCTTCTTAAAGCAGTCAGTAAAGATTGGGAGGCTATTGATTTAACCATCTCATTATGCTGAGTTTAATGACAGCCTTGAGATGGACTACTGTGCCTCCTTAACCCTACAAAAAAAAAAAAAAAAGCAACATCACAGGACACACTCGAGCCAGGCCCTCCGGCTGAAGCTGGAATTTCCCCCTGTGGGCCTGGAGACTGCTAGGTAGCTGACTGTCCCTGGGGCACACCTGGCAGTGCCCAGGTGCCTCTGGTGTTCGGCTATGCAGAGAGCAGGGACTGGAAGAGCAAGGCCACCTGGTGTTCTGTGGTGGGTCTAGTGGGTGGAGGGTGTTGCCCAGAGATTTTTCTTCCGCCACCCCCCCCACACACACACACATACACACACAATTTCTGCAACCTCAATAGATTTGTCATATATTTCTTTTTCTCTGTCAAGGGACACTAGTTCTAGAGAGGACTCAGCCTTCTTATTTCACTGGTTGGCAACTCAGGGAGAGAATGCTGAATCTGACCTCTGGTTCCCAACCATGAGGTTCTCTAAATTCCAATCGGGTATCCATGAGCCCTTCACAAAACCGTTCCTCACCTCTTCAGGGAGTGCGTAGGCCCGTGGTCGGCAAACTGCGGTTCGCGAGCCACATGCGTCTCTTTGGCCCCTTGAGTGTGGCTCTTCCACAAAATACCACAGCCTGGGCGAGTCTATTTTGAAAAAGTGGCGGTAGAAGAAATTTACGTTTAAAAAATTTGGCTCTCAAAAGAAATTTCAATCGTTGTACTGTTGATATTTGGCTCTGTTGACTAATGAGTTCGCCTTGGTGTGTGACTGGCTGATGGGAAGGGCCAGATTCCAGCTTTATTCATTGCCCTCTTCATCCCTGGCCTGAGCCAAAGGGTCCCACTGGGTCCTGCCTGCTCAGCCCCTGCTGGACAGGGTTCCAGCCAGTGACAGAAGCAGGGGCTTCTCATGGATTTGTTTTTAAGAAGAAAGTAAGTGAATTACTTTTCTATGACAGGAGAAAATACTATTTTCTGATCTTTTCATTAAAAGCTTGATTGAAAACTAAAAGAAGAAAGAAAGGGAAGGGAAGGAGGAGGAGGAGTAGAAAGAGGAGGAGGGAAAGGAAGAGAAGAAGGAGGAGGAAGTGGATGAGAAGGAGGAGGAGGAGAAGCAGAGGAATCTCAGCTTTTGTCCCTGTATCTCCCCACCCCATGGGCAGCCTCTCTGTTCTCAGTTGGGGACAGGAAATGGGAATCGGAGTTCCACCCAGCTTGAAGCAGCCCACCCTGCTGACAGAGGTGTTGTCTCCTGCCAGGAAATAGTGGCAGCTGACAGGCCAGTGGCAGCCACGGGGGACAGCTTCCGCAGAGGCTCCCACTGCTCCCATCCTGACCAGGCCCCTCAGGCAGCCAGGACCACGAGACGGCCTGGGCAGCTCACCCCCTTCAGGCTGACTTGTGTGCCTGTGTGTTCAGGCACACACACACTCACACTGCTCCCGTGATGGTGCAGGGAGCAGACACCCAGATCCCATGAAATGGGTGACCGTGGGTGCCCCAGACTGGGTCCCTCCCCGCCTGATATCAAAGCCCAGGAGAGCTGCCACTGACTCTTCAGTGCATGATCTTGCCCAGTGGGGTGGGAGACACAGGAGGAGGGCCAGGGAATTGGATCCCTGCCAGTGGGCCCACCCTCACCTGCCCCCCAGTCCCTCTGTCGTGGGTCCCCAGCGTCCAGCTTACCCAGGTGCTCTTCAGGCTCCTCATGGACCCCAATTTGCCTCAACCAAGTTTTCTGGACAGAATAGTTAATGAAATAGAATGAATATTTTATGTCATAAAAGACAAAGCATTTACTTCCTTTCGCTCCTTACTGGGTGGGTACCCTGGTTCCCTCAGTCCCTCTGAATCATAGATGGAAGTCTTTTTTAAAAAAAAAATATATTTTATTGATTTATTACAGAGAGAAAGGGAGAAGGATAGAAAGTCAGAAACATCGATCAGCTGCCTCTTGCACACCGCCTACTGGAGATGTGCCCCCCGCCAAGGTACATGCCTTGACCGGAATTGAACCCGGGACCTTTCAGTCCGCAGGCTAACGCTCTATCCACTGAGCCAAACCGGTTTCGGCAGATGGGAGTCTTTTTGCATTGGGATGAAAAGTGCCTTATTCTAGTTTGGGGATGAGGACAAATTAGTGGTCTGGAGAGGAGGGTGGAGACACTAGCCCTCTGGGGGGAGATGAGGTGGGGGGCCAGGGAGCAGTAGAAGGTACGCCTCAGCTTGAAGTGCCCCTGCCCTGCACTCTCCCCCTGCCCTGCACCAGCTGCGGCCTGCCAGGGTGATGCCCACAGCAGGGCGGGCAAACCGCAGGCTCACAACAGGGGCTGCTGGGCATCGCAGCCAGAGGACTGGTAGTCCCAGCTGCCCTAAGGCGATTTAAGGGCAGCACAACTCCAGCACACTTGTGAGAACCTGGCTCTTGCTTGCCACCAGGAGTAGCAACACTCACGGGAAGTGAGGTCGGTGCAAACAGTGAACCTGGCAGGACCCTATCAGTCGCGGTCAAGGAGCTCCTGCCAGGCTCTCTCCCCTTCTGATGGGAATTCTCTGCACGGGAGGAAAGCGGTGGCAGCAGGTGGTTTCAGGTGCAATTCCTTTATTATCGTCCCCTCTGGCACCGAGGCTGGCTTACACTGAGAGCAGCGAAGGAGGGGGCTGATGACAGGGAGAGCGGTTTCGCTATATGCAATAGAATAAGGCGACTTCCCTGTCTCTAGAGTATTGTGACAGTCCATATCCGGGACCGCAGGTTCCAGGTCCCCAGGAGCTTGTCTGGCCTCAGGAACGTTGGGCTGCCTGGAAATCCTCGTGGCGCTGGTGCCTGTGGTGCTCACACGGGAGGGAAGAGGGCTGCGGGAGGAGCACGGGCCTGGCCCTGTGCTGAAAGAGAGAAGGGGCGACGAGAGTGCCATGGGGCTGGAGGGGGTGGGAAAATAGGGCTGGACTGTGGCCCTGTTCCCTTCTTGGGGAGAGGACCCGGCACCTGCTCTGCCAGCTGGGGTCACAGACGGGCTCAGACGGCCCCGCTCAATCCCAGTGGAGGTGGGGCAGGTGCTGCAGAACACAGCAGAGAGGCTCGGTCCTGGCTGGCTGTGAGCTACCCACAGCCGCCCCACTTCACAGAAGGGGACCCAAGCTTCACAGCCGGAGGGGTCTGAGCCCTGGGGCTGTGACAGACGAAGGTGGTTACGGGCTGTGGTCTAAAGCAGTGGCTCTCCAGGTGAGGTTCCAGGCCAGTGGCACCCACATCACCTGGGAACTAGCTAAAGACACAAATCCTTGGCTCCACCCTCTGATCTGAAGCTGGGGGCGGGAGGGGGGAGCAGGATAGGGAAGCGGTGGGCAGAGGGGGCAGTAATCAGTGCTAAACGCCCTCCAGCTGACCCTCAGGCAACCCTCATGCAAGCTTAAATTTGATCACTAGCATCCTTGGCAGATGTGAGCACCACCCAGTGGTGACACAAAATGTGGGGTTCTCCTTAGCCATCAAACCACCTCCCCTTCTCCAGTTCTGTCCCCAAACCCAAAGTGGCCAGTAAGGAGAGAATGTTTTTAAGGCTGATAGCAGGATGGATGGTGGCAAAAGTAAATTTTAATTCACACCCCCACCTCGAAACCCTGAGGATGGACCGGGAGTGGCCAAGACGGAAAGTGGCCGTGGGGCATGAGGATCTTGGAGGCACATCGCCCTGCGTGTCACCCCCACCTCTCCTCAGGGCCAGGCCTGGGGCCATGCACAGGACGGCAGCTTGATGAGAGTTTAGGCTGGAGACAGCTCACACAGTGCCCACAGAGTGCCCACACAGTGCCCACCCAGTGCCCACCCAGAGCCCGATATCAGCCACAGAGGGCAGGGAAGGCAGGCAGGAGGGGGTCAGCTCCACCAGCCGACACCTCCTCCCTGTCCAGGCAGCTCTGTGGTACATGAGGCCGCATGGGCCGGAGAGGTGCTTTCTGCCACCTGGCCAGGCCTCCATGCCCCAGACCACTGTCTCCACGCCACATGACTGTTTACGTCCTACGTGGGGATTCCGGCGTCAGCATTGGCTCCGGAGGTGGTGGGCCAGGTGTCCCCTGAGCCATGGCCCCAGGCTCCTGTGAGACACTCTGCCGGGGAATGGGGGGCTGTCACCCTGAAGGAGCCACACTTCTCTTCCAACGGCACAGAGCAGGGCTCTAGTGCTGGGGCCGGCAGTGGTCCCGCCCAACCTTGGGAGGGGGTGTGAGGCTGCCGAGGCTCCACCACATCCCGAGGGACATGCTGCTCCGGAATGTCAGCCTGGCTGTTTATTAGAGACCAGAGGGAGGCTTCGTGGGGTCTGGCCAGAGGACCCCATCGGGTGGGGGAGGGGCTGCAGGCGGTTGGCCACTGGTTGGCCCCGATCAGAGTGATGCACGCCTTTAGCTTTTTCTTGTCTATGAAGCTCTTTATCAGGCTTTCAATTCCAAATGAGCTTTGCTAGTTAAGAAAGACGTGGCAAGAAATATTCAGAGTGATAAAGAGCAAGGGTGCCCTTCATTTTGAAAGGACATGTCTGTTCTGGGCCCTGAAACCTGGGTCGGTCTTGGCATCGGGCAAGCGGAATCGCTGAGGCCTATTTGAGAGTAACCAAGGCTGGGAGCTTGATCTCAGAACAGTTGAAAACACGTCATGAAGGAATGTTACGGGTGCTCTCTCATCAAAAAGCCCACGTGAGTCTGTGCTGCACCGACGGGGCTGCTTTAACATGGAAGCCGCCATCCACAAGCCCACCTGCCTCCAGGAGCCGGCGGGAGGTTGAAAGTGGTAGTGGGGAGATGAGGCCGGTGCCGGGCGACCTGGCAAGTGTCAGCAGCTCAGCAGTCTGAGCCCCAGGCGCGGGGAGACAGGCTCTGACGTCACCACCGCACGGAGGGTTTGACAGCAGCAGCAGCAGCTTCAGAGCTTGTTGCTATTTTGTGTTATTTCTGTCTCCTTTCCCCTTCAAACCTCTCCGGGTTGCGTTCGTCCGAGAGAGGAGCAGCCTTTGCAGCCTCCTCGGTGGAGAGCAGGCCTTCGATCTGGGTTCACACGCAGCCACACAGGGTCCTGTTTAGAAACACGTGTGGGTCTTGCATGATTTGCTCTATGACCAATAAAGAGGGTTTTAGATTCTGGCACGTACATATGTCTCCTGCTTCTCCACGAGGGCAGGAGGCCGGGCGCAGCCACAGGCACAGCCACAGTTCTGCACTCCTTCACAGGCCTCTGTCCAAGGGCGGCGATGCAGGCGCTCCACACACAAGAGGGGGATGGGGAGCAGGGTCAGGCAGCCCTGCTTGTCCCACACCTTCTGTCTCAGTCCCCATCTTCCCGTTCCGGGTGTGTAGCGTCTTCCTTTTCAGGCAGGCGTCTGGGGGACATGATGTTTATCACACGCCGTTTTCTGTGTGGGTGGTCAGCCTGGGGGTGTTCCTGAATCAGGCTTCCTTCATGGGGGTGTTCCTGAATCAGGCTTCCTTTGGCATTGCTGCGGTGGCGGTGGGGGGCGGGAGAGGAGGGAGGAGACACAGCATGAAGGTGCAAACACAACCTGTGGGGACTCCTCCCTGAGAGCCTTCTGTATACCTTTTGTGTACCTGGTGGGTGTCTCCCATCAGAAGGGGTGCTCCTTGTGTTTGAGACCAGCAGTTGGAGGCGGGATCAGGCTGGTTGGCTGCTGCAATGCCCTCATAGCTGCAGTGTCAGCGGGTGGGGCAGAGTTTCTGGGACCCTAAATTCCCTTTGGGGTTTGCAAAACCGCCCCCTCCCTTTGTTCTCCCATTCTCCGAAGAGGCAGCCGTTGGCAGACAGCAGGATGGATGGATCCTCAATCAGACCTATGGTCTGACCTCCAGGGAGGTTTCCTGACCCCTCTGCATCCCCCGCTCACCTGAAGCCCCCCAAATAGTTAGGGTACCCAGTGCTCGAAGGCTCTTGTGAGCTCGTGGAGGTGAGCCCTTGGTCATTGGTTTTTATTTTTTTTACTATATTTCTTCCGTGTACAGTGATCACACTTAGTCTGGAGCTGGGCAGGCTTGAGTGACCTTGTGGAAAGTCTAGGGAGGGGAAGGGGCCACAGTGCCAGAGGCCAAGTCCAGGAGGCCGGCAGTGCTGTCAGAATCGTGCAGGCAGTGCTGGTCTGTTGGTGCCTGGCCTGTCCTCTTGAGATTGAACCTGGAGGATTACTAAGGCAGCCAGTCCCCAGTTCCGCCTCCTCCTCTGCTACCAAAGGAATGGAGTCTGAGGGCTGGGGGGGGGGGGGGGGGGACCAAGAGGTCTGCCTTTCAGCCACTTGCCACTGACTGATCAGCTCCCACTTCCTCAGCTCCCTAGTCTGGTGTTGGGTTGAGCCTTTGGTTGTTTTGGATGTTATGGACCCTGGGTTTTTATATACTAGAGCCCAGTGCATGAAATTCATGCACTGGAGGTAGGGGATATCTCTCAGCCCAGCCTGCACTGTCTCCAATCTGGGACCCCTTGAGAGATGTGACATCCTTCTCACAATCCAGGACTGCTGGCTCCAAACTTCTCACCTGCCTGCCTCCCTGATTGTCCCTAACTACTTCTGTCTGCCAGTCTGATCACCCGCTAACCACTACCCTGCCAGCCTAATTGATGTCTACCTGTTCCCCTGCCAGCCTGTTTGCCCACAACCTCCCTCCCCTGCTGGCCTGGTCACCACTAACTGCCCTCCCCTGCAGGCTTGATCACCTCCAGCTACCCTCCCTTGCAGGCCTGGTCCCTCCCAACTGCCCTCCCCTGCTGGCCTGATCACCCACAACTGCCCTCCCTTGCAGGCCTGGAACCTCCAAATGGCCCTCCCCTGCAGGCCATATTGTGGTGGCCATCTTGTGTCTACCTGGGGTCAGGATCTTTGACCACATGGGGGAAGCCCTTTTGTGCGTTAGAGTGATAGTCAATCTGCAAATTACTCTTTTATTAGATACAATAGAAGGCTGGTGCATGGGTGGGAGCCAGCTTGTTTGCCCTGAAGAATGTCTGGATCAGGGTAGGGGTTCCCTTGGGGCATGGGGTGGCCTGGGGGAGGGGCCTGTAGTGGTTTGCAGGCTGGCCATGCCCCCCAGCAACCCAAGAGGAGGTTTTGGGATCTGGGATTAATTTATGTTCTACAAATGAAACTTTGTAGCCTGGAGTGGAGCCAAGCCTCTGCTCGCTCCGTGGCTTGGTGACAGCCATTTCTGTTTAGATTTATTTAAATTCTATAATTGAAACTTTGTAGCTTAGAGTGGAGGCCTAGATGCTAGGGCTGTAGAAGCTTGGCTTCCTCCATTGCCTGGGCAACCCTAGCCTCTGCTCTCTCCAGCTCTGTGGCTGCTGCCATTTCTGTTGGGATTATGTATCTTCTATAATTGAAACTTTGTAGCATTGAGTGAAGGCCTAGACTGGCAAGGGCAGGTGGAAAGCTTGGCTTCCTCCATTGCGAGGGGAACCCAAGCCTCCCTCCTGCTCTCAGTGGCCTCAGCCATCTTGGTTGGGTTTTATTTGCTCCTGATTGGCTTTGTGGGTGTGGCTTGATTGCAGGTATGGTCAATTTGCATATTATGCTTTTATTAGATAGGATTAGGATTGAGAACTGGGAGCTCTGTGGAGAGGGATGGTGTGATGACAACCACTGCTGCCTACTCTGTAGAGTGGGGGTAATATACCCTCTTACCTTGGTCCGTACAAGATGGTGTGTCTATGTGACTAACACATTCTAAGCACACAGTGGGCCTTCAGTAAACACAAGGCCCTGAACACCCTCCCCCCCCCCCACCCGCTCCCCCCATGGCTATGCCTGAGGAGCTCCTGAAGCTGGAAGGAGGAGGGAGAAAGAGAAGGATGGTCACAAATATTTTAAACAAGACTTCAACCCCTCACTAAAGGACGTTACAATCCTGTCTCCCCAAACAGAGGTCATCCAGGGAGTTGGGGTGCACTACTCCCTCTGGGAGGGGTTGCCCATGAGCCGAGGGAGGGAAGGGCAGCTTGGGGAGGTCAGGGTGTGGGTGTGCTGGCTTCTTTTCTGGACCTGTGTGCTGGCACCTGTCCCCCCCACAGGACCGCCATGGCTCTCAACAGGCAGCCCTTCTCTCTCTGGGAACTCAGGGCCCTGCTGGTCTCAGAGCAGGGGCCTGGGGAGCCATCCTGGCTCAGATCTGCATGCTCACAGGTGGGACCGGCACCCCAGCTCTGACTTCAGCCTTCAGCGTACCCCTCGGGGAACCTGCCACACTGGGCCTCAGTTTCATGTGCCGTGCCCCACCTCCAGGCCGTTGGCATGAACAAGGAGGTCCTAGTTCCCAAAAGCTCTGGGCTGCTCTGTCCCTCTGTGGCTTGGACCAGCCCGGTCCTCAGTAGTGCTCACAAGACAACGCCCAGCGCAGGAGCCACAGCTCCCCCTGCTTCACCCTGGTCAGTACAAGGAGATGGGCCAGAAAGTCAGCTCTCCGGAGTCTCCCCCAGGGACAAGGCCTGGCACCCCATCCCCATTTCCACAGGCTGGGGCACCTCAGGAAAGTGAAGGGACCCAGGAGGGCAGGCATGTAACTGGCCGCAGCACCCCTCCCACTGCGCCTCCCTCGGTCGGCTCTGGGCAGGAAGAGCACGCGCTCTCTCGGCCTCACTTGGTGAGACCTGTCGGTCTGACTTCTGTTCCTGCAAAGAGCTTGGACTCATCGTCACCTTTTATTTATCTGCATGAATCCCGGGAAGCTGGAGGGCAGCAAAGATGACCACACCACGGTTTCTTTTGTCCTTGATGTAGTCTGGGGTTGTTAGCAAAGCTGGTCTTCCTCCTTCCTAATGAATTTTCCTCAGCCGCCTCAAGGGCCTCTGGGTGGAAGAGCTAAGCCAGGCATGGTCCTCACCAGCCCCAGAGGCCGGGAGGCCAGGAGGCAATGTGCTCTGAGGGTGTGCAGTTTCTGCATGGTTGAGGGCTGTGTTGGGGATAGCAGTGACCTGTGTATGGGAGAGAGAACACTCTTCACCCAGGACTGCCCGGGGCAGCCAGAGCTGAACTAGTCACACTGGGGACTGGACCCAGTGGGGAGGCAGGCCTTGGTTTTAGCCTAACAAGGGCCCACCTCTCATGGGTGGAACAGGAGGAGGGTCCCCAGGACCCGGAAGAGCAGGGCCCGGGAGGTGTGGAAGCTGGTGTGGGGTCTTCCTATTAGACCACCGCATCACAGCCACTGCGGTGTGGGGGTGTGGGGTGGGGGGCTGTGGCTGTCGTAGGGAAACGGCCAGCACCTGCACTGCATTTTCTAGGCTTTGCTTTCAGCTCTCCCTCAGCATGGGGAAGTTTTTCTGAAGACCCCCTACCCAATGCAGACAGCGAGGCAGCACCTGAGGAAGGGACTGCTCACTCTGGGAGCAGAGGGAGCCTCGTGGTCAGGGAGAGTGACACAGGACAAGCGAGGTGCAGGGCAGAGCACCCTCCACTTGGAGCTTTACCTTTCCAGGCTCTGCGATTGGGTCCAGTCAGGAGATTTACCCTCGCCCACATTAACTGCCCAAGGTTTAAAACACTGGCAGTTCTGAGAATCGGGCCCCACACAGGAGATTCCTGGGGGGCAGATTCCAGGAGGCTGGGGCTCCTTTCCTGGGGAAGGCCTCCAGGGGGCGCAGGCTCCTGCTTCGCCATGTGTGGTATGGCCAACTCCCCACCTCCTCCACACCCTCAGCCCCTCCTCACTCCCTGCCCAAAGCCCCCCCCCCACCTACCACTGCCCACACCCAGCTCCCGGCTGCCTCTCCTCATTCTTTCCACTCCCAGGCCCTGCAGGAAGGAGCTAGGCCATGGGGACACACTCCTCCCACAAGAGAAGGCCTAGGGGTGGGCAGATCAGAAGCCTGGGCCTTCTGGAGGCAGAGATAACCCTAACTGCCCACCAAGATGCACTTCCAGGAGGCCAGAGCAAAGCCCCCAAACCTAGGCAGAGGCGAGAGGAGGGCTGCTCAGCACCAGTGGGGGTCACGCTGAATGCCCGGTCCAGAAGGGTCAAGGCTTGTAGTCCTTCAATGTAGTTTCAGGAGCTGGGAGGGAGCAGAGAGTCCAGAGCTGAACTAGTCACCTTCCTGTGGTCTCTCACCTTCCTGTGGTCCTTGGGAGCCTTCCATCTGTCTCCGGCAGGGCCAGTCCCAGCCTGGGCTGGCAGTGAGCACTCCCCGGTCAGGTGGGAACCGCAGGAACCGTGGTCTTGGGCACTTGGTGGGTCTGAAGGGGTGGACACCAGGGATGGAGATTTTCTGGGAGTTTCAGGATGAGCTATGCTGGTTCCACAAGTCTGGCAGATGGGATTTGGACCCCTGTCCTTGTGTGTGTGTGGGGGGTGGTTGGAGGGGGACATGATGGGCCATTAGTGAACATGTAGCTGGAGCCTCCGGTGCAAGCAGCAGGTGAGAACCATTCCGCAGGTCTGCCAGGTGGAGAGAGCAGAGATCAGAAACTCGCCGCAGCACAGCCGGCGATGCTGGGAGAACGCTTCCCGCACCGAGTGTGCAGCTGGGACCTCCGTGAAGGGCAGGTTCCCACTCAGGAGGTGGGGGAGGGAGGTACTGAGATTCTGCGATTCTGACAAGGTCCCAGGGAACACTCTCTGAGAACTGCTCTGCAAGAGCAGTACTTCTCACGCTTTAATGGGAATGAAGCGTGAAAAGTACTCACCCAAGGGACCTTGATGTGGGGGGCGAGGGGGTGAGGTTCTGCACTACTAGTGAATGAGCTCAGACCTTGCCTGGTCTGCGGCCCAGCTTCTCCAGGAGCAGCTGACTGCTATCCAAGAAGTCTTACTCTGTCTGCATTGCTGCTCTGACCAGAGCAAAACCAGCCACCACAGTGGATTTTGGCTGATGAACAGAAGCCACTGAGGAAACTGAGGCTCAGGGAGGGGCACCCAGAGCTGTCACCAGCTCATCTATAAATCAGCATGGAATATGGCACCAAATGAGGCTCGAGGAGCCTGCCTGCAGGCCCCCATCACACCCACTAGCTGAGCAAGAAGAGGCTCGAGCATCGGCCCAGAGCAGAGCAGTGCTGGGAAGTCACCTTTTCCTGGTCTCACTTTCCTGTCTTCATGCTATTGAGGACCCTTATTCCCCTGCTTTCCTTTGCCTCCTTCTTGCTCTCTACCTTTCCTCTCTTCCTCCCACCCAAGGATACTCAGGGACAAGACAAGGATATTTGGTCCAGGGAGGCCACGACTGTGATCATGTTCCTGACAATGATGCTGTTGGATCCTGACTCCACCGGTGGGGTGGGGCACGGCTAGGGCAGCCCCAGGACCACCCTGCGGACACTGGCCAGAGTGCACTTGCCCAAATATAGGAACAAGGCCCCGTCTTCCATAAACTTTCCACTAGCTGCTGGCCAGCGGGAGGAGGACAGGCAGGTGCGGACTCCTACAGGCTGGTAGGCACTCGGTCTCTCTTTGCAAGGCTGGCTTAAGGAGGTAGTGAAGGATGCCCCCTCTTCTTCCCCTTCCTCTCTCCTCTCCATTCCGATGTGGGAGGCTGGTGGGGCCCTGTGAACACAACCCTCAGCCTCCAGTCTTCGGGCAAGAGAGGAGCTTAATCCACCAAGTACTCGGAGCCACAGCCGAAGGACAGCGTAAGAGGTTACGTTGTCTCCCACTGGCTTTTAGCAGATGGTAGTCACGGCCATTCCACCCAGGTGTCGGGCAACATGACTACCCTGTGATTATCAGAATCTTTCTCTTCCCTGCTAAGGGAGAAGCCGGAGGGAGTAGGTAGACCAGCAGAGACCCGAGACTGCCTCTCCTACACCTCATGCGGGGCGAGCCAGGAGGGCTGAGTTCCCAGCATGCTCACTCTTGATGAGATGTGTGTTCCCAGGGTGCCTCCTAGAGAAGGCACAGTGAGGATGGAGGTGTGCGGGCCAGAATCTCACCACAGCATGCACGCGCAGACACACACACACACACACACACACACACACACACACACACCCACCCTGATTCATGCAGAAGAGTAATGGGCTAAGCTTTCAGATCCCCGAGTGAGCTCAGTGTTTCCTTCCTGGCAGAGGACACGCAGACATCGGCACAGGCTCTCAGCGGCAGACCAGGGCGAGCAGAGAAAACACACAAGTCTACCGCGAGAGCGGGACGTGGCAGAGGACAGGCCGCTTGGGCCCAGCCTGTGTGGGATATGGCTCCCTCTCCTGACAGGCAGCCTTGATGTAGCACGTGATACACATGGGGCTTTTAACAGAGAAGTACAAATGCTTTCAGCTTCTTTCAAGGTTTCTGAGCCGGCACCCCGTCATCAAGAGCATCAAGGAAGGGCCAGGAGGTCCCAGGAAGCCTCGGTTCCCCTCAATGCCCAGCAGATTTCAGTCTCACTGTCTGAGTTTTCCGGGCCCTGCAACATGTTCCTCTCTTGCCGTGTGGGAATGTTGGGGTGGGAGTAGGAGCGGGCTAACTTCCATTTGGAACCGTGTGGCCTTGGGTACAGTTACATCCCTCTCTGAGCCTCAAACCTCCTCTGTCAATAGGAAAACCTCTGACTTCAAGCTAGATTTCCTCGTCTCGACCAGGAAGCATTATGACACCATCTTGGCCTTGTGTATCCTGAGTCGTGAGGGTCTTCCAAGTGCCATGCTAGGCTTGTGTGGGAAGGCGCCTGGTGCCTGCTCTGGCGGGATGACTGTGAACCTGGAAGCAGGCCTGGTGCGAGCCCTCCTTCAAGGCTGGCAGCTGACCTGGACTTGGGGAGCTTAGTTCCAGCACTGGCCAGCAGAGGGAGCTGTAACCTGAGGCTTGGCTACTGCAAGGGCCAGCCTCAGAGGAATGGAGGGGAGAGACTGCACAAGGGCTTGGGGTCCCTGGTGGTGGCCCAGAGAAACTCTAGGAGTAGTTCCACAGTGAGCTGGACTGATACTTTTCATGGTGGGGGTGGAGGGGGGAGGAGGCACCTGTGGGCCTGCAGGCACCCTGCCAAACTGGCCTCCTGGGCATCACTCCTACAGGCGCACTTGGTCACCCTAGGCTCTGGGCACTGGCAGTCCTTCAGCACCCATAGCTTAACTGCCCCATCATCAGCTTCTCCAGGCTCTCAGGCAAGACAGGTCAGAAAGAAATGGACAGAGAGTGTGGCCCCGGCCTGCTCAGCATCCATGCAGAGCATGTCCCCTCAATACCTGAGACAAATAGCAGGTTTCCAGAAACCACAGCTGATTCAGGAGCTCAGTGCAGAGCAGCCTCTTCCTCAGACCCCATAGCAACTCCCCTGGGGTTCAGGATGTGGGGTAGAAGGTGTGGATGAAAGGAGCTACAGGCTAACCTGACCAGCTCAGGGGAGGCCTGTGTGGCAGTCTTGCAAACTCAGAGACCTAAAGTAACCACAAAAGGTGGTTTGAAAATTAAATAACTACAAACAGGGTATGGTGAATAGTCCTGTCCCTGACAAGGATCAACTTAAATCTTTCCTGAGCCATTTGCCTTCTGCCTCTAGGATAACATATCTCTGAGATGTCTGGGAAATTTGTAACTTCCCTTTTTCTGGAGCCCCTGGGGCACAACCAAATGTGGTAGGTGTCAGGATGGATGCCACAAATCCCTTCGTTATCATGTTAATTTTTCCTTCATTCACCTAAGTATGTGTCCATCATTTTACTTTTTATCCAATCCTAGGTGGAATTGCTTATCCCTCCTCTTAAATCCATCACCAATGAATTTCATGTAACCCTCCTATATCCCTCCTTTGCTTGCGATGTATAAATGCAATCATAACCCGCCATTCTGCAGAGCATTAACTCAGTTCATTGAGCTTCTGTTTCCCGGCGTATGTCGACAGGGTGGCTCAAAAATAAACTCACTAAAATTCTTTACAGGTTTCAATGTTTTTTTTGTTGTTGTCAAAAGTCTGCCCTGAGAAGTACCATGTGACTGCCCCCCGGGGCTCCCTGGGCCTGCTCCTGAGTGGAGGTGAAGGGGCAAGCTGGTCTGGCCAGGAAACCATCAGGGCTTCTGGGAAAATAAACATGTGCTGCATGGAGGTAATAAAAACAAGGATGGGGACTGTGTCCTGAGCACCCGGGACCTGCTCGGCAGTGAGCCATGTGGTTACGTATATACTGCTGATCCTCACTGGCCACGAACCAGCTATAATTAGCCCTACATCACAGATGAGGAACCAGGGTTCAGAGGCGAATAACCAGCCCTAGGTTGTCCGGTCTCCCTCCAGAGGGCCGGGACCAGCAGGTGAGGCTGCAGCTAGACTCTCCGGCTCTCGGGCTGACACCGGCCAGCAGCCGTGACCTGTGAGGAGCCCACACTGAGGCTCCCTCGCCTCGCACCCATCCTGTTTCTCTTTCCATGGAACTGTGTTGGGAGGGAGTTTGGGAAAGTGAAGGCCCACAGAGACCGGGGTGACAGTTCAGGACGAGACCTTTGGTAAGTCCCCTCCCTGGGTCTCAACTTTCTGGTCTGTAAAATGGGGAGGACACTGCTACTCGCCTGGCCTGGGTCTCAGGTTGTGGGGATCAGATAAGAGAAAGGATCGGAGCCACTCGGAAGTCCACAGAGTTTCCACTTACGGAGGCCCTCACCTGTGCCAGGTGCTGCTGCCATCACACTTACCACCTTGTTTTTATCTGGCCCTCACGCGGTTGGGGAAACGATCCATAGTTTGAGCATGACATTGGGGTGCCAGGAAATTACGGCTCAAGGTGGCACAGAAACAGAGGCAGGATTGGACCCAGGTCCTCTGACAGGCAGCTGCTGCTCTCCTCTATCCCCTCTCCCTAGACGGTGCTTATAGACCGGGCACAGGAAGGTGGGACAGGACTGAGCTCCCTCCAGGACCAGCTGGGCTGAAGCAGGAGTGTCAGGTGAGGTGGGCGTGCAGGGCCCTTGCTGGCTGAGCCTGCCCTTGCCCCAGGAGGTGCCACTCCTGACTCCTCTGATCTTGACTTGTGACAAGAATGACCCATGAGAGTAACACTGACTCCCGGGATGGCAGCTGGGGAAGGGTGGAGTGGTGACCCAGAGCAAAGAGCGTGGCTCATGCTCAGAGCAGAGAGCTGGGTGTACACAGGGAGCACATATCCACAGGTGTGCACACGCACATATACAGAGGAATGAGAGCATGTCATGCACACACACACACACACACACACACACACGTGCACTAGCACACCTAAACACATATACATGCTTCCAACCCCCACCATGATGCATGCAGACATACCTAGGGCCCACACAGACACAGCAGGCTGCACACACACCTGCACGTGCACACACACAGGGGTGCATGCACATACCTGAGCCTACACTCACACTCCTCTCAGGTCTCTGTTCCTTACAAGTTCAAATCGGCCCACTGGCCCAAGGCATTTTCTTTCCTGTCTCTGGGGAAGAGAGTGACCGTGTGACTCAACTTTGGCTGCAAAGGGAAGGGGAGAGGAGGGCAGGGCAGAGTGTGTGTGTGCAAAGGGTCAGTGGTCTGGGATCACAGTCCCGGGGAGGGCGTTCAGAGCTCTTCTATGCCCCTCTCCTCACTCACCTGCAGGCAGGCCACCCCGATGCCCACCGCTCCCATGAGCAGCAGGTGGTTGGCCAGGAACTGTTCCAGTTTGGTGATGCAGCCTCCCTGTAAGGTAACAACAGGTAACACTCACCTTGACCCAGAAGTGGGTGAGGATGGGGAGGGAAGGGCAGGCTGGGTGTTGTATCTACCTGGCTGAGGAAAGGCCGGAGACTTAAAGGGCCTGGTCCTGCCTTCCAATTGTCCACAGGCTTTTGGGTGACCCAGAGTAGGCCATGATATCCCAGAATCTCTCAGTAGCAGGTGCGCACCCCCTGCTTTGTGTGGCCCTTTGAAAGCCCAGCACTGCTGATTTCTGGCCAATAATTAAGTGGGCTCTGCTCCCCCCACCTGTTTGCCCTGAGCCTGCCTTTGGGGGGCCCTGGATGCCAGCTGGGCCCTCTGCAGGCCCCAGCTGGAGATAGGTGCTCACCTCCACCTTGTAGATGTTGGAGGGGTGGGCCCTCTGGCCGCAGCGAGCCACCACCGTCTTGCAGCAGCTGTCGGGCACCCGGCGGCCCTCGGCCTCCGGGGACAGGATGTAGGCGCTGTGCTGCCAGTCGGCAGAGCTGTTGCTTCCGCAGCACTTGAACTGCAGAGAGAGGCAGAGCCTGGAGGTGAGGAGATGCACAGGCCCCTCCAGCAGCTCAGCTCTAGGGAGCAGGCCCATTATTCACATAGTAACCAGCCCCTTCCTTCTCGCTGGGATTCTCCCCTTCCCCTGTTTGGAGTGGGGGCTGGTCTCATTTCAGGCAAAATCTGCCTGCAGTCCACCTGTGTGTTGCCTTAAGCATCACCCAAGACCTTCATGGAGATTACACTGGTGCCCCCTGGGGGGTAGGAGCAGGGAGGGTGTGTGAGAAGATGGGCAGGGTGGTAGAGGCTGTGGGGCCACACCCACCAGAGGTATTTTTCTGGTCATGCGGGAGGCAGAACCCAGGACCAAGGACCCAGCCTTGTCACAAGTTCCAGGGCCTCATTCAGGCTTTGAGGTCTCAGAGCCCTGAGTCCTGCAGGGACACAAAAGGTATCCCAGAGGCCATGGAGCAAGCAGCTCAGCAGTGCCCAGAGGGGCTGGTGTGAGAGCAGACCTGGGCCCTGCAGCTTCTGCACCTCCCCAGGGCAGGGACGTGCCCACCTGGATCAAGGTGATTAAAAAACAGGAGATTGGTTATTTCTTGCCCTTCTGGTTGGGGGACTGAGCCTTGGAGTCCCTACGTGCGCTACAGAACATGGCTATTTGAGGTGGTCTCTGGTGGGAGAGGTGCAGGTGGGGTGGGAGGTGCATTTAGTCTGTTTAACAAGTGTTCGTTAGGCATCTGCTGTATGCCGGGAGTGACTGCTCAGCACTGGGCTCAAACTCGAGTGTATCACAGCTTATCACTGCTTGTTGTCCAGTGGGAGTGGACAGAGGTAAGGAACTGGCCTGTGCACAGGGAAGGAAGGGACAGAGGGGACCCAACCCTGTCGGGGGCTTACGTCTTGCTGTAGATGGTCGACCGAGGTGGTGATCTCTGTGGCCCCCGGCTGCCCGTAGTTCTTCGACAGCGTCCGGGTCACGTGCTGCTTCAGTTCATTGCTCAGCTGGAGGGCGGAGGGGGAGGTAGGTCAGCAGAGCACCTCACCCCGGTCCCCAGGCCTGCGCCTAGCCACTAGCTACTCTACAGCACTCTGTTCTTCCAGCGGTACAGGGTGGTGGTTTCCCACCCGGTGGAAGGGGACCCTTGGCTCACAGCGGCAGAGTTATGAGACCATGTCGCAAAAGCTGGGGCCCTAACCTGAGGGCAGAGGTGTGGTGGGAGGAGCTGAGAGGCAGGCGAGAGAGGGTTCCTAGGCACAGGGCTGCTTGTAAATACCTGCTGGATTTCATTTCGATCGTGAGATCCTGTGGGCACCCGGTGTTCCTCTAGGTGCTGGCTTGAAACAACCAGAGTGGTCACTGTCCCTACCGGGCGAATATCACTCTGTCGTGACCTTGAAGTCTGGCTCAGAGGGCACACGGTGGGAGAGCACCTGGCTCGCCCCTTCCTCCTTGTCCTCGCAGGCAGGGAGGCCGGTGCTGTCTTCAGAGTCTGGCATGTGGCCCCGGGGCCAGGCCTTTCTTTCCCCGAACAGTGGTCGGCATACTCATCGGTCAGCAGAGCCAAATACCAACAGTACAACGATTGAAAATTCTTTTGAGAGCCAAATTTTTTAAACTTAAACTTCTAACACCACTTCTTCAAAACGGACTCGCCCAGGCCGTGGTGTTTTGTGTAAGAGCCACACTCCAGGGACCAAAGAGCCGCATGAGGCTCGAGAGCCGCAGTTTGCCGACCACTGCCCTAGGATGTCTGACTTCTCCTTAGGAGGGCAGAGGAACCAGCCACCCCCAGGGAAGCGTCCCCTCCTGGCTCCCAGGTTGAAGACGTCGCACCCACAGATGGAGGAGAGGGTTCCTGGGACCGGGACAAGAAGCAGGACCACGTGTGCCGAGGAGCGGTGGGGCCTGGGAGACAGGACCCCCGAGCGCCGAGGCCTCGGCTTCCCCAGCACCCTGTGCCTCCCCCACGCGTGGCCTCCTGGGGCACTTTGGGCGACATAGAAGGAAGACCTTCCACTCACCCTCTGGTAGTACACGTGGGCCAGGACCCCTGCCACCAGCTCCACGAGGAAGATCACCAGCAACAGGCAGAAATACTAGGGGCAAGGGGAGAAGACGGTCACCCTGGGATCGGGCCTGGGGAGCGGATGGCGCTTCAGGGCTTCTACGAAAATGCTTTCCTAAAGCAGCACCTGCCAGGGACCCCCAGGCTCAGACCACCTTCCTCTCTTCTCAGCAGCTCTGGGCATACCCACCTCTGCTGGCTGCCAGCTGCTGGCACGGTGCTCTCCACTCACCTCTTCACTCACTGGTCCGCTGGCAGCTTGTTAATCTGCCCACACCTCCAATACTTGCTAAATGCCCGCTATATGCCAGGCATCATCAGTAAGGCAGTTAATGCCTTCAAACTTACGGGTGGTAGGGGATAGATAAAAAGTGATCATAATGATGTGTTTTAAATGCTATTATGGGGCAAGCCCTGGAAACTATGGGAGAGCAATCCGAGAAGGCTTCCTGGAGGAGGTGACACCTGAGTGGCATCTCTCAGGACGAGTGAGCATATGCCAGGTGAAGAAGGAGGGAAGTGCATGCCAGGCAGAGGGGAGAGAAGAAGCACGGGGTGTTTGAGTTTAGGGACACGGCTGGAGTGTAGGGGCTGCAGCAACCAAGGCTCAGGAAAAGCACAGGCAGGGATCCAGGAAGGGCACCGCAGGTTCTAAATTCCCTCACCACCGCCTGACTGCACCCGCTCGGCTGCTCTGCACGCTTCACAGCCCTGCTGACGCTGCTGGCTGCTTTCTTGGCTGTTCTCTGAGCTGTGACGGGCCTCATCCCACCCTACCCCTTCCTGCTTTTACCACCAGGAAGTCTCAGGACACTGCTGGATCCCTGGTATGTTCTTGAAGGCGCCGACAGGTCAGGAATGCATGTCAGGCCCATGTGACTGTGAGGGGATGGGTGAGGAGGATGGTGCAGGTGCAGGTAGGGAGGAAGGAAGGAAAGACGCGGGGGGAGAGGAGGAAGAAAAGGGGATACTGTTGGGTGAAATCGGCCTCTCTGGGCGAGCACATCTACTCCCGGGCACTGGTTGGTGATGCCTCTTCCTCCCTCCAGGCACTGCCCATCTGCGGGTGAGCTCTGAAATGCCAGGGTTCATCAGGTGTGGCAGGAAAGTGGGCAGGAGGGTCTGAGGGCAAGGAGACAGCTGGCATGGGCTCCCAAGAGTTGACAGGGTGGGAATAGCAGGGGGGCAGGGGCTGTCTGGCCATGTCAGAGGCAGTTTCAGGCCATAGGCCTGTAGGCCTTGCTCACTGGCTCCCAGAGCCCAGCAGGGGGTCTGGCAAGGGCAGGACTGAAGCAACATTTCATGGACAAAGAACTTTGACCCAAGAGCAGGCTTCCTTTCAAGTGAAGCGAATCGGCCGTTTCTCCCTCAGCCATTGGATTGAGCTCCTCATCTTCTAGCACCGAGTGAGCAGTGGAACCTCCCGTCTCAGTACTGGTGCCAGGCCTGCCCATCACTGTCCTGGGCACTCCCTCCTTTCCCCGGGCTCTATGCTGCTCCAAAAACAGCCTGGGCCTGCATGTCAGCTCTGCCCCTCCCTCCCCAGGCCCAGGCCCCGACCCCACTGGGTGAGGGTGTGGAGGAGGGTGTGTGTGAAGGAGGGTGGGGCACCAGCCTAGGCGCCCTGTGCAGGCTCTGGACAGAGGCTCAGGCTGACTGCCCAGGGATCCCAAGCTCCTGGCCCCCAGTGAGGTCTCGAGTGGGGAGGGCAGAGGCAGGTTCCAAGGGGGCATGGTCCCTGGGCCCCACGGACTCTTCCCGCCATGGGGAGGGCTTTGGATGAAGGGGGCTGTGTGTGTCTGGGTCCTCGGGGGAAGGGTACTGAATGCTGTCCGTGTGAGCAGGAGGCTGACAAGAGGTCTGAGGCTGGGTCCTCTCTACTTGAGCAGCCTGGGCACCTGACACAGGCCTGAAAACTAGAGGATGGTGGTGGGATGTCAGCTGACTTGGCTTTGAGCCGAGGCTCTGCCACTTGCTGGCTCTGGACCTCTGACACCTTGGTGTGAATTAGAAAAATGTGCTCCAATGAGGAAAATGTGGCTCAGTGAGCTGGGCGAGCTGACGTCAGCCTCCCCTAGCTCCTTGTACAAGGTACAACCTCCAGGGCCATACGCAGGGCCCTGCCGGCGGGGCTGAGTCTGGGGGCAGCCCCTCTTGCCCTGCTGACCCTTAGGAGGACCTGATGGGAGGGGAGTTATGCTTTAGGGTGATCTGACCGCTTCCTGCTCCAGAGCTCACGGCGACAGCACGAGAAGAGCCGCCCAGGCCAGGTGGTTGCCCTCCTGGGAATTGCCCACCCCACTGGACAGCATGTGGCTGCACTGACTCCCACCCAGGAGGGTGTCCCCACTAATGCATGCACTCCAGGGCCTTGGGGCTGTGCCTGACCTGTAGCTCCTCTTGGACTCGGCTGCATCTCCCTGCTGGCTCCAAATTCATCCCCACTCCCCCTGCCTGGGTTCGCTGCCCTGGCTGCATCTGTGCTCCGCAGTTATTAGCCACCAACCCCAGCTCCTCAAGGTCCTCCAAACCCTCCCTGAGCTAGGAGTTCCTGGCTGTGGCCTCACTGCTGATACCCTTGAACCCGATCTGACTGGCGGGCCTCTCATGGGTCCGCTCCCAGGACTATGGACACTCTGACCTGTATCTTGTTCTGTCTCCACAGGCCCCGGGTATGGCTGTGAGTCTGCTCCCTCCACCCCCGCTTCCCCTGTGCCGGGCCTGCCCCTGCTCTCAGGGCTGCCCCCTGCCTTCCAGAAGGCACCGCCTAAGTCTTGGCCGGATAGAAAGCAGAGCGAGAATTCCAAGGGAAGCTCTTGTAGCTTCTGCCCCCAGAGCCCTCGACAAGAATGGTGCTACTTCGAACAATGCCAAACTGGACCCCAAACATAGGAGGAGTCCGTTTGGTGAGCACAGAATGGGACGTAGTCATCTTCTCGCCTGGGCCATTTACCAACAGGGCTTTTCCTTTAGTTCTGAAATGGAACAGTTTGAAACGGAAGCTGGATATTCCCTAAAACAAAATCCAGATCCAGAAGGAAGCTGGGGTGGCACAGCACTTTCTCAAACAAACGGGCGCTCCCGACGGAGGAGCTCTGCAGGACGCCCGCGGTGATGTTCCTCCCGCGGACATCACAGCACAAACTAGAACCGAGTCTTCAGAGGGATTATGGGCCGTCGCTGCAGGGGACGGGCGAAGCCCAGGTGCGGCTCTGCCACCGGGGCCATGACACAGGGCAGCTCGGCACCGGCTGGCACCACGCTCGAGGTAAGTTTCAGGAACTTTACACAGCTGGACTTTGGAATTTCCCCACTGGACTGATTCTGCCACAAAGAAGGGAGCTTCGCTAGGCGTTCCTCCCGTCTCCGTTACTGAAGGGCACCAAGCCGCCGTCAGACAATCCAGGCAGGGTGTCCAGGCGGGTGGGGGTAGAGGCACAGTGTGGTCTCAGGGCAGCGAGGCAGCAGGAACAGAGGAGAATCGAGATGCCCCCAAAGTCAGTGGTGGGGAGAGCACAGCTGGAGGCTCCCGGCTTGACTGTGTGTGAGGGGATTACAGCGGCAGGCGAGGGCGGGCAGGGAGCTCAAAACCACACAGGCCAAACAGGAAGAGATGGAGCCAGCTGTTTAAGCGGCAGTGACCTCAGGGCTCATTATTTTCTGGCAATTAACCGCGGGCGGGAGGCAGCCAGGGCTCAGAGGTGCAGCTGTCTGGCCTGTTTGTGCAGAGAAGAGAGGATGTGGATTTGGGAGCCTCAAGCCAATTCCTGCAACAAGATGTCACTGTTGGCAGGATGAAGGTGACCTCCACAGCCCTGACCCCAGCCCAGGTCTTATAGCCAGGGCCCTCCAGCCCCAACCATGCTGAGTGCTGGGGTTCAGGCACCCTTCCTGGAGCTGTTCTACGGGAAGACTTTAGGGAGTGCTCTGGCTAATGGCTGGTGCTAATATCCAGTTCTGGCCCACAAGGTTGGGAGCAGAGAAGAGGACCAGGCTGGGCAAGGAAGGCTGGTTGACTGAGTGGGGACATTGAAAGAGGTCAGGGGAGGAGCAAGTCAGGCCACAGAGAAGCAGGAGCTATTCAAGAGACATCAAGAGAATGCATCCGAGGCTATCTAAAGTCCCAGCCAAAGGGTTGGGGTGCAAAGGTCACACTGTGAGGGTTCAGGAGAACACGGTTTCAAAACTAGAAGCCAGAGACCGGTGTCCCCTGGATATCACACCGACACCGCTAAGAGTTCAGTCTGACTGGGCTGAGAGAGCAGGTTCCAGCAGTGGACAGCAGGGCCTGGCCAGCTGGCTGAGGGAGGGTCACCAGACTCCCCAGGAGGTGCACAACCAGGGGGGTTGGAGGATGCTGCTGCCCAGTGGACATGGGCACGGAGGGAGTGAGCTATTGCTGTATCCTACAAGCCCCCTGGAAGGGCCTAGAGGTGCCTGCTGGCCGTGGAGAGACGGGGTGATGCCTGCAGGCACCTGTGCACACTCTTGGAACAGAAGGGATGAGCATGGGCCAGGATAGGACCAAAGGACTTAGCAGGGACTCCAGGATGGGCGTGGTGATGGTAACAGGTTGGTTATAGGAGGAGAGGGAAGGCTAGCAGGGGAAATTCCTATCTCGCCCGAGGTTAGGAAAAGTCCTAGGGCTCAGAGAGGTAAGCGCTGTGACCAAGTTCAAATAGGAATTTAACCCCCACACGGTCGTTTGTCTTTTAATACATGCGTTTTGTCTTCCTCTCTACACTCCAAGCCAAGAACTGGTTTTAGTCCCTTCTGGTCCTGTCTCGTGCCCAGCAGAGCGGGAAATTCCGGACATGCTTGTGGAGGTTGATAAACTAGGCAGCCTCATCAATGTAACATGGTGTATGAGTTGCTGAAAATTGAAGAGGAGGAGGTGGTGGAAATTAATGAGCTGCTAACACTACTGTGTATAGAAAACTGGCTGCTACAGGTGGGCAACGATAAAGTACACTTCCTGCAGCCTGAGAGAGGTGGATCTTGAGTCCAGAATGGTGATGCCACACAAGGCACCCTGGCCTGGGAGTCTGGGCTCAGCTTTCCTCTCTGAAGATGCTGTGTGACCCGGGGTGAATCATTTTACCCTCTGCATAAAATGTGGGGCTTAGATGGGAAGAATGTCTTGGTGCCGCTGCTCATCTGTCTTTGCAATGTCAGGTCCTCTCACCAGGCCTCCTGCTTTCCAACAAGGATGCCTGGAGGGACACTCCTACTTCTCTTTCCTTCTCGCTGCTCCTTTTATCTGTTTGGCAGGAGGCCTTCTGCCCTCCTCGGGGACAGCCTGTCCTCAGGATGCCATATTCTCTGCTCGCCACCATGCAATGAGCCGAGGGGGGCTGTTCTCGGTGAGGTGCAGAGGCCGGTCCTTTCTCACCCAGAGCTGAAGGGCTACTGAGGCTCCTGCTGTTTAAGTCACAACGATGGGCTCTGGCCACTACCTCTGTGTCTCCAGGGCCTCATTTTCCAATGGATCCCAAGCTCCCCTAAGAGAGCGTGATGGGGCAGGGCACTGAGCATGGTCTGATGGGGCAGGGCACTGAGCACCAGATGGAGGCCCAGCTTCCCAGAGCCAGTGCCAGGACCTGGCACGAGAGGAGCCGTCCAGACAGCTGTCCAGCTACCACTCCTGTCCTGGTCCCGCCAACGTGAGGGGATGTGCAGCTCTGGATGGGTCCTTCCCTCTCCACTGCCCGTGGCTCTCGCAGGGAGTGCAGCCCGTGCCAGCTCCCTGGGGAGCACCACAGTGGGGCAGGCAGTGAGTCTTTAAAGGAATGACTTGCCTCCAAATGCCCCTTTCTCCCATTAGCTTGTGAGAGCAGTAATACTGTAATACTGCCCATCCTCAGCAACCTCTGAGCACCTACATGGGCTTCAGGAGGTTTCCCACCTGGACCTATTTCCTCCTGCCAGCCCACTGCCAGGCCATCCTTTTTTTCGGGGGGAAGGGGGTAATGTGTGTGCAATAAGGTTCAGTGAGGTTCGTTTTAACATCAACAGGTGTGAAATGTCCCTGGGAAGGAAAGACATTTGCAGAGACCCGTGGGCTTCCCAATAAGTGGCTGAAGGACCACCTGCTGTTCAGATCAGCTAGTCTGAGGCTCCCCTCTCTCAAGAGGCTCCATGATGACAGTACTGATCACTGTGCCTCGTTAGGCGACAGGAACTGAAGGTTGTCTCTTTCCAGCTACATGGCTGAACGCAGAATCTACCAAGGAAACGAAGCTGAAGGATGGAAAGGCTAAAGGATGAAAAAGCAAACTCTAGGATTGGAGATGTAAGCCCACCATCCCCTGCCTTCCTGCAACACAGACATAAACACAGACACACACAGACACACACTCTCTGTCCTTCCCGGTTCAGCCCTGCTCGGAGACTTGCTCAGGGCCCCGGTTGGGAGTAGGGAGACAGTAAGCCCCTGTGGGTAATACCTCCACACACACTGAGTTGAACTTTGCCCCACTAGACGCAATCACTCCGTGGCGCATAGCAGAGCTGATTTCTGCCTCACTGCCAGCACCAGGAGACTTGACCTCCACTTTCGTTGGAGCTGGTGGCAGGCAGCCAGGTCACCGACCTCCCACTCTCACCTCAGTGCTTCAGTGTTCAGCTGGCGGGCAAACCATGGGTCCTGGGTTATGAGAAGGATGAATCCCATTCCCCATGTGGAGGTACCAGGGGAGGGGGGCAGCCCGGGGCAGCAGAAAAGGCCTTAGAGCAAGCCTTGGGTGTCCACTGGCTCTGCCAGCTCCTGACCACAAGCTTAGGCAAGTCTCCTTCTGTCTCTGCCTAAGGAGCTGTGAGGACCCAGGGAGTAAGGGCCTGCAAATAACTATTTGTTTAGGTTCCTTCTCAAAGACGCTTGGTCACTGTGCTGGAGATGTAAATGTAATTATAGCAACAAAGTACTTCCTTATTATCCTTTACCTCACCCATACAAAGAAGGGAATGCATGGGACTGGGGGTGGCCTTGTGACTGCCCTGCTGTCCCGGAGCCCAAGTCCTTTAGTCAGGATCTTACAGCCCTGAACCAAATCTGCATCTATTAGATGGAAGTATTGCAATTTGTGGTCCCCATTTTCAGAAATTGGTTCTAGAACTTCTTACTTTCTAATCTGTCCCATAAATGTAGAAGAGCTCCTGACAAAGACCCAGATCAGCCTGGGTCTCTGTCATAATCTCCATCTGGCTTCAGAGACAACAGTTTTCAAAGCCCATATTCAGAACTCTAAAAATATCCCCCCGCTCCTTTTTTTTTTTTTTTAAATCAGGGTGGCATCTGTCCTGGTCATCAGCCTTAGGCGTAGCCGGCCTGATTTATCTGCTTTCTCATGGAGCCTTCCCTAAAAAAGAATATCAGGTGTGAATAATTTAAACCCCACTCCTGCTCCCTTTGCAGGTTTCTGGTCATCGTTTAAGCCCCAGTCAGGGTTTGCATGTCCTTTTCGGAAAAGTGCCTGGGCGGGGCTGCAGATGTGCAGGAGGGCGGAGGATGGGCCTGGCAGGAGAAGGCATGCGTCTGTGTGAATTAGACGCCTTCACTGGGGGGGGGGGGGGGGGGGGGGGGGGGGGGGGGGGGGGGGGCCTTGGGAACTTTTTTCCCTTTCTTTCCATACAACGTAGAAAGAATTTATTTGCCTCATTAAAAAAAAACTCAATAGTGCATTTAACTATAAATTCAATCTTCTCGTTCGAGGAGTTGCAAACAAAGTTTAAATAGAAACGTTCGATTGCTTCAGGTTTATATTTTAAAAACTCTTAAATTTACAGAGGGAACATATTAAAAAGCCAGACTTAAAATATATATTTTTTGATACACTACATTTTTATTATGAAGGTAAAAACAGTACCTAACAAAACTGCGTTGAATCATTAAGTTCAAAGCCTACAACATTTTAAAATAAATTACATTGATTTGAAATAAATTACACTGAAAGAACTGTGAAGGTTTTGAATTTAAACAACAAAAAATAATCCCTGCTCATTGCTGACAGGCATTGCAATGAGCAGGGATTATTTTTGTTGCCTGTCAGTTACCTGCACACCCACCGGCTATGCACACAAAGGCTCACTATCTCCATCCATCTCCTGCCTCACTCCCACTGTACGTGCTGACGATGCGTGTGGCCCTGGGCAGGAGGTACCAGACTTAAACTATTTTAAGGCATAAACATTATCATTAATGGGTCTACTATTATGGTCCCCATGCGGGTTTTGCAGGAGAGGACAGTTTCAACTTAAAGCATGAAGTAAAAGTTACAAACCAAATCCAGCAGCAACTACTGAAAGAGCTGAAATACTTGAGGCTGGAAAGTCGTGTGTCATTCTTTTACACAATTTCACTCCCAGAATAAAAGAGCAAACCCAAAGCCTTCCTGTCCACCCTTCCCTCGACCTTCCCCGCTTTCAGGACACAGTGGCACTAACGGGGCCCCCTGTGGTGGGCTCCTGGGGCGGTCCCCGTGGCCAGAAAACAAAGGGGATCCTCAGCCATTGTCCTGTTGCTGAGCGTCACCAGCACTACCTTGGGAACTTTTGATGCTAGGCCTCTCACTCCTCCTGGTCCAAGTTGGACGCACTTCAACATATGCCTCATCTTTCATCTTTCCCTCTTCTCTTGACCACTTTTTAAAAAATGCTCACCCAAGGGTATACTTATTGATTTGAGAGAGAGAGAGAGAGAGAGAGAGAGAGAGAGAGAGAGAGAGAGAGAGAGAGAGGTGAGAGAGAACATTGATTGGTTGCCTTTCGTATGTGTCCCGACTGGGGATCAAACTTGAAACCTAGGCATGTACCCTGACCAGGAATTGAACTTACAACCTTTCAGCGCATGGGATGATGATCACTTTGGATAGAGCTCACAGAGCTAGACTCTCGGGACTTCTCCTCTGGAGTTCCCTCTAGCTTTTAGCCGATTACAGATTTAAAAAGAAAGTTAAGACACACATTGAAGAAAAGTGCAACGAGACCAGGAAGGAACCTCCAGGAAGCACAGAGTACTTTTAAACTGCCCCAATCACACCACCTGCCTCTACATGGGAGCCTGGGTTGTAGAAGTCCTGGGTGTGTTAGCCCAAGGAAGGACTGCCGACCACCTTCTTGCTTTAAACAATAAAGTGATCGATAATGCAGGGGCTGGTGGGCCAGGCCATGGATTCCTCAGGATCCCCTGCTTCACTCGTATCCTGTCCTTGGGCCAGTTACATCTTTGGGTCTCTAAGAGGGGGGCAAGGGAAGAGGACTCTGGGCTGAGTTTCCTGTGTGTTAGCAATGTCCCCACCCTGCTGGCCTGGGGCTCTGTGCAGGTGTGTGCGTTCATGTGTGACCACACCCGCTTTTCCTGACCTCACTTGTGAGCTGGTGCATCTCTGAGGTGTTTGCTAGTGATGTTCAGCTCGTGTGAGATGGAAGTGGATGCAGGCAGTGGTGAAGTGGCTCTGAGAAGAAGGAGGGTACTCCCTGTCCAGCAGCTCGTGCCCCAGCCCTGCCAAGGCCTTCGTTGCTGACTCTCTGAGGCTGAGAGGTGCGCACCAGTCTGCAGGCAAGCCTGAGGCCCTGGCCCTCCTTAAGTCTCATGCTTCCCTGTGCAGCTCTGGGTACAGGCTTGGACCCCAACATAGGCCTCAGACAGCAACTTGCCTGTTAGGCTGCGACTGCAGACTTCTGTTTTCATACTGGCTCAGCCTAGAGGGTGGACAGATCCTGCAAACAGGTTATGTAAAAAGGCAGTGAAGAAGGGGAGGCCGTGGGGAGGAGAAGGATAGGGAGCACAGAGAGCAGAGCGCTGTCGGTGATGGAGCCTCAGGCTCGCCAAGGGGAGGGGCTCTTGCATGAGACTGCAGGCATGGGAGGAAGAGTAGAGAGGGCACAAACTTCTGGGGTTCTTCCCGCTGTCTGACTCCTTCCAGGCTCAGCCTGACTCTTCGTGGAGGCTTGGATTGGTGCTGGCCCTGCCTTTCCTGGCTGATGTTCAGTAGTCTCCCTTGCCCATATTGGTCTTGGCCTTAGGAGGAGATTAAGGTGCGAGGGCAGGGGAGGGGGGGGGAGAGAGGCTGTCCTGGCAGCAGGTGCACAGGATTTAGAGGGTCGACAGATCCTGAACTGGCCTCTGGCTTCTGCTCCCTGCAGTCCGCCCCGGCCTCTCTCTGGATGTCCTGAGCCAGGCGAGGAGGGCCGGCTTCCCCAGAGAAAGCCTGTCAAGGAGCTGTCCACACCACCACCCAGGAAATGCTCTTGCCCACACAATCCAACCTGAGTCCGATCAGGCTTCTAGACTCAAGTACCAGGAGAATGCATTAAATAACATGTCAGGAAAAGCCAGGCTGGGAGAAACCATAGCACACATGACCTGGCTCCTTCAGCAAATAAGTCACCAGGGAGAAAGAGATTGATTGATAGAGCTGAGAGACTAACAGAGACCTAGGAGTCAGGTGCACCAATTTTAATACATGGACTAGTCTAGATTCTAATTCAAACAAACTTTTTTTTTTAAAGACAGTTCATGGGTCAATTGGAGAAATTTGAAACTGGTTATTTCTGATATTAAGGAACAACTATTAATTTCTTTTGTTTTAAAGAATAGTTTGTTGATTTCTTAAAAATATATTTTATTGATTTTTCACAGAGAGGAAGGGAGAGGGATAGAAAGTCAGAAACATCGATGAGAGAGAAACATCGATCAGCTGCCTCTTGCACACCCCCTACTGGCGATGTGCCCACAGCCAAGGTACACGCCCTTGACGGAATAGAACCTGGGACCTTCCAGTCCACAGGCCGACGCTCTATCCACTGAGCCAAACCTGTTTCGGCAGTTTGTTGTTTTTTAGAGAGAGAGGAAGGAAGAGGGAGAGAGAGAAACATTGCTGTGAGAGCGCAGCACTGATTGGCAGCCTCCTGCGTGCACCTCCTGGGGATGAAGCGGCACTGGATCAGGCGTGCACCCTTGACCTGGAATTGACCTGGCAACCGATTGTTGCATGGACAATGCCCAACCAGCTGAGCCATACCGGCCAGGGCGGTGTGAATTGTTTCTAGGTGTGACCATAGTATTGTCATTACTTTTTCTAAAAAAGGGCCATAGTTTTCTAAGTACACCCTGAAATATTTACAGATTACCAGATGCCTGGGGTGTCAGGGTTGGGGAGGCGCCAGGTATGGGTGAAACAGGACTGGCTCTGAGGTGATGTTGCTGAGTCTGAGTGATGGGACATGAAGTTTCACTATGACATTCTTTTCAGTTTTGCATAGCTTTGAAAATCACCATGATCAAATCTGGAAGGGGAGGAGGAAGAGACGAAGAGGAGGTGGAGGAGGATGGGAAGCAGGAGGAGAAAGATGGGAAAGAGGAGGAGAAGGATAAGAAGGAGGAGGAGGAGAAGAATGGGGAGGAGGAGGAGGAGGAGGAGGAGGAGAAGGATGGGGAGGAGGAGGAGGAGAAGAATGGGTAGGAGGAGGAGGAGAAGGATAGGGAGGAGGAGGAGGAAGAGGGGGTGGGGAGGAGGAGGAGAAGGATAGGGAGGAGGAGGAAAAGGCTGGGGAGGAGGAGGAGGAGGAGGAGGAGGAGGAGGAGGAGGAGAAAGGGGAGAAGGAGGAGAAGGATGGGGAGGAGGAGGAGGATGGGGAGAAGGAGGAGGAGGAGGATGGGGAGAAGGATGGGGAGGAGGAGGAGGATGGGGAGGAGGAGGAGGATGGGGAGGAAGAAGAGGAGGAGGAAAAGGATGGGGAGGAGGAAAAGGATGGGGAGGGGGAGGAGGATGGGGAGGAGGAGAAGGATGGGGAGGAGGAGGAGAAGGATAGAGAGGAAAAGGAGAAGGATGGGGAGGAGGAGGAGGAGAAGGATGGGGAGGAGGAGGAAAAGGATGAGGAGGAGGAGGAGGAAGATGGGGAGGAAGAGGAGGAAAATGGGGGGAGGAGGAGGAGGATGGGGAGGAGGAGAAGGATGGGGAGGAGGAGGAGGAGGAGGATGGGGAGGAGGAGGAGAAGGATGGGGAGGAGAAGGATGGGGAGGAGGAGGAGGAGAAGGATGGAGAGGAGGAGGAGGATGGGGAGGAGGAGGAAAATGGGGAGGAGGAGGAGAAGGATGGGGAGGAGGAGGAGGATGGGGAGGAGGAAGAGGATGGGGAGGAGGAGGATGGGGAGGAGGAAGAGGAGGAGGATGGGGAGGAGGAGGAGAAGGATGGGGAGGAGGAGGAGGAGGAGGATGGGGAGGAGGAGGAGAAGGATGGGGAGGAGAAGGATGGGGAGGAGGAGGAGGAGAAGGATGGAGAGGAGGAGGAGGATGGGAAGAAGGAGAAGGATGGGGAGGAGGAGGAGGAGGAGGATGGGGAGGAGGAGGAGAAGGATGGGGAGGAGAAGGATGGGGAGGAGGAGGAGGAGAAGGATGGAGAGGAGGAGGAGGATGGGGAGGAGGAGGAAAATGGGGAGGAGGAGGAGAAGGATGGGGAGGAGGAGGAGGATGGGGAGGAGGAGGAGGATGGGGAGGAGGAGGATGGGGAGGAGGAAGAGGAGGAGGATGGGGAGGAGGAGGAGAAGGATGGGGAGGAGGAGGAGGCTGGGGAGGAGGAGGAGAAGGATGGGGAGGAAGAGGAGGAGGATGGGAAGGAGGAGGAGGAGGATGGGGAGGAGGAGGAGAAGGATGGGGACGAGGAGGAGGATGGGGAGGAGGAGGAGGATGGGGACGAGGAGGAGGAGGATGGGGAGGAGGAGGAGGGGAAGGGGGAGATGAGATGGAGGAGGAGGAGGAACAGCAGCTGTGCCAGGATGGAGACTGCCCTTTTTCCTAAGGCCACTCTCCTTGGTGGAGTTCTCAGTGCAGGAGCCTGGTTGGGGTACAGCTGGGCTCCCTGAGCCCCCCCCCCCCCGGATTCTCTCTTCCCAGCCGCAGCGCTGGGTGGGAGGGTGAGGAGGGAGGAGGAGGGGAAGCCACACTCACCGTGGAGAGGCAGCTCCTGTCCTCCCGGATGATGGCACCGAAGCCCAGGAAGCCAGTCACCATGACAAGGGCGCCTGCGAAGATGAGGATGTAGGCGGAGGCGGCGAAGGTGCTGGAGGCCAGGACGCTGAGGTAGCCGCTCTTCTCCACCAGCGTCCAGACACCCACGGCCAGGACGGCGGCCCCACCCACCTGCAGGAGGCCCCAGTCAGAACGGGTGGCCACTGGCCCACCGCGGCCCTTCAGCGAGCCATGCTTCACCATTTAGTGCTTCATAGACCCTGGGAGGACAGTTGGGTCCCAGTTTATAGGTGAGGAAATGGAGAGGCTGGGGACCTGGCCATGGTCACACACCTGAGCTGCAGGGGTGGATTTTGAATCCAGGTGTGACTTCCCACTCCGTGCTTCTCACCAGATTGCCCAGGAGTCTCTGTCTCCTGAGGGAGGCAGACAACCTTTGTGTCTGAGCCCCTTGCCTCCCCAGGCCCAGCCAACCGGTGCCCTTCCTACCCCCAGTGCTCCTGCGCTCCAGTCCACTTTCATCCCTATAATTGGCCCCTGGAGGAGCATCAGGGAGTGGGGTGGGGGAGGGGAGCTTTCCACCTCTGTACTACAGAGGAGAAAGGAGGCTCCCAGAGGAAAGTGAATTGCTGGGGGGCCTCCCCTGTGAGGAGGGGCGATTGGAGAGAGGCTGGGACAAGACTCAGGATGCAGCCTCAGGGATTGAAGGGACAGGTACCCCACAGCTGGAGTCTCTCTGGGACTCGGAGGACTGAGCAGGAGATGTTTCTTCTTGCTAACTGTCTGATTCCCTTTCAGCCCTGAGAAGAAGGCGGGGACAGGACATTACTGCCTGGCAGGTCAGGGGTGCCTCCTTAGGAAGGGTCTCTGGAACAGAGCTGGGTGACTCCTTTAGGGATCAGTTCTCTTCCTCAATGGATGAAGACTGCACGGTGTTCCCATCAGCCCCAGGACTCTCTTCATGACCCACCCTGCCTATCATCTGCAGTAACAGCGCTCTGTTCTCAGGAGTCACAGACATCAGCTGAGCAAATGGAAGGGCGTTCTTAGCAATTAGTATGTAGAAGCACCTACATTACTCAGCTTACCACACCGTCTACTGAGCCCTGCAATGGTTCTGGGAGGATGCGGGGGGTGGGGAGGACACATTTTTGTATGGCAGAGGAAGAGATTGAGGCTTGGAAAGAAAAAGAACATGCTCAAAAGAACAACATTGGGAAGTTGCAGAATTGACATTCAAAGACCGGTCTTCTGAGGGTGGATCCAGGACTTTGTCCGTGGTCCCATAGATTGGGCTGCGCCTGTTCTGCTACTAATTTCTGCTTTTTATATAACTGGTGTTTTTCAAAGGGCCATTTCATCCCCCTTAGCACCTCCTGCAGGTAAGAAAACCGGGTGGGAGAGCCCACAGCCGTGCGGCTCTGAATAGAGCGGGAGAGGATCGTGTGAGACACGTCAGTTCGGTTTTTCCTCACGCTTTTACATATCTGAAATTGACATGCATCTTGGGATTAATGGCATCTTACAATTATACTTGGCAGTACATTTTCTTAGTGGGACAGAAAACAATGACGTATCTCACAGCTGATGGAATCTCAGCTTTGATGAAATCCCAGACTACCGTAGGTTTGTAAATTCTCGGTGAGTGTACGCTATCTCTGGCCCACACAACCACATGGCCAGTGAGGAATTTCCCGTGTCCGGTGTTTGCAATTGTGTGAAGTGACAGTTTCCAGCAAAACGTCCTGCACATTTTCTTTCTACTCCCACAGCATCCCAAGGTTAAGGGCCCTAACTTCGCATAACGAGCTGCGTGACCTAAAGATCATCCCATAACCTCTCTGCGCCTAAGTTTCTTCATTCTCAAATAAGGGTATTATATTAGGCCAGTAGCTCCCAACCTATAATCACCAAGAATCCCCTTGATTACTTTATTCCGTGCGTCTTACATTTTGAAGGTTTTTGCCTACCAAACCCAGTGCATTAAGTAATAATTCATTTCTCATTTTTTATTAATCAAAGGCACATGATTGTGCCAGGAGGAGGTTCTGAGCAGTGTGGAACAGTCCACGTGACCGCATCAAGTTGATCTACTTTGTAACTGCTGTGGGCTCTTTATAGAAGTCTGCAAACTCTCCATTATCCATTAGGCTTGTCAGCCCCGTAGCTGAACATTGGGCCTGGCACCTCCTTCGGGGGGCACATTTGGACTGGACTGGGGACACTTAATCAGTTGGAGGGCATGGAGCCCACTGAGGATATGATAAAAAAAAAAAAAAAACTTTGGATGCTTTGCCCAGAGAAATGGTCATCCATTTAAAATAATGCATTCAGATTTGGGGGCTGGAGCCAGCCTGTGCCATGCAGCGAGGCCTCCTGCACCGCTAAGACAGGGATTCTCAGCCTGGCCGCACAGCCACCTGGGAGCTCTGCAAAAGCCCAGCCACACTCCAGCCAGGTGAGATCTCTGGAAGTGGGACATGAATATTTTATTCAGTTTCCAGGTGGTTCCTGTTGAGCACCACTCCCTGTGTAGAGGTCAGATTAAATGGAGGGTCACAGTCAGTGTCCTTCCCCTCTCCCCCAGTAGGTGGTGCTGTGCTGAATCTCACAGACCACAGGCTTCCAGGAAGCTTTGGGCCCCTTAGCCTAGGGGCAGGTGTTGGGAGAGCTTCTGACATTTGTCCAGGACTTGAACTCCATCCTGTGCTGGCTGTGTTAGGGCATTTGGTTTGGTAGGAGCTTTGGTGTAGAAGGTGAGGTAACGAGGAGCAGAATGATCAGTTCAAAAGGATGAAAGTCAAATTATTCAAGAAAGGCAAATAAATAAATAAATAAATCCGTGGATCATGGGGAAGGAGTCAGGGACTCTGAGGAATGCAACCCCAGGAGAAGAGCAGTACTGACCGCACCACGGGAGGGCTGCTCTCTCCCACAGCTTGCCAGTCACAGAGAGGGCTGGAGTCTGCCAACAGGCAGAGCCTGCCGGTCAGCCAGGGTGGCGGCAGGGTCCGAAGAAAGTAGGAAGTGAGTGAGTCATTGGGGAATCCCTCCCCTCCGCTGGGGTGTCACATCTGGTGAAGAGGTTAGTGTCTGTCGGGGATACCAAGTGGCATTTGCCATTAGGAGCAAGAGGAGTTCAAGTCCAGGGGTTTCCTGCCTGGGACTCAGTCAACTCTTTAGAAAAAAGTCTTTCCTCTGGGCAGGAAAAGTAAAAGTTGGTAACTGTTGGAATAGGTCACCAGAAGGTCTTGGGAGGGTAGAAGTCGGCAGACCTGGGTGCCACCCTGGCTGTGCCCCTCACTAACCACGTGACTGTGTGCCCGACGCGTCTCCTCTCTAAACCTCAGTTTCTTAATCTGTAAAATGGTGGCACTGGAGGAGATGACGGCGAGGTCCCTGCCATGGGGGTAAATGTCCCTATTACTCACCAGGGGAACAACCTTCTGCCAATACCCCCCAGCAAGATGCTTCTAGACCAGGGGTTCACAGCTTTCACCCACTGCTCGGAGAGGGCCCTGTCAGCAGAACGAGCAGTAAGGAGGGAGTGGGGTTGTGGGGGGGGGGGGGGAAGGGGGCTGAGAGGAGGACAGAGTGGGTGGGTAGAGACCTGACCCCAAAGAGCTATTTCAACAGCTATTCGCATAGAGTTGATTCAACAGTATCAGCCTCTGAAACTGGGTTGATTTTCTATGGAATATTAACTATATTTTCAAAACCAGAGTCCACAGCCAATTAGCTAGGATATCCTGCAGAGGGTGAGGCTGGCCTTCTTACCAAAAAGGACACAGGCAGGCCAGGGAGACAGGGCAGGTCACCCATGCCATGTAATTTTAGGAACCTCCGTTTATAGAAAAGGAACATTACCAAAAAGTTGCTTGTGTCATATGGGAGAAGGATTAGCCAGAGTCCTGATAGACACCGGGCAGCAGACAGGAAAAAAGCAGGCGGAGAGTGTAGAGTAACTGCAGGACTTTTCTTTGTCAGGATCCTGAAAGGTTTCTGTGCTGGGACAGGGAAAGGACTGATGGGACGGTGCAGGGGTCAGGAGCCCCTGGGAGGAGAGTTGTCTGCCTTCATGCGAGGGGAGGCACAGGGGGGTCCATGCAGCTCACTCATGCAAGTGTCTGCTGGGCACCTTCTTGGTGCAAGCTCCACACTGGACTGCCAAGGGTTCTGGGCAGGATGTGTGTTCACCATTGACAACACACTTGTCGTCTACACTCCTCCTCCCCTGGGCAGTTGAATTAACAGCACCACCGCCCACCCAGACCAGAGCCCCTGGGTCCCTGGACTTCCTCCTCTGCAGGGATGGTCAGGTGCTAACCACATCCCTCCACTGAGCCCCGCCATGTCCTGCACTGCCCAGTTTTGCGTACGCTCACCCCTATCCCCACCCCACTTCTGCCTCCTGGCCTCTGCTCAATCCAGGGGCCAGCTTGTTGTGCTGAGCTAGCAGGCATTCCCCGTGACAAAGTGCCCGAGGTCCCAGACCAGGAGCACTAGGCCCAACGCTCGGGTTGGCCTCGAGGCCCTTAGATCCAGCCTCAGCCTGTTTTTTGGCTCCTTCTTCTGCTACTTCCCTTCCTCCTCACCTGGGCTTTAGTTACTATGAACTGAGTATCTGCTTTCCCGGAAGCACTGCAGGTGCCCACTAACCATGATAGTAGAGTAGAGAGGTGAAGAGGCCAATCCCCAGTGCCCGAGTCCCGGCTCCCCTATTGGCTGTGTGAACCTGGGCAAGTTACGTGGCTTCTCTGGGCCTTGGCTCTCTCATCTCTCCTTGGGTTCCCACCTTCCTCTTTCGTCTGCCCTTCCTCTCCTGCCTCTGGCCCTGGGCTGGGGGGTTCCTCAGCCTCCAGTGCAGCTCTCAGTGTGAGAGGGAACCGCACCATGCTCCCCTCAGGATCCCCAGCCCCGCACAGGGCCTGGCACACAGGAGCCATCGCAGTGGGGTGGGTTCTCAGATGGGACTTGTGCAGAGGGCCAGGGAAATAATGCCATGTGCTGCCCCCACTGCCTCTATAGGCTGAGGTCTGGGGCAACGTTATCAATTCTCTTCTTTGCTTTCTGGCAATTTTTAATTTCATGTGGAGTCTGAGTCTCAGAGAGGAGTGGGCTTTTCTGCCGGTCACTAGGAAGCCCTTGGAATGGCTGGCCGCACCCGTGAGTTCTTAATGCCGGCTGAATGCTCCCCACGTTCCCTTTCATCAGGCACCTGCTGGCACCTACTCAAACCAGGCACCGTGCCGTGTGGGGCCCATGCTGACGCTGTCCTGCCCCTGCTTGCAGGTGACTGGGAGGGAAGACCCTGAGTAAGCACAAGGTGATTCCCATTGTTAGGGAGAGCTGGGGGTTGGGAAAGGGTCTGGAGCCAGGGCTCAGCAAGGCTCTAAAGCACAGCTCCTCATTCCCAAGTCCAGACAGCTGAGGCTAGGGCTGCAGCCCTGAGATGTATGCTGAGCCGTCCACTGGCAGGGTGGGGGACCAAGTTTTGATTCTTAACACTCCAACCACCCCCAACCCCCTGGGACCATAGGTGAGCTTGTGTGAGGGACAGCGCTCCACCTTATTAATGAGCAGCACCTGCCTGCGCCTGGCAAGCATTTCTCCCAGCTGCCGTGGCCTTGGCACCAGCTCTGTGTGCGCCGAATCTTCAAGGATAAGCTTTCCACGCAAGGCATTCTTTTCTTGGCTTTTTGGACTTTAAAGAGCCCCTGATAAAATAAATCAGTACTATACGTTCCTCTCTCCCCCATAACCGTCTACCTTTATAATAAGAGCAGATCTCTTGGGACTTGCTGAGCTGGGAAATAGCTCAAGATTGCCTGCTCCTCTTTCAAACCCCGTTCTGAACCTGCCTTGTACCGTTGCTGGCCCCACTCCTAGCGATGGAATCGTTCTGTCCTCCCTACCAGCTCCATGCCTGGAACAGGTTTCTATGGTTACACTCATCACAGCATATTTTCTGTATTTGTCTCTCCTTTTAGCCTCTTGGTTAAAGCTCATTCATTTAGCACTCCCAGGTACATGTGGTAGATAGATGCCCAGTAACTCCCTATGAGAGGCGGAAGGAAGGAGGGAAGAATAGAGGAAAAGAATCCCATCTAACCCCTTTTATATTCTGGATGAAGAAACCAAGGCCCAGAGAGAGGCCGACTGCTCCAAGCTGCCATTACTAGCCAGAGGAAGAGAGGGGACTGGAACTCAAAACCCTAAAGTCCGGTTTATGCCTGCTTTACCAACTGGGCTGCTGACACACACAGAGCTTCTTTGCATGAAGCTAGCCAGCTGGTTTCTGGGCCAAGCCCGACCTAGAGTCTCTATGAACAGTAGGGGCAGCTCAGAGCTGTCCCCACAGGCTTCATCCTTGCCTGGTCTCATCTGCAATGGCCTCTGTGGACCAAATGTGTGTCCTCCTCCAGTATGGTCTGTCCCCCAGCAGCCTGACAGCCCAGGGGCAGAGATGCCTTGAACATCTTGGGAGTCTTGTGACTTCAGCACCTTAGGAAGGAGCACAGCAGAAACACCAAGCCTGGCCCCTCACCTGGTCTTTCTCTGATGACACGCTTGGGAGGCAGGCAGGGCCCTGCTCCGTGGGAGGAGGCTGGAACAAGGTCTCCGCAGCCTCCATAGGAAGTGGGCAGAGGCTCTTTCCTACCAGTGGCCCCTAGGGGTCCCGAGGGATGTGTTGATGCTCTCCAGCCCCCTCACTCCCCTGGCCAAGAATGAGTCCTCCAGCACTTCTGCTTCCTGTCTTGAGCCATGTCCCCCTTAAGGGACCCCACAGGTTTCCTGGAGGCAGAGCCCCCACAGGAAGCACCATGGCCTCTGCCAATGGCCCGGGCAGGACTTCAGAGCAGAAGAGCCGCTCCAGGCCAGGGAGCCACCACTTCCCAGCTCTCTCACAGCCTGGCACAGCTCCTAGGGGGTTGGAAAAGTTTTGATTGTTAACACAGCCAAGCATCTAATTAAAACAATAAATTAGAGAGCAACATTGCAGGGAGCTGTGCAGAGCTGAGTAGGAAATGGGAGGGGGGAGAAAAGTCACATAGGAAAGCTGGGTCACATTTCTGTCTAGGACCATGAAGGAGGCAGGAGAGTTGGCATTTTTGGTTCTGATGCAGAGCTGTAGCCAAGAAGCCTCCCCTGCTCAGTGAAATGGTCATGATCAACACTGGGTTAATCTAAATGCCAGGCAGTGGGTGGGAGTCAGGGATAGGGGCTGGGGAAGGGTGGAGGCTCAAGCATGGGTTGAATGTTGGAGTAGGGTTCCAGAGGTGGGGTGGAGCTTAGGGTACAGGAAATGGGTGTCTGCTGTGATGCTGCTTAAGTCTTGCTTATATTATTTATACCAAGCATTCAGACATGCCTGAATGTCTCTACTGTCCTTGATTGCTTCATTAACCTTGAACTTTGGAGACATTTTTGGATTCCACACAAGCATCAGAGCAGTGGGCCTAGGGCTGTGATTATGGGTCAGTGATCTACGGAGATGGGAAGAGCATTGAACTTTGAGTCAAAACCCAGAACTGCCATAGAACTTTGCCAATCATCAGAGCCTCAGTTTTATAATCTACAAAATGGAAATGAAGATAATTATAGAGTGGCTGTGAGAACAATTCGGCTGTGTAAAATTATTTGTAACCTTCGAATTATGCTACAATGGCAGCTGGTGGAGACTTAGCACCTGAGTCGTGCCTCATCCAGGTGGAGGTGATGACTGCTCCCAACATCCCACTGCTCTGTGTTTCTCAAAGTTTGGAATGCCAATCCCTGTTCGCCCCCAAAAGACACTGCAGGAAGTGTAGGATTTAGAGCTGGAGGCAACAGAGCCTGGCAGCCAAGCACACAGGCCTAGGGGGTCCGGGCTGTGAAATAACTGTGGTGGATTGTAATCTGCCTTAAAAAAACAACCCCCCTAAAACAAAACAAGCACCACAAAATAGAAGAGAAAATAGAGTACATCGCATACAGTAAGGATAAGGTTAGTTTCATGAACACATAAGCATTTCTTTTGCTTCTATTATCTTTTACATAGGTCATGCTCCCCAAAGTCTTAAAGCCGTAGGATAAGGCACGCTTCTTAATCTAACCATAAAAATTGCACATAGTAGTAAAGCACCAAGTATGTAACTGGGCTAATTGCTTTTCTAAATATTAATCTTTGAATCTTACAGGTATTGACATTCCCTATTAAATAAAAAAAGTGAGGCTCAATGAGATTAAGTGATTTGCCAAATGTTTTATAGTCTACCAGGTTGTCATAATAAAACACCATAACTGGGTGGCTTAAGCAAAGAATTTATTTCTATTACTCAATATTCAGATAGAGCTGGGGTCCAGCTCTAGGACTTTGGGCAAAGTGCTTTCCACTCTGTAGAATGGGGTTCTACTAGAGCTGCTCACAGCGTTGAGGTGCTGGGAGGATTAAATAGGATGCTGCAGGTGGAAAGACAAGCACAGAGGAAGCCTACAATAGCGAGCTTCATGAAAGCTGGGCTCTTTCCACTGATGTATTCCCAGTGCCTAGAACAGTGCTGGCACTTAGTACGCGCTTAGTAAACACTGCAGAATGGACTTTTAAATTGTCATTATTAGTGACCAGAACACCTGGCTGTCAGTGCTAGCTCAGCTCATCACCACTATGGTACTCTAAGCAAGTTCTGAACTGGGTGAGCCTGCTCCCTGCCTGTGAAATGAGGATAATAGTGACCCTGACTGTCAAGGTTGCTGTGAGCATCACATGAGACAGTTGCGGGAGGCCTTTATCCAGCAGAGCCTCACAAATGCTGGGCATCAACCATGGAAGAAAGCCCAGGGCTTCCTAGCCTCTTCAGAGCTGGATTTTCACAGAGTGGACAAGGTGATACTCCGCAAATGAACACTGTTCTAGGGGAGAAAGGAAGTTGGAGGTTCACCCCTATCATAGGAGCCAGGAGAATGGCCTCCACTGTCAGGCTCCCTTATGCAGCTGTGCAGAGGTGGTGTGGGCAGGGCGCTGGTGAACAGTGGAGGAGCACTATCTGTGACCTCCCCGTTGAGGTTCATTACGATGATATGAAGTAGGCAGAAGGGTGGGAACCACACGGGGCTAGGCAGCACCCATTGATGTAGAAGCTAACATTGCTATGTGTCTCAGAGGGGCTCAGTGGGGAGGACCAACAGCTGGACTCTGGGAGGGAGCCTTCTCCTGTGGGAGAAATGCAGGGTCCTCATGGACAAGGCCCATCCTGGGGAATTCTTATAAAACCACAGGGGCTTTGTGTGCTGCAGAATGTGGTGTCCTTGTGGGAGAGATGGGCCAGCAGTCTGCCCATATCTACTTCTAAGAAGATCACAGCAGGTCCAGGGCACAGATGCCAGGAACCCAGGATGGGAGACTGAGGCCTGGACATTCAGAAACCAACCATCCCCCAGAAGGAAGATGAAACTTGGCCGAATGAGTCCCTGGGAAGCTGATCCATGTTCATCCAGGCCCCAGGCAGGGGTATTTTTTGACTGGAAGCAGGGAGAGCTGTATGGGGGAAGCTGCCCTCACTGGTAGCTGCCCAGGAAACATGCCTGCTACCCATCTGCCTGCGCTCCACCCACACGTCCTTCTCCTCACCAGTCCCAAAGGAGTGCAAACACCAAAAGGCAGACTCTGAGTCCCTCTGGCTGGAGGGGATCCTGAGGATGGTCACTGCGTTTATTGCCTGTTCCTGCCTAAAGGGACCCAGCACAGGCAGGACATGCAAGGTCAGGGCCCTTCTGCAGATGTTTTGGCTGAGCACTTCAAAATAGGCCTTGAGCCCCTTAAGCTACAGATCTCCCTTCTCCTCGTGCCCAGTGGTGTTGTTTACACTGAGTGTCCACCTCGTCGACCTCTGCCTGAGAGTGTTCTCACCACTCTCCTGGGAATGCTCTCACCACAGCCACTAATGAACTCTGTGTGGCCAAACCCATTAGCTACTTTCTAGGTCTTAAAATGCTTGATGTGTCCCTTGCCTTTAACACAGTTAACCCCTCCCTGATCTCCAACTTCTCACCTCTTTTCTTCTCACCTCTCAGACTGCTCCTCTTCCAGCTCCTCTAGTTCTGGCTTGCATGGGCTCTCCTGGTTTTAGAGCTGAAAGTCCTATAGCTGGGAGCCCCTCAGTTCAGGGCAAATGGGGATCATTGCCAATCCTGGACTCCCCCTGCCTAGTTGGGATGCTCCATGTCTCACTCTTACCTCTGCTGTCTTCTCAGAATTCATGCTCTCCCAGGGGCTGCTCACTTATTTCCATGGCTGCAACCACTCTCTGGGTGGGGATGATACCCATCTGAGATCCACAGTCATGAGCTAACTGCCCAATGAGCATCTCTGCTCAGATGTCTCCTGGAAACTCAAACTCACCAAGCCTACATCTGACCTGCCATTTGGTCTCCATTGCAAGGAAGAGCTCCACTATCAACGCAAGAGTTATAAACATCTATAATATAACCCATTTTCTAAACGCCTCTCTCCTCTTAACCCCACCCAATTAATGGCCTATCTTGTCATTGTCCCTTGACTCTTTTCAGATCTTTCTATCCCCACTGTGACTTCCATCGGGCAGGTTACCCACCACCTCTTGTCCTCATCAGGACAGAGTCTAGAGGGAATGTCAACAATGGTCATTCCTGTGATGGTGAGTACTATGGGTTGAATTGTGTCCCCCTCAAACTTATTGAAGTCCTAACCCTACTATCTATGAATGTGACCTTATTTGGAAATAGAAAGTTAGCAGAATTATGATGAAGGCATTAGGTGGTCCTAATGAAGAAGAAAATGCCATGTGAAGACAAAGACACAGGAACAACACGTAAGAACAGAGCAGAGATTAGAAGAGTGATATAGCTGCAAGTCAAGGAATACTAAGGAACACCAAGAATGGCCACCCACCACCAGAAGCTAGGAAGAGGCAAGGAGACATTCTACTCATTGTTTCGGAGGGAGTACAGACCTACTGACATCTTGATTTTGGACTTCTGGCCTCCAGAGCTGGAAGAGTGTAAATTTCTGTTGTTTAGAGCCACCTGGCCTATGGTGCTTCATTATGAAAGCCCTAGCAACCTAATATAGAGAGATATGGACAATTTTAACTTTCTTATTTGAACTTTTCAGTATTTTAGAGATTATTTGTACAGGATGCATAAGACTTTTATGATCAAGAAAAACATACTTATTATTAAAAAATAATTCTCATTCATGGAGAATCCTAAACACCCTCCTGGATTTATCTCTGAGAATTAAACCTATCTGCACCCACACAGCTTACTGATCACATCAACATGGCTCTATTATTCCACTGTCTTCATCAACACAACTTCACTATTCCAGGAAACACTTGCCTAGGAACATGAAAGTTGCAAGTAAAATAATTTTACTGTTTATTTCAAAATAAACCATTTAAACAAAGATCAGGTTGTTTGACTTTTAAGAGCATTACATGACTGTCTACTCTCCAAGACTCTTCAGAACACTTGCCTTGCTGTATCCACCAATCCTAAACCAGTGATATTTCCAATCTTAACCAATTTTAGTAATCTTAATGAAATAACCTAAAAATGCAGACATATACCATTTATGACTTTGCACTTCTGAGATTTTCTAGGACTTTGTCAAGAGGGTGAGCCCTTCCCATGTGAGCAGGGATCTCAGCTCTGTCTCATTACAGGTTGATTTGGTAGAGTTTTCAGGTCTTCTACACCTAATATATCTGAAACATTGAGTTTATCAAATGCCTTCTATGTGCAGAGACTATGTGCACTTAATATATACCATTTCAGGGTATCTGCTAAATGAACTATTAAAAGATAAACTGAGGCATATTAAACTTTTTGAGTTTAGTTGAGCAAAAATCAATTCAAATAAGGCAGCAGATAAGAAGGAGCTCCAAAACCATAAAAGGAAAGATTTCTATAGGCAGAAGGGAGCCAGAACAAAGAAGTTATAGCAGACAAAAAAGCAGGTTAGTCATTTCAAGGTCACTTTCTTTGAGGGGAATGTAGGGGTTCATCAGGAAGGTTATTTAACTAGTGCTTATCAGGTGATTTCTGGTAGCCTGGTTTAAGATTCCATTTCTGGGAGGACCAAAACTGTAATTAAGTCTCAGTTTGGTGATGTGGAGTTTAGTGTAAGCGACTTCTTTTTGGAATTGTTGTCTTGGTTTTGACAAACCCTAAAGGTCAGAAATGATCCCTGCTTTGTAGCTGGGGAGACTCAGCCAACTAAGGACACACCATTAGTAACAGTGGAGCCTAGGTCCATCGGAAGGCAAAGCCTGACTCTGAGTACTCTGCCTCTACAAATTTAGTGAGATTGTAACACAACATGTTTCTATCCCATGCCTGACTATTTTTGGGAACTAAAGGTATTCTGCATCTGATTATCCTGGTAATTGCTTCAAGTGGACAGACTCCCCTCTAGAAGACCTCTCTGGTGGGTTTCCTGAGGGGAGTCGTTCCCATCTCACACAGAGGCAGCCGCCGGCTCCCAGGACTTCTGTTTCTTTGCTCAGGCCCGAGACTGTGAGCCATGGAAGGCAAATGGGCTTTGATGGAAAACAGGCAATTATTTCAGGCAGTCACATTTCCCACAAGGCACTGGTGCAAGTTAGCAGGGAAGAAAGAGCTGGACCCTTTGTACAGCCAGCAGGAACACAAAGCTCATTGTTATGTTTATGTCTCCTTTATTCAGATGGCATGTGGCACAGACTCCATGCCAACCTGCAGGCCGGATTCTTTCTTCCTCCTCAGTAGCAAACGTACATGTTTGCTTTCAAGTAGGCAGAATTTGCCCATGGGTGATCTTTGCTTTGGAGGAAATCAACCCCAGAGTGGTGACTCACACACGAAAAAGGTAGCTTAAGTCATTTGGCGCCAGCAGGGGTATGTGTGTGCATAATTCACTTACCCAGAAGAAGAAGTTGAAGACAAAGAGTAGATACTTCAGGTAGACAACCAGCCAGTCATCCTGCTCGGCCTTGTAATGGGCCATGGTAGCTGGGCCTGCAAAGAAGACACATGTGCTGGGCTGGGAGTTCACAGGGAAACATCTTGTCCTTCCCAGAGCCAGAGATCTTTGGCAAGGTGCCCCTCAGAGGGCCGACTGGCCTGTCTGGTTAAGGGAGACTGAGGCTATGGGTGTTAAACCCGGAGCAAAGAGCAGGGAAATGCAAAGGCTACTGACACACGGAGGTGAGTTGGGCAGAATTGTCAAAGATTTTGGTTTTGTCCTTTTGACATATGTCTAATCTACGAGTCATCCTAAACACTTTGTACTGGTCTTGTTGTGTTCTTATTCTATCCCCTGTCTCATCAGGTTTGCAGGACACAAGCTTACAGCTTACTTGTCTTACACACACACACACACACACACACACACACACACACACACACACACACACACACCCTATACCTGCTTTACATCAGAATCCTGCACTCTGCATCATTTGAGTAAGATCTCCACATGCATGGGTGAAGCATGAGCCCCAAATCACGGCATCTGTGCTGGAAAGGACTTTGACAATTGTCCAGACCACCCCATCATTCCCTGTACCTCGACTTTTCTAAGTGAGGAAGCAGGTGGGCAGGCTTAGTGGTTGGGCAGGAAGAGTACATGGGCTCTGGAGTCTGACTCCCTGAGATACCACCTGGGTCTGCCACAAAGTGTGTGAGACTTTGGATAAGTCCTGTCCCTTGGTGTCCTCATCTGTCAATAGGGATAGTAATGATACCTACATTGCAGGGTTGTTTGGAAGATTAAGTGGGTTAATCTCTGAGAGGAGTTTAGCATATCTGTAAGCTATTATTATTACACATAGCAGGAATCGGAACCCAGAACTCCAGAACTAAAATTCCTAGTCTTTGCTCGAGAACCATGCTTCCTCTCCTTGCCCTGATGCCCACTGATGGACTCTTTGGAAGCTGTGACGTCAACTGGTGCCAAAGATGGGAGAAGATTCATTGTGCCCAGGAATCCTGTTTGCTTCTCAGTAAGTCTGAACCATTGCCTGAGTGGTTTCCTCTTCTCCTCAGGGTCCTGTCTCCAGCACCTACACACCCATGCTCACACTCACGGAGAAGTGCCCTTAAGAAACCATCTCCCTTTAGGGAACCTCTCTTATTCTAGAACCACCAAGCATGGGTTTGGCCTATTCCCATCTCTTTTCCCTCATCCCCCACCTCCATCGGGCCCTCCTTGCCACCACCCCACTCCTTCTACTTGGCTGGTGCTGGCTAAGCTCAGATCACTTCCTCCTGAGCCAGTGCTCTGCCTTTTAATTCAAACTCCAGGGCTCCTGGGACAGTGAGAGAGGAAGGGAGAAACGAAAAGGTGGCTGTCTTATTTGGCCTTTCTATTTGCAGACCTTGAAGAGGTAATTTAAGACTTTTAGTCTTCTTGTTAAAAAAAGACAAAACCCATTTTTCTCTCATTTAGTCTGAGACACAGGCTGGTGGAAAAAAACTCAAAAGGAGAAAAAAGAAGCCTATAAAAAAGTTTAAAACAATGGTGATAGATGGGGTCAGCCAGGAGACTGGAACGGGAGCTATTATAAGGTCCTTCTGCAGCAGCCTAACAGAGCTCCTCTGGGCCGCTGAGGCCATTAGTAAAGTGACTGTTTGGGCCCATCCTCTCCCCTTTGCATTCTCCCCTCCATTCGCCTGCCCCTCCCCTCCCAACCAGGGCCCACTGGACTCATGCCACGGAACATTCTCTAGACCTGCAAGCCCAGGGGTCAGGACCTGCTAAAGAGAAATTGTATTTTTTTTTTTAAAAAAGGAGTTCAGACAAGATGTAACACAAAGAAACACATTTCTGATGGTAAAATCCCAGCCATTAGTGGTGGAGAAGATAGAACCACAGAGTGTCAGGGTGAGAGGAAACCGCTGGGCTCACTTTGCTTTAGCCCATTTGCAGAAGGAATGAGAAGCAAACACGTCTGAGTTAAGACATACATTTTTAAATGACATCTCTGAAGTCACAGGCTATGGTTGGTAGTACTCTTTCTCCACTGTGCCCCACGGTATGCGGGGCCCTGTGCTGGGTGGCAAAGGCCCCAAGGAAGTGTCAGTACCAGCTTGGAGCCCGATGCTTGGGTCTGAAAGCTGGCCTTGTCATTCCCCCGAGGTGTGACCTTGGCCAAGGTACTTAATGTCCCAGTGGCTGCACTCTTGGCTTTTCTTGTCCTCTCTGCTCTTTTGCTGGTGCCCTTTTTCTTGATAGTGTGTGGGTAACAGAACAACCATGGGCTCTTGGGGTCTTTTTTCATTTATAAACACACCATTGAATTCCAGAAAACCAAAAATCACACCTTCCCCTGGACACTGCTAAGGGGCATGCTTGCTACTCCACACCTCTTCTGTTTCTCTTTCTCTCTTTAATGCTTTTAAAAACAAATGAGTGTTTTTTATATAAATAACATTTTAAAGTGTGAAAAAAATATCTGGAGAGCTTGTTAAAACAGACCACTCAGCCTCAGGATCTCAGATTCTTGGTTTGGAACGGAAGCCTGGGAATTCATTCCTAGGCAGGATCTGATTTGCCCATCTGATTTGCTCAGGATGGAGGGATTTCTCTGAGTAAGAGACCTTCAAAATTATGACTGCATACTGGACAAAAATCTTGCAACAATGAGAGAGGACAGTGGGGAAGGGGAGGTGAGGGCAGAGGGTGGGATGGGTACAGGGTGGAGGGGAGCTATAGGGGGATAAAAAAGGGGGAACAATGTAATTAATAAACTGAACAATAAAGATAAAAATGTTATGACTGCATAATCTTGGGCACATTGGGTGGTTGGTCACCCTACTCCCAAAGGCTGCTAATGCAGGGCTCTGGGGACCTCACTCTGAACCAGTGTTCTTCAAAGCCCCTTCTGCTTCTGCTAGTCCAGGACCCCACATGTAATTATCCTCTGCATCTTAGCAGACATAACTGACTGGAGTAGGGGTGGAGCATCACATTTAGGATAGTTCCCGATGAAATGCCAAAGATTTCCCACATAGCCTGGTAAGGGAGCTTCAGGGTGCCAGCCCCTCAGGCCAAAGCTCTGACTGCTGAACAAAGCTGGAATTCAGGACAGCCAGTCGGGACCCACACCACAGGCCATCTCAGAAAAGCAACTACAGATGCCTTCATGGTGAAGTGATGGATTTGGGGGACTTTCATCAGGGCCGGACATGTAGAGTCATGAGCTATGGGACTTGGGCATTAGCATCTCTTTTACTGCCCCAACCCCAAGTGAACTGAATGAGTCTCACAGTGCAGAGAGGAGGAGGGACATGAAGAAAAAGCTCAGCTGGCTGACCAGATGTGTTGATGAGCAGAGCAGGCTGAGTCCTTTCATGGTGATGGGTGGCCCACGTTGGGGGGTGGGGGGGCAGGCAGGGAGTGCGTGGGAACTGACTGTATACATTGCACATGAATACAAAGCACTGTTGACATGTGGGCCAGTCTCATCCTTTACTCATTCAACAAGCATGCTTTGAGGCCCCAGCGTGGGCCAAGAGCTGTGCCTAGAAGACTGGAGTTCATCCTTAAGGAGCTCATAGCAACGTGGTAACACAGAGGAAGTAGCATTAATTCTGCCGGGTTGGGATGGGGTGAGGGGCTGAGAGGGGCATTTAATCTGATCCTTGAGGACAGACAGAAAAGGAGGAAGGAATGCTCAGGCAAAGAAAACAGTGAGAGAAAAGGTCTGGAAGTATGGCTGGGCCCAGTGGCCTGGGTTTTAGAAAGACTGAAAAATCAGGTTGGCCATGTGTAGTTCAGGTTGAGGGTACCCTGACTCTCCATTCCTTAAATGGAGACCACCCCTTATCAGGGGTGGGGCAGAGTAGGCTCCTGGGGAGCTTAGTGATTCCAAAATAAAAGCAAAACCATGCCCCACACCAACCCCACTGTTTCAGTTAAAGAAGTGCCAGTTTCCACCTCTGGAAACCATCATTCAAGTAAGAGGCCCTGCTGAATGATGGTCAAAAACAGCTGTAAAAAAAAAAAACAAGCCTAAATGGTTTAATGTGTAACTTAATTTTCTCTTGTAATGGAACCTGGTTGCAGTCCTGCAAGGTGTGGTTCCTTCCCCATGCAGACAGCGTCATCCTTCTTTGTCCTGATTTCCCTTTTATTTAATTTCCACTCTTCTGGCCCATTTCTGGTGGGGGATAGACCATCTGAAACAGTCACAAAAGTGGAGCTTCCTCAGATCCTCCAAAAGGGATAGTTGGAAGGAGCCAAGGATCTCTAGTTTGGCCTCTTGGAGAACTGAGGGAGCTGAATCCAGGGGTGGGGCCCACAGGGGAGTTACACTGTTCATTAGGGCAAGGCAGGGACTTGGTCTCCTGTCACTATAACCACTAACAAGACTTTGATTGGCTAATGCAGTGGTCCGCAAACCTTGGCTCATGAGCCACATACAGCTCTTTGGACCCTTGGGTGTGGCTCTTCCACAAAATACCACGTGCAGGCGCGCACTTACAGTGCGATTGAAACTTCACGGCCCATGTGCAGAAGTTAGTTTTCAGCTCTCAAAAGAAATTTCAATCGTTGTACTATTGATATTTGACTCTGTTGACTAATGAGTTTGCCGACAACTGGGCTAATCCTATCTAATAAAAAAGTAATACACAGATTGACCATCACTCCAACACACAAGAGGGCTGCCCCCATGTGGTCAAAGATCCTGACCCCATGTGAACAACAGATAGCCATCACAAGGTGGCCAGCAGGGGAGGGCCGTTGGGAGGTTCCAGGCCTGCAAGGGAGGGCAGTTTGGGGCAATCAAGCCTGCAGGGAAAGGCAGTTAGAGGTGACCAGGCCGGCAGAGGAGGGAAGTTGGCGGCAAACAGGCTTGCAGGGGAGCAGTTAGACATCAATTAGGATGGCAGGGTAGTGGTTAGGGGGTGATCAGGCTGGCAGGCAGAAGTGGTTAGGGGCAATCAGGGAGGCAGGCAGGTGAGCAGTTAGGAGCCAGCAGTCCTGGATTGTGAGAAGGATGTATGCTGCCCGTTTAAGCCCAATCCTACTGGGACATCCCTTGAGGTGTCCCAGATTGGAGAGGATACAAGCTGGGGTGAGGGACATCACCTGCCCCCCATGTGTGAATTTTGTGCATTGAGCCTCTAGTGTATTAATAATAATAATCTATAGTAATAAAAGAGAAACATGCAAATTGATCATACCTCCACCACACTCACAAGCCACGCCCACCAACCCATCAGGAGTATGAAAATTAACTCAATCAAGATGGCTACAGCCACGAATCAAGCAGGAGGCTTGGGTTTCCCTGGCAATGGAAGAATCCAAGCTTCCAGTTCACTCTGGCTGGCCCTGGCCTCTGCTCAAGGCTACAAAGTTTTAATTATAGAAGATAAATAAATCCCAGATACCAGGGGCTCCACTTGGGTTGCTAGGGGGCGTGGCCGGCCTGCAAACCACCACAGGCCCCTTGCCTAGACCACCCCACTCCCCAAGTGAACCCACATGCTGATCCAGGACACTCTTCAGGGCAAACCAGCCAGCCCTCACCCATGCACTAGGCCTCTATCCTATCTAATAAAAGAGTAAATTGCAAATTGACCATCACTCCAACAAACAAGATGGCTGTGGCTGCCCCATGTGGTCAAAGATGGCTGCTCCCATGTGGACACAAGATGGCCACCACATGATGGTCAGCAGGGGAGGGCAGTTAGGAGGGACCAGGTCTGTAAGGAAGAGCAGTTGGGTGAGACCAGGCCTACAGAGGAGGTCAGATAGGGGAAAATAGGCTGGCAGGGGAGCAGTTTGGCATCAATCAGGCAGGCAGGGGAGTAGTTAGGGGGTGATCAGGCTGGCAGGCGGAAGCAGTTAGGGGCAATCAGGAAGGCAGGCAGGTGAGCAGTTGGGAGAATTGAGAGAGGGATATCCTATTGGGATTGGGCCTAAACATGCAGTTGGACATCCCTTGAGAGATCCCAGATTGGAGAGGGTGCAAGCTGGGCTGAGCAACCCCCACCTCCCATGCACAAATTTCATTCTCCAGGCCTCTAGTAATAATAATGATTTATTAAGTGTAACTAGACATGGAGCTGTATCCATTAATTAATTTCATACTTAACTCTTTTAAACCAAACTTAGGGTTTGATTGCTAACTACAGCATCATGAGGATGAGACTGTAGAAAGAACTTGAATTAAAATTCTAGCCAAAACCAGTTTGGCTCAGTGGTAGAGCGTCAGCCTTCAAACTGAAAGGTCCTGGGTTCGATTCCAGTCAAGGGCCTATACCTTGGCTGTGGGCACATCCCCAGTAGGGAGTGTGCAAGAGGCAGCTGATCAATGTTTCTCTCTCGTTGATGTTTCTGACTTTCTATCCCTCTCCCTTCCTCTCTGTAGAAAATCAATAAAATATATTTTTAAAAAAATTCTAGAACTAAGACTTCCAATCTTTATGCTCTGAGATATGTTTTCCTAAGTACATGACTCTATTTTTCACTTCATTTGTGAGTGCCCACATGCATTATCTGGATCAGTCAGGGCTCCCTCATAACCTTACACAAGTGGTTTGGCTTCTCCTTATTCTCTGAATTTATACATGTACAGAGTCATAGGAGGTTCTGCCTGTCAATGGGTATCACCCTTCACTGTTTTTCCTGGGTCTTTTGTTTTAAATTGCAGTCTGATCCATGAAATGAGGACTCCCCAGTGTTATGACAAGAACCAGTGAACAAACAAAACACCACTAGGCAGCAGGTTAGAAGATCTGGGTGTGAATGCCAGCTGTCACCTACAGTAGTGTGACCCTGGGCAAATTGCGTGACCTCTCAAGCCCTAGCTTCCTCCTATATACAAAAGAGCTAATGTTGGTCCAGCTTTGTATCCCTTGTAGGGTGGCTGTGAGGATTAAATGGGATGAAGAATTTGTAAGAACTGTGTGCAATGCAATTTTACAGCTTCAGTGTCACACAAAGGTGAAGGGATTATTACAACCAACTCCTTAAGAGATTATTACAACCAACTCCTTAAGGATGAAGGGCAATGTGTGGGTAACCCTACAGAATACATAAGTCAGAGGCCACGTATCTGAGAGCTGGGGCCACAATCTCAAGGCCTCTGTACCTAAGCCCACCTCCTACTAGTAGACTCCACTTAGATGTCCACCACAGGAGAGACCCTATCCTCAGGTGACTATGAAGAATCCAGATGTAGAAAATCAAGACCTTACTCTAACAAAGTAGATTGGTTCAAACAGGAAAGTTGTTTTAAAAGAAAAGGATAGAAATATTAATATTATTCAATTAAGGTTAGCATTAAGATGAATTTCAAAATCATGAGAACCTATAGAGAATTACCTGTATAATAAAGAGGTAATATGCAAATTGATCCTCACACTATTGCACAAGATGGCCACCCCATCTGGTCAAAGATAGCTGCCACAAGATGGCTGCCAGGGGAAGGTAGTTGTGTGTGATTAGGCCAGCAGGGGAGGGCAGTTGGGTGTGACCAGACCTGTAGGAGAGGGAAGTTAGGGAGGATTATGCCTGCAGGGGAGGGCAGTTGGGGGGGGGACCAAGCCTGCAGGGGAGGGCAATTGAGGGTGACTGGGCCTGCAAGGGAGGGCAATTTGGGTCAATCAGACCAGTAGGGGAGGTCAGTTGGGGGCAATCGGGCTGGCAGGGGAACAGTTAGGCGTCAATCAGGTTGGCAGAGGAGTGGTTAGAGGGTGATCAGGATGGCAGGCAGGTAAGCGGTTGGGAGCCAGCAGTCCCAGATTGTGAGAGGGATCCCAGATTGGAGAGGGTGCAGGTTGGGCTGTGAGACAATCTCTGCCCCCCCCCCCCCCAGTGTATGAATTTCATGCACCGGGCCTCTAGTATTTTCTATAAAATTATAGAAAAATAAATTTGAGATTACATATTGAAAAGCAACTGAAAGTTGAAGGAGATCTTTTCCAAGATCATTCTGGAAACAGTGCAAGAGACACCAGAAAAGAGCTCCCTGGGTTTCTACTCACCATGTTGAAGGCTGAACGTATGAAACTATATTTGAACCATTATTTTTTTTAGTCTACTTTTTCTTTTTCATTCATCACCATCTTACTTTCTAGGCTCTATTTCACGTAAAGTATCCCCCAAATGTAATTTTTTGAAATACACCCCAAGGTGTATTTGAAAGGTAATAAACTCTCATGCCTTGAATCCCTGGAATTTTCCAGTTTTTAATAGCATTTTGCTTGAAACGGTGACAAAAATCACTTTAATTAGATAAATCTTTCTGGAAAGATAGACATAACTGAATGTTATCACTCATTTGTATTTTAGTGTGATTTAAATCAGATAATTTCATGATTTTCTAACCTTTCAAAATTTAATAAACACACAGTATAGAAATCTTAAGTGTACAACTTGATAATCTCTTTCAAAGTTAATATATGTATTTTAAGGCTATATATTTCCCTCTGAGTACTGCTTTGGCTGCTTTCTAAACATTTTTGTTTTGTTGTATTTTCAGTATTCATTTCAAAGTATCTCCTAATTCTTATTGCAATTTATTTTTTATCTACGATTATATGTGAATTGCTTAATTTTCAAGCATTTTGGAAATGTTTCAGTTCTCGCTGATTTCTGGTTTGATTCTACTATTGAGAAGAATATGCTCTATATGGTTTCAGGCATTTGAAATTTGTTGAGACCTGCTTTATGCCTCAGAAAATAGTTCCTTCTAGTGACTGTGTCATGTGAATTGAAAAGAATGTTTATTCTACAGTTTTATTAATCATGTTATTAAAACATATATTCTTACTTAAGAAAAATAGATTTAAAAAGAAGTTAAGGCAAGATTTATAGTGAACATCATCTCAACACAGCAAGGCACTGCAAAAGGAGCGGTGGGACTGGGAGGGGGTGCTCAACGGCAGGGCTGCAGCCTGGGAACCCTTGGCTGGGTAGGTGGGACTCCCTTCGGCTGTCTGTGAAAGCCTCTGCCATCAAAGGTGGGCTAAGACGATGTTAAATGTCAGCCTTACCGACGCCTTTCCCCACTTTGACTTAAGGAGGACTGGGCTTGCACCCAGAGACCTGGGTCCTGGTCCCACTTGCTCTGTGACTCTGGACCTCAGTTTCTCTCATCCTCAAAAGTGGAATAACTCTACCTCTCTTGCTGGGTTGGGTGAAGACATGGCTCCCTGTTAGGACTTAAAGCTGGCATAGTAATTTCTGACAAATTCTGCGTCATTTAAGGCTCTCTGTACATTATCATGTGACTAGAGATAACAATGGCTAATACTGATCATGTGTCTTGTGTCAGGGATACATGGTTTCAAGCACTTCGTAAGTATTATTACTCCTTTAATCCGTATCATAACCCACAAACAGGCATGACCACCACCCCCACATTACAGACAAGGAAAGGGAGTTTATAGAGTTTGCTGAGGCCACGCTATTAGTAAGCCAGGCAGGATTCGGAGTCAGGCAGTCTGGTTTTTAAGTGGACTCTCCGCAGGGGACCATGTGTTCCAGTGTGGCCACAATGCCAGTTTCTCCAGGACAGTCCCAATCTAAACCTACTGTCTTGGCATAATTATTGTGGTGACCCTTTTCACTTAAAAAGTATCCTGGTTTGGATGTCCCATCCTGGCTCTTCATTATGTTATACTGCTTGTCACGATACTCAGTATTCCTCAGCCTCTGAATCCTTCTGTCCCACCTCCCCTCTATACGCTGTAGGTTTCTGCAACCCCCTTCCTGCTCTTACACAGAGGCTCACCAACACCCCCGTTAATTTAGCCTAAAGCATTTGCCTTAACTATATTACTTGCTAAAACATGAGCTCAGTTCTGAAAAGTGGACGTCCACCACAGCTTCGGGCGCATGGGTGTCAGATGTTGAGTGAATGAACGAACTGATGAACACATGCACTAACAAGCCATGTGAAAGCACCTGCATCTTTAAGAGTTGTCCCTGGGACACCTAGGTTAAAGGTGATCAAAAGGAAACAAGCCAAACGTATCACTTCTGCAGCCTGCATTTAGGAAAGGTGGAGCATGGTTCTGTGTGGATGCTTTGGTGGGGGCACCAACAATGCCACCGGCAGGGCCTCCACCATTGATTGCACAGGCAGCCCAGGAAGATCCTCTTATCGTTTGCTCCCAGAGCTTTCTCTGCCTCGTCCACCCATTTTCTTTGTCTTTCAATTCCGGCCTCAGGTTAGAAACATGGACCTCTGTCCCTGGTACACCAAACTAAAAAATCCTTGTGGAAATAAACAATGAGGCACCAATGGAAACAGGACAGTCGGGTGCTTCCTAGAGTCAGACTTCTGAAGAAACCACCCGTGGGTGGGGGGGTGGGGTGCAGCTTCAACAGGCATTGACAATGAACATGGATCTGCTCCTTCTCCAAGCCCCACATTCCCTTTTCCCACCTTTGCTCCAGCCCTTAAAATGGCTTCCAGCAGAGGCTGGGAAAGCCAGGAGCCACCCCAGCAGATCTCAGTGCTGAGACACACAGTGGCCTCCTCCCCCTCCTCCTGCAGATGCTCAGCATTACGGGCTGCAGAGCTGTGAGAGACCGAGTGTGTGTGCGTGCTGGATCTGGAAATAGCTAATTGAATAAACAAACGCTGGATCCAAGGGAGGCAGGTCATTCTGCCTCTGTTCCAGAAACATTTGATTTCCTAGTCACAGAGACAAGTTTGTGGTAGGGTCCTGAGAATCCATCTCTGGCCCCAGAGCCTCTCTCAGTCTCTGGCTGGCAGTTGGACACCCCGTCACCATGCAGTGTCAGCCAGTGAATAGAGGTGAGGCCCCATCAGGCCAGGTCTCTCATTTAGTGTCTCAGTGACTCAGTGAGGCAGGCGCTTTCACCTCTATTTTATACTTGAGGAGTCTGAGCTCCTCTGGCAGATACGGGACGAAGCCCTGGTGTCGCAGTGTCCTAATCAACGCCTCGCCGGTCTGCTTTTTAGCAGGATTTGAGGAGAGAGTTGATTTCGCTGGCCAGGAGAGGTTCTTAGAGCACTGACTGCTCCTGAGAAACCTCTCATCGAAAGGATGGAGGCTTCAGTGGTGGCCCGTTCAGGCTGAGCTCAGGATCTGCAGGGCAAGGAGCAGCAGCAGCAGGAAGGTCCCAGAGCCCAGTTGTTCAGGTTCAGCAGAGGTGGCACATGGGGATGACACCAAGATGGAGTTGTCATATCACTCAACTCCAGGGAGCGCTGTACACTCTGATGTGATGGTTGCCCTTGGAATTTTGCACAGCTGTGCCCAGAATTGTGCAGGGCATCGTCTATAGAGATGTGCACAGCTGCTAACGTAACACGCTGTTTTCCTTTTCTCTCTCATTTCCAGGACCAGAAGTCTTACTACCTATCCTCCCTACTGGGCCTGGGTGCCTTTCTTCTGATGGGGTTGGCTGGGTGAAAAACTCTGGCTTTTTTTTTTTTTTGAAAGTTGCCAAGCAGGGACTGGGCAGCACAATATGCAGTGATGAGCAGATAAGGAGGGTGTTCAAAGGTTGGACTGACCAAACCTATTGAGGGTGGGCAGACATTTAAGGGCTGGTACACTGGATAAAAAAGCTGATAGATTATTTTAAATATATAAGCACTAACTGAGATCTGTAGGTAGATATCATCCCCATTTTTCTAGTCTATGGGAGGTGCATTAAAATTTAAGCGTGGCTCATAAGGTGTAGCTGAGACTGCTAGTGAATTACCAAAAGTTGTTGTTCCCTTTTTCCATTATAATGAAGTTGTAGTTGGGCATATGGCCACCTAACAAGTAGCTAAGAGTATGGGGTTTTCATTTTGACAAAAAAGATCTTTAAAAAAAGATGTATTGCCTAATATACTTAATTGCTCCCACCAAACTAGCATAATTATAGAGAAGAATACAGTCTATAATTTTTCCCACACTCAGAGATGGATCTATATGATAATTTCCCCCATCTTCTTGAATGAATGGATCTCTAATTTCCACCAAGGAAGACCTGGTCTTTTCACCACCCATGTGGAGACACGTGCACAAGGCCTTGTCCAGGTGGGAGCTGCTTGGTCCTTGCCCCAAAGCAAGGGGGGTCACATGTGTGCTCCTGGGACCCGGTGAGGGAAAAGCACTGAGGGCTGTCTTCCCTTCCATGGTTCCCAAGGGGAGGAATTGCCAAAGTGATGCTGGGGAAGCCACCAACAGACATGGTGCATCGGCAGGCAGACGGTGGGACAGGCAGAGGTTCAGGGGTCAGGGGGTCTGATTCAGGACTTCCCCGTCAACTTGCCAGCACCTTGCGCAAGTCACTGCCCCTCTCTGACCCTCCGTTTATTGATACAATGAGAAAGCGATATTCTACCAGTATATTCTTTCACATATATTTTTTGATGCTCACAGGAGGATATGTTTATTGACTTGAGAGAGGGATGGGGGAGAGGGATGAGAGGGAAGGGGAGAGATTTGTTGTTCCACTTATTTATGCATTCATTGGTTATTTCTTTTATGTGCCGTGACTCGGCATTGAACCTGCAACCTTGGCATATTGGGACGTTGCTCTAACCAACTGAGCTACCCAGCCAAGGACCGACTCGTTTTTTGAACATGGCATCTGCCCTGGACAAGTGGGCAGAGCCATGCCCCTCCCACTGTCAGGAATGGCAGCAACCCCTGCATGCTGATACGTGGTTTGCTATTTCTGTCCTCTCCAGGCTTTAGCTCACTGGTTATTTGCACCAGTGATGAGAATAATAATGAGAATAATTAAAATAATAATGATAGAATTATTATAGTAGTTCTGACAATAAGTAAGAGGTGGGTACTCTTAGGATCCCATCACAGACAGGAAACTTATTCAAGGACACGCAGCCTGTCTGGAATGCAAGTCCACCCACAGCCACTCCCTGTGCTGCTCCAGATGAGCCTCCCCTGGCTTCAGATTGTCTGGCAGACCATCCTGCCCGGGTTTCTGGTGCCAGTCTGCCTCCTAGGAACACGTCCAGCTTGGCTGCTGCCAGGCCAGTTCAGGAGGCTGGGTTGCCTGCCAGGTCCTGTCATTGCATCAAGCTTCTCTGGTCAGTGCCCAGCTCCCAGTTCACGATGAGAACCACCTCTGTCCAGGGAGTTCTGGCACAGCTGAGCCTGCTCTGTGCCCCTGGCCAGGGCCAGGGAACACAGGGGCATGTGGTCTGGTCCCGGCTCCCACCTTCCTCCCAAGGCAGCTCCTAGCATGTTCGACTCACAGTATGGACAACAGCATTCCAGACCCCATGCTCAGCCAGGGAAACGGGGCTGTGTCTTTGGAAGCTGCACAGTACCTCAGGGTCTGAGTCCACGTGACCACACCAAGGCAAAAGGCTGCTAACTGCACAGAGGCCCTGAGGAGGAGGCCAGTCAGGGGCACCCTGTCCAGGCAGTTCTGCTCCAGTCCTTTCCGGTGCAGTTAGGGTGGAAGCAGGTCTTTCCTGCCACTCTGCCACCGCTCCCCCTCCTTGCTTCCCAGGTAATCAGCTAACAATGGCATGTTAATGCCTTGCAGAAATTATAGAAGGCGGAGAGGCTGGGTGCCATGACCCTGAGAATGAAGGGAAAAGCTCCAAACACCACAGTCCCCCAGGGAGCCAGGCAGATGCAGGAGACGCTCTGGGCCCAGGCCCACCCCTCCCAACAAAGCTTGGATTCAGGATTCAGGCCAGGGATGGGGTCCAAGGGTCATCTGTTCTGAGGGGCCAGGATGTGTGGTCACTGACGTGTACATGTGAGAAGGGAAGGCTCCTCAAAGCAGTCCAGAGGATGTGGGAGGCACTCCAGGCCCCAGATCAACAACAATGATCCTAGCTCTCAGGCTCAACAAGGACTCACCAGGAACTTGACCCGGGGGACCCAGATCCTCAGATGCAGGAGCCCAGCCACACTGCCCTCACTCCCAAAGCAGGATCCCAGCTGAGTACAAACTCCTCAGAGCAGCCCCTCCCCAGGTCCACAGCTGTAGCAACTGTCTGCTTGATGCAGCAATTTCTGGGAGCTGCCTGGGAAATGGTGCTGCTGGAGTATAGTGGACACCCATGAGCTTTGGGGAAGAGATCCTTATAGGGTGGCTGATCCACAATCCTGAGTGCAGACTGGAGGGGGCTTTTCTCCAGCCACTATCCCTGCAAGGAGGGGTGGGGGAGAGGAGGAGTCAGAGTGAGCTGGGAGTGAACATACATGAGGGAAAAGCTGTCACCTTATCAGCTGTGTGACTCTGGGTGAGTCATCTAAGAGGTCAAGGACTTCCAGAAAGGGACCATGAAGGCCACTAAGTGCTGGTTGACCACGCAGCCTGCGTGCCCAGCACACCAGCAGCAGCAGGCTCCATGGGAGATGAGGGCAGGCACCAGCCAGGCGGGAGGAGCGGTGCATCATGTGGAAGCAACCCCCGCTCCCGCCCCTGCGGGAGCCTTCATTAGAGTGCACATTACTTTGTGCTTAAGCACATTCACAACCTGCTTCCTGGGAATCAGAAAGGCATGGCCACTCCTTCCAGGAAGCAGGAAATGAAAAAAAAAAAGTGTACAATTTCTCATTTGCTTTCAAAATAGTGCCTGTCTTGTCTCTGGAGCCCAGAAAACCATTCCCTCCAAAAAGCTTAAAGCTTAGGCCCCCTGAAAAATGTATGAAAAATGTTACCATTTATGTGCTGGGGCTCCACAGGTTTGTGCAGATGCCCACAGGGGTTTAAACTCCCCATGAAAAAGGTTTAGGCTCCTTTGTGGCCGGTACAGACAAGGCCCAGTCCATCAGTTCCCAAGAGAAGGGCCATGTGGTAGACTCAGGCTCGGAGGCAGAGCGGGACTGGAAGCCAGGTGTCCAGGTGCGCAGAGCCCTGGTTCAGCTTGCTTCCTACCTCAGCACATGGCCTACAGTCCTGTGCACGTGTGTGTGAGCATGAGGGAGAGGACACTCATGCATCCAAATTTAAATTCCAATTTTCACTTTGGGGCTTGAATGTAAATCTGTTAGGTCTTAAGTCCAAGAGGGGATGCAATTTATGAAACAGCGTTTGGAAGCTGTTCTTCTTCTCGGGTTTGTAAAAACACATTCTCAGGGGACGTGTAACCCCCCTTGGAAAGTATTAGCATCTTCTCCCTGCTAATTAGCATCTTCTCCCTGTGTTTGGTAAGAGCCAAAGATACAGATAATTGGTTTTTTTTTTGTTTTTTTTTTAAAGATACTTGGCCTTCTGGGCAAGGAAATAACTTACTCACATGGCAATTAACCAATAACCCTGCACTATTATCTTAATTATTTCTAAACAAGGAACAACTTCAGTTCCATGAGTTATAGAGGGAGGACATTATAGAAACAGTCTTGGCATCAGGACATTGCAGATGCTGCCCACAGTGGCTCCCGAACCATGTACTAACTACGTCATCAGCATGAACATCACCACCCATTGTTTCTTTGGGAAGCCATCGATATGTTTCAGATTTAAAGAAACAGACGGAACATTTGGAATCACTCCACTCTCATATGTTGGCTGGAGAGACCCAGAGGGCGAATGTCATTTCTCTGCTCTCACGGAGCAAGGCTGAGAAGAGCTGTGACTCAAACCCTTATCTCTGGCCCCAGCTCCCACCTCCTGTGTTTGTGGGGGATTGGGACGGGACTGCAGACTCACAGTGCTGCTGGCAGTCATGATCTCAGGGCTCCCACTGCCTCTGGTTGTAACCGAAGCCAACAACATGAGGACAGCTAATGATTTTAGGGAGCTTTGGAGATGTAACGAGCTCTAAAAGGATGCCTTGTTATTGCTGATGGTGATGATAATGTGCAATATTTATATACCACTTCGGCTGCTAATTTCCAAAATGAGAAGGGATGAATTTAAAGGCTCAGGCAGCTCTGTGGGTAGGAACTGTTCTTGGCAACTCAAAGGGAATCTTTACCTCTGGTTGCCCCATGCCTCTGGTGCCTCTGGTCCTTGAATTCGTTCTAAGATGGTGCATAGCAACCCAGCCTTTGGATGGTGTGGCTAACACCCTGCCAAGGACGAACAGGACACTGGACAAGCCTTGGGAGAGCTGGGGATCACTGCTTTACATGTTCATAAGTTCAACCAGTTTAGATTTATTGAACTGATCACGAGGAAGCTTCCCCACCTCCACCCCCACCAGTTTGAGGCCAGACCTCTTTGGGTTTGAATCTCAGCTCTGCTGTTTGTTAGCTGTGGGTTCTGGGGAAGCTCTTTAACCTCTCTGTGCCTTAACACCCACAACTGTAAAATGGGGATAATAGCACTGATTTCATAGGGTGGTGACTATTACAGGAGATAACGTATGTATTAAAACCTCACAAAATGTCCAGCATATAGTAGGCCATTAGTAGGTCTTAAATCCTCTTATATTCTTATAAATGCTGCACATGCTATGTTATTAGAGGGCAAGCAATTGGGGCAAAGTACCCTGTGGGAATCTGTTCTTTCTGGGGTGAGGGGGGATGATGGTTGGAGAACAGAATTTACTCATTAGTTATGAGGTGAAGGTCAGCAGCACAGCTTTTACTTCCCAGGCACGTACGGTATTTACTTATATCATGTTAGGCTAGTGCAGAAGCTGTATTTAAACCCCTGTGTTTAGCAATAGTTACCTTCTATAAGTTAACACACTAAAGATAAACATATATGAAGGAATGAAGAGTCTAAAACTAAAATGTTTATTAATGGTAACTCTTATTAGAGAAGAGTTCATGACTGTTGGTGGTGGTGCTATTCTAGTCCTGAGTCCTGCAGCTCCTTTCACCTCCCATGGCCTCGGCTGAGTGTAAAATAACAATGAAGGTGCCAGGTCTCTAGTCCCCTTGCCAACTTTCCCCTTTGCGCCTGCTCTCTCCACCAGCCCATCTGTGAGTTTGCCGGCAACGAGCAGGTTTCGGTTAGAAAGGCCAAGCTTCGTAGTACTGTTCTCACACTTGAAGTGAAGCAGAACCCTGGAATGTTTGTTAAAATACAGATGCTGCCCAGCTGGTGTAACTCAGTGGCTGAGCGTCTACCTATGAACCAGGTAAACCAGAAGATCCCGGTTTGATTCCAGGTTTTGGGCTCGATCCCCAGTAGGGGGCGTGCAGGAGGCAGTGGGTCAATGATTCTCATCATTGATGTTTCTATCTCTCTCTCCCTCTCCTTTCCTCTCTGAAATAAACAAAACAAAACAAAATAAACACAGGTGCTGCTCCCCATGCTCAGCCCCATTGGAGTTTTTGAGTGAGCAGGTGGGGATGGGCCTGAGATCTGTATTTCTAATCAGCTGGGGGTGGTTGAACCTGCAGGACCTCACTCAGAGAACTACTGCTTTAGGGCAGTGCTTCTCAACCTTGGCTGCCCTGGGTCCACTGGGGTTGGGGCTCAGGTTGCACCCCAGATGAATTCAATTGGGCTGTAGAGGTTGGCACCAGAGAGAGACCTTGGCTCGAGGCCGAGCTTCCCTCTGACCACTGTGCCCTATTCAGTGCTGTGGGGTTGCTGAGCTATTATCATCGACAACTACTAGGCTGTCCCTGGTGGATTAGGGCTCAGCCCACTTTCTATAAAAGACTAGATGGCAAAATTTCAGGCTTGCAGCCTATGTGATCTCTGTTGCATATTCTTCTTTATTTGTTTCATCCTTTTAAATGTGTAATATTAGCTCGCAAGTCACAGAAAAACAGTTGTTGAACCCCTGGAGAATAGCCAGTCATGAATTATCAAATTTAATGATGAAAATAGCTATCCACAATTAGCATTATTTGAACGATAATTGAAACTAAGGTAGGATGTAGATTACTTTAGAGGGATTAGAGTAATTGTGGCTTCTTCTAATAGTTTTCCTTCATATATTAAAAAACGATGAAGGCCTTTCTCCCACCCCCTTTCCGAGTCCACGGTACTGGAACAGCAGGTCCTCAAATAAACGTTTTCCTCAATGTTCGTTATGAAGTTGACAAGACGCCTTAGGAACTTCACTCCTGTTTATAACAGTTAGCCGGGGGTCAAACTGATTTCACTATGAGTTTTTTCGCTTACAGTCTCAGAACCTACTGAGGACTTGCTGTACTTGTTACTTAATATTTGCTCGAAACTGAGGAGTTAAAAGCCCTTAGTTTCTGCTCAGTGTGATCGGAAAGTGGTAGCTGCCTTCTGAAGGGACTTGGCGGGTTAATGCCCTGCTGAGGGCATTTCAGTGGGCACAGTGTGTGTGCCCCTGTTCTGTGCTGCCTCATTTATTTGCATTCAGGATGCCCCAGGAGCACAGTATCCCATTTAAAATGCTAAGTGATAGAAAGCAGAAAGCAGACAGCAAGCAATGACTTCACTATCAATGACATGGTCTTTGATTGATTTTTTTTTCAGCTGGAGAAACAACTTTTCATTTATATTAAAGTTTGGCTGACAAAAATTTTCAAAACATGAGGTCAGTGCTAGAAAATAAAGAAGAATTCCTAAGTCAGGACAAGCCAAGAGCCACTGCTGATTACTCCCTCCACCATCAAAGAGGAGCAGGGCACTAGTTCAAAACAGGGCGCCCGCAGAGTGATTTCCCTCATCATTTCCCAATCTCCTGAAACTGCCTCAATTCCTGAGTTCACAGCCTGTACAGCAAAGCTCCCTGAGCCTCGAAGAAGGGCTATATGCATATCCAGGGGCAGTGAAAACAGGAGGGAGAAGCTGTTCAGATACAGGGGCATTCTTCCCCTAAGCCGTGTACTGGAAAGGCACCGCAAAAAGAAAAGGGGTGCCTGGCTGGCTTCGGGTATAACCAGCAGGAGACCATGCACCCCTGACACTGACAGGGGAGACCTGTGTTTAGACTCAATTGCACAGTGGTTACCATGGGCAGGGCCCCTTCCCACTAGGAACCCTTTTCTCAACTGTCCACTGTTGTCATCAGACGCTTTGGTGCTCCATGCCCTCTACTACGTTGCTCTTTCTAGGCCTGACTCAGGCTTCTGTACACCAGGCTAGGAGTCACGGATCATTTCCTCTGTTTACAGGATGAGGAACTGGGGCTTAGTGAGCTCACATGGGAGGAAGGGGCAGAACCGGGCAACAGGCTGGGCTGTCTGCCCTGGGCTGGCACTTGTTTTCCTCGCTGTCTCTGAGCACCAGCTGTGTTCCCGTCTCTTCCTGGGAGTGAGTTTAATCTCTCAACAATAGGAGCTCGAGGTCAGGGACCGAGGACTAGGTCCTTATGTATTTCTGAGGCCTGAAGAGTCAGGCTTTTAGCAGGCAAGTGGTGACGCCGTGTAGATTAACACCCTGTCCAGGTCTGCTCTGTGCTGTGCTGTCTTGTAAGTATCAGCGTCAGCCACAGCGGGGACATGTATAAGCAGTAGAGTCAGTGTCCAAAGGAGTGAACGAGATTCTGATCTGTACCTGTCTCTTCTCTGCACTTCTCTCCAAAGGCCCCTCCTCACCAACCACCTAAACAACCCAGTGAGACAGCCAGACCTCTTTCTCCGCCCGTGGGCATACTGCTAATATAGACATTATGTAACTGGTAAGTAATGTGCTGTGCCACATAACTCTATATTATAGTACACATGGGATATACTAACTCCCATGGGTTCAGTAAAGGTGGTGGTAAATGCATATTGGGCCCCAAACCCAGGTACAGTGCTGGACACAGGAGCTGCACCGCCATCTGTAAATGTATTTATAGGAAGAGACACATGACAGATGTTTCACATGGAGCTGACGTGGCTGCTGTAAATGTGGGTCAGGGTGAGGCATTGCGGTGCTGCCCTTAGAAATGGCTCAGAGTGGAGGGCTCCTCTCCACTGCCAACGATGCCGAGAAAAATGATGCCGAGTGGACACCTCCTGGGCAGGAGGCACATCCGGGCAGTTTGCCTGGGAACACACCCAACTGAAAGCGATGACAGACATCACCCTGCAGAGGCAGCTCCAGTCCATCAGCGTGTGGCTTAGCCACTTTGTGGGTATTCAGTGTGCCCTCTCGGTCTCATGCTTGTCTCACACGGACTCCAGAGTTTCCCACACTGCTATCCTGTGTGCAAAATAATTTCCACATTAACCTGGACCAAAAATCCAGGGAATTCCACCAGTTAAAAAAACACACCCACACAATGAATTCTGTGAGCCTCGAAGAAGGGCTATATGCATATCCAGGGGCAGTGAAAACAGGAGGGAGAAATGGTCTGTGGGGTAAACACGTCCAGTTTGAATGGCAGCCTTTGGTCCTCCTTAAGGGCCCAGTGTGCATTACTATTATTTCAAAAGACCCCATGAGTCTTCTGATACATGGTTTTCTAGTTTATAGTGGGAAGACGCTTCTGTCAAAGGAAATCCTACCTGGAAGCCAACCCACAATTCAGATGAACCCTGAGCAGTTGATGCCCCCAGGGCTGGGCCTATAGAGCTTGCTCCTTCCTCAGAAGCTCCTAGGAGCACAATTTGAAAACTATGCAGTCATTCCCCGATACTAAGTTATTCCCTCACTTGCTAAGAAAACCTTTCTCAAGTACCTACTGTGTGCTGGTGAGCCAGCAGTCAACAGGAGAGGGAGGGCCTCTCTGCAGGAGCTCACAGTGCAGTGCAATGGGCAGTCATGAGTGCAGATGGTGGTAAGTACTGTGAAGCAAGTAGATCAGGCGCTGTGATTGGGCCAGGTGGTGGCTGATTCAGACAGGGGATCAGGAATGGCTCTCTGGGGACATGAGAGCAAAAGGACGACCCGGAGAGAGGCCTGATTCTGACCAGTAGGGAAGCAGCCTTTCCCAGGTCACACACGGGGAGGAGGCTGAGCTGGGACTTGACCCCGAGTCTCCAGGCTTCCTGCCAGGGCTCTTTCCTTTCACAATGCTTAGCAAATAGCCACTGCACTCAAAGAGGTCGAGGTGACTGGTGACATCCAAGGGCTGACAAGCCAACCACATCCTGGTGTTAGAGGCTGTCTGTCATGACTCTTGACCCCCTCCCTGCCCTCCTCAGTCTGTTAGAGCTGGGGATCTGAAACCCAGAAGACAGCGCCCTGCAGTTGTCTTCCCTGGTTGGGAAAGCACCCTCCTCTCCTGTCCCCCTGGCTGCAAACTGGAAAATGCTCCTTGCTGCTTCCACTGTTGGCAGATGGCACAAGTGAGACGGAGGGTCTAAAACCTCCCGGCTCACCTGGAGGAAGCGCCCTGGAAGTCAGGCTGCTCCAGGCGTCTGACTCAAAGGCCGCCCTCGCCAGGTTGGGCCTGTGCTGCAGGGGCATTCACACAAACCACTGCACCCAGGAGTCAGAGTGCTTCCAGGCAGACACCCCCATGACGCTGAATATCACAGGGAGCAGCATGCAATGGCTCCCTCTTTGACCCACAAACCAAACAGCTCCCGGCCCCCCAGTGTTGCCCACACCTCCGAGATGGCACCTGTGGGCTCAGCACTCTCCTTTTGCCCTGAGAGCCTTCGGGCTGTCACAGCGCTTTCAGGCATCCGCTCATTGACACCTCCCGAGGCAGGAAGGGCAGTAGTTACTGGTTTTGCACTGGAAGCAACCGAACCCCAGAGTGACCTGTGCAGGGACCACTGCACTGGCTAAGTAACAACCACCGACTTCTGATTCAGACCCAGGTCTCTGGATTCCACCTGCAGATTCTTTTCACTGGAATCCAGCTGCCCACAAGTTAAACACGGACCATCCGCTCTGGCCTAACACCACCTTCATTCTCTTTACCCTCTGCCCTAGAGCAGGCAAAGGAGTTTTTCCAGAAGTTGCTCTCCTCTCCAGCCACACCTGCCTCACCATGCATGCCAACCTGCTGGAGGCCTCTGGAGCACCTACTTCTCCACGCTCGGCGACTCTGACCCAGTGGATATGTCCTCCTGTCCAACCCAACTGAGCCCTCCTCCCTTTTATATTTCCCAGCCTGTTTAAGCATGTGGACACTGCACATATCACGGGTGAAAACAACACACTCTAGAACCTTCCACACCTTCCTTGTTTCCATACGGAACTAATCAACCACACAGGCAGGCAAGCACAGGGACAGGGTCTGCTGCACCATGTTCCCCAGCACACCGCTGCACCCATGGGACTGTGCACAGCCCTGCACCGGCAGGCAGATGCTGAGGACAGCCCCGGACACACAGGAGGTGCACCAGCTGCTGGCATTTAGCGAACTCTCCTCTGCATGGGGAACAGAGCCAAGGACTGCAAAATTTTAGTCAGGATCACGCTGGACCTGTCACCTCACTCTTAAGAGCCAATGACTGGAATTCAGGGTGGACAAAGAGAATGGCAATTTGAAGAGGAGCACTGAGCAAGCTGGGCAGCACAGGGCATTGACAGGCCCAAGACCCAGCGTGAAGAAATCAGGAGCACAGTCTGGGCACAAATGCTGGGGACCCCTGTACAGACACCAGTGCTTACACACATCCATCCTGAATGTCCCCAGGATTCCTGCCCCACTCCTAACCATAAGTTAGCTTGCTCCTGCCCGACAAGGCTCTCTTCGGTCCAGCTCTGGGGTTGGGGCGAGAGCTGGAGGGGGAGTGAGGGGGCAGGAACAAGACAGGGAAAGTGGGGCGCTTCCTCCCTGCGACCCATGAGCCTCGCGGGGACGCCCTCCTCCCCGTGCGCCCCAGCCCCGCGGGCCCTCCGGAGCCCGGTGCACTGCACTTACCGGCCATGGGGCACAGGGCTCGGTTCGCAGCCGGGGGAGTGGAGCCTGGAGGTGGAGCGGAGACGCGGAGGGCCGCCCGCTGCGCTCCTGACCTCCCACCCGGAGAGGGTCCGGGCGAAGGCGGTGCGCTCGCTGGAGCCCTTGGCCCTTCCGGCCGGCTCGCGCCTCCGCCCGCCCCGCCCCGCTTCCCGGCGCCCACCCTCCCCTCCGCGTCCCCTCTGTTCCCAGGCTCGCTCTCTCCAGGCGCCGCGGGCTGGGCTCCCCAGAAGCCCTGTGCGGCAGTGAGCGTCTTTGTTTGGGACTTGGCCTTTCTTCAATTCACCGCACACAGAGCGAATTCAGTTGGCGTGAGGGGCAGCTGTGCGGTTGCCTGGGGGATTCTTGTTAGGAGGTGGGATTCTTGTTGGGATGGACTGGGGTCCGGCAGCTTCCAGATCGTCCATCTGCCCTTAGCCCTCTGCCCGCCCCAAGCTTCTCTCAGGCCTTGCTGCCCCTAGGTCGCCTCTGGTGGGGCGGGAAATGAGTAGGGTCCTGGGAGAAGCTGGCCCGCGTGGGTTCCGGACTCTAGGGACTAGCATGTGTGATTACAGAGAGCCTTCCGTATACCCCCCCCCCTCCCCCCAGCCAGCGCAGGGAAAGACTGCCATCACTACCCTGTTCCTCGGGGAGTCCCGATGACCATCAGCTTCACATTTCCTGGGCAGGGAGAACCCAGATCTCTTCCTAGACCCGGGACAAGGAAGACCAGGCAGAGAGCCCATCTGCCTGTGCCCTGGCGGAGGGCAGGGGCAAAGCTACCTGTGACAGGCTCTGACCTAACAGCAGGCAGGCATGTGTTATTTATTTCCCAGAGCAACAAAGGCCAGTGCTTTTCCAACCATGTTCTTTTGAAACTCGACTGCGATGAACAAGGTTACCCATTTACCCAGTTGGCTGGGTCGGTGAAGCCAGGGGAGGCAGGGAGAGCTGACAGGCAAGGCATGGGAGCACCAGCCTTCTAGATACCCAGGCTGATGAGAAAGGGTTAGCAGAGGGGACGTAAATTGGGGGTCTTGAAAGGAGATGATTGCAGTGTCCCTGTGAGAGGAAGACCTGCAATGGGGAGGGGGTGAATATGGAAGAGGCAGCAGAAGGCGGTAGAAGGGAGGGTGAAGAGGAGGTCTCAAGCAGGAGGACCACGGTGGTGTGGCGGTAGGAGCCGGAGAAGGACCTGGAGAGATGTGAAGCTGAGAGAAGATGAGATGGGGGAGAGTGTAGACAAGGGAGAGAGGGCTGGGTTGAGGGCAGGACCATAGTCTTGAGCAGGCAAAGTGGCCAATGAAAGGAGCTGAGACCATCTAGGAGGGTCAGTGCTACACAGGTCACCAGCGCTCCCCAGAAGAGGGTGTATTCAATAGAGACCCACACTGCAGGGTTACCAAAGAGGAGGGTCCTTGGGGACTTTTGAGAGAATTATTTTGGTGGCGGGGAGCATGAGCCAATGGCCCTTCCTTGGGAACATCGGGACATGCAGGACCCAAAGGCACATCCCTTTGCCTTTGCCTCCAGAGGCTCCTGAAGGGCTATTATCCCAGTTCCAGGGCTTCTCAAGGAATTAGCGGAGGCTTCTGTGGAAACTGCATCTCAGTTCAAGTTCACTCTCTGCCCAGGCCCATTTCCTCACTGTCTTACAGGTGTGTCCCCGTGCAGCTCCCAATAGACTGCCTGCATGCTGATCTCCACCTCCATTTCCATGCAGAGTCTGTTTTCCAGAAATCCAACCTGAGTTATACGGCCACTGAGAAAGGGGGAGTGAAAGAGAGAAAAGGTGCGATGGTTACTAGACTTACTGTGGTGATCGCTTTGTAAGGTATATAAATATAGAATCCCTATGTTGTACACCTAAAATTAATGTAATATCATATGTGGGCTATAATTAAAAACAATTTTTAAAAAGAACATAAAGAAAGAAGAAAAGAATAGGTAGATGGTGATAAGATGGCATGAACAGCCACACGAACATTAAGGAAACCAGACGAAGCAAGATGGTGGGAGAGAGGTTTGGGCAAGCACAGAACATATCCTTGCCCTCTGACCTTCCTACAGGACCTTTAATGAAGCAGACCCCCAATGCAGACCCGGATCTCTCATTAAGCAGTTTTAAGAGACAGAGATTACCAGAAAAAGCGAGGTGGTGTTAAAGGGAAAGACAGAAATGGGGCACGAGAGGAGAGTTATTCATAGTGGAATATGATTGCAATAGTCCTGTGAAAGGGAGACCCAGAGGTTTGCAGAAGACAGTAGAAGAGAGAAGGGTGGGGCAGGCCTTTGGAGGGAGAAGAGTGGTGTAGGTGGGGAAGACTGAAGGGGAGTGAGTGTTCACTAAAGTGAGTAATATTAAAGCAGGAATTAAGTAATATTAAAGCAGGAATTAAGAAAGAGAGGGTTGGAAATGTTCTGGAAGGACCCTAAGCAGTATGAGAGGGCAAGTAAGAAATGAACCTGTGGACCAGGATATCCTGTCTCCAGCACTATCCCTACTAACATTAAACATCTAGAATAGTGAACCAGTAGAAATATTGGTTTATTTCTATATAATAGAAATATTGGAAATTAAAAATTTCCCACTTGCCAGGTTTAAAATTGTAAAAAAGTAACAGGTGAAATTAATTTTAATAGTACATTTTATTTAACACAATATATCTAAAATATTATTTCAACATGCATCAATTTAAAAATTATTAATGAGATACTTTATATTTTTTCCTATCAAATTTTCCAACTCTGGTTTGCATTTTATGCTCCCAGCACATCTGAGTTCAGACACTAACTTTCCATTGAAACACCTGATCTGTAATTAGGTTTGATAACATTCATGGTTGAAAAAATAGATTTACAACCAAAGACATTGTATACATATATGCATAACTCATGGACACAGACAATAGGGTACTGAAGACCTGAACGGATGGGTTTGGCTTGAGGGGTCAATGGGGGAAATAAAAAAGAAAAGTAGATTTACAAACCTAAGCTTCTACATACTTATGCTTTTCAATAACTGACTCAAATGATAAGGAGGTTTATATTAATTAAATCTAATTGAAATTAAAAAAAATTTAGTCCTTCAGTTGCACTTAACAGATCTCAAATCCTCAATAGCCACATGTGACTAGCAGCTGCCGCATCAGACCACAGGTTTGGAATATGGATTTCTAGACTTCTGGATTTGTGTCTTTGTTTTGTCCTCACTGTCCATGAAAAAAATGAACCCCCTAACCACCCACAAAGTGCTGTTCCACTAACAAGATTCTAATCTGTTCCATCTTATTTCACAGACGCTCTGAAGATGAGGGAGAAGGTTGAAAATCCAACATCTGTGTAAGGGAAATGGGGGTTTGGCTTGGACTAGACGGAGTGAGGGAAATGAGGTATGAGTTGGAAGTAATCCATCCTGATTGTTACTCCATGTTCACCCGAGGAGTCTGTGGTTTCCTTCCCAGCCGGGCGCTCCGGAGACTGCACGGATGGTGCACAGCACAGCTCTCGATGGTGCCATCGCCCATTTTAGTAGCTCCCCTTGAGCTCTGAGCACTGACTGAGTCCAAAACACTCGGGCGTGGCTGCTAAGTCTGGTCCTCATTTCCTGCATTGCAAAATGGGGAAAGTAAACCCTTACTTGAAGGAACAATGGGAGGGAATTGGTGAAATCCCAAGTATGAAGCTTCAGACTTTGAGACCATGCCTGCATCTGCCTGTGGCACATCTTCTGTTCCCAGCTGGCTGGCAGCCTCTGCTTTCAGGCCACTCTCAGGCACCAGTTGCCTGCCTTCCATCTGACATATCTGTCATGGGGTGCTGGGATGATGGAGGTTCTAGAGATGCCTTTAGGGACATAGAAAGAATTCCCTCCTTTGCTCTGAAAGGTCCTACATCTATTACCTGGAGGTCCAGGTTAGATCTGGTGGGACCCCACGCCAGCACAGGGCCTGATCACCATGCTTCCTAGCAACAGTATATATAGCCATTTCTAGAAATGGAATCACACAAATGGATGATCACACACACACACACACACACACACACACACACACACACACACGACATCAATGAGTATGACCTGTTATTGCTGTATTGCTGGCATCCCTGGATATATGGCACATTAGCTTAATATTCAGCTTGTATCTTAAACCCTCACAGGTCAGGAAATGTAAAACTTGGATTTCCCCATCCCCTGTTTACAAGTCTGTTTTTCACAAACCATGTCTAGTCACTACCCAAGAGGGCTGCACAGAAATGAAGGTTCCCTTGACATCCTCTGCTCCTGCCTCCTTGACATTCTCGCTTGGTTAAGCTGCTGTCTTGATGTGGCCCTGATAAGGCCTCTTATCAGGGCCACATCAGAGTGTATAGACTCTGAGCCTCCTCAGGAAAGACAGTGTGTTCTGGGAAGTAGAAACACCCAGGTAGAAAGCACTCTCCTCCACATACACAGCACACAGCTGTCCAACTCAGCCTGTTTCCCCATCTTTACACTGGGGAGAAATTCATGAGATTTTTTTTTCTTCCATCCTAGTGGAAACTAGCCGTACCTTCTTCATCCCTGTAAAAAACAGAGCTACACAGGCTCTGGTCAGCATCTTTCCCTCTTCTAGTTAAATATTGACCTGTTAACATTAGCTGGAATTCAAACTGCATTTAACTATGAACTTAATGATTGCATTTACTAATTTCTGCCACAATGCCTGGTACTTAGTAGGAGGCGGCAAAGAAATGGCTGTTAAATTGAACCTCACGGTCTCAGGTATAATTCCCACGAAAGAGACATGACATCAGAAGTGGGAATTTTTCAGCTATGAGGCATACGTCCAACACTCCAAGAACATTAGTTGCACTAATTTGTGCTTGAAATAATTATTGATCTTCATTAACAGTGTTAAAAGCTTTGCTCTGATGTTCAATTGCTTGTCATGCCCCCCTGGCCTGCTACATAAAGGACTTACAGCTTGGTTCTTTCCCAGGAGAATATTATTCAAAGCAAGACATAGAAAACACATTTGGGTACAGAAAACCTAAGTACAAACAGCTGAGCAAATAAATAAACAGCATGCACAATGATACAGGATTTACAGCGGGACAATGATACAGCATGCACAATGACACAGAACTTACAGCTGGACTGCTTTGGTGTGTGTGGCAGACCTGCCCATCTCACTCTTCTCCTCTGAGTTTTCAGAGCCTACTCTGTAAGTAGGCACAGGCTCTCCCAGGGTCCCGGGCACACGTCAGGGAGGAAGAGAGCCTTTGGGTTTTCTGAAACATCTATGTTAAGATTTATATTTTCGGAATAAGGTTTTTCATATTTAAAAAAATATAACATCCCGTATATTTCATGGTAGAAGATTCTATCACTAACATATGAAAGAAGGAAGTAAAATTACCTGAAATCTTAACTATCAGAGAAAATCATTGTATTTTCTTCTCAGTGTGTACATGTATATGTGTGTATAGCATGGTTTATTTCCCTTTAGAATATATTCTAATCATCTTTTTGTTTCAATAAATTTAAGAACATATTAATTATTTTTATGTAATATATGGGTATACTACAGCTTATTTAACTACCCCCCTATTCATGGATATTTAGAATATTTTCAATTTAAAAAATATTTTACAATGTGGTCATGAAACATTTTTTCACATATATCCTTGCCTACTTATTCAACCATTTTTTTGTTAGTTCTCACTAAAGGATATTTTTTCCATTGATTTTTTTTTAGAGAGAGTGGAAGGTAAGGAGGGAAGACAAGAGAGAGAGAGAAAGAGAGAGAGAGAGAAATATCCATGTGAGCAAGACACATCAATTGGTTGCCTCCCACAATGATGGCAACTTTATCAAATGATTCCCATTTGTGGAAGCCTGGGAAGAGCAGGCCTGACTGCCCAGCTATTCTGAATGGTTTAGCCTGTAACACTGAGGAGGGTCCCAGGCTGCCTCCTCCACATGGATTTTATCACTCAGCACTTGGAGAATGGCTAGTTTATTGCACTCATGTTTGGCTTGAAGTTTTAAAAATTCTTGATTCTTCATCAATCCAATTCTTAAAAAAAATCACCCTCAATATTTGTAGTGTACTGGTAGCACCCTTGATTTTCAGCAACATTATAGATCAAATTACTTCTGTTCTTTTTTTATATATATACTAGGGGCCTGGTGCACAAAATTTGTGCACTGGGGGTGGGTGATCCCTCAGCACAACCTGCCCCCTCACACATACTGGGAACCCTCAGGGGATGTCCTACTAAGCACTCATCCCAGTCTGCCCAAGGCCTAAAGCCTCTGGCCAATTGGGCCAATGGCTGGCTCTGTCCCAGCCATGCTGCCACCTGGCCTGGGCCTTTGCTCCAGCCAGGTAGAGCCCAGCTAGCAAGGGCCTTGACCCCGCCACCTCACCGCCACCTCGACCCCGTCCCCCACGGCCCTGGCCACCTCAGCCCCACCCCCCGCAGGCCAGGTCACCTCGGCCCTGCCCTCTGCTCCTGATTGGCTGGTGGGTGTGGCTGATGGGCGTGGCTTGTGGGCAAAGTGAAGGTAATGTCAATTTGCATATTACTCTTTTATTAGATAGGATTTTATTGATTATTTTTACAGAGAGGAAGGACAGGGATAGAGAGTTAGAAATATCTATGAGAGATGGGCACACTCCCCACTGCAGATGTGCCCACAACCAAGGTACATACCCTTGACTGGAATTGAACCTGGGACCCTTCAGTCCGCAGGCTGACACTCTATCCACTGAGCCAAACTGGTCAGGGCCATTTCTGTTATTTTATAGAACTTTGAGTAGGTAGGGATACAGAGGCTGGTATCTAGTCTGTATATTTGGCTAATAACCAGTCACTTACTAAATGCATTTTTTATATTAAAATAAACACTGATATATCATCTATACTAATAAAAGCCTAGGTGGCATCTCATCCTCACAAGATGGCTGCCCCCATGTTGTCACAAGATGGCTGCCACAAGATGACTGGCAGGAGAGGGCAGTTGAGAGTGAACAGGCCTGCAGGGGAGGGCAGTTGGGGGCTACTGGGCCTGCAGGGGAGGGCAATTGGGGTGACCAGGTTAGCAGGGGAGCAGTTAGGCATCAATCAGCCTGGCAGGGGAGTGGTTAGGGGATAATAAGGCTGGCAGGCAGAAGTGGTTAGGGGAAATCAGGCAGGCAGGCAGGCAGGCAGGCAGTTAGGAGCCAGCAGTCCCAGATTGTTAGAGGACATCCCCCAAGGGATCCTAGATTGTAGAGGCTGCAGGCTGGGCTGAGGGACACCCCCAATGCACAAATTTTATGCATTGGGCCTCTAGTTGTATATAATAAAGAGTTAATATGCAAATGGTCATTACTACTTGCACCCTTGTTCAGACACTCAACACTGGGGAGAGAGAAATGGGGCACAAATGAGCTTGTGAGAGAGGAATGGGGACCAGCCAGGCACAAATGAGCCTGTGAGAGAGGAACGGGGACCAGCCAGGCACAAATGAGCTCATGAGAGAGGAATGGGCAACAGCCAGACTGCAGCCTGAGAGAGGGACAAGCCCCTCACCCCGGGGATCCTGGGCGCCAGCAGTTGCACCTGAACTTATGGTCTGGGAGAGGGACAAGCTGTCCGCCCCATAGTTCCAGGCACCTGCGGCTGTGGCCCAGGTGAAGCCACCTGCCCACTGTCCCCTGTGGCTGCACCTGGCTTGGGTGAAGCTGGCCCAGGTCCTGAGTGCCTGCGGCCAACCAGAAGAAGGGAAACCCAGGTCCTGGGTGCCTGCAACAGGCCAGAGGAGGGGATCCTGGGTCCCAGGTGAGGGGTATGGCAGAGGCAGTTAGGGGTAATCATGCTAGCAGGGGAGCAGTTAGGGGCAATCAGGCAGGCAGAGGTGATTAGGGGCAATCAGGTAGACAGGCAGAGGGGTTAGGGGCAATCAGGCAGGCAGGCAGCAAGTGGTTAGGAGACAGTGGTCCTGGATTGTGAGAGGCAGTTGAACATCCCCCAAGCGGTCCCCTATTGGAGAGGGTGCAGGCCTGGCTGAGGGACCTGGCCCATGCACAAATTTTGTGTACTGGGCTTCTAGTTAAGAATAATGCAAAATATGCATGCATTTTTCAATGACACAGAAACCATTAAACAAATGATATGATTGTGGAGGATTGCTAGGGATACTTTGAGGACAAAATTTGAAGTTCAACTAAAAAAATAATTTTGACTACCTTGTGATCTCTCTCTCTCTCTCTCTCTCTCTCTCCACCTTCACCTCTCTTAGCCAATGAAATAAATCCATATTCCAATAAAGATAAAAATGTACTATTAAGCCTTTCTGGTCTCCCACAACTGCAGGGCCGGCTTTATGGGTTTGCACACAAGGCCCAATGCTTAAAAGGGGCCTGCGCTTCACTTAAGGGTCTGCTATTGCTATCCTAAAATTCTTAATTCACACAACTGGGTGACTGATTCTGAATACAGGCATAGGCTTTATTTAGCAGAGGCTGGTCATTGATACTTCTGCAAAAATACTTAGACAATGCTATGCATTTTTCACCCAAATTAAAAGATGAAGGGTTGTGACATTTTGCTGACTCCAAAGAGAACTCCATCATGTGTATCTTCAGAATAATCTCACCTTTCTGCAGGGGTGGGGTGAGGGGTTGAATTTGGGGAAAAAGAATATGAACAGAATCCAGTCCATTAGTATTCTTTCATGACATGGCCTCACCTTCACTTGTTGACACTCTTTTATTCTCATTTTTCTCTCCAGCCATATTCCAACTTGCAGTTTAATACACAAAACTTATTCTTTCTCCCACACAATGGTCCCCATTGCTTCAAACACCCTGCCCAACCTATGGACATGATGAGCTCCTACTCGATCTTCAGCCTCTGCTTGGTTATAACTCTCTTTAAGACCCTCTCCTCAGACTCTCCAGACTGAGCGAAGTGCCTTGCTCTATTGACCTCATGTCTCCAGTGAGGACTTAATCATGGAGCTGGAATTCTTATGTATCTCTTTTCCACTAGATTAGTAGTTTCCAACATTTTTGTGTGTATTCACTAATTTTTGTGTGTGTAGCACACTCGAAAGTATTAAAACACTGAAACACATTAAACAAGTCAAGAATAAATACAAGGCAATTACTTCTGCAGTGTAACGGGGTCTCGCAGCCGCTATAACAGCATGCTGTTACTGCTCTAGCAGTTGATCTCCCTTTAATGCTAGTTTGCTGTTTTGAGTACATGCTCTTGTATATCTTACATGTTACGTTTTCTTATGCTCCAATGAACACCAAATTAGATAGTTTTTACATCTCTCATCTTGGGTCTGTGTCCTATTTGACAGATTTGCTAACATACATATTTCATCAGAGCAAAAATATGTATTAGACACTGATAGAAATCTGACAGCCCATCATGATCATCAGGATCAGTTACACAGATTGCTCACTGTACCAGGGCACTCAGCTGATGGGGTCAAGGGAGACCAATGGCCAGCCTTAATCTGTCAACATATGATTGCCCACTAGATTGCACTTGCTCAGAAGGGGTGCCTTTTCCTGATTTGTGCAAAAGGTGCCATTTAGATGAAAGGGTACTCTGGCTCAGGACACCCCAGAGTGCTACAGAGATCAGCAGGAAACTGCTGGAAAGCAAGGATTCTATTTATCTTTACATCTCCAGCATTTACCACTGTGCTGGATAATAACAGACACTAATAAGTGTGGAATAAATTATAAAACAATCAAGAGGCTCTGCTGATAGCATGTAACACAATTTGGGCCTAGTCTAAAACATTAACATAAATTTCCCAAATCTTGTCTGCTGGGGCTCTGAGTTTTAAATGTGTTGGGTACACACCAGCATGATGTGGTGAAGTTACATTATACTTCCCCACCCCCTATCCCTCAGACATCATACAGAGCCCTGGATCCTTTGCATTTGTGCTGGGAGTGTTTCAAACCCTTAGTCATTACTCATCAAATATGCTAATGTTTAGAGAAAGGAGGTGAGAACATACAGAAGGGTAAAAACAGTCTATTCAATAATAGTGTTGGGAAACTTGGACAAATACAAAAAAATGAAACTATACTATGTTCTTACACCATATGCAAGAATAAACTCAAAATGGATTAAGTGCTTAAATGTAACACTCAAACCATAAAACTTCTGGAAGAAAACATAGGCAGTAAAATCTTGAACATTTCTCTTAGCAATATTTTTTTTTTCTGATGTATCTCTTCTGGCAAGGGAAACAAAAGAATACATAAACCAATGGGACTATATCAAATGAGAAGTTTTTGCACAGCAAAAGAAACCATCAACAAAAAGCAAAGACAACCAATGATGCATCTGATAAGGGGTTAACACAAAATTTACAACTCAACACAAAAAATCAGACAATCTCATTAAAAATGGGCAAAGGACCTAAATAGATATTTCTCCAAATAGGATATACAGATGGCAAATAGACATGTGAAAAAAGTGCTCAACCTCATTAATCATCATAGAATTACAAATGAAAACCACAATGAAATATCACTTCACATCTGTCAGAATGGCTACCATCAATAAATCAACAAACTTAAAATGGTTGGCGAGGATGCAGACAAAAGGGAACCCTCATGCACTATTGGTGGGAATGGAGATTGGTGCAGCCACTATGGGAAACAGTATGGAGGGTCCTCAAAATTTAAAAACGGAACTGCCTTATAACTAGTGATTCTATTTCTGGATATGTGTTTGAAGAAGAAACCTAAAACACAAATTCAAAAGTACATATGCACCCCTATGTTCATTGCAGTGTTATTTGCAATAATCAAGATATGGAAGCAACTCAAGTACTCATAAGTAGATGAGTGGATAAAAAAAGTGGGAGTGCATATATACAATGGAATATTACATGGCAATAAGAAAGAATGAAGTCTTACCTTTTGCAACAGTATGGATAGACCTAGAGAGTATTATGCTAAGTAAAATAAGTAAGTCAGAGAAAGATAAATACCATGTGATTTCACTTATACGTGGAATCTAAAGAAAAAATAAAATAGAAACAGATTCATAGATACAGAGAACAGGCTGATGTTTCCAGAGGGAAATGGGTTTGGGGAACTGGGTGAAAAAGGTGAAGGGATTAAACATTACAACTTGGTAGTTACAAATAGTCACAGAATATAAAGTACAGCATAGAAAATATAGTAGTAATCCTATATAATAAAAGGGAAACATGCAAATGTGACCGTACCTTCGCTATGCTACCAGCCAATCAGGAGTGGGATGTGTGGCCTCGGTGTGTGGGACAGGGGAGGCTGTGGTGCTGGGCAGCCAGGAGAAGGAAGGCCTATTGCGTGAGAGCTGGGTGCAAAATTTAGAATGTTTCTGTGTTGTTCCAAGCTCTGCCCACACGGTATTCAAGGGCTGGAGAGACCTCTCCTTTTCAGTTACCATGACCGAGTCAATCCTTTTGCAGTGGCCTCAGGATGGTTAGGGGAATTGATGCCACGGGATCCCCTCACAAGGCTTGCATGTTGGTTGCTCTGATAGACTGTGACTGAGCTACAGGGTTTACTTGTCATGTAGGACATGCAAATGAGTGCCCGGGGCACCTTGGGTAATGAGGCAAGGTTGGGCTGTGAGTCGTCAGGCCCAGGTGCTGGGTGGAGAGCTCTGAAGCCAAGCGGCAGTTTGGGTCCACGCCCCCAGCCCAGCGCCCACCACAGGGTTGGCTGCTGGCCTCTGGAGCATGCAGAGACCCTGGTGTCTGCTGCCGTGTGTGGCCCAAGGGTCCCTACATGCCCCCTAGCCCTGCGCCCACCACAGGGCTGACTGCTGGCCTCCGGAGACAGGGGTGTTCCCGCCCCGACCCCAGCCGCTTGCAAGCGGCACTTTGGGTCCATGCCCCTAGCCCAGCACCCACGATAGGGCTGGCTGCTGGCCTCTGGAGCTGCAGAGACCCTGGTGGCCACTGCTGTGTGCAACCCTAGGGTCCCTACATGCCCCCTAGCCCGGCACCCACAACAGGGCTGGCTGCTGGCCTCTGGAGCTGCAGAGACCCTGGTGGCCACTGCCGTGTGCAGTTCAGGGGTCCCTGCCTGCCCACCAGACTGGCACTGTACTTAGGCCCTGAGTGGCAGATGTCCCAGAACACCCCCAGCCACTGCGGGACTATGGGTGCAGCAGCCAAGCTGCTGGGGGCAGGCTCTGAAGCCAAGCAGCAGTTGGGGTCTATGCCTCCAGCCTGGCGCCCACCACAGGGTTGGCTGCTGGCCTCCGGAGCATGCGGAGACCCTGGTGGCCGCTGCCATGTGTGGTGAAGTTTCTAAAACCATTAAAAAGGCCCAACTTTTTATTATTGATGAATGCACCATGGCATCCAGTCATGCTATAAATGCCATAGACAGATTACTAAGAGAAATTATGAATTTTAATGTTGCATTTGGTGGAAAAGTTCTCCTTCTCATGCTACATGCTATGCGATTGGCCATAGTACAAACAAGTTTAAAGTACTGTGATGTTTGGAGATGTTTCAGAAAGTTGTCTCTTAAAACAAATATGAGATCAGAGGATTCTGCTTCTAGTGAATGGTTAGTAAAACTTGGAGATGGCAAACTTGATAGCAGTTTTCATTTAGGAATGGATATTATTGAAATTCCCCATGAAATGATTTGTAATGGATCTATTATTGAAGCCACCTTTGGAAATAGTATACCTTCTATAGATAATATTAAAAATGTATCTAAATTTGCAATTCTTTGTCCAAAAAATGAGCATGTTCAAAAATTAAATGAAGAAATTTTGGATATACTTGATGGAGATTTTCACACCTATTTGAGTGATGATTACATTGACTCAACAGATAATGCTGAAAAGGAAAGTTTTCTCATTGAATTTCTTAATAGTATTACTCCATCAAAAATACCATGTCATAAATTAAAATTGAAAGTGGGTGCAATCATCATGCTATTGAGAAATCTTAATAGTAAATGGGGTCTTTGTAATGGTACCAGATTTATTCTCAAAAGATTACTACCTAACATTATCAAAGCTGAAGTATTAACAGGATCTGCAGAGGGAGAGGTTGTTCTGATTCCAAGAATTTATTTGTCCCCATCTGACACTGGCTTCTCATTTAAATTAATTCGATGACAGTTTCCCATGATGCCAGCATTTGCAATGACTATTAATAAATCACAAGGACAAACTCTGGACAGAGTAGGAATATTCCTTCCTGAACCCATTTTCGCACATGGTCAGTTACATGTTGCTTTCTCTCGAGTTCAAAGAGCATGTGATGTTAAAGTTAAAGTTGTAAGTACTTTATCCCAAGGGAAATTAGTCAAGCACTCTGAAAGTGTTTTCACTTTTAATGTGGTATACAGGGAGATATTAGAATAAGTTTAATCACTTTATCAGTCATTATTTGCATCAATGTGGTTTTTATATCATGAGTTTGTTATTGTTGTTATATTATTTTATTATTTATTTATTAATGAAATTATGTATTATTTTCATATACATTGCACTCATTACCTTTTATCTCTCACACTTTTATTATAGAGAAAGGGCAAATATCACTATTAAAATATTTCCTCTAATTAATACCTTTTTAATGTGCATGAATTTCATGCACTGGGCCACTAGTATTGTAATAATTATGTATGGTGCCAGGTGGGCACTGAAAATATCAGAGGGACCACTTTGTAAAGTCTATGATTACCTAACAACTATGCTGCACACCTAAATCTAATACAAAATGATATTGAATGTAGTAAACTGTAATTGAAAAAATAAATTAAAAAAGAGAAAGAAAGGCTGAGAGCTACTGTGCCAACACACCTTCTTCTTACAAACAAGAAGTCTGCCAGTCTCTCTCCTCACCCTGCATAGCACATGTGTGATGAGCAAGCAAAAATGAGCACTCTCTGAGAATTTTAGTCCTAAAGCTAAAAGAAGCCTTAGAGGTCATCCAGTTCATTCACAATCAAGAGACTGAGACCTAGAGAAAAATTGTTATCACACAATTGTAGGTAGAACAGCAACTAGAACCCAGGTTAAGACTACCTTTCTCCTGCAAGCCATGTGTATGCCTTCCCATCCTTCCTTTTATTCAGGTCTATAGCAATTCTCTCCTCCATCATTCCATGAGCCAATTGCCTTGATCATCTTCTATTTCTCTCTAAGAGATGACAGAGCGAAGCCCAAGGAAAGGTGGGAATAGAAAATGGCCTAAAGGCTGGCCTGTGCCTCTGTCTGGAGACATCACATGGACACTGTCAGGTTTTGTGCTAAAACAGAGTACAGCCTGGCTGCTGTGGCTCAGTGATTGAGCATTGACCCATGAACCAGGAAGTCACTATTTGATTTCAAGTCAGGGCAATATGCCTGGGTTGTGGGTTCAATCCCCCAGGGTGGGGGAGCATGAAGGAAGCAGCTAATCAATGATTCTCTCTAATCATTTATGTTTCTCTCTCTCTCTCACTTCCTCTCTGAAATCAATTATATATATGTTAGAGGCCTGGTGCATGAATTTGTGCCTGGATGGGGTCCGGCCAGCCTGGCCAGGGGGAGGGGACATGGGTGGTTGGCCAGCTTGCCTGCTGATTGAATTCCTGGTTGAGGGGACAATTTGCATATATAGCCTTTTATTATATAGGATATACACTGAGCGGCCAGATTATTATGTGTTCAGAGATCATAATAATCTGGCCACTCAGTGTGTGTATGTGAATATATATATATATATATCCTATCTAATAAAAGAGTAATATGCAAATTGACTGCATCTCTGCTATACCCACAAGCCACACCCACCAGCCAATCAGGAGGAAGGATGCAAATTAATCCAACCAAGATGGTTGCAGGAAAGGAGCAAGCAGGAGGCTTGAGTTTCCCTAGCAAAGGAGGAAGCCAAGCTTTCTGTACACCCTGGCTGGCGGTAGACTATACTCAAGGTTACAAAGTTTCAATTATAGAAGATAAATAAATCCCAACAAAAATGACTGTGGCCACAGAGCAAGCAGGAGGCTTGGCTCTGCTCAAGGCCTCAACGTTCCAATTATAGAAGATAAATAAATTCCAGATACCAAGGCCTTCACTTGGGTCACCAAGGGTCATGGTCAGCCTGCAAACCACCACAGGCCCTTCACCTAGGCTGCCCCATGACCCAAGGGAACCCCCACCCTGATCTGGGACATCCTTCAGGGCAAACCAACTGGCCCCCTCCCATGCACCAGGCCTCTATCCTATCTAATAAAAGAGTAATATGCAAACTGACCATCACTTGAATACACAAAGATGGCTGCCCCCATTTGGACACAAGATGACCACCACAAGATGGCCAGCAGGAAAGGACAATTTGGAGGGACCAGGTTTGCAAGAGAGGGCAGTTGTGAGTGATCAGGCCTGCAAGGAAGGGCAGTTGGGGGCAAACAAGCCTGCAGGGGAGGGCTGTTAGAGGTGACCAGACCAGCAGAGGAGGGAAGTTGGAGGTGACTGGGAAGGGCAGTTGGGGGGGACCCAGGCCTGCAGGGGAGAGCAGTTAGGGGGTGATTAGGCCTGCATGGAAGGTAGTTAGGGGCAAACAGGCTGGCAGGGGAGCAGTTAGGCATCAATCAGGCTGGCAGGGGAATGGTTAGGGGGTGATCAGGTTGGCAGGCAGAAGTGATTAGGGGCAATCAGGAAGGCAGGCAGGTGAGCAGTTGGGAGCTAGAACTCTTGGATTGTAAGAGGGTTGTCTGATTGTGCTTTTAGGCCCAATTCTACTGGTATTGGCCCTAAATGGGCAGTTGGACATCCCTTGAGGGGTCCCAGATTGGAGAGGGTGCAGTCTGGGCTGAGGGACACAACCTTCATGCACAAATTTCATGCACTGAATATATATATTATATCCTATCTAATAAAAGAGTAATATGCAAATTTGACCATACCTTTGCCACACCCACAAGCCAATCAGGAGGAGATTATGCAAATACACACCAACCAAGATGGCTGCCACCACTGAGAGCAGGAGGGAGGCTTGGGTTTCCCTGGCAACAGAGAAAGCCAAGCTGCCTGCCCTTGCCTGCCTAGACCTGCACTCAATGTTATAAAGTTTCAGTTATAAAAGATACAGAAATGGCAGTAGTCACTGAGCTGGAGAGAACAGAGGCTTGGGTTTCCCTGTCAATGGAGGAAACCAAGGTTTCAGCCTGCCATTACTGGCCTAGGCCTCCACTCTAGGCTACAAAGTTTCAAACAGAAATGGCTGCTGACCCAGAGTGAGCAGAAGGCTTGGCTCCGCTCCAAGCTACAAAGTTCCAATTGTAGAACATAAATTAATCCCAGATCCCAGGGCCTCCACTTGGGTCACTGGGGGGCGTGGCTGGCCTGCAAACCTCTACAGGCCCTTTGCCCAGGTTGCCCCTCACCCCAAGGGAACCCCCACCCTGATCTGGGACACCCTTCAGGGCAAGCCAGCTGGCCCCCACCCATGCACCAGGCCTCTATCCTACCTAATAAAAGAGAAATATGCAGATTGACCATCATTCCAACACACAAGAGGGCTGCCTCCATGTGGTCAAATATCCTGCCTCCATGTGGACACAAGATGGCCACCACAAGATGGCCTGCAGGGGAGGGCCATTGGGAGGTTCCAGGCCCTGCAAGGAGGGCAGTTGTGGGCAATCAGGCCAGCAGGGGAGGGCAGTTGGAAGGGCCCAGGCCTGCAAGGGAGGGCAGTTGGGGGAGATCAAGCCTGCAGGGGAGGGTAGTTAGGGGTGACCAGGCCAGCAGAGGAGGGAAGTTGGGGGCAAACAGGCTGGCAGGGGAGCAGTTAGACATCAATTAGGCTGGCAGGGTAGTGGTTAGCAGGTGATTAGGCTGGCAGCAGAAGCGGTTAGGGGCAATCAGGGAGGCAGGCAGGTGAGCAGTTAGGAGCCAGCAGTCCTGGATTCTGAGAAGGATGTCCGACTGCCCATTTAGGCCTGATCCCAGTAGGATCGGCCTTAAACGGGCAGTCAAAGATCCCTCAATGGGGTTCCAGATTGGAGAGGGTGCACACTCGGCTAAGAGACATGCCTCGCTCCCTGTGCATGAATTTAGTGCACTGGGCCTCTAGTGTATGTGTGTGTGTGTGTGTGTTTGTGTGTGTGTGTGTACACACACACACACAAACACACACACACACACACACACACACATACACACACATACACACACACTAGGGGCCCGGTGCATGAAATTTGAGCACTGGGGGTGGGTGATCTCCCAACCCAACCTGCCCCCTCAATTGGGCCAATGGCTGGCTCTGCCCTGGCCACCTCAGCCCTGCCCCCCCTGGCCCTGGCCCTATCTCTGGCCACTGGCAACCGCCTGGCAACCACCCAGCCCCAGGGGCCCCACGCTTGCGGATGCCTCGACCCCGCTCCCCCAGCCCAGGCCTTAGCTCCGGCAGCGACTGCCCAGCCCCAGGCCCTGCCCCCTCACCTCGCACGTGCCTTGGCCCCACCCCTGCCTGGTGTGTGCCTCGGTCCTGCCCCCCCACTTTGCAGACTTGCTGGCCGCCTTTGCCCTGGCAGCCAGTGAACAGCAGGCCCTGAGCCCCGCCTCCCCCTGCACTCCCTGGCCTCCTCAAACAAGCCTCGGCCCTGCCCCCACCTTACATGCTCACTGACCGCCTCGGCCCTGCCCCCGCCCCCCCCCCCCCCCCCCCCCCCCCGATTGGCTGGTGGGAGTGGCTGGTGAGCGTGGCTTGTGGGTATAGCAAAGGTATGCTCAAATTTGCATATTACTCTTTTATTAGATAGGATATATATATATATATCCTATCTAATAAAAGAGTAATATGCAAATTTGAGCATATATATATATATATATATATATATATATATATATATAGAGAGAGAGAGAGAGAGAGAGAGAGAGAGAGAGAGAGATTTGGGCCAGGGTCTCACAGGACAAGGGTGGGCAGGAGAAGTCCAGAGAAAGTTGGCTGAGTGAAGAGAGAAGTTTTTTGTGGTAAGTGACTTACTAACATCTGGCTTTCTGTCAAGTGCAGCATCTGGAAATAAAGTCCACACACCTTCAGTCACATTCCTTGTTTTATCTCGGTGTTTGTTTCTGAAGCCTTGAGAGGAATGGTATAGCTGTAGGCTTTGCAAAGTCTTTCTAGAACTGTGCATGGTGTTTGGCCCTGCTCAAGGCTGAGGTCCAATAAGGGATCGGGCAGAGGGTAGGGTTTCTCCATCCTGCTTTCTGCCCCTCTAGTCCCTGTTTGGCATGGGGTCTGAAGCCTGCTTGGAACCCTCCGAAAATGTCTGGGCAGCAGAGTCAATCTCTGGGAACTCATCTGGGCCCTCCAGGGACTATGTGCTTCATTCCATTTGACAGATGGGGGATACTAACACTTCAGGAGAGAGGAAGCAACTCTCAAAGATCATAAAAGGAGACCCTTTGTAAGAACCAGACCAGACCATGCTATCGTCTGTCAGGTGCCCAGGACCTCCCTTGATGGTCATCTGCTTACAGATGGGGGCCCCAGGGCTTGAGGACATGGTTTTGGGAGAGAGGGCTAACAGGGTAAGAGAGTAAGCCTCCAGGCAAGTATCTGTTTGAAGAGAGATAGAGAGGAGAATGAGGCTGGAGAGAAATGGATGTCTCTCAACTGCATGGGGCCCTTGGCCATCTTAAAGGTCCACCTGAGGTTCGTTCCCTGACCCTCATGACCTAACTGAGGCAATCTCTGTTCTGTTCCACCATATCCAGACAGCAAATTGTAGGTGTATGTTTCTTGGTGTGTCTTTCTTGTTCAGTGTCCAGGTCATCAGAGGGCAGGCCCATGAAGGCAGGAAGCGTGTTGTTTGCTCCCAGGCCCAGCAGGGCCTGCCATGTAGCAGGCACACAACAAATATTTGATGAGACAATAAATAAAGATTTGTTTTCAGTTTTGTTTTTTAAACATTGCTGATTCAGTTTGGACACTGAATGTCATGAACTGAAATACCACTGATGGTTTGTTTAATGGCTGCAACTTGAGCACTTGGCATTAGGTGTGCGTTTAAACCAGATATAAATTATATAAATGGTTTTTTGCATCATCCATGACTCTTTTCATAAGCGATGGGGCAGACAACCAGGGGATTAATATATTTTCCAATGGACATGGGTTTTCTGAAGGTATAACATTACTGTAGATTCTATTATGCTCATATTTACTTCACTGGATAATTCACGATCCCGACTTAGACATGGTGATTTATAGTTTGTCTGTCTTACCTTTGTGTAGAAAAATGTTGTTAAAGGAGTTTTTATTTTGTTCCTTTGACATGAGTGTTAATAAAACTAGGCCTGCTCTGCCCAACTTCAGAGGGTGTTCGTGCTGGAGTGAAGTGAAGGCAGCCCTGCAGGTGGGTGTGCTCTTTCCAGGGCATCCAGAGGAGCTTTTCAAAATGTAAAGAGAGCGCAGCATCCATGTGCTTCACACCTTCCTGTGACCTCTCATTGCACCGAGAACAAAAACAAATCCCTCCCACTGGCCTACAGGGCCTGAGAGGATGTGCCCTGGGCCTGTCTCCCACCGGGTCACTTCTCTCCCTCCCTGGCTCAGTAGACTCAGGTTCCAGGACCTCCTTTGTCTTCCTCGTGCTGCCAAACCCATTTCCTCTCGGAGGCTGGCACCACTGTGGTGTCTGCCCACATGTTGCTTCCTCCCCATTCTTGCCCAGCCGCACTCTCTCATTATTCAGTTCCTGGCTTATATGTCACCCCCATATAAGCCAGGAACTGAATAATGAGAGCGATCTCTTCTCTGACCCCAGTTCTAAGGTACACCCCTGATCACTCGGTGTAACATCTTTCAGTTTGTCTTTCCATAGCTCTCTTCACTATCTGATATCCGATAGTTTCTTGTTCCTCTCCACTTATTTACTTACTAGGGGCCCAGTGGATGAAATTCGTGCACTGGGGGTGGGTAATCCCTCAGCCCAACCTGCCCCCTCACGCATACTGGGAGCCCTCAGGGGATGTCCTACTGACCACTCACCCCTAGCCTACCCAAGCTAGCTGAGGTTTTAGGCCTTGAGCACCCAGCCATCGCCCTGCAATGGGGCTGATGGCTGGCTCCGTCCCAGCCAGGCCCCCACCTCTGCCCCCACCTCTGCCCCCACCTGGCCCAGGCCTTTGACCCAGCCAGTTCATGCCTGGCTATTACAGGCCTCAGCCCCGCTTCCCCAGCCCAGGCCTTCTCTCAGGCCAGCCCACGCTGGCCATCTCAACCCCGCCCCCTCCAGGGACCTAGCCACCTTGGTCCCGCCGCCCCACCCTGGCCCGGGACACCTCAGCCTCGCCCCCTGCCCCCTGGGCTGCATTGACCCCGCCCTTCCTGGGACCTGGCTGCCTTGGCCCTGCCCCCATGGCCCTGGCCACTTTGGCCCCATCCCAGCTCCTGATTGGCTGGTGGGCGTGTCTGGTTGGTGTGCCTTGTGGGTGTAGCAAAGGTACGGTCAATTTGCATATTACTCTTTTATTAGATGGGATCCTCTGCTCGCCCTACTAGAATATAAGCTCCATGAGAACTGGGTCATTATCTTTCTTGTTTTTTTCTGCAATTCCAGCTCAGAACAGTGCCGGGCCCATAGTAAATGCTCTAGAAATATTTGCAGATGAATGAATGAAATCTCACAGGCAGAGATGCTGGTGTGGTTTCCCAGCCTGCCCGAGGTTGACCTGGAGAGTCTGTCTGAGAACTTGGGAAACAGTAGGAGTCTGTAATGCTGGAGAAAGCAAGTGGCCTAGAAGTTACGAGGTCTGACTCCTCGACCCTTTGCTTACTCTCAGCGCTAGCTTCTTTCCCAGGGTTTCCGTTTCCTCATCTGCCCTGTGAGGGAATTGGATGGGGCGATCTGTGAGGTCACACCTGGTGGACTTTGTACTCAGCGCTCTACCCTTCAAGCACAGAGGCCAGCTGCCTATGGGAGCAGAGCCGCAGTTGCAATACCTCCATTTTCAGAGGCTCCTGATATTGAAGGAAATGCCTGATGTTTTTGGCCTAAAACTGAGTTAAGCAGCAAACAGCACTTCTGGAGGCCGTGAGGTGTACTGGGAAGGTTACTGGCATCAGATGGACCTGGGTTTGTGCCTTAGCTCCTTGTTTACCAGCTGAACGACCTTGAACATTTTCCTAACAAGAATGCTTATCCCTGTTTGCTGTGAAGTTTATAGAGAAACTGAATAGAAGTCAACTCCTATCCCATCACCTTAAGAAGTTTAGCGTGGCCACTGGAATGCCGTGCCTGGGTTACAGAAGCCAGCCTGTGGGCTGTTCTCACCGCTGTCAGCAGGGACTACAAGGCTGTGGCAGCCAGAATAAAAATGGGAGATGGGCTTAGCTCCGAGAAGGAAAACCAAACTAACTCATCTGTGAGAACTGCAAAATAGCTTGTTTATTTGCATTGCACCAGAGAAATAAAGAGATGACTGTGCAGAACTGGAAAGAAAAGAAGTGTGTTCACCATGCGTTCCTGGGCAAACCTCATTTGCATTCCTAGAAAGTGCTGATTGCAGTATTCTAAGAAATGAAGTTGTGCCCTGGGTGGTGTGCTCAGTGGTTAGGGTGTCGGCCCCTGGACCAAAGGGTTGCATGTTTCATCCCTGGCCCAGGTTGCAAGGCAACCAATCAATGTGTCTCACCTCTCTCTCTCTCTCTCTCTCTCTCTCTCTCTCTCGCTCTCGCTCTCTCGCTCTTCCCTACCCTCCTCCCTCCTTCCCTTCCATTTCCTCTAAAAATCAATGGAAAAATTATCCTTGGGGGAGGATCAACTAAAAAATATAAAAAAGAAGAAGACATGAAGTTGTTTGGTAGGCTGGCTTAACTCAACCCAAATCACTTGGGCTTCTGCTTGTGTGGTGGTAAAGAGGTGCTGTTGGGTGAGCTTGACTTCGTGCCTGAGACTGGGCTAAGTCTTTTACAGATTGTGGCAGACACGACACATTGCCTCACTCAGTACCCAGCCGCCTTCTGTCTCCCCTGCTTTCCTCTTTTATAGAGCCTGGAAACCTGAAACGCTGCAGATGGCCGTGTAACATAGTTCTGGCCGATAATATGTAAGTGGCAATTTCTTGGAGACAAAATACTTTATCTTCTTCCCACTCCTCCTTTGTTCTTGCCTGTAACATGGATGTGATGGCGGAGGGTGCAGCAGCCTTCTTGCAACCATGAGGATGAAAGTCACCAGGCTGAGTCTAGATCCTGATAACATAACGTCTTTCATTAGAAACACAACCAATATTGTAAAACACACCATTATTAGTACCATTAGGAAAGAAACAATTAATGCTGCTCATTAAACTACAGCCTTTTTGAAAAGCACAGCCAGATTTCCAAGACATTAAAATGTAGAGGAAATAAAACACACACACACACACACACACTCACACACAATGTGGGTCTTAGAATCAATGAAAATTGAACATGTTATCTGAAACTTGGACTCTCTATCTCTAAACTTAAATAAAAACAACAAACTCCTTTTAGGCATAGTTGTTGGGCTTTTGTTCCTGCTGGGGACCGTGTTTCTACCATGCTGGTTCCTCACGATCACCTCCTGAGATGGATGTTAATATCAGGAGTTTATTAATAAGGAAATGAGGCAGAGAAGGGAAATGGACTGTAACGCATAAAATCACACACATTGGAAGTGAGAGCTGAGCTTACTTAGGGGTCTCCGAGTCTGCTACACTTGACTCTGTACCCCACCTGCTCCATTGCTCTTCCTGCCTTGCATGTGGCCTTCATGGCTCAGCTAAGAGGGCTGGTCAGCAGCTCTTACCCCTGCTCCTGAGGATACTGCCCAGCTCTGCAACACACGAAATTTGATCCTGGGAGCCGGGTGCCAGGACCACAGAATTTAGCAATCACACCAGCACAAATTTTCTTAGTCACTTAGGCAGTTTGTTTTCTGTCCTGTTGCTTGCTCTCCTTCCTCATCCCCTATTGAATAAAAGCCGAGGATGTGAGAAAAAGCTCAGTGTATTTCTGGAAGAATTCCATATTCATACTCTCCCTGGCTTGCTGCTGATTTCCTGTTAGCCCACAGGCTTCCAGCCTGCGGGGCCTAGGAGGCCACATGTGAAGGAAGTTTGCAGAAGAGGAATCCATGGCCAAGGGCCTCTTCAAATCAGTCGGTCAGCTTTCCTTGGCCTTGTGAACCTGGCCTGGAGACCAACGGAAGGGAAGGGGAAGAGACGGGAAGGCTGAGCACTTGGCCGAAGGTCACAGCCCAGGCAGTGGCTTGCAGCTTAAGGAAGTGTTCCCTCCAAATTCTGATGTTTCCTAACTGGGAGGAGAAGCAGTTGTTGAAGGACTGTTAGTTTAAATAAGAGTGTGCTTTTCCAGATTGCTGCTATCTGACTGGTGGAAGAAGTTGAGAGCATAGGGGCAAATTAAATGAGATATTAGTTGAACTAATACATTAGAACATTAATTTTTAGCGTGTTGTTTATGGAATTACTGGAGATGCTTAAGGAACACATTAAGAAGCAGACTGCTCCTTTGGGAGCAATTCCTGTGAAAAGGGCCCCACACAAAAGCCTGGGTGAGGGGTGCAGCAGGCCGGGGGCAGGAGATGGAGGAGAGGAGGCTTCGCTCCTTGTGTGGCGGTGCTAGCATTTCCCTGGGGACAGGGGGAGAGCTAGGGGCGGGGCAGACCGGGGCTTGGCGCCATCTCCTCTGGCTTCCAGAGAGGCAGGGGTGGAGAAGTGGGAAAATGCTGTGGGGTTTTTCTTCTGACATGAGGGAAAAACACTCAAAGGATCCTTTTCTGAGAAAACCATTGAGAGCTGCTGCCCCATCCCCACCCCCACCCCAAGATTCACACAGTCCAGGCTGTGGGCTGGAAAACTGACCTTCCCAACCCTGGTTTATGAACAACCACATCTTCAGTCCAACTCCAGCGTGGCCTGGCATCCCACACCACACTCTTCCCGTAAGAGATGTTATTAAAGGCCTGTGTACCTCACAGGAAGCCTTAGATTGCAAGCATATGTCCAAACTGCTGACTTTGTGTAAGTGGATCAAATCACGGAGTCTGAGTTGGAGGGGCCAATGTTTGCATGGGGAGTGGTGAGGACTTGCCATTTGAATGTGTGCCAGGCTGAGTGGGGCTTCTGGCTTCAGATGGAGTCAGGCTGAGAGAGATTTCTTTTGTAAATCAGACATATGGTAATTCTTCTCCTCTCTTCTCTCTGCAAGTGAAGCATCAGCACACATTTATCCTGACCCCATGTGGGGCTCATTGGCTTTTTCCTCTCATTCCTCTGCTGTGCTGATGATTTCTCTCTCTCATTGATGTTCCTATCTCTCTCTCCCCCTCTCCCTTCCACTCTGAAATCAATAAAAGTGTATATTTTTAAAAAATTAAACTTCTGCTTCACAAAAGATCTTGTTAAGAGGATGAGAAAACAATCCACAAATGGAGAAAATTGTTTCCAATATCCATCACATTGCTATGGGCTTCCTGGATCAACAGATCTGTTGACTGCATGCTGGTGCAATTTTTAATGATTTAACACTTTATTTTGAGTTAATGTGAATTCACACACATGTAGTTATAAGAAATAATGCAGAGAAATTTTCATGTATCCTTTTCCCAGTTTCCTCCAGTGGTAACATCTGACAAAAGTATAGTGCCATATCACAACCAGAATATTGACATTGAGACATTTAAGATATAAGACTTACCCATCAATATTGTCCTTTTATAGCCACACCCCCCATCCTGTCCTATCATTCCCCTTCTTTACTTGTGGCAAACACTAATCTCTTATTTGTTTTTATCATTTTGTCATTTAAAGAAAGCTATATAAATGGAATCATATAGTATGTAAATTATTGCTGTTAGATTTTTAAATTTTACTCATCATAATTCTCTGGAGATTCATCCAAGTTATTGCATATATCAACCATTCTTTTTTATTGCTGAGTAGTATTCCATGTTATGGATATATCACAGATTGTTTACCCATTCACTCATTGAGGAACACCTGGTTTGCTTCTAGTTTTGGGCTATTGTGAATAAAGCTGTTATGAACAGTGATGTGCAGGTTTTTGTGTGAATGTAAGTTTTCATTTTTTAAAAATAAATGCCATTCCTCTGGGTCATAAGGCAGAGTGACTACCAGTTTGCATGACTGATGGCAATGTATGAGAGATCATTTCTCTACATACTCACCTGCATTGATGTTGCCACTACTCTATTATAGTCATTCTGATGAGTGTGTATGATAACTTTTTAAAAATTTAATAAATCTTTATTGTTCAGATTAATACAATGTTTCTCTTTCTTTTATACCCCCCCATAGCTCCCCTCCCCCGGTACCCATCCCACCCTCTGCCCTTACCTCTCCCCCCTACTGTCCTTATCCATAGGTGTATGATTTTTGTCCAGGCTCTTCCTGCATCTCCCAAACCTCTTCCCCCCAAGAATTGTCAGTCCATTCCCTTTCCATGCCCCTGATTTTATTATATTCACCAGTTTATTCTGATCATCAGATTTTTATTTTTATTAGATTGTTGTTGGTATTGCTGGGAAGGTTTGACATCCAGGCTAATTGGCTGTGAGAATTAGCTGCGTTTACGCTGTGAGAGCATCTATGCTCAGCTTGGATGGGGTGGAGTCTGAGCAGGCAGCCTTGGTTTCCAGTCAGACTGCCCTATGCGACACTTGGGTCTTTGTGCTCTGCAGTAACAGCTGCACACATCTTTGAGAGAAAGCTGCCTGGAACGGGAAAACAAAGCAGTCTGGCAGTTGTTTTTTTTTTTTCCTTCCGAATGATAGAGGCAGCCACTAGCTCCCTCCAAGAGCTCGCGTGCCTCTGCAGCTTCCGAGTTTTAGCATGCTTCCTCCTTACTGTCCAGTTTCAACCCGTATGAGTCTGTGTTCTCTGGACCCCCACCACTGACCCAAAGCCTGGCCCTGGAAAGCCTGGGGTGGCGGCGGTCTGATCGCCACAGCCCTGGGCCCAGCAGAGGGTCTGACCTTAATTTTCTCATTTGTAAAAAAAACAAAAAACAAACAAAAAAATAATGAAACAACTATTTGGTTATCAACCAGTTCCAGTACAAAAACCATGTGGTTTTTTGAATCAGAATTTCATTACGCGACCTCAATACTATACAGTGTTCATCCCTTTCTATTAAAGAGATGCACATTACTACAAAAGCACAAGGGAACAGTTATTGAGCTAAACAATTAAGGCAATAAAAAGCACCCAGAGGTCCTAATGCTCCAAGGCATATCCCCAAGAAGAGAGATGACACCAGGTGAAGAGATGACTCACTTAGCACAGCTACTTTTTCTCTTTTTTCTTCTTTCCTATGTGCAGGCTGGCTTCCTGGCTACTTGATCTTTGTTATTGTTTATTTTCTTTAAATAAGATTAGCAATGACATATAGACAAACAATTAAAAACACACACAGTCTTATATTATTTACCTGGCAATGTTACAAAACAGAAAATAGGTCATAACACCTAGGAGAGTAAACTACTCATTTCACGATAAATTGATTTTTGAAATAGGCCAAGTTACAGGGAAAGCGATGTTGCACAGGAGCAAAAGCAATGGTTCAGGAGTAAGACAAAAACTGAGTTTCAATCCTGGGTAGACTACTTTCTGATTCCAAATTGGTAAACAGGCAACATGCCACTGCTACTAGAGAGATATTGTGAAGATGAAATAAGGTGATGTGTGTAACATCACCAGGACAGTCCCGGTGCTCACAAATCAGTGCTTAGTAACTGGATCTTACATGTCCAGGCTCACCTGTCTTTCAAATTAGCTACATTAAATGAAGACCTGGTATCAAGTTGTGTTTATTTGGGTTCCAGAAGGAACAAAGGAGTGATATGGCAGGCAGGTATTAATAGAAATCTATACTAATAAAAGGGTAATATGCTAATTAGACAGGGAGACCTTCTGGATAAAGCCATGGAGGCAGGGCTGAGGCAGAGGCTGTTAGGGGCAATCAGGCTGGCAGGGGAGGACAGTTGGGGGCAAGTAGGCCAGCAGGGGGGGCAGTTGGGGGCGATTAGGCCAGCAAGGGGATTAGTTGGGGGTGATCAGGCTGGCAGTGGTGGGGGCAGTTAGAGGTGATCACACTGGAGGGGGGGGGGCAGTTGGGGATGATCAGGCTGCAGGCAGAGTGGTTAGGGGCAATCAGGCTAGCAGGCAAGTGGTTAGGAACCAGCAGTCTTGGATTTTGAGAGGGTTGTCCAACTGCCAGTTTAGGCCTGATCCCTGGGACTAAATCAGAAGTCAGACATCCCCCAAAGGGTCGCAGATTGGAGAGGGTGTAGGTCAGGCTGAGGGACATCCTCCAACTCCTCCCCATGCATGAATTTTGTGACCGGGCCACTAGTCCTATATAATAAAAGGCTAATATGCAAATTGTCCCCTTGACCAGGAGTTTGATCAGCAGGCAAGCTGGCCAACTGCCCATGTCCCCTCCCCATGGCCAGGCATGAATTCATGCACCAGGCCTCTAATAAATATCTATACTAATAAAAGAGAAACATGTAAATTGACTATACATCTGCTACACCCAGCAGCCAATCAGAGCAAGTATGCAAATTACCCCCCAAAAGATGTTGGCAGCCACAGAACTGGAGCGAGCAAGCGGTTTGGGTTGCCCCTGGTGATGGAGGAAGCCAAGCTTCCTGCCTGCCCTGGCTGGCCCTGGCTTCTGCTCAAGGCTACAAAGTTTCAATTATAGAAGATAAATAAATACCATATACCTGCTTCCAGCTGGCCCTGGCCTCCACTCAAGGAGACACTGAAAAAAAAGGGGGAAAAAAGGAGGGGCTGGGAGCTTGGGTCACCAAGGGGCATGGCCAGCCTGAAAACCACCACAGACCCCTCACCCAGGCTACCTCAGCCCCAAGGGAACCCCCACCCTGATCCAGGACACCCTTCAAGGCAAATCAGCTGGCCCCCACCTGTGCACCAGGCCTCTATACTAATAAAAGGGTAATATGCTAATTAGACTGGGAGACCTTCCAGGAGACCTTCTGGATGTTCTTCTGGACAAAGCCATGGTGGCAGGGCTGAGGTAGAGGTTGTTAGAGGCCAAGAGGGGAGGGCAGTTGTGGGTGATCAGGCCAGGATGGGACGGCAGTTGTGGATGATCAGGCTGGTGGGGGGTGGGGCCATTGAGGGTAAGCAGACCAGCAGTGGGACTAGTTGAGGTCGAGCAGGCCGGCAGGCAGAGTGGTTAGGGGCAATCAGGCAGGCAGGTAGGCAGGTGAGCAGTTAAATGCCAGCAGTCCTGGATTGCGAGAGAGATGTCCAACTCCCAGTTTAGGCCTGATTCCTGTAAATCAGCAATAGGACATCCTTTGAGGGGTCCCAGATTGGAGAGGTGCAGGCAGGACTGAGGGACACCCCCCCCTGCACAAATTTTGTGCACTGGGCCACTAATGTGTATACACACACACACACACACACACACACACACACACACACTGAGTTGCCAGATTATTATGCATTCAGGGATCATAACAATCTGGGCACTCAGTGTATATTATGATATAATGTCTTAAAATTGAGCAGACTGGTTATTCCCAATTTATTTTTCTACTTCAGATCTTTTGCCTTCCCAAATAAATTTAAAATTAATTTTGTCTATAGCTCTAAAAGGTCTTGCTGGAATTTTGATAGGAATTGTGTTAAATCTGTATAAAAATTTGAAGAACAATTGGCACATTTATTATGTTGAGTCTTCCAAACTATGAACACAGTATTTAGATCTTTGATTTTATCCAACAGTGTTTTATAACTTTCAGCATAAAAGTCCTGTACATTTTTTACTATATTTAAACCAAAATATTTCATCCTTTTAAAGCTCTTGTAAATTCTAAAGCAATTTTAAATTTTGGTGTATATGTGTTTATTGCCAGTAAACAGAAATAGAATTGATTTGTGTGTGTTTATTGTGTATCTTGCAATATTGCTCAACACAGTTTGAGTGGTTTTTATTTGTAGGTTTTTTGAAATTTTCTACCTAGAAAATCATGTTACATGCAATATGGCGAGTTTTCTTCTTTTCAATATGTATGCCATCCCTCAGACCCCCCGCCCCTTAAAAACTGTTAAAAACAAACACACCATAAAATTTACTATCCATGCTGTTGCAGAAGACCAAAGAAAAACCAAGTGATGCTTTAAAGAAGAGGAGGGACACTGTTTAATACGCTGGCAGACTCAGGGAATAACTTTCCAAATCTGAGTGAAGAAACATGCAAGGGGCTTCTTTTTATATCTCCCTGTGGTCTTTGTCCCACGGATATGGATTATGCTTCCAGTCCTTTTCGTGGCCTTGCAAGAAGGCCCCCAGGTGTTGGGGGTCTCCAGGCCATATCTGATGGTTTGGCCTGTCACCAGCGTTAATAACCTTCCCTCTGGGGCAGTGCACTATTCATAGTTTTATGGCCTCTGTAACAGGTTCTGCAAGACCAGTATCTGGGAAGGAGGTGGTGTCTTAATTATAGGTTATCAAGAATTTCACTGAGCTTCCTGGCATGGATTCCAATTGCTAGCCCCTCAAATATCAGTGTTAAATTGGAATTAGCCCTTTTTAGCCTTCTCAATACCAGTGTACATTTCCATGGTGTTGAGTACATTCACACTTGGGCAGCCATCATTACCATCCATCCCATAACTACTTTAATCCTGCAAAACCAAAACTCTATACCTATTACCATCCCATTCTTTCCTCCCTGCAAACACTGGTAGCCACCATTGTACTTTTTGTCCTGATGGTTTTGACTACTCTAACTACCTTATACAAGCAGTATCATACAGTATTTGTTCTTTCATGCCTGGCTTTCACTTAGAATAATATACTCAAGGTTTATCTATGTTGTAGCATATTACAGAATTTTCTTCCTTTTTAAAGGCAAATAACATTCCATTATATGTATATACCACATGTTGCTTATCTATTTTTCTGGTTGAAGGAAACTTGGGTTGCCTCCACATTTTAGCTACTGTGAAAGAATGAACGGATATACAAAAATCTCTTATAAATCTGCTTTCAATTATTTTTTATTATTTATTTTTTATTTTTATTGTTTAGAGTATTACATGCTCAAACCCCCCCCCCCCCCAATTAACCTCCCTGGCCACTCCCATCCCCTAAGGGCAGCACCCCCTCTCCAGTGTCTGTGTCCATTGGTCATGCTAATATGCATGCATACAAGTCCTTTGGCTGATCTATAACCACACCCCTCCCCTGCCTTCCCCCTGCGGTTGGACAGCCTGTTCAGTGTCACCTTGTCTCTGGATCCATTTTTGATCAGTTTTTGTTGATCATTCTATCCCACACATGAGTGAGATCATGTGATATTTATCTTTCTCTGCCTGGCTTATTTCACTTAGCATAACGCTCTTCATCTCCATCCATGTTGTTGCAAATGGTAAAAGTTCCTCCTTTTTTTTCTAGTGGTTTAGTATTCCATTGTATAGATGTACCACCGTTTTTTAATCCACTCATCTCCTGATGGGCACTTAGGCTATTTACAATTCTTAGCTATTGTGCTGCTATGAACATAGGGGTGCATATATCCTTTCTGATTGGTGTTTATGGTTTCTTGGGATATACTTCTAGAAGTGGGATTACTGGGACAAATGGGAGTTCCACTTTTAACTTTTTGAGGGAACTCCATACTGTTTTCCACAGTAGTTGCACCAGTCTGCATTCCCACCAGTAGTGAATAAGGAGTCCTTTTTCTCTGCATCCTCTTGCCATTTGTTGATGATAGTCATTCTGACAGGTGTGAAATGATACCTCATTGTTGTTTTAATTTGCATCTCTCAGATGATTAGTGACTTTGAGCATGTCTCTGGGCCTCCTGTATGTCCTCTTTCGAAAAGTGTCTACTTAAGTCCTTCACCCATTTTTGTGTGATTGGATTGTTTATCTTCCTTTTGTTAAATTGTATGAGTTCCCTGTAAATTTTGGAGATTAAACCCTTACCTGAAATAGTATTGGCAAATATGTTCTCTCATTCAGTGTTCTTTATTGTTGTTTTGTTGATGGTTTCTTTTGCTGCACAGAAGCTTTTTATTTTGATGTAGTCCCATTTGATAATTTTCTCTTTAGTTTCCATTGGCCTAGAACAGTGATGGGCAATGTTTTGAGCTTGGTGTGTCAAAATTTGCCAAAAAACTGAGCATAACTCAGGTGGTATGTCACTTTGAGAAAAAACCATAATTTCACAATATTTATAGTTTAAATAACAAAAATGTATAATTGTAGTATATAACTGTATTTAATAACCCAACAACTAATTATTTAACTTACCTGCTTAGTGACTTCTTTGTTCATCTGTCAGTCGGTTTCTTTTGTTGGTCTTGATATTATTTAACTTGTGTGGGGTGCTGTGAACTAAGATAAGTGAGGGAGAGGGGGAATTCTTAAAACTAACCTGCCTATTAGTGACTTTTTTATTGCTGAATTTCATTGGCTAAACTTTCAATTGAAGGTTGGTATTTTGTACACTTCAAGTCCAATCAAGCACTCACTACTAACTTCATCCGTCAATCTGTTTATTTTGTTGGTTTTCATATTATTTAATGCTGAAAATAAGGTCTCACAAAAGTATGTAGAGGGAAAAATTGTGAGTAAAGTCATTGCAATATTTTTCAGGATGCTAAAAGTGTCTGGTAATCGGTTCCAGGCACTCCAAATTTCCTGTTCATAGTAACACTCCTCTTGATTCTCCAAGCAGCACCTTTCCAGATTCTCAAGCTTTGACCTCAAGTCGACAAACAACTGAGCCCAGATGCTGTCTTGAAATTCTGCAAGTTGCATCTCCAAATCATCAATTTGCATCCACTGGAAACCATTTAATTCCAAACTACTGTAGACTACTACATCAGGATACTTAATTATTTTTATGGTCTATTCTAAGCTTCTAATAATGACTCTAAAACATGCTGGTACTTTATATGCAAGGGTTCCATTTCATTTTGTACAGCTGCATGGGCCTTCTCAAAATACTTTGTTACTCGAGGAAAATACTTATAAGTTTTAGTTTCTACATCTTGCTTGAAAAATTTAAGTTTACTTTCAAAAGCTTTTATGTATCCAAACATAACATCAATACTTTTGCCAAAACCTTGTAACTTTAAGTTCAGTTCATTAATATGAACAGAGAGCTCTGTAAAAAATATCAGGGTGTTAACCCACTTATCATCACTGAGCTGAGAAAAGTTTACCAGATCCTTTTCCTCAAGAAATACTTTAATTTCTTCAAAGCACTCCACAAAGCGCTCAAGAGCTCAGCCATCTTACATTATTGTACATCAGCAGTCCACTGTAGGTGGAATCAATCTCCAATAAAAGTGCAGAAAATTCTCACTGTGAAGGGGGTGAGCAGCTATTAAATTAACTATTTATGTAACAACTGACATTACGTCATTTAAGTCTGTGAATCCTGCCTTGGCACATAAAACCTCCTGATGGATAATACAATGAAAAGGCACAATCAGATGTCCAATAGCTTCCATAAACAATCTGACTTTTTTCCCCACCATGTTTGGGGCCCCATCTGTGGTCACTGACACTTTAGAGATATCAATGCTTAGGTCATGGAATGTTTGTATAACAACATTACATATTTTGCTTCCTGATGTACTTGTTGGCACTGATACTAATTTTATCATTCTTCTCTCATTGTGAGACCATCAGAATATCAACCAATAATGGCCAACTGAACATGTGATGTGACATCAGTAGTTTCATCAAGAGAGATTGAAAAATATTTACAATTACTTATGTCTCTTTTTAATTGATGTTGTACGTTTGTGTTCAATCTCATTATTTGGTCTTTTATGATATTTCTACTGAGTGGTAACTCAGATATTCTCTTAATAATTGCATCTTTATTCTGCATGTCGTGAAATAGAACTGGTGCACAACTTAGGAGAGTTTCTTTAATAAATTCGCCCTCACTGAGTGCTTTTCCATGCTGAGCTGTGGCATGAGCAATGCTCAGACTTGCAGATGTTAAATTTTTAGAGCCTTTTATAAATTTAAGGATGGAATTAAATTGGCTCTTATAAAGGTGTAGCTGCCTAGAAATGTATTCCTTCCTTTCATCCTCACTTTTTTTCAAGAACTGGGAATAATTAGTTTCAAAATGTCTATTTATATTCCATGTTCTGCTTACTACTGTTTCAGTACATAGAATGCAAAATGATCTGCCATTTTGTTCTATAATGCCATACATCTTGGTCCATGTCTCTTGAAAGAGTCGGCTACTGCTACTACCACTTTCTTAACTTAACCTTGGTTTTTTATTTTTTGGGTTCTCCATCAGGGGGCAGAGACAGAAGATAGAATTATAGATAGCCTGTTAGCCCTGCAGGCAATTAGGGGTTAACTAGACTAACTGACCATAAGATGGCACATGTAACTGTCTTTTAGGAAGCAGGGTTAATAAGCAGAAATAGGGGTTAATAAGAATGCACAACAGTAATAGTGGTGAAATGGAGTCTGCACTATGCTGCAAAATGACATTCCTTATATAAATTAAGATGGCTGCTGCTATTTCTAATGGTGGGAAACAGCACCCATAGCACAGGCCCTCACCTCTCTCAGTCTCCCCTTCACTTATCTCAGTAATGATGGTCAATTAGAAATTCACGACACCCCAGAATAGTAGATTGGATGATGGTTGCTGTGGTTATATGGTTGCTGCTAATGGTGATCACAGGGCCTCCAGAGATGCATGCCCCTGGGGTATTTCACTGCTCCCTGCTCTGCTGGCCGGAAGTGAGGTCAAAGATCTCCTAATGGCCTAACCAGAATTCCCAGAACTAGACACTCTGTGCCAGAGTTCTGTTGTTTTGGCCTACAGAACTCCAGCACAGAGTGTCTACACAACACTACAGCAAATGTTTCATTCTCGGCTACTGAACCTGGCTGTGCAGTAGCTAAGGATGAAACATCCTTCTCAGCATGCAGCTCCATACCTCTTTGTATGTGACTGCATGTGGCCGTGTGTCATTGAAAATGGCTATGTGTGTCAGTGCTGACATGCGTGTCATAGGTTTGCCATCATGGGCCTAGAAGCTGTATCGGTAAAAGATATTGATAAGACATATGTCAGACATTTTGCTGCCTATGGAGTCTTCTAAAATTTTTATGGTTTCCTATCTTATATTTAAGTCCTTTAGCCATTTTGAGTTTGTTTTTTGTATATGGTATAAGTTGGTGGTCTAATTTTTTTTTCATGCATCTGACCAAATTTCCCAGCACCATTTATTGAAGAGACTGTCTTGACTCCATTGTATGCTCTTGCCTCATTTTTCAAATATTAATTGAGCATAATGAGTTGGGTCTATTTCTGGGTTCTCTGTTCTGTTCCATTGGTCTATATATCTGTTCTTGTGCCAGTACCAGGCAGTTTTGAGAACTATGATTTTGTAATACTGCTTGATATCTAGTATTGTGATCCTTCCAACTTTGTTCCTCTTTCTCAGGATTGCTGTGGCTATTCAGGGTCCTTTTTGATTCCAGATGAATTTATGGAAAGTTTGTTCTTGGTCTGTGAAATATGCCATTGGTATTTTAATGGGGAGTGCATTGAATCTATAAATTGCTTTGGGTAGAATGGACATTTTAATGATATTGATTCTACCAATCCATGAATATGGTATGTTCTTACATTTGTTTATGTCTTCCTCTATCAGTTTTTCTCAATGTCCTATAGTTTTCTGAGTACAGGTTTTTTACCTCTTTAGCTTATTCCTAGGTATCTTAATTTTTTTGGTGCAATGGTAAATGGGATTGTTTCTTTAGTTTCTCTTTCTGTGAGTTCATTGTTGGTGTATAAAACAGCCTTAGATTTCTGAGTGTTAATTTTGTATCCTGCTACATTGTCAAATTCATTTATTATGTCTAGCAGTTTTTTGATGTAGTCTTTGGGGTTTTCTATGTACATTATCATGTCATCTGTGAATAATGACAGTTTTACTTCTTTATCAATTTGGATGCCTTTTATTTCTTCTTCTTGTCTGATCACTATGGCTAGCTCTAGTGGTGAAAGTGGGCATCCCTGTCTTGTTCCTGTTTTTAGGGAAATGAATTGAGTTTTTACCCATTGATTATGATGTTGGCTGTAAGTTTGTCATATAAGACTTTTATTATGTTAAGGTATGATCCCTCTATTCCCACTGTGCTGGAGTTTTTATCAAGAAAGATTGTTGGATTTTGTCAAATGCTTTTTCTGCATCGATTGATAAGATTATGTGATTTTTGTCTTTCTGCTTTTAATTCTTTTGAGTATATGCCCAGAGGCAGAATTGCTGAGTCACATGGTAATTTTATTTTTATTTTTTTTGAGGAAACTCCAAACGATTTTACACAATGGCTGTACCATTTTACATTTTCCCCAGCAATGTACAAGGATTCTATTTTCTCATAGCCTCACCAACACTTGTTTTTTTTTAATTTTAAAATTTATAGTAGCTATTCTTTTTTTTTTGTTGTTTGTTTGTTTTTTTGTTTGTTTTTTTTTGCCTTTTGAATTTTATTTTATTTTATTTTATTTTTATTTTTATTTTTTTTTACATTTTTTTAAATTTTCTTTTTCATTGTTCAGTTTATTAATTACATTGTTTCCCCTTTTTTATCCCCCTATATCTTCCCTCCACCCTGTACCTATCCCACCCTCACCTCCCCCTCCCCAATGTCCTCTCCCATTGTTGCAAGATTTTTGTCCAATCTCTTGCTGTACTTCCAACAACCCTTTTCTCCCCAAGAATTGTCAGTCCATTCCCTCTCTATGTCCATGTTTCTGTTATATTCACCAGTTTATCTTGTTCATCAGCCTATCAGTTCACTTGATTTTTATGTTCATTTGTTGATAGATGTGTATTTGTTGTTCATAATTTATATTTTTACCTTTTTCTTCTTCCTCATCTTAAAGAATATCTTTCAGCATTTCATATAATACTGGTTTGGTGGTGATGAACTCCTTTAGCTTTTTCTTATCTGCGAAGCACTTTATCTGATCCTCAATTCTGAATGATAGCTTTGCTGGATAGAGTAATCTTGGTTGTAGATTCTTGCTATTCATTATTTTGAATATTTCTTGCCACTCGCGTCTGGCCTGCATCGTTTCTGTTGAGAAATCCGCTGACAATCGTATGGGTGCTCCCCTGTAGGTAACCAACTGTTTTTCTCTTGCTGCTTTTAATATTCTCTCTTTATCTTTTGCTCTTGGCATTTTAATTATGATATGTCTTGGTGTGGTCCTCTTTAGATTCCTATATTTTGGGGTTCTGTGTACTTCTTGGGCTTTTAAGTCAGTTTCTTTCACCAGGTGGGGAAAGTTTTCAGTCACTATTTCTTCAAGTAGGTTTTCATTAACTTGCTCTCTCTCTTTTTCTGGGACCCCAATAATTCGGATGTTGGCTTGCTTGAGGTTGTCCCAGAGGCCCCTTACACTATCTTCAATTATCTGAATTCTTTTTGTTTCTTGCTTTTCCAGCTGAGTGGATTTTGCTTCTTTGTATTTCAAATCTTTGACTTGGTTCTTGTGGCCCTCTGGACTGCTTTTAGGACTTTGTGTAATATTTTTTATTTCAGTCTGTGTATGCTTGATTTCTAGTTGGTCGTTTTTTTTATCTGTGAGGGTCTGGTTTGTATCCTCAGAGGTCTTGTTCATTTCCCTGAGGGTCTCATTCATCTCCTTGTAATTCTCATTCATTTGCTGGTTGGTCTTGATTATTTCCTGGTAATTCTCATTAAGTTGATCGGCCTTTTGTAGGAGCCTCTTGAAAAGCCTTATAACCGTGGTTTTGAACTCTATGTCTTGTCGTCTTTTCTCCTCCATTTCTTTCACACCTGATTTCTTTCCATGTCTCTGCATGGTGGCTGCTTTATGTGGTAGATATCCTCAAAGGGACAGTGGCTCAGCCTCCCCAGTTACCTGAGGTGGGTACTCTTACTGCAATCCTTTATGGGTTGTATTCAGTGTTTTTGAATCTAAACCCCGCTTTTTGTTGTTAGCCCTAGGAGGGTTTGACCTCCAGGCCAATTGGCTGTGAAGCTCAGCTGTGCTCAGGTTGGATGGGCGGAGTCTCTGGGCAAGCCTCGGCGGCGGCGGCAGCAGCGGCGGCGGCGCGCGGGGGCGCCTCGGCTGGGTCCTATGCAACGCTCGCGGGCTCGGGTCTGTGCTGGGTGGGGATGGCTGCAGACTCTTCCAAGAGAAAGCCGCTAGTCTCTTCCCCTTGCCAGACAACTCTGCCTTTCCCCAAATGTGCCTGCACACCAAAAGTCTAGCCCAGGGCTGTAAAATAGATGGTTTCTGGAACCAGGAGACAAGTTTCCAGAGGGCAAGTCGCGGGTTTGCTGTCCCTTGGGACTAGGAGCTTCTGCCGAGCCCCGCTTCCAGGGTGCTTCCCCTGGACCTCGGACCTCGCCGGTTCTGGGGAATCTGTGCAGGGAGACTTCTTGTACCCCGGATCTCGGACCTCGCCCGGCTCGGGAAATCTGGGCCCCGTCGGAGAAATCTGGCCGGTCCCTGCTCCAGCCCCAGCCCGCGCGCGCGACCAGGGCGGCTCCTAACCTGTTTCAATCTGCGCTCCCGCTGGTCCTGAGTCTGTGTCCCTCCTCTGCTGCTATTAGTGGAGTTTACATTCAGCCAGCTTTCTGGCGATTCTGGGTGCTTGTCTGTTCTGCTGTTATGTTGTAGTTCTTAAATCATTGCGCGGGGCAGAACAATAGGTGTTTGCTTATGCCGCCATCTTGGTGTCGGGGTATAGTAGCTATTCTAATGGATGTGAGGTGGTATCTCATTGTAGTTTCAATTTGCATTTCCCTAATGATTAGTGATGTTGAGCTTCTTTTCATGTACTTATTGGTCATTTATATATCTTCTTTGGGTAAATCTCTATTCAAATCTTTTGTTCATATGAAGTTGTATGTTTTTATTAAGTTTTATGAATTTTTTATCTGGTCTGGATATTAGTCCCTTATAAAAAACATGATTTATAAATATTTTCACCTATTCTGTGGGTTCCTGTTTTACTCTGTGCACAGTAGCTTTGATGTTCAAAATTTTTAATATGGTCATCAAGTCCAATTTTTATATTTTTTATTTTGTTACCTCTGTCTTCAGTGTCATCCAAGACATCATTACCAAATCCAATGCTGTGAAGCATTTGTCTTGTATTTTCTCCTAAGAGTTTTATGTCTTACATTTAAATCCTTTTTCCAGTTTGAGTTAATTTTTGTATAGGGTAAGGGTCCAACTTCATTCTTTTATTTCCTGTTCTTTTCTTATTGCCCTGATTAGGGAGAAAGCATTTATCTGTCACTACTAAGTTTCATGGGAGCTGTAGGTATTTTTGCAGGTGATTTTCATCAGGTTGAGGAAGTTTCCCTGTATTTCTATTTCTGAGCATTCCTTTTAAAAATCATGAAGAGGGTTGAATTTTTGTCAAATGCTTTTTTTTTTTTGCGTCAATTGATATAATTATATGACTTCTTTAAACTTTTTTAGGCAAGACAAAGAATAATTCAGGATGCTTTGGGCTGCAAATAGCATATTAAACCAGATTAAAATGTGATAAAAATAAAAATAAATGTATTCTCTCTCTAAATAGGATGTCTGAAAGTTGATAGTTTGAAGCTTGGCTAAATGGCAAGTCAGAAATGTCAGGACACTGTGTGTTTTCCCTTACTCCTCTCTCTTTTTAAATTTATTTTTTTATTGCTTACAATATATCCCATATTCTGCCTTAACCCCCCTTCACCCATTCCCTGACTGTCCTTTCATAGTTGCAAGTTGGCTCCTGAAGCTTCGAGTGTCTCAAGGTAGGCAGGAAGGAGGGGATGCACTCGTCTTTTTTATCATGAGGAAAGTCTTTCTTCAAAAATAATAGGCTTTTATGTCTTTTGGCCAAAATGTTTCACCCTAAACCAACCTGGCAAAAGGAATGGAAAGGAAATGAAATTCCCATGAATAGTTTAATTCTATATTTTTCAGTGGGGATACTTTTGGCATTTTGGCTGAGAATTTGTTGTTGTGCTGGACTGTTCTGCTCACTGCAGGACATTTATCACATCTTGCCCTCACTTATTAAGTGCCAATGGAGCTCTTGAGTAACTGTAAGAACTTTCAAACTTCCTCTGGTGAACAACATCACCTACCATTGAGAGCCATTGTTTACTAGTAGATCAATGTGTTTCACTCCCAGGGACTGGGTCCATTTTTATTTTATAATAGAGCATAGAAGGAGGAAATGACTCTTGAGCATATTGTCAGCAGTGTCAGCTGTTGGGGATGGGGGTGGGGATGGGGGTGGGGGTGGGTAAGAAGCATCTTCAAGTGGAACCAGAAACATAATTGGATCCAGAGGGACGCCGACATTTCTCCCAGAGCCTCGAAATCCAGTGGGAGATACCCTTTCTGCAGTAAGTACCTCCACGATAGCAGCATGGGCCTATATTTCTCACGAACTCTGGTCATATGGGACAGGGGGCTTGTTCTTACCAAGTTTATTTCTTTTTCTCCCTGCCATCTTGTTCTAATAGTAAACAGTTTCAATCTGGCAAGGACCTTGGAGATAATGAAAATTATTGTATAGATGAAGACACTGAAGCCCACAATGGTGAAGTGATTTTTTTCAAGACCATTCAGAGAATGAACAAGTCAGGACTGGTTAGCTGATCAAATATATATATATATATATATATATATATATATATATACACACACACACACACACACACACACACACTGACTGGGGCTAGGGATCAAACCTGCAACCCAGGTATGTGCTCTTGACCGGGATTCAAACCCGTGATCCTTTGGTGCATGGGCTGACACTCTAACCACTTAGGCACACCAGCCAGGGCATACTAAGATTTTTTTTTTATCCCAGATGAGATTTTTCTGGTTATCTAATATCCATTTCAATAGCAACAAACTACTGGCTTTCCCCCAAACTGCTAAAATATTCATGTAGAATTAGTCTTTCTTTCTCTTGTTTTTTTTTTTTTAATCATCCTTTCCATTCTTTTGTCTGCCCATTTATCTATCCATCCACTCAGCTATTTTTTCACTCAACAACAATATAATGAGTGCCTACTTACTATAACTGTACTATGTTTTACATGCCTTACAGTGTTCATGTGGCTTGTCTAATTCTTAAATATGTGTTTTTTCCTTCTTCAGATTACGAGCTCTTCAAAGTGGAATATTGGGAACCAGCTATAATTGTAAGAAATATTAATTATGTTCTGTTAACTGTGATTGTTTTGCTTTGATTAAAGAAGACACATTCTAACCTGGCTTGGGGTTGCACATGGGACCTGGGAGCTCATCTGGAAATGCAGATTATCATGGAAAGATTAACAACCTTATTGCTGAAACCAGAATTGCCAGCCCTTTGAAGACCCTCCAGCCCTTTTCATATCACTAAGCCCTTTGAAAATACCCAGCCTTTTGCCTATCATTAGCCCTTTGAAGACCCCCAGCCTTTGCATGCCTGCAAGCCTTTGCAAATCTTCAGCCCATATTACCTGTAAACTGTCCATTTGGCATACCCTTTCGCCTACTTCCCCATGTAATCTTTGTCCTTCTATCCAATATAAGCAGCTGGATTATGGGGAGAGACAGAGTAGATTTTTGTGGATGACCTGTTGCTCTGCCGGCAGAATTGAAATAAATGCTCATAAATGATTCAATCCTGTCTTTGTTTAATTGACTCAAGTAGTGACAGGCAGCATGGACCCATTGCTTGTCCAGTTACACAGGTAGGACAAGAAAGGAGCGTGTGACTGTTTGTACCAAGTGCCTGACACAGAGGAAGGTATTCAGCCAATGTTTGTAGAACTGTATTATCCATCCAACAACACCTTCTCTTCAAGCTCATTTAAACAGGCATTTCTTTCCCTTTTTCAAGTTTCATAGGATATTTAAAAAACACAGAGACAATAATTTCATCAAAGTCTGAATTCTTCAGAAAGAGATAAATAAACCAGGACAGAGTTCATATGAATGATCAGAGTGTCATCATCATGACTGCAGTGACATGGATGGATTTATCCCAATTGGAGAAGAATTTGATTGGTTCATTACATGTATAATCTTTATCATCCTTTGGGATTCCATATATCAATATGTGAGAATTAACAAACCTGAACAGATCACCTGCGTGGTGTGCGTATACTTCCAGACCATGTGTGTGCACCCTTCTATGTAGAAGTAAAGATGTTTGCCTTGCTGCCTGGCTCCTGAGTATGTTTTGTGTTCTACCAGGACCCCTGACTTGGGGGGCTTGCCTTATTTCTAACAATTTGGGGCTTGTCTGGGATACTATCTGTCACCACAGGGAAAAAGGACCTCTCCCCTGAGGAGGTGCATCCCACTGCCAAGTTGCGGCGGCCTTGGTGAGGAGGGACTGCCTGGGCTGACTATGAGCTCAAGATCAAGAGTCATCCAGCAATGCAGGAAGGGCCCAAGTAAGACCCACAGCAATCAGGTAACCTCATGCATGAGCCAATGTAGGAAATGGACTGAGTACTACTTTGGTGATTGGGTGTCCTCAGAGATTGGGTGTATGTGACTGGGATGTATCTTGGACATAAAGCAAGTGTGGGGTTCTGATCTGTGGTTCTGTTCTCTTGAGAGAGACAAAGCAGATCTCGGGGAGTATGAGAAACCTGCAACATGAAGGGTTGAGTTCATAGTCACAAAGGATTTGGAGGCTCTGGGAGAAAAGACCACATTTTAATCATGGGAACTAAAGTTTGCTGGCCTATGTTCCTGTTTAATAAATACACTTTAATATATAATCTTTTGGTAAAATTAAGGTTGACAACCTTCCTAGGGTTTGAATTTTAAGAAAAGTTTTTTTTTGTTTGTTTGTTTTTACCTAGAGTTAGCTGTAGGTAATTCCAATAGGCCCTAGAATGCCTCAAGATCTAGGGACCAATTTCTTAAAAACCGTGTACTGGGTATCTCTTTTACTTTAATCTCTCTCAGATTAGAAGGCCTCCTGACTCCAGGCCCTCTTGCATTTCCAGTTTATTGCAATTGACTGGAAGACAACATTATTTCTAATCGAGATTTGGAAGGAAAGCAAGTTGGAGCCCTCTTGGGAAGAACCTTACCTGTCTTGCTTACCACAGAGACTGCTGTTTGGACTGCAGAGCAAGGTTGGACCCATCACACATGGATTAAGGGTAGACCCACCTTAAGTTGGACAGCCATACCAGGACATGTCCCCTTGAAATTGATGCTAAAAACTGTGAGCTGTCTTAATAACCATCATGTACTGGGCTCTATTTGCTTAAGAAATCTGGCAAATTGCAGGGGCTTACAATATGGCTGGAGAAATGTATACAATCTGGATCATGCTTACCCAGTTAAATTATTGGTTATAGATAACATGAATAACTTGGATATTTCAGCCTTTAGGTCAAAAGATTGGACTATATTTTGAAGTAGATGCCATAGGACAATATCCCCTAGGTCAGTGGTTGGCAAACTGTGGCTCACGAGCCACATGCGGCTCTTTGGCCCCTTGAGTGTGGCTCTTCCACAAAATACCACAGCCTGGGTTAGTCTATTTTGAAGAAGAGGCATTAGAAGAAGTTTAAGTATAAAAAATTTGGTTCTCAAAAGAAATTTCAATCATTGTACTGTTGATATTTGGCTCTGTTGACTAATGAGTTTGCTGACCACTGCACTAGAATAATGGTGTCTACTTCACCCCTTTGATTAGGAGCTACAGTGATGGGATGTCACATCATCCCATGTCTTATCCAAGGCTTAATTGAAACTACATTAACAAAACAGCAAATTAGTCTTCTCCTACACACTGCAGATCAGGAAAGTCAATGGGTGTCAGCTAAGTTTGAAGAAAAGAGTCTAAATAAAGAAAAGGACCGGGGTGGGGGAGGGGATTGTGAGAATACAGTCATCTTTTCTCTCAAAGAACAGTTTAGACAGCTGCCATTTTGGAATGCATGACTTGGCAGCTACCATGTTGCTACATGGCTTGCAGCTCCCCTGGGGGCTGCCATATTGAAACAGCAAAGGCCAACTCCTCCCTTTGAATTAGCCAATCGCAAAAGACTGTGCACCTGAGCTCCAATCAAAAGTGAGGAACATGTCATGTGCATCAGGGATTATAAACCCAAACAGACCACCTGCTTGGTGTGTGTGTGTGCTTCCAGACCATGTGTGTGCACTCTTCTATGTAGAAGTTAAGATGTTTGCCTTGTTGCCTGGCTCCCAAGTATGTCTTATGTTCTGCTAGGACTCCTGACTTGGGGGCTCACCTTATTTCTAACAAGATCAAATGTCCCTTCTGCTTTATAGATGGGAAACTGAATGCTAAAATGGCCTACTGGCTTAAGCCATCTAGCCATGGCAAGTCAGGAACTGAGATGTAGGGATAAAATAGACATTTTGGGATGTCAATAGTTTCAATAAAATCAAGATGTATTATCACTTGCATATCATATTTACTATTTATTGGGTTCTTAAGTGCCAAGAACTTTATGTGCGTTGTCCTTTCCCAAAATTTTTATTTAGAAAAAATTTCAAACTTACAAAAAGTTGTGAGACTACAATAAAACATTGTTTCACTAACTGCTTTACTTTTTACACCTGGTTTCTTAGGACTAGTTTTAAATTTTTGCTTATCTCCCCCCACCCCTAAACCATTTGAATTACACACAGAATGTGTGACTCTTTGTTCTTAAATGTTCAGCATATATCTCCTCAGAACATGAGCATTCTACATAACTAAAACACAACTATCACACTGAGGACATTTAACATGTTATTTAACATATCATGATTATTCAAAATCTCCCAATAATCCTACCTTCCTTTCTTCTTTCTTTCAATCCAGGATCTCATCAAGGATTACGCATTATAGTTACTTTTTGTACTTCATTAATCTCCTTTAATTTAGGACAGTTTTCAGCCTTTTTTCTCTTTAATGTCATTGACTGTTGTGAGGACTCCAAGCTAGTTATTGTGTAAAGTGGCTCTCTATTTTGAATTCGTTTGATGTTTCCTCATGGAAATATTTGGGGTAAATATTGGTCAGAATGATTACATAAGTGATGCTCTGTGTTTTTCACTTTATCACTTCACAGGGCATGAAATAGTCTGTCCTGTCATCCGTGGCATTATGAATGCTGGGTTAAGGCAGAATTTGCCCAAGTTCTACATGGCAGAGATACCATTTTTCTTGGTATCTTTTCTTGGTAATTATTAAGTAACCTGTAGGTTGACATGATGAGGTTGTATGAATATCCTCCCATCAGCCTTCATTCAGTGATTTTTAGCATTTTGATGATAATCGTACATTATCTTTTAATACTTGCATGATAACCCCGTGAGGGAGATACTATTGCCAGTATTTTTTCAGTGGGAGAGCTGACAGCAAATACATATCTATCAACAATTGAATCTGAAATTGTTGATAGAAAATGAAGAAAAAAATCTGATGAACAGAATAAACTGGTGAATGGAATAGAATCAGGAGTATGGAAATGAAATAGACTGATGATTCTCAGAGGGAAGGGTGTGTGTGTGTGGGGGGGAGGGGGCAGGAAGAGATTAGACAAAGATCTTAAATGCGTATATGTATTACCTATGGACACAGACAATAAGTGGGGAGGGCCTAGGGCTGGGGCGGGGAGGATGAGGGACAGCTGTAATCATCTCAATAATAAAGATTTAGAAAAAGAGGGAGAAACTTGCTCAAGGTCCAGCAGCTAGTAAGGGACAGAGCTGGGCTTTCAATCCCGCAGCTGTCTCTAAACAACTCTGCTCTCCTGACTTAGTGAATGACACTTCCTGAAGGCACGTCTCTCTTCTTTTTTACTCTAGGGGAGAAAAGAAAAAGTGGTATTTAAGATCATAGATGGCACCATTTTTTAAAATTTTTTATTTTTTAGCTCTTGAGTCTTTTCCTTTTCTTCCCTGAACACTATTTCTTTTGTTGTTGAAGCCTGATGCCCCTCAATTCACCTTGTTCGGAATAAATTATACTTTTGCCCAATGGTCCCTAGACTATGAATTTCTACTTTGATTTAATCCCAGGGTGCTAGGGACCCTGATGCTTGCCAGCACCACACTGTGACTGATGCTATTATCTTTGGTAATGGTCTATGGGAGTGTAGAAAGACCATGACATCAACCCATAGGGCTGATCACAGTGATCTTCTCTCTGGGCTCTTTCATAAAGGGGGAACTTGTGGAGTCTTGGGGTGAGGGCAGGGAATATGTTTTTCGATTGGGATCAAATTTTCCAGCCAAGAATTGGATTAAAAATTATAATATATTAAAACTAGAAGAGATCACCTGGCCCAAATCCCTTCTTTGTGGATGAAGAAAATGAACCTTAGAGTGGAAAGTGGACTGCCCAAGTTCATAGCAGGGGATCCCACAGATTTGGGGCTAGAACCAGGGGTTCCAGGCAGTTATGCTCCAAAATCACTAAGTTATGCTATATATTAGCCCTTGCCTGGGGCCAACTCAGCTAGCTTGCCTGGTCCTCCGTCTTCCTGCCGCCCTTTCCCAGTCTTTTTCCTCTCAGATTTGCCTTTTGAAGGCATTTGGTAATTCTTAACTTTGTTCCTCCATTGTTTTCTTCATTTCTAACCAACATTTATTATCATCCTGCTGTATACTAGATCCTGTGCTGGGCACAGGGGGTATAAAGCAAAAAGAAACAGTGTCATCCTGGAAGGAGGTCACAGTTTGGGGGAGGGGGTGGGGGAATACAATGCAACAACCATAACATTATATGCTATGTCTATACTAGAGTAACACTGCTCACCCAATGTCCTTGGGAAGCAGTTGCTGGGCAACGTGGGACCTCCAGTGGAAAGGGAGGAAAGTACTAGGGGGGAAAAGAAGGGCAGGGCAGAGCTTGCTAGATGTGTGATGAGAAGATTTGGGAAGGGACCCAGAACACACCCTCTCACAAACCCAGGAGTAATGGTGTGGCTGGGGTGGCTGTAGCTGCTGCTGGCGATTAGAAGCCTACAGCTGGTTATTAGCTCAGTTCAGTGCAAAGGTTTAGGCAAGAGCTCCATCGTCCTACATGGCTGCTGGGTGTCCTGGGAGGAGGCCAGGGGAGGAGGCCAGGAGAGGAGGCTTGGGAAGGAGGCCAGGGGAAGAAATGGCGAGGATGCTGAGAAGCAAGAACACAGCTGCCCTGAGGGCACTAATGGCAGCGTCAGCTGTGGGAGGCCCTGTGATCTTGCTGCCTGCTGCCCAGTACACTGCCTAATGGACACTTAGTTATGAGGTCTAAACAGAGGCCCAATCTTATTCTGCACAAGGGAATAATCACATCACAAGCAGGAAGGAAGGCGTTAAGTGCTGATTACACCAAGGCATACGTAGACTGTGAAAAGTTTTGGCTGCTTTTTCCGCTCTTGCTGCTGACCGCTTGCACAATCCAGGCCAATTAGGAAACAGCTGCTTATATATATCAGCCACTTGATATAATGATTTCATACACCATGGCCTTGGGCTCTGTTGGACTTCTCAAGTGAGCCCTTCTTCCCTTAACAACAGTCAGCACAACAGTGACAACAGGAAAACATTTACTATGCCAGACTGTGTGTTATTTATATGGATTAGCTGCTTAATCCTCATAGCAACCCAAATAATTAGGCAGTACTAAAAATCCAATTTTGCATAGGAAGAAACTGAAGCTCAGAGATGTTACGCAACTCGCCCAAGATCTCACAGCTAATAAACAGGGCAACCAGGACTGAATGAGGCGTGTGGTTTTTGAACCTGTACTCCTGCTCACTAGGCCATATTGTCTCTTAGTCCCAGGAGAATGTGACTTGGGAAGGTGTTCTAGAGATTGTTAAAATTTTTAATTATGTTGTTCATTCATTTGTAGTTCAGTAAGTGATAAACTACATGAGGGCAGGGAACAGGCCATTTTGTTCACCACTGGGCCTCCAGAACCTAGCACCTTCCTTGCACATAGTATATGTTTAATACATCTTTTGGGTTGAAGGAATAGCTACAGCTCAGGTTATATAGCCTATTTTATATTTGCTAATTATCCTAGCAGGAGAAACCAATGAATATAGTCTTCCTGTGCCTCTGTATTCCTCACGCATGTGAGCTGTCTGGGTTCTGGGTCTTTGGAGAGAGTTATCAGAGCTACTCCTTTCTTTGCCCTTACCCCCACCTCCAGTCTCAGGCACTCATTCTTTAATGAGTTTGTTTAGCAGATATTGAAAGAATACCTGTGCCAAAGACTGTCCCAGGTACAGCAGCGAATAAGACGGATAAAAATTCCTTTTCACATGGGCTTGCAGTCCCCTAGGGGCGGTGAACAAGAATAAGAAATAAGTAAAATACACAATATATGCAATGGAATAAATGTTTAGGAAGGGGAGTATGAAGTCTCAGGAAGAGAGTGGAGATTTTAGATAGGTGCCAGGAAAGACTCATGGAGAATGTGACATTTGACAAAAGATTGGAGGAAAGTCATGCAAATACCCCAAGAAGGAGCTATCCAGGCAGAGGGAATAGCAAGCACAAATGTTTTGGAGAAAAACTATGTGGGTATTGATGAACAATGGGGAACTCAGAAGTCACTGGAGTGAGAGGGGAAAGTGATGGGAGAGAGGTCAGAGAAGTAACGGAGCCAGGCTGTGTAAGGGCTCCCAGATCAGGAAGAGGTGGGAACCACTGGAGCATCTGGGCAGAGGAGGGCCATAATCAGACTTTCCATGTTATTCCTTAATGTGGTTCTGTGCATACTTATCTCTTCTCTAGACGATGAGCTTCTTTATTTTATTATTTTAAAAATTTATTTATTGATTAAGGTATTACATACATGTCCTTATCCCTCTATGAGTCCCTCATCCTTCTCCCCCATTCATGCCCTCACCCCCCTGTTGTCTGTGTCCACTGGTTAGGCTTATATGCATGCATACAAGTCCTTTGATTGATCCTTCCCCATTACCTCCACCCTCCCCTACCTTCTTTCTGAGGTTTGATGGTCTGATTGATACTTCTCTATTTCTGGATCTGTTTTTGTTCATCGGTTTATGTTGTTCATTATATTCCATAAATGAGTGAGCTCATGTGATATTTATCTTTTTCTGACTGGCATATTTCACTTAGCATAATGCTCTCCAGTTCCAGCCGGGCTGTTGCAAATGGTAAGAACTCCTTTTTTACAACAGCGTAGTATTCCATTGTGTAGATGTACCACGGTTTTTTAATCCACTCATCTGCTGATGGGCACTTAGGCTGTTCCTAAATCGTAGCTATGGTGAATTGTGCCACTATGAACACAGGGGTGCATATATGCTTTCTGATTGGTATTTCTAGTTTCTTGGGATATATTCGTAGAAGTGGGATCACTGGGTCAAATGGGAGTTCCATTTTTAATTTTTTGAGGAGCCTCTATACTGTTCTCCACAGTGGCTGCACCAGTCTGCATTCCCACCAGCAGTGCATGAGGGTTTCTTTTTCTCTGCGTCCTCACCAGCACTTGTCATTTGTTGATTTGTTGATGATAGCCATTCTGACAGGTGTGAGATGGTATCACATTGGATGATTATTGACTTTGAACATGTTTCCATATGTCTTTTGGCCTTCCTTCTGTCTTCTTCTGAAAAGCATCTATTTAGGTCTGTTGCCCATTTTTTGATTGGTTGTTTATCTTCCTTTTATTAAGTTGTATGAGTTCCTTATAAATGTTGGAGATTAAACCCCTAGTGGAGATAACATTGGCAAATATGTTCTCCCATGCAGTGGGCTTTCTTGTTGTTTTGTTGATGGCTTTTTTTGCTGTGCAGAAGCTTTTTATTTTGATATAGTCCCATTTGTTTATTTTATTCTTAGTTTCCATTGCCCTAGGAGTAGTATCGGTAAAGACATTGCTACGACATATGTCTGAGATTTTGCTGCCTGTGGATTCCCTAATATTTTTTTTCCAATTTTCATAGAAACATAGGTTTATTTCGATAGAGACATGCTGAATACAAAGGACTGAAATAAATGAGTTATCGTTAACCTAAAATAATAGAACATTTTAATAAAACTATATTTTTCTTGAATGTTAACTTACCGAACACTGAATAACTGCCCAAATTAATAAGCGTCATGCAAATAAACATTTTTCTTGTTCCACGAAAGCAAAATATTTCCTGTTGCACACAACAAACAAGTCAGTACAAAATTGATGATGTAGCAATATGCTGCTAAAATATTTGCTGCTGGTATTAGTGGAGAGAAATGGTGTGCCTGTTTTTATGGATTCCCATCTTATGTTTAATTCCTTTATCCATTTTGAGCTTATTTTTGTATATGGTATAAGTTGGTGCTCAAGTTTCATTTTTTTGCATGTATCTGTCCAATTTTCCCAACACCGTTTATTGAAGAGACTGTCTTGACTCCATGGTATGTTCATGCCTCATTTTGTCAAATATTAATTGGGCATAGTGGTTTGGGTTGATTTCTGGGTTCTCTATTTTATTCCATTGATCTATATGTCTCTTCTTGTGCCAGTTCCAGGCTGTTTTGAGAACATGGTTTTGTAATATAGCTTGAATCCTGGTATTGAGATCCCACCTACTTTGTTCTTCTTTCTCAGGATTGCCGTGGCTATTTGGGATTTTTAAAAAAAATTCTAGATGAATTTTTGGAAAGTTTGCTCTAGGTCTGTGAAATATGCCTTTGGTATTTTAATGGGGAGTGTATTTAATCTATAGATTGCTTTGAATAATATGGACATTTTAATGATGTCGATTCTACCAATCCATGAACATGGTATGTTCTTCTATCTGTTTATGTCTTCCTCTATCTATTTTTTCAGTGTTCTGTAGTTTTCCATGTATAGGTAGGTATTTTATCTCCTTAGTTAAGTTTATTCCTAGGTATCTTAATTTTTTTGGTGCGATAGTAAATGGGATTGATTTTTTAGTCTCTCTTACTATCGGTGAACTTACTATTGGTGATAGAAAAGTCATAGATTTCTGGTGTTAATTTTGTATTCTGCTACATTGCTAAATTTATTTATTAAGTCTAATAATTTTTGGATGGTATTTGGAGTTTTCTGTGTACAGTATCATGTCATCTGCAAATAAGGACAGTTTTTCTTCTTCTTTTTCAATTTGGATGCCTTTTATTTCTTCTTCTTGCTAATGGCAATGGCCAGTTCTTCCAGTACTATGTCAAACAAGAGTGGTGAAAGTGGGCATCCCTGTCTTGTTCCTGTTCTTAGAGGAAATGGTTGTAATTTTTGCCCATTGAGTATAATGTTGGCTGTGGGTTTGTCATATATGGCTTTTATCATGTTGAGGTATGATCCCTCTATTCCTCCATTGCTGAGAATTTTTATCAAGAAAGGGTGCTGGATTGTGTCAAATACTTTTTATGCATAAATTGATATGACTATGTTATTTTTATCTTTCAATTTGTTTATGTGATGTATCACATTTATGAATTTGTGAATATTGTACTATCCTTGCATCCCTGGGATAAATCCTATGAGTCATAGTGTATGATCTTTCTGATGTACTGCTGGATCTAATTTGCTAGAATTTTGCTGAGGATTTTGTCATTTATGTTCATGAGGGATATTGGTCTGTAATTATCTTTCATTGTGTTGTCTTTACCTGGTGTTGTTATTAGAGTGATGCTGACTTCATAGAATGAGCTTGTAAGTGTTCCTTCCTCTTGAATTTTTTGGAATAGTCTGAGGAGGTCAGGTTTTAGTTCTTTCTTGAATATTTGGTAAAACTCCCCTGTGAAGCCGTCTGGACCCCGGTTTTTGTTCGCTGGAAGCTTTTTGATGACGGCTTCAATTTCCTGTGTAGTTATCGGCTTATTGAGATTTTTAGATTCTTCCTGATTGAGTTTTGGAAGGTTGTATCTTTCTAGGAATATGTCCATCTTTTCCATGTTGTGTAGTTGGAAGAGAGTTATTCATAGTATTTTTTTTAAACAATCCTTTGTATTTCTGTGGGGTCTGCTGTTATTTTGCCTCTTCCATTTCTGATTTTATTTGGGTCTTTTATTATTTATTTACTTATTTATTTTGTTCACTATGTCATTTTTTTTCTCTGATCTTTATTATCTCCTTCCTTTTGTTCACTCTGGGCTTTTTTTATTACTCTCTTTTTAATTCTTTAACTTGTAGAGTTAGATGATTTACTACCATTTTTTGTTTTATTTTTTGAGGTAGGCCTATAGAACTATAAACTTCCCTTGCTTTCATTGTGTTCCATAAATTTTGGATTGTTGTGTTTTTATTGTCATTGGTTTCCATGTTTTTTTATTGCTTTTTTTTATTGTTTAAAGTATTACAAGTAGTAGTACATATGTCTCCTTTTTCCCCCCATTGTCCTCCCACCTGCACTTCCCTACCCCCAGTACATGCCCTCACCTGCCCCCCTCACCAGTGTCTTGTATTTATTGGTTATGCTTATATGTATGCATACAAGTCCTTTGGTTGATCTCTTTTAGCCCCTTTCCGCCCAGGTTGTTTTTAATTTCTTCTTTGATCTCTTTGGTAACCTAATCATTGTTTAATAGGATGCTATTCAGCTTCCAAGTGTTTAAATTTTTTGGATTGTTTTATTGTAGTTTATTTCTAATATTATGCCATTGTGGTCTGAGAAGATGCTTGATATGATTTCAATATTCTTGAATTTGGGGAGACTTTGCTTGTGACCCAATATGTGGTCATTTTTTAAAATGTCCCATGTGCACTTGAGAAGAATGTATATTCTATGGCTTTGGGGTGAAATATTCTGAAGATGTCAATTAAGTCTATCTGATTTAGTGAGTCATTTATGATTGCTGCTTCTTTGCTGATTTTTTGTCTAGAGGATTTATCCATTGATGTCAATGGTGTATTAAAGTATTCTACTATAATTGTATTATTGTCGATCTTTCCCTTGATATCTTCCAGGAGCTTTTTTATGTATTTGGGTGCTCATGCATTGAGTGCATATATGTTTATCAGGGTTATATCCTCTTATTGTATCAGTCCCTTTATTATTATGAAGTGGCCTTCCTTATCTCTTGTGATGGCCATCACTTTGAGGTCTATTTTTATCAGATATAAGTATTGATACCCCAGCATTTTTTTTTTCATTTCCATTTGCCTGTAAGATATTTTTCTATCCCTTCACTTTCAGTCTCTGTGAGTCCCTTGTTCTGAGGTGGGTCTCTTGTAGACAGCATATGTATGGGTCATGTTTTTTTAATCCATTCAGCCACTCAAAGTCTTTTGATTGGAGCATTTAGTCTGTTTCCATTTAAGGTTGTTATCGGTAGGCACTTTTTTTGTAGCCATTTTTATTTATTTATTCTGTGTCTGTGTTCCTTCTTACCTTTGTATTTTTTATTTTTACACTAGTCCTTTTAGCATTTCTTGCATTGCTGGCTTGGTAGTGATAAACTCACCTAGTTTTTTTGTTGTTGTTGTTTGTTTGTTTTTTTGTCTGTGAAGCTCCTTACTTCCCCTTCAATTTTGAATGATAGCATCACTGGATAGAATATTCTTGGATTCAGTCCCTTGCTTTGCATCACTTTGTAAATTTCTTTCCATTCTTTTCTGGCCTGATGTGTTTCTGTTGAGAAATCATTTGATAATCTAATGGGAGATCCCTGGTATGTAACTTTCTGTCTTTCTCTTGCAGCCTTAAGATTATCTCTTTGTCCTGAACATTTCCCATCATAATTATAATGTTTCTTGGTGTGGGTCTTTTCAGGTTCATCTTGTTTGGGACTCTCTCTGCTTATGTGACTTTTTTCTTCCCCACATCAGCGTAGTTTTTTGACATTATTCACTCAAATAGGTTTTTAAACTCTTGTTCCTCTTCTCGTTGTTATGGTACCCCTATTATTTGTATGTTGCTTCATTTCATATTGTTCCATAGCTCCCTTAGGCTCTCCTCTGCCTTTTAAATTTTTTCTCCAATTGCAGTTCAGTTTGGGGGTGGGTTTTGCTTCCTTGTCTTCTAATTCGCTAATTTGGACCTCTGCTTATCCTAGTCTACTATTGAAACTTTCTATGCTGTTTTTTATTGCAGCTATATCACTCTTCATTTCTTCTTGATTCTTATTTAAGTGGTTGATTTTTTCATCCATCCGGTTTATGAACTGTATGACCCTTATTCTGAATTCTTCTTTGGACATATTGTATGCCTTCGTTTCACTTAGCTGCTTTTCTGGTGATTCCTCCTTTTCTTTCATTTGACTGTGAGCTTTTCAGAGACCATCTGTATGTTCCCATTGCTGAACACAGGGCCTGGCACCTGGCAGATGTTTCAATACATGTGTAACAAACGAATATACACAATAAGCTTGTGAAACAAGCTAAATTGGAGTGCAAGTGGAGGCCCAGAGGGAGGACAAATACATTCTGACCCGAGGAAGGAGGGATGTTTTATGGAGCAGATGCCTTGAATCTAAGCCTAAACAGATGAGAAGGCTCTCCCTCAGTAGAGAAGTTGAGCAAGGAACAGGATCAAAAGCACAGGCCAAACTGTGACAACTTGGAAGAAACGAATGTATCTGGCATGCAGGGAGAGAGGTGGTGCAGTGGCTGGGAGGCCAGAATCTCAGAAGAGGCCCAATCATGTCATGAGATGCAAACCAAGCTAGTGAGCTTGGGCTTCATAGTGCAGGCAATAGGGAGCCATTGCAGGTGTGTGCATCCATTTTGGAGGATGACATTTAGCCATTAAGTTTTGGCTGTTAATTCAGTCATGGCTTGTCTGTCGCCCAGGGGGACAGCTGGCCATGCAAGAAGGATGTAAGGGTAAGCAGTGCCTCACATCGTGGCTGCAGCTTCTCCCTCTAGACTGTGTAGACTGTATAGAAATACTGTCTGTACAGAAGGAAAAAGCCCATCTGTGGAGCCCTCTGATACTCACAATAAAGGACTTAGCAGTTCACTCAAGTGTGTTCCAACAGGCGCCTGTATTCAGCTCAAGAACAGCTATGATTTCATTACACTGCTCATGCAGTCCATCCATCCTCTGTAGAATCAGTCAGCCATAGGCTCCAAGGTTATTGAATTTCTCTTGCATGGGAGGAAGCTGGGACGAAGCTGGCTGAAAGCCCCCACAGCCTGCTCTGCCCCTGCGTGGCCTGTGGCTCAGCTACTTTATAGTCCCTGAAGCAGGGTTTTGTCACAATGGCAGAGGCAGTCTTAGAAAGGGAAGCTTTGGCTTCTACTTCTCAGCAGGGAGGGGAATGATGAGGTGGCCATCTGTGAGGGCAGCCCTCGGGCCATTCTGCCTTCTGTGTGGCTGGGGTCTTGGGGGTGGGCAAATGGCCCTGGGAGGCCGTTCTGCAATGGAGATGGAAGTCTATGCCCAGGGGAGCATTTTCAGCCATTCAGTCCTTGGAGGGGATGGGCTTGTTCCCAGGCTGGAGCCCAAGGCTCCCACCTTCTGCCCTGACTTGTGCTACCTCTGGCTGTCCCACTCTGCGACCTCTGCACTCTAGCTGTCTCAGGTCAATGTGCACAGCTCATGGTGAGGCAGGCCCCAAACACAGCTCCCAGTGTGTTTTCAGCCTGGGCTAAGTCTGTGACTGTCCTGAGCAGCACACGTTTTCAGAGACACACAGAACATATGTGTGGAAGAGACACAGCTTTCAAAGTTGGGAGGGGGCAGGCAGGGGCAAGAATGGAGTGGCTCAGAGAAACCCCAGTTCCCAACTTTCAGAGAATTTAAATAAGAAACGAAACCAGTCATTTGGGGAAGGGGAGGGAACTTTTACCAGTAATTTTTAGTTTCTTTTCAACTGCTTTCAGGGAAAGAAACCCAGTTGTCCTCTGCTGAGAAGCAGGTTCACCTGCAATGATTAAAATGCTACCCAGGGATTCCATGAAGCCCCAGGTACAGAAAACCATGTGAGGAGCAGAACTTTTACTCTCATACTGCAGTCAGGGGTCAGCACGATAGTGTCTGCCCTCATTCTCTAGGGAGGTCCTCTGATGATTAGGGCTCATTGCCTACACACAACTTGTATAGTTTGGAGATGAGCTTAACTGGCCTTTCCTCATTATTATCTTTTAAATTTTCATTAATTGATTTTATATATAGAGAGAGAAGGTAGAGAGAGAGAGAGAGAGAGAGAGAGAGAGAGAGAGAGAGAGAGAGAGAGAGAAACATCTGTTTGTCCTGCCTATCCATCCACTCACTGGCTGACTCTTGCATGTGCCCTGACCTGGGATCGATGCACAACCTTGGCGTATCCAGATGACGCTCTAAACAACTGAGCTACAAGCCAGGGTGGCCTTTACTTACTTTTGGCCTCTTCCAGCCTCACCTGTAAAACTCTCATTCTGGATTCAGACATTAAACATTAACCAAGAGGGCTTGGTGATGGGCACAGGCATGTGTGCTGGCTTGAGGCTGAATCTTTGACTATACTCCAGACTCATATGGAAAGGAGTATTTGGTTTCCACTCTTCTGTAGTAAGGGTTAATGGATGACATTGTTTTGACAGCTGTTAAGTATCTGCTAAAGACTTTAGAAATGCTCATAGTCTTTGACCTAAGAACCCAACATCTAGGAATGTTTCCAAGGAAGTTAGAGTTACCACAGTATTTAAGATAAAGATGTTAACACAGTATTATTTATAATAGTAAAAAAACAACAGCCATTAAAAATAGCTATTTCAGAATGTTTGATGAAATGAAAACAGATTTACAATTATTAAAACTTTAAAATATTATGAAAAAATTTATATGGAAAATCATGACAAATATCACAAATATCCCTATGTCTTCCAGCCAAATGACCAAATGTTGACATTTTGCCATATTTACTTAAGAATTTTTTAAAAAAATAAAAGATTACAGATACAGCCCTGGCCAGTGTTCTCAGTGGTTAGAGTACTGGCCCATACTGCAAGGGCATGTACCTGGTCAAGGCACATTCCAGTCAAGGGAATATACCTGGTTGCAGGTTTTTGGTTCTCACCTCAGTTGGGGCAGTATGGAAGGCACATTGATCTCTCTCTCTCTCTCTCTCTCTCTCTCTCTCTCTCTCTCTCTCTCTCTCTCTTTCTTCCACACACACCTTCCCTCACTTCCTTTTATTCTCTCTAAAAATTAATGGGAAAAATATCCTCAGATGAGAATTTTAAAAAATTACATATATAGTTGAGGTCTGTTTTATATTCTTCCCTTCCCTGCCTTTCCAGAGATAATTATTTTGTTGAAATTAGTATAAAACTTTCCCACCAATAATTATCTCTCTCTATAAAAGCCTAAGTGACCATTATGACTGAAAGACTGGAATGACTGGTCAACCAGTTGCTATGATACCCATTGACCACCAGGTAGCAGATGCTCAATGAAGGGACTGCCCTCTGGTGGTCAGTGTACTCCCACAGCCAATCTCCCTCAGCCCCTCTGTCCTGGCTGGCCCTCCTCCTGCTGCTCCTCCCTCCTGCTGGCAGGTCCCCCACCTCCTTAATAGGCCCCAATTGGGAGGCCGGCCTGCCAACCTCCCCAGGTCCCTCACTCCTGAGAGCTGATCTCTGATAGGATTCGATCGATGGCCAGGCTGAGGGACCCCACTTGAGCATGAATTTGTGCACCAGGCCTCTAATACTTTATACACACATGGGTATAGCTCTCCATAAAAATTATAGAGCATTTAAAAATAGTTTACAAAAATTTTAACCTCCTGCAATTTGCTGTTTTCACTCAACTCAATTTTTGAGATGTACATGGATGTTTTTTATTGCTTTATGCTGTATTCCAACAATACAGATATATTTAATAAACTTTAAAAATAAAATTATAACTTGCTGGTGTGGCTCAGGTGGTTGAGCATTGTCCCATGCTCTGAAAGGTTGTTGGTTCAATTCCTGGTCAGGGCACATGCCTAGATTGCAGGCTCCATCAAAGTAGGGGGCATGCAGGAGGCAGCCAATTGATATTTCTCTCTCATATGGATGTTTCTATCTCTCTCTCTAAAAATCAATTTAAACATTTTTTTAAATATAGTTTTTTGAGGAGTTATCTCTGAGTGAACACTTCCATCTAATTACCACCCAGGTCACGAATTAGCCTTACCTGTACCCCAGAAATACTCCCTATGCCCATACCCAACAGCTATGTTTTTTTTTCTTCCCCCAAAGTAGCCTTTGTCATTATTTTTTTAAAATACATTTTTATCGATTTCAGAGAGAAAGGGAGAGGGGAAGAGAGAGAGAAACATCAAAGATGAAAATAATCAGTTGGCTGCCTCTTGCATGCTCCCTACTGGGGATAGAGCCTGAAACCTGGGCATGTGCCCTGACTGGAAATTGAATTGTGACATCCTGGTGCATAGGTTGATGCTCAACCACTGAGCCACACCAGCCAGGCCACTGCTATTATTTTTAATAACATAATTTTGTCTATTTCTGAAGATTATATAAAACTAGAGGCCCGGTGCATGAAATTTGTGCACAGAGTGGGGGTTGGGGGGTGGAGGTTAGGGGCTGTTCCCTCAGCCCTGCTTGTACTCTCTGCAATTTGGGACCCCTATACCTTTTTCTTATCTAGCTAACCTCTTCACATTAAAAAAAAAATTAACTGAAATATCACCTATTCTAGGAAATCCTCTTTGAACAAATGTCTTTACAATCTGTATTAAGTATTGTCATAGTATACCATCCTTTTTCTTCAATAGTTACTTAGAATGGATTCAATGTAGTTTTCATTCTTGCATCTCAATTTTTTCTTCTTGCTCTTATAATAGCAAAGCTTATCCAATTTACATTTGCCCTTTAAGGGCTTATATTTGGTTTAGTTTCTAGTTGGCTCGCTGGTTTTTTTTTTTTAAGCAATAAATTTGGGTTGTGATAGTAAGCCTCACTTGTAATCAAGCCTGTAAGTCTCTCTATCTAAATATTTCTATAATACCTATCACTTTAGCATATCAAAGATTGTGTTCATTTATAGAAAATAACAATAAATGTTAACTGATCACTTGATCTTCTAGTAATATTTTATAATAAGATGTATATTCTAGTAATTTATTACAAAACTGAGATGTACAGAAATAAATTACATTGAATAATAAAGAATGATTCAAATATCAAAGCATAGTATACTTAGGGCCTCCCTTGTCCTTGCCTCAGATATCATAGCATAGTACACAATTCATGTGGAACTCAGCTTCCTTTAAAATGGGAAGGGATGCCATACTCATGAAGCAGCTACTTCCACACATATTTTTTTAATTTAATTCATAACAAATACTCTTTGTACTGATTATTGGAAAATCATCCTAGCAATTGCTTTTGCTCCTCTCTGTATTGTTGCCTTACATTCCGATGTTATTACTGTACTTTTATCATCCACTCACTCTAATAAGATTTTAAGGGCAGAAATTATGACTTGAGCTTGTGATTCTCTGTAATAGCGCCTAAATAAATACTCAAAGGCGATCCAGTCCAAATGACTTGTGATGAGAGAGGCCCACAGTTGCTGGAGACCTCTGATTTCTATTTAAGGACCTCACTTGTTCTGTGCCTTTATAGAGGGGTGAGTAGAGGTTGTGGGAATTTGAGGAAACCCAGACAGAATTCTCCTCCTAAAAGATTTTGCTAAGCTGACCACGGGGACTGCAGGGCATTTGTCCAATTAAAATCCAGACACACAGGAATAACAAAGGCACTGGTCTCCTACTGCTAATGAGTGGGGATCAAACCCCAGCCTGCAGGAACTCACCCCCTCGGTCAGGACCAGGCCACTGGGTAGACCTGGGCTGGTGCTCCTAACTCCAGGGAGAGGGAGACTTCCCATGGCTGCCAGCTAGAGACCCTGGATTCTGTATCACGCACCCACTGAGGTCCCTAGCGTAGGTTGGTCAGCAAAGTGGCTTCTTTGTCTGAAATTGTGGGGCTGCCTCTCCTGTTCGCCGGTGATAGTGGGTCTGGGCTCTGCCTGTCCAGTTGGCTCCATGATCACGATGGCAGTCTCGGCTCTGCTTGTCCAGTTCGCCCCGTGATAGCAATTGCAGGTCTGGGCTCTGCCTGTCTTGTTCATCCCATGATTGTGATGGTGGGTCTGGGCTCTGCCTGTTCAGTTCCCTGTGATTGTGAATGCAATCTTGGGTCTCGGCTCTGCCTGTCCTGTTCACCTATGATCGCGGTGGCAGGTCTCTGCTCAGCCTGGCCTCTTCCCGGAATGATGAGTAGCTTGGACCTTGCCAGAGGCTTAGGGCACTGCCAACTGCCACCAGCTCATGTCCCCTTGGACCTCCTTGGAGGCATAGGACACTGCCCCCCGTCACCTGCATATGCAAATACACCTGCCATCTTTGCTGGGTTAGTTTGCATATCACTCCTGATTGGCTGTGGGCATAGCGAAGGCACAGTCAATTAGCATATTGCTCTTTTATTAGATAAGATGGTGTTCTACACTCAATAGTTCATTTGTTAGTTGTGTTCATCTCTTTTCTTATTTATTCTTCTTATTGTTATTATTTTGCTCCATTATATAGAGAGGTAATAAACTCACTAGGAATGTGGATTTATTGTTTTCCTTTTTAATTTTGTCAATTTTTGCTTTAAATATTTTAAAGTTATGTAATTGCAAGCATATATATTTAGAATTGTGATAACTTTCTGGCTAACTAACCCCTGTATGATTATAAAATGCCTCTCTTTAGCTAGTAATCATTTTTGCCTTAAAGTCTACTTTCTCTGCTATTAGAATATCTACACTTTCATTTCACTTATATTTACATCTTTTCCACTCTTATTTTCATCCCTTCTGTGTACTTATATTTAGACTGCTTCTTGTAAGCAGCATATGGTTGGATTTTTAAAATTCATTTTTATAACCTACCACATTTATTTTTACATATTTAATCTATTTATATTTAGTATTTGGCTCATAACCTATAATGCAATTATCAAATATTTGGGTTCATATGCACTATTTATATATTTGGTTTCTATTTGACCTTCCTGTTTTGTATTTCTTTATTTTTAAATTTATTTTTATTGTTTAAAGTATTACATATGTCTCCTTTTTACCCCAATTGACTGCCCCTCCCTCCATCCAATCCCACCCCCGAGGGAAATCCCCCACTGTCCCAGTGTCTGTGTCCATTGGTTATGCTAATATGCATGCCTACAAACCCTTTGGTTGATCTTATCTGTCCCTTATCTCTGGATCTATTTTTGTTCATCAGTTTATGTTGATCATTATATCCCACACCTGAGTGAGGTCATGTGATATTTATCTTTCACCAACTGGCTTATTTTGCTTAACATAATGCTCTCCAGTTCCAAATGGTAAAAGTTTCTTCTTTTTTACATCAGCATAGTATACTATTGTGTAGATACCACAGTTTTTTAATCCACTCATCTAGTGATGGACACTTAGACTGTTTCTGAATCTTAGCTATTGTAAATTGTGCTGCTATGAACATAGGGGTGCATATATCCTTTCTGATTGGTGTTTGTGGTTTCATGGGATATAGTCCTAGAAGTGGGATTACTGGGTCAAATGGGAGTTCCATTTTTAGTTTTTTGAGAACACTCCATACTATTCTCCACAGTGGTTACACCAGTTTGCATTCCCCACAGCAGTGGATAAGGGGTTCTTTTCCCCCACATCCCCAGTGCATGGGACAATTCTCAACCACCTGAGCCACACCAGCAAGAGCTATAATTTTATTTTAAAAGTTTATTAAATATATCTGTATAGTTGGAATACTACATAAAGCAATAAAAAACATCCATGTACATCTCAAAAATTGAGTTGAGTGAAAACAGCAAATTGCAGGAGGTTAAAATTTTTGTAAACTATTTTTAAATGCTCTATAATTTTTATGGAGAGCTATACCCGTGTGTGTATAAAGTACTAGAAGCCTGGTGCACAAATTCATGCTCAAGTGGGGTCCCTCAGCCTGGCCAGTGATCGAAGCCTATCAGAGGTCAGCTGCCTGGGGGAGGGACCCCCAATTGGGGCCTATTAAGGAGGTGGGGGACCTGCCAGCACAGGGGCGGGGGGAGCATGGAGGCAGCACGAGGGAGGCCAGCCAAGATGGAGGGACTGAGGGAGGTTGCCTGTGGGAGCACACTGACCACCAGGGGACAGCTCCTGCATTGAGCATCTGCTGCCTGGTTGTCAGTGGGCATCATAGCTCCTGCATTAAGCATCTGCTCCCTAGTAGACAGTGGGCATCATAGCAATTGGTTGACCAGTTATTCCGGTCATTAGGTCGTAACAGTCACTTAGGCTTTTATATAGAGAGATAATTATTGGTGGGAAAGTTATATACTAATTTCAACAAAATAGTTATCTCTGGGAAGGCAGGGAAGGGAAGTTATTTGTTGATTTGTTAATGATAGTTATTCTGACAGGTATGATATTGTACCTCATTTTTATTTTGATTTACATCTCTCAGATGATTAGTGCCTTTGAGCATGTTTTCTTATGTCTCTGAGCCTTTTGTATGTCCTTTTTCGAAAAGTATCTATTTAGATCCTTTGCCCCTATTTTGATTGGATTGTTTATCTTCCTTTTGTTTAGTTGTATGAGTTCTTTGTAAATTTTGGAGATTAAATCTTTATCTGAAATAGTATTGGCAAATATGTTCTCCCATGCAGTGGGCTTTCTTGTTGTTTTGTTGATGGCTTCTTTTGCTGTGCAGAAGCTTTTTATTTTGATGCAGTCTCATTTGTTTATTTTATTCTTAGTTTCCATTGCCCTAGGAGCTGTATTGCTCCTACAGAGCTACAACATATATTTGAGATTTTGGAGTCTTCTATTATTTTTTATGGTTTCTCATCTTACACTTAAGTCTTTTAGCCATTTTGAGGGTTTTTTTTAATATATATAGTGTAAGTTGGTGATCTACTTTCATTTTTTTGCATGTATCTGACCAAATTTCCCAGCACCATTTATTGGAGAGACTGTCTTGGCTCCATTGTATATTCTTGCATCCTTTGTCAAATATTAATCGAGCATAATGAGTTGGCTCTATTTCTGGGTTCTCTGTTCTGTTCCATTGGTCTATATATCTGTTCTTGTGCCAGTACCAAGCAGTTTTGAGAACCGTGACTTTGTAATAATATAGCTTGATATCTGGTATTGTGACCTCTCCAACTTTGTTCTTCTTTTTCAGTATTGCTATGGCTATTAGGGGTCCTTTTTTATTCTAGATGAATTTTTGATGAGCTTTTTCTAGGTCTGTGAAATATGCCATTGGTATTTTAATGGAGATTGCATTGAATCTATAAATTGCTTTGGGTAGTATAGACATTTTAATGATATTGATTCTACCAATCCATGAATATAGTATGTTCTTCCATTTGTTTATGTCTTCCTCTATCACTTTTTTCTCAATGTTTTGTAGTTTTCGGAGTACAGGTCCTTTACCTCCTTAGTTAAGTTTATTCATAGGTATCTTAAATTTTTGGTGCAATGGTAAACGGGATTGTTTTTTAGTTTCTCTTTCTGTGAGTTCATTGTTGGTGTATAAAAAAGCCATAGATTTCTGGGTGTTAATTTTGTATCCTGTTACATTGCCAAATTCATTTATTATGTCTAGCAGTTTTTGATGGAGTCTTTGGGGTTTTCTATGTACAGTATCATACAAAGATGATACTGTACATAGAATCAGTATTGTCATTATGACAATAATGACAATTTTACTTCTTTTCCAATTTGGATGCCTTTTATTTTTTCTTCTTTCTTGTCTGATTGCTATGGCTAACACTTCCAGTACTATATCTAGCAGGAGTGGTGAAAGTGGCATCCCTGTCTTGTTCCCGTTCTTAGGGCAAATGAATTTAGGTTTTGCCCATTGAGTATGATGTTGGCTGTTGGTTGTCATATAAGGCTTCTATTATGTTGAGGTATGATCCCTCTATTCCCACTTAGCTGAGAATTTTGTCAAGAAAAGGTGCTGGATTTTGTCAAATGCTTTTTCTGCATCAATTAATATGATTGTGTGTTTTTTGTTTCTCAATTTATTTTTGTGATGTATCACATTTATTGATTTGCAGATATTGTACCATCCTTGTATTCTCGGAATCAATCCCACTTGTCATGGTGTATGATCTTTCCAGTGTAATGCTGGATCCAATTTGCTAGAATTTTGTTGAGGATTTTAGCATCTATGTTCATCAAGAATATTGACCTATAGTTCCCTTTATTCATGTTGTCTTTATCTAGTTTTGAAATTAGGGTAATGCTGGCTTCATAGAAAGAGCTTGGAGATATGCTTTTCTCTTGAATTTTTTGAAATAGTCTGAGGAGGATAGGTTTTAGTTCTTCTTTGAATACTTGGTAGAACTCCCCTTTAAACCTGTCCAGACCAGAGCTTTAGTTTTTTGGAAGATTTTTCATCACTGTTTCAATTTCTTTGATAGTTATTGGCCTATTCATATTTTTTGATTTTTCCTCTGTTTTATATTTCTTTTTCTCCCATCTTTTTCGAAAATATATATGATATTATGCCATCTTTTTGAGTAAGCAAATATTTTGATCATTTCATTTTTTTCTTGTATTTACTTGATGGTTATGCATTCTTTTACTGTTTTTTTTAGTGTTTATTCCAAAATATGTGCATATTTGGCCCAGCCAGTGTAGCTCAGTGGTTGAGCATCTACCTATGGACTAGGCAGTTATGGTCCAACTCCTGATTAGGGCACAAGCCCAGGTTTGCAGACTTGATCTCCAGTAGGGAGCATGCAGGAGGCAGCTGATTACTGATTCTCTCTCATCATTGATATTTCTGTCTCACTCTCCCTCTTCCTTCCTCTTTGAAATCAATAAAAACAATTTTTTAAAAAATACGCATCCTTGACTTAGTCTAATACAAACTATTATTTTTACCACTTCTCTAATAATGCTATACTTAGAATATTTTACTTTCATTTACTTTTTCTGACCTTTTCCATTCCATGCATTTTAATTCTGCATATACTTAAAACCCTATTATATGTTAAAATTATTTGGTCTTGGAAAGTCAATATAAATTTATATTTCCTATATTTTTACCTTTTTCTTATTCTTCTTTTCATATATACTAGAGGCCTGGTATGTGAAATTCATGCATGGGTAGGGTCCATAGGCCTGGCCGGTGATCAGGGTCAATCTCTGGGGTGACCAGCAGAGTGATGGGGGGATGGTGCCCACTGGCAATTGCCTTGGCTGGCTTTGGGCCTGCGGGCTGGGGGCAGCTTCTACATTGAGCGTCTGCCCCCCTGGTGGCCAGTGTGCTTTATAGCGACTGGTCATTCCACTGGTCATTCCACCATTCGCTCGATTTGAATATTAGGCTTTTATTATATAGGATGTTAAATATTTTTATTTATTTAAGAGAGGAAGGAAGAGGGAGAGAGAGATAGAAACATCAATGATGAGAGAGAATCATTGATTGGCTACCTCCTGCACACTTCCTACTGGAGATTAAGCCTGCAACCCAGGCATGTACTCTGACCAGTGTCGAACCTGGGACCCTTCAGCCTGCGTGCTGATGCTCTATCCACTGAGCCAAACCAGCTAGGGCTTTTCTTATATTTTTATCTGTATTTTTTTTGTTTTTGTTTTACTGAATAAGTTTTTTTTTCACAATCCTTTTAAGGCAGGTTGGATGGTAATATGTTCTCTGTTTTTGTTTGTCTGAAATGTCTTTCTATTGCCTTAATTTTTGAGGACAAGCTTTGGTGTGTACAGATTTCTAGATTGGTCATTATTTACTTTGGGCCCTTTAAAGCTAGCATTCCAATGTCTTGTGGCTTCCATCATCTCTGGGGAAATGAGATTAAAGTCTTACTGTTGCTCCTTTCAGGTAATGTGCCTGTTTTTCTCTGACCACCTTGAATATTTTTTTCTCTTGTTTTCAGTAGTTTACCTGGGGTGCACCTAGATATCATTTTATTTATACTTATACTGCTCATAGGTCTTATTGATTCTGAGTTGATAGTCTTTATCATTTTTGGAAAATTCTTGACCATTATTTTTTCAAAAATTATTTTTTCCATCTTGGACATTGGTTGGAGGACCGTCACTTGCACAAAAAGGTTTTGGGTCCAGAGTACATGGGGAAGGCAACCAATCAATGCTTCTCTCTCACATAGATGTCTCTTTCTCCCCCTTTCTCTTTTTCCTTCTTTCCCTCTCTCCCTGCTTCCTCTCTCTAAGATCAATGAAAAAAATGTTTCTTTTTCTCCATGACAGTCCATTTTCATGTATGTTAAGTTTTCTGACTGTAACTCCCAGTCTCTTATGCTGTTTGCATATATTCCTTTTAAAAAACATCTTGTTTGGATATTTTCTATTGATATGTCTTTAAGTTCATATCCTTCATCTTCTATACATAAATTGCTGTTAAAAAGTTTTAGTTTTTCATGACTGATATTGAGTTCATAATTTCAGGTATAGTATTTTTTAGTTCTATAACTTCTCTTTGATTCTTTAAAATGTAGATTCTAGTCCTCAGTTGAAATTCCTTATTTCATTTATTTTCACCAATTTCCTCTCTGTTTCTCTAAAGCAGATGTGGGGAACATCTGGCCCACAGAGTGTATAAAATCCCTCAAAATCATTTGGTCTGGCTAGCTCCTGCTTTGAGGGCTAAGAGACCCCAAACTCTGGATACATTCTTTATTTCCTTCCTCTTTCAGAGTATAACACTGCCTTCATAATCTCCAGATGCTTTCAAACAGATTTTGTTATATGCTGTCAAGCTTTTCTGGTCCAAACCCAACCTAGTCAATAATGAAGTGGAATTCTCAATGACATTTTAAAAGTGAAAATGAAAAGCAGGTTCCAAAAACAGCGTGTGCTGTATGGTGCTAACTTGGCTAAAAATAAAATCATGTGAATATGAATGTATTTGTAAAGGTGGTGCTCTTTGGTTATTGGATTATAGATGCTTTTCATATTGCTGATGTGCTTTTGTGCATTTTCCAAATTTTCTATATAAATGACTTTTTCATAGTAAAAAAAATGTTATTTTAGAGAAAGACAACTGCCACAAAATATTAAGCAGAAAAGGGAAGAAAACCAGAGAAAAAGAAGGTGCTACCCCAGAAGTGGTAAAACCATCCACAGAATAGTGGAGAAGGAAGGTGGGGCTACTCAGTAGCCCTCAGAGCTAAGAGGGACTTAGCTCATCTTAGTCAAACCCCTCATTGTACTGATGGGGCCCAGGAAGTGGCATGGCTTGCCACACACTGACAGCACTGGTCAGAAGCTAGGTCTCCTGGAAAGGCTAGCACTCTTCCCAGGGCAGTTTGTCGAGTTAAAGTGGCCCTCCGAGACCCAGGCGGTCCTCCCCACAGAACCAGGATGAGAGCCTGGAGCTAGGGCTGAGAGTGAGGGAGTCAGGCTGGCTCAGTCGGCCCTTCTCAGGCAGAGAAATTGCTGGGCTATGGCTGTTGGACTCACCTCTTGCTTTGTTTAGATTTTGTTGGTGAGCAGTTAGCTTCAATAAAAGATGGCACTGGCTACAAGGCACATTTCTTAGCTTGGCATTCAAAAGCCTTCTCAGTCTGCCTAGGTGTCCCTATTTCACATGCTTCTCTGTCTTTTCTACAACTCTTCCAACACCCACAGCTCTATTTTGGTCCTTACATGCTGAGTAGTGGACTTATCATCCCCCATCAAGAGAGTCTTTCTTCATCTCCTGCCCTAATTCCACTTGTCCCTCCAGGTATAACTTCATCCCTCAAGTTCTTCTACTAGCAGTGTCTGAGCCCCCATTTGAAAAAGATCTTCCAGGCTTTGCATTTTCTTTCATTAATTGTCAAGTCTTATCATTGAGACTCTAAGGTCTGAGAGATAGTGAAGCAAGTGCTCTTTGGAAGAAAAATGCTTGTGAGAAGCTGGGGCAGAGCTAGAGGAGCTGAGGAAGAATTTCGATGGGTAGATAAGAGAGGAGCAGGCAGCACAGAGTCCTCTATTGAAGACTGTTGAAGGCTTGCTGCTGCCTGTTCCTCCCTGCACTGATTCTGGGGTCGGTTTCAGGAAGATGGAAGAGGACCCGAGTCAGGAGGGAGCAAATATGGAAAGAAGACAACTGAGTTGTGCTTTTTGAGGTAAAGATAATTTAGAGAGGAAACAACGTAAGGGATTTCAGATCTGGAAAGATGGGCAAATGCTTGGAGAGAGGTTGGGCCCTTAAGTTTGAACACGTTTCTGAGGCATGCAGTGGGCTGGCTTCATGAACAAAGAATGGGAATATGAGTTTGGGAAGAACACTAACAGCATGTGAAGAACACTAACAGCATGTAAGAGTTTTGATTGCAAATAATAATGACAGGCCAATGTGTTTGGGTTTGGGAAGAGGAGGTACTTTCAGTTCTTTTGCAGAGGGAGCCTTATCAAGTGAACTATTATACTGATCTGAAGTCAAAGTTTTTCAGGTTTTTGATGGCTTCCATTAGGTACCTGAGCCGAGTCGTGCAATTGAATGGGGAGTCTAGAAGATTTTAAACCAAGGACATTTGAATGAGAGATTTGGAGTGCTTAAATTTTGGTGTCTTTTCTTTGTAGCACTATGATTTATTTGGGGGAAAGGACTTAAAGTCATACTAGAATTAGCTGGTCTAAAAATCAAAGGTCAGACCTTAGCCTAGAGACAGGGGTGAGGGGGGATCTTGTGGTTTACCTTGGCTAGGGGACTTAGACAAATTCTTAGAGGCCAGGTTCACAGGAATAACTCTCAGAAAACTAGTCATGCACAGAATCTCACTCAAAGAATTATGGGGGTGCACAAGAGCATCTAGCCCTCCTGTTACCTACAAGTAAGGTCCCTGCGGGTTGGAAAGCCTTTGCAGGGCACCCAAAGTGAGTTTGGGGAGAGTGAGCAAAAAGGTACTAATGTAGGATGAATGTTGTATGTCACAGGGTAGCATAATTTAAAGGGCCTGATCATTTGGACCAGCTTTAAATACAACCTGTGCTCAGAAACCACAAATTCAACTGTGCTTGAAATTTCACCACCAGACACTAATTCCTTTTCTTCATCCTTACTTCACTGGGTGAAGCTTACAGAATTTCTCTTCCCATCATTGAGGGGGCTTCGTACAGCACCTGGAAAGAGGAGAGGTGGGAACAGGAGGTAAAAATTCCAATTGCTTGACTTCTTTTGCCTCGAGAGTAGCTTTAAATATGTTTTGTTTTTAGAGAGACCTCATTTGAAACCAGCCTCCTGGTTTCAAATCCTAGTTATGCTGCTTTCTTGGTGGGAACCTTGGGGCCAGTTACTTAGAACAATATTTTACATGCATTCTAGCACAGAGTAAGTGCTCAGCAGACTTTGTTATCATTATTCTTATTAGCTTTCAGCATGGTGGTACCTACTATCCAAGGGAATTTCCTGTCTAGGACCCAGCTAAGTGTGAAGGAGCCTGCGACTAAGGTTGCAAGAGGAGGCAAACTTTATTGAGTTCTCTGTTTCTCAGCTGAAAACTCTTTGAAATGCTCCTCGGCCCACGTGATAGAAGAATGTGTAAACATGGGGTAGTAGTCAGAGAGGAGAGGAAAATCAAATCAATCAATAAGTCACAGGCAAGGGAAACTGTGCTATGGATTTTTAAGAGAAGTTTCCTTGGAACACAAACTTGCACATCAGGTTTGGTCACCAGAAAATGAGAGGGCTGTTTTACCAGCTGCTCTCCTAGCTCCCTTCATGGCTCCTTCTACAACCCTGTGTTTATGACCTGGGCATTGCTGGGTGTTTTGGGAAATGTCTGCTTTAAGAAAACAGTAGCATTAACTGAGTATACTTAAGGCAAATGCTTCTGCAGAACAGTGCAAGCCTTGGTTCTGATCCTCCCATGATGAGCTTCTGGTTCAAATGAGCCATTGGATGGGCTGGAACAAGAATGGCTCAAATGAATACTGAAATTGACATCCTGCACCGGTCGTCCCCCTATTCTGAACCTTCAAGCCCACGATGGTGGTGGTGGTGGTGGTGTGTGTATGTGTGTGTGAACTCTAAGTGTGGATCTAAGTACCGTGCCCCTCCCTTCATTGGATCCTAACACGCCCTCTCCTCCCCTGCTCATCGTCATTTTTGTTTACATGCCCTGCTGGTTTCTCTTTTGGGATGAGTCTGCAGCAGGCCTAGCGAGGCAGTATCTCTAGTGGCTTTTGTCTCCTGTGGAGGGCAGGTGGGTGAGGCTCTCTGCTTGAAGAGAAAAAAGATGAGGGTGTGCTGGGGAAACAGGTGATGTGGTAATGCTGAAGTGGCATGGAAGATGGAGGATTTAAATGTTAAGGGGTGGGTAGAAAATGTACCAAGATATTTTGAGGGCTAAATTTGTTCTGGAAGTTAAATGCATAGAGTGTGATGAATCAGAAGAACAAGAACCACTTAAGATTTTTAAAGCTGTTTGGTTGCCCCGGCGATACGTAGACATTTTGTGGATGGTTTGCTATTAGCAGTAAACATTTACATAGCACTTCACTTTCTCAAATATTCACCCATAGCACCCTGGGGTATTATTGATGGCCAGGACACAGAGACCTAGGGAGAACAAGTGATGGCTTGCAGTACAGAGCGAGCATGCTGGAGAGCTGGCAGGAGGTCACAAGTCTGCTGATGTCGCGCTGCTCCCTGTATTATGCATCACTTTGCTGCTCAACTTGCATTACAGTGCCCAGGTCTTCAGACTCCAGACCAGAAAGGTTGAAGGGGCCTGATCCACATTGACTAACCAAGAGGCTGTAATTGACCTTTCAGCTTCCAAACCTCCTGCCTGAGTCCTTAACACCTAGTGCCTCATGGTTTACCTGCTCACCCACCAATGCTCTCTCTTAGAGGATGACATCACCCTTCACCCAGTTGTCCAAGCAGTTAGACTTTTCCTATTGCCCACTGTCCACACACCCTGTGTTTAATCAATCACCACAACTTTTAAATTCCATCTGCTTAATATTTTTTGAATTCTTCTTCTTTCCATCTCTACTCCAACCACCTGGCCTACTAATTAACCTCTTAATTTTTTTTTCTATTTATTCTCTTACTTCATAAAATTTCATCAAATCATTCTCTGGCTAAAAACCCTTCCAAGACTTCTATCGACCTCAGGATAAGCCTGAACATATCACAAAACCCTGCCTCCTCTCCAGACTCACCCACTGATCTGTCTCATGTTTTACTCTCAAGCCAGAATGAACTTGTGCTCTTTGAACTCATCATGCTATGGGTACTTCAGCAAGGGGGCCAGAGAAGACAGAGAAAGATCACAGGAATAGGTAAGGAGAGAATAAGGCTTAAAGCCTGGGCCTGGGCAGTACTGAACTATTGGCCAGCATGGAAGTACCCTCTTCATCTGGAATATTTTCAACCCACAGGGCACTGTCATCACACTCAGAGATGAGTGGGATCTTCAGAGCAAGACTGCAAACTCAAAGTTCACTCTCCAAACATCATGTTCTGGTTTGGTGACTTCAGAGGCTTAACATTTCTTACTAGTTTTGTGATACTGAGTGAGGCACTTAATGTAAAGAGGCTATGAGCCTCAGTTTCCTCATCTATAAAATGGGAATGATAATTGCCCTACTGTGTGGATAGTTTATTTATTTATTTTATACTAGAGACCTGGTACACGAAATTCGTGCATGGGGGTCAGTTAGGGTGGGGGGAATGTCCCTCAGCCCAGCCTGCACCCTCTCCAATCTGGGACCCCTCAAGGAATGTCTGACTGCCCATTTAGGCCCGATCCAGGTAGGATCAAGCCTAAATGGGCAGTTGGAAATCCCTCTCACAATCCAGGACTTCTGGCTCCCAACTGCTTGCCTACTTGCCTTCCAGATTGCCCCTAACTGCTTCTGCCTGCTGGCCTGATCACCCCCTAACTACTCCCTGCCAGCTTATTTGCCCCTAACTGCCCTCCCCTGTAGGACTGGTCCCCCCAACTGCTCTCGCCTGCAGGCCTGGGTCCCCCACAACTGCCCTTCACTGCAGGCCAGGTCACCCCCTAACTGCCCTCCCCTGCAGGCTTGGGTCACCATCAACTGCCTTCCCTTGTATGCCTAGTCCCTCCCAACTGCCCTCCCCTACTGGCCATCTTGTGGCAGCCATCTTGTGTCCACATGGGGGTAGGATCTTTGACCACATGGGGGCAGCCATCTTGTGTGTTGGAGTGATGATCAATTTGCATATTACTTTTATTAGATAGGCTAGAGGCCTGGTGCACATGTGGAGGCCAGCTGGTTTGCCATGAATGTTGTCCCAGACAGGGTGGAGGTTCCCTTGGGCAAGGAGCCTGTGGTAGTTTGCAGGCCAGCCATGCCCCCCAGAGACCCAAGCAGAGGTCCTTGTGTTTATTTATCTTCTACAATTGAACCTTTGTAAGATTGAGCGAAGCCAATTCTCCTGCTTCCTCTGTGGCTACAGCCATTTTTAAAAATATATATTTTATTGATTTTTTACAGAGAAGAAGGGAGAGGGAGAGAGAATCAGAAACATCGATGAGAGAGAAACATCGATCAGCTGCCTCCTGCTCACTCCCCACTGGTTATGTGCCCACAACCAAGGTACATGCCCTTGACCGGAATCAAACCTGGGACCCTTGAGTCTGCGGACCAATGCTCTATCCACTGAGCCAAACCGGTTAGGGTGTTGCAGCCATTTTTGTTGGGGCTTATTTATCTCCTATAATTTAAACTTTGTAGCCTTAAGCAGAGGCCAAGGCAGGCCAGGGCTGCAAAAACTTGGCTTCTTCCATGGCCAGGGACAACTCAAGCCTTCTGCTCTCTCTAGCTCCGTGGCTGCCGCCATTTTTGTTGGGATTTATTTATTTTCTGCAATTGAAACTTTGTAGCCTTGAGTGTAGGCCTGGGCAGGCCAGGGTGGTAGGGAAGCTTGGCTTCCTCCATTGCTGGGGAAAACCTTCTGCTTGCTGTAGCTCCGTGGTTGCAGCCATCTTGGTTGGGTTAATTTGCATACTCATCCTGATTGGCTGGTGGGCATGGCTTGTTAGTATAGCTGAGGTATGGTCAATTTGCATATTACTCTTTTATTAGATAGGAACATTTTTGTGGTAATTTTTTTTTTCCACAAAAAAAACCTGCCTGCTATTTTTTGTAATCCTTTACTGTGTGAGTCTCTAATGAAGAGAGGGTCCTGCCACTCCCTTGGGAAGCTAAAAAAGCCATGTACTATGACTGACCCTGTCAGCCAAAGGGTGAGATGCTCCTGCCTGGTCCCTGCATCGGGAGCAGAAAGCAGAGATGCAGCCACAGCTGGGAATCATCCCAGAGGGGTGGAGTCCCAGTGACAATGACTGTGCAGGTGGTCAGCAGGGTGTCCAGTCCATATTCTTCTTGAAACATGAAGTTGGTTCCTTTCTTTTGTGCCTTTGAGTTCATCCTGGGAGCTGCCCCATCTCCTCCTAACAAATGCCATTCCTGCTCTCCAGTTGTCCAGTCAGTTTCTGTACATGGAAGCAAGAGTGTCTGCTTGAAGATGTGCCTCCTTCACAGGATGGCTGGGACAGAGCAGGACATTTAGATGGGGCTGCCTCAGGGGCCCTGGCATGCATCTTAGGGTTGGGGATAAGAGCGTCTACCATACACATGCTTTAAAAAAAAGCTGAAATTATATTGGTCAAAAGCCATATTAAATATCAGGCCTTCTATTGTGGGGATGTGCTTTGCAAAGGACAAGAAAAATGTGAGACATTCTCATTATCTTACCAATAGAGAGCCCTCCCACTCCTCCTCCTCCTCTATGTCTTAAATTTAGCTTAAAAACATAATTGTTCCAAAAAATGGAGAAAGGCACGGGTCCATTTCAGGAGACTGTCAGCCTCTAGGGGCAGGCATTTATTTTCTGCACCAGGTCCCACAGGCTTGAGGTCCAGTTTTGGCAGCTTCTTGTGTCATTTTTTGTGTGGTTGCAGAAGGCCAGAAAGCCATCCCTGCGCGCTGTGGGGCCAGGCTTCCTCTCGGGGTAGAACCTTAGAAACTGCCTGCCCCGGTTTGGGCTTCACTGAGTGGGCAGCTCCTATTACTCTGACTTCAGCCCTCCCCACCTGCCTGGGGAGGACCCCTGAGCTCACATCTGTTTGTTCGGCCCATCAGTCCTTAGAAAGCAGGTGCAGGGCCAGTGTGAGGCCAGGCTCTAGGTGATTTTCCACTGACTGGTCTGGGCTAGACCTAACAGATGTGGCTCCTGCTCCTTTTGCCCAGGGCTATTGTTTTCTCCTCTTGGGAAGACATTCAGGCACAGGAGCCTGACCCGTGCCTCTGGGGACAAAAAGGACATGCCCAAGGCCCCATGCCCTTACTTGCTGTCTCCGGGAAGAGGCACTTTGAAGGCACAGTACTTAATTATAGTGTTTTTGAAATTTTGCATTTGAAAGAGAAAGTTGTCAGGTGACTTATGGGAAAGCAGAGCTAAGAACATCTGGAGAACAAAGTACCATAACCAAGGGAACCCAGGCCAGGATGCAGCTGCAGAGAGTGGGCTCTGTAGGGGAACAGAGCCAACTGGTAGCCGCCCGCTGGGGTGGGTGCTGCTCAGGGCTGCGTGGCTTCTCCCCTCAGTGCTTTCCCACGGTCAGCACACACCTTCTGGTTCTTGGGGCAGTGGGTCGTGTTCTGTGGGGAGACAGGGTCTATGCTGGGCACTGGGAATGGTAGGTGCCCACCTGGAGCCAGGGTGCAGTGCCAGTACTCCCCTAGCTCTTTAGGCCTGGGTGTCCTCACCTGTGATATGAGAGAGTAAGACTCAGTGATTGCCACGCTCATTTCCAACCCCAGCTTTTCTTTGGTAAGTCTATATTTCCCACATGCTTTGCAGGTGATAGGGTCATTCCATAATAATCATTCTCTCTTTTAGCAACCATTATGATGAGCAAAATCTGCTGTCCCCTACAGGTCACTGGACAAATGTTCCACTGTCCCTGGGGATATGACTCCTTGCAATTGCATGGGTTTATTCTGGCAGTAAACCCAGAAAGCAGGAGGAGCAGGTCCCTGCTGTCCTACCTGCTGCTACCCTGGCCCAAACTGATGAGAGGACCTGGGCCAGGTTTTACTGTCTGTGATCCTAGATGTCAGACCATCGCAGCAAAGGAGGGTAAAACCTTAGAAGCTATTTCAAAAATATTCCATTTTAACCAAATGAGTGTATTTGATTACACACAGAGTGCTGTTGAATTTAAAGGAAGGTAGTAAGGAAGTTTGTTTCCTTTCATGCAAAAGCCAGACAATCTAAAGGATTTTGTTAGTGCCAGACAAATAGTGATGGTAAAGGGGAAGGAAATCATGGCCATATTTGCCTAAGATCAGGTACTTCCGTGTTTAAATCCATCCTCTAAACCTGCATTAACCTTTGAGCAGGTTGAGAAAAAGATAAAGACTAAGCAGTGTTTTTGTTATCCATTCATCACCTGTTTGAGTGAATCAGAACCATAGACTTGCAGGGAAGGGTATGCCTGTTGAGATCTTTCAATTCAGTCACCCCCTTATTGATGTTGTACCTCACTGTTCACCACCCCTGCTAAGGGGTCACGAGTGAGCTGGTGTCTGCTACATTCCAGTTCGGCAGGGGTCTACTTTCATCCTGGCCATAAAGTCCTCCTCACAGAGAGCAGAAATAGGGTTCCCGGTCCCATTCCTCAAAAGTCACAGAAAACAAAGCTCTTTGTGATGACACTTCTATCCTATTTAGTTGTCCCAGAAATAATGCTCACCTCCCATATCTCAGCTAAATCTCAAGTTGTGTAATGTTCCCCCGTCGGAACCTACAAAACCCACGTCCATCTCAGAATTCCCGCTGTCACTGTCCTGGTCCAGGTTTTTGGCATCTCTCACCAGCACCACCACAGTTTTGTTGCAGGGCTCTCTGCCTCCTCCCGCTGCATTCCAACCTCCACTGTTACCTGGGTAGTTCTTGGGGGAAAAACAGTGGAGAGAACATGAGCTTGGGAATCAGACGGACCTGTGTTAAACTTGGGCTTTGCCACTTAGCCCCAACCAAGTTAATTTTTCCATGCCTTAATTCTGGATTTATAAAATGAAGATAATATTGATTTCAGACTAGTCTTATGGAGATTAAGTAGTAGTTTTTAAAATGTCCACTAAGCTCTGGCTTTATAGAGTGTCAGCCCACAAACTCTAGGGTCTCTGGTTTGATTGCCAGACAAGGGCATGTACCTTGGTTGCAGGTTTGATCTCCAGCTCTGGTTGGGGCCTGTGCGGGAAGCAACCAGTCAATGTGTCTTTTTCACAAAATGTTTCTCTCTCTCTCTCTCTCTCTCTCTCTCTCTCTCTCTCCTCATCCCCTCCCTCCCTTCCACTCTCTCTTTAAAGATCAATGGAAAAAATATATTCAGATGAAGATTTTAAAAAAGTCTCCACTAGGAAGCCTTAAGTAGCTATCCAATAACCATTAGTTTCCTTTCCCTTACTCTGCTCCTAACCATTTTTTAAATTTGTCAAGTGACAGTTTCAAGTTACTTCATTGCACTAGGTGACATTATTTAAACCTTTCCAGTTCAGCACCAAGAACTAAACATAATATAATTATCTGAGGCAGGATTTCACCCCCAGAGAATAAAATATCTATCCATCCAAACATCTAACATTTTCAGAGCAACTGTGGGGGCCCAAGCACTATGACACGCACTGAAAAACAAAGAAGCAAAAGAAAATGAGTTTATAGCTTAGTGGGAGAGACAATCCAACACAACATCAGAAAGCTAGAAAGCTGTGATCCCAGGTGACCTCTTGGAGCTGAGGAAAGAGCTCCTGGCCAGGAGCAGGAGGGCTTCAGGAACAGTGCCCTAGAGGTGGGCTGCCTGGCTCTTGAGGAATGAGATGAGATGAGTTAGGAAAACTTGAGGCCTTGGTGAGAAGGAATGTCCAGATCCCGGAGGGTCTTGTGTTCTAAAGATTTAGATTTGAATTTGAAGTCAATGGGTAGCCCTAAACAAAGGACTAAGATTTTTATTCTGGAACTATCCCTTTGCCTGCACTTCAGAGAATGAGATGGGAGAAAGCAAGACTTGAGGCAGCAAGACCAGTTGAGGAATCTCAGCAATGGTCATCTTGAAAAGAATGGAGCCTGATCAAAGCAGTGATGGGGCATGGAGAGAGGGACTAACTTCAGTGAGGATAGTGACCATTGAATGTGGGGAATAAGGCAGAGCAAAGACTCTGAAAGACCTCCAGAAGGCAGAGACTTCCAAGTCTGGGCAACAGATGATGTCATTCACTGTGGGGAGGAGCTTGGGAAGTCAGAATCAGAGGGCGCATTGCCAAGTTTGGCAGAAGGAAGCAGGCTGGAGAGAATTAAAAACCACTAGGGGAAATGATGTCCCAGAAATCAAGGAAAGATCAAGCTTCAAGAAGAGAAGGTATATAGTATTGAAGGCTGCAGTCAACCAAAATCAGGGCTGAAAAACGTCAATTAAATAATTAAAGACAAGGTCACCAATGACATTGGCAAGAATCATTTCCATGGAGAGTCTGAGCCAAGGGTAATGGAGTGAATGGAGGTGAGCAGGAAGAGAAATTTGCAGTCTGTTCTTTCAAGAAGCTTATCTCCCTAAAGCAAGCAAGGCATGGGATGGTGCTTGGGGGAGTTAGCTGGGGTGGGGGCAGAGGAGGGGGCTTGAGCATATGGATATGCTTGGGAAGCAACCAGGAGAAATGAGAGTGAGCAGCAGGTTGCTACTGGAAGTGACAAGGAGGGGGAGAGAATGCTCTTGTTAGGTAGTGTGGGCATTAAAGGAGCAGCGATTTCCAACAAGAATAGAGGAGTTTGGAACTGGTTGCAGAGTTTAAAAATGTGGAAGCTTCCTTCGCAGCCTGTGGGCTGAATGTCCCTAGCAGGCATCAAGAGGGGATGTGACATATCCTCATGTCAGAGAAGGCACTGGTTGAAGTAGAAGGCACAGGTTGGAGGGGCTTTGAACAGAGGCCTAAGGTGGCTGACATGATAGTGGAGGCAGGGGTGACAGGGTCATTCATTCATTACCAGATGGGGTTCCTAACTTTCCTTTAGTTTCATTTTATTTTGAAGAAAGCAAAAGTTGGTCCATCACCACTGTAGCCTGTTGTGTTTTATTTTATTTTATTTTTTGTACTGTGATTCTATATCCTATATATTGGCCAGCCAAAGAGTAAGACCTGCTCTTAAAGATCTTAACATCATGGTGCAGAATGGAAGGACTTTGAAATAGTCCTTCAAAGTAATGTATGGTTCAGTCCAAGGGAAAGATAGAAACAGGGTCAGAATACAGAAGAAATGGCATCTGTACCCAACCCCAAGGCAGCACTAGGCAGGAAGGGCTGGAAGGAGGGAGACTGTTTAGGAGATGAAAGGACTAGACTGCAGCAATAGAAATGGTGAAGGAAGCCCCAGCCTGTTAGGCCTAGTGGATTAAGCGTGGCCCCATAGTCTAAAGAGTCATCGGTTTGATTCTGGTCAAGGGCATATACTTCAGTTACAGGCTCAATCCCTGGCGGAGGCAATCAATCAATGTGTCTCACATAAATGTTTTTCTCTCTCTCTGTCTCCCTTCTCCCCTTTCACCCTCTTTAAAAATCAATGAAAAAAAAAATCCTTGGGTGAGAATTAGCAAAAGAAAAAGAAAAAGAAGACCTTTCATTAGCACTGGCCAGTTTGGCTCAGTGGATAGAGCCTGGGCCCATGGACTGAAGGGTCCCGGGTTTGATTTGTACCTAGGTTTTCGTACCTTGGTTGATTACAGGCTTGATCCCTGGCTCTGGTTGGGGTGTGGGTGTGCCTGTGGGAAGCAGCCAGTCGGTGTGTCTCTCTCACATGGATGTTTCTCTCCCCCTCCCATCCAATGAGAAAACATTGAGTGAGGATTAACAACAACAACAAAAGGATGAGGAGGCTCTTCTGATAGAGTCTGCAGGATGCTGGGCCTTCTTGGCTTTCCATTTTAGGTTCTTATCCTTATTGTTTGCTGCTCATAAGATCCTAATTAGTCTCTAAGTCCAGGGAAAGATTCTTCCTTGGTGTTTTTTGTTTGTTTAGCAGTGCAGCCATGAAGTAAGGTGGTGAACTCATGGAAACAGATAAAAAGTAGAGCAGGAACACAGGTGGAAGGGACTATTCTAATCCCAGAAGAAATGATCAACCAGCAGAGATACTGGCCCCTTATTCCAAAACCAACCCAGAGATGCTGGAGAAATCAGGGGAAAGTTGGTGGGTCCAAACACTTTAGAGGGAGGCAGAAAGAAATTGGATCTCAGTTAGCGGAGAAGTAGGAAACAGCGGGTGGTTAGAAAGGTGGTGGCCAGATGCAACTTATAGGGAACAGGCTGAAGGAAGGAGAGACTTTGCAGATGAGTAATATTCTCTCCTTGTTGTAGTCACAAAACAGGAGAACGGCACATCCAATCCAATACAAGGTGGGGTGGGGGTTACCATTAGGATAGAGATGAAGCCTGGCTGGGCTCCAGTGAAGGTAAAAGGTACTGGTGATTGTTAAATCTTCTCTGAGGGTGGCCTCCTCCCTTCTCCAGCTCTAGGGGTGGGCAGGCTGGACAGTCACAGCCAAAGAGATATGCCCAAGCAGGACATTGGCTGGGTCGGGGACAGGCTCTCCTGACTGGGTCTGGAGGGGCAGTCTGTGAGGGTGGAGGCTCGGTGCCCCAAGGCAAGGCTCTCCTTCCTCCAGTCACCAATAGGGACACAAGCTGGAGCCCAGCATCCTACTCTTTCCCTGGAGGTTTATATTACCTGCTTAAATAGTCAACAGTATTAAAAAAAATACCTTCCAGGGAAAAATATCAGGATTTCCAAGAGAATAATCGTTAGAGGAAAAGGTTTAATAAGTTGAACACACCTAGTTGGATGGGACAGAATGAATGTGTCAAGTGAACAAGAATTTAAAATAAACATTTTGTCTTTAAGGAAATACGACCGTATATTGTAAACATGAAGCAGAAACAATCAGTTATAAAAAACCGGAAAACTTATTTAGAATGCAGGACAATATAGGTAAAATTATAAAAATTAATAAACCACTACTAGACTATCTATGGTGAAATTTAAGAACATCAAAACTTTCAGAAAGAATAACAGCAAATAATTCACAAAAAAAAAACCAAAAAAAAGAATCAAATTGACATCCATTTTCTAAATAGGATAAAGAAAAAAGCCATTATTTTTAAGAAGAAGAGTGAATATTTTCAAAGTGTTAAAGAACTTAGAATATTGAGGTCTAGCTACAGTAGTTATTGCTACAGCTGTACAGGATGCTGACATGGTTGGATGACATTGGAGACTTTGTTCTCTGACCATAATGCCATGACATTGGTAATCCAATATAATAAAGAGGTAATATACAAATTAACCCCCAGGCCCTCGCAAGATGGCTGCCTACGACCAGGCCAGCAGAGGAGTTAGTGAAGGACAACCAAATGACTGAACAAGCAGACTGCATGGGGCAACCAAACTGGCTGGGGGGTTAGTGAGGGGTGACCAAACGACTGAACAGCAGGCTGCATGGAGCAACCATGCTGCCAGGGGGAGCTGTGAGGAGTAACCAGGCTGGCAGGGGCGATGCAGTTGGGGGAGCCAAGCCAGTGGGGAGGTGCAGTTGGGGAAATCCAGGCTGGCAGGAGGGGCAGTAAGGGGTGACCAGGCCGGTGGGGGTTGGGACAGTTAGGAGCAACCATGGCAGCAGGGAGGTGGCAGTTGGTTGCTACCTGGCTGGCAAGCAGGTGAGCGATTAGGAGCCAGCAGTCCAGGATTGCGAGAGGGATGGGCCTAAACCAGCAGTCAGACATCCCCTGAGGGGTCCTGGATTGGAGAGAGTGCAGGCTGGGCTAAGGAGACTCCCCTCCTGTGCACAAACTTTGTGCACCAGGCCTCTAGTTACCAATAAAGATGTAGCTTTAAAAAAGTTTCATCTGGAAATACTCCCTACTTAAAAGCACAAAGTAGTGATGAGCAATAATGAAAGCACTGTGAGTGGACACTTGAGGGACATAGCTAAAGTAGGACTTAGCAGAAATGCGGTGCCTCAAAGAATGCATTTATCAGCCAACCAAAAAGATTGAAAACAAATGAGTCAAGCAATCAACTGAGATGCTTTGGAAAAAAACAACAGGATTACCAGATACAAATCCTATCTAATAAAAGAGTAATATGAAAATTGACTGTCACTACAACACACAAGATGGCTGCCCCATGTGGTCAAAGATGGCTGCCCCCATGTGGACACAAGATGACCACCACAAGATGGCCAGCAGGGGAGGGCAGTTGGGAGGTTCCAGGCCTTCAAGGGAGGGCAGTTGGGGGTGATTGGGCCTGCAGGGAAGGCAGTTGTGGGGGGACAGACCAGCAGGGAAGAACAGTTAGGGGCAATGAGGCTGGCAGTAGAGGGCAGTTAGGGTTGACCAGGCTGGCACGGGAGGGCAGTTAGGGGGTGATTATGCTGGCAGGCAGAAGTGGTTAGGGACAATCAGGAAGGCAAGCAGGTGAGCAGTTGGGAGCCAGCAGCCCTGGATTGTGAAAGGGATGTCCGCCATTTAGGCCCGATCCCAGTAGGTAGGATCGGGCCTAAATGGGCAGTCGGACATCCCTCCATTGGTCCCAGATGGGAGAGGGTAAAGGCTGGACTGAGACACTCCCCCATGCATGAATTTCATGCACTGGGCATCTAGTAACATAAAATAAAATAATAAAGAGAGGATTAACAAAAGTAAAGCTCATCTCTGAAAAAAGTGACGAAGAATAGATGACATATAAACAAACAAACAAACAAACAAACAATAAAACACTTAGAAAGGGGAAATAACTGCCTAAGTAATTGAATTATCAAAAAGATAATATAAAATAGAAAGTCAAAATTTGAAAACCTAAATGAATTGAGTGTGTTTAAAATATATATATATATAATTTATATGCATATGATTACACAAGAAATAAAAAATTTGAATAGAACTGTAACCATCAAATGAATGAAAAGGTAATCAAAACCATGCCCTATCACCCTTAAGAAAAGCCTAGATCTAAGTTTTAATAAGTTAGTTTTATCAAACTTTCAAAGAACCAAGAATCTCTAACTTATACACATTGTTTCAGAAAATTTTTGAAAGGGAGAACTTTGCTTGAGTTAGTTTTATGATGCAAGTATATATTCTTGACTACAATATCAGATAAGGACAATAAAATAAAAGAAAGTTATAGTTTATTTCATTTGAATTTCCTAATTAAACTAGAGGCCCAGTGCATGAAATTTGTGCATGGGTAGGGTCCCTAGGGATGGCCAGTGATCAGGGCCTTCCAGCTGCTGGCCAGGGCCTTCCTTTGTTCTGCGCCACTCCCTGGTGGTCAGCACATGTCATAGTGAGCAATTGAATTCCTGGTCTCCTAGTAGAACTTCCAAGGGGACACTTTGCATATTAGCCTTCTATATATAGACTAGAGGCCCAGCACACAAAATTTGTGCACTGAGGGAAGGTGTCCTTCAGTCCAGCCTGTACCCTCTCTAATCTGGGACCCCAGTGAGGGATCTCTGACTGATGGTTTAGAATGTAGAGACTGGGCCTAAACAGGCAGTTGTATATCCTTCTCACAATCTGGGACTCCTGACTCCCTACCACTCACCTGCCTGGCTGCCTGATTGCCCCTTACTGTTTCTGCCTGCCAGTCTGATCACCTTCTAACCACTCCCCTGCTGGTCTGATTGATGCTTAACTGTTCCCCTACCAGCCCAATCACCCCCAACTGCCCTCCCCTGCTGGCCTGATCACCCACAAGTGCCCTTCCCTGCCAACCATCTTGTGGCTGTGGGCGCCACGATATTTGAGCATAGGGCAGTCTGTTAGCATATTCCCTCCTTATTGGCTGTGGGCACCACCATCTTTGAGGGTGGGGTAGTGAATTAGCATATTCCCTCCTTATTGGCTATGGGCACTGCCATCTTTGTGATAACGTGAAGGCCAATTAGCATATTCCCTCTTTATTAGATAGGATATTAACTCACTAAATCCAAAAGTGTTTAAAAATGCATGAGCCCAGCCAGAGTGGCTCAGTGATTGAGCATCAACCTATGAACCAGGAGGTCATGGCTCAATTCCCAGTCAGGGAACATGTCTGGGTTGTGGGCTCAATCCACAGTGTGAGGTATGCAGGAGGCAGCTTATCAGTGATTCTCTCTCATCGTTGATGTTTCTATCTCTCTCTCCCTCTCCCTCTCCCTTCTGATCTGAAATCAATAAAAATATATTAAGAAAATAAAAATGCACAATGAACAAGTAGATTTACTGCAGAAATGTATGGATCATTAGAAATCATAAAATACATAAAATTAAATGAGCATAAAACTAGAAATAGAACTTTAATTTAATAAAGCCTATATACCAAGAACTTACTGCAAATATGTAAGTCAACAGAAAAACTATTAATTACACGAAAATCTGGAACAAGATTAGATGCCTATAAAGGGATGATTCTCAACCTTTCTAATGCCACGACCCTTTAATACAGTTCCTCATGTTGTGGTTACCCCCAACCATAAAATTATTTTCATTGCTATTCATAACTGTAATTTTGCCACTGTTAATGAATCGTAATGTAAATATCTGTGTTTTCCGATGTCTTAAGCTCCACAGCAGTGGTTCTCAACCTGTGGGTCATGACCCAGAGGTTGAGAACCGCTAGCAGGGTCGCCTAAGACCATCAGAAAACACAGATATTTACATTATGATTCATTAACAGTGGCAAAATTACAGTTATGCAGTAGCAACGAAAATAATTTTATGGTTGGGGGTCACCACAACATGAGGAACTGTATTAAAGGGTCGCGGCATTAGAAAGGTTGAGAACCACTGCTATAACGCATTGTTACTATTTAATTTACTATTGACGTCTTGGCCAATATAATAATAGATGAAAATAATAATAGGAAAAAAGATATTTTCAGAGCAACAAAAATTATGAAGTACCTAGGAAAGTGTAATAAAGAATATGTAAGACTTTTAAGGACAAAAGTTTTACATTCTATTAAAGATCATCATAAAACTTAGGCAAATGGAGAGGTATACTGTGTTCACGATTTTAAACCAAAAATGTAAATACTCCACAAATTCATCCAGAAATTGAGTGAAATTCCAAAATGGTGGTACTAGTTTAAAAAACTGATTCTGAAATGACTATCCTATGTATTAAAAGGCTAATATGCAAATCAACCGATCAGAGGAACAACTGGTCGCTATGATGCACACTGACCACCAGAGGGCAGATGCTCAATGCTGGACCTGCCCCCTGGTGGTCAGTGCACTTCCACAAGGGGAAGCTTCACTCAGCTAGAAGCCTGGCTTACAGCTGACAAGCACAGGGGCAGTGACTGAAGCCTCTACCATTTTTGTGGCAGTTGGACATTACCCAAGGGCTCCCAGACTGTGAGAGGGCACAGGCTGGGCTGAGGAACACCACCTCAGTGCATGAATTTTGTGTACTAGGCTTCTAGTAAAATAATAGAAGTTCATCAGTTCTAAGACTATGTTGAAAAATAGAAAATAGAGATCTTCACCCTATCATTTGCTAAAGACATGCAATGAATTCTACAGTAATACAATGAGTGTGCTTCTGGTGCAGGACCAGGGAATTAGGCCTATGCAGCAGAACAAAGAATACAAAAATATACTCATGATGAAATATGTACATTTTTTCTCTATATGAGAGAGATGGCATGCATATCCCATGAAAACAGGATGGCTTATATATAAATATTGTTTGGAGAATTTGTTTAGTATATGAAGAAAAATAATTCCAATTTCTATCATCTACCATACACAAAAATAAACTTGAAATGAATTATAGACTTAATGGATCCATGGGGAGGAAGTGGATTGCAGACCTAAATGTAGAGGGTAAAATTATATTAAGAAGATGAGGGAATTTGTGTGTGTGTGTGTGTGTGTCTGACTTGAGTGTGGGCTTAAAGGTTTTTAAAGCAATACTAAAAAAGCACAGATCATGAAGGAAAAATATTGATGGACCTGACCACATTAAGAAATTTTGTTTGGTGAAAAGCACCATAGATGTAAGTGGCAGATTGGTGTTAGACTTGGAAATATTTGAAACTTTTAAAACTTGACAATGAATTAATTTCTAGAATATACCAGGAACTACTACAAATTTAGAAAAAATTAAAAACTTTTTAGAAAATTAGGCAAAAGATATAAATTCAAAGGAGACTTAAAAATATACAAAGAGATGCTCAATATCACTTGTGAAAAAAGACACACAGCACAAAACAAGATGCCATTACTATCCATTAGACTAGCAACCACTGGAAAGCACAGTGCCACTAGGCCATGGAGAGGATTTGGAGAATGCGATCTCCCAGTCTGCTAGTGGGAGTATAAAATCGGACACCCTAGAGAGCTGTTTGGAGTTTCTTTGCAAAGTTTTTTATATACTCCATAATTCAGCAATGCCACTCTGGTATATGCCCCAAAGAAGTTCATGCTCAAGGCTAGGAGAAAACATAAACAAGGATCCCAATGAAGCATGGTTTATTAACAGAGAGCTCTCTAAGCAATACATCCTTCTCGGGGAACGGGAAAGTAATAAATAATAATATATTAGTATTAGCTAGCTAGCTAGCTTTTTGGTTTTGAGCACTTAACTATGTTCCAGTGCAAACCATGTTTAAAAGCTCTTCATATACACCCAGAACTCATTTAATCCTGGGATGTAGGTACTCTCAGTATCTCACTTTATACATTAGGAATGTGAAGCACAGAACAGTTAAATAATTTTCCCCAAATCACATAGCTAGTAAGCGGAAGAGCCAGCCTATGGTATGTGTAAGTGAACTACTCTCTAGTAGTCAGAAGCCATGCAGTAGATTTAGTGACAAAAGCTTAAAAACACAGTGCTGAGTGAAAAGTGAAATGCATAACACAATACCACTCTTACCAAATAAAGACATACATATTCACCAAAAACATTAGGTGTCCTTCGTAAAAGGATATATATCCAAGGACATCTGAGTGAATCTCTCTCTCTCTCTCTCTCTCTCTCTCTCTCTCTCTCTCTCTCTCTCTCTCTCTATATATATATATATATATATATATATCCACACATATATATATTAGAGGCCTGGTGCACAAAATTTGTGCATGGGGGGGGTGAGGGGCAGGGGGAAGGTGTGTTCCCCCAGCCCATCCTGCACCCTGTCCAATCTGGGAGCCCTCAATGGGATCCCTGGTGAGATTGGACCTAAAAGGGAAGTCAGATATTTATTTCACAATCCAAGACTGCTGGCTCCCAACTGCTCACCTGCCTGCCTACCTTATTGCCACTAACCATTTTTGCCTGCCAGCCTGATCACCCCCTAACCACTCCCCTGCCAGTCTGATCAATGCCTAACTGCTTCCCTGCTGGCCTTGTCACCCTTAACTGCCTCCCATGCTGGCCGGGTTGCCCCCAACTGTCCCCCCCTGCTGGCCCCATCACCCCTAACTGTCCTCCTCTGCAGACCTGTTCACCCCCAACTGCCTCCCCTGCAGGCCTGGGTCCTCCCCAGCTGCCCTCCCCTGAAGGTCTGGTTGCCCCCAACTGTCCTCCCCTGCTGGCCTGATTGCCCACAACTACCCTCCCGTGCAGGCCATCTTGTGGTGGCCATTTTTTGTCCACATGGGAGTGGCCATCTTGTGTGTTGAAGTGATGGTCAATTTGCATATTACATCTTTATTATATAGGATGTCCTATCTAATAAAAGAGTAATATGCAAATTGACCATACCTCTGGTACACCCACAAGCCACACCTACCAAACCACACCCACCAGCCAATCAAGAGTGAATATGCACATAAACCCAACCAAGATGGCTGCAGCTATAGAAAGCAGGAGGGAGGCTTGGGTTTCCCTGGCAATAAAGGAAGCTAAACTTTCCACCTGCCCTTGCCAGCTCAGGCCTCTACTCAATGCTACAAAGTTTCATTGATAGAAGATAAATATATCTCAACAAAAATGACAGCAGCCATGGAGCTGGAAAGAGCAGGAGGCTTGAGTTGCACTCAGAGATGGAGGAAGCCAAGCTTTCCACCGGCCCTGGCTGGCCCAGGCTTCCGTTTAAGGCTGCAAAGTTTCAATTATAGAAAATAAATAAATCCCAACAGAAATGGCTGCCACCAGGAAGCGAGCAGGAGGCTTGCCTCCACTCAAGAGTACAATGTTTCAATTATAGAAGATAAATAAATCCCAGATACCAGGGCCTCCCCTTTGGTTGCTGGGAGGCGTGACCAGCCTGAAAACCACCACAGGCACCTCACCCAGGCTGTTCCATATCCCAAGGGAACCCCCACCCTAATTTGGGACACCCTTAAGGGCAAACCAGCCAGCCCCCACCTGTGCACCAGGCCTCTATCCTATCTAATAAAAGAGTAATATGCAGATTGACCATCACTCCAATACACAAGATGACTGACCCCATGTGGTCAAAGATCCTGCCCCCATGTGGACACAAGATGGCCACCACAAGATGGCCTGCAGGGGAGGGCAGTTGGGAGGAATCAGGCCTGCAAGTGAGGGCAGTTGTGGGAAATCAGGCCAGCATGGGAGGGCAGTCAGGGGTGACCAGGATGGGAGAGGAGGGAAGATGGAGGTGACTGGGCCTACAGGGAAGTGTAGTTGCGGGGGAGCCAGACCTGTAGGGGAGGGCAGTTAGGGGTGACCAGGTCTACAAGGGAGGGCAGGCAGTAAGGGCCAAACAGGCTGGCAGGGAAGTAATTAGGCATCAATCAGGTTGGCAGGGCAGTCTGGTTAGGGGGTGATCAGGCTGGCAGGCAGAAGCAGTTAGGGGCAATTAGGAAAGCAGGCAAGCGAACAATTGGGAGCCAGTAGTCCTGGATTGTGAGAGGGATGTTTGACTGCCCATAGGAGCAGGCCTAAATGGGCAGTCAGACATCTATCAAGGGGTCCCAGATTGGAGAGGGTGCAGGCTGGGCTGAGGGACAGCCCCACCCCACCATGCACAGATTTCATGTACACACACACACACACACACACACACACTTATATATGTATATATAGGTTTATATATGTATATATATGTGTATATATATGTGTATGTGTGTGTGTGTATATGTATATATATATATATATATATATATATATATATATACACACACACACACACACACACACACACACACACACACACACACTAGGGGCCCAGTGCACAAAATTTGTGCACTGGGGGTGAGTGATCCCCCAGCCCAATCTGCCCCCTCACACATACTGGGAGCCCTGAGGGAATGTTCTACTGACCACTCACCCCCTGGCCTGCAGAAGGCCTAAAGACTCTGGCTGAGGCTTTTCGTCCTTGGGCACCCAGCCATCGCCCTGCTTGGCTCACCCCCAGCTTTAGCCCCAGCCACCAGCAACTGCCTGGCCCTGGGGGCTGCGCACTTCCTGCCTTGGCTTTGCCGGCCCCCCCCCCCCCCCACACACACACAGGCCCCAGCACCGGACTTAGCCCTGGCTCCCTGCGATTGCCCAGCCTCTGGGAGCTGTGCGCTTGCTGCCAGCCACCTTGGCTTCGCCCCCGAGGGCTGCGTGCCACCACCACCTCAGCTCCACCCCTGGGAGCCACACGCTCACCACTGGCCACCTCAGCTCTGCCCCCAGGGGCTGTCTCGGCTCCACTGCTCCGGCCCCAGCCTTAAGCCCGGTTGGCTCCGCTCCAGCTTCTGATTGGCTGGTGGGCATGGCTGGTGGCACACAGCCATACCCACCAGCCAATCAGGACCAAATTATGCAAATAAACCCCAACCAAGATGGCTGCCACCACTGAGAGCAGGATGGAGGCTTGGGTTTCCCCAGCAACAAAGGAAGCCGAGCTTTCCACCTGCCATTGCTGGCTTAGGCCTCCACTCAGTGCTACACAGTTTCAATTATAGAACATACATAATCCCAACAGAAATGGCAGCAGCCATGAAGCTGGAGAGAGCAGAGGCTAGGGTTGCCCCGGCAATGGAGGAAGCCAAACTTCTGCAGCCCTAGCCTAGGCCTCCTATCTAGGCTACAAAGTTTCAAACAGAAATGGCTGTCACCATGGAGCGAGTAGAAGGCTTGGCTCCACTCCTGGCTACAAAGTTTCAATTGTAGAACATAAATTAATCCCAGATCCCAGGGCCTCTGCTTGGGTTGCTGGGGAGCATAGCCAGCCTGCAAATCACCATAGGCCCCTCGCCCAAGATGCCTCACCCTGATCTAGGACACCCTTCAGGGCAAACCAGCTGGCCCCCACCTATGCACCAGGCTTCTATCCTATCTAATAAAAGAGTAATATGCAGATTGACCATCACTCCAACACACAAGAGGACTGCCCCCATGTGGTCAAAGATCCTGCCCCCATATGGACACAAGATAGCCATCACAAGATGGCCAGCAGGGGAGGACAGTTAGAAGTTCCAGGTCTGTAAGGGAGGGCAGTTGTGGGCCATCAGGCCAGCAGGGGAGGGCAGTTGTGAGGAACCAGGCTGGCAGAGGAGGGCAGTTGGGGGCGATCAAGCCTGCAGGGAAGGACAGTTAGGGGTGACCAGGCCAGCAGAGGAGGGAATTGGGGGCAAACAGGCTGGCAGGGGAGCAGTTAGACATCAATTAGGCTGGAAGGGTAGTGGTTAGGGGGTGATCAGGCTGGCAGGTAGAAGAGGTTAGGGGCAATCAGGGAGGCAGGCAGGTGAGCAGTTTGGAGCTAGCAGTCCTGGATTGTGAGAAGGATGTCTGACTGCCCATTTAGGTCCAATGCTACCGGGATTGGGTCTAAATGGGCAGTCAGACATTCCTCGAGGGGTCCCAGATTAGAGAAGGTGTAGGCTGGACTGAGGGACATCTCCACCCCTCCCCCCGCATGCCCTCCTGCACGAATTTTGTGCACCAGGCCTCTAGTATATATATAATCTCCATCCTCCCTCTCTCTCTGTTCCACTCTCTATAAATGTCAGTGGGAAAAATAGTCTCATGTGAGGATTAACAAAAAAAAAACCCAAAAACCCACAACAAACAAACTAAGAAAAAGAAACCAGTGCCATTAAAAACGACTTGGGACAGTTGAGGAACCAAGGACACTGTGGCACAGAGAGAAGACTAACACTGAGGGGCCCTTACCTTGGCCATATTCACTGAGGGTTACTGGGCACAAGCAGGGAAAAATAGCAGGGAAATGAAGATTTTTGCCAATTGCCATTCCCTTTGTAGAAAATTAAAAGAAGGCCAAATGTTCTTGTTGTATAAAAAGGTTTATGGGCCACCTTTCCTCCCTGCTGTTTCTTGGACATACTAATTTTAACAAAACCCTAAGGAACAGAAATTTAGGGAGTAAAAGCTATTTAAAAATCTCTTTCTCTCTCTCTCTCTCTCTCTCTCTCTCTCTCTCTCTCTCTCTCTCTCCACACACACACACACACACACACACACACACTGCTTCCAGATTATCTATAGTTTCATCAGTGTTTTTCCTCTCTCATAATGGGACATGGCTATGTTAAGTTACGGAAAGAGCTTCCTAGAAAATCTAGCTGATGGCAGGGGCTGTTTTCAGATACGGATGTATAGAAGCGGGTGTTCAGGTGTAGTGTGGTGTGGTGTGGTGTGTGTGTGCTTGTGGGTGTGTGGTACATGTTGAGATGCTCATGTGGTGGATGATGGACACGGATGAATCTCTATCTTTTAAAAAGTCTTTTTAGTTTTTATAATTCACATTCCAGCTGAGATTTCCACAGGTCTGAGGGTTTATGAAGCCATGATGAAAAGGTGGGCTGAGGGAGGCGCCCAACCCAGGGCTAGATTGCCATGTCTGGTAGAATTCCGCACTCAGACCACCAGAAGGTCACAGGTAAAGGCATCTCTAAAGAGGTTTGCTTTGCTCTGTTCCTCGAGTACTGCAGAAAGAGCAGTGGGCTGGCGAATAGAAAAGTTCCTAGTCTTGGCTCTGTCTGTCCTCAACAGTGAGACTTTCTTCATGAAAGAAACAGGAATCACTAGACCAGTCCCACTGACCTCTCAAGGGGATGGGTGTGGTGTGTGAGGTTCATGAGATCCATCCTGCAAAATGCTTTCAAAACCATGAAGTGCTTGTAGGGCGTGCTTTTTTTTTCTTCCTATGATAACACCCTATGTTTTCATCTGGACCTTCTAGAAACCTCACAGACTTTTGGATTCTTCCCAAGTTTTAGAGGGTGTTGGGGATAGGGGCTGGGGCGGGGGATGGGAGTTTGGAGTGAAGCTTGTTACATTTCACCCATAGGATACCTGGGAATTTTCCCAGATGATGACCTGTGTCAGCAAGGCAACTGAAGCCCAATGTCTGATCAATTTCTTTTTGGGACGAGTGATGTTTACTGGAAGAAGGGGTGGGGAAGGTGGTATGGGTTCAAGTCAGAGTTCACACCTGTGGCTTGGCCTTGGCTGCCCTGAGTGAAACTTACTGGGTTCCCCGGTTCCCCTTTTAGAAAAGTCATGATTTGGTGAGGGTGGGTAGGATCCAATTACTCACTGAGTTCATTTCAGAGTCCTGGAGAAACACTTGGCTTTTTTTGTGTGTGTCACACGATCTGCATCATATTTGTCTTTGATACTCACTTGCTTTCAAAACACCTCAGTATAGCTACTCCCAGAATGTTGTGTTACTTTCAACTTTATGCTTTTGAAAGGCAAAAGCTGTCCACCTTTATACTAGCAGCTGTAGGTAAGCCAGGGGCCGAGCTACTGTGACAAAATTCTGGTTTCATCTATCAGAACCCAGGAAGCCGCTGTCTCTTTTCGTGCACTGCTATTGTCAGAGTCTAGGGATCTCTATTAATAGACTAGACATTTCATGCTGCCAATGATTTTCTAAGAGGAGGCAGTCATGAAGCCAATCAGGCTCAGCTGGCCCCTTGTGCATGGAGAAGTTTTGCTGGAGTATGTGGGCATAATTGGGTTATGAAGCTGCTAATATGATTATACTGCCTGGAAATGCAAAAGCCAGAGTCAGTTAAACATCAAGGTGAAGTTATTTCCAGCTGATCAGTTGCAGCATCTCCCAGCAGCATTGAGGGAAGGGTGAGAGGAGAGATGGATTTAGCAGGCAAGCTGCTCTTTCTCTCAACCAGTGCCCTCCCCTTTCTCCTTATTTCAAATACAGTTTACTTCAATATTATTCTGTATTAGTTTCCGATGTACAGTACAATGGCTAGACAATCATGTACTTTACAGATCACTCCCCACCTCCATATTTCAAGTATCCACCTAGCCCATACATAGTTATCATATCATTGACTATATTCTTTATTCTGTGACTATCAATTTGTACTTCTTAATCCCTTCACCCTTCTCACACAGCTCCTCAAAACCCCCCTCCCCTCTGTTAACCATCAATCTGTTCTCTGTATCTGAGTCAGTTTCTATTTTGTTTATTTTGTTCTTTAGATTACACGCATAAGTGAAATATGGTATTTGTCGTTCCTTGTCTGACTTATTTAACTTAGCATAATATTATCTAGGTCCATCCAGGCTTTTGCAAAAGGTAAGATTTTTTTTTATGATGAGTAGTATTCCATATGGTAGGAATGTACCATATCATTTACAATGAGCAACTCAAATGCTCATCAATAGACAAGTGGAGAAGAAAGCTGTCGCCTTTATCTTTGGAAGCATAGACTCCAGATTCTGCTCTGAGAGGCTGCCTTGCAGTGTGGACTCCCAGAAGAAGGAAGGGTTAAGTTGTTTCAATTTGATTCAGTTCAGCAAACATTAAATCAACTCCTACTGTGTGTCCAAAGTCATAAAACAAGATTCTTCCTTTTTCTTTTAATTCAAATGATAAGTTTAGAAAGTCATTCTCTTTCCCTAAGCACCTCTTTGAGGTACCCAATGTTGAGTTTTATTATATGCTTCCATATGTTTTCTATGCTTCTACAAACATACATGAGTAGGAATGTTATCAAAACAAAAAAGGCCTAATACAATATATATTTTCTACAACTTTCTTTTTTTCACTTATCCATATAACACAAAAAGTTTCTAGGTTATTGTATATAAATCTAGCTCATTTCTCTTCAGTAGTTGCATACACTTACATACTACTAGTATAATTCATTTAGTCATATCTCTTCTGATGTGCATTTAGTTGTTTCTAGGTTTTTTTATATTGTTTTTTTTTCTCTCAGATGCTTTTTCTGGAAGCACAGTGTGCCTAAAATGTGGTCTTTGGGAATAGGTAGAGCCTGTTTGAATCTCAGCTTTGTATTTACTGTATGGCCTTATGGGTATTCTCCAAGCCCCTCTAGCTTCAATGTCTTTAATTGCAAAATGGGGCAGCAAACAGAAGTGATGTGGTGCAGGTAAAATGAGAGGCTCCTCACCAAGTATTTATGAGAAGACCCTGCCACACATGAGTCCCCAATAAATGTTAATGGTAACTTCATGTTTGGACATCTTCCTCTGTCTTGCCAGAATTCTCACTGCGATACTTTAAGGAGCTGGGGTCTGAAGAGAAAGTTATTGGAGAAAGCTAGATCCAGCTTATGCCAACTCTACCATATCTTCAGATAAAGATGCAGCCTCCTCTGGGAGGTGGAGGCTGGGGGAAGAGCTGGACCCAGGAAGGAGATGGGTTTCCTGCCTCTGCTCTGTGAGCTGCACACTTTTGAGGGTTTCCAGTCACCCTCGGTGGTTGCGTATGTTCAGAGAAGTGGAAGGATCTTTTGTTAAACAAAAAATTCAAGTAAGATTTAAACAAAATACAGAGGAAAACTATACTGAATTAATTTTGAGCATTTATTCAGAAGAAGTGAGACAAGCTCTAGCATAAAAAGCTATATCATTTTAAATATCTTTCTCTTCTTCAATATTATCCTGGGAATTTGCACCATGATAAGGAGATGGGATAAGAACTGAGCACTGTGCTATTTGTGCTAGTTGTGGTGCCACACACCCTGCACTCTACCATGTGCACTCCTTTTGCTGCTACAGTCACTGCTACCACCTATGTGAATGATTGGAGCCACTGGAAGTTCTCCTCAAAGGCATCGTCATTTATCTAGATGGCCTTGACTCTCAGTGGTTATAATTCTCAAGTGCCATAAAGTTAGTCTGTCTCCTTAGTCTCCTCTGGTGAAGAACTTAGAACACATGGTGTCTGTCAGCCCCCTGCATCTTATGATTCAGGCCTCAAGATAGCACATTCTACCTACCACACCTATATTCATGGGCTGACTTTCAACCTCCTCACCCCAAACAAGATGTTGATATGGCTTTCTTATAGGACCTCTTCATTGCAGGGTCCCGGGGCCAGTTGAGTAGTCCCAGAGTCTTTTTAATATTTCTTTCTGGAGGCTCCAGGGCTATCAGACAGGCGCACCCTGGTGGTCTCCTTTGATATCCTAGAAATCCCTGGGTGTTTATACAGGTTACACTCCTCCATCAATTTACACAGGCTTACCTATGTACTCAGAATATTCTATGTCAGTGGTTCAAATAGTGGTCCCTACAGTGATTTTAGTCATTTCTTTACAGTGAAAAGAGAAAAATAAGACCAGGGTGCTGAGTTTTCATAAAGCTAAGCATATTTGATTTAAAGAATTCTTCTTTACCCTTTGAGATTGAGAGATTACTTTTTTGGTATGAAAATGTCCAGTTAAAAATGGTGATCATTTCTTTTTGGACAAATGCAAGCATTTAATTTTCAATGCTATTTTAATTTCTGTTATTATTCTGTTCAAGAACTTTGCCCATCTTTCTACTAGGTATCAATTTTTATGTTGATCTTCAAGATATTCTATATTTTAAAAACATTAACCCCTACGGAAAATATTTGAAAAAATATAATTTATGTCGCTTAATTTTATATATTATGCTTTTCAATGTGTAGTTATAATTTTATGTATTCATGTTTCTTCTTTTTGTAATTCTATAAAATAAAGAGATAATATGCAAATTAACCCTCACACCCTCACAAAATTGCTGCCCATGACCAGGCTGGCAGGGGGGGTTAGTAAGGAATGACCAAATGACTGAACAGGCAGCTGCGTGGGGTGACCAGGCTCCCAGGGGGGTTAGTGAGGTATGGCCAAACAACTGGACAGCAGGCTGTGTGGGGCAACCAGGTCAATGGCGGGGTTGTGTGCCCATGAGGGGTGGCCAGGCCAGCAGGGGGAGCAGTTGGGGACCAGCAGGCCAGCAGGAGGGGCAGCTGGGGGCCACCAGGTCAGCAGGAGGGACAGTTGGGGGCCACCAGGCTGGTGGGGTGGCAATAAGGAGTGACCAGGCAGGCAGGCATGTGAACAATTAGGAGCCAGTGGTTCAGGAATGTGAGAGGGATGTCCAACTGCCAATTTAGGCCAGGATCAGGCCTAAACTGGCAGTTGGACATCCCCCAAGGGGTCTTGGATTAGAGAGTGAACAGGCTGGACTGAGGAGGAGACAAACCCCCTGTTGCATGAATTTTGTGAACCAGGCCTCTAGTTTAGCTAATAAAATCAGTGGAAATAAATCTAACTCTACATTTTATTTCAAATTTGTATGATTTTTTTTACTTTAACTTTTAATAAGGCTTACATTTACTGATTTCTCACAAAAGTCCCCAACTAGCCACAGCAATCTTGAGAAAGAAGAACAAAGTTACCTGATATCAAATGACACTACAAGGATATAGCAATCAAAACAGCATGGTACTGGCATAAAAACAGACAAATAAGATCAATGGAACAGGTTAGAGCCCAGAAATAAATCCATACTTTTATGGTTAATTAATATATGACAAAAATGTCAAGAACATACAACAAGGTAAAGACAGTTTATTCAATAAATGGTATCGGGAAAATTGGACATATACATGCAAAAAATGTAACTAGATCACCAACTTTCACCATATACAAGAATAAACTTAAAATGGATTAAAAACTTAAACATAAAACTTAAAACTATAAAACTCCTAAAAGAAAATAGAGGCCATAAAGTCTCTGACATATCTCTAAGCAATATGTCCTCAGATAAGGGAAACAAATGCAAAAGTAATGAAATGGGACTACATCAAATTAAAAAGTTTTTTGCACAACAACAACAACAAAAAATCATCAGCAAAACCACAAGTCAACCTACTAAATGGGGGAAGATATTTGCTAATAATACATTAGATAAGGGGTTAATATCCAAAATTTATAAAGAACTCACACAACTCAACACCAAGAAAGCAATCCAATTAAAAAATGGGCATAGGACCCAAATAGATACTTCTTTAAAGAGGACCCATAGATGACCAATAGATGTATGTAAGGATACTCAGTGTCACTAATCATTAGAGAAATGCAAATGAAAATGACATTGAGAGGTCAATTCATACGTGTCAGAATGGTTATCATCAATAAGTCAACAAACAACAAGTCAAGTATTGGTGAGGATGTGGAGAAAATGGAACTCTTCACGCGCTATTGGTGGGAATGGAGATTGGTGCAGCCACTATGAAAAACAGTTTTGAGGGTCCTCAAAAAAATTAAAAAATGGAAACTTCCTTGTAACCTGTAATTTCACTTTTGGTTACATTCCAAACACTAATTCACACCCCTATAGTCATTACAGCACTATTTACAACTAGAGGTCCCCTGCACAAAATTTGTGCATTCAGTGGGGTCCCTCAGCTTGATCTGCACCCTCTCGCAGTCCGGTAGCCTTCGGGGGATGTCCAACTGATGGCTTAGGCCTACTCCCCAAGGGCCTAAGCTGTCAGTTGAATATCCTTAGCAGTGCCGTGGTGGTGGGAAAGGCTCCCGGCACTGCCACTGCGCTTGCCAGCAGTGCTCCCTGGAGTATACTAACCATCAGGGGCAACTCCTGCATTGAGCATCTGCCCCCTGGTAATCAGTGCATGTCATAGAAACTGGTTAACCAGTCAACTGTTTGCCCTCTGGTGGTCAGTGCACATCATAGCGAATGGTTGAGCAGCCTTAGTATATCATTAGTATATTATGCTTTGATTGGTTGAATGGCCTACTGGACAACCATACACTTAGCATATTAAGTCTTTATTATATAGGATAGCCAAGATATAGAAACAATCCAAGTGCCTATCAATAGATAAGTGCTTAAAAAAGTTGTGGTATGGTTTTCGGTCAAGATGGTAGAGTAGTAAAATGTGATACTCACACCCTTCCACAACCATATCAAAATTACAACTTAACTGCCATCATCCATAACCTCTTGAAATATAGTTGAACAGAAGTTCTATAACTAAGGAAATACAGAAGAAGCCACATTGGGATTGATAAAAAGGGTGGAGACTCAGATCAATCTAGTCCCACTCCCGAAGGAGTATCTGGGACAAGTTCAAGCAGTTCAAACTTAGAAGTGATATCTTGGCTTTGGAGATCCCTTTCATGAGGTGACCCAGTCCCACACCAGGTGCCCCAGCTCAGGGTTTCAGTGCTAGGAAGAGAAATCCCATAACTTTTGATTATGAAAATCATTGAGAATTGTGGCTGAGTGAGAGGAAGTCCTGCTGGAATCTCAGGCTTTCCTCTTAAAGAGCTCATATATGGACTTACTCGGATTCATTTACTCTGATCTCCAGTGCTGGAGCAGCAGCTTGAAAGGTGCCAGGGACATATAAGGAGGAACTGAATAGTCTGGCATCAGGGTGAGGTATGAGGGGACAGCTTTCTCCAGAGGCCATTGTTCCTTTGTTGAGCCCTCACCTAACAGACGCAGCAGATGGACATAATATCTGAGTCTCCATCACCCTGACTAACACTGTTAAATGAGCCCTGATGATTTCCTGATACCCTTTTCCACTCAACTTACAGTCCCACCAAAGCCATTTCAAGTGGCTTTGCCATACAAATGTCCCATCTTGATGCATGCTTTAGACTTTGCTAAAATATCTCAAAGGTTCACAAAGCCCAAACAAGCAACACATGGCATCAGTGTACCCCATACATCTTAGTAAGTGGCCCCATGCCCAGCACTAGTGGTTTGCAGCATGGCTATTCCTAAGAACCTCCAAGTGTAGCACAAGTAGCAGCCATCTGTATATCTCTTTGTAGTTCATGCAGGACAGGGCACAGGTGGAGGCTGATCTTGACCTGTACTTCCTGAGGCCTTGGGGCCAGCACACTTTGCAGACAGCCTCAGACCACACCAGAACACCACCAAACCACTTCCAAAAACAGCATACTCAAAGGGAACACTATTCAGACACCAGAGCCCTGCTGAAGTGAATTCTGTTTCATAGAGTCAGTCCCTGCACAGCAGCTCCTCTACTGTGGTCTTGGCCAGTCCTCACAGTTGATCAGCTTGGGGGTAAATTCCTCCCATTGATATGCTAACAGCAATCCAGGCTCAAAAACAACAGGAGGGTGCACACAACCCAAACAGGAGGTGCACCTGAAACGCCCAGCTTGGGTCACTGAAAGGGTATGCCACTGGGTCCTACTGGACACCTACTACATAAACTCACACTAACAAGACCAGAAGACATAGTAACTCTACCTAAAACATAGAAACAAACACAGGGAGGTAGCCTAAATGAGGAGACAAAGAAAAATGTTCCAAATAAAGAACAGAATAAAACTCCAGAAAAAAAGAACTAAACAAAATGGAGACAAGCAATTTACCAGGTGCAAAGTTTTAAAACACTGATAATAAGGATGCTCAATTTATGCAGAGGAAGAGTAGATTAACTTAGTTGGAACGTTAATAAAAAAGATAGGAAACAAAAAACTAGTCAAAAATGAAGAATACACTAACTGAAATGAAGAATTCCTTTAGGGAATCATCAATAGAGTAGATAAGCAAAAGATCAAATCAGTAATTTGGAAGATAAGGAAGCAGAAAACACCCAATCAGAACAGCAAAAAGGAAAAAAGAATTTAAAAAATGAGGATAATACAAGGAGTCTCGGGGACAGGTTCAAGCATACCAATATTTGCATCATGGGGGTGCTGGAAGGAGAAGAGAGAGTGAGCAGGGAATTGAAAACTTATTTGAAAAAATAATGACAGAAACTTTCCCAACCTGGTGAAGGAAATAGACATATAAGTCCACAGAGCACAGAGAGTCCCAAACCAGGTGAATTCAAAGAGGCCCACACCAAGACACATTACTAGTATAATTAAAATGCCAAAGGTTAAAGACAAAATGAGAATCTTAAAAGCAGCAAGAGAAAAGCAGTTAAGTTACCTACAAGGGAACTCCCATACGACTGTCAGATGATTTCTCAACTGAAACATTTTAGGCCTGAAAAGATTGCTCTACTCAGCAAACCTATTATTTTGAATTGAAGGACAGATAAAGAGCTTCCCAGACAAGAAAAAGCTAATGGAGTTCATCACCACCAAACCAGTATTACAAGAAATGTTCAAGAGTCTTCTTTAAAGAAAGGAGGGGAAAAAAGATTTTAAAAATCAATAATAAAATGGCAATCTATATATATATAAAAGGCTAATATGCTAAATGTCCCTCCTACCATCTGACTGGTCGCTATGATTTGCACTGACCACCAGGGGGCAGATACTCAAAGCAGGAGTTGCTGAGTTGCAGTAACTTGGCAGGAGCAGTTCTTGGGTGATGCACCCCAGAGAGGAGAGAGCCCAATTCCTCGTGAGGCCACACGATTCCACTTTCAGCCATGGTTTATGTTGTTGCTGGGGCATTGTTGGCACTGATTCTGATTTACTGCACACTTGCATTTGTGTTCCACACCCTGTACAGCAGCAACTTTTCAGAGTGCCTTCTCTCACTCCAGGACCCCTCGGGGGGATATCAGAGAGCCAGTTTCAGCCTGATCCCCACAGGCCAGGCCAAGGGACTCCACCTGCAGGAGGGACCCTGCTCACTCCACAGATACCTTTTTTGCCATGGTGTGGCCAGCTAGGGAGGGACTATGGGAGGTTGGCTCCAGGGCATGTCTGGCCTGTCTGTCTTGCCCAGTCCTACCCTGCTGACCACCTGCTAATTAATTTCCTTTCAATGTGCATGAATCCATGTACTGGGCCACTAGTAAATACATATCTATCAAAAATTACTTTAAGTGAAAATATATTAAATGTACCAATCAAAGATATACAGTGGCTGAATAGATAACAAAACAACACTCACATATGCTGTCTGTAAGAGACTCACTTTAGATCTAAAGACACACACAGACTGAAAGTAAAAGGGTAGAAAGAGATATTTCATAAAAATGGAAACAAACAAAAAACTGGGGTAGCATACTTATACCAGACAAAATAGACTTTAAAACAAAGTCTAAAACAAAGATACAAAGAAGCACTCAGCAATCTACTTCTGGGGTTTTATTTGAAGAAAATTAAAACACTAATTTGAAAAGACGTATGCATACATATGTTCTTTGTAGCAGTATTTACAACTAGAGGCCCAGTGCACAAATTCATGCACCAGTGGGATCCCTTGGCCTGGCCTGAAGGATGGAGCCAAAACTGGCTCTCTGACTTCCCCCAAGGGGACCTAGATTGTGAGAGGGCACAGGCCAGGCCAAGGGACCCCACCAGTGCATGATCAGGGCCCAAGAGGGATGTGGGAGGTTGGCCAGCTGGAAAGGTACTGCAGGAGGGCTCCAAGGCATGTCCAGCCCATCTCACTCAGTCCCAATTGGCCAGACCCCAGCAGCAAGCTAACTTACTGGTTGGAGTGTCTGCTCCCTTGTGGTCAGTGCACTCATAGTGAGCAGTTGAGAGGCCTTAGCATATCATTAGCATATTATGCTTTGAGTGGTTGAATGACCAGACACTTAGCATATTAGGCTTTTATTATATAAGATAGTTAAGATATGGAAACAACCTATGTGTTCATCAGTAGATGAATGGATAAAGAAAAGTAGTGCATATATTCAATAGTATATAATTCAGCCATTAAAAGAATAAATCTTGCCATCTGCAACAACATGGATGGACTCTATCGGGCATTGTGCTGAGTAAAATAAGAAGTAGGTAAAGAAAAATACCATATGATTTCACTTATACGTGGAATCTAAAAAAGAAAGTAAATGAACAGGCAGACCAAAACAGACTCATAAATACAGAGAACATTTGATGGTTGCCAGATGGGAGGAGGAGTTGAGAGGATGAGGAAAATGAAGAAAGGATTAAAAATAAAAATTGGTAGTTACAAAATATTCATGGGGATGTAAAATGTAGCATAGGTAAAATAGTTAATAATATTGTAATAACTATGTATGCTATCAGATTTATCTGGGTGCTAGATTTATCTGGGTGACCAATTCATACATTATATAAATGTCTAATCACTGGGCTGTACATCTGAAACTAATATAATATTGTACATCAACTGTAATTGAAAAATAAAAAAAATATTTCAAAAAAACTGTAAGGTTTTAATCTGAGATTTAAGATTTAATCTGACTGAAGCCAATAAAAATTGACCAAGCGAAAGATTGCGTTTATTGAGTGAGAGCTCTCGGGTGAGGTCCCAAGGTCCGAAAACACGGGCCAGTGGAGTCATACCTACCTATGCCTGGCAGGGTTTCTTTTATGCTGCTGTTGGACCAATCAGGTGTACCCAAAATAGATTTATCTGAGGTAGTTTGTGGCAGGTAATTTATGAGTGGGAAATTCGTACAACTGCAACCTGGCCATCCTTGATAAGTCTGGGTGGTCATTTATTGTCCAGGAGGATGTTAACACAGCTCTGGTATGTCCCGGGGAACCGCTATTGTTCAACTCAGCAGATGGGTTGGGGAAGTCCATATTTTCCCAGCCCCAAACCTTACAAAAAGAACACACACACACACACACACACATTGTGGTACACATAGATTATGGATTATTACTCAGCCATAAGAAAGAATGAAATCTTACCATTTGTGATTAGATGGATGGATCTAGAAGGTTTATGCTAAGTGAAATAAATCAGACAAAGAAAAATATCATATGGTTTCACTTATACATGTAATCTTAAGAACAAAAACAAACAAACAAAATAAAAACAGACTTATAAACACAGAAAATAGACTGATGGTTGCCAAAAGGGAGAAGGGGGGTAGGAGGTTGGGTAAAAAAGGTAAAGGAATTAAAAAGTACAATTTGATAGTTATAAAATAGTCATGAGGATATGAAGTATAACATAGAGAATATGCTCAGTAATGTTGTAATAACTATGTATGGTGCCAAGTGTTTACTTAAAATATTGTGGGGATCACTTTGTAAAGCATATGAGTATCTAACCACTATGCTATACACCTGAAACTAATACGAAATGATGTTGAATATAAACAGAAAATTGAAAAATCAAATTTAAAAAATTTATTGGTTTCTCACCTACTTGTTTTTAATGCCTTCATTTGGACATTAAGAAATAGGAAATCCTAGATGGAGCCTCAAACTTTCTAGAGTTTTGTTATCTTTAAAATCCCAATGTCTGGCGAACATTTACCTACATTGCCTCTATCCCTTCCTGCCTCTCCTGGGAGCTGCTGGTCTCAATGGAAGATGCTTCTCAGTCTTGCTGCAGCGCATCATAGAAATCTGAGAGCCAACACTGACACAATGGGGTTGTATTGTCTAGTATTCTGTGATTGATTAAAAAAAAAAATCTGTCCTACTAACTTCCTTATTTCTCTAAAACCTTAGATTTACCCTTGCCAGCTTATAGCCCAGTGTCTCTCTTGATTGACTCATTAGCATAAAACTCCATTGTTAGCTCACCACTATTATTCATTCTCAACAGCTGCAACTACAACTTAAGCTATTCAATAGACACTAATTCAATACATTATAACTTCTGATTACAACAGTGGTTACCATGACAGTGATTCTCATGAGAAACAAAGACGAGTGACTCATGGACCTAACAATCTGATGGTATCCCCACATTGTACCTTCTATATCACCTTTGCTGTTAGACAAATGCCTCCACCCATTTGCTCTAAGTGAAATTGTTGCCTTAATTTTGGAGTGTTCATTGTTTATGGTGGGAATTAGGGGTCTCAAACAGGGCCAGAAGAGGTGGCTGTGGCAGAGTGGTAGTTAGGCATTATGGTGGTGTGCAGCCCACTGGGCATTTGCTCTAGCTCTTATCCTGACTGCAATGCTTAATTGTGTGACCTAAAGCAAATCCTCATTTCTCTGCGCTTCATCTTTCTGCATCTGGAAAACAGACAGGTTGGTCTGTTTTACACAAACCACTGAGGTATCAGATGAAGATATTAGGCCTTCCATGATAGTTATCTTTAAAAAAAAAAACTCTATCTGATTAGTTATCGATGCCCTAAATCAGGCACTCACCATCCCTGTGTGGTATGAGGGAACAGGGAGGTTCATTACTGGAAGATGCTGGCAGTGGCCTCCTTACTGACTTCTGACCGTTAGCAGACTACAGTGTTTTGCAATGTACCCATGCCTCATTAAAATGTATTATCTAGTTTGAACCAAATTAACCTTCATAAAATGGATGAGTTGACTTCAATATTCCTGCAAAGAAATTCACGGATTAAACATAATAGCAATTTTGCAAGGGCAAAAAAAAAACTCACAGAATTGACCCTTCTCCTGTGCCTGGAACAATCTCTCCATCACTATCACCAGGAGATAAAAACAATAGATGATCTAATTGCACCAGATAAGAAGTTGACTTAAAATCCCTAAATTCTCTAAGCCTTAAAAGTATGGACTTCCTCTTATTAACAATGCATTTTGTGTGCTGTGCCCATTGTACCCTTGTGAGTTACCTCCCAGCTCTAATGATCATTAAAAGCAAGCAGGGAAATAAACTGAACTTTTTAGTTGATGTACCAAAAGTTTAATATTTGAGATATTTGAATTGAGGTATTTCAAAGCATAACACTAAAATTAAAAATGATACAAAATTCTCCCACATTGTTCTCACTGAAAATATAGTTATGTATAACATTTTAATGAGAGCAAGAAGCTTTGCACAATTAATAACTCCATTCAAATGTATTAGGAATATTTTTTTATTTTCATGGCATCCTCTAAAACATATTTTGTGTTCACTTGATTATAAATATACTAGGGGCCCAGTGCATGAAATTCATGTGCAGGGGATGTGACCCTCAGCCCAACCTGCACCCTCTACAATCTGAGAACCCTCTCCAATCCGGGAGATTCTGTGTGTCTTTGCCATCATATGACCAAATTGTCTGAGCCCCCAACCCAGTTTGGTTTGTTGCTCACAGAATAACAGAAGCTTTTTTTTCTTTGCTTTGCTTCATTAGTGGAGATTTCCTGGAAGTTTTAGGATATCTTTCCTTTAATTTTTCTTAGGTACCCTGATTTTACTTATGTCTCTCACCTTTGCTTTCCCTCCATCCCCCACTGCAACAGTAACTTGCTCCAGTGTCTAGGAGATCCATGTGCCACCAGAACTATGATTCCCAGCATTCCTGCTGCTCTCCACCTCTTGGTTTTCCCTTCCTACTCTGTCCCATGGCCTCCTGCTCTGCCAAGTCTTCCAAGCTGCCAGCTCTCCCTCTCTGCTCTCTGTCTGGCCGCTTAGGGAGCCAAGTGCCCCACGCCACTCAACTCTTCCCAGGATCTCCCGCTCTGCTCTCCACCAGGCATCTGTATATGCAAATCAACCTGCTATCGTTGTCAGGTTAATTTCCATACTCACTCATGATTGGATGGTGGACACCATGAACATTTACATGTTTCTCTTTTATTATATAGGATTAGTACAGAAGTACTTAATTCATAAAGAAATAGATATGTGGGATATAAAACAGAAAAGCAACAAATGAACAAAACAAACAACTCATTGACACAGACAACCGTTTGGTGGTTACCAGAGGGGAAAGGGTGTGGGGAGATATTAAAGAAGGTAAAGGGGTCAGATCAATGAGATGGAGAGTGACTGGACTTTGGGTGATGAGCACACATGCAATATACAGGTGATATAATATTTTCACTTAAAACTCGTAGTATCTTATTAACCAATGTCAAATTTAATTAATGAAGAGACATTCATATTTAGGGTGTGTATCAGTATTTTTATTATAAAGAGAGCCAAGCAAAGAAGGGTAAAGATATGGGCCAGGTCACGGGGCAGCAATCTTCTGGTTATGATGTCCTCCCTGCATCTCCTTCAGAAGTGAGGTCACAGTTATAGGAAGAAGTGTTTGGGGGATATATCAGGATCTAACATCTAACAGGAATTTTTAAAACCATCAAGTAACCCACCTTTGTGTTACTGTGGGCCATAGAAACACTAATGGAGGAGCATTGTTTTTGCTATTTGAAATGTCCCTCATTGCTGAACTACTCATAAATACTGTATTCTTTTTAGGGACTAGTGGAATTAATACTGGACACTAAAGGGATCTGAGACTGTCTGTCACTACTTGAGCCAAATTAAGCAGAGACAGAGTTGAATCACATATGAGCACTTATTCCAGTAATGCTGGCAGTATGGGGAGAGTGGTTGGTTACCCTGGAAATTCTGCTCTGACCCCCTGACCTGCTGGCTGATTATATACGGGTGAGAGAGGAAGCTACTTGCAGCTGCGAGGGTAACAGGGAAAAGGGGAGGGGAGGGTCTGGAGTTCTGCAGGAGCTCGAAGTCCAATAAAAAGGCAGCTAATCTCCTATGATGTTACAAAGAGCTCAGCCCATCCCAGAGAGCAGAAAATGAGGCAAACTCCCGGAGTGGGGTCAGTGTCCAGGCATAGCAACCAAGGCAAAGCACATCCTGTCCTTGGCCTGCTTTTAAAATGTATGTCTTTTCTGAGCAATGGACCCATCCGGGGTTTGAGGCAGCTGATCTTTTTAGAGCCCTGTGTTTCTTCTTGCCACACATTTTCCAATTTCCTAAGGTCTGCAAGAAAACTTACCTATAGTTAGTAAGGTAAATAATTATTAAACAACTGTGGCTCTATTCTTATTACATGCTCTTCCCTACTATCATTCTGATGAATTTGGTTTCTTCTTTCTGAACTTGCATTTCCTAAAATGTATCAGACATCTGCTCTTCTTGATCTGAGCATCGAGGTTCTTCTGCCAACTGGTTTGCTATGAAGAGTTCGGTGGACCAAGCCATGGGCTGGTCATATCCAGGGCCTTGGGCAATTCTGGACTGTTGTCATTTTTCATTATAGGGTGAAAATGGATGAAAGATTTACATATTACTAGAACTAGTGTCCAACCACTAATGATGCATTCCTCATCTCTCTGTGTAGGAAGTAGTTCTCTCACCAGCTGAAAAGTTCTGCCTGACATCAAGAAACACGTGAAGTATCATGTCACACTCCCCCATCTGTCATTGCTATCCAGAGAGGGAGACTTGATCTACTTACTGCTCAGGTACTTCTTTCATGAGACTTTGCAGTATCCCTGGAGTTCACCCGCAGTGCAGGTTCACTGCAGGACTAAGTTCCTCCACAGAGCACTCAGCAGCCACCAGGGCCAGTGGACCACCACAGCTGTGGAATTCATGCAGCAGGGTTCTGCCCAAACCAAACCTGCACCCGGTGAGAGGGCAGAACATGCCTAGTGAGAATAGAAACAATTCAGGTCAACCCTCAATCCTGCCCAGGGCTCCTCTTCGCTTCACTTGAACTTCTTCGATGGCCCTTGAGGAACTCACCACTCCATCCTATGGATTTGCTGCCCACTCTACCTGGAAAGACTTTGCTCTCACTACCTATGTGGCAATAACATGTCCATCCATGAGCATTGGACGTTGTCACCTGTGTGTCCCTCAAGGTTTTCCTGGCTCAGCAGATAGTTTCACTTGGAGAGTTTAAAACTCCCATGGGTGTCAAATAACTGCATAATGCACTCAAAAATAGTTAACAAATGTTCTACATTAGATGACCGTGGCCCTAGACAGCTTGGCTCAGTGGATAGAGCATTGGCCTTTGGACTGAAGGGTCCCAGGTTCAATTCTGGTCAAGGGCACATGCCTGGGTTGCAAGCTTGACCTCCAATAGGGGGCATGCAGCAGGCAGCTGATCAATGATTCTCTCTCATCGTTGATGTTTCTATCTCTCTCTCCCTTCCTCTCTGAAATAATAATAAAAAAGATTAGATGGCCATGAGTCAGTCCTCACCCTTGAACTATGTAGATGGCCTCAAAATTGTTTGAGAAATAAGATTCATTTTCTTATAAAGATCATTTTCTGTTATCACACTTTAGTAAATATAGAATATGACAAAACTTTAAAAAGAAACTTTAAAATCACAAAAACCAAAATCTTACAATTATTTAGAAAATACAAAAATAAAAATACTATAGTTCAGTTGGTAGGAATGTCTTCCAGTACACCAAAAGGTTGCCAGTTCAATTCCCTGTCAGGGCACATACCTAGGTTGCGGGTTTGACCCCTGGTCGGGGCATGTATGGGAGACAACTGATTGATGTCTCTTTCATATCAATGTTTCTATCTCTTCTTTCCCCTCTCTCTCTAAAATCAATAAAAACATATCCTCGGATGGGAATTAAGAAAACCACTTACATCGAAATCTGTAGATTAGAGCTAAGAGGAAAATTCAAAGAGGAATTTCAAAGAGGAAAATCCATAGCATTTAATATTTAACTAAAAATTAAAGTGTAGAAATGAATTGGGAAACTAAACCTCTAGCTAAAAAGGTTAGATATGGGGGAAAAAAAAAGAAACCCAAAGAATGCAGAGCAATGGAAATAATATTGACATTGTGAGCGCCTACAGGCTCCTCCTGTTGCTTAAGACAAAACCCTAGTGCTCACCCTTGACTCCTTTCTCTCCTTCTGACTCACATCCAGTCTCCCATAAAGTCTTGTTGAGACTGCCACTAAAATATTTCCCAAACCAGTATGATTCTCTCTCTCTCTCTCTCTCTCTCTCTCTCTCTCTCTCTCTCTCTCTCTGTTATCTCTCTCTCTCCAATACTTCCATCCTTCCATCCTGGTCAAAGCCACCATTATTTCTTGCCTGAAGTTCTGCTTTTTGTCCCTCGACCATGAGGGACAAAATGTAAACTGACCACATAACCCTCCTGGTAAAAGCTTTCCAAGGCTGTCCTTCAGATTTGTAGTAAAATCCAGACCCACTTCTCTGGCCTGAAACCCAATCCCTGCATCTCTCCCATCACTGTCCCAGTCACAGTGACCCCTTTTCCCATCTCTCAGGTTTGTTCCTAACATAGAGGCTTTGCCACATTGCACATCCCCAAATCTTCTTATGAGTGAATTTCTCTGGTCAGATTTAAGTTTAAACATCACGTCTTTAAAACAAATTCAATTCCATTATTCTTATCACATCTCCTGTTATATTTTCAATATAATATGTACAGGGTGGTCTAAAAGTTTTCGTGCACTTTCATACATCTATGGAAGTGACCAGTAACAGTTCATCTGCCCTATTCCTTCTTAACCTGGAAGCCAGACAAGGATTTGGGTTAATTTCCTTTCTTATCAGATGTGCCATGGAGCCCTTTCAGCCATTTTGAAGCAAGGAAAGTACTAGATGCTGGTGAACACTCCTGTCCTGTATGAAATGCCTTTCTGAACCCCATGCTTCTAAACCAGGTGATCACCATTCCAGTATTTTTTTCATTCTGCCTCTGTTGTCTTGATTTTTGCTCTGTTTTGGCCTGTGGTCCTCTGAGGGATTGGGGGACAAGGAGAAGTACCTGGTCTCTGTCACCCTAGAGTGAGCCTAACTAGGGCAAAATCCTAGGGAGACAAGAAGCTTTCCTCCAAAGTCACCCACTTTTAGTTTAGGTTTTTTTTTAAAAAAAACCTGATTTCCTAATCATGTTCTCAGTTCCCTCTAGACATTTCGTTGTGATCACTAAATGAGAGAAGGCTTGGCCAGAAGGAAAAGTTATAGGTCAAATCGATGTGAGAGGGAAGGAAAAGCATTAAGGTTATGCCATCAGCACAGTTTCCATTAAAGGAGTAAGCCTAGTACACATGAGAGAAACTATAGGCTGCCTACAACTCATAGGACAAGAGAGCAAAACAAAGAGAAGATCCAGGGAGCTTGGTGGTGGGTTTAGCTCCTTCCGATGGCAAGAGCGAAGGGGACCAACATGTGGACAAAAGGTAAGCTGCAGCTGCTGGCAGGTGCTCCACCCGGTGACCCCATGGGGGCAGGGGGGACTGCCGCAAGCTGCAGCATTGGAAGGAAAAGCATGTAGGTGAATGAAGCACATGCTCCTCAAAGCATCTTGGTGAAGGGAGATCAGTGTGCCACAGAAATGAAGGATTATTGTGAGGGGGAATTGTGAGTGAAGCATAGCAGGGTTATGTAACATTAGGAGTTGACAGCCTGCACATTGGAGGACCTCCCACTCCTGCTTTCAATCAGATCAGGAGCGTAAATGATACGTCCAGAGCTTCAAGCACATCATCTCATTGTCATCACTGCTGAAACAAAACAAGCGTCAAAAGAGGTACATGTTCCCCTCCTGGTGCCCTGGGAAGAGGTCCGGGGAGGGACCATCCGGGCAGCCTCCTGATTGGTCAGGGTGGAGCCTGCTCAGAATAGGAGTGATACTGAGCAGATGCTGTAACCTTTCTACTATTAGTCAAAAAACGCAGGTAAATTCACTTCATTGTTTTATGTTGTTAATAAAGTGTCCTATCAACTATGGCAGTTAAAGGAATTAATGTTTGTGAGGAGCTTAGAACAGTGCTGGGCGTTATTAGCTATTGTTTTCATAATAATTATCATTATTGAAGCTATGGGGCTTCCGCTACTGAATTCTGATAGCCTGTATGAAGAAACACTTCGCAGGGTTTCCTGAGGGCTATCAGGGCAGTGCGAATCAATTCAGCTTGCTTGCCTGATGGATTTAACTAGGCATGGGGGAGGAAAGGTGGACCAAGAATGTCAAACTCACATAACAAGGCATGCAGCCCACTGGCCATGAGTTTGACATGCTTGGTGGCCACTGATGCAATCTGTTCCTTTAAAATAAAGCCCTATTGTTGAGCTGTCCCCCCCCCCCCTTTTCTCCCTCCTTGCCCCCTTTTACCTGGTTCCTGCCGCACACCATTATTGTCTGTGGGCAATGCATAGATGCATATAAGTTCTTCTGGCCTAACGTCTGATATTGGCACCTTCTCTAAATGAAGTGCCCTCCAGCCTCCTGTCTTCCTTTAGCCATGTCCACAATACTCGTGCATGCCATCGAAGATGTGTGCAAGCCATACACTTGTTGATGAAGCAGGAATCTACTGGCATGCAAGGTAGAGTAACACTAATTGGGGTGGGTGGGTATAATATGATTCCACGGGAACCTAGAGACTTGATTGATAAGACTTCACCCCAGGCTGCATCCTGGACCAGGAGGGAGGAAAGGCCAAGGCCCTTCTGGGGACACTGAGCACTCTGCCCATTCTCACCTCCTCAGGCACACCCACTGGTCTCCTACAGGTGGGGCCTGTAGGCATTCACTATGTCCAGAAATAAGTCTCCAACACTGGACTACTGGCAAGTGGCATGTCAGTCAGGGTCTCTAAGGGTGAGATCCTTTCAGTTAAGTTGCCTGCCCCTGAGCCACATAGCTTTTAAGAACTGACTTGCTCACTCTCTTGCTCACTGCTTACTGCCAGTATCCTCATGCCTTTGCCATTTGCCCCAATCTACTTAGAGACTCTTAGCCTGCCTCTGGGCTTCCTGCCTCGGTTTGATGGTTCTTTCTCCTATTTATAGAATCACCTCCACACTCAGATGAACCTGAGCCAGGCCACCCTTCATTGTCTTAGCTCCCTCTCCTGACTGCCATGCACAGCCTGGGAAAGGGTTGTCCACTGTTTGGGAAAATTCCCATCCTGGGTTGTCTTCTATGGGCCACCCTGACACCAGCTTGCACTGACCTTCTGAGGGGCTCTGGGAGTCAAGGCCCAAGGCCTGGGTCTTGGCTAGTCCCCTTTAATGGTATCAATCTGTTTTCTATTGGAAGCAGAGTACCAGATGTGTGTCAAACAGGCTGCTGTTGGAAAGGGCAGGCTCTCCACTGGGACCTTGGGCAAATGCCAGCGTGTCCTTTGGATCAATCCAACCTTTGATGAAAGTTGTAAGCGGAAGAGCCAGGCCATGATCACTGTTAAAAAACATTCCTTCTTCTTCCCTCAGCCAGGGCCACCCCATTTTCCAGAATGGTGTTGATATACTGTTCTGAAATAAAAATTCAACCACCTTGACAACTTCTTTGGTGGGGAAAAAACAATATCCCATGTCTTTGCATGAATCAACCATATAAATTCTTTATAAAAAATGTGGAGTAAATTCCTGGGCTGGGGTGTTCATGCTAATGAACTATGAGGGTGTGGGCTTTCCTCATCCTTTCCTAGCAGGATCTGTGGACCCACATGAACATTTTGGGAAGCCCTTGTGATTCAGTGAATGATAGAAGGGCTTGCAGCATTTCATGTTCTATCAGAATAAAGGAGCAAAGTGTTCTTCATCTTCTTTTTATTTTATTTTACTTTATTATTATTTACTAGAGGCCCAGTGCATGAAAATTCATGCACTGGAGGGGGGAATCCCTTATCCTTGCCTGCCACCTCTCACAGTCTGGGAGCCCTCAGGGGCAGGAGGCGACCACACAATCAGGGGAAGGCAATGTCCCATCACACTTCTGCTGCTGCCACTGCTGGCAGCACAAGCCTCGGCTGGCCCTGGTTACCTGAGCCTCGGGCAGCCCTGGGTGGCTGGGGACTTGAGGGGACTGGGGGACTCTGGAGGCAGGTACGTGCCTGCTGCCCCAGAGGGGCTGAGGGGACTGGGTGCCACCATTTTATGGCTGTGGGTGCTGCCATCTTTGAGGGCATGGCAGTCAATTAACATATTCCCTCCTTATTGGCTGTGGGCACCACCATCTTTATGATGGTGTGAGGGTCAATTAGCATATTCCCTCTTTATTAGATAGGATTTTATGTTGAATTTACTCCCAGGTCATAAGTTTTTGTTTCCATGGATTCTTCTAGGATACCTTTTTCTTCTGTGCAACCTCCTCTTCTGGTTTTGGAACCACCTGCTCTTTCTCAGGAAGGATCCTCTCAGTGTGGCAGGGAGAGCTCATGTGGGTTAATTTGCCCACGAGCAATAAGTTCTGTGCCGCATCTTGGGAGCGTTATTCACCTGGAGGAGCTCAATGACCAGAGACTCTACTCTTAAGTTCAGCATCACTCTCTGCATTAAGCATGTGCAGCAAAAATTCAGCATTCTTTTTGGGTCACTGACCCAAGGCCTGGCCCCATTTGGCCTCAACACACCTACCACTCCCACCATTGTAACGACAGAATGGCATACATTGCTGCTGTAAATTGACATCTTTCAAATACCCAGTGGCTTTTTAGATATACCCCCGATGGCTTGGGCAGTTTCACAGGTGTTCTTAAAGTGAACATGAAGATTTGAACCTCTTGATTTGCATGATTTTGTTGAGTTTTCTGGGTCAAGTGAATAGGGAACCATTTTCAGAGGTTCTGGCTGCTTTCAGGAAGAGAGTGCAAAGTCTTGTTCTCATTTCCCAAATAGGTACTTTGTATAGTATACCTAAATTAGGAACCAGCCTTCTAAAAATATAGATAACTTGATGTTATCAGACCTGTTATTTTTTATTTTAAAACATCTTAATTTTACTGGGGGCATTAAGCTTATTTTTTTATGCTTTTTGCCAGGGTTCTTTTCCCAGCCTTACAAAGGGTTCAGCATTTTGGAGAAAAGGGCTGCACGTAAATGATTGAGAAGGAGTCCAAAGAGGAAAGATAGTTTTGAAAGGCATTGGGGGGTCAGAGGAGCATCAGCTAAAAGGAACTGAAGACTCTTTCTTTGACTCAGGACCCTGCTTTTATTCTAACAAAACTTGTCCCAAGGCAAAGTGGAAATATACACTTTAAAGGATAAAGTATCAACAGGTAGAATACAGAAGCATTATCAGTTTAAAGAATAGCCTACAGCTGTTCAGATGTTTGGCCAACAGGCGGCAATAATATGCCTCGAGCTGTCTGGTAGTTAACAATCCTATTCAGGTTTTGGGGAAGTGCCCTTTAGCCCTTTTCCAACAGGTAAACTACATTTGACTCAACCCTGTTGAGCTCCCCAAACTTCACCAACCTTTTGGTGAAACTCGCAATTATTACATGCTGGAATTGGCTCTCGGCAGCTTTTATCTAGTAAATTTTTCATTTTCTCTATAACCTTTCACATCTTCTCCTAATCTATCATGCATGCTATATTATAACTCTGAGCCTTTGCTTATGTGGTTCCCACTACCTGGAATACCACCTTCTCTGCAGGGTCCCTCCACTCTCAGTAACCAAATTTCTACTCATTCTTCAAGACAACTCAGAGGTTCCTGTCTTGACCTCCTCCCGAATCCCACCACCCTAACCTAAGGCTCATCCCCACTGACCTCATATACCCCATGCACATATTTTTCTCCCTACCCTTATTTCAATTAAAATTTCAGTTATGTCTTTCTTCCCTTTTAGACAGTAAGCTTTTGGGGAATAATGACTGCATTTCAGTCACGGTTGCATTGCTAGCAGTGATCAGAAACCTTGACACATAAGAAGCTTAAATTGGCATTGTTGACACCACACACTGATCTCTTTACTCTGCCTCCTTTTAGATACCTTCCTTTCTTGAGAAGAAACTACATGTGCTTGGGCATACCTGCCATGACCTTTTCTTATCTTTAGTGTGGCCAATGTGTAGGGCTGCTCAACAAATTTAGTTTTGCAATCTACATATCCTATTGTCTGTATCAGGAGTTTTTTAACTTTTTGTTCTTAGAAGCCCTTTATAATCTTAGAAATCATTGCGGACAACAAAAAGCCTTTGTTTATGTGGATTACATACATGGATAGTTACTAAATCATAAGTTAAAACTATGAAACAAAAAAAGTTCAGACACTTAAAATAACAATAACAAATCCATGACATGCTAATACCAATATTTTTAAAACAAAAAAAATCTTAGTTACAGTGGCATTATTTGATATTGTTATGCCCAGATTTCATGATCCCCCAAAACCACCAGGGAGCCCAAATCGGCTGCAATAGCATAGAACCTTTATTCAAGCCCGGGTTTGGCCCTCAACCTTCATCTGGCACAGCAGCGAGGCGAGAGAGCAAGCCCAGCAAGAACAATAGGTTATAAAGGGTTGGTCATTTGGGTGGTCTCAGGGAAGTGACGTGGGTTACAGATATAGCCTTATTAGGTCAGGGTTTTTCAGCGGGGATCTCACAGTACAAGGATCAGGGAGTGACTGGTACTTAGTTATGCTTTATTTGGACCTAAGCTATGTCCTTGGGCTGTATTGGTCCACTCAGGCAGTGGTTGGGGGAGTCAGGACATTCCTGGCACCCCAGTGGCCACTCCCAGCAGGGGGAAAGGGGAGACAGGCTGACCAGCCCCTCATGATGGAGGATAGTCCTTTGTCCTTTCAATATCAGGGTTTCCCATCCTTGGCACTACTGAAATCTTGAATCAGGTAATTCTTTGTTGTGGGCTGTCCTGTGCGCTGCAGGGTGTTTGCAGCATCTCTGAGTTCTACCCATAAGATGCTGGGAGCACTCCCTCCTTCCGGTTATGACAACCAAAATGTTCCCTAACTTCACCTTGGGGTGGATGAGGACAATATCACCCTGACTGAGAACCACTGTCTTATATTTCTACAAATCTTTTTAATGTCTTAATAGAAGACAGCTCAATTTTTATTTCTGCTTTTACATTCAGTCTGTTTCAATATGGTGTTTTGAAGTATATGATGAATTGCAGTTTTACACAGATATGTAGTTAGAAAAGGGACAAATATTTTAATAGCTTTAAAAAATAATTGTGCATAGTGTTCTGTGATACTATAGCAAAACAACAAAAAAGTGGTTTCTTAAAGTTAGTTGTTATGTGGAATCTGAAACCATGTTAATGAACTTTTCCTATTCTGTGACATTTAAATACATTAATTTATCTTAAACTTTGAGTGGATCTTTTACCCATGTGAGATTTTTATAACATTATACATTTATTTGGAAAATGTTTATGCAGGTCTTTTCAATGTTGACACATTTCATTATGCAATGTTAAAGAAATTATATTTGTTACTATTTATCTTATTAGAAAAAAATTAAGTTCTGGGAAACTATCAATGTTACAAAGGAAGATGCAAATTTTCCAAAATTCAAATTTCCTCTTAAAGCTCAAATTTTGTTCTTGGCCAAAAAGTACTATTAATTGTTTTTGTTGAAGTGACTGGCTCAATCATTTTTGAAAAAAATTCTGCAAGATAACAATGTTTCTATAGTCATAGGCTATAAATTGTTCTTTTAAGTAAAATGTATGTTCCATGTAGACAGTGGCTGGTGCAATCTGTGAATCACACCACCACACACACGCTTGCCAAGACCACCACTTTATTTTGATATGCATTTTTCTTTTTTGTCACAGAGAACATTCTTTGAGCAGTCCTTTTGTTAAAATATGTTTTATTGATTCTTTATAGAGAGGGAGAGAGAGACATGGAGAGTTAGAACATCAATGAAAGAGAAACATCAATCAGCTGCCTCCTGCACACCCCCTACTGGGGATGTGTCTGCAACCAAGGTACATGCCCTTGACTGGAATCGAGCCCGGGACCCTTCAGTACGCAGGCCGATGCTCTATCCACTGAGCAAAACCGGTCAGGGGTTGAGCAGTCTTTGTGTTTATTAACTCTCGTACAGAAAAAAAAATGCCCTCTCAAATAAACTTTGATGCTTACAAAAATTACTGAACTACACAACTCTACTAAGTCATTTTAGAAAGTGATTCCAGAACAATGGAAAATTTTCAGGCTCTCAAAATCCTGATCTTTACAGGGCAATTCTTAGATTTGTGGAAATAGATACTGCACTGAGAAAAGACTGTGAATTATAAGGGGCTCTGTGGAAAAATGATCAACAAGTGATCAAGTACTCATGTCTTACAGTGAAATGTTTGCATGATGAAAAGTGTGGATGAAAGGAGCCACATGCTAACCTGACAAGCTTAGTGGAGGCCTGTGTGGCAGTCTTGCAAACTCAGAGGCCTAAAATAACCACAAAAGGTGGTCTGAAAATTTAATATTTAACTATAAACAGGCTATAGTGGGCAGTCATGTCCTAGGCCGATATTTTCCCTGACAAAGATCAACTTAGCTTTCCTGAGCCCATTTGCCTTTTTGCCTCTAAGATAACATACCTGTGAGATGTCTGGGTAACTTGTACCTCCTTTTAACCCAGGATCCTTCAGGGCACAACAAATAGGACATTCCCTAATTGTTATTGTTATTAAGTTAATTGTCACCTGTTAATTACCTTAAAGTATCCTGTATCCATCTCTATAAAAGAAGCACATGTCCATCATTTCACTTTTCACCCTATCCCAGAGATTTCCCCGCTTTGCTTTTTCCCACCTCCTTAATCTATCACCAATGAATTTCATGTAACTCACCTATGTCCCTTTCCTTTGATTGCAATGTATAAATACAAATGTAACCCGCCGCTCTTTGGAGCATTATTTCAATTCTTTGAGGTTTGGCATATGTCAGCAGTTTGGCTCAAATAAACTCACAAAAATTCTTTACAGGTTTCAATGTTGTTGTTTTTTTCATTAACAAAAGGAAACAATAATTGAAGAATCTAAACATTCAGTTTATCAAACTAAGGCTGGTGAAGCTACAGCATAAAAAAGGCTGCAGTCATGCAGGACAAGTGGATGATTTTATAAAGCTAAAATCTAAAGACTTAAAACATGGAAAATTCATAAAGTATGAGGAAATAATAAAACACAAAAGTACCCAGCCAGCTTGGCTCAGTGATGAATGTCAACATATGAACCAGGAGGTCTCAGTTTGATTCCCAGTCAGGGCACATGCCCAGGTTGCAGGCTCAATCCCCAGTGTGGGGCCTACAAGAGGCAGCCGATCAATGATTCTCTCTCATTACTGATGTTTCTATCTCCTCCTCCCTCTCTCCCTCCTTTCCTCTCTGAAATAAACAAAAATATATTTTAAAAAAACAAAACACAAAAGTGGCCACAAGAATTAGAAATATATTTAAATCTCAGACCTGGAAAATGGTCTATAACAGCCCTCTATGGGAGAAGAGAAACACCTTACATGTCCGACAGCATTGCATCTTTGCCTTATTTTTTTTTGTGGTCAGTGGAACATGAATAGGAGCCATTGTTGCTTGAAGACATGTCATTCTCACATGTGTCTGACATTTGCTTCTAGGAAACAATGTGGTATATCCCTGCCATAACTGTCTGAAAAGCCACTACTACACTTGTAGAGTTTAGAGCTGATACCATTCTTTAAAGCAAAAGCTCTTGCTTCACCTGTATGAACTGCCCTCAATGACGCAAATCACTCTATTGCCCACAAGCATGATAGCAATGTCACTATCAGCATGATCTCATAGTTCTTTCAGCCATCATTTTCAACTTCATTTGTGAGATGTTTAGCAATGTCATTAACCAATAAGACACCTATAGCTCCATGATAGTATGCTGATGGTATAGCCCAGGATTGCTCTTGCCCTGCTGTGTCCCATATCTGTCCCTTCATTGTTTTCCCATCAACCTGGATGCTTGTCGTTGCAAACTACACTCTAATGGCACTCTTGCTTTCAAGATTAAACTCATTTCGAGTAAATAGAGACAGATTATTAGTTCCAACACCAGACTCTCTGATAAGGACAACTTTGAAGAGGCAGTCAGTTACACTAGTCTCATTTGTGGCTGAGGAATGAAGGGGAGCAGCAGTGGGTGCCACAGTAGGGGTATCCCAGTGCCTAGCTTACATTCACAGTGAGTATTTTAAATCTCAAAGTTGAGATTTAATAAAATTACTGTTTATTGCTTCACTGACAACATTCCTAAGTGCAAGTGGCTTCTTTTCCCTTCTGCAAGCTCGCAGACATAGCAGGCCACTCACCCTCAGTGTCAACACAGTGACAAAGGCAAATAACATCTTAGTTTTATTATGAAAATAATTTTGCTCTTGTTGACCCCAGGAGGGCTTTGGGGCCCCAGGGCTGACCAGACCACATTGCTGCTCAACACCAGTGTTATTTTATTTTCTTCACATAAACTGTGGCAAGCATTGGTCCTGAGAGAACAGGAGCTGTTTATGTGATGAGCTCATGAATTGCCAAGGAAATCATAGATTCAAGGTTTCTGGTTGGAAGGGCCCTTGGAGATGGTCTAACCTGGCCCCTTCAGAGTACAGATGATCGTGGGTAGTCCCAGAGAGGGGAAGGAACCTACCCAGAGTCTCACAGGCAGTGGTGGCAGAACTAGACAAGAACCCAGGTCTTTTTATTCCCAGCCCAGTGCTCGTTCTACCACATTTCTCTGTTCTCAAGTGTCTGACACAGGTCCACCTGCAAAAAGATCCTTGGTGTACTTGAGGTGAGGAAGGGTTTACTATTGCTGGCATATTTATTGTTGGTTTATAAGTTTGTTTTTGTCCAGCCAACACCTAGGAGGTTGCCTATTTTCTCAAGTTGCGGGGCTTACAATGATTTTAGTTATGCTTAGCTACGCCTTTGTACTCTAAAAGTTAGACCTCCAATAGGATTGGTTAATTAAGAGAATCACATGGATTTTTCCACTGAATTAGGCCACACTTTATACACAGCCCTCTATGGGAAAAGGGAAACTCAGGATTACTTAAGAACTCCACCAACCGCACCTAGGCTCACTTCAAAGAAACCTCTGGCTGGAGCTTTCTTTCCCTCAGGAACTGGTTTAGCTGGTTGCCTTGATGTTGCTGATTTCCTTAATTGTCCCCTGGCTCTATTGTGCCTCAGGGAATTTCAGAAGAAGCCTGTGGCTATTTTTCTCTGTCTGGCATTTGAGGAGTAGAGAAGATAGATGTGGCTTCTCCACATACATAAACTGCAGAACACCAAGTCAAAATTATTAATGACAGCTAAGATGGAAACATCTTTCCAGTGACCTGCCATGTTTTTAAAGGAGAAAATGTCAGGCCTCCTTGGCTTTTGGACAGCTGAGTTGAGAATATGGGGAGCCTTGCTGTTGGTTGCATTCAAACACCATGTAGAGAGAACATACTGGCAAAAAGCAAAAACAAAGGAAATGTTAGAGGAATCAGAAATGGAGCTTAAAAATTATTCCTAGCCATGCTTTTCTTGCATTTTCCCCACTGGCTTGATCCAAGAGCTAATATCCGAAGCTGCCCTAGGTTGGGGTTTCCCTGGTCCAGGGCCAGAGGCTGGGCCAGGTGGCCTCTTCTGGTGGCTCCCAGGACTCTGACACTTCTACCAGCCCACAGGAGGACTGTCACATGAAGGGCCGCTCCATGGCTTGGAAGCAGCTTGTTTCTCAAATACTCATACTACAGTCTCCCCTCTCATGGTGTCCCGGATGTCCCAGGCTGAGAACTTAATGATGGAGATTGTTAAGGGCAGAAGAGAGTTAAAGCTACAGCCCTGGTCACTTTGGCAAAGTGCTGATTTCCCTAGAGAATGCTGTCGAAATACCTAAAGATCTGAGAAGCAAGCATTTTTGGAGGAAAGCGTGGGTAGGGGCCGGGATTGGGTGTTAATCAGAGGATTGCTCAGCAAGTCCCATATATCAATGAGCAGAACAGCAGTTTAGTTGGTATTTTGAAGAAAAACACAAACAAACAAACAAACAAACAAAAAAACGTCTGTTCAGAGTTTAGAGCCTTGTGGGGACACAAGTAAAAACTCCTGGATGGGACCATATTTTCATGACCAAAGATCATCTCCAGGATTTCTCTTCCTGAGTTGCTGGCTAAGCTTTCCCTAGGTGGCGGGCCTGGTACCAGATCCTGAAGGGTGGCAGTTTGCTCATGCTGGCTGAGTATTAGAATCAGCAGGTCAGAGGACTTGTTGGAAATACAGACTCCTGGGCCAATCCTTGCAAAGCTTGAGTAGTTTAGAGGCCACTGCTGCTGAGGCCATGAAGAGGGAGGACATGGTTTCTGACCTCAAAGATCTTTCCTTTTACTGAGAAATTCCAGAGGCTGCACTCTACATGCCAATGTGACCTTGAAGTGGGGTTGGGCAGTGATGTGTCTGGGTTAAGAACTGAGGAGCACAGAATCAAGGGACATCAGTAGAAGATGAACTCCTCCTCTGAACTCACCCTCCCACAGTCAGGACTGGTCCACGAGCGGAGATCTGAGCTTCAGGGGCTGCTGGGGCTCAGCCACTCTGTTCGTTCCAAACTCACAGCTCATATCAAGTCCCCTACAATTTGGGTCCTGCTATGGCCAGTGCCCTTGTACTGCTGTTGTTCACATAAGTCCATTTCTCAGGCCCAATATCCAAGTCTGGGCTCTCACACCTGACCCACTCCATCCATGAAAGGTGATCCCAGCTTCAAGAGGAGCATTGCCTTGAGTGCCCCACATGTGTTGGCTCATGTGTTTCTCAGAAAATATACAATAGGCTCTTCCAGGTATCAAGAAGCAGTGACAGACTCAGGCAGCTCCGGTGAAGGGACTTAATGTAAGGATGGATATACAAGGAGGCAACTATCTAGTTCTTAGCTTCACAGAATACTGGACCAGCATGGGAACCCCAAAGGGCCCCAGGTATCAAACACCAACTCTAACCATGAGCTTGGTCTCTGCTTCTAGCACTTGCCATCTCTTTCATCTCTCCAGTGTGTCTTGCGGTTTCTTTGCTCCTTCATCAGTATCTCTTTTCTTTTAATTCCTTAAGAAGAAGGGCACTATTGGGCTCTCAGGGCTGGATCCCCAGCAAGGCCACCTCATGAGGTGCTATTTGGTCTCAAGGTGGCCAGTATTGGCTCAGGCACTAATTCCAGTCACAGACATTTATAGCCAGGATGGCGGTGTCACAAGGTACAAAACATGATGACCAGTGTGTAAGGAATGGGTGCTTTCTTCAGTGGTTTTAAGGAAAGAGTTCCAGAGGCAATGTGAGAGAGTTGGGACCTAGGGCCAAGGCCACGCCATGGTCAATTGCCAGTGTGAAGACTCTGTCTGAATCTCTTCCTAATAGTGTCCACCAAATCTGGAGATGTAGCCATACACTCCTCTCTGTTTGTGTGGGGAAAATCCCTGGGTTAGTAGAGTCCCCACACATGCCCACCAAAGGTTCTTAATAGACTCCAAAAAGTAGTAGCTGGAAAGGATTTGGTCAGAGTCCTCACATGCAGTCCCTACCCCACATTGCCTCCAGCTGAGGGTGGTCAGTGTTGCTGGGTCCACATGCCTGCATCAAGTCCTCTCCACTAACTTAGGCTCCTGATTCAATGTTGATTTCACTAATTGAGGTTTCTCCCACTTGTCTTTTAAGGCATTGATGGGGATGGTGGGAGGCAGCAGGCACCAGAGAGAGGCACGGCTGCCACTGCACACTCCCTTCAAAGTCAGAATTACTCATTTCAGAGGGGAATATTTAAACTTTGACGGGAAATGAATCACTGATCTTAATGAAAGCCCACATTGTGTGAAAGCACTTTGGAGCAGGAGAGGTGGGGGTTTGAAGGGAGCTGGAAAGGAAGAGAACTCTACCACAGAGGAAGTCATTCATGGCTTAGCATTTGAGGAAAGGGTTCGAGCGAGTTTGACCTTTCTCAAGTGGGAAACTAAGTTTCAAGGGGATGAATGGCTCCCAGTCTTTCACCAGAACATTAAGATTAACCACCTCATCCTTTGTGGCTGGCAGGGTGGAAATGGAGGATGGAGGTGGCAGAAGGTGCCTCCAAGCCTGGGAGTAGTGACATAATGTAGAACACAAAGACGCCTAGATATGACAGAGGGTGTGGGTGAGCTGGTTGAGAGGAGGGGTACTACCCTTCTGCTTCTGTCCTCCTCATCCTTCCCTTTGCCCTTGCCACCCTGAACAAAAATTGCATTCACATAATGATGAGGAGGCTTTCATACACACCTGGTGAGGGCTGTTTGGTTGTACCTTTGGTGCTGCAATTCCACTTTGCATTGGAGGCCTTTCTCCCAGCCATGTCCAAGCCATCACCCCCATTTACAGAAAGGAGGTCATAACATCATCTGCTCTCTGGGCTTTGTACGTACTAAGGGTATATTTGGTCAATGGCTTTAATCTACAGCCCCCTCACCCCCACTATAGGGAGGAGGGATGGTGGAGCCAAATTTGGCTAGGTCCTTCTGACCCCCTTAATCACTCTCCTACAAACAGCCAGAAGGGCAACCTGAATGAATCTCCCTTTTGCAGATATGAGAACCAGAATCTCCAAGGGGCCCTCTCTCCCACTCCACCGGCACACAGGAGATGTGACAGGGCTGCAGAATATAGTGAAAAGACTACACACCTTAGACCATAAAGTTTTATATTTGATTGTCTCTTGCTAGCTATATGACATAAGGGAAGTTCACAACTTCTCTGAGCCTGTTCCCTTATCTGTAAAATGAGGATAATAAGTTTCACCTCACAGAGAATGTGTGAGGATGAAGCAAGGAAAGGTACATGATCTGGGTAGCCTAGCTCCTGGCTGTGAACTAGGTGCTCAGGAAATGTTGCTTTCCTCAGTACTTTGAACTACATTTCCCAAAGACCACGTCAAAGTGTGCTAGGACTGCCATGCTGCTACCACCCTCTTGGAGGAGACTGTGGTTATCCCATCTAAGAGGCCAGGAGAGAGGAGCTGGAAACCTCCCCTTGACTGCCTTGCCTCTAGCTTCACCATCATCTCTGACCCAAGCTACAATTTCTGTTGAGATGACTAATTACTGTCTACCTTAAGGGACAGAGCCATTACATGAAGTGTTCTTGACATTTTTCTGGATCATGGGCCTAATCTGGATCATGAGAATCTAATGAGAGCTATTGATCCACATCTCAAGAAAAAAATAATTAACAGCCACACATCCATCCATGATAATGTTATAGAACTTTAGGGGAATCCCAGAACCTCTGGAGCCACATGCAAAACTTCTCTACCAGAGGGAAAATCATGACATGCAAGCATAAATTCAACATCATGAATAATTCATTGTGTAACCCAATTGTTCCCCATTCACAGGTTGTTTCTTCGTTGTTGTTTTTTTCTCTTATGAAATGGCCAGAATGATCTTCTGAATCTATCCAAAGGGGTAGGAATAAAAACTCAAGAAATGTGAGTGGTGGAGAAGGTGACCCCTCCAGAGAAGGGTTATAGGGTTGAGATAGCTTGGCCTAGAGGAGAGATAGCATTGAAAGTCAGATGTAAAGACTAAAATACTCATAGTAGCCACAATCCCTTCCCTTCTCTGTTGAGTAAGTATTGAGTGAGAAGTGAATAAATATATATAAAAGAATATTATCAGACAGAAAGAATTGAAACCCTTTACCAGGTTAAGTAGGCGAACAACAGAACAGAAGCTGTGAGCTCTTTTAAAGGCTTTAAAAAGTAGAACAGACTTGTATTTTCTTGGTGTGGCTCAGTTCCTAGAGGTGTACAGTGAGGGAACTGCCTTTCTGACCACACCTGCCATGGAAACAATAAGGCCAGAGAAATAGAGACCAGATGGGATTGTGCCACCACCAGTTTTAGAGAACAAAGGAGTCTTCTCTAAGCTTTTATTTTACAGAGGAGGTTTCTCATGAACACAAGATGCTGTTTGGTCTCGGCTTTACCAGTATTTGAGTGTACACTGCAAGGGCAGGCTGGGGCCCTGCCATGGCCCTGGAGCTATGGGAGAGCAAGGACAGGCCTACTTGTCTCTGATAGAATCCCTGCCCCAGGGCCCAGGGGATGCCAGACCCAGCCTAAAGCTCTGAATTTTCATCTCCTGTTCTAAGAGAATGTCTTGATTTTGCTAAGCATACACCTTTGACTCTTTATAGCCACTTTGACCTTGAGTTTATCTTTGTTGCATTAAAAATTGTTCTAAAATAATTTCAAAATAACATATAGATTTGGAGAATATAGAACATTGTTATAGGAAAGATAAACACAGAAAAAGAATACAGAAAATAAGAAAGTAACAGTCACCTACAATTCTACTACCTAGATTTAAGCACTGTTACTCTTTGGTTAGATCATTCCAGTGGCCTTTCCCTACTCCCCACCCCCATCTCCATATTTAGCAGCATTTTATTTTATTTATTTATTTTCTTTATTGATTAAGGTATTGCATATGTGTCCTAATCCCCCCTTGTTCCCCCCTCCCCCACTCATGCCTGAACCCTCCTAGTGTCTGTGTCCATTGGTTATGCTTATATGCATGCATACAAGTTCTCCCCCTTCCCCCCAACCTCTCCTGCCTTTCCTCTGAGGTTTGATGGTCTGATCAATACTTCTCTGTTTCTGGATCTGGTTTTGTTCATCAGTTTATGTTGTTCATCATATCCACAAATGAGCAATGGACCTAAATAGATACTTTTTGAAAGAGGACATACAGAAGGCCAAGGGACATATGAAAACATGCTCAAAGTCACAAATCATCCAAAGGATGCAAATCAAAATGACAATGAGGTACAATCTTACATCAACAAACAACAAGTGCTGGTGAGGATGTGGAGAAAAAGGAACCCTCGTGTACTGCTGGTGGGAACACAGACCGGTGCAGCCACTGTGAAGAGTAGTATGGAGTTTCCTCAGAAAACTAAAAATGGAACTCCCATTTGACCCAGTGATCCCACTTCTAGGAATACAGCCCAATAAACTAGAAACACCAATTAGCAGCATTTTAATAACATATTCTTCAACTTACTGGTGCTTGGGCCTCTGTGCCTCACTTTTCTTGTTTAAAAAATATAGTGATCTGCTAATAAAAGTATCCAACTGCTTTATGTGGTTATCTCATCTATTTAGCCTTGAGAAAGGTATGTCCCTCCAATATAGACAGGAAGGATAAGAAAGATGGGGTAACGGGTACAAAGTCACATAGCAACTGATGGAGCCCCAAGGCTCCTAACTCTTAACTAAAGCAGGTGTTAAAGAAAAGTTTCACTGAGATGAGATCAGACACATGTGCCAGCCCACTAGGGCCATGGACAACAGGTACCTCCATGATCTGTCCAGACTGTACCTGTGTGACAAAAAATTGGAATAGTAACCAATCCAAAGAGAGAGTTTATAATTTGCTTTTGAGCCGATCAGGTGTTTGTACAAAACTTCCTCTGGTCCACACCATCACTGTCTCATTCCCCATTCAGTTCAGACAATCTTCCTGCCTTTTTAAATGCAATCAGATTCTCCCCTTTTAAGCACATAATAAACTCAGTGTCTGTTTTAGATTGCTTTGCTGGTCTTTATAGACTTTCCCTTGCTGTGGGTCTCACTCTTTTTCCTGTAGTCAGTAGATACTCCCATTTCAGGTTGTAACCTGAATCCCTCTTTATGTGTGGTCATCACAGGAGGTTTTCCCAAGTCAAACAGAAAATCAAGGCCTGGTTTATTTGCCAACTTGCTCAGAGGTTCTCTACTCTAACATGATTGGCCTCATTTGCTTGTTACTTATCCACTTGCTTTTCTAGTTGGGAATTTTTCTTTTCTTAAATTGTGTATGCATAGTATGAATGGGCATAATAATTTATTTTTATTAAGGTGGCTTGAGAGCTGATGTCAGGAGCAACTGTTCCAACTTTCATATTTCAGTCAGATAACTTTATTCCCTAAACTGTGCTGGGACCCATTATTTTGGAAGTCAGAGCCTGGTTTGACCAGCAATATAAGAACTTCTGGGTAGAGTTACCAAACATTCACAATTTGGAGTAAACAACTCTGGACTTGGGCTCTCAGCTGTCCTTCATTGCTTCCTCTTTGATGGAATAGATGAGCCCCATACCCTATCCTGCCTCCCATCCTTTCCCCATGGCAGGGAAAAAAACTTTTTTCTACCCATTAAGCATGATTTCAAGCCAACATTGAAGGAGCTCCAATTTCCTGGACCTGGTGTTGTGGGGGAGGGTGGAGGCATAGGAGCTACTGCATGGATCGCAGCCTGACACAGGTCACGTGCCTTTCAAAGCACTCACTACATATCAAATCAGGTGTGCTCTCTGGAAAGCCTTCTTTGACTGCAAATGTAGGTATTGTATTTTCACTTGCATAATTAGAATCAGGGCCTCAAACCCTACCTGCAAATGTCTGCAAACAATATGCAAAAGTTTATGACAAAGATTGGTAAAGACCTTTCCTAGGTGAAGTCAGCCCTAATCTGATGGTAGACTGGGCTGGGGATGCAGATGAAAGGCTAAGCTGAGGAGAGGAAGGGAGGGTCTTGGTTGGTGTCTGTGACAGAGATGAAAGACCTCAGTGTCTCCCTTAACCTCTCCCTCCACCTTGGGAGTGGCCGGGGAAGGGGTGGAGAGTTAGGGGCTCAATTTCTCTTTCTCACTATAAGGCATTTCAGAGCTGGGGTAGGACAGAGTCTATTGACCTCCCCTAAGGCTGTTCTGGATGCCACATTTGTTGAGAAAGAGTTTGAAGGGGTCAAGCCCTCTGATCTCTCTATGTCATTACATTTAGATCTAACTATACCGCTTTATAGTTAACTTCAAATTAACACGTTTTTATTGTCCCTCTGGGAAGTTAAGCTTTGTGTATTTTACTTTTCTATGATCTTCTCTATCATAGAACCATTTAAAGCTTAAGGCTTAAAATTTGAAGGTGCTTTAGTGAACGTCTAGTGCAACTCCTTTGTTTTACACTCAAGGGGACTAAGACTGTAGTGAGGAAAGTGGCTTATCCCACTTCACAGGCCTAGCTAGACTCAGTGTGCCTTGCAGCTCTCCAGGTGGCATTACCGCTTCCCAGCATGCTGTTGGTGATCTAGGTGCCATTTGAGACATCCTGGAAACAAACAAACAAAAAATACTTGCTTTCTTTTAAAGGGCCAGGAGTTACTTTATGAATACACACACATCTCTGTCGTTCTCAGGAATCTATGTGGGTTAGGGACATCGCCAGCCTCTAATGGTGCTTTACAAAAGACCAAGCAGTTGGTGGAGCTGCAGTGACTGCTCTCAGATTTGTTAATAACTTGTTGGCTGTCTAAAACTACCTAGGTTTTTCTGATCACTCTAGTCTTTATTTTCAGGCAGTGGTTCAATTAGGAGTTATGGTGAGGAAGAGAAAGAAGGAAATAAAAGAATGGAGTGCAGGAGTAATAATAATAACAACAACAACAACAACAACAACAACAATTATTGAGCACTACCTATACTCCTGACATTACGTTTGATGCTTTACCCAGTATTATCCCTATTTTACAATTGAGGAAATTGAGGTTTAGAGAGGTTAAGTAATTTACCCAAAATCTCATATATTGTAAGAGGACCCAGGACTCAGATTTGAGACTTACTGATTTCGGAGCCCAACCTTGTCATCGCCATGCTCAGGGAGCAATGGTGTAGGGAGAAGCCAGCTTTCCAGGAGCCTTCTAAATGGCCACAGCAAAGAATGATTCTTTTATCTCCTGCTTTGCTCTTTGGATGACTGGCCTCGCTGGGATTTTTGCACTGCAGTGGAAGTGGGGGCAGGAAAGGGAGGAGGGAAATGCCCTGCATTCGGCTTCTTTAGGACTTTCTTCTGCCCACTTCTTCCTGGGGCTGACCAACTGACATTTTTCCAGCATGTGTGGCCTTGAGGATGCTGGGCCTCTTAACTTTTATGCTAGAAAGGCATTTTGTTTGTTTGTTTGTTTTTGGCTCAGATAAAATTTCACTTAATTGTTTGCTTATCCAGCCAACATGCATTTAGAAAACACCTTCTCTGTCAGTTCTTGAGCCAATAAGCTAGCAAGGTCTCTGACCCAACAAACCTAGCTAAGATTCAGAGATCCACAAGTTAATTCCAACAAAGCTTTCTATAGATTGGCTGGGGCAACTTTTATAACCCATTATCTTTCCCGCTTCAAAGTGATTGCTTTGCCAGCAAGGACCTCTCCAATGAAGAAATGGGGAAAAGGTGAAAAGTTGGACTGTTTAGCACTTGGGCTAAAGTTTTTGAGAAGGAAATGGAAGTCAAAGACTAACAAAAGGTTTGGCATTATTTGTAAATATCCCTTCTCTCTGCTATTTCATTTCCTTGGGCACAAACCAGGCTCCTGATATAAGGGCCATTTAAGAATCCATCCATCCCAGCATTCTCAACTCACACTCAGAACTAACTGCCAATTGCTACTTGCCTGCCCCAACGAAATTAACTGAAGCATCCAACAGTTCTTCCCTGACCTCATTGGGCAGATCTTCTTTTCTCTGAGATCACCTCCTTCCTATCTCGGAGCAGGAAGTCCTGTCATGTGCAGTCTGAATTTCAAACAGAGAAGGGGGTTGAGGCCTTTCATTTATTCCATCAGGAGTTCCGCTATGTGCAACAGCTATGTAGAGCTGTTGTCAGGGTCAGATAGAATCCAAGAAGAGGGTATGCAAAGAAATTAAAATCCTTGGGGAGGGTCAACAGTCCCTGACTATAACCAACATCAAAAAGTACTGCCACTTTTTAGATGAACTGGTAGAAGCCAGTTAAGTCACAGGAATGTATTGGCCTAGTGCAAATGGGAAAGACATGGAAAGCGTGAATCACCGCACAAGTTTAGGGATCAGTATATATTGGAGGATGGTGAGTGAAAGAGTGAAGTTAGCAGAAGAAAGGGCCTAGGATTCAGGATTTGATTATGGTAAAATTATGGTCTCTATCTGGGAGGATAGAGACAAACCCAAATCATAACTGACCTTGAAAATGAGACTTCATGACTAAAACAATGTTACCCTGAGAATTTCTAGTTTCTGGCTTCAGATATAAGGTTATGGTTGATGGGTGCACGTGCGTGTACCTATCTGCCGTGGACTATTGGAAGATTTCCTCTGGGCTGAAGATTGTATTAGCTGGTTTAGAATATCAAGGAAGGTCATAGCTGCTTGTCTCCATATTGCCAGGAAGTTGGACTTTCATAAAACTCCAACAGAGGTTTACTGCAGTTTAGAGGAAAAGGCATTGGATTGATTTAAATTTTAATCTTGGCCCTGCCAAGTTGAGTGCTCTAGAAGACTTTTGGAGAAACCTATTTTGCAGGATACTGTTAATGATTAAGAGGGAGAACAATCAGGAAAAAATGTGCAAATTGTAAAGAGTTATCCTTACCTTCCAGTGGTGATGGTGGTGCATGATCTTATACTTGTGGGATGCTGGTGCACATTCTTGTCTAGAGCAATTGTATGCACAGATAATCCTTCCAGCTTTAGGATTCTCATAGTAAGGCTGAAGGGTTCCACTCTTACTTGGTGTTCAACATAAATAGGCCTACCACCTATTATTGCTTTATCATAGAATATATGGGGATGAGGCAACCTCCATTAGCAACACTCAAGACCTTTGTTACAGTGAATGGCATGCATAAGGGCAAAGGGATCTTCAACAACCTTTGCACGCAATATTAACAACCCTTGAGAGCAACCTTTGAGGGCAAGTTATTTTTGTTCAGAAGCACAAAGAAAACATTAGTGGTGAAAGGAATGCAAACCACATCTTGCCCATTTAAAACAATAAAGGAAGGGAACAAAATTATACAGGCAAAGAGGTTCTTTTGTTTCCCCAGCCATGAACCTGATTAAAAAGTACACACAAACCATTAAGATAGTCAATAGCATTTCCTCAACTTGGTAATGTGTTTCTTATTCTTTAGTGTACTTCTTTAAGGAAAACAATCCTAAAAATAAAGCAGTGTCACATTTTCTTCAACTTGCCATCTCAGTTGATATGTTTATATTCTGCTGAGAAAAATCTCAAGACGTTCTCTGTGTTCTCTTTAGTGGTAGTCAATTCTACCCAGAAATGGAGGGGGATAATAAATGTAAATTTTCCAAGCAAGTTCTCATTTATTTATTCAATATGTAATAAGACCTGTCATGCCCTGGGCTCTCTGATAGTTGGGGATAAGAAAATAAAGACCTTATTCCTAAGGGAAAAAATACAGTATGTGCATTTGAGTTGAAAGTGACTTGTGAAGAGAGAGGTAACATGTTTGGGGTTCAGGAGGAGAAGCGACTGTTTCTCCTTTGTCTGTTCAGCTGCAGGTGCCTGAGCACCTGAAGAGGAGGAGAGAATGCACCTGAGCATTAAAGGTAGATTTAAACCAGGTCATTGGTAGCCTTGGATAAAAAGCTAAGGATTTGTGACTTTATTTTGAAGGCATGGGGGAAAATCAGTTTTTGAGCAGGGAAACAGCACGATTATCTGACTATATAAATAGACTATGAAATCTGGAATTTCAGTTTGAGACTGAGTTTAAAAGATAATTGTATGGGTGAATTTAAGGCTGATTTGAGCCTGTTCAAAAGAAATAGTAATCTTGGCTTGCCCTCCTGCTAATGTTGTATTTGCTGCTTTCTCATCTCTATTTAGTGTGGAGAACTATGCACATAGGAAAGTTGAATTGTTTCATAATTCACCTCTGTGGCTGAGATAGCATTATACACTTAAAAAAGTCTTCAGGAAGCTTCTAATAAAATACCAAGGGAAATTTCACTGCCTGAAAGGGAGAAATTGACCAACCAGTCTGCAGATGTTTTTTTTCCTAAAGGGAGGGACCTCAAAGCAGAACACAATAGCATCCTGTAGCAACCAGGAGGGATGACTACAACTGCCACTGGGGAGAGGAGGAGGCTGCAGTGCACCATGAGCTGGTGACCTCAGTTCAAGTCTGGGTGTTGCCACTAATATGCTTGGACAAGTCCCTTTTCTTCTCTGGGCTTGAGTCTCCTTATCTGTCAACTGAAAGTTTAGACTGCATAGAGACTAAAGTTCCTTTGAACTCTGACATTCTGTGGGTTTGTGGACCTGAAAAAGGCTGCAGGGGGCTCTGGCCTGGCAGTTTCTGATGATCCCCAAGTTTCTCTTCTCTCTCATGGGTGTTGAGAGAGGCAACTCGATAGGATGCACTTTTGTTCAGACCTGAAGCCAGGTCCTGCACCTGAGTTCCGGTTCTGGCGTTGCTATTGGTTAGCAGTGTGAGCTTAGACAAGTTACTTAAACTCTATGAGCCTCCGTTGTCTTTGTCTGAAAAAATAAATTAATATTTCAATGCCCTCCAGTCAAAGACTCTTCTTTTTGGCCAAGGGAAACAGAGTCAAGCTACAGGACATTAATTTTTTGACACCCAGATGCTGCCTGTCCCTTGCTGAATTTTGCTGATCAAGATTAAGAGGGTGTTCAGAGAATGTAGTGTGTAGTTGGACTAAGAGTTAGTGTTCATCAGGTTCTTTTGTGGCTATGAGATGAATTATTGGCCCCTACACAGTAGCATCAAAGACCCAGAGGGCAATATATCAATCAATTGCAACATAGGCAATCATTAAAAATGAAAGGATGATTAGTTCTTGTAACAAGCCTCAAAGCAAGGGGCCTAGATTATAAAACTCAATGAAAACATGTTCTAGAATCCAAGTGGCTTTCTCTTTGCCTAGTCACACATTCTTCACTCATCCTGTAGTACTGACATAGGGATAGCAAGATGTGTTTGCTCTAATATAAAATTCTCCTTAATTACCTAAAGAGAAATTCGGGGCTATGTGATTACTCATGTTTAGCCAACTCTGGCTAATAAAGGGTAAACTGTTCTTTTGTATTTCTAAAGCAGAAGTAGCTACCATCTGTGATATCTCTTAGGGTCAGAGACAAGTCTGGATTACCTTTCTCAGTGCATTAATGCCTACTGTAGGAACCATGTGGAGCTTCCCAGCTATGCATAAAGTGCTCTATGCTTGCATCTCTTGGAGATTTCTGCGTATACTTTTTAGGGAAACTTGATCAAGTGGAGGGGTGGTAGGTAATACACAAGGTAAGGCAGTCTGCTGGCTGATGGGTATAATCCTGATGTCCTCATAAGAACTAATCCCCTAGTGGGGTGTTTGAGCACAAGAGGAGTGAGCCAATGTGTTGTACCTCGACATGAGCAGATCCTATGAGTAGAATCGAATAGTTCCTGCAGAGCAAGAGCATACTAACTCTTGTAGCTAGAGGAGCCCCAATATTAGTACCCATTCCCAATGGGCTAAGTTTTGCTGATATGGTTGTAATAGTCTCAGCAGAAACATCTTGTTGAAGTGAGGCCAAAGTTTAATTTTTAAAGACTCAAATTTAGAATCATATTAGAGAAACTTAAGAACCAGAGGGGCCTGTAAAAGGAAATATACTATCTTAAATATTAAAGAAGGGTTATTTTGTCACAGATCAGTTAAATTATAGCTACTAGCTAAGACTTAAGGAAAACAGAAGAGTTTTGTTTTTTTCTTAAGTGGTAGAAGACAGTCGGGACTCAAAAGAGGAGTGAGGTAAGGGAGCTCATAGTGAGAAAAGAGACCCGTCAATAACAAGGAGCAGATGACATGCTCATGAAGTGGAATTTCGAGGCCCTGGGCACATCCCAACCAAACATTGTCATGACTCTTTTTGCTAACTATAACTTCATACACACACACACACACACACACACACACACACACACACACACACACATTAGAGGCCTGGTACACGAAATTTGTGCACGGGGGTCGAGGCATGTTCCTCAGCCCAGCCTGCACCCTCTCCAATCTTGGACCCCTCAAGGGATGTCCAATTGCTAGGGATCAGCCCTAAACATGCAGTCAGACATCCTCACAATCCAGGAATGCTGGCTCTAAACTGATCGCCTGCTTGCCTCCCTGATTGCCCCTAACTGCTTCTGTCTGCCAGCCTGATCACCCGCTAACCACTACCCTGCCAGCCTAATTGATGTCTAACTGCTCCCCTGCCAGCCTGTTTGGCCCCAACTTCCCTCCTCTGCTGGCCTGGTCACCCCTAACTTCCCTCCTTTGCAGGCTTGATCACCCCCAACTGCCTTCCCTTGCAGGCCTGGAACCTCCCAATGGCCCTCCTCTGCTGGCCATCTTGTGGTGGCCACCTTGTGCCCACATGGGGGCAGGATCTTTGACCACATGGGGGCAGCCCTCTTGTGTGTTGGAGTGATGGTCAGTCTGCATATTACTCTTTTGTTAGATAGGATTGAGACCTAGTGCATGGGTGGGAGCCAGCTGGTTTTCCCTGAAGAGTTTCCCAGATCAGGGTTGGGGTTCTCTTGGGACATGGGGCGGCCTGGGCGAGGGACCTATGGTGGTTTGCAAGCCAGCCATGCTCCCTAGCGACCCAAGTGGAGGCCCTGGGATCTGGGATTAATTTATGTTCTACAATTGAAACTTTGTAGCCTGAAGCAGAGCTAAGCCTTCTGCTCGTTCTATGGCAACAGCCATTTCTGTTTGGGTTCATTTAAATTATATAATTGAAACTTTGAAGCCTGGAGAGAGCAGAGGCTAGGGTTGCCCGGGGGGTTGAAGGAAGTCAAGCTACGGCAGCCTTAGCACCTAGGCCTCCCATTTCTGTTGGGATTATGTATCTTCTATAATAGAAACTTTGTAGCATTGAGTGGAATCCTAGGCCAGCAAGGGCAGGTGGAAAGCTTGGCTTCCTCCATTGCCAGGGAAACCCAAGCCTCCCTCCTGCTCTCAGTGACTACAGCCATCTTGATTGGGGTTTATTTGCATAATTTGCTCCTGATTGGCTGATGGGCATGGCTTCACCGGAGGTATGGTTAATTTGCATATTACTCTTTTATTAGATAGAGTAATATGCAGATTGAATACCACTCCAACACACAAGATGGCTGTCCCTATGTGGTCAAAAATCCTTCCCCCGTGTGGTTAAAGATGGCTACCACAAGATGGCCAGCAGGGGAAGGCAGTTGGGACAGGCCTGCAAGGGAAGGCAGTTGTGGCCAATCAGTTCATCAGGGGAGGGCAGTTGGGGGCAATCAAGCATGCAGGGGAAGGAATTTGGGGGTGACCAGGCTGGCAAAGGAGGGAAGTTGGGGGCAACCGGGCTTGCAGGGAAGGGCATTTGGGGGGGGGATCCAGACCTGCAGGGGAGGTCAGTTAGGGGTGACCAGACCTGCAGGGGAGGTAAGTTGGGGGCAAACAGGCTGGCAGGGGAGTGATTAAGGGGGTGATCAGGCTGATAGGCAGAAGCAGTTAGGGGCATTCAGGAAGGCAGGCAGGCAAGCAGTTGGGAGCCAGCAGTCCTGGATTGTGAGAGGGATGTCTGAATGCTCGTTTAGTCCTGATCCCAGTATAATTGGGCCTAAACAAGCAGTCAGAAATCCCTCGTGGGGTCCCATATTGGAGAGGGTGCAGTCTGGGTGGAGGGACACCCCCTGCCTCCCGTGCATGAATTTTGTGCACTGGGCCTCTAGTGTGTGTGTGTGTGTGTGTGTGTGTGTGTGTGTGTGTGTGTGTGTGTGTGTGTCTGTGTGTGTGTGTGTGTGTGTGTATTGAAGTGACCAATCTCCAGTCGGTAGCTATGATTTGTACTGACCAGAGGGCAGACTCTCAATGCCAGAGTGGAAACCACAGGCATGGAAACATAGAACAGACTGATGAAATCTCAGAGGAAAGGGAAAAAGGGGGAGGGCTGGAAGAGATTAATCAAAGACCTTATATACACACTAGAGCACGGTAGGTGCACTGACGGGGTCCCTTAGCCTGGCCCGTGCCCTCTCGCAATCCAGGACCCATCAGAGGATGTTGGAGACCCGGTTTCAGCCTGATTCCCATAGGCCAGGCAGAGGGTCCCCACCGGTGAACATATCTATGCACTGGCCCTCCAGTGATATAGAATTTTTATTTTTAAACATTTTATGAAAACAGCATAACCTATATTATAAAGCCAATATAGAAAACTTAGAAAACTTGACTCATGAGAACTTTAACTATGGCCTTGATCAAAGCAAAATATTGTACTGACATTCTTTGGTTTTGGTAACATAAAATTTAGAGATTCTGAGTCAAGCCCAAGATGCTCTATCTTGGAGCTAAAGTCTTTTTATTATTATCTCAGAAATGGTGTTTAAAAAAAAAAAACCACAGCAAAACACTTTTTGTGTTCACAAACAGAAACACAATTGAATAACTTCCTATTCAGGCATTTTTGAGAGTTTATCTGGATTCTAGATATTCTTAGAATGTACACCCAACAATTGAATGATGTTTTTGATCAGTTGCCTTTACAATTTCTAAAGAGATGGGAAAATAGATGGATAAAAGCAAAAATAGAGTGAGCTGGCTTCCAATAGGTATGAAATTATCACTGTAAGGTTAATGTTCCTTCTGCACAAAGGGTTAGTTATAGAAAAATAGGTTTTAACATGTATACTGGAAAGATACTGTTTTAGACAATAGTTTGGGTTCTTGACATTTTTATCAAGCTGTATGATAGAAAGCCAGCACTTACTAATCCCCCAAGTATGGAAACAAAGGAGAAGGGTTGTGTCTTTTACATTAAATGAAATGACCTTTCTTTTAGTTAAGACCAGCTTTTTGTGAGGATTTCTTCACTCTTTGTATGGTACCTCTGAAATTTAGCAATCTAGTTCATGTCAAAATTCCCCCAAGTGGCCATTGCAATTCCAAATTGTCTCTTAAATTGTGTTAGAGAAATGAGACGAGTTAACACAATAACAGCAGATGTTTGGCCCAGACAATGTGGTTTTAGATTAAGAAGATCCCAAGAGAACAAGAATAGTGTATAAGGAGACATTGTGTCTCTGAAGCACTGTCAAAAGTCAAAGGCTGATTGTCACCAACTGGACTGGTTAAAAATCCTCCCGAGTCCAGGCGGACAGAACTTTAAAGAAAGCAGTTCCCTGGGACAACGCAAACACAAGGCTGGGGAAGAAGTTGTTCTGAGGTTTTGAAATGATGATGTGGATGAAAGTTTGTCCCAAAGAATGCTGATATGAATTCTGAATTCCTTCTCCCTAGAGACCAGCTCAAGGATGGTCTTCTTGGGCCTGTGTGTGTGCTGTTTCTGTCAACTTCTCCACCTGAAGATCATGCTTAAGACTTTAGAGAGACATAAGACCATTATTACAAGGCTAGACAACAATTACTAGGGAGAAATCCATGTCTGAACAGATAACCATGAAGTCGATTAGCACATCATTCCTAGGAAAACAAAGTAAGTGCAAAGTCAAAGGGCCAAAAGGAAATACTGGAAAATTCATCCCGAGCTTACCTCCTAGCAATGGGCTACAGGGTGTCCCAAACAGGTAATGATTCAAAAGGTTTCCTATTTGAGGTGAGGTCTCTTGGTTTAAAGAAGAGAGGGTTTCTGAGGACTGTCAGTGGAACCTTCATTTCTGCCAATATCCTCTAGGTAAAAACCAAAAACAACATATCCATAATCGAACAAAGCTGGGTTTATTGCAAAAAGGGAAAACACATACCAGTAACGACTCTGTTAGAAAGAACTTAAGGGATTTGAGCTTGTGTGTGGTAACTTCTGGGAGGGTTTAGGAAGGCAAGGATTTCCTCTATGGTCAGTATTATCAGTAAGCAGGTGTAAGTCTATAACTGTGCAACTTAATCATTCTGATTTAGAAGGTGGGAAGAATGGAATTGGGCTCAAGGTGTGATTAGCAAAGAAGCAACAGTCACTTGCATTAGCTAGGATGGGGAGATGCTTGATGTTTTTGTGATTTGCACAGTGGTCTTATTTTTATCTGATTATGAAATGGGCTTGTTTTTTGTCTCCCTTGTGGCCACAGAGCGACTGTGTCCGATGTTGGTGTTCTGTGAGATTATGTCCAACAGAATGTCATGACCTGGTGCCCAAGCCAGAACGAGAAATGATGGCTGGAAAGGAACTCTTTCTGGACACAGGAGATGACCTGCAGATTGTCGTCATTACGAATTCCACTGTATCTGTTTACCTGACACCTCAGCTCATCCGAACTGTTTCCCTTTTATGCTATGTGACAGTCGAGGCCCGGTTTTGAGCATTACGCCAGTTTTTGAATGTCAGGGGCTGCTATTTTCTTTCTTATATTTACCAATTTCTCTGTAATGCCGAGGGGCTCAAAATAGAGAATAGTTACACAAGCATTTGTAAAAATACATAGCAAAATGGAAATGAAGTGAACAATTCTTACATTGATGCTTTTCTTATCTGAAACCTATTTGCATCCAGAAACCTTAGCCATTGAGAAAACAGCCAAGAAATTGGAAGCAAGCAGGCAACACTTCTGAGCACCTGAAATAAAAGTCCCTAAATGCCCCACACTTTACAAGAACTAGGTTTTACATGAGCTCCAAACACTCCCTTTTGCACACATTTCTAATACATTTTGTTATCACGCTCACAGAAGACTAAAACGCAGTGGAGAAGGTGAAAGGATGTGGAAGCAGGAGCAGGAAGAGTAGCAATGCATCCTGATACACAGATGGACCTTGAAGACTTTGGGTTAAATGAAACACTCTGTGTCCTGGTAATAAGGACCACAGAGTGTTCGATTCCATTTCTAAAAATATTCAGAATAGGTAAGTCCAGAGAGACAGAAAGTAGATTAGTGGTTGCCAGAGGCTGGGGGTGGGAGGTGGAGGGGGAGTGACAATTAATGGGTATGGGATTTCTTTTAAAGGGATGATGAAAATGTTTAGTGTTAGATAGTGGTGATGGTTGCACAACTTTGTGAATATAATAAAAACCACCTTAAAAGGGTAAATTTTATGATATGTGAACTATCCTGTCTAATAAAATAGTAATATGCAAATTTGACCATACCTCTGCCACACCCACAAGCCATGCCCACAGCCATGCCTAACAGACAATCAGGAGTAGATTATGCAAATAAACCCCAACCAAGCTGGCTGCCACAACTGAGAGCAGGAGGAAGGCTTGGGTTTCCCTGGCAACAGAGGAAGCCAAGCTTTCCACCTGCCTTTGCCAGCCTAAGCCTCCATTCAATGCTACAAAGATTCAATTATAAAAGATACAGAAATGGTGGCAGCCACTGAGCTGGAGAGAACAGAGGCTTGGGTTTCCACGGCAATGGAGGAAGCCAAGCTTTCCACCTGCCCTTGCTGGCCTAGGCCTCCACTCTAGGCTACAAAGTTTCAAACAGAAATGGCTGCTGCCACAGAGCAAGCAGAAGGCTTGGCTCCGCTCCAGGCAACAAAGTTTCAATTGTATAACATAAATTAATCCCAGATCCCTGGGTCTCCACTTGGGTCACTGGGGGGTGTGGTCAGGTTGCAAACCTCCACAGGCCCCTTGCCCAGGTGGCCCCTCGCCCCAAAGGAACACCCACCCTGATCTGAGACACTCTTGAGAAAACAGCCAAGAAATTGGAAGCAAGTAGGCAACACTTCTGAGCACCTGAAATAAAAGTCTCCAAATGCCCCACACTTTACAAGAACTCTTCAGGGCAAACCAGCTGTCCCCCACCCATGCACCAGGTCTCTATCCTATCTAATAAAATAGTAATACGCAGATTGACCATCACTCCAACACACAAGAGGGCTGCCCTCATGTGGTCAAAGATTCTGCCTCCATGTGGACACAAGATGACCACCACAAGATGGCCTGCAGGGGAGGGCCATTGGGAGGTTCCAGGCCCTGTAAGGGAGGGCAGCTGTGGGTGATCAGGTCAGCAGGGGAGGGCAGTTGGAAGGGACCAGGCCTGCAAGGGAGGGCAGTTGGGGCTGATTACACATGCAGGGGAGGGTAGTTAGGGGTGACCAGGCCGGCAGAGGAGGGAAGTTGGGGCCAAACAGGCTGGCAGGGGAGCAGGTAGACATCAATTAGGCTGGCATGGTAGTGGTTAACAGGTGATCAGGCTAGCAGGCAGAAGTGGTTAGGGGCAATCAGGGAGGCAGGCAGGTGAGCAGTTTGGAACCAGCAGTCCTGGATTGTGAGAAGGATGTCAAAGGGTCCCAGATTGGAAAGGGTGCAGGCTGGGCTAAGAGACATCCCCTGTCCCTCATGCACGAATTTCATGCACCAGGCCTCTAGTATGTTAATTAAAAATGTTAAAAGAAAATCTGATAACCTGATAGCAAGAGAGGCTTCATTCAGGTGCTGAGGAGAGCTTTGTGCCATCTCGAACTGCAAGCTCTGCCTGCTTCTCCTCTGCAACCTGTGGGTTTTCGCCAGGGCAGTCCACTCACGGGCATGGTGTCCCTCCTGCCACATGTTGCCCTAGGTGCCAAGGGGTGCAGACCACTAAGACATGGTCCCTGCACTCTGGAGGTTTTACCTAAACACAGCAATGGGTGTTCAAACTAACCATCCCAAGTGAGTCATCATGAAAAGGTCACTTTTTTATTTTAATTTTTTTAAAATAATATATTTATTGATTTTTTACAGAGCGGAAGGGAGAGGGATAGAAAAGTCAGAAACATCGATGAGAGAGAGACATCGATCAGCTGCCTCTTGCACACCCCCTACTGGGGATGTGCCCGCAACCAACGTACATGCCCTTGACCGAATCGAACCCGGGACCTTTCAGTCCGCAGTCAACGCTCTATCCACTGAGCCAAACCGGTTTCGGCAAGGTCACTTTATTTTCAAAGTGCTTAGTTTAAGAAGGCAGAGGAGTAGGTCATAGGTAACAGATTTGTAAATAAATCCATCAAAATTTCAACTTTTTAAAGAAATAGTAAAACCTCTTGGTGTCAAATTTTAGTTGGCTAGAAGAATGCATGTGGAATGGCTCCTTTCAAGAGAAGCCAGAGAATGAGATGCTGCAGTCTCTGTGGAAAGGCAAACATCTCATAGACCTCAGTAGCCCCAGGGAGAGTCTGTTTAGAGGATTTCTAAATCCCCCAGTCTCCTGGGTATCTGGGATCTCTTGGTGACTACACCAGTTGTACTAACTGGTTATTTCTGCAAAACACTCTAAGTGCCTTTTGCTCAGAGGGCTAAGAACAGCATTAAGCCTACAGTGGAAAGAAAGGGGATGCATGGGAGACGGTTTGTGTTTGGGAGCAGCTCGGGGAAGGCCTGACTCAATCTGCCCCCTTTCACTGGGCTCTTTGCCATCTTGTTTTTCTCCTTAAGTGGGAGATTGTGTGTGCCTCACCTCAGCATTATGGCTGGGAAACTATTGCTGGAATGGATGTGTCCATGTGTCTTCTAGGTGGAGCTATGGGGCAGGTGTGAAGTGAGCATCATTTAGAATGCTATCTCAGCATTCAGGAACTATGCACGGCTGTGAATCACTGCCTCTGGTGTGCCCAAGGCTGGCTTAAAAGGAGAGGAGAACCAAAGCTCTCTTTGAGTGGAACATCAACCTGGTGATTTGGGATAAGGTCTTTCGATTGAGATCACCATTTCCACACTTCAAGGAACCCTAGGTTCAACTTGCCACAAGTTTTGGGACACAGGGCCTGCTTTTAAAAATAAACAGTTTTTAAAAAGACCTGTGTCCAAACCTGCTACTGAAACAGATATAAAGGGAAGGCCTCTGCATTTGTGTAGTGGCTTTCCACTGGGGCCATATTTGGTGAAGTACAGGATTTTAAAATGAAGAGATGGTGACCCATGTCTTGAGCTCTGGGAGACTAGAACTAAGCTGAGTTGGGGTTGGGATGTGAAGGAATGATGGTTTCTTCATGGAGAAGCAAGTGGTAGTGATGAAGATACTGGGGAGCATTTAAATGTTTGCACTATTAGAGATTGGATAGAGAGCCAAATTCTCAATTCAGGGCCCTACCTGGGCTCCCACTTTCTGCTGTTCTTTTGGAAGGAATGAGAAGGACATAATGGAATGAAAATATTATCAAAAAGAGTCTGAAAATGGTAACTCACCTATGACCTATGCCCTCTGCCCTCTTCTATTCTCTACCTATGAACCCCTGGAGGTTTTAAAGCCCAAAGACCATCTTGGGTTGCCTTTAGTAATTATGACTTCTTGTAAGAATATTTCTGGAAATTGGGAGACCACAAAGCCTCAGGGTTTTATGAACACTAACTGTATATTGGCTTCTAGGAGCTTGGAATCGGATTCTGGTTCTGCAGCAGCTCCAGGAGGCTGGCCATCTCTGTTCTGCAGCAGGATGAGACTCCTCAATCATACCACTTGGCTCTCCGCTCCTTTGTCACTGCCTCTACTGATTCTGCTACTCTCTGCCAACATGTGGTTTCTGTTTACTCATGGCTTCTTGTTACTTGTAGCTTCTCTCTTTGTGTCTTTTAGCTTCTGGTCACACTGCCAGCTTCCTTTAATCTCACATTCAAACTTCAAGGGAGAATTTGATTAGACTATTGTCACCATGGCCCCTGTTAGTCATTTTCATGCTAGACCACCTCGTGGGCCCCTGGCTGGTCAATCAGTGGGCTGTACTTAAGTCCAATGTTCATCCCTGACCCATTCAGCTATAGCTGGGATAACAGGATAATAAATGACAGCCTCTTTTCCTATGTGGAAGGGGTCTGTTTGTGTGGGTAGTAAGGTGTATGTGTGTAGGGTAGGGGGGAGTATTGAATGAGGGAACAGCACATCTCCTTAAGACTTGGCCTATCTGAACTTTTAAGCCAGCAATACAAACTATGAAGCACTGGGGGAGTTGGGGGTGGAATGGGGAGGAAGCGAAGGTGATGGTGATGGAGGGGAAGGTCCTCTGAAAAAATTCCAAAGGCTTCTACAGTGTGCATAGAAGACACCCCAATGCCCTTAGCCTTATTTCTTGAGTCAGATCTCCCTATCAGGTAGCAGAGAGTGGTAAGCTTGGAAGGTACTGCTTCATTTCTCCTCTCTCTCTTCCTTTTATTGGTTCTGTAAGTGAGAACAAGAAATGATGGTTGGGAAGAAGCTTTTTCTGGCCACAGGAGATGACCTGCAGATTGCCATTATCATGGGTTCCACTGTACCTGACACCTCAGATACAGTACCTCACCCGAACTGTTTCCCTTTTATGCTAAATTTAACATTTCTAAATTTGAAGTAGCATTCCAAGCTTAGTAAGTGCTGAAATGTTTATAAATAAATATATGAATGAATTTTCCATTAGCCCTTCAAGGAAAGCTAGAAGAAGGTCAAGGTGCTTTGGTAGAAGAAAAGCCTAACTTTGAATCCTGGTTCTGCCACTTGCAAGCTGTGTGACATCAAAAGCCAAAAGCCAAAACCCAGCCAGATATAAGAACAGGGAGCCCCAAGATAAGAGGGGGAGGACTCATGATGCTGGAGGGTGACCTCTGATTAGAGGCTGGGAGCGTCTTCCTCATGTGTGTGCCTCACCCACCTTAAAGATGCAGCTCTGGAGTCCAAGGTGATACCAGCTGTTGCCAAGCAGGTTTTTATGGTCAGAGTCTGTGATACAGTGCAGAGGGAAGGTGCGAAAGAGAGGTTCTAGGCAGAGATGGCACTAAGTTCCCAGAGAGATACTAGTGATGACACCTTGCTGAAAGTGACAGTTGTGTATGGGCTGGTGGAGACGATGCTGCCATAATTAAGAATCTCCATCACTCCAGCCAAATCACCCTTCCCTCTTCACTACCTTGTACCACTCCTTTTATAGCTGGTATGCTTGTGTCTTTTCCATCCCAACACCTTGTCCTTATAAGACTCCTCCCAAGACTCCCAATGAGTGCCCTCTTGTTGTCACTTGCTTCTCTATGACTGGTCCTGTCAACTTCTCCTGCAGTACCTTTGTCCCATTGTCTGCCCATTTTGGTCATCAGAAGAGTCAATCTCGACTCAATCTGGCTGGACACATTCTCTGCTTCTGCTTGGGGTGTCTTGAGAGTTGCTGAAGTTCACACAACCTTGTGGTTTTAGGCCAGCACAGGATTTCCAACCTGTGCTTTGTCCTTGGTGCTGCCTCACAGTCCATCTCTGGTCCTTGACCAGCCTCATGTCCTGCTCCCACAATAATGATGGCAAACCCTCATCTTAAGCACTCTTTCCTATCAACTGGGCTGTCTGCAACCCCATCTCCCAGCAACCTCACCTTCTACTTCAAGGTGAAAATAAAGTTCAGTACGTGAGAGGGATCTTTCTCAAGCACTGTTTTCTCCTGCCTACTCTTCCTGGCAGCGGCCCTCCCATAACAAAGTAAGGGCTCTTCCTTTTTGAGGAAAGCTAATACTTCCCTACAGCCCCTCCCCATTCCTGAGGGAGCGTATTCCAAGTATGGCCCTTTTCTCATTGCCTAAATTTTTGCCTCAGCTCCAGCAATTTTTATTTTTTTATTTTTTTATTTTTCTTACCATTAATATTGAGACATGTTCCTGGCTCTTTCAATAAAAGTTGCAGCAAAGTTAGGTCCGTATGAAATCATGGCCTTGTCACTGATTCTCTTTACAATGTTCTTGAAAGCATCCTCTTCATTTATTATCTCAGGCATCTCCTCCCATTCATGTCTTGACCCCCCCCCCCCCCCACACCACACACAATCTGGATTTCACAGACTGCCCTTCCATGAACATTCTGTGCATCTATCCTCTTTGGCTGAAATCAGTGCTGACTTCAGGATCATAAAGCCAAAATGGACTAGTTCTCAGGCCTCCCATTCTTGGAAAAATCCTCAGTAGGATGCCTTTGACTCTTCTCCCCTGAGATGCCTCAGCTTCCCTGACAGTGCTGTCTCCTAGTTTTCCTTCTGTGTCTCTAACTGGACTTTTTCAGTCTCCTTCCTGAGATCTTCTTCCTCTGTTCACCCTACTTAATGATTGGGGTTTTCCAGAGTTCCAAGTCTACTTCCTGCAATGCCCAACCATCATGTTCTTCTTGGGAGAGCTGATTCTCTTCAAGGTTCAAATGCTGCCCCTGGAATGGAAGCCCAGCCAAGGGTCTTTTCTGGGGATCATATCTGCATAGCCACCTCTCAACTGGGTACCTCCTCTTGCCTACCCCCAAAACTGAATTCCTTCCCTTACCTCCCAATCTGCTCTTTATTCTTGATTCCCTATCTTGGTAAATACTGTCTCCAACCACTCAACTGGCTAATATAACCATTACTTGAAACCCAATTCTGACTCAGCCCAACTGGGTGCTTCCTCTGCTCCTCCTACTTATCTTTGGTGGTTCATGCTCCTTTATATCCTGACCCTATCAGTCACTGAGTTCTGCTGATTCTACCTTCTTCCTATCTGTGGAGTTAGTCATCCTTCTCTTCATTTCCTCTGCCACAATTGTTCCCATGATCTTATGCTGGGACTTATGCAGCAGCTTCCTGCCTGTTCTCTTGGCCTTGTCTGTGGACATTTCCCCCCAATTCTCCACACACCCACCAGGATGAACTTCCCCAAATGAAAATCTGCTCGGGCTATCCTTCTGCCTAAAATTCTTGAGGACTTCCTTGATGTCTTCAAAAAAAGTTCAAGTTCCTTAACACGGGGTGTCCAAAGTTTTTCACATCCCATGGCCCTTATGAGCATGATGAGTGGAACTTGGATAGACTTGTGTTCAAATCCTGACAGCATTTTTTTTCTGTGCAACTTAGAGTAAATCACTCAACCTCTGTGAGCCTGTGTTCTTGTGTATGGAATGAGGGTAATATGCCTACTTCTTCTACAGGGTGCTGTGAAGATAAAATGAAGAAATGCATACATGTCTTTGTTTTTGTATTTGTCTTTTTATCCTGAGCAAAGCACCTTGCTCATTATAGGCACGTAGCAAATGGGACCTACTGTCTCCTCTCCCAGCTCACCTCCTACCACCTCTTGCCTGTCAGCTTTCACCTGATGTGTGCCCTCTGCTCCAGCACACCTGAGCCGCCATGCTCTCTAGAAGATGCCACAGTTCCTTATCTCCACTCTGTTTACACCTCCTAACAGGCCTGAGTTCACCCCTGTACCCACCCCTGTGCCTATCTCTGTGCCTTCCTCCTCTGTTTAACTAATTCCTCATAACTTCTGAGAATTCTTAGGAAGTATCTGTTGTAAGTTTCTCCTTAGTACTCTGAGACCAATTGCTGCTTCTAAATGTTTTCAGAGCAGTCTTTTCACACTCCCATCAAGGCCTTCATTTCATCTTGCCATGTTGTAGTTACCTCCTCTCTCAAGAGGTCTTTCCCGGCCAAGGCATCTCCTCAAGGGTAGGGGTCATGTCTTGCCTTTATCCCTGGGACCTAGCCCAAGACCTCAGGCATGCCAGATGTCGATAAACATTTGTTGAAAAAACAAATATAAACATGGAATTCTATCCAGGTGATAATCAAATTCTTCCTCTCATTTATTTGTTTACTAGAGGCCCAGTGCACAAATTTTGTGCACTGGGGACAGAGGGTGTCCTTCAGCCCAGCCTGCACCCTCTCCAATCTGGGAGCCCTCGAGGGATGTCTAACTGCCCATTTAGGCCCGATCTCAGTAGGATCAGGCCTAAACGGGCAGTCGGACATCCTTCTCACAATCCAGGACTGCTGGTTCCAAATGGCTCGCCTGCCTGCCTCCCTGATTGCCCCTAACTGTTTCTGCCTGCCAGCCTGATTACCCCATAGCCACTCTCCTGCCATCCTGTTTGACCCCTACTTCCCTCCTCTGCCAGCTTGGTCATCCCTAAATGCCCTCCCCTACAGGCCTGGTCCCTCCCAACTACCCTCCCCCAATGAACTGATCACCTACAACTGCCCTCCCTTGCAGGGCCTGGAACCTCCCAATGGCCTTCCCTTGCTGCCCATCTTGTGGTGGCCATCTTGTGTCCACATGGGGGCAGGATCTTTGACCACATGAGGACAGCTCTCTTGTGTGTTGGAGTGATGGTCAATCTGCGTATTACTCTTTTATTAGATAGGATAGAGGCCTGGTGCATGGGTGGGGACTGGCTGGTTTGCCCTGAAGGGTGTCCTGGATCAAGGTGGGGGTTCTCTTGGGCTGTGGGGTGGCCTGGGCAAGGGGCCTGTAGTGGTTTGCAGACCAGCCATGCCCCTCAGTGACCCAAGCGAAGGCCCTGGGATCTGGGAATAATTTATGTTCTACAATTGAAACTTTATAGCCTAGAGCAGAGCCAAGCCTTCTGCTTTCTCTGTGGTGACAGCCATTTCTGTTTGAAACTTTGTAGCCTAGAGTGGAGGCCTAGGCTAGGGCTGCAGAAGCTTGGCTTCCTCCATCGCCTGGGCAACCCCAGTCTCTGCTCTCTCTAGCTCCATGGCTGCTGCCATTTCTGTTGGGATATATCTTCTATAATTGAAACTTTGTAGGAGGCTTAGGCCAGCAAGGGCAGGCAGAAAGCTTGGCTTTCTCCATTGCCAGGAAAACCCAAGCCTCCCTCCTGCTCTCAGTGACTGCAGCCATCTTGGTTGGGGTTTATTTGCATAATTTGCTCCTGATTGGCTGATGGGCATGGCTGTGGGCATGGCTTGATCGGAGGTATGATCAATTTGCATATTACTCTTTCATTAGATAGGATACTTTCATCTACTTTTCTGTTTCTCTGGGGAGTAGGAACTATCAGCCTATCAGATCAAAAGCTCCCTGAGAGTAGGGTCCCTGGCAGAGTGGTGCCCTCTTGAATTAGCATGCACATATGGACAATCCCCTACCTTCTCTGACAGAGGAAAAATTCAATGCAAGAAGACTGGGTCCTCATCTTACTTTGTGTAAATCAATCCTAGTGGCCCTGGAGGGTCCTAGCTTTCTCTGAGGTACTGGGAGAGTGGTGGTCAATGAGATGTAGCACTAGGGGCCTGGGATAGAGGAAATTTGTGAGGGGAGGTACAGAGCAAAGTCCTGGAGGAAATGCATGGTTTTTTATTCTGGTTGTCTGGGAGAATTTTGGACATCTGTCTCAGGGGACTGTCAGGCAAGCACTGAGCTTAACCATCAAACTGGTTTTAGCTTGTGTTTTAAAGTCAGTTTTCAGGCAGGTCAGAGTGTCTCTGAATTTTTCATGTTCTCAAAAGTGAACCTTCTTGTTTTTAAAGGAATCCCTATGGGTTTCTTCTGCTTGACAACTGGGGTTGAGCTGGATTGCCAGCCCTCTGACCTGCAGAATGCTACTGTCTCCTGCATTATCAGACAGAATAGGGTATTTGTTGCTTTTGATCTCTAACAGAATGGGAGATAAATTGTAAGCAATCTGCACACCCAAACCCCATTTGTTGTCCTGCAAGAGCCTACACAGGAATTCTTGCCTTTGACCACACTAGGAAGACCAGTAGCTGGGTTCTGGACTGCTGATTCCCAGGGAGGGTGAGGCACTGGCTGCTACTGTGCTCATCTTCCTGGAGCCTGGCACCTCAGAACACTCTTGTTTGTTATGCTCACTCTCTTCCACACATGTGGCAATACAGTAAGGGGCTGAAGTGTGATTAATTTTGACCCTCAAGTTCTCTTTGTAGACATAATTTTCCATGTCAGAGCTTTTAAAGTTGAATTTCTGATAATTTGCTAAGAAATGGGGTTAGGCTGGATGCTCAGCAGAGATTTAGGAGTCATGCAATTTGTCTACTAAGAATCCAGACATCTTTATAGAGGGAAAATCTCATTTGGGTAACTGGTACTAAGACTGACTTTAATAAAAATTCCTTTTTCTTCCCTCCCAATACTGAGATTCCAGTGCAGAGGTCACAACATTTTCTGCCCTATTGGGAGCCAAGCAATTTGAAGAGGGTTTCAGTTTTAAGTGGGGTGGTTTAGGTTAAACACACATCAGCACTTCTTGCTAGGAGTCAGAGTGTTTGGGAATGAGGAAGGTTGAAGCTGTTCCTGTCTTCAAAGATCTTCCTGTCATCTACATAGAGTGACTGAAAGATGAGCCTGTTGGGTGATGGGGGACTGAGCTAGCTGGTCTCATGTAGACCATTTATTTCGAGTCGGATTCTCTGCTTGAATTAGGTTGTGCTATTGGCAGGTATATGAACAATGAACCAGAGAAGTGCCTGAGTGTTGGTTTGCATTTCTATGGAAAGTCCACAAGGCTTGATGAATGTAAATACTGTCTCCTCAGTACCTGTGTCCTCTCTCTACCTCTCCCATCTGTCTTGGGGCAAGAGTTTTGTGAATGCTATGCAAGGAAGCTATGAAATGGGCACACTGTTCCTGCACAAAAGCATTCTCAGGCAGAATCCTTCCTGGCTGGGCTGATCAGAATAGTCAGGTCAGGATGCCTTCCCTGTAGCTCTCTCCTTTCTGTCTCTTAAGTGGGCTGCAGCTATTTGCCCATTCTGACCATGAGCATTTAAGCATGCAGCCAGGATTGTGAGCTAAATAGCCGCTGGGCTTCAAGTCTGTCCATTTGGTGAGTGGTGGAGGGAGAAGGGCTCCTCAGGAATTGGGCCCACCAGGCCCTGGTCTTGAAGAAATCAGGCAGCACTTTTAAGAGAAGCAGCATCCTGTATCACTCCCCTCACCCTTTCGCCCCTGGAACTTACTTTTGTAGGGTTAGCCTGGAGTGTGGTTGAGTATAGGTGAGAACTAATTTTCTTATGGAAATGATGGCTAAAGAATGGGTGTTAATAACTGTAGGGATGCAGTGCCTATTTACAAGGCTTCTAGCTGTTAAAAAATCTGCTTTCTAATCTTTCTCCAGAACACAGTGAACATATAAATAAAAGTTAGAGAATGGCATCAGAAGTAAGATGTGTTTATTCATTCATTCATTTATTAATTCATTCAACTTGTATGTGCTCAGTAGTGGGCTAACATTAATGGGGGGAAACAAGACAAAATAATAAGACATCTCAGAGTTTACAATTGAGAATTGAGATGTCTTGTTGTGATGTACCCCCATTTTACATAGGATGCCTCAAAAAAGTCAAATTATGGAGTAATTTTATTAAAAGCCGGCAGCACAAGAGTGGCTAATGCTCTCCAAACCTCGCAGCCCTGAATAGTGCAACATATCTGGCTTATATTGGAAGAATATCACAAAGGTATTCATTACATCGTTGGGTCTGGATTGAAGAACCTGCTTTGCAAAAAGGCATTTTTACAGAAGTAAAAATAAAGCAAGTTATAATCACTTTATCTGGGACCACCTGGTGGGGCAATTTAGAATAATTGTGCTGTTCAGATTTTGGGATCACTGAGTCAACAGGAATGCATTCTCAGTAGCTGCTTGAGGCAATTTAGGATAATTGTGCTCTCCTGACTCCAGGACCACTGAGTCCACTGAAATTCAGTTAACTGTAGTTACTGAGACAATTGAGATAATTGTCCTGTCCTGGTTCCCAGAAAAATGTGTTTCGATGACCAGTGAGATCACAATCATTGGGATATTCAAACCTCCAGCAAGGGAACATTCAAAATACATAAGTTCAGAAAGTCAAAAGAACTCTTCTATTATTTTAGCAAGCAAGCAAATAGGTACAGAAGCCAATTAGCATGTTAAATTAAGATTAACACTGCAGTGTCTACCTAAGACAATTGCTGCCCTACTTCAATCTGGCCTGAACATAGCTAAGCACCTATGCAACAAAAAAGTAGGAGGTGGCTTAAGTTTTTTTACTCATCTTGGTTTGGACATGGGGTGCTCCATGTGCCTAGATTTCCCTTCAGTGGATATTCTTATGGCCTGCTAAGTTCTAAAATATTTTATGTGAATACTTTTGATGGAGATCTTTGAAAGGATATCCTCCTCTGCCTTCGGAAGCAGAATCCACAGAGCACTGTCTTTGGAATGGTTTAGTCCTAACTTGACCTATCCTTGAATATCTCCCAACCTTTTCTAGTGGTTGATGCTTTTTCCTTCCAAACCACTTCTCATCATGTCAAGTTCTAGCTGTTCTTGCTGCCACTGTAGCTTACTTGGCTATAACCATAACAAATTGAGGGGCAACTGGAGGGACAAGAGAATTGTTTTTAATGAGCAAGCTTAACTTTGTTTTCGACTTAAGGGTAATAAACCTTAAGTTGTGTATGGACAATTGATGACTATTCTCCTTTTCTGAGTGTGTTTTCCTTCCCTTAAGCTGTATTTTGCATAATGACAGTTGTTGGATGTAACTTTTGTCTAAAGTAGGACAAAACCCTATAAGGTGTGGTGTCAAAGTGAGTGACACCATCTATAATGCTGTAAGAGTTTATGGAACAACATTCCAATGTCTAGAAGGTCCCAGGAAAGGTTTCATGGAGATGAAAGTTAGCAGGACCTTGAGTCCAGTACCAGGGCTTGATGAGTTGAGGGAAAGTGGCCACATTATTGATAAATTCTCCAGGGGTACCAGCATCTTCATGATCTATTTACATAACTCTTCTTGAGGTTATGCAGGATATCTCATCATCCACCCTGTCAGTCCACGCAGAGATTTGTTCTACAGAACCTTGGCTGGGACACTTCTATATTCTGTAGGAAGCCATAATGTGTTTGATGGCTGCAATTGCTTCCCAGATTATGAGTGTGAAATGCAGGACAGAAACTTCTACTCTGATGACATAAAATGAGAGAGTGTCACTAAACTTTTATGTGTACTTCAAAGACAGGGTAGGAAAATACTGGTTTCCTATCCTTCTGTATTATCAAAGAACTATCTCCTTCTCCTGAGTTCAAATTTCCTAATGCTTCAGAAGGGTTATTAAGTTGCATTATGAAATCAGAAGAGAAACCATCAAGCATTAGCTTGTGTGGATATCTGTTCTTTTTTTTTTCTTCTTTTTTTAAAAAACCTTTATTGTTCAGTTTATTAATTACATTGTTCCCCCCTTTTTCCCCCTATAGCTTCCCTCCACTCGGTACCCATCCTACCCTCCGCCCTCACCTCCCCAACACTGTCCTGTCCCATAGTTGCATGATTTTTGTCCAGTCTCTTGCTGCACTTACCACAACCCTTTTCTCACCAAGAATTGTCGGTCCATTCCTCTCTATGTCCATGATTTTGTTATATTCACCAGTTTATCCTGTTCATTAGATTATTAATTCACTTGATTTTTGATTCATCTGTTGATGTGTATTTGTTGTTCATAATTTATACTTTTACCTTTTTCTTCTTCCTCTTCTTATGGAATATCTTTCAGCAATTCATATAACATTGGTTTGGTGGTGATGAACTCCTTTAGCTTTTTCTTATCTGCAAAGCACTTTATCTGACCTTCAATTCTGAATGATAGCTTTGCTGGATAGAGTAATCTTGGCTGTAGATTCTTGCCACTCATCACTTTGAATATTTCTTGCCATTCCCGTCTGGCCTGCATCGTTTCTGTTGAGAAATCCGCTGACAATCGTATGGGTGCTCCCTTATAGGTAACCATCTGTTTTTCTCTTGCTGCTTTTAATATTCTCTCTTTGTCTTTTGCTCTTGGCATTTTAATTATGATGTGTCTTGGTGTGGTCCTCTTAGGGTTCCTATATATTGGGGTTCGGTGCGCTTCTTGGACTCCTAAGTCAATTTCTTTCACCAGGTGTGGGAAGTTTTCGGTCACTATTTCTTCAAATAGGTTTTCATTGTCTTGCTCTCTCTCTTTTTCTGGCACCCCTATAATTCGGATGTTGGTATGCTTGAGGTTGTCCCAGAGGCCCCTTACACTATCTTCAATTATTTGGATTCTTTTGTCTTCTTGCTTTTCTGGCTGAGTGGATTTTGCTTCTTTGTATTTCAAATCTTTGACTTGGTTCTTGTGGTCCTCAATACTGCTTTTAGGTCTTTGTGTAATACTTTTTATTTCAGTCAGTGTACGCTTACTTTCTAGTTGGTCCTTTTTCATATCCTCATAGGTCTTGTTCATTTCCTTATAGTTGTCATTAAGTTCATCAGCTTTTCTAGGAACCTCTTGAAAAACCTTATTACTGTGGTTTTGAACTCTATGTCTAGTCATCTTTTTTCCTCCATTTCTTTCACACCTGATTTCTTTCCATTTCTCTGTATTGTGGCTGCTTTCCTGAGTTGGTTGATTAGCTTTGTGTGGTAGATGTCCTCTAAGGGACAGTGGCTCAGCCTCCCCAGTTACCTGAGGTGGATACTCTTACTGCAATCCTTTATGGGTTGTACAGTATTGTTGAAGTTAAACCCAGATTATTATTGTTAGCCTAGGAGGGTTTGACCTCCAGGCCAATTGACAATGAGGGTAAACTGTGTTCAGGTTGGATGGGCGGAGTCTCCGGGCTGAGCAGGCAGCGTCAGCTCTGCCCTATGCGGCGCGTGGGTCTCTGTGCTGGGTGGTAACAGCTGCACACATCTCCGAGAGAAAGCCATTGCTGGTCCCCACCCATTGCCAGACAACTCTGCCTCTTCCCAAATGAGTCTGCACACCCAAAGTCTCACCCAGGGTTGTAAAACAAAGCAGTCTGGTGGTCTCCTGAACAAGGGAGCAAGTCACGAGTCCTCTCTGCGCAGTCGCGCACTTCTGTTCCCAAGGTTACGCCCAAACTGCTGTTTCCAAGTTTACTCCCACTCTCCACAAGCTCACCCTCTGCCTCACCTGGGCTTCAGCGTGCCTTCCCTAGACCCTGCCTGGAACTGGGGAATCAGTGCAGTGGGACGCCTCTGCCCTCCCAGTTGGAGAAAACCAGCCATGTCTGCAGCCGCCCACCCCCTCTGCTGGCGCGTGCGTGGCTCCAAATCTCTGACTCCGTGCATATCTTCAACGCTGCACTCCGCCACTCCTCTGAGTCACAGTGTTCTATCTTTACTTTTATTTGTGGAATTTTCACTCAGCCAGCTTTCTGGTGATTCTGGATGATGTTTGTTCTGTTGTTAAGTTGTAGTTTTGGAATTGTTGTGTAGGGCAGCAAGATAGGTGTTTACCTATGCCACCATCTTGATTCCTACAAGCACATTCAGATATCTGTTCTTAATGAAAAACATTAAGATCTTTTTCAATTTACCAATCCTTGGAAATTAGGGGAAGGCATGAAAGGCCATACAATTGGAGCCAAAGATCTTACCGTCTATCCCAAGTTCAGCATCCACTTAAAATGGCAGGGGGTGGGACATGTTAAGATTGTAAGGTTCAAAGCATGGGAAATGGGGGCCAGAAACCAAGACATTTTAAAGAGGAGGTTTATTACAGAGGAGGTAGAGAAACCAGGATTAGAGGAGGGGGAGGAAAAGGGGAGGGGACCCAGCCGGACTGCCTCACAGACCTTTTGTGCAGAGAGAGCAGCAGCATGTGCAGCAGTGAAGACGGCCTTTTGAGGAGAGAAACAGGAAGTGGTTGGGCAGAATGGGAAGAGGTGGGACCCAGAGCACTCGGCACATGCTGATTGGTGGTTCGTTGTCTCTGGGATGTCTTGGTGGCAGATGCCGGTTACATCATAACTCTGCCCACCAGTTGTGGGGAGGGAGAACCTATCAGAGATCAGTTACTATGTCAATGAATTAATAATTATTTTTCAAATGTAAACTTGTTAAAAAAAATAAAATGTACAGCAAGGCATTAGGATCCCTTCACTCAACCAACAGCTCTTAATTGAAAATCCTATCATGTCTTTTTGTTCAAGTTGAGGGATTAAGCAAAATTGGCATTTTTCACCCTTCCAATCAAAATTCCCCCAAATGAAAGAAGATATATAAGCAATGCTAGCAAGCAAAAAAGGTTGTTTTTGGTACATCAGAAACTGGAGAAACCCTAAAGGATAGAAAATAGTCAAGATCAAATTGATGTAGAAAACCAAGTTTCAGATGTCCCTATAGAAAGACTGTTAAAAAATAGTTTCAGACCTGGAATTGGCAGACATGGGACAGAAGAAAGCCTGGAATACATGACAGGGTAATCATTTGGGGTTACTAAGAAGATCAGTCAGACAGGGGAATCCCTCCACATTTCCACATTTGACCTCCTGAGGGCAGGTAGTAGGCAATAGATATTGGTTGGATGTTTGGTTAGAAAGACAGAGCAGTGCCATGAGAACTCAGAATAAAGATGTCCATTTCTATACTCCCTACTATAACACTCTACCAACAGCAGGCACCTTCCCTCACTTACATTGGATAAGCCAAAGTAAAACCTGCCCCCCAATACATATACTCTTTCTTCTGTTGACCAGATTAACATAGACTTTATGATACAAAAATAAATATGTACCCAGAATTCACCAAAAATGTGTGGAAAACCAATACTGTGAAAAGAGGTACTGATTACAGTAAACAAAAGTTCACACCAAGGAAATTTTCATAGTGTAAAAAGAACAGAATTTTTTTCTGGAGCTTTTGCAATAAGTACAGGCTTCAGATTTGTAAAAAAAAAAAAAAAAAATCCACCAGAGATCTTAGAAACTTAAAATGTTCTCTCCACCCACCCCAAATATTAAAACCAACAATGGTCTGGGCCTACAGAGTGGACATAATTGAAGAATAAATTGGTGAACTAGAAGATGAAACTGGAGAAATCTTTTAATCCTTTAAGTACATGATCTAAAAGGATCATGTGATGGAAATATGGAAAGAAAAGTTGAGACTGGAGAACATATTCAGATATTTCAGCTTCTGTCTAAGTTCAGAAGGATAAAATGGATCAAATGAAGATAAGAAAATAAAAAAAAGAACACCAGAAAATTTGCAAGAAGATAGACAAGGAACAGCATAAGACAAAAATCCTAAGATTAAAGAAGATAACCAAGTGGGAAACAGGATGAAAAAGACCTACAGCTAGATACATCACAATAATAAAATAAAACTGTTTAAGAGAAAAGAAAGGAAAGGAAAGAAAAAATTTCTAAAGAGAAGGGAAAAAGAAAAAAGATATCTAAAAAAGAAGAGAGTGAAACAAATCTCTCACAGCAATATTAGATACAAAAAGGTAGTGGAACTGTATTGGGGAAGATATTGAACCTGGAATTGTATGCCCAGTTAAACTGTCACTCAAGTGTGAAGGTGAAAAACTCATTTTGGACATTCTGGATTCCAAGAGTTTGCTATCCACTGCTTCACTTTAAAAAATTACTAGAGGTCATAAAAAGCAAAATAAAAAAAAATGGGAGTGAAGAACCTACTTTTTGCTAACTACACACACTTCTGTCAAAAGTTGGACAAGGCAGTCTGAATTAGTTTGCTCTTGGTTGAAAAGGAGTGAACTTATCAGTCATCTCCCCAAGATGATTAGCTAGACAGAAGTGTTGCCCATATAGAAGATCTTTTCATTTTATGCTGCCCTGTGGGTTCACTGTATTAAAATGTGGAATGGGCATGGCATGTTGATAATCTTCTCTCACCCCTCATCCAACACCTTTGTCTCTGGAGCCTAAAGAGTTTGGTTATCTGGCTGGAGTTTCTACCACCCCAGTAAATGTTTGCAATCTCTTAATTCTCAAACCCATCCCATGAGTGCTCAGAGGGGATAAGGCTGGGAAAATTGTCTGACTCCTGAGACTGACGCTCTGGATTCCAGTATTCCTACCTCTTGACTTCTTCTGATGGGAAGCAGTACAATGGTAGGCCTAGATGGATCAGAACACCAGTCATATGCTCAGCTGAGCAGAGGGAGACATGGCCTGGCCTTTGAGAGTTCTGCCCAGTGGCCTGGCACTTTGGGACAGGAGAAAGACTGGTTAGGAAGAGACCCTGACAGCTTGGGAAGGAAGGAAACAGAAATGTCATAGGAGGCTATAGGTACCAAAAGTCCAGGGAATCCACAAAGTGCTGCTTTAGGAAACCTCCTGGTGGGGGTCAGAGTCTGAGCTGGGGTACAACAGGTTCTGGCTGGGAAGTAGTATGGATCTTTTGCCAGGGTAGGATTTGGAAGCTCTTTAAAAATTCATATATTATTAAAGTAATTCTCCCCACCTCCCTCAATTTCTATTATTTGCATATCATGTTTGAGAAAACCATGAGGGGCTAATATTCCCAGCCCAAGTTTGTATTCCTCTGGTAGCTTCTCCTATGGAGGTCGAGCCTAGCACTGTGTGGAGCAGAGCCCTTCTTGATCTTTTCTTCACCTAGGTGGATCTTCATCAGATGGTTCTTCCCAGCTCTCTAAATCAGAGAGAGGCTGGAAATCAACCAAGCAGAATGGACTATCTTCAGAAAATCCCCAGTACCTTGGCTAATATTTTTAGGTCTTTTATTGTAATTTCATAAACTGTGCAATCTAGTAAGGGACCCTTTTAAAAAATACATTTTTTTTTCATTTCAGAGAGGAAGGGACAGGGAAGGAGAGATAATTTGGAGGTGAAGCAGGCTTCCAATGTGTCCTTTTGAGATGCAAGTACCTCTGGGAAGGCTACCAACAGCTGATAGCTGATAAACTGCAAGAATGACTTCTCCAAGAAAGTTGATAGCCAGTGGTGGAGGTGGTTTGCAGGGGAAGCAAAGGCAGAGAGATTTTGGAACTCATTGAAAAAGGAAGATAGGGTTGAGAATGGGTTCACCCTAATGCGGACAACCTGTAAATGCTACCAATACTTGCCTTGCTAAATAAGACAGAACATGGACCCAGACATATTGGCAAAAATTCCCTTTATAAGGCATGAGCAAATGTTTCAGACTCCAAAGGGAAAGACAGGGCTGCCCACATCCTGCCACCAGAGGTGGTTCCCCCAATGCTTCTATTTATGGACATTGAGACTTGGTGGTGTCAGGTCCCCTCAACTCCCCAAGGCTTCATTTGCATGAATTGACCTGCATGAGGCACTTTTGTCTATGGATGAGGAAGGGAGGAGTTTACCACAGTTTCTGAATGGAAGACAGGGGAGGAGACAATACCAGAGGGAATGGTGGGTTATTTACATCCTACACTGACACTGGGCTTTGTGGCCTTACAGAGGACTGGAAGGATTAGGACCAGAAATGGAAAGGATGTTTCTCCAAGAAGCTTGATGAAACTCAGAGTACTAGGAGTGGGCTTATTTGTTCAATATCTGGCAGTTGCTGGGCATGCCTGGAGACAGCAGCCCTGATATAACCATCAGCATCCTTATGAGGGACATTGTCAGCATGGGCAATGTAAGTTCCTGAAAGCAACCTCAAGGTTATTGGACATTGACTGAGGGGAGTCAAAGATGAAAAAGAAGACTCAATGTGAGTACATATGATTTGGTCCCACAAGGTCTCTTAGACATCCTTGTGGAGGCTTTTGTAGGGGGAGAGGTGATAAAGGATTCTCTGTCATAAGAAAGGCTGAGAAGAGAAACTTTGGGAAATTGTTATTTAGCATGATACAGGCTAGAGTGGCCTGAGTGGAGCCCTTAGTCCTGCTTAGAGAAAGTCCAGTAGCTCACTGACGCAGTCTCCCTTCTTACCCACCGAAATTTCTGCTATGGTCCAAAGTACAGGACTGGAAAATTTGCTCCAAACCTAGTCTAGGAAGGTCAGAAGCAAGAACAGTTTCAGGGATGCCATTAAATAATCACTAGAAAGAGGAGAGAAACCCAATAAAATTGTCTTAACTAACTGCCGGAGCCAGCCGGCATCAGTGGAGCAGTCCTTGAAAGGGGGGTGAGGCTTACAGAAAGACAGAGATAGAAAGATGGATAGCAATAAAGAGGAAACAAAAGCTATGGGATCAGGAGGTCCGCAAAGCCCTCTTTAGGACTGAGCCCCGAGTTTACTTCACTCCATTCTTTTAAACAGTTCTGGTTAAATATCACACAATTCCTTGTTCCCCAAACAACAAAGCTACATTCCATTGTTAACATGTTTCCCCAATAAACCCCTTATCTTAACTAATTTCCCTAGGCTATATGTCCATCCAAGGCGCCACCTAAATCTTTTCCCAAGTATCCCATAGACGTTTGGCCATTTACTATGTTAATGTGCTGGAGGGCAGTGTTGTTTGCTAAACTACAATTGAAGGTAATCATTCTCCTGGGGGGCAGAGAGCAGACGGGCAAGGCCTGTCCTCTCAGGGAACTTTTTGTTCCCCGAGGGTGCTCTCCACAACTAACTTGAGATAAAGTGATGCACAAGGAAGAGGACAAGATTAGTTCAGAGCCTCCCAGCTGGAAACCAGGCCTTGAACCTTCCAGTGCTGGTTTACAGGCCAAGCGGAAAAGACACAGATGAAGATCTGCTTGAAAAAAAGCCAAATCTGAGTCTGGGAAACTCAGGGCATACATGCAAAGTTGTTCTGATACCACTGTCCCCTTCTTCCTCCACCATCTACTGCCAAATTGTGGCATCTTTCCCTCTTCCTGTATTTAATCCCACACTTGCCCAGGATGTATAGGTCCTGATGTTATGTGGCAGCTTTGGCCACTGCATAAACTGAGTTTTCCAGAAGTTAAAAAAAAAATCAATGTCTTCCATACCTGCATATATAGTATGCAACCCAGAGTGACAACTACTTGGAACAGTTACTAAACAGATATGACAGAAAGAGCTGCAACATAATACAGGGTGACAGGTGCCATTTAGATGGTTAGCCTGTCTAGAGCCATTGCCAGGGTGACAGTTACTTTGGCCTTTGGAGGGGGGTGCACTCCTACACCTGTAGTTGTGCCTGACAGTCTAAAGTAACAGTAGACACAGTTTTGCTGAGCTAAGTGGGTCACATCTAGCCTTATGCTGCATGCTACTGTGCCCATTTATTGAGGTCTATGATGAGCCTGGTTCTGGGGTAAGCACTTTACAGCAACACTGAACAATAGTTTTACCAGACCCAACTCTTTCCACAGATAAGAAATTTTGAACTCAGAGAAATTAAGTGTTATGTCACAGAATTAAAATATCAGACTGGATTTTAAACCAGGTCAGAGACTTCTGAGGTCTGTGCTCCTTCTACTGGTGGAGTGGGGAGGCATGGGCTTTGGTAGGACTCAATCTCTTACTAGGGTGTGACTTGAGTGAGTTCTTGAATCTCCTTGAGTCACCCTTTCATCACCTATATGACAGGGAAAGCAATGCAGCTAACCCCTGTGATTGGTGTGAGGATTCGGTGGAGCAATGTATATAATGCAGTTAGCATATTGCCTGGCCTGGAATGGGCACATGGCCTGCAGTCACCATTTGAGATCACTATGCTCGCTCTCCCTCTGAGACTCTAGGAGAGAAGAATTGCACCCTCAAGAGACAGCTCTTCACTTTGCCAACAGCATTTCCTTCCCAGGAAAGGAAAGCCCTTTCCTCTGGAAGCCATAGCTGCATTTTAATTAATGGGTACCATTTTAATTAAATGGTCCAAGAAATCAAAGCCACTCTTCTCTTGCTATGTGGTTTTAAAACATCACCTAACATTCAAGTAGTTTTTTTCTGTGGAATAACTTGAATAATCTCTGGAAAGCGTCCTCAGCGGACAAAGTCCTCCGAGAGGGCTGGCCACGAGTTGGCCTGCCTGCTCTCAAGATTGGTCATGGTTTCTGCCCCTTGGAGAATGGTTATCTTTAAACATAATTATAGTCGTCCTCCAGCACGTAGCATTATAAATAGCTAAGCTATCTTTGGAAAGGGATTTAGGTGGTGTCTTGGGTGAAGGTATAGCCATAAGGAAGTTAGTTAAAATAAGGGGTTTAGTGGAAAAACATGTTAACCATAGAGTATAGTTTTGCTTATGGGAACAAGGAATTGTGTAATATGTAACCAGAACTGTTTAAAAGAGTGGAGTAAAATAAACTCGGGGCCGCAGTTTAAAAGAGGGCTTTGTGGACCTCCTGATCCTATATACTTTATTTCTTTTTTATTTCTATCTATCCTTCCATCTCTATCTTTCCTTAAGCCTCACCCCCCTTTCAGGTACTGATGCTGGCGGGCTCCGGCAATAATCCCCGAGCGTGAGAGGTGTGCTGGGATGATAGTGGACTTCTGCTTCCCTCAGGTGAATAAGCCACAAAATGGACTGCCCTTGGTAAAAGGGGGTTCTTGCTGGCTACTCTAGCCACCCAGACCATCATCCATGGCTACCATTGTGTCTACAGGATAACAGTAGATTAATTTGAATATGCTTGAAATCAAGAATAATTAGACAGGTAGAAATTCTGCTTATGAGTATCTAGATATATAAACTGAGTCAAAGAGAAGTGATTTTTGGATAATCTGCTGATCTGCACTATTCATGCATTGACATGGATCCTTGAGAGCAGATGGGGTTATGTGGACTACAGCACGGTAGTCTGTGTGATCCAGAAATTCAGTGGTTCCCCCATTGGAGCTCTGCCCCTGATAAGCAATAGGGGTATCTAACAGTGAATATTTATAATGGCTGCTGGATTATTGCCTTTGAGGCTGCAGAAGTCAAACAGCACTCTTTGAAAAAAAGAAGTCCTCTGGAAAGTCTTAACCACAGTCCAGTGCAGGAATAGATGTTATAATCAACACTATGTGCAGGCCTCCTTTGTGAATCTCTGAGCTGAAACTTTCCATGTCATCACACCTACAAGTGGGAGGGACATTCTTCTCTCCTGTCTTCATTTTTGGCCATTGGTGTTGAATTTTGGTGTGAGATGCATGTGACCAGCTTTTGTTGTGACTGGGTGCAGTTAGAACCAGAATTCACACCATGCATAAAGTGACAAAGCAGAGAGGGTAGGCATGTAGGGCTTGTCTTAAGCAAACCCATTCTTTTAAAAAAGAGGTAATGGGCCCAGAGAGGTAGAGTTACTTTCTCAAGGCCACCCTGCTGTTTGATGGCAGAGTTGGGACTAGGGCACAGGCCCGCTGACCCCTGCAGTGACACTCTTGTCCCACACCACATTACATGTCTATCTCATGCAGATAGACATGGTCTTCTATGAAGAAATGTTGGGAAGAAAACTCACTTTTATTAAAAGACTATTTCCCACAAACTGTGCTAGATGTGTCATCTTCATTGGCGTATTTGATTCTAACAGTTCCTCTGCTAAAGAGAGAGGCTCATTAAGCCATTTTAAAAAGCAAAACAGAGAACTTGCTGGTCTGTAGGCCACAAAGCCCCTGCTCCTTCTCCTAGGCTTGCCCATGGCTCCTTCCCCTCACTTCTTTTTTCCTTGGGCCTCTCTCACACTTTGAAGCACCCTCTGATAGACTCAAATGGGAAGTGTTAAATAATAAGGTTTCCTTGCATTAAGTGGGCAAGTCTGAAGACAGCACAGCAGATATCGTTTTAAAAGGGAGTCCAACAAGACTGTCCTCAGAGGGGGAGAGAGTGGTTTGCCAGGTGGTGATGTTTCTGTTAGGCACTATGCAAACAGCAGTGGCATTCTGTTATCACAGAGGCACAGCCTTCTCAGAGATAAGGCACTGAGGGTGACCCCACAGGTCTGAGTGTCCTTTGTGGTCATTACACCTGAATGACAGGTGATTGATGTCAATTTTTATCCTTATTGTTTTTCAGACCACAGAACCTCTTGGTAACATCAAATTCATGCCATGCTGCCCAGCGCTTGGAAGCAATCTGGTATCACTCCAGGGAACTATCTCATGTCTCAGCTTCTCTCATGAACCCTGTCCCAACAATTGTAAAGCTCTTGGTGTAGGAAACAACTTTAAAACAAGGATTATATCTTCTTTCATTGACCTGACTCCTCAAGTGCCTGATACAAGGCTTAAATGTTGTTCTTTTTTCCCTAGTAGGTATTTGTGCACTTGACATTACAAGAGAGAAGAAAAAAGTTTGGATTTGTGCCAAGGGTTCAAGCTACAGTCTGAGAAATCAAATTTTGGTAAGGATATGGCAATATACACTGAGTGGCCAGATTATGATGATCTCTGAATGCATAATAATCTGGACACTTAGTATAAATATATATATATACACTAAGGCCCAGTGCATGAATTTGTGCATGGGTGGGGTCTGGCCAGCCTGGCCAGGGGGAGGGAACATGGGTGGTTGGGTGGCCTGCCTGTTGATTGAATTCCTGGTTGAGGGGGCAATTTGCATATTAGCCTTTTATTATATAGGATATACACTGAGTGGACAGATTATTACGCGTTCAGAGGTCATAATAATCTGGCTACTCTGTGTATATTAAAATGATGCCACTTTGGAAAAACTACATGTGGAAATAAAAGCTCCTGCTCATAAGGGTATAGGTGGAAGAACATTTATTGTAATATTGCTTAGAATGAGAGGAAACTAGGCACACTATAAAAGTCCTGATTTTAAAAATTCTGGTTTATTCACACAGTGAGACATTATATAGTTCCTGAAAATAATAACTTGGATTTACATGTAATGACCTGAAAAGAAATCTATTATATACTGTTTAATGAATAAAGCAAGTTTCTGGATAATGTGTACAGTATGATGCCACTTTTACACAACATATGCCAAGAGCACATGCTCGTAGGTATATGCACACATTTGTATGAGCAAAAAATGGAGGATACACAGCAAAATGTTAATGTTACCCGAGAGGGGTACAGTTTTAAATCTGAGAAATTCTAACAAAGCTTAAATTAAAATAACAAATCCCCTGGAAGAGAAGAAATCAGGATGGTTAAATGGTCCAGAAAGGAAGCAGGTGGAACCAAGTGCAGTTTTGTTTAGCCATCTCAGCTCATTGTGCATTTTCAGGCCGGGCCAACCCTGAATCACCAGAAACTAGCCAGCACTAAGGCAGATCACAATGTGTTATGCTCTTGTGACATCAGTACATAATCAGGGGGCAAGGGTGCAAAACTACTTATTTATGAAAGTTTTGGAAGTGCACAAGAACTTTAATATCTTGATAAAGAATATGTCCCCCACCTTACTTGATTGGAGGCTTCTTTGCTTCTTGTCTAGGCACTATAGCTTCCAGAGTCCATACCAATATGTACCTTTTACAGAGTTTACCTGACTATAAGCCATTGATTATAGCTACATTTAACCTATAAGAATCAATCATATTATGTCTTTTCAGTTCTTACTCTAGAACACCCAGCACAGTGCTTGTTTCATAGTAGTTGCTAATCAAAGAAAATGTATATTGAGTTATTGTACCAGACAGACAGAATTGATTTTTTAGCTGGTTTTGAGAGGTTCAGGTGAGATTTTCTAGAAAAAGCAATCCTTTAATGAAAGATTTGAAAAGGAGGAAATGAGTCAAGTATGCAACCAAGAGGGAAAAACTAATTTCTGTTGTGACATCATTGAACAAATATTTTAGTGTCTTTAGGACTCTGTTAATTCATTCCTCTTCCCCCTTCTCCAAAGAAGTTTTGGGTTTCATCACAAGTCATTGAGAAAATACCTAAATGTCTTCTGGGTCCTTCTCAGAAGCTGTGAGAGAAAGGTAGGCAACAATAGCTTAATATTCAGCTTTTTAGGGGCATAAACCACCAAGGACAAAGCTGTTAATATAGAATCATTAAGAAAATGCCTCCCAAGTCATGCTAGAAAAAAATACTCAAACAATATTATATCCAGCACAACTCATCAGAGTGAGTTGATTCAACATTATCAGAGCAAGGAAAAAAATAACATTCTGGTTTTAATGGCCAAGAAAAACAAAACAAAACAAAAAACAAAAAACAAAAATTACTTTGCAGACACTCGTGGCACTCTTGCAAGTTGTTCTTTAGAACACAGTTTAAGAAATAACTGGGTCTTAGGTTAGAAAACATTAAGACTGTGGAGGCTTTTGCACAGGTGTGGGGCTACCTGCATCTCAGCCTACACAGCCAAGAACGTGTTGGCTGGCTCCTGAAGTAGAGCCTACTACACCTAGTCTTCACCTTCTGGATGGCTCAGAGATGAAAGGAGACAATTATGCAGTCACAGCATGGCGCAAGTGGACCCCTAGGGGCTTTGCTCAACCTTCTAGGGTTTGCAGCAACAGCTATGCCAAATAGTCTAACTGACCCTTCCAGTGACAGGAAACTCACTTTTTCTGTGGCATCTCATAAATTTGGATAACTTTTCCACTTATAGCCCTCCCCAAGAGTATCATTCCAACCTTTGCATGCTGGCTCAACCATCAGCACAACTTAGCTCAAGGTATTTGTGGCTTTCAAAAACCTTTGTGTTTGGGATGGACCTATTTATAATGTGGGTGTACTTGTAGTTTTGGGGAGCCTTTCTATAACTTATGGACCTTCTTTCTCTATTGATCTTTTTATCTTCTCCAAATATCTTTATCTGATTGTCATCAACTATAAATGACCATTAAGATCACTCCAGGACCTAAAAACATCATGGTGCCCAGGCCCTATTAAATCATACTCCTTGGATGTGGAACCAAAGCATTGGTGTTTTGAAAGCTGCTCAAATGATTTGTCTGTGTAGCCAAGGTTGAGAACCATTGCCTTGCTCCTGGAAACTGGTTAACCTCTTGAAAGTCATAGTTTGGAATAAGGCATCTTAGATTTGAACCTGAACTCTGGACAATTCTCTGATTTCTGTGTCCTCATCTATTATGCAGTGATAACAACAGCAGTAAGTGTTGAAAGACTGCATGAGAGCACAGTGAAACTAGAAGAGTCTCTGCTGTGTAATAAGTGCTCTAGAAGTTTAAGTCAGAACTTAGGAGAGAGCCTAGCAAATGTTAACACAATATTTCTGCTATTACCATAAGCTAAGCATTGCTCTAGCTCTTCACAGGTATTATTCAATATGTTTTGTTGTGTTGATCTAGTGTAAGAAAAGTGACACAGCAAAAAATGTTTTGGGAACTCTTTACTTAGTAGAACCTATTGTCTCAGTCTGCCCATTTAACTCATGTCCTGGTGAATTCTCTGTACCTTGTCATCTCATATTTCTTCTTGCTTCCCATCAAAATCCCTTCCAAAGTCTACAAAGGTCCTGTACATTTCAAGATATTTAAGGTGACTAAATGAAGCATTTCTCAATGGTCAGTTCCATATCTTTTGTTGCCTCTTGCCAAGCCCAGTGCTTACTGACTAGCTAGGCATGCCTTTCTTCAGAGAATGACTAGATTAATTAACCTAATATACTTATGCAAGAGAGACAAAGAAGACTGAATTCCTATGAATGGTGGGGATGGTAAGAAAATACAACAAAATGCCTACTATGTGCTAGGCATGTCTCATGCATCACACAATTTTCAAAACCCTAGAAAGATGGGTTTTTAGGTAACCTTTTGCTGTTTAACAACACCCCCAAAACACAGTGTTGTAAATTATTTGGCTTGTGAATCTGTAATTAAATGGAAGCATAGCAGAGACAACTCCTCTCTGCTCTAAAATGTTTCAACAGACGACTGGAGGATCCTCTTCTAAAACAGTTCACTTGGCCCTGGATGGCGTGGTTCAGTGGTAGAACCTTGGCTCATGCACTAAAGGATTTGATTCCTGGCCAGGGACCTGTACCTGGGTTGCAGGTTGGATTCCTGACAGGGGCCAGGTGGGGTGTGTGCAGGAGATAATCAATGGATGTGTTTCTATCACATTGGTGGGTGTTTCTTTCCCTCTCCTTTCTCTCCCATCTTCCCTTATTCCCTCCCTCCCTCCATCATTCCTTCTATTCTTTCTAAAAAAATCAATGGAAAAAATATCCTCGGGTGAGGATTAACAACAAAAAAGACAGCTCACTTGTCCTCTAGCCATGATGGAACCACTCCACTGTCTGACTCTGGGTTGAATGGGTTGGAATATAAAATTCTTGCCATGAGAATACCACTCTCAATCTCAGACTCTCCATTCCCTATTCCAAGTGGAGCAGTGTCTGTGCTTGGGGAGAAGCCAAGCCAAGCAAAAAATTTCAATAGAGAACAGAGGAAACACACCCACTGGGGTTCTCATAGCAACATAATCATCCACAGGCAGCAGCCTATTTTGGTGGGAGCTTGTCTCAGCTCCCCTCCTTCCCAGTTAGTCACAGAATGGCAGGCAGAGGCAGTGTGGGGTGGGGTCAGAGGAGAGGATTGAAAGTCAGGAGGTTGGTGATCTGCTCTCGAAAATTCCCACAGCTTGCTGAAGGATCAGGGACAAATGACCTTATTTGTAAAATGAGGGGATTGGACTAAAGAGGTGTGAGGATACTTTCCTTTCTGGTTTTCTTTGATTGGACAAATATTGAGACTCTCCTGGTAAGGGATCAGTTGTCTCTGAGAAAGATACCTAGAGAAAATGGAGTTTATTCTTTAGATTTAATTAGTTTTCACCTTATTTATCCTCCTACCACTTTCTACAAGTTGACAGGATGTGAAAATGAAGGGAATGACCAGGTGTGGCCAAAGACAGTTTCAAGTTCTTCGTGCTCACTTACATTCCCAACACTAATACAGGTCTGTGGTGTGAGAAAGAAAAAACTTAAGGAGGTTAAGTTCTTTTTTTTTTTCCATTTAGTTGTTCCTCAACACACACACACACACACACACACACACACACATTAATTCCAGCCTCTTTTCCATTCTCTTTTCACTTCTCTTACTATTCATCCCTTCCTATCCTCTGCCTCCTTCACTTATTGCAATGTGTTCTCTCTTTTCCTTAGGACCAAGTGATGAAGGCATCCTTAGGTTCCAGCCCATTTCAATGGATTCTGGGGTTAGTTGAGGACAATCAAGCTCACATTTCCTGGCTGCCAAAGATGAGGTTCAAAAACAAATAGGACATGCACGGAGGACTGATCTTCCCGTGTAAATACAGGGATGAAGAGAGGAGAGTCAGAATGCTCAGGGACCATCTTTTGAGATCCCTGTTCATTACTTGTGGGCTGAACGCTTGAAAGTGCAGCAGTCCTTGAAAGCCGGCTTGAGTGGCCTGATGGGAGAGACAGAGTGGGGTTCTCCGCCGCATCTTATTCTGTCTCCCACCAGTGGACAGATGGCCAGTAAGACGGGAGGGGGAAAAAAGCTCTCAAAGTGAAGACAGGAATGCATTGTGTAAAAATTCACACCCCCTGCTGCCGCCCAAACTCCCTTTAAAAAGGATCAAGAGAGTCCTAGTGGGTATCTGACACTCTCCCTCTCTCCATAAAAAGGAATTCAAAATCTGGTGAAAATGGGGGAGGGGTGAAGAGGGAGAAGAGAAATGGGTTTGTAGGGGTGGGAGTCAGGGAAAATTAGGTTAGGGGGAGCACGACCCCAGGCTTTTCCATTTGACTTTCTCCCGCCCTCGTTCCCTAGCCACCTCTGGCTGAACCTTCACCCTACCCTCTCATCCTGAGAGAGGCTGGGAGCCCCAAATGCCCTGGATAGGGAAAATGGTAGAAAAGGAGAGATCATGATACCATACTTAGTCTTAGAGTTGAAAGAGTTAAGGACCCTCCTTCATCCAGACACCTTCCCCGTTCGCTTCCCAAACCCTTCCCCAAGGAGGGATCCAGGGATTGGCAGAGGAGCGGGAGAGTTGGGGTGGGGGCAAGGTAACTGTGGCCCAATCTTGCCCAGAGCTTGTCCTCGGTGGGAGGACGCACACGCGGGTCTAAGAACCTGCAAGAGTCCTGCTCCGGCGCCTGCTTTCTCCGAGCTTCCCGCGTGGTCCTGCAGCGTTCGCGCAGCCCTTGCCCCAGTGCAAGCTGTCCGCAACGCCGGGGAGTGGAGGCGGTCAAGAGACCCTCGCAGCCGGTGGAGGGGGCGGGCCGGGGGCGCTGGGGGCTCACAGTCTGCGCCCAGTCTGCCCAGCCGAACCTCCTTCCCCGCCCCCACTCACCCGGCTCAGCCCCTAGGAGAGACGCGCAGGAAGCGTGTTGCTTCGCCCAGCGGATCCACAGAAGTTGAGAGGAGTTGGTGGCGGCCTCCGGCCCGCGGACTTTGCGAACAGCCAGGGAGAGGGACGCCGCCGCCACCGCGGAGCCTTCGGGGCTGCCTCCCTCCTCCTCAGCCGCAGCGCGGGCGGAGAGGGGCGGGGAGGGGGTCGGGTGCGCACGAAGAACTTGAAACTGTGTGAAGGAATTCGAAGCAGATGAGAAGGGAAGAAATAAAACTAAGTGGAGACTGCAGGGAAGATTCCACCGTGCTTGATTGTATCGGCTGACGCTCTGGCAGAGGGGCTGGGTTGGGCTTTTTTTTTTTTTTTTAATTCCTCCCATTCTCTCGCTTTCTCTCTCTCTCTCTCGTTTAAAGCTACACTAGCTCTCTCTTTCTCTACTATCTGTGTACCACCAAACCCTTGCTGGCTCTTATGGGCATGAAACACTCCTCCCGCTGCCTGCTCCTAAGGAGGAAAATGGCGGAGAACGCTGTCGAGAACGCCGAGGTAAGGAGGCGAGCGGCCGGGCGCCCCGCGACCCCGGCTACCCACCGACCGCCAAGCCGCCCCTGTCGCTGCTGCCGCTGCTGCGGCCGCTCAACACCTAGAGCCAAACTTTCCCCGTTCCATCCGCCGGCTGTGTGTGTGTGTGTTAGGTGGGGGGAGAGCCAGTGTATGTCTCAGGTCCCTCCTTTTGAAAATGCAAAAGAGTCGCGCTCACCCCATCTTTCTCTCCTAACACCCGCTGCTTGCTTCTCTTTTCCCCAAGTCCCAATCCTGGGCAGCTGCGCTCCCCTCCGCTTTCCCCTGTTCCGTTAGGGCTTCCGAGTTCCGGCTTTGTGCAGAGCTGGGACGGATAATCCTGGGGCCAGGTCTGCTCCCTGCAGTGCCTTGACCATCTCCAGCGCTGCCTCAGATTTACCCTTCAAGCTCAAGTCCCTGAGCTACCGGTCCCCGCAGCACCGCGGAGAGCTCCCAGCCGTAGGGGGCAAAGCTGGCCTGGCAGTGGGACTTGGGCACCACCAACAGACCATCCGGCCCAGTTTGGGGCCATGGAGATGTCTGAATTCCTCATATCTTAGAGCCGTCTCTGGGGCGCTAAACCCGGGGAGGGAGCGCGGGCGCTAGCACCTTCAGGACCAGGGACAGCGCCCGCTCCTGCCGCAGCGGAGCCCGCGCCGCGGTTGTGGTGGTGGTTGTGCGCCCCCCGGGCTGCAGCGTCAAATGGGTCTGCAGTCATTCATCCCGCAGCAGCTTTTGAGTGTCGCTCTAGCTCCTCAGTTTGCGCTCTTGCCCCCCTTCTCCCCCCCGCCTTTGGCAGCCCAAAGAGTTGGCCTTGAGCCTCAAAGAGCCCTATTGGGTTTTGCGTCCCAATACTGGCCGCCGTGTTCTCTGGCCTCCCACTGACCCTGCTGTCCTTACAACTGAACTAGTCCGTAGGTTCTGGGCACCTGTAGTCACGAAGGGGATCAGCGTGGGCAGTCCCCTTACCTTCCTGGAGAGCGGTGAGCCGAGGTGGGGGCGGAGTGGGGTAAGTGTGTGATCAATTCCTTACTCGGTGGCAGGAGAAAGGCAGGGAGCGAACTCTCCAAGCTCTATTAATAGCCGGCTGTCTGGTGGGGCTGCCATACAGTTCACATATGGTTACCCATATGCAGCGTGGGGCAGGGATGAAGGTGTGGCGCGGGGATTGTCTCTCTGTCTTTCTGGGATGCAAAAAGGTGCAGGGACCCTTCCCCAGTCTTTCTCCCCAGAGGTCTGAACTGCAGCTAACCCCTGCCCCCATGGCGTAGGCAGCAAAGCTTTTAACAATTCCATTCTCTGAGAGACTAGAAACAGCATGCATCTGGCAACTGTCGATTTGGAAACAAACACGCTTTTGGGCTTGAAAACAGTGGGGTGTTCAGTAGCTAACGCCCTCTCCTTGAGTTAGGGCAAAGACAATAGAGTGCGATCCCCTGGACACTTGCTCTCCCCCATCCCTCCCCACTAGAGAGCAGACATTTAGAATGATGTGTAGTGAAAGGCTCTTAGCTTCACAGCCGAGAGTTACCCTTACCAATACCCTCCCTCTCCTCTCTCGGATCACCCACCCGCGGAAGAGGTTTCTAAAAATAGCTCGGAGTCAAGGCTGCGCGTCTATAAAGTGTTGGACTAGCAGCAAGTAGCAGTCCGTGCTGCCAGGTGGCTGGAGCACTGAAAGCAAGAAACAACCCCCTCGCGCCCCCCACCCCCACCCCGTTCCTCTCAGTTCCTAAAAAAAGTTCTTTAGGGTCTGCAGCTCCTGCACCCGGCTGTTGCTGGGGTCTGGGTACAGACCTCTGCTGAGTTCCTCCCTGTGCAAGGAGCCTCTGTTGAGCTCCCTCCCCACCTCGGCCAGGGTTAAAGGCGTCCATAGCAGGCATAGCAACACGCGCCAGGCTATTTTTACTGCTTCCTCCGCGGTTCTGTGCTCCCCCTTCTTAGCAGTTGCACATGCCAGCTCTGCTCAAAGCATCAATGAAAATAGAAGTAGAGGCTCCGAGCTCTGTTGGCAGGGGAGGGGGACAAACCAAACAACAAAAACATTGCACAGAGTGGCAGTGGGTGGGACAGACCGAAGGGGGCTCCTTAAAGGGGAGAGAGTCTGGGGTTCAGTTCTTAGCAACTTTCCTGAGGAGGAGAGGAATTCAGACCTACTTAATGTTCAAACATGCCCAATGAAGCCATCCAGGCAACGTGACAATCACTTGTCCCCCCCGCCCCCTCCCCCCAGGAAATGGCTGTTTGTGGAATAAGCCAGGGCTAGAGCAATACTTCCAAAAGTGGGGAATTGTAGGTTTACCTGCATGCATGGTGGGTGAGAGAGAGGCAAGGATGCCTCTGTGGTGTTTCTGTGACTGTGCTGCTCTGATGGTGGTAATGGTCCTTGTTCTTAACTGGACATGTCTTTGTGAACACGGACTCTGTATTAGGAACAATTAGGTACCCCAGAACTAAAGATGGAGACCACCAAGCCCCTGCCAGGGATTCTCAGTCTGGTGGATAGTGGTGTCAGATCTTCAGATAATCCTGTATCATATTTTCCTGCCATTTGTTGGTGATGTTTGCAAGCACCTTATCTCCCATCATCCTCACAATAATCCTGTGAGATAAGCAAATGTTAGTATTCATTTTTTGTCCCCAATCTACAGTTGGGGAAACTGAGGTTGAGAGGTCCAGCAATTTCTCAAAGTTACCTGGTAGGCTAAGCCAGTCTTGGAATACAGTTTGATCCCACTTTTGATTTTTTGCCCTTTGCCCTACATTCATACTCCAAAAAAGATGCCATGTATGAATGGGAGTGAGGAAGTGAGGATTACTTTGGAAAGCAGAGATGAAATATTGGAAGTAGACAAAGATGATGGGAGGTATTCTTTTTAAAACTTTTTGTTGTGGTGGTTAATCCTCACCTGAGGATATTTTTTTCTATTTATTTTTAGAGAGAGTAGAAAGGAAGGAGGTAAAGGGGAGAGAGAGACAGAGACAGAGACAGAGACAGAGACAGAGAGAAATATCCACATGAGAAAAACATTGACCTGAGAGACACACCTCAATTGGTTGCCTCTGGAATGTGCCCCCACCAGAGCTGGGGATCACCTCTGCCCCAACTAAGGCATTGACTGGGAATCAATGCATGGGCAATACTCCAACTACTGAGCAACACCAGCCAGACCAGACGGTATTCTTTCTTTTCTTTTTTTTTTTTAAGATGAAAAGAAAAATTTTAATTTAAATGTGCATTCCAGCCCAGCTGGTGTTGCTCAGTAGAACGAGCATCTGAGCATATCTTTCAATTTTTCTTTTCAGTTCCTTTATGAACTTTAATAGCATTTTAACATTTTATTAATAAATTCTCAGTTTATATAAATTTTAAAAGATTTATTCCTAGGTCTGATTTTAAATTCAACATTACATAAGATGTATTATTCCTAAGTGGTTTATCATGCCTGCTGATACTATGGTCAGTTTTTTCCCCTTGCTACTTTTCTTTTCTTTTCTTTTTTTTTTAAACATTTTTTTAAATCTTTATTGTTCAGTTTATTAATTACATTGTTCCCTTTTTTTTCACCCTATAGTTCCCCTCCACCTGGTACCCATCCCACCCTCCGCCCTCACCCCCCTCCACTGTCCTCTCCCATAGTTGCATGATTTTTGTCCAGTCTCTTGCTGCACTTCCCACACCCCCTTTCTCCCCAAGAGTTGTCAGTCCATTCCCTCTCTATGTCCGTGATTCTGTTACATTCACCAGTTTATCCTGTTCATCAGTTTATTAATTCACTTGATTTTTAGATTCATTTGTTGATAGATGTGTATTTGTTGTTCCTAATTTACACTTTTATCTTTTTCTTCTTCCTCTTCTTAAAGAATATCTTTCAACATTTCGTATAATATTGGTTTGGTGGTGATGAACTCCTTCAGCTTTTTCTTATCTGCGAAGCACTTCATCTGACCTTCAATTCTGCATGATAGCTTTGCTGGATAGAGTAATCTTGGTTGTAGATTCTTGCTGTTCATCACTTTGAATATTTCTTGCCACTCCCGTCTGGCCTGCATTGTTTCTGTTGAGAAATCCGCTGACAATCGTATGGGTGCTCCCTTATAGGTAACCAACTGTTTTTCTCTTGCTGCTTTTAATATTCTCTCTTTGTCTTTTGCTCTTGGCATTTTAATTATGATGTGCCTTGGTGTGGTCCTCTCAGGGTTCCTATATATTGGTGTTCGGTGCACTTCTTGGACTCCTAAGTCAATTTCTTTCACCAGGTGTGGGAAGTTTTCAGTCACTATTTCTTCAAATAGGTTTTCATTGTCTTGGTCTCTCTCTTTTTCTGGCACCCCTATAATTCGGATGTTGGTATGCTTGAGGTTGTCCCAGACGCCCCTTACACTATCTTCAATTATTTGGATTCTTTTGGTTTCTTGCTTTTTCAGCTGAGTAGATTTTACCTCTTTGTATTTCAAATCTTTAACTTGGTTCTTGGGGTGCTCCAGAGCACTTTTAGGTCTTTGTATAATATTTTTTATTTCAGTCAGTGTATGCTTAATTTCTGGTTGGTCCTTTTTCATATCCTTGAGAGTCTCCTTTATATCCTTGAGGGTCTCCTTCATTTCCTTGTAGGACTCATTCATTTCCACGTTGGTCTTGATCATTTCCTTTGTGGTCTTGCTTATTTCCTTATAGGCCTCGACCTTTTGTTGGAGCCTCTTGAAAAGCCCTATAACCGTGGTTTTGAATTCCATGACCAGTCGTTTTTTTTTCCCCTCCATTTCTTTCACATCTGATTTCTTTCCATGTCTCTGCATGGTGGCTGCTTCCCTGAGTTGGTCAATTAGCTTTGTGTGGTAGACTTCCTACTAGGGACAGTGGCTCAGCCTCCCCAGTTACTTGAGGTGGATATGGGTTGCACAGTCTTGCTGAAGTTAAGCTCAGGTTAATCGTTGTTAGCACTTGGAGGGGTTGACCTCCAGGCCAATTGTCTGTGAAGCTCAGCTGTGCTCAGGTTGGATGGGCCGAGTCTCTGGGCCAAGCAGACAGCATTAGCTCCGCCCTATGCGGCCCCAGGGACTCTGTTTCGGGGGCAATGGCCACCAGCACCTCTGAGAGAGAGCCTCTGCCGAGCTCCACTGGCTGCCGGGGAATTCAGACTCTCCCCAAATGAGTCTGCACGCCTAATGTCTCATCCAGGGTTGTAAAACAAAGCAGACTGACGGTTTCCCGAATGAGAGACAAGTCACAGAGCGCTCTCTGCGCAGTCATGCAGCTGAGCTGTTTGCCCAAGCTGCCTTCTCCACAAGCCGGAAGACCCGGCAGCACCCAAGCTTCGGCGTGCCCTCCCACTGTCCAGTTTTCACCCTGTGTGATAGTGGGTTGGTTCCCTGGACTTCGCCAAGAGCTGGAGAATCAGTCCAGTGGGATGTCTTTGTCTCCCCATTCAAGAAAACTGGCCGGTTTTCAGCCGCCCGCCCTCTCCGCTGGCGTGCGCTCCGAACCTCTCTCCGCGCGAATCTTTCAACGCTGTCCGCCGCTGCTCCTCCGAGTCACAGTGTCTTATTTTCACTTTTATTTGTGGAATTTTCACTCGGCCAGCTTTCTGGTGATTCTGGAAGGTGTTTGTTCTTTCGTTAAGTTGTAGTATTAAAATTGCTGAGTATGACGGCAAGATAGGTGTTTTACCTATGCCGCCATCTTGGTTCTCCCTCCAGAGGGTATTCTTTCACAAGGTAAAGATGGGGAAAGATATTATAATTATTAGACAAGGAGAAAGTGAAGAATAAGACTACTTATATTGTGAACGGAACATCCCTTAACAAAGTTTGGAGCTGCGGCAGTGGGGACTTCAAGGGCACAGGTTTGGAGGGTATAGTTGGCCCTGAGTATGCTCTTTAACCACTTTGGCCTGTGTTCCTTTAACTTGAGGTGATTCCCTTTGTGGACATAAAAAAATGTGGGGCCCCTGGCACATGTTAGTTGCATTTCTGCTTTTTCTCACTTCCTCAAATATGCTTCCTCTTCCTCAGCTAAGAGCATCATCACACACCGGTGCCCACTCTCATCAGCCTCTTCTCCTCCCTGGTTCCCCACACATCACCAGAAACCTTCTGAAATGTCTGCAAGACCTCCTCTCTGATTCTCCTTTCCATTCCACTCTCAGTGCCCGTGGCAGGTCATCCTCATCTCTGCCCAAATAAGGTAGTAGCCTCTCAACTGTTGCTCTGCTTCCCTAATCCAGCTGCATTCTGACACTCAATGGGCTTCCTGAAGCACAGATGTGTTCATGATTAGACCTCTCTTTTAAAGCTCACCATGTAGCAGCCCCATTGCATATAGGATACAGGATAGAGCCAGTTTTCTTAGCATAGGCTTTTTAATACCTGCCCCATGCAATTCACTGTATAGGCCACTGATATCATCATCATGCCTGAATACTTTTGTGCATACTGGTCCTTCTGCCTGTGTTGCTCTCCACCACTTCTCCCTGGGGAAAAAAAAAAGTCTCACTCAACCTGCGAGACCCAACTCAAAGGTCACTTCCTCTGGGCAGCCTTCCCAGATCTGCCACTTATCTTCCACCCCCACAGAGAGTTAGTGCTCTTCCTCCTTGTTCTTGACACCTGCCTCTCACTTTTCCTATTAAAGATCATTGGCTTCTTACATGTCTTTTTCTCCAGTTGGTAATGAGTTTTTAAAAATTATCTTGTTCTAAACACTGTGCCTGACACACAGTAAATAATTAATGTTGATAACTGTCATCTGAATTGATTAATGGAATTATGAACAAGTTCATGAGCCTCCTGGGTTTTTGTCACTCATGGCTTTATGAAAACTGGGCTTCCTAGCTCCCACCCCTCTGCTATACTTACATTTCTGTAGCTCTTTAAAACTCAAAGTGAATAAATATCCTGGGGATCAAGGTGCTGCAGCAACTGAAAGCATGGGCACATTTTGGTTATTCATGTTTCTATTCAATACTCGGAATTACTGACTCTGACTATGTGGTGTTCTTGTGAATGGCAAATAAATGAGTTAGTCACAATGCCCAATTATAAACCATGGGAGATAATGGACCCTTGTGAGCAGCTGTCTTGGAGAAAGTCTGATGCATTGTTAATGGTGATAACTCTTTGATTGGGGTTTTAGCACCTCAAAGGAGAGCCATAAAGGGTGGTAGAGCAGTTTTTAGCAGAGAAGTTGTCATTTTGGAGATTTTTATTTGAGTGTTCTATTGCCTTACTGACTCAGGGGGAAAGAGTAGTTATGGATTGGGGAAAATCCTACCTTAGGACAGAGGGATTAAGGATCCCAGTAAGTACTGCTCTATGAGTTATGGGGAGACCTGAGCTGACTTCTGACATGGCATATGCTGGTGGTTTTAGCTAATGGATGACTCTCCTCAGGGAGTTCATTTCAGCTAAAGGGTCAGGAAGTGAGGAGGAAGAGTGCCACAGGAGGTAGGCCTACTTCTCTGAGGATGGTCTACATCCAGGTCTCTTTCTTGAAGGGAGCAGGGTGGAGAGGGAGCTAACTATCCGTGTATCCTCCAGCACCATCTGCTTGGTTTAATCCAGCTCTGAACTTAGATGTGTAATGTTGAACATGACTTAACCTCTTCAGACCTCATAAGGTTGTGATGATTAAATGAGTTAATTCATGCAAAAGATTTAGAATAAGGAGAGTGCTCATTAACTGTTTATGATTACTATTCTGCTAGCTTTTGGGAATTTTGCCAAAAGAGTGAAAACTGGATGAACTCTTCCTCTTTCTTGTTTCTCCACTGAATGATCCACATCAATTTTGTCTTCCCTCAGCAAACACCTATTTCAGTCCATAAATGTGCTCAGGAGAATTAAGAAGATACCCACATTCCTTTTGCCCTGGGAAATTTGCCTTTTCTTAGAGTCCTAAATTGGGTTTTTGCTGAAACACAGTACTGCTGTCTCCAATTCAAGAATGGGTTTCATTTCCTCCTTGTTGCTAACTGCACTGTGAAGTGATTATTGCATGCATACCCATTGTGGGACATGCAAAAATATGTAAAAACAGTACTTGCATCTTGGAATCTACTGTGCCAACAGGGGAAAAGTGGGCAATACGATGATACGTGAATTGCTGAGGTAACTGGAAGTGGAATGGTGGTGTGTAAAAAGCAGACCTTGTGTTGTAAATGGACTCAGTGGGAGAACAGAGAGAGCACAGGCATGAAGGGACCTCCAAAAGGTCACCCATCCATGCTTCTGTTGCACACTTACTTAATTAACCCAGATGCGCAGTTGGCCACTTGATAAAAAGCTTCAGAAGAGGCGATTTCCCCAAACTCCTTGTCAGGAAGTTCTTCCTTAGGTCTGAGATGTCTCTTCTATTGCAACCAGAGTCACCTCTGTTCATCTCCTAAAATGAGACAAAAAATGGCCGGTTATCTTTGCATTTTGGGCTGTCTTAAGACTGTGTCACCTTTTTTTTTTTTTTACTAGTTTTTGTTCCAAGTGAGGCCAACCCCCTTCTCTGGAATTTTAGTGGTAGCCCTCTAATTGGAATAGCTGGGAGAGGAGTATTTGATATTTGCCACTCCCGTGTTGTCCAGCCTATGGGATATTTCACACACCACTTGGCTTTTCTACTTCCCTTGTCATTAGAATTCCCTCAAGCATCACAGCTTTCCCAGATTTGTAATGGGTGACCCATGAGTAAAGATCTCTTTTTGAAATGTAATTGCTGTGCACATTTTAATAAAGTCATAGAGCTGGATGAAATCATTTTTAAACTAAGAAATGGAAAAACTTGCCCAATATTACAAAGCTCTTCGGTATTGAGGCCTTGTTTAGTCTTAGTCAATACCATGCTTACCTCCTTTAAATATAGCATCTGATTTATTGTTTCATCTTTTGTGTGCTGATTTTCTAACATATCCAGATATATAATATCCAAAAACAGTATATATATAAGTTGTTATATAGAGAAACACTGTGCATAATGAGAACTCTCTCCTTTTCATATGACACTTAAAACGCTTTGACATATATCATAATGTTAATGCATGCTATCAGAGTTGCACACAGACACATGTTACATAATGTGTATACCATGCAGTGATACATAACGCTATGAGTTACGTAGTGTCCCAATTGTTAGATGAAGAAACAAAAAGCATAGAAAGTTAGTGTTACTTGCCCAAGATCCCATAGCTCAGTGGCCAGCAAACTCATTAGTCAACAGAGCCAAATACCAACAGTACAATGATTGAAATTTCTTTTGAGAGCCAAGTTTTTAAAACTTAAACTTCTTCTAACATCACTTCTTCAAAATAGACTTTCCCAGGCCGTGATATTTTGTGGAAAAGCCATGCTCAAGGGGCCAAAGAGCTGCAGTTTGCCGACCACTGCCATAGCTAGTAAGTGGTGAAGCTGGAACTTAAACTCTGGTTTTCTAGCCACCAAGACTCATTTTTTCCCCAAGTCTACTAGGCTGTGTAGACATTAGAGGGGTCAGAGTAGAAAATTAAAATATGAAGAGAAAGAATGGGGAAATAACTGGAGAAATAAGGAATAGTAGATTTGGAAGAAACAAAGATTAGGCCTTCATCTTCACCTTTCCTTTCCCAGTATTCTTTTCCTGCCTCCACTACTACATTGCCATTCCTACTTTCATTGTCCTCATGCTATGTCCTGAGGGTGGCTAGGACCTATTATAATTTGTGGCTGGGATCATCATTCCACACCATTTATTCATTTAAGCTGTCCTCATGCTTGAGTTCCTAGTTGGTGGGCCAGGAAAAACTTTTGTGTCACAAAGTACACCTCTTTGGAAACTAGACCCAAGGGCATCCGTATTAAGCCTGGACTCTCATCCAGCTTCTTTCTTGGGATGAAATTAATAGCAGATGCTTTGGGATAGGAACTTATAAAAAATTATCTCTATAGTTTTATCATCTGTATTCTTTATCTAGGATTTCTATAACAAAGTACCACAAACTGGATGACTTAAAACAACAGAAATGTATTCTCTCACAGTTCTGGAAACTTGAAGTCTGAAATAAGCTAATCATGTGCTCACAATTCTGCCATTAAAATAATTCCTCTGGCAGCCCCCTGGGAGGCTGAGGAAATAGAGCACACAGGCCTGTTGCAGACTGACAGCTTCAATCAGCCATGAGCCCTTGCTCATGCATGGAAGCGAATCGGTTCCTTCCCAAATCCTCCAGCGAGTGGGAGCTGGTGTGGTGAGGTCCAGCTTGAGGCTGGGGATGTGAGAAAAGTTCTCGAAGCTAGAAATCTGCGGTGTCAGCAGGGTTAGATCCTTTTAGAGGTTCTTAGGAAGAATTTGTTGCTTGCCTCTTTCCTAGCTTCTCCTGGTTTTCAGTTATGCTCAGCATTCTTTGGCCTGTACACACATCACTCCAGTCCCTGCCTCTGTCTTCATAGGACCATCTCCCCTGTGTGTGACTGTACCTCTTCACCAGTCATCTTGGAATAGAGGCCACCCTATCCAGTATGACCTCATCTTCACTTTATTACATCTGTAAAGACCTTGTTTCCAAATGAGGTCATATCTATGGGTAACAGGGGTTAAGACTTCAATACATCTTTATGGGGAACTTGATTCAATCCCCAACATCATCCAACACAGTGCCTACATGTAGTAGGTCTGAGTAGACAATGGATGAAAGATTGAATGAATACATATAAGGCTTTGGAATAATTGCAAAGCCAGTGAAGGTAGTCACTCTCCTTTAAGTCCCTTTCCTACTGCTCCCTCAACTGTCCACCATGCCTCCTGGCTTCCCTTTTTGAGGCCTTCTTTCCTTGAACAGTAGCAGTGATTACACAAGAGCTGCCATTTTATTGTCCCCATTATGTGTCAGGCACAGTATGCAGTACTTTCTAAGAACTGCCTGATTTAATTTACACCACAAAAATAACAAAGCAATTCTTGATATTCCTGTTTTGCAGTTGAAGAAATGGAAATTTGCAGTGATTGATTAACTTGACCAATATTATAGCACTAATAAGTAATGGGGCTGTGGTGTTCTCAGAGTTGGGATGTGTTTTCCTGTTGATTTGGGCCTCTTTCCCATTTTTTCCACACCCCCAACCTCAAGCTGGACCTCACCTTTGCCCCACACCAGCTCCCACTGGATGGAAGATTTGGGAAGGAACCAATTAGCTTCCATGCATGGGAAAGGGCTCATGGCTGATTGGAGCTGTCAGTCTGCAACAGGCCCGGTGTGTTTCATCTCCTCAGCCTCCCAGAGGATTTTCTTTGTTGCTGCTAGGGGAATTATTTTAGTGGTGGAATTGTGAACACATTACTAGCTTATTTGAAGAGCTATTCTGAGGTCAGGAAGCATAAGGACTTTCTTGGCACCTTCCAAACAATTAAACCATGTAGGCCACTGACTTCTCAGTGGGAGGTAGTTTTATGTGGAGATTAAGGATGCATCCTCTGGAATGAGAATGCCTGGATTTAGTTCTCAGCCTGCTGCTTGCTAGCTTGCACAAGTTCCAGCAGTCATCCGTGCCTTGGTTTTCTCATCTGCGATATGGTAACAGCATTTTATCCCCTTGAGTGACTGCCAGGATTAAATGAGCTATTTCATGTAATGCATACATCTGGCACACAGTAAATACTCAAAAAAGATTAGCTATTTGTAATCTGGACTTGACAAGTGGTGTTTCTAAGTGGAAGCAGATGAATAAAGTGCTTTTGCCTGTGACATTATCGAGTTAGTAGCAGAGGCTGGAGAGAACAACCAAGGGAGACATCTTTGATGCAGGTCAGTGAACCACTGACTCATTGATTCAGTCACTCTCAGGTCAGCCAAGCAGAGCCACAAAGACTGAAGATGGCTCTTTATCACCCCATGCCCAGGGGCCAGGAGTCCCTACTGAAGTGCCCCAGGTACAGGAAGAATCGGGTTCTCTGTGAGCTGGCCTATCCGTCTCCCAGCTCACATTCAGCTCTGAGATCTAGAACTCAACATCTAGAGGATGAAACTGAAACCTCGAGTCCTTACCAATGTGAGGGAAATAGGGCGTGGGGAGTAGCTGGACGGCAGACCTCCTGAGGTAAGGCCAGGGTCTCAGTCTCCTTGGTGCCGCTCACAAGCCTTGCTGCTGGAAAGGGCACAGTTCCCATCTGTTGGTTACTGGATTGATTGGTGACCATTTTCCATGTTCCCACTGAGGGAGAGGGAGAGAGAGGACAGAGTTATTGCCCAGGCTCACGTGGCAAAATAGATGTTTGATTACCCAGCTAAACACCCTATCCACTTGGCTTAAATCCACTTGGCTTTAAATATATTCAGTGTGTGTGAGGCCTGACTGTGTGTGTGTGTGTGTGTGTGTGTGTGTGTGTGTGTGTGTGTGTGTGAAATAGCTAAGACCAAATTGGGCTAATGACAGTATAAAGAGAAGGGCTATTCACAAATTCATCAATTAGGGTCCCACTCGTAGCCCTGTTGTGAAAGATACTCTCTTGTTAGCTGAAGTAAAGCGAAATGGTGGGCTCTCCAGGAAATGAAAGACTGCAGTTCCCACAGGCAGCTATACTCAAGGCCTTCGATTCTCTCTGACAAGCAGTTATGACAGCAGTTTTCTAAGGAGCCCCTTAGAGAATTCCACACAAGCGATCACAGCCCATCACAGGTGTAGATAGGATCCCAATTAAGGAATGTTCTCTATGAATGTGCATTAGTTCAACTGCTGATGAATATTTATTGAATGAATAAAAGGAAGTAAGCTTGTATATCGACATGTATATTATGCCAACCTCCTTTTTTTTGAAATCTCTTTCTAATCCTTAGACCTCTCTTCTGAGCCTGGACCCGTATGTCTGACTATCTTCATGACATGGCCACTCAGATGTCTCACAAGTACCTCAAACTCCTCTGCAATGTCATCCTTTCTCCTAATCTGCCTCTCTTGCCAATCCACCTTGCTTAGTATCAAGTCTCCAAACTCACAAGCCCTTTCTCTCCTTTCTCCACAGTGAGGCCTGATGATTTTATGTCTCAAGGGTTTGTCCGCTTGTTCTGAATTGATCCTTTTCCTTGCGGTTTGACTTTTTTTTTTTAATTCTCACCCAGGGATACTTTTTTTCATTGATTTTTAGAGTGAGTGGAAGGGAGGGAGGAGGTGGGGGGAGAGAGAGAGATAGATACACATCTTGGTTGCCTCCCATACGTACCCTTACTGGGACTGAGGAACCTGCAACTGAGGTACATGCCCTTGACTGGGAATCAAATCCCTTAACCAGTTGGTCTGCAAGCCGACACTCTAACCACTGAGATAAACCAGCCAGGGCTGCGATCTGACTTTTGTTGTCCTAGTTCACATCCTCCCATCTCTTGCTTGGATCTCTGCAGCACCCTCCAGGATGCTCTCCACACATCCTCCCTTTCCTTGCTTTGGTTGAGTCCTGTGGCAGCTTGAAGGTGCACCTAAGGTGGAAATCTGGTTATACTAAGCCTTTCCTTAAAACCCTTCAGTGGCTTTTCCATTATCGCCCTTCTTACCATGAATGGTATATAAGGTTTTGCCAAATCATACCTCCCAACCTGTTCCACCCTCATTTCTTGTAAGTCCTTCCCTTTTGCTCCAGCTATTCTCAACTGCTAACCTCCCTTCACCATGTGGTATGACCCTTCCCACCTTTCCTTCAAGTCTCAGCTTAGATGTCATCTCTTCCAGGAAGCCTTCTCTGATACCATCCCCTTATCCCAATATGGCTTAATTCTTCCTCCTATGTGATCCTATAGTACCTGTGCATCCTCTGCCACAGCATGTATCACGCTGCACTTTATTTGCTAATTTCCTTGTTTGTAAGTCTACCTGAAACTTTGTGAGAGCAAGGACTCTGACTGTGTGCTTCATGTTGACTCCCAGAACTGACCACAGGGCTGGATACTAACTAGAGGTTTAAAACTACTTGTTTAGTGATGATACTGAATGTATCTCTCCTGTATGAAAATGTCCTATGAATGCTAGTGTTTAAATGAATGTCTATTTATTGCTTCCTTCTGAATCCACTGCTTCAGACTGTGTCAGTCACATAGGATCCGAGAGGAAATCCCTGTGGTCATAATCATCACCCCCCTAACCCAAAGCAAGTAGTTAGGCTGTTCTAGTTAGAGGCTCATTGCTAAGGGACAAAACTAAAACTGCAGAGAGAATGGTTATAGTCCGTGCACACTGGGTAAGAGGAGACTTTTGGATGAACAACAGTATAAGTTTAATGCCCTTTTGAGCAGACACAACATAATTCTTAGAAAGGGCTAAGAGTCAAAGCTCTGCCTGGGGCAGCGGAGTTCCCTGCACTTTGGCAGAAGCAGGAGGCGGTGGAGAGACTGTGGAGTCTCCTGTGAAAACCTCGCTTGAGGCAGGGGAGTTCTGAGGTTTGGATCAGCTGACGTATTTCTCCCCACTGAGCTGATGCATCGTTATGGACTGAGCTGAGCAGGAGACATGGTGGGCAGTGCCCTCAGACAGGCGGCTTGAGCAGCCTTGAGACTCTGGCTCCAAACCACAGGCACTTCGTGCCCCAGGCTCCTGTTGTGCCCCAGCTTTGCCCAGGCCTCCTTTATTCACAGTTGTCTTGGTTCAGCACTACCATTCACTCTCCTGTTTATAAGGTTAAAAATAAAATGTTCCATATTTCAGGATATGAAGAAAACCAAACCAAGGATTTGGGCTGCCAGTGATGCAGGGCGCTAGAACTTTGTCCGCAGGCCAGGGCTGGTGGCTTTTCTTGGAGGTGTAACTGAAGCTCTGCCAAGCCTGCGTCCACCTCCCTTCCTTCTTCCAGTTGCACTTCAGCATTAGCAACCAGAATCTCAGAGCTTGGTGGGTTTGTTCTCCCACCTCTGGAGGGGACCCCACACAATCTGGTGAAGACAATAGGCCTCTATCGTGAGTCCCCAGGAGGAACTGCTTCACATTTCCTTGATTATTACTCCAGTTCCTCAGTGTAGAAACCAAGAGGCAGAACCCAGGACTCTGACTCTGTTGCCAGCGGCCCTCTATGACTCTCAGTTACCATATGAAAATGTATGGTGTGATCCTAATCTATCCCAGGTGACGGTGATGCCCTGAAATAATGAGCCAATGGGCATGAGGACGATTAAACAAGGGGAAGGAATGTCCACGTTTACATTTTGCTGTCACTCCCTCGCTATCTCAGGTGCCTCCCAGAGCGACTCCTTGCCTCTTTCCTCTCAATGGGTTGTCAGTGGAGTTGGAAAGGAACTCATCGCCATCCTCCACATGACCTCCCATCCAGACACGCCCACATGTGCTGAGTCTGTGCTGTTGCAGATGGGAGGTGTTTCCCCCTTGGTGGCGAATGGCTTAGAGAATGATATTTGGGGTAAGCAGAAAGGCGACACCAGTCTGGACTTCAACTTTGTGAGGAGCTGACCCCTCTAGGGCCTGTACTTGTACAAAGGACATAGGTTAGGCAGGATACAGGCAAGTATTTATCTGGAAAAGACTTCCTCAGAAGCCACTGCCCCTCCCCCTTCTTTTTTTTCTCTTCCCCTGCTGGCTCAGTCTCCTCCTTTCACTCCCACTTTCTCAGGCATGGACTTCTGTCCTACTAAGAGTCATGGCTCTTTCTTTCTCAGGCAGGAAAGAATGTGAAGAGCTTCCTTTTCAGCTGCCAGGAGAGGCAGCCACAGATTCATGACTCTCGGCTCTGGGGGCCTGGATGTTGCATGCTGGACAGAATCCAGTCTCAGCACCCACTCCTTCAATGCCTGTTTGACTAGGCATTGGTGCATTACCTTACTCAGGTGCTACGGGTCCAGCCTGTTCCAAATATAGGCAGGGATAAAGGAAAAAGAAAGGGAAGATTTGAGTTTCAAATCTCTTAAAGCCACACTTCTTTGTATTTCCCAGTGAGCATGCTGGACCATTCTTTCTCAAGTGCATGGACCTGATGTATCTCCCAGGACCAAGCCAGGATGCTATATTCCTTAGGGAACTATGCCAGGTGAAGCAGCCTAGCTCCACATTGGGTGGAGAGGGGGGAGGGAGGGATGCTGGAGGAAGGGTGGTTCTATGGCCATCCCTGCAATGACCCTCTTCTGACATGCTCTTGCCACCAGTCTGGGAGACCCCGTTATTACCCATTGTGGTGCATTATTATCTGACCTGAGCAGCCAAAGGCATTGGTCACTGCTGAAAGTTACATTTTTCTTGGAACTTTCTTCTCTTTGGGATTCTAAGTCCTACTTTCTCCTGTTTCTCCCACATCTCTGATGACTGTTTTCTCTCAAGCTTTCATATGGATCCTTCTTCCTTGACCACCTCTGAATGATACTGCCTCCAGCTTACTCTTCCTGGATGATCTTATCCTCTTCACGACTTCTAATGACCAGACTTGCACTTCTGGCTTGATTTATCTTCCTCAGTGTTCTGCAGGCCCTTGAAATTCCATAGGACCCAAACTTGCTCATCTGTTCTTCTCCTTGTATGCCTGCCTACATGAAGGGCACTGCCATTCTCTCCTTCACTCTAGACAGAAATCAGAAATCATACTAGAATCCACCTTCACTCTCACCTCTCCTACTCCAATCCCAGGTACTTTATATCAAAATTATGTGAATTCTACTTTCATACCATCATTTGATTTCCTCGCCTTCTCCTTATCCCCGCAGCCTGAGGTCAGACCCTCATCATCTCTTGTCTGGGCCACAGAAGCTGGCTTCCCAGCTGCTGCTCTTGCTCAGTGTCAGTCCATTCTCTACTGCAACACAATGCCTGGGCTCCATGATGATTCAGTAGTTGCTGGTTGAATGAATGAATGAATGAATGAATGAGTTGTGGGTAGCAATTGCTTGCCCAGAGGATAAATGCGAGGAGATTGTCTGCAGCTGGTTGTCACTGTGAGTTAACATCAGGATCACCATTCTCCACCTCATCTAGCCTTAGTGGAGATACTTCAGTATTAAATACATTTAGAATACAGTTCATGGGATTCAGGAGACCTGTGTGATAGTCCAGGCTCTGCAACTTGCTTACTATGGGACAAATCTTTTCTAAGGCCGTATTTGACCCTGAGAGCACTGCAAAAGCAAGAATCAAGGAGTCTGAGGTCCTCAGTTGCTCTGCACTTACCATATTGCATTATCCTTCATGAGAAAGAAGGACAAAGATTATGATAGAGAGTTAACCAGGAAAAGTGTCTGAATCCACAAGATGTCCTAGTAGTTCCTTATGGGACATTATTCAATCCCTCAGCATCACTTAATCCTCTTAGAAATTCTAATGTGGGCTTCCATGGCCTATTTCTTTGTCTATCTCTAATGACACAATGGGCTTGGTCTTGGATGTTCTGGAAGCTTCTTTGCAGATCTCTGACTCCTAAACCAAATATTGTATGTGCTGTTGAACAGCTAACTCCTGTTTAACTTCCCTTATATCTTAGCTTTAGCAGGGTTTTATATTTAAGTTGAGTAGCTGGCTGGGGTCCTCCAGTAAGTCCCATAGGCTCTTTGGGCCTAATTAATAGCAACTTACCTGAAGCCAGGGGACAGGACCATGTGACTCACAGAGGTCCCTTTTGAGTTTTCAGGTATTAATTCTACTCTTCCTATTGCAGGATTTAGTGAATATGATTGTACTCTGTGATAAAGTACAGGTTATCTTCTTTTTCCATGTAAACTTGCCTCTTCCACTTGTCACTTTCCCCATCAGTGTCAGGGAAATGCAGAGTATCAGTCACTTTAAGGCTCTGGAAACAAAGGCCAGTATCTGAGTAAAGAAGGTATCAAAAGTTAGTAGTCTTGGGAAAATGTTTAATAGTAACAATTTTAGTTCCATTTGTTATCTCAGCAGATCCATTCTTTACAGTATATTATTTTGCAGTACTTCATTTGTCCAATTTTGGGTAATGAATAATAATCAATTAAGTCAAGTATTGCTCCATTGATGTGACTTATCACATTTAGGAATCTGCTTCCAGGCCCTAAATCCTGAATGATAAGGAGGTGCTGGATAGAGGAAGGGGGCAGGGAAGCTCTGTGGAGAGATACTTTGTCAACATCAAAGAGTCGGCTTCAGGACCAAAGCCAGGTTCTCAGTCCTTATGGTCCCATGAGTCAGGTTTCTGTGTTTATTTCCAGTCTCTGCTAAAGTCAGCCTGTCTTTTCTGCTCTCTGAAACGTTGTCTTTGTCCCCTACAGAAATCTACAGTTCACTTTCCTCCAAGCTCACTGTCAGAATTCTGTCTGGGTCTGAAATCTGTGACAGGTTGGTGTTGGGATGTAACTGGCATTTCAGGCTGTAAGTTGTGGTTAGGAGAGGAGTTGCTCAGCCAGACTTTTGGAGTCCTTTACAAATCCATCAGACTTTTCATTGGAGATCACCAATATAAGTTAGATTAGGGGAACTCCTACTCTCAAGGTGTGGGGTGTAGACCAAATGATGTCTGAAGGCCCTCTTCTTAGTGTGCTGGTAATTCTACATATGCTCTTCTAATCAGAAGATAACAGCACGAAACACTAGCCACTTCTTAGAGAAGGTGCTTGTTCTCCACCTGTCACAGCCCCCCTGCTGCCACTGGTGGCTGTCGTCTCCTATGGTCATTCATTCTATCAGTTCATGTCATCTTTAGATATGCCTGTTTGATCCATGGTATTGTATCCAGTCCATTTTCTTTCTAAGATGGGAGTCAAAGGCCAAAGAAGGCCTAGGTGACTCAAGGATACACAGTGAGGTCATAGCAAAGCTGAGATCAGAAATAAGAGCTCTGGGATCCAAGTGTGGGTCTTTTCCTCATCACATAGTCCTGGCTCTGAGGCTGAGATGCTGTATATCCCCGAGCCTTCGCAAACTGCCTAATTAGAAACTTTCCTCTTCAAGGTATTTTTTTTACAAGCCTAAATAAAGGAAGGCCCTCACCAGTGAGGGTGATTCAGAGAGAGACAAATATTCATGCCTACTTGTGAAAATAGTGAGGTGCTTAAGAGATAGTCCAGAATGCTACACCTTGGAGACTTTGGGCATAATTTGGGGCAGAATCTATAATTTTTGACTGCCTACACCTCAGGATTTTGACCTTGGAGCAACATGAATCTGTGTTAAAATATAGTAGGCAGTTTCCCACAGGCTTGATTTCATGTTCTTCCAATTTTTAACTCTATGACACTCTATGACCTTGAACCAGTTACTTACTTTTTTTCTGAGGCTCATTTTCCTTATATATAAAATGGAAACCATGTATTTTTTTTTCTTTAGAAGACTGGTATGAAAAACAAATGAAATAATCATGAAAATGCACTTAGCATAAGGTCTGGTCAACAAATGATGCTGTTGTTTGGTTTGTGGTTGTGATGTTGACTAGGATTGCTAGATGCTCACCTGACCTGGATGCATTCAGAAAAGTAGACATTGTTTGCATATCAAAATTAGGCCCTAAGAAGACTGAGATGATACATGGACCCCCATCATCTGGGAAGATGCTTGGGTAATGGAAGGAAAACTAGATTCTGAAGAGACATTCCAAGTGCTTGGGAATCCTGCCTATGGCTGACTCTGGCAGCATGGAAACCCTGAGCTCTGTCATTTGCTGACATTAGGAACCTGTAGGGAAGCTGCTTAAACTCTTTGAGTCTCAGTCTCCTCAGAAGAGCTGTTTGTTCATGCATCTATCTATGCATTCACTCAGTCGTTCCTTCAGTAAGTATTTACTGAGAATGTACAACGTGCTACCCCCATTTCACATATTAGGATAAGCCTTGGGAATGTGACTGAGTAAGAAACAGTCCTTGTTGTTGAGGAACTTATGCTTTGTTAGGGATTAGAGAGTACAACAGCAGTTATAGGGGTATTGTGAAGACAATAGGAGGGTGCCAGGGAAGCACCTATGGAAGGGAGTTGGGGAAAAAGACAGGACTCGTCATTTAAAATATGCAAATTTGACTGTACCTTCACTCCTGATTGGCTATGCTACCAGCCAATCAGGAGCAGGGGCGGGGCCAAGTGGCGTGAGCAGTGGGCCCTGGGGGTGGAGATGAAAAGGCAGTGGCGGTGAGCACCCAGCTTCCTGGCACTGTGAGGGGAAGTGACGGAAGCAGCAGCAGTGGTGGCGGTGGCAGGGAGCGCCTGGTCCCCGGAGTTGTGAGCAGAAGTGGCAGCGAGCACCCAGCCCCCAGGGCCAGGTGATCGCAGGCAGCCGGGGTTGAGCTGAGCAGGACGATGGCTGGGTGCCCAAGATAATTCAGCAAGACCAGCCCTGGGCAGGCTGGGGGTGAGCCATTAGTTGGACATCCCATGAGGGCTCCCAGTATGTGAGAGGGGGCAGGTTAGGTTGAGGGACCACCCACCCCCGGTGCATGAATTTCATGCACTGGGCCCCTAGTTTAAAATAAAACTTCAGTATTTATTAAGAAATGCAGTGCAGGAAGATGAGAGACAAAGGCCTTCTGAAGGCTGTGTGCTTCAATTCCCTCCATTTCTTAGCACACACAGGCTTTCTTTAATACCGAGATAAAATGTAAGCCCTCTTCTGAGATGTATGGCTGGGGGAATTTCATGACACTCAGCTGGAAGGGACTGTGACACTCATCATGGAAAGGGAAATTCCATGACACCTTGTAAGAGACATGGGACCCTCTGATTAGCAACTTCAAAAGGCTGCCCTTAGAGAAGGGCCTGGCAAAGCACTGAGGTCCTGTCATTCTGTTGAGATCTATCTTTCTGTAATGGGCAGATTACATGTTCTATGACTGATTTATTCACCAAGGCATTTAACTTGGTGTGGGAAGGTGATCAAAGTGGACTTGCTGTAGGGAATGACATCTGAGGCTCGCTGAAGACTTACTGGAGTTATCCTCATGTGGGCTTGGGCAGATAGGAGGCAGGAGAGAGGGAAGCGATTCTAGGCAGAAGAACAGCAGGTACCAGTGCCAGGAGGCACAGGCACAGAGCAATGAACAGAGAAGGGCAGCAGGACTGGAACAGCCTTTGAGGAGGGAACCTGAGGAGGAGCAGGAGCCAGATCATGATGGAGAGCAGACCATGATAAGCCTTACAAATGAATTTGAACCTTATCTGTAAGGAATCTGGTAGCCCCAGCTTACACTTTGACCGCATGGACAAAATCAGCACAGCTTTGCTGGGCTCTTGAGTGATTAGCCTCCCCAGAGAGACAACAGGGTGGAGTAAGCCACTCATGAGTGGTGGGGGCATTATCTTAGAGCTAGCACAGTGCGGGGGGGACCATCAAGTGTGGATAGGTGGAGAAACATCTTGGGATGGAGCTGCCTGGTGTGGGACTGAGAGTGCGCCTCCAGGACTGACTCCCTGTGCCTCTCAGTCTCAGTCTTTGCATGGTTGCTCCAGGCACCATGTTAAGAAAGTCATTCATTTATTCATGTGCTCATTTATTTATGCCTTCCACAGATTTTTATTAAACTCCCACTCAGTGTCAGGTATGCTCTAGAATCTGGGATTACAGTAGAGCCTGATATTGCCTACATTTATAGAGCTTTCATTTTAGGAGTAAGACAGACATACAGAAATAAATGAATTAGTGTCAGGTACCGATAAGAGTTCTAAAGGAAATTAAAGCAGGTAAGGGAATAGAAAGAGGTACAGGTGGTAGTATTTGCAGATAGAGTAATATTTCAAGGCCACTCTGCAAAGGTGACATTTGAATAAAGAACTGAATGAAGTGAAAGAGTGAGCCATTCAAATACATGAAACAGCTGTGGACAGTCCCTAGGTGGGAACAATTTTGGGGGCTGTACAAGGAACAAAATGAAGGCCAGAGACTGAATAGCAGGAGGGGGGTGGGAGGTTGCAGGGCCTCGCAGGCATGTAGAAGATGCAGGAGTCAGGAGTAAAAGTTTAGAACCACAGATCACTGAGGGGATGGCAGCTGGACTCTGGCTTTCCTACTTGTCTCTTTAGCACATGGCCTTCGTGGGCTTCCAGATATGTCCTTTCTCAGGCTCCAGGACTCATAGATATTCTATGGGAATACATCCTCTGATTCTTATCTTCTCCCTCTTTTCCATTGATATTAACATTTCATTATTAAAATGAGAGGAATACTTTCTTCCTCCTTTTGGAAGTGAAGGGGAGTGAAGGTCCCGAAGAATGAGTTCACACTAAGGTATTAATTTAACAAACAAATGCTTAATGTGCTGTATTTAGCAACCTTGTCCCAGTCTTTGATTTGGGAGTTCATTCTTGGCATAGATCCAGATTTCCATCTGGTGTCATTTTCTTCTGCCCCAAGAATGATGTCTTTTATAGTGTGAGCCTGTGGATAAGGAAAACTCTCAGCTTTGTTATCTCAAAAAAATCTTTCTTTTGCCTTATATTTTGAAGATGTTTATGCTGTATATAGAATTCTAAGTTGACAGTTTTCTTTTTTTCCTTTCAGTATTTTAAAGATGTTGCTGCCCTGTCTTTTGACCTGTATAGTTTCTTATAAGAAGTTGGCTGTCATTCTAATATTAGAGGCTCGGTGCATGAAAATTCATGTACTGGAGTGAGGGGTCCCTCAGCCTGGCCTGCCCCCTCTCACAGTCCAGGAGCCCTCAGGAGTAGGAGGTGACCTGGTGATCAGGGGAAGATGACACCCCATCACACCTCTGCTGCTGCCACTGCCAGCAGTGCAAACCTCAGCAGGTACTGATTACCTGAGCCTTGGGCAGCTGTGGGCAGCTGGGTAGCTGCCATCCAAGGCCTGCCTGTGCCTTGGGCTGGCCCTTGGCAGCTGGAGGGCTGAGGGGAATGGGGGACTCCAGAGGTAGACACTCAGAGTGGCCGGGCCCACCCAGCCAGGCCTGCCTGGGGGCGGGCCCAGCCTTTCTGCATGCCTGCTGCTCTGGCAGGGGTGAGGGTACTGGGTGCCACCATCTTGTGGCTGTGAGTGCCACAATCTGTGAGGGCATGGCAGTCACTTAGCATATTTTCTCCTTATTGGCTGTGGACACTGCCATCTTTGAGGGTGGGGTAGTCAATTAGTATATTCCCTCCTTATTGGCTATGGGCACTACCATCTTGGTGATGGTGTGAGGGTCAATTAGCATATTCCCTCTTTATTAGATAAGATTAGTTCCTCTGCATGTAGCCTGTATTTATCCCTACTCTGAATTGTTTCAAGATTTTCTGTTTGTTAGAGGTTTGAAGCAATTTGATTGTGATATGGCTTGGTGTAATTTTTCTCCTCCTCATTTCTTTTCCTTAGAGTTTGTTGAACTTTTTTTGATCTGTAAGTTTATGGTTTTTATCAATTTGGAAAATTTCAGCCATCATTCTAATATTTCTTTAGATAGTCTCCTGTTTCCCCTTCCTTTGGGTACTATAATTGCATGTGTACTAAGCCACTTGATATTGTTGCACAGCTCACTGATGTTCTATTTAACTTTCTTTCCCTGTGTCTTATTTTGGATAGATTTTTGTTTCCTTGTGTGAAGTTCGCTAATCTTTTCTTCTGTAATGTCTAACCTTTTGCTAATCTAATCCAATGTATCTTTCATCACATATACTTTTTTTCTCTAGAAGTTCAGTTTGGGTCATTTTTATATCTCCCATATCTCCATTTACCATGATTAAACTTTCCTCTAGTTTCTTGCACATATGAAATCAAAATAATAACAATTTTAATGACCTTGTCTACTAATTTCATGATCTGTGTTAAATGTAGTGATTTTTTTCTCCTTAGAGGTGGTATTTTCTCACTTTTTTGATAAGCCTAATAATTTTTGTCTGAATGCCAGTCTTTGTGGAATTCAAACCTTGTTGGTACTTGATAGTTTGTATTTCTCAGCTTTGTTCTGGAAAACAGCTAAATAATTTGGAAAGTTTTAACTCTTCCAGGTCTCATTTTCAAGCTTCGTTTAGTGGAATCAGAGAAGTGTTTAATCTGGGCTAATTTCCACAAGTGAAGGAAAAGAAAAAACACCACCTCTTCTGAGTATTCATGAACTATAAAGGTTTTCCACTCTGGCTTGGGAGCACAGGAACCTTTCAGGTCCTGTATCTTTTCAGAAGTAATCTTCCTGGCCTCAGGTAGTTTATTCACATGCATGATTTTGGTCAGTCTCAGATGGAGGCTTGAAGGCCACTCTCTACAAAGAGCCCTGTCTGTAGAGGCTTCTATACTCTGCCTTGCAAACTCCAGTTACCTTGTTGTACTGATTCCCAGTTCTGTCCCCTTCACCAAGATATTTTCCTAGCTCTGTCTAGGTTCTTGTTCCCTACACCATTGCTCAGATACTCACACCAGGCAGTAAACTGGGCCATCATACAGTTCACCTTGTTTGCTTGTCATTTCTCAGGGCACAGGTTTTCATTGACTGATGTCTAATGTCTCAAAAGCTGTTATTTTGTATGTATGTTTTGGCTTTTAAACAGATCATCCGAATTGCCTGGGAGAGCTTTTAACAAACCAGTTACCTGGAATATGCCATTGGTTAATGTAAGGTCACTTTTGGAGTAGACTTGAATATTCCCAGATGGCTGACATTTCTTTCTAGCTAGAGTGTCAGTATTTTCACTGAATACTCCCATCAAAATCTCTGATTAAAAGAGTCAGTCACGTCTGCTAAGAATCTGGGGTGGAAATATATTTATGGGACTGAATAGACTTGCTAGAACTACAAGACACATGTCTTGAGGAGTCCATGGAAACCAGATGAGAATCTTGATTAAGCTGGTGAGGCTCTGGTCTTGGCCAACAACTTGTGATGTTCTTTTTGACTTGTAACATGAATTTATAGCATGTTTTTCTCCAGCCATTGGCTTAATGGACAGATGAAAGGGTGAGAGACTGAATGAGGGGTCAGCTCTTGGGTCCTGACCAGCTTTGCTGTATGGGTTAAGTCAGTCAGTCAGCTTCTTGGAGCCATGGAATCATGAGCTATAATTATGGCCTTGCTTTACTTGGAGTAAAAGAATTGTTGGAAAAGTGTCTAACAAATACCTTGAATCTGTACTTGAAGCCACCAAAAGTCTATATTTATGGAATTATGGATGCTTAGTAAATACACTGAGTGGCCAGATTATTATGATCTCTGAATGCATAATAATCTGGCCACTCAGTGTATATCCTATATAATAAAAGGCTAATATACAAATTGTCCCCTTGACCGGGAGTTTGACCAGAAGGCAGGCTGGCCAACTGCCTATGTCCCCTCCCTCTGGCCAGGCTGGCCAAACTGCACCCATGCATGAATTCATGTAAGAGGCTATATATATATATATATATATATATATATATATATATATATAGAGAGAGAGAGAGAGAGAGAGAGAGAGAGGCCAGATTATTACGCTTTCAGAGATCATAATAATCTGGCCACTCGGTATATATTTTCTTCTGGTAGAAATTCCAGAAATTTAACTTTCGGTAAAAACATTTGGAGTGCCATTGAATGCTCCACAGTGTTGAGCATTATTAGGAGTCTGGTGGTGATTCTTCTAAGTTTTGTCTTTCTGACTGCCACCTTCCCACCCTCTCAGGGGATTGAAAGGTCTCTGAGTGCATGGCCTTCACTTCGTTTTCATAGTGTATTTATGATGGGCAACATTGATTCAGCTGAAGTGTAAGGAAACTAATCAACATATCTTTATGAGCCCCAGCTCTGGGCCAAGTGTTGAGGGGAAAACAATAATACCCAAGGTCTAGTTACTGGTCTGAAGAATTTCTTTCTTTATTGTAGAAGTAACACATACCCTTGTGAGTCAATTAGAATTAAAGCATTTGCCAAAAAAGCAACACAAATTATAACTGAGTACAGAGGCCATAGGAGCAGAAGAGACCAGGTGTCAGAGAAAATGATTGACTTCCTGTGATGGCCACATTACTGAGATACCAATTGCATAACATTTAGAAAGCTCTGAGAAAGGGGGGTGGAATAGGGCCTAAAGAGTAGATGATATGGAGGGTGATGACCAGAGTCAAAAAGTGAACAGAATGGAATGCTAAGGGCAGCCAAGCAAGGTCACTGTGTCTAGTGCCAGTAAAAGGCCCAGAAAGCATCCGAAAAATAGCATCAGGGCCTAGAGTCCATTTCCAGAGATGAAAGTCCCATACTCCTGTACCACACTTTAAAATTTTCTCCAAATAGTTACACACTCAGCGTCTTTCAGTCACCACAGTAGGCCTGTGAAAGAGGCAGGGCACACACTGTTGTCATTTGACAGAGGAGGAAACCGAGGGTAGGAAAGGTTAGTTGGCTTTTGCATAGTGACCTGAATAGGGGAAGAAGAAACCCAGATCAGAATCCACAGGTGCTCTGTCTTTCCAGCACCCTCACTCTACCAATGACCCATCCTGGGGTGGAGAATAATGAACACAGCTCAGGTCCCACAGGAGTGATTTAATTCAATCACTGGGACTAAAGCTTGCCTAGCTCCAGGAGAAGTGCAGGTGTGTGGGGACTGGCCAGGTCTTTCTGCACACCTGCTGTAAAGGAAGGTGGAGAGGGAGCCAAGTGCTCTGTGACCTCCTTCGAGTCAAAGGAGAGAAAGAGGCTCCTGTTGACTTGGGAGAAAAGTGGGAGGACAAGAGAGGAAGTCTGCTTTTTAAGCCTTTTAAGGAGGAAGAGCCATGGGCCAAGTATCCAATTAACCTGACATCTCTTGCAGCCAAAATATCTGAGGATATAAGATAATGTAATATGTAGAGTATTGGGAGAAAAGTGATGAATAGCTGGAAAATAGCCCCAGTTTATTTTAAAAAATAGGTCAGGCCCAACAAATCCGGTAGATTCCTTCCTAGCAATTTCCCATCCAGGAGCCAGAGGGAGGGTTGGGAGGGTGCAGTGCCATTTTTATTTGAGGCAGGCACTGCAATTGTACCACAAAGAGACAGTCAAGGCTAATGGGAAGCACCGGGCACAATGCCCTTTGTGTTAATCTTCATGGTAGCCCTGGCAGTGACAGCATATTTGGGACTGCCCCAAGGTCACTCAGCCTGAAGGTGGCAGAATGGCAGAGACTAAACCCAATGCCAGCTCATTGGTTGTGAGAACTAAGGTGCTTTCTGCAATGGGTGGCTGCCGCTCTTTCAGGTGTCCCAGGCCCTGTCTCTCCCTCCAAGTGTCCTAGGCCCTGCCACTCCCTCCAGTGTGCTTGACCCTGCTTCTCCCTCCAGGTGTCCTTGGCCCTGCTGGGACATTGTCTGGGATTCATTGAGGCAGTTCCAGGCCAGCTTCTGAGGGCTGCAGCAGGGGTCAGAGAGGAACTGAAAAGGCACATAGCTGTCCCTAGCTCTGTCTGGACCAGGGTTTCACAAACAGCTCGGGGGGATCTGACCCACACAGGTTCTGATTTTGTTGGTCTGGGTTAGGGCCTGAGACTTATTTTAGGGAGATTGACACAGATTGTCATAGAGAAACACTGTCCTAAATCATTGTCCTAAATCCCCAGATGGTTGCCTCTGAACATTAATTTCTAGAGATGTTTATAGATTTCTCAGGAGAAAACAGTGTCATAGCCATAAATTTGTGAAACTATATACCCTAATTCACTCTTGGAGATTCACAATTCATTTTAGCAAATTAAAGGCTTAAAAGGGTCACAATGAAGAAATCTCTTTATATTTTGCAGTATATACATATATCAAATTTTTACCTTGGACAACTTAAGTTTACACAATTTTATATGTCAATTATGCCTCAATAAAGCTAAAAAAAGAAAATACATCTATTTAGCTATTTGCCTAAACTCACTTCACATAGCATCCACCACTGAGTACCCACTCTGTGGAATGCAATGTAGAAAAATGCAGCTCTAGCCCGGAGTTTCTCAAACTTTATGCTGCATCAAAATCACATGGAGAGCTTGCTGGAATACATTTTTGGGCCCCACCCAGAGATGGTGATGTGGATGGCTGCTATAAGGCCTGAGAACTTGCATTTATTTTTTAAAAAAATTTTCATTGATTTTTATAGAAAGAAGAAGGGAGAGGGAGAGAGAGAGAGAAATTTCAATGAATGTACCCTGACTGAGAATTGAACTGGTGACTTCTTGGTGTATTGGACGATGCTCAACCAAGTGAGCTACAACAGCCAAGGCAAATTTACATTTCTTACAAATTCCCAAGTGATGCTGATGCTGGTGGTCTGGGGTTTACACTTTGTGAACCATTGCCCTAGACCCTTCTGTGAGCCCTGGCTCAGCCAAGGTCCTGGCAGGCCAGTGGGAGGATGGGATTGAGAATGGTGAGTGATAGGACCCGAGGGAAGGGGATCCCAGGAGCACAGTCTTGTTGGGACTTAAGATTTATGGTAATAAAAAAGCATATGGAGATGGGCTCTGCTAAGAAGCCAGAGTTATAGTCAGAAACGCTGTAAAACAGGAAGGTCTCAATGGGTGACAGTAGCTGACACTCTGTGACATGCATCCATGTCCGGCCTCTCCCGAAGGGAATCTGGAGTTTCTGTGCCTTTAAAAAGCCCATGCTAGTGAGATGTGCAAGGATATCTATTGACAAGTGAACAAGCCAGGGACCCTTGAGGGTATGTGCATACAGACCATACCACCTTGCAGGACCAAGAGCATCTGGACCCTTTTCTCCACACCCATACTTGCAGACTTCCAACCTATGATGAATAGCAGGGAGCTAGGGCCATCTGCTCTAGCACATCATTTCTTTCTGGGCAGGCTGACTTCAGTATTGCTTTGCTGGGTACCATCATTTAGTCCAGATGCTAGGACAGGAAAGTAGGAGAAGAGATATGAGGATGGAACTAAAACTATCTTTGATCAAAGCAGATAAGAAAGCATCTATACTAATAAAAGCCTAGCTGGCCCTCGTGTCATCACAAGATGGCTGCCCCCACATTGTCACAAGGTGGCTGCCCCCACATCATCACAAGATAGTCACCACAAGATGGCTGGCAGGGGAGGGCAGTTGGGGGCCATCGAACTGGCAGGGGGGAGCAATTAGGGGGCAATCAGGCAGGCAGAGGAGGGCACGTGGGGGCAAACAGGTCAGCAGGCAGAGGTGGTTAGAGGTGATCAAGCTGGCAGAAGAGCAGTTAGGGGCATCAGGCAGGCAGGCAGAGGTTGTTAGGGGTGATTAGGCAGGCAGGCAGGTGAGCGGTTAGGAGTCTGCAGTCTTAGATTGGTGAGGGTGCAGGCTGGTTTGAGGGACCCTCCCTCCCATGCATGAATTTTGTGCACAGGGCCTCTAGTATATTTATAGGCAATAGGAGAGGTCCCGTAGCCTATAAATATACCCAGCAGAGCCCTTGCTTTTCTTGCTGCTGCCCGACTTTCTGCCCTTGGAATGTTCCCTTTTCAGGTGAAGCTGAGGTTCATATTTAAAGGCAGTACTTGAAGAGCTAACTCTATGTGATTATCAACTACACGGACCACAGTTTAAGTCTTATCTGGTAAATACATATGGGGAGGAAGAAAGGGAGCGATGCATGTCTGGCTTCCTCCCCTGTGTGATTCCCAATATTTTGCTGACTTCTCAGCCAACATATATGAGATTGGTTGATGTTTGAAGGCTGCTTCACCCAGAGCCTCTGTTGCCCACTGCAACTTATATAGGAGTCAGGACTTCTGACTTTACAGATGCACCCACCATAATTTTTCAAGACCCAGAGCTTACATGAGTCTTCCAGGACCATAGAAGGCCAGGAAGATGAGCCAAGACTGAGCTTTGGGAGCCCCTGCCTCACTGTGGCTGACTCATCTTAAATGGCTTCCCGAGACATGTCTGGATTCCTATGGGTTCCTGTATGCCTACATGAGGACCTAGAGGGTTTGTACATCTGCTTCTCCCACAGGACCCGCACGTGGCCTTACCAGAACAAGTGCTCACTAGGTATTTGTGGAATGAAAAGCACCATCCATGTAGCTGAATGCCCATGGATTCTGGGCCACTGCTCTTTCCCACACCACTCCCAGACTCCTGGGACAGGCACAGCTTTGATTTCATGGGCAGAGTGCAAGTTCCCTCTGCAGGAGGCTGACAGCCTGTGACACCAGGGACAAGGCCACACACACACACACACACACACACACACACACACACACACACACACGATACTCTGGGACATGCATCCATGTCCGGCCTTGCCTGAAGGGAATCTGGAGTTTCTGTGCCTTTAAAAAGCCCATGCTAGTGAGATGTGTGAGGATATCTATTGACAAGTGACCATTTTGTTGCCATAACCTGTAATTATTGAGCTGAACGACCCTCCATATCTAGTCCTTTTCCCCTCCCCCCTCATGAATATGCACATGGTTGACACTTTGTAAATTGGCTGCTAGGGAAAGAGTGTCAGGGAGCCTATGGAAAAAGGGGCCTTGAAATCAGAGGTGAATGGCAGAGAAGGGGTAACCATGAACCACACCTACTGCCTGGACCAGCTGGAACTTTTCCTCGTCTTAATATATTTGAACTAGAGGCCTGGTGCACGAAAATTTGTATACTCGGGGGTCCCTCAGCCCAGCCTATGCCTTCTCGCAGTCCCAGTCTGAGACCCTTTGGGGATGTCCACCTGTTGGCTTAGGCCCACTCCCTGGGGGTTTGCACCTAAGCTGGTAGTCAGACATCCATAGTGGTGCTGAGGAGGCAGGAGAGGCTCCCTCCACCTCAGCTGTGCTCACACCTGTAAGCTCAGCTTGTGGCTGAGTGGAGCTCCTCCTGTGAGAGCGCACTGACCACCAGGGAGCAGCTCTTGCATTGAGCATCTGCCCCCTGGTGGTCAGTGTGTGTCATAGTGACTGGTCATTCTGCTGTTAAGGTCAATTTGCATATTACCTTTTTATTATATAGGATAGAGTCAAGATTGGGGTCAGCTTCGTGCACAGAACCTTTTTCAGCTTTAGCGATGACTGCACAACTTACGGAGCATAGCATCCATGTGGATGTGCAACGCTGGATGGCAGTTGTTTGGTGCCTGTGCCTGGTCACTGGAGTGCACTGTGGGTTGCATGTTCTTAGAAGAGGGACAGTCACAGAACTCTGACTGCCAAGGTCCTCAAAAGATAATGTTTCAGCTTCTCTCCCTGACCTTCCTCATACCCCTATACATCCTTTTTTGGGGGATCTCCTCCGCGTGGACCTCTCAACCCTCCCCTCTCCTGCTATCTAGGGCAGATGGCGTCCAAATTCAGAGTGCCAGCCTCAGCTTCCCTCTAGTCTCTGAGATAGAATTTCCTTTTCTTTTCCAATATTACCGTTTGCTGTTTACAAAAGCAGTAGGTGTTAATAGCATAAACTTAGGAAGTATAAACAAGCACAAGAAAGGAAGAATGAGCTGTTGACAATCCCACACCCCATGATAGTCCATGAGTCCGTCTTCATCACACATAAGCATGAATACGTTTTAGTTTTCAAAATGCAATTGCTCTATTCTTCTCACATGTATTCTTCTCAACCCACAGCTTATTGTGATTACATTCCTGTGTTATTAAACACGCTTTCACAAAATTTAAAAGGCTGTGTAGCCTGCACTGTGTCAATGTTCATGTAGTCACTTGTGCTTTGTGGAATCTCTAAGTCAACTCCTATTTTTTGCCATTAAATACTGTTTTCACAAAATTCTTATAGCTACATGCTTATGATTATCCATGATTCTTTCCTTATGATATACTTAAAAATGGGATTATTGGGCTAATAGATTTCTGCTTTTTGTCACTTTTACTGAATTTTATCAAATTACCCTCCCAAAAGTTCCCACTAGAATTGTACGAAAGTATTTATTTTTCTGCAGTCATTAAAAATGGAGTTTTAGTAGTTTTGGGGGGAACTCAGCTTATTTGGTATTTAAGAATTATAACTTTTTTGCTTTAATTTAAAGTTACCTAATTCTAAACAAGTTAAATATTTTTGTCAGATGCCAACTTGCCATTTGTGCTTATTCTCAGGTGATTTTGTTATAAGCTCCTTTGTCCAGTGTTAAATTGGATTTGTTCTACTTTCTCTCACTGGTTTGTAAGAGCTCTGTCCATGTTAAGGATATTAACCTTGCCTATCAGGGATGACAAAAATGTACCAGCACTTGCCTTTAAATTTGGATTGTAATATTTATTGACTGGGACTGCACTGTTGTCTGCTTGCTAGACATCTTCTCTTACATGCTGCAATGGCATTGCACACTTTACATATCGAAATTGAAATTCATCATTTCCCTGGCCACCCTGCCCTTCCTGCTGGCTGCCTTGTTTCTGTTGATGCACCACCATTTTTCTGGTCCCCCAGATTTGAACTTTGGCATCTCTGGTTCCTGATATGCCATCAGTGGCCAACTCCCAGAGCTTCTCTTTCTGCAGTTCTTCTGGCAGGCAGCCCCTACTTACACAACAGTGCTTCAGGTCTCCGTTATCTTTTTACTGAACTTTGCAAATAGTCTCATAAGTTCATGGCTTGCCTCCCTCCCCATTGCCAGGGCTTCTACTCCTCCTTTCTCCTCCTTGCCCCTGTGGGACATAGCACCACATTCATCTTCCTAAAGTAGAGCTTGAACATAGAACTCCCTGCTTAAAAAAATGGCCAACAGCTCCCCACTGTCCTGTTTGTTTAATTACATCACAGCCTGGCCGTGATTTCCCTTCAACCGAATTCCTCACTATCTCCCCCAAGTTGCTCCCCAGACTCACTGCTTTCCTGCCCCTTTACCTCTGCTCAAGCCAGCCCCTCCTCCCAGAATCTTCTCCATCACCTCCACCTACCAAATTCATTCAGAAAGTTCCCCACCCACCCTCACTGCTGCCATCCCACTGCTGATTCTAAGTGGAAATCAATTCTCTCTTCTTTGAGGCCCCAGAACAATTTACTTGAGCTTCTCTTGTAAAATAAACCTTATCCCATCATCCAATGGAGCCTCAAAAGTCTTATACTCCTGCTAGAAAGCAGAGTGCTTTGAGGGGACTGTCCTGTACATCTGCTTCTCCCCAGGACCCGTGCGGCACCTCACCACAACAGGTGCTCACTAGGTATTCGTGGAGTGAAAAGCGGCATCCACATGCTCATGGATTCTGGGCCACCGCTCTTTCCCACATCACTCCCAGCCTCCTGGGACAGGCAGAGCTTTGAGCTCATGGGCAAAATACAAGTTCCCTCTGCAGGAGGCTGACAGCCTGTGACACCAGGAACAAGGCCACAGTGACCATTTTGTTCCCATGACCTGTAATTATTGAACTGAATGACCCTCCATATTTACTCATTTCTTTCTCTCATGGATGTAATGGGTGCACGTGGTTGACATTTTGTAAATTGGCTGCTCGGGAGTCTCAGGGACCCCACGAAAAAGGAGACATTGGAATGAGTTGAAGGACAGTCCTGGTGCAAGAGGCCGGTCCCTGTGACCTTGACCACATATGGACTTTTTCTCTTCTTAATATATTTAAATAGAGTCAAGATTGGGGTCAGCTTCATGCACAGAGCATTTTTTCAGCTTTAGAGGTGACTCTGCAGCCAGCACGGGAGAGTGCAATTGACACAGTCTATTTTTAGCCTCTCCGAGACCGTGACCAGCATCCAAGCTGAGGGTGGGCACACCTGCTGCATTCTAATGAGGCAGCCCGATTGCCTGTGCCAGCCAGCACGGGATCTGGGCGACCTGAAATCCGATGTTGCTAAACTGGGAAGCCTGCTTATTTCCCAGAGGCTGTAGCCTAGATACGCCAGGAAAATGGGACCATCACATCCCCCTGCTCACTCCTCTCCAGCCCCTGGCTGTCTAGGGGTTGTACCCACAGCATGATAAAGGGAAGAAGCCACTAGTTCTTCTTTTTCTTTTTTTAAATCTTGCTCTGTCCTAGGACCTCCCTGTTTCCTTTGCAGGAAAAGAGGTAGGAAGTCTGAGGAGACCCAGCTCACAGATGAGAAAGATGAGGCAGAGAACAGGGACATGTTTATGTTATCCGAATATTATTAATCATAATAACAATTACACACCTATTATATATCAGGCAGTGTTTTAATATCTTTACTTATATTAACTCATCCAAATTTCTGGAAAACTCCATCAGGTAGTTTTCATTTTGATCTCTGCTTACAGAGGAGGAAACCGAGGCACAGTGATGACAAAATGACTTTCCAAGGTCATTTGTCAGCCTAGTAGCAGGGCAGGGTTTGAAAGCCAGGCAGTGTGGCCCCAGGGTTTGCATTCTTGCCGTGCTGTCTGCCTCTCAGTGCCTTCTTTTATTTTACGAGAGTCTGGGTAGGATCCAGGAGCCTTGATTCTCAGCCCGGACAACCAGCCACACTGCACATGACTCCCTGTTTTCAAAGATGCTTCTGCTCTGAGGCCTTTGCTAGCTGTGGACACCTGCATTTCCTCCACTCCAGGGAGAGGAGGCTCTTCCCCTGGCAGACTGGGCAGTGAGGCTTACACTTCTGGGCCCAGAAGTTCTGCGAGCTTCTATCTCCTTCTCCCTCCTCCCCTTGGCCTGTGGGAGTGGCAGGCAGTCAGCGCTGGGCAGCAGCAGTAGGTGTGCAGCTGGGCTGTTTTCAGGACTGGGAACCCAGAAAAGCGGTGCTGATGGTGCCCAGACAGGTCACTGAGGTGTGGGTCTTCACAGTTCAGGCAAATTGCTGAAGTCCAGAGTGACCACGAATCAGAAACCAGAGTGGGAGACAGCAGGTGTGAGGCTCAGAACCCCCAGAGACCTGCATTTTGGGGGCCAAATGCTGCATGTTGGGTGGAGAAAGGCCCACACCTTTCTCCTAGGTGTGATCTTCCTAAGGGGGCAGGTGGGACTCATTTCAATTTAATAAACTCTCAGTGCTCCGATCTTTTCTAAGCATTTTACAAACACCAACTTGTTGAATCCTCAGGACAACTCTAAGTGATGAGAACCATTTTACCCCCATTTTATTTTATTTTATTTTTATTTATTTTTTTAAAGCATCCACAGTTTATTTTTTTTAAATATATTTTATTGATTTTTTCACAGAGGAAGGGAGAGGGATAGAAAGTCAGAAACATCGATGAGAGAGAAACATCCATCAGCTGCCTCTTGTATACCCCCTGCTGGGGATGTGCCCGCAGCCACGGTACATGCCCTTGACCGGAATCGAATCTGGGACCTTTCAGTCCGCAGGCCGACACTCTATCCACTGAGCCAAACCGGTTTCGGCTTTACCCCCATTTTAGATATGGGGAAACGGAGACACCACATTGTTACTCACTTTGCTCACGGTAATACAGCTAGTACGTGGCAGACAGGATTCATGTTCCGAGAGATTGGCCCTGGAATCTCTTCTCCAGCCACCATGCTGGACATCTCTCCCTTCACTGAATGCTCTAAAGAAAGGCATTGTCCTCATTTAATGGAGGTGAGAACTGGGGCCTAGATAGGCTCAAGACACCTGACTAGCAAGAGATGGACCTGGGTTAAACCCAGATCTGTTTGGCACCTGAGTAGCATGGCACCTCAACCATCAGTGTGACTGCCAGAAAGCTTGAAGGCACCACCCACCCCTCAGGAGTGGCAGAGTGGATGACTGGCACCCACCCCTCAGGAGTGAATGTGTGGATGACTGGCACCCACCCCTCAGGAGTGGCTGTGTGGATGACTGGCACCCACCCCTCAGGAGTGGCAGAGTGGATGACTGGTACCCACCCCTCAGGAGTGACTATGTGGATGACTGGCACCCACCCTTCAGGAGTGGCAGAGTGGATGACTGGCACCCACCCCTCAGGAGTGGCTGTGTGGATGACTGGCACCCATCCCTCAGGAGTGGTAGAGTGGATGACTGGTACCCACCTCTCAGGAGTGAATGTGTGGATGACTGGCACCCACCCCTCAGGAGTGGCTGTGTGGATGACTGGCACCCACCCCTCAGGAGTGGCTGTGTGGATGACTGGCACCCACCCCTCAGGAGTGGCAGAGTGGATGACTGGTACCCACCCCTCAGGAGTGGCTGTGTGGATGACTGGCACCCACCCCTCAGGAGTGGCAGAGTGGATGACTGGCACCCACCCCTCAGGAGTGACTATGTGGATGACTGGCACCCACCCTTCAGGAGTGGCAGAGTGGATGACTGGCACCCACCCCTCAGGAGTGGCTATGTGGATGACTGGCACCCACCCCTCAGGAGTGGCTGTGCGGATGACTGGAGTGGGCCTCAGGAACCAGGAAGGGAGGAGGGGCAAAATCTCAGAGGTTAGGGCCTCACTGCCACTATTCACACCAGGCTCCCTTTTTTTCACCCTCAGGTGAGCAGTACCCCCTCTCAGCCCCCTCAGCCTGTGGTCCCATCTAAGCCTGTGCAATGTGTCCATCACGTGTCCACTCAACCCAGCTGTCCAGGACGGGGCAAGATGTCCAAGCTGCTGAACCCAGAGGAGATGACCTCAAGAGATTATTACTTCGACTCCTATGCCCACTTTGGGATCCACGAGGTAAACCATCCTAAGCTGATGGCTGAATGGGGCAAGCTTAACCCTGCTGTTTCATCACTGTTCTCTGAGGCAGCATGTGCTCAACTCTCTACTGTCATGAAGTAAGTTCTCCCAGTGGTCTGAGGCCCCTGACTCTCTCTCCATCCATGAGTCCCTCTGGGAGGGGGTAGGGCCGGGCCTGGCACAGGTGAGTAGGTGAAAGTGTGTGTCTGTGTTACTTAGCTGGTGAGCAAGGAGAGCTCAGGGTCTCTTTTACAGCACGACACCTGAGTCTCTTCCCAGTTCTCAGTCCAGGTAGACTGATCATCCTTGGTCCTCGCTCCAGGAGCTCAGATGCTTTGCAGCTATGGACCTATAGCCAAAGGCTTTCTGGAAGTCATAGTGTCGGCCTTCAGGCAGGATGGACATGAATCCTAGGTCTGTCCTGGACCAATAAATGCCTTCAGGGAAGAAATGCAGCAAGTGTCCTTGGAAACCTGGCCCAGGTCTAGCACCCTGATTGATTCTCAGGAAATTCCTTTGTGTAAATGTTTGTCGTTTTTTAACTTTAATAAATCTTTATTGTTCAGATGATTACAATTGTTCCTCTTTTTTCCCCCATAACTCCCCTCCACGTGGTTCCCACCCCACCCTCTGCCCTTACCGCCCCTTCACTGTCCTCATCCATAGGTGTACGATTTTTGTCCAGTCTCTTCCCACACTGCCCCCCCGCCCCGAGAAATGTCAGTCCACTCCCTTTCTATGCCCCTGATTCTATTATATTCACCAGTTTGTTCTGTTCATCAGATTTTTTTTATTCACTTGATTTTTAGAATCTCTTGTTGATAGATATGTATATATTGTTCATAATTTTTATCTTTACCTTTTTCTTCTTCTTCCTCTTCTTAAAGAATGCCTTTCAGCATTTCATATAATACTGGTTTGGCAGTGATGAACTTCTTTAGCTTTTTCTTATCTGTGACGCTCTTTATCTGCCCTCAATTCTGAATGATAGCTTTGCTGGGTAGAATAATCTTAGTTGTAATCCACAGCAGGGAAGACTTCTGTGAGCTGCAGCATAGAACAGAGTTTCCTGACAAGAGGCTTCCTGAGACCTTACCCCCAGCACTGCCTGCATCACCTTTTAACACTCTCAAGCCACCCCCAAATAAATGACTATATTAACTGCGTACTTACTGTTCTGAGCACAGTATATGTATCATTTCACTTACTCTTCCTAAGAACCCTACAAATAAAATATTTCTATTATCTCCTCATGATACGAAGAAATATTAAAAAAGGAAAAAAAGGTTTGCTTGTTATGCAAATGCCTTTTCAAAATATGTCTCAAAGCCCTGCCTTCCAATTGGATGTTTTTGTAAACCCTTCCTGTATCGAAAAGGCTGCACTGCCATTGCCAGGCATGTGTTTAGTAATAATCGCTGGCATTTTTCTTGAGTGCTTACAACAATCTGGCTATTGTTCTGGGAATTTTATAGTATTGGCTCGTTTATTCCTCAGGTCAAGCCTGCGAGGTTGGTATTATTATCTGTCTCCATTTTATAGATGAGGCTATAAGACCTTAAGCATCAGATCGACCTTTGTTCATCCTGGCTGGTTCCTTTGCACACAAGGTTATAGGCTAATGAATGGCAGAGCTAGAAATTAAACTTTTACATTTCGGGCTCAGGGGCTTTAGTCCTAACTATGTAGCCATACAGCTTCTAAAACAATTCACTCTTCCCGGAAATGTTGATGCTGTTCCTGCTGGCTCCTTTGCAATTCCATGTGGTGGTAGAGAGTCAATGAGGGGTCCCTCAGTTACTACCACACTCGGGCTCAAGGTTTGGCCCCTTGAGAACTCCTCTCCACATAAAAGCCCTGCCCTGGGGTGTGGGCCTGGCCCAGGGAGGCCTGGGCAGTCAAGCTTGCTGCTCTTGGTGGGTCTAATACCCTCTCAGGGCAGATGGGTGAGTTGTTGTGCCTACCATGATCCTCCTTCCGTGGGACCCGGGGTTGGGATGGTGCATGCATGGAACCCTGTCCTGGGCCTATGAGAGGCTCTGAGAGCCAGAAAGGACTCCTTTAAGAGCTCCACTCCTCAAGGTCCTGTGACTAATTAAAGGATACGCCCTCCATGTGATCAATTCTAGTAGGCCCATGGCTCTGAGAACCTATATCAGGGCAGAACTGCACTCCCAGGGGCCCTGATGTGCTCCCCTTGGGGCTTTCTGAAATCCCTCCTGACAGAAACCAACCCTCCATGATGTGCATTCAACTCCCCACCCATCTTTAGGCTGTGCTCCCTCATGGAGCCTCCTCTGATTGACTTCTCCGACACCTGCCTCTGAATTGCTAAGGTCTTGCTGGGCGACATTTTGATACCTAGGATGTGCTCTCCTGGGCTACTATAATCTCTATAATTCTTCAGTTCTTGGTTCCCCAGCCTCTAACCCAGTGTTTGGCACATCATCTGATTGGCAAAGGTTTATTGATGTGCCTGTTGGCCTCATCCCTCCGGTGATGCCTGGCCAGCACCACGGCCAGGCATCCAGCAGAGTACCATCTCCATTGAGAGGGGACACCAAGGTCATCAAATAAACATTGTAGTATGCCTCCTCAATTTCATGTATTGATAAAAAAGTCAAATTTGTATATAAACATATATGAACATAGTGTAGACTAAGCTAATTAAGCTGGAGTAAGGGATCTGCAGGTCATAGATAACATGTCTTTCCTTAGTAACATATCTTAGAATACTTAGCAATCCTTCACATGGGAAAGTACTTCTGATCATCTAGCTTAAGTCGCTCCTCCTCCTGCTGCTGCTGCTGCTGCTGCTGACCATCTCTAGATCCTGGCCTCAGGGAACCGAAAGGTCGGTAATGCAAGGGTGGTTAGTTGGCCTTCTTTCCTAATCGAAGCTTTCCCTTTGCCCTGTTTTTGGTCTCTGGTAGGAAATGAGTGGATGGACTCTTTACATTGTTCTTCATGGAGAGAAGACCCGCCCATTTTTTGTTATCCAATGCCAGGGATCTCAGTTCTGTGGCAGACGGCTCACAGCACTGCCTTTGCCTCCTCAGTCTGGTCAAGACCCGTAATTTCACCATCCGGAGCCGAGCTGGCTGTTTGGCAGTCTTCTCCCATCATTAACAAGATGCTCACAGGGCAGGCAGCAGCACCACCAGCTCGCTGATCAGTAGTGATCAGTGAGTGTTTAGGAAACATGGTGCTTGGGTATGATGAGCCGGCAAATACAAAGGAGAAGCGCTGGATTTGGGGAAAGACACTGTTGGGGTCTGGAGGCGGTCTGGACGCTTCTGTTCTTCCATCTCATGACTCCATCCAGAGAGGACTCCATACTCAACCTTCAGAGAGTGAGATGAGGGAGAGAGCCCTGTGGCCTTCCATCACAGAGCCTCTCTAAGAAAAATGGAATCTTGAACAGGAACAGAAGTGACAGATATCTGCCGATTGAGGCCTCTGTGGAGAGGGGCCGCTCTGTGACCTCCCGCAGCCCCGCTCTGAATTCTCAGCATCTTTGACAGGCGCTGGGCATGGTGCCTCAGCTGTCTGCCAGTGGGGCTGTGTTGCCAGCCCCTGCACCCTGGGCACCCGTCCCACTCCTGGCCAGCTCAGTTCTTTTGACAAGCTTTCTGCAGTTTCTTTTGAAATATTCTTCAAGACCTCATTTCTCAGGAATTAGTCAATGTGCTGTCACGTGTTTAACAGGCAAGAAAGCTGGGAGACAAAGTCATCCACAGCTGAAGCTGGGAATTGTTCTCACCAGATGGCATGCTCTGAAACGTTGGAGACCTCTTTGGGACATTCTCTCCCAGGGATGATTAAAGCAGGGGTGGAGGAGGAAGAGCATTTACTTTGGGCAGAGTGGAGGAAGATTTGCTAAGTCATAATTTTCCTTCTCTAAGAACTTGTATCTTTGGATTTCATTTCTGTGGCCTGGAGCCTGAGAAAGGGAAGAAGAGACCAAAGAAGAGACAAAAGACAATGAATTAAAAGGGAGGAGGCACTTGGGCAGCTTTGCTTCAGCAGCAGTAGGGTCTGCAAAGGTATAGGGACAACCTAATTCCATCAGGAAAGGCTGTGAAGACTTTTAACCATAACTGTGAGTGAGAGATTTCTGAAATATTTGCCTTTATTTTTGTTCCATTCTCAGCTCACCTCTAACAATTTCTTTGCATGGATGAAGAGGATTATTATCACAAAAGGCCAGAGCTAACATTTATATAATATTTATTATATTTATTTAACTATCATAGCAACCCTATGAAGCAGGCGCTCTTATAACCCCATATTCCAGGTGGGGAAATTGAGATACAGAGTCTGCGTGATGTTCTGGATCAGAGAGCTCAAAAGCTTTCAAGCTGTGATTTGAATGTAGGAATTCTGGCTCCACTATATGCTACTGTATTCCTATTTATAGAGCATGGCTTATGCACCATGCCCTGTGCCTGGTTCTGGGGAAACCATCTACAGTCTGTGGTCTTACACTGTGAGGTCTTGCAGTTTTAATGTCTAGAAGTCTTGGAATGTTTGGTCCCAGACATCTCTGGGAGGGAAGGGCTTGAGCTCACTTTCAAATAAGTTAAAGCCAAAAGTAAACTCAATTGAAGTAAACCCTTCCATACTCAGATTCTAATATGATCAAATATATGAGCTCTGAGGCAGCACAGGAAGTAGTGGCTCCACTGAAAAGCAAATAGTAAAAGATCTTTTAGTCCCTGTGATTAAATTCTCTAACAGAAGGATTAAAGCCATAAACCCTCCCAAAATTGCTCAAATCCTGATTGGATTGAACTGAGAAGCCCATCACTTTAGTTGCCTCACACAGGAAAAGACAGTACTTTTTAAAAAAGACAACAGCAATAAAAACTAAGAGCTAGTAGTGTTCCTTACACATTATCTACAGTATAAATAATTATTATAAGATGTGAATGAACAGGAGAATTTGGTCCAGAATCAAGAAGAAAATTAGTCAATAGAAACAGACCTATAAACAGCCAAGGTCTTGGAATGATCAGAAAAACACTTTAAAATAACTATAATAAATATAATTTTTAAAAAATATCCAAGAGAAGATGTATATAATAAATGAAATTCTACAATAAAAGTACAAGATTTAAACTAGATATTTATTGGATGAGATTAATAGCAAATAGGATACATCAGAAGAAAAGATCTATGAACTTAAAGACAAATCAGTAGAAATCATTCATAAAGAGAAAAAAAATTGACAATGAGATCAGTGATTTGTGGGACAGAATCAAATGGTAAAACATGTGAGTTCCGGAGGAGAAAAAAAAAGAATAGAAAAGAAAAAATATTGGAAAAAGTATAGGTGGATAAATTTCAAAGAGTGATATAAAACCTTCTTTACTCAAGCAATGAAGCCACATCTGAAGCAACTGAAATTGCCACCTGATTATGTTTATGATAAACCCTGGTCATTCTCTAAGATCCTTCCCTGTCTTCTGCATTGGCCAAATAGGCACACTGAACGGGGATGTGGGTCTCCAGGAATTCATCTCCTGGACTGATGGGCCTCATGGAACTAGTGTCAGTTCAGAGCCAGTGTCCAGTAATCCTCAAAAATCTGTCTTTTTTTCCTCCAATGTTATCACCCTAATAAATGGCTGCAAGCCTTCTGGAAAATTATTAACAGCATCAGTTCTTGGCAATGCAACAGGATTTCCCCCAGGGGACATGGCTTTTCCTTCATTCAAGGGGTTCTGTAGACTAACTCAAGTTTGGGAATCACCAGGGGACTGATTCTGGTGATTCAAACCAGACTTCTGCTAACTAGATCTACTAGTATAACTTTTCTGCTTAAACATATTAAGCAAGAATTTATTATATTTCTTTCTATTTCTTTTCTGAAATACTGTAATCAAGTAGTAACGATCAGAGATCTTTGCAATTCATATTATTCAGAAAATATTTGGTTCCCATGTCCTTCCTGGTAACCTCACCTTTGGTGATTAAATGCTGCTTCAATTTAGCCCTCACTACTTCAGGATTTCAATTTGATGTTATTCCCATAGTATTTATGGATCTCAGTTCAGTGGTAGAAATTCCTCCTGCAATTTCTGACTTATAAAGAAGAGGCACCACAGAGTTCTTCAAGGATGCTGACCTTCTCTCACAACTTCATTTCACACAGCTGTGGTGAAAGGTGTGCTCTCTGGTGTTGGTGAGTAGGTCTCATATGATAACTGAACACTAATGTTCTGATCTCCCTGAACCTTTGGGTATCTCCCTCTTCAGCATACTGAGAAAGTTCTGACATTTCAATTTCATTTAATGTAGACTAACGTTGGGTCCATGTTTCAGTCAACCAACCAAACCAATAGTTAGAAGCATTTCAAGCCTCTGAAGCTAAAATGGTGAACCCAGAATCTCTAGTTAGTGGTCCTATATCAATAAATTTGGCCCAATCCAGCTTCCTTTTCCTTTCATTTTGATCCCACACTCTTAATATACATTTTCAGCCTTGACCACTTTTGTTCAGTGGTTAGAGTCTTGGCCCATTCACTGAAGGGTCACATGTTCAATACCAGGTCAAGGGCCCAAACCTGGGTTAAAGGTTTGATCCCCGATCTCAGTTGGGCCCGTGCACAAGGTAACCAATTGATGTGTCTCTCTCACATCACTGTTTCTCTCCCTCTCTCTCTCTTCTCTCTCCTCTCTCTCTCTCTCTCTCTCTCTCTCTCTCTCTCTCTCTCATCTCTCTCCACCTCCTTCTTGGGCTTCCACTTTCTCTAAAAAGTAATGAAAAAATATCCTTGGTTGAAGATTAACAAAAAGTAAAATCTATTTCCATATTCCCTAGTTTTTAGTCTATATAAATAAAAATATCATGCATTTCTTTTCATATGTATCACATCTCCTGATGAATCACTCTTTATACCATTTGGGCACTGCTTGGAGTTTAATCTAGTTGTAGGGGTAGCAGCCAATAAGGTTGGTGGGGGTAGGTCTTGGAAATCAGCAGTATTTTACTAGCAGGTACCTCAAGGGAGGCCAACGGGATTTTTCAGAAGAAGAAAACTCCCCCAGGCAGGGACAGAAGATGCTTCTACTGTCAAAGAAAACTCTGACATTTAGGGACTTGAGGTCCAGCTTCATTAGAATTTGACAATATGTTCCAATTCCAATATTTAAGATCCCATTTCTTCGCAATAGATGCCTCAACTTTAACAAAAGAGACCCTGCAAGGATGGGAATTCAATTTGTGTTGTAATTCAGGAATTTGCAGATTAGATTTCAGATTTGGTTTGCAGAAATCTTAGCCCTGCACCAACAGGAAATGCCACCCTCTCCTCCCCACCCTGAGAACTTATAGAAGCTTTTAGGTGCTATATTCAGATCCTGAACTGGAAATTTTAAATCCCTGTGCTCATGATTTGTTCTAAGTTTTCTAGCAAAGTTAGTAGTAATCATCCAACTAACCCACCACCCCATTACATTATTCCTCATTTTGACCAAAATGTGCTAAGGTAGAAAATGCTTGGCCATCCAGTCTTGTCTTCTATAGATACTTTGTTACAGGTATCTCAAGCTAAATTTGAGTAACTTCTTTGCCATTTCATGCTAATGACTACCAGTGCCCCCTTTACCAATGGCAGTAGAGCTATTAGTGCATTTAAAACTCAAAACTGATTCAGAGAATACAACTTCAGATTCTGTTCTTTAGGAGGTATTCTTGGCACCAAACTCTGTATCAGTCAGGGTTCAACAATGGAAACAGATTCAGTAGGAATATATATATATATATATATATATATATATATATATATATATATATAATGTCTGATGTTGGAGATTGAAGTCTACAGAACAGGTAGCTAGAATAGAAATTTGGATATAAAATAAGGGGAGATCAGGAGCAGCTAGAACCCATAAGCACAAGATTGAACCCTACAACAGGTTGAAACAAGTATTCTTCTATTGCCTTTGGCCTTGGTGACCTATAGAGCCTGGGGTGTTTCATCATGAACGGTGCACCAGACACAAGAGCCAGAGAAGCTGATTTTGAAGGCAGAACAATTGTACTTCTGCTAATGATATATGTGCACTATAAAATGGTTCCTGCTTCCTTTTTGCCTTCTAAGTCTCACCAGAGTCTCTTTTGTAACCCCACCTTAACCATAAAGATAATGGAAAGTGAATTCTGCGAAATGTAGTTCAGGTGGCCAAGGTGACACGTTACAAAGCCACTGAACATGTATGCATAGAGCTTAAAAACATGAAGCAAAATCTACGGAACTAGATGGAGAAAAATACAAATCCCTAACCATAAGTAAAAATTTGTTTCAATGCTAATTTATTGGTAATTGATAGAACAAACGTACAAAAAAAATCAGTAAGGCTGAAGAAAATTTGAACAATCTTCTGACATGATCAAATAACCTGACCAAACTGGCATTTCTAGATCATTAGACCACCAATCTATAGCATACACGTATTTTTAGAGTGCAGATTGAAATATTCAGTAAGATAGATCGATGTTGGGCTGTAAACAAATCTCAGTGAATTTCAAAAGGTTGAAATTATGCACAGTATATATCTCTCTCTATAAAACCCTAATAGGTAAATAGTCCAAACAGCAAAACAACCAAACAACTGAACAACCAGTTGCTATGATGTGTGCTGACCACCAGGGAGTGTGTGCGGAACATGGTGGGCATCAGCCGTGGCAGGATGGTGCAGCAGGTGAGCAGGGGTGCCAGACCGTGGTGGGGCACTGGCCACTGTCATCGGGCGAGCCTTTGGTGGTTACTGAAAATTCTTTGCTTCCACATACCACAGCCCCGTTTGGCACTCACACATGCTGCCCACGCCAACCCTGCTCACACCCGCTGCTGGTACTGGAGCCACTGCTTGCACCTGCTGCTGGTGTCTGGTGCCGCCCCTAATTGCTCGGTGCTGTCAGCAGGTGCAAGTGATAGCTTGCTGGCCCTGATCGCCCCTGAGGGCTCCTTCCTCTCTCCCTGCTTCTGAGGGGTGATTGGGGCAGGAGTTGCCACATCCACCTGCTGACACCGCTGGCTCTGCTCACACCTACTGCTGGTGCTGGCCCCAATCACTCCACACTGTCAGCAGGTGCGAGGGGGCCAACACCATCAGCACATGGGAGTGGCATCAGTGGGAGCAGGGCTGCAGGAAGACAGGGGACCAGAGGCTGCAGCAGGAGCCAGGCACAGGCACAGAGGATGGGCCGAGACCTAACCCTGTGTCCACTGCAACCACACGGCCCACAGTTTCTTTCAAGGTTCATGACTTCATGCACTGGGCCCCTCGTTTTTCCATAATAGAATTAAATGAGAAACCAAAAACAATAAATTATCAAGAAAATCTCCAAATATTTGGAAATTAAGCAGCACTGAGAACATGGTCAGGAAGAAATCACAAGAAGTTAAAAAATATTCCAAATGGAATGATAATGAAAACAATGCTATGAACTTAACAGGTTTCATATGTCAAAATCCTAATCCCCAATGTGATGATATTAGGAGGTGTGGCCTCTGGGAGGTAACTAGGGCATGAGGGCCAGCCTTCATGAATGGGATTAGTGCCATTCTTAGAAGACACATGAAGGCTTGCTGTGTCACTTTACTCTCTGCCATGTGAGGACACAGGAGAAGGCAACTACCTGCAGACCAGGTACTGGATCTGCGGGCACCTTAATCTTGGTTTCTGAGCCTCCAGAATATGTGAAGTAAATGTTTGCTTTTTTAAGCTGCCCAGTCTAAGGCATTCTGTTATAACAGCCTGATCTGAGACACACAACATATGAAAAGTTGTGGGATGCAGTTAAAACAATCTTTAGAGGAAAATGTATAGCTTAAATGCTTTTGTTAGAAAGCAAAAGTATAAAATCCATGATCAAAGCTTCCACCTTATGAAGTAGAGAAAGAAGAGCAAATAAAATCCACATAAGTCAAAAGAAAGATATGATAAAGATGAGAACAGAAATCAATGAAGTAGAAATAAAACATTAAAGAAAATCAATAGAGCCAAAAGTTGGTTTTTGAAAATACTAATTAAATCAATAACACCAACCTAGACTGATCAAGTAAAAAAATCTTAGGAAACACAGATTATAACTAAATGAAGGCAAGAACATTACTACAGTTCATAAAGACACCTAACAGTTATTAGAGACTATTATAACAATACTAGAGGCCTGCTACATGAAATTCATGCACAGGGGGATGGGGGATGTCCCTTAGCTCAACCTACATCCTCTTCAATCTGGGACCCCTCGAGGGATGTCCGACAGCCCGTGTAGGTCCAATCGTGGTAGGATCAGGCCTAAATGGGCAATTGGGCATCCTTCTCACAATCCAGGACTGCTGGCTCCAAACTGCTCATCTATCTGCCTCTCTGATCGCCCCTAACTGCTTCTGCCTGCCAGCCTAATTTATTTTTAACTCTCCCCTGCCAGCCTATTTGCCCCCAACTTCCCTCCTCTGCCAGTCTGGACACCCCTAACTGCCCTCCCCTGCAGGCTTGATTGCCCCCAACTGCCCTCCCTTGCAGGCCTGGAACCTCCCAATGGCCCTCTCCTGCTGCCCATCTTGTGGTGGCCATCATGTGTCCACATGGGGGCAGGATCTTTGACTACATTGGGGCAACCCTCTTGTGTTGGAGTGATGGTCAATCTGCAAATTACTCTTTTATTAGATAGGATAGAGGCCTGGTGCATGGGTGGGGGCCAGCTGGTTTGCCCTGAGAGTGTCCTAGATCAGGGTGGGGGTTCCCTTGGGGTGAGGGGCAGCCTGGGCGAGGGGCCTGTGGAGGTTTACAGACCAGCCATGCCCCCTAGCGACCCAAGCAGAGGCCCTGGGATCTGGGATTAATCTATGCCTACAATTGAAACTTTGTTGCCTAGAGCGGAGCCAAGCCTTCTGCTCACTCTGAGGCGGCAGCCATTTCTGTTTGAACCACTGTAGCCTAGAGTGGAGGCTTAGGCCAGCAAGGCAGACTGAAAGCTTGGCTTCTTCCATTGTCAGAGAAACCTAAGCCTCTGTTCTCTCCAGCTCAGTGGCTGCTGCCATTTCGGTATCTTTTATAATTGAAACTTTGTAACATTGAGTGGAGGCCTAGGCAGGCAGAAAGCTTGGTTTCCTCTGTTGCCGGGGAAACCCAAGCCTTCCTCCTGCTCTCAGTGGCGGCAGCCATCTTGGTTGTGGTTTATTTGCATAATTTGCTCCTGATTGGCTGGTAGGCATGGCTGGTGGGTGTGGTGAAGGTATGGTCAAATTTGTATATTACTTTTTTATTAAATAGGACTAGTGGCCTGGTGCATGGATTTGTGCACAGTGAAGGAAAATAATTAAAAGAAATATTTTAATATTGCTATTTGCCCCTTCTCTGTAATGGAAGTGTCAGAGCCAAAGCTGTTGACCATCTGTGGGGTGATCAGTGGGGCATCCAGGCACTGCTCCCACCTGCCTTGGCCTGGTGCTGCCCACTCACCTGCTCCACCATCCCTCCAAGCTCTCGTTGGGGGTCATCTGGGCCGGCAGTGCCTCCACTGCTGCCTGCTGCCAGGCAGCAGTGGAGGCACGTAGCTGATGCCTTTCATGTTATGTGCTGCCCCCTTGTGGACAGAGCACATTATAGTGAGCAGTTGAAGGGGACAATTTGCATATTAGGCTTTTATTATATAGGATTATACCCATAAATTTGACATCTCAGCTGAAATGGATAAATTCTTTGGAAAAAAAACACCTTGCCAAAACTGATGTAAGAATGCATAGAAAATGAAAATAGCCTCCTATCTATTAAATAAATTGAAATCCTAATTTTAAATATTTCCATAAAAAAGACTGCAGGCTCAGATGTTTTTACTGGTGAATTATACAGACATTTAAAAAAGGAAAACATTGACCTCACCCAAACCTTTTCAGAAAATGTATAAAGAGATAATACTTCCTAACTTGTGTGAATAGCTCAGCATACCAATCAGAGAAGATAAGAGAAAGTTATGATTCTATATCTCTCATAAATACAGATACAAAAATCTGCAACAAAATATTAGTAAATAAAGCCCTGCAATATTTAAGAAGGTAACACATCATGACAAAGAGTAGATGCAACATTTGAAACCAATCTTTGGAGTTCAACACATTAACACAATAAAGGAGAGAAATAATAATCATATCAGTAAATGTAGAAAAATTATGTGACAAAATTCAACACCAATTTATGTTAAAAACTCTCAGAAAATTAGGAATAGAAGATAACTTGCCATCACTTCTTGGCCTTTTGGTTAAGATCAACGTTTCAGTCTGGCAAAATACATTTATGGAGAGGCCACAACTGAAATTATACTTAATGGTGACATTTGTATATCATTGAACAAAGGAAGCATGCCTAGAATATTATTGAATGGCCATCCTTGCCAGTGCAGTATAGCAAGGGGGAAGAACAAGAAATAAAAGGCAAGGTGGAACGAGGATGGAGAAACACACACCGGGTCCAGGGCATGGCCACTGTGGTCACCATTGTCCCCGAGGCTGCCAATGAGAGAGGTGCATGTGGCAGGATCCCTTTTATTTGAAGTTCTTCATTACCCATTAAAAGTGATTTACTTTGATTTTTGGTTTCTCACTACACCCCCTCTGTATATGGCCTGACCCCCACACAAGGACATTTGAGACCTTGTGTGGTTGGAGGATCGAGACAGGCTCTCTGGTCAGGGTGTTTGAATGTCTTCAGGAAAAGAACTTGTATTGGGATGTCTTGTTCATTGGGGAAATTGTATGATATTTATTGATTGTGTCTATTGCCAATGTTTATATCCAATTTTAAGATTTCTGAAAACAATTCTTATTTCTTGCTGCTCAGAAAAAATTTCCTGAAGACACCAGTTAACTGAAAGCACTGAAATATGCAGTGTCAGGAGCCATGCTGTGGGCTGCTGGGCCGGCTAGAAGCCGGCGTTGGCCTAGTTAAAGGTGGGCAAGGGGAGCACATTTGCATTGCTCACTGAGTTTGGGTAGTACTCTGATGATTTGTTCACTTTAATAAAGACAGATTTTGGTTAAAAAAAAAAGAAGTAGAACGAAATAAAAGGCATACAGATAGGATAAAAGAAGTGAAATTGTCTTTATTCACAAGTGACAAGATTTTTTTACGTAGAAAACTAAGGAATCTACCAAAATATTCTACTAGAATTAATATGTGAAGGAGCAAAGCTGCAAAATACAAGGGCAATACACACACACACACACACACACACACACACACACACATATATATATATATACACTAAAAATTGGAAAGTAAAAATTAAGGTATGTCATATACAGAGCCATAAATGAGTAAGTTTACTTTAAAAATACAAGCCCTCTATACTAAAATCTATAAAATATTGCCAAGAGAAATTAAACAAGATCTAAATAAATGGAAAGCTGTATTTGTGTTCTTGGATTTTAAGACTCAATATTCCTAAGAGATCAATTTTACCCAAATTGCTCTATAGGAGTCAGTGCAGTTCCAACCAACTCCATCAAGCTATTCTGTATGAATTAACAAACTGTTTCTAAAATGTATATGAAAATGCTGAAGTTCTAGAAAAACCCAAATAATCATGTCAAAAAATAAGTTGGAGAATTGACATTACTTTATTTCAAAGCTAATATAAATCTATGATGATCAAGTGAGTGTTACACTGATATATTAATGGAACAAATCAGAAAAGACATACATATACAGTTAATTGATTTTTACAAAGGTGGCAACACAATTGAAACAAAGAAAGGATTGTTCCAAAAGATCTCCCCCATGTAATTCAGTGGGGAAAATAAAACCTGGTGCTCGAGCCATCTACTCATATGAAGCAAATGAACTCACATTTCTAAATTACACTATATATAACAATTAATTTGACATGAATTGTAGCCTAAAAGTAAAAGCCATAACTATAAAACTTCTGGAAGAAAGCATAAGAGAATACCTTTGTGACCTTGGGGTAGACAAAGAATAGGCAGGGCACAAAAAATTCTAATCATAAAAGAAAAAACTAAAAATAATGGTCTTTATCAAAATTACAAACTGCTTTTCAAATGACATTAAGAAAATGAAAAGGCAAATCACAGATTTGGAGAAGACATTCACAATATGCACACCTGACAAAGGATTCATTTCCAGAATATATAAACTCCTATAATTCAATAAGGAAAAGCAAATAATTCAAGAAAAAAAATGAAGAGACTTCACAAAAGAAGGTGTATATGAATAGTCCCTAAAACACATGAAAAAATTATCTACATCAATAGCCATCATGGAAATGGAATTAAAACCTCAATGAGATACTAGTTCTTATCCACTATAACAGCATTTTTCAACTGGTGTGCTGCTACAAGAATTTTTAAAACATGCAATACCTGACCTTTGTTCCCTTAGATTGTCAAATAAAGAAATGACAAGAGCCAACACAACAGTAGTTGTCCAGTGTGAATGAATCAAAATTATACCTACTTTTGTAAGATCAGCAGAAAACATATTTTTGGTGTTCCACAGAATTTTAGTAATTACTCTAGGTGGAAAACGAGATGAAAAAGGTTGAAGATCACTGCACTATAATAACTAACATTAAAAAACTGGTAAGTCTAATTGGTCAGCATGTAAAGCAACTTGAGCTCTCATATATTGCTGTTGGGATCATGAAATGGCATAACTATTTTGAAAAACTGTGAGGCAATTTTAAATATAAATAAACACCTAAACCCCCACTTCTATGTATTTACTCAAGAAATAGAAACATGCATCCTCAAAAATGCTTTTATGAAAATGTAACCCCTTTATTCATAACAATCCAAATACCCATCAACAAGTGAATGGATGTGGTCATACAATGGAATACCAATCAACAACAAGAACAGGAACAAGAATAAGAATGACAACTGTGGTAACAAGGAAAAAGGAACAAACCTTGGATACACGCAGAAAATGAATGAATCTCAAAATCTTTGAGCAAAGGAAACAGACACAAAAGTGTACATATTATATGATTCAATTTATATGAAGTTCTAAATTTGGCAGAAGGAAGCTTTGGTGATAGAAATTAGGTCATTGATTGTCTGGAGTGGGAGGGAGAATTAATTGCAAACAGGCATGAATGAGTTTCTTGGGGTGATGGAAATGTTCTGTATCTTAATTATGGTGTGTATTTGTAAAAACTCTTACACTTAGTTATACTTTTAAAACCTGTGCTTTTTATTGTATGCAAGTTACACTAAAAACTATACTAAAATTATACCAAAAATTCCAGTACTATTGGTGACCACTTAGAGTGTTTGAATAGACAAAAACCCTGCCTCATCACCATACACAGATTAATCAGGTTCTTCTTGGGCTGGGGGCAGCGGTAATGGGTAATCTAGTTTCCTTCTCACCACAAAGCACCTAAATAATGGTAGAAAAATGAATGTGTTTTCTTTTACAAAAATCAAACCAAAATAATATAGACACAAAAAGCCTCCTTTAATAACTTGTTCAATGACATCATTCTCAACATGGCAGAAAGTTTTGCTTCAAGTGTAACTTGAATCTCTCATGATGCATCCTACTAGTATTTTCATTTCTTGGTAAATTGAAGTTTTCCCAGGTCTGGACATCAGTTTCTCCTTTGATAGTACAAAGCTATTTTGAGTAGAGTGTTAGGGCTGGAGTTGTTTGTAATGATGCAGGCAGCCATTGGTCTAGCTGCCCCACAGTACTCTTCTGTGGCTTGCCCAGGGACATCATGAAGATCCTTGAAGAATTTGGTGGGACAGTTCTGGGGCCTGTGACCCTGGCGTACTCTCAAGTACCTTGAATACATTGACACTGACTTTCCTTTCCTTCCATACAGGAAATGCTGAAGGACGAGGTGCGGACGCTCACTTACCGGAACTCCATGTACCACAACAAGCACGTGTTCAAGGACAAAGTGGTGCTGGACGTCGGGAGTGGTACCGGAATTCTTTCCATGTTTGCTGCCAAAGCAGGGGCCAAGAAGGTGTTTGGGGTGAGCATGCCACCCCCTGCCCCTCGGTGGCCTCAGCAGAGCTGGCCCTGCCTTCTGCCTTCTTCAGCCTTTCCTAGTAGTACAAACCCTGATCCACCCCTGTGCTGAAGTCACACACTCAAGGGAAAAATCAAGTGTGCCCCTCAGGAGGCAGGATAGTTTCCATGGCTCCCTAGCACCTGGGCATCGCTCCTGGCCCCTTGCGCTGGTGACTGCTCACATTTGCAGAGGATTTTTGACTTTTCAGATATCATGCCAGTGTCATCAGTGCCTCCCAATGCTTGAGAGACAGTGTAGCATGATTACACGTGTGAGCTCTGGCCTGAATCTCTGCTCTTCCACTCATGAGATGTGTGACCGTGGGCAATTCACTGCTCTGTACCTCAGTTTCCCCAATGTATAAAATGGACGTGAGGTCACTGTGAGGCATGAGGTCATTGTGAGGCATGAAAGGTTTAATACATATGTAAGGAGCTTAGAACAGAACCGGCATAGGACAGATGCTCAGTATGTATTAGGGTAGTCGGGATAGGGCCCTAGGAGATAAAAACAAGAAGACCTTCTGCTTTGTCCTTTAAAGGGCAACGTGGTAGATCTAAATTCTGCTGCTCTGGCTGCTGCAGCCTTTCTGGCTAAGGGTGAAGGCTGACCCTCCAGGAACCTCCTAGCATTCATTCCTCTGTGAAAAGAGAGATCTGTGCTGCTGGCTGCCATTGAAAAAAATGCAGCGGGTCTAGAAGTGGAAAATTGGAATTAATCTTGATTGAAATTCAAGGTATAATAAAAAACTCACAGCATATGCACAGGCAGCCCCTTTGCAGAGGCTTCCGGGCAGCTGGGCAGGTTTGTGGGGCCTGATTCTCTGTCATTTCTCTGGGTCATGAGAAGCTGTCCTGAGAACCCCAGGCTCCTGGGTTGACTAAGACCCTCCAAATCCCCTTGGTCAACCCCCTTCAGCAGGGTCAAATTCCTCCTTCACGCCTGACCTGGAAAGCACTTGGGCCTTAGCTGTCAGGGGTCTTCTGGAAACCTTACCGAGAAAAGCTGTCATGCACTCAGCTGAGGCATGTGGTTAAGGTACAGGGCCAATCTGATGCCCAAGGTCAAGTCTTGTCATCATCACAGGTGCTGGCCTCCCTACCTCTGGCTTCCCTTGACAAGGCCTTGCTCACCAAGGCAGAAGCCTCCTGTCCAGTGCAGACTCTGCTTCCAAGGAGCTCACACCGCCTCAGAGCGGTGAGACTCCATGTTGACCCAGAGCGCCTTCCTGGCAGTACTGACAGACCCTGATTCAGCCCCAGTCTCTACTAGGCACGTGGGATTGGAAGGCTGCGCAGGGAGAGGTAGGGCCACCTGTCACCGCCTTCCAAGTCAGTTGGGGCTTCCAAGTCGGCAGGGGGTCCGGCCAAGGAGCTGTCAGGAAGGTCCCACCTGGCGCCTTCCAGCTGTGGTGACTGGTCCCAACCTGGCTGCCTCCCACGTTCTGCTCTAACAGCTCTTTTATAAACAGCTCCACCGCAGTTAGCCGGGCTTCTTTCAGGCTGGCTCATTTCACAGTTCAGTTTCTCCTGTTCCAGGCGCCCCCTTCCACCCACAGCTCTTCTCCAGTAGGGTAGCCAGGATGGCAGGAAAGAAAGAGAAGAGAGGGAGAGAGATAGGGAGGGAGGGAAGAAATTGACAGAGACAGCAGATGGAGACAGTGAAACTGGGAGACAGACATGAGAGAAATGGGGAGACAAAAGGATGGAAAGACTCAGAGAAAAGTGAGAGGACTGGGAGGGGACTAACAAAAAGGAGAAAGAAAAGAAACTAGACAACAAATAAAAATGGGGGAAATGAAGAGAGAGTAAAGAACAAAGAGCGGGGGAAAGTAAAGGTAGAGGTAAGAAAAAGTGGAAAGAATATGACTGCAGCCTCATGCGTTCATGGGTGTTTCATCCTCACATTGACCATGTGAGAAGGACTTGTGACTTAATTAGGAAGCCAAGATATAGCTAGAAAGCGGCAGAAGCCACATATAAATCCAGGCTGTCTGGTTCCAGGTCTCATGTTCTCCAAGGCTAAGCTCAGTACCCTCTTGCAGATAGGATGAAAATGTGGTGAAGGGAGGGAAAGGAGAGGAGAGAAGCAGTCCTGCAGGCAACAGAACTGTTGCCACGAAGCCTGGTAGCTCAGGAAAGGCTGGTCCTCTGGGGTCTGAGCCTTGGCTAGGGTCTGCCTCCTCTACCAGAGTTTCCCTTTTTGACTCTGTGGGTGCCCTCACCTTATTTCAGGCTTTGAGGAGGTTGCCAGTAACCCCTCAGTGGCCCTATGCAAATGCCCAAGGCTCTGGGGCAGTTTTCTGACCTTCCCTGGCATGCCCAGGGCCTCTAACCCCCCCCCCCCCCCCAGCCCCTTACTGGAATTTGATCTCCTGTGTTCCCACAATGGCCTTCTCTCAACTGGTGGTCAACTACCAACTACTCCCTCAAATACCTTGGCCCTCTGCTCAGGAAATTTTGGGAGCATGGAAAGACTTTTAGATTAAAAAGAATCAGTAGAGGCGAGAGCTAACTTGTGTGTCGGGGAGGGGGGTGGGGAATCGGGCCCCAAAGCCCTGACTTGGCATTTTCCAGATGGTCCCTATCCTAGAATGTTCCAGGTTTAACCAGTGAGGGCTGGGGGTTAGGGGGTGGCAGGAAGATAATGTTGAGGGAGCCTCACAGCACCTCTGGTCGGTCCTACATGCTCTCCCAGGAGGACAGTGGTTGTGCAACCTCATCCAATGCTTCCCTGGTCGGAAGAATGAGGTCTGCCAGCTCCTCCCAAATCTCTCAATTTAGACACCGGCCTCCATTGTGAAGTGCAGCAAAGGCACCCCACAAGGTGGAAGGGCTACATTGTAGTTTTTAATCTGTCACAGATTAGCAGTGACAGCTATGGGCACGTTATTGCACTCCTGTAGATTTCAACTTCTCAGTCCCTTAACTTGATGCTGGTCGTATTTTTGATGTGTTGCTCCTTTGTTCTGTACCTTTCTAGATTGAATGCTCCAGTATTTCTGACTACTCAGAGAAGATCATTAAGGCCAACCACTTGGACAACAGTAAGACATATCTCCATGTGTTTTCCCATGGATGGAGGGGGCTTTTATTCCTTGTTTGAGTGGCTGAAAGTGACATGAGAGAAGAGTACAGAGCACTTGGCTTTGGGGAGAAGGAGCTCAGCTGTTAGCAAGGCTGTGGTCATGGGGTTCTGAGGTTCCCAATCTCTGCCATGTCAGCCAAGGCACATTTTTCCTAGCTCAGCTTCCTATGAGCCCAGCCTATGGCTAAATTCCTGGTTGCCGGGCCCTCTGCTTGGCCCCAGTTTAACCATAGGCAGTCTATTGAGTTTTGCAAAATGGCAGCTATTCCTCCTTCTCCTCTTCTTTCTCTACAACACCAGCCCCCATCTCTCTCTATCACAAATCCAGTGGAGTGCATGTGGCCCCTGATTAGAAGGTGTCCTTGTATGTTTTATCAGTTATCTGTCAGCAGAAGTAGATCTGGTTTCCAGGTCCTCTGTTGAGTGGGGCAGATCATTTAGGGTTACAAACTAAGGAAACAAGTTTCTAAGAATGATGGAGGCCTTTTGAGAATTTTAAACAAAGGTAAAACATTCTCTGTTGAGAAAGGATTGGGAGTCCTCAGCATACAAATTTTATCTAAAGCTACACAGTGAGGTCACTTAGAGATGGAGGAGGAAAGAAACGGGCCAAAGGTAAGGCTCTTGGGCATTTTAACACTTGGAGATCAGGCAGAGAAGGTGTCAGCAGAGAGGCGGAGGAGATACATTTAGTGAGGTTGGAGGACATTCAGGAGAGAAGCGTACAATGAAACCAAGGGAAAGAGGACGTGGTCAACTGTCTCTTAGGAAATGCTGACAGATCCAGTAAGATAAGAACAGAGGAGTGGCCATTGAATTAGGCTATATGGAGGTTACTGGTACTCTTGCAAAAGCAGACTAAGTGTAGGGGTGAGGACCGAAGTCCACTTAGAGTAGGTTAGGGAGAGACTGTGAAGTGAGGACTATAAATAAGTCTTCTTGCTGTAATGGGGAATAGAAAAAAAAATGGAACAGGAGCTACAAGGAAATGTGGAATCAGAGAAATGAGTTGTTTCTTTAAGGACAGAAGATACTAAAACATGTGTATGATTCAATGGTTCAATAGAAAGGAAGAACAAAATTGCAGACACAGGAAAAAGCAAATTTAGGAGCAAAGACCTTGAGAAGGTAAGAGGGCCTGGGGTACAAAGTACAGATGAAGGGTTGACCTTTCTCTTGGAATAGAGACAGTTTAACCACAGTAACAGCGGGAAAGGGAGTTGGTGTGGGTTCAAACGGACCTGGGCCAATGGTGGGAAACCTTTGCTTTGTTGCTTCTATTTTGTCAATGAAGAATGAGAAAGTCATTGGTGGAAAAGACCAGAAGAGGGAGGTGTAAGAGTTGTGGGAGATGAGAAGAAATAGAATGGTCTTTTGGAGGAGGCAGGGAGGGGAAGCAAACACCCTGGGTAGTGGGGATGGCTGGAGGCCAGCAGCCTTGTTAGAGGAGTATGGACATAGCTATGCAGTCAGCTCAATGCTCCTACTGTGCTCAGCAGCTTTGGTGCAGTGGAGGGAACAGCTACCTGGGTGAGGGCCCTGCTGGGAGGACACAACTGAGAGAGGGAGGAGGCAGAGTTACAATAATGAGCCTTGAAATCTGAGCTGGGTAAACAAGGAGGGGAGGAAGTGAAGGGGCACAGGTAGGTGGCTGCTAGTGAAAAGGGCTAGGGGTGGTCAGTGAGCAACACCTGCGGGGCCATGAGCAGAGCCAATACCCAGAGGCCTCTTTCCAGCCTGAGTAGGGGAAGTGTTGATCAGATTACCTGACCTCGGGCTTGTCATTCAACCTGTCTTGGTTCACCTAGGGACCAGATTTCTTCTGTATATCCCTCAGGGAAGTACTTGAGCTGGGTAGAAGTGACAGAGAGGTGACCTCCCTACTGGCCTACTAAAGAAACCAGTGGGTTTTCTCTGCAAGGGTGATGTAACCTGGTACTCGTGTGTTTTCACCTGACCTCCCTTTCCCCAGGTCTGTGAAGTAGGACAGGTGGTTTCCCATTTAACAGACGTGGAGACTGAGGACAGGAGATGTGGGGCAGAGCCTTTGATTTCACCTCTCATTCCTGTACTCTTTCCTAAAGGTGATGTGGAAGCTCATCAATTCTGAGTGCCTGCCAATTCTGAAAATGAAAATAGATGCAGAGGAAGATTTTCAGTCAGAGTTATTGAGTCTCAGCCCTGGGCTCTGAGGGGCCTTAGAGAACATTGAACAATCCCCCTACTCTGCCCAGGCTTCACTTGCACAGGGATTCCTGCCCTTTGAAGGTCTGCCCAGCCTCTTACTCTTCACCTGTCTCTATTGCCCCTGGCTCTTGGATTCTGGAACTGCAGCCTCCAGGATCACCTCCCTGCTCTAAGTAGCACTATTGGCAGCAGAGTGTGGGGTGGGAGGAACTTGCAGAAGCGGAGAATCCCTGAACTTCAGGAAGAGAGTGGTCTGTTGCTGAAACTTGCCAGGCAAAGAACTGCTCAGCCCATGACCACCTCTTCTGATTCACATTTGATAGTCCCCACCTCCCCTCCCTGCCTCAGACTCCTATAACTTTTTTAAAAATTCCCCTCCCCTTCCTTTTTCTCTTCTTTCTTATAGCCTGCAAAACATTCCAATTGACAAAAGAGGTGCAAATTCAACTGTGGGTTTTTAGCCATTGTGAGTAAGTTGTGACATGGTGCCCCATCATCCCTGAACACATGAATGGATATGGCTACAAACAAGGGCATTTGCTTATATAAACACAGGGCAGCCTTTGAAATCAGGAGGGTAATGTGAATACCTTGTTGTTATCTAGTGCTCAGATCCTCATCACATCCTGCCAGTTGTTACCATCGCACCCACAGCAAAAGGACTCAGTTCCGGGCACGCACGGCATTTGTCAACGAGTCTCTCTTTCCTCCAGGCTGGGACAGACTCTCCTCCATTTGGTGGCCTTCGACCACAGGCAGTGTTCTGTGGATGCCTCTCGGTTTGGGCTGTGTGTGTGGCTCTTTCTCGGTGATGCACCTGTGGGAACAGCAGCCCCATGCTTGTTCTCCTTGTGCACTGGCATGCAGTTTGGGTTTCCTGGTTCCTGACAGCATTGACTTTGACCATGTGGTTCAGGCAATGTCTGCTAGGCTTCCTCATGATCAAGTTGCTCTTTCCTCCTTCATAGTCAGTAAGATTTTCTGGGACAGGTACTTTGAAACCATGTAAATACTATTTCATCCCTCATTGTTCATTTACCATTTTATTCAATAGACTGTATACTTTGATTCTCAAATAGTCCCTGATTTGGTCACTGGAGCATCTTCAAGCTGGTTTTTAAGTCCCTTTGACATGCTTCCTTCACTTCATGTGAGCATTCTCATGTTCTGACACCGATGTTTCAGGCCCATCTTGTACTTTCCACACCTCTGTTCCAGAACTAGCCTTCTCTCCCAGCCTTGATTCCATTTAGTGGACAGTGGCATTTAGAAATGAGGACTCGGGGTTAAGTATGTTTCCTGACTTCAGGGTGTGGATGCTCCCAGGCTATCTAGAAAGAAAAAATTAGTGTGTGTGTGTACATACACACTTACCGAACATGCATTTCTACATCTGTCTGCACATACTGTAAAGTACGAGTCCATCTATCATACTTCTCCACTTCTAATCCAGTACCACAGTGTCCAGCTTGTTTCACCCTTCCCATTCCCATAGTTGTGCCTCCTTTCTCAGAGGGTGAAAACTCTGGCTCCTGTTATTCTGCATGTATTTATGTACTGGATCAATCCCTTGTGTGTAAACAACCTCCCATTATCAGCACCTCCTGCCCCTGCAGATGCTTCTGTCACCCGGTGCTGGGCTCCGACACCCTGTGCCAGGCAGCCACCCGCAGGCCACCCTCCCTTCCATGCTCAGGCTCCAGTTGGGCCCCTGCAACCCTCTCCCCCCCCCCCACACACACCAGGGTGCCCTGGCTCTGGCTCTGATGTACTGTGATGGCTGTACTCAGTGCTCAAGCTTTAACACCGCACACTGGACTATTGTGGCATCTATCCCCAACCCCTCCTGGGGCAGCACAGAGGTCTGGTTCGCTCAGCCCCACGTGATGGCTTTAGGATGGTCTTGTTCCATGTTTCCTATGTTGATGACTTACACTTGATTCTGTCATTGAGGTAAAGGCTAAGAAGGACAAACTATTGTCCTCAAGTGAATAGTCAACCCTATGCCCCATGCTCCATTCGTGTTCCTGCCCCTCACACACACTGTTCCCAGGAGGAGGGGCCTTTAGAAGGCAGAGTTGCTTTCATCTCTGCCTCCTCAGATAGCAATAGTGGGCGGAGTGCTAGACGGCCAGGGCCTGTCAGCTGCACAGCTGGTCCAGTCGTGACATGTGAACTAGAGAGGGGACAGCTTAACTGCACAACTGCTTCCATGGTAATGCTTTTGAAATGCTGTGTCAGCCAGCATTTGTGTGTGTGTCTAGAGTGTAGGTGTAGAGACATAAATAACAACACAGGACATAAAATACCTGCCACTCAGCATCAATCAATCTCGCTCCCTCTCCACCTCCACACAGCTCCTCAGGATGGATTCTTTGCATGCAGCCATGCACCTCCATGAAGCCATGCAGCAGCCGTGCAGCCCTCACATGGCTGCTTCCACGTGCGTGGCCCCCACACAAGCCCACAGCCTCCTCTCTGACTTGGGCTCTGACAACTATTATTTCCTCGCTTTCTCTGCCCAGGAAACCAGTGGGCTGCTACAATGCTTAAAAAGGTAGATTCACTTGTAAATGTTGACATGGGAGCTCAGGGATTGATACAATTTTTATAGTTCTAGAAACAAAAGAAATATATCTTTTTTATTTCTTAGAAAACTACAGGCAAGAAAGCATATCCCCTCTTTCTCTTTTTCTACTGGTGCACGTCCTAAAACACACCTGTCATGGATGGAAGGAGCCTAAGCGTAGCATGACCAGAGTGGCAATGGACAGAGGCCTCTGCTATATAACTTTAAGGGGGTGTTGGCACATCGCTTCACCTTTCTGAGCTCAGCTTGCTTCACGTAGAGGAGATATGTCCATGAACAGCTTGCAGGGGTGCTGAGGAATTAGAGATAATGTACACCAAGTGCCTGACATGAGGCTTTATGAGTAGTAGGTGCTTACCAAAAATGAACTTAGTTGACCACATAGCTCCAAGGCTTTTATAGATGCTTGAATTCTCTGCTCTGCAGTAGTCCTCTGTGCTCTGCAGTAATCCAGTCCAGGATCATCCCTTGGATGGGGTCTTCTGAGAGCCGTGGTTGTTAGAAAGCACTGCCTTCCACTGAGAGGCATTCTCCTCCCTGGGGGCTTCCCAGTGCTCCTTTGGAGCCAGATAGAGTGAGGAGGCTCCTTCACATGGTTGCCTTCCTCCCGTATCTCCGGGCAACACTCCTCCCCTAGTTCCTTTACACTTATGCTGGTCTGAGTCTCCTTTTCTTCTGCCCATGCCTCTGTATCTCTCTCACATTTCGACAGTCAGGCTAAGAAATAAGCACAGCCAGGCAACTGGCCCAGATGCTGCACTTGGAGCGATGTGGCTCCAGTTCCATTAGCAGTTATGCGAAAGGCCATGTCACACTGGTACAGAGTCAGAATCAACTACACTTGCTTACTGGCAAGTTGTAGCTCCCAACTTGCATCTGCTGTGTGGTAGTTTTGAATCCAAACTGAGTCCCATTTTTATTTATATTAAACATCACATTGTTAGATCTGGTCCTTCCTTGCAGAGCATCACTCTCCTAAGGTCATTGTTCCCTGCTTGGTGTTAGTTGTATATTGGATAGGTGCCCAGGGGTGATGTGGATGCTTCTTCAGGCTGGTTCTCACTCAGCTCCTAATCTGAACCTTGGGATTCAGTCAGGTAGCCAATTATAAACCTACACAATAATTTGTAACCTTTCCCATAAAGATATCATGGAGGTGAGATCTGGTCAAACTCACTTTCTGTGTCTTTGTTTCTTCATGGGAATTATAGTGGCACATACCTAATAGGGTCATTGTGAGAGGCACCAAGTTCCTGTATGTAAAACTGTGATGTACTGGAGCGGGCTCTACAGGCTCCTAAGAGCTGGTTGTTAAATTGTCAGTATTGTTAAATTTGTGGAATGGATGAAGTCACTTTGGTGTTTCGAAGTTGGCCACAGTGAACGTATTTACACTACAGAAATCAGCAAATGTGAAAATCAGGGCTTCTTTCCTGGAGAGCCAGTTGTTAATTGTCTATCAGCATACCACTGTGTAAAAATGCAGCAGTATCCGGAGAGCAGTAAGCAGCCAATAAACGTGAAGTATTATTATTATTACTTCATTTATTAACTTGATCAATAACCCTGTCAAAAGAAAACAAGATGAATCAGCTGTGATGGTTTTTAATGAACTTGTACTAGTGCTCCTGGCAGTTGTGACTTCCTTTCCAAACTGCTCTAGAGGCCAGTTCATAGTCTTAGGACTGAGTTTTCTGCACCTATCCCTCCAGGCATTAGTACGCAACTTTCCTGGTCCTGTGCCAGGCATGGGGTGGGTCAACACAAATAGGACACACCAGATCTTTGCTCTCATGAAACTCAGAGTTTCACACAGAAAGCAAACATCAAAGCAAGTGAACAAACAATATCGTAATAGAATTAAAATAGTGAAAACATTTAGAAAGAAACATGTTAGAGTTGTTGAGAAAAATGGGGCATCCACTTTCATTGGGTGGTGGCTGTGGCTTATTGGAACCACCCAATCCACCTTGTGAGCAATTCTGTGCCTCTCTTCCCAACCTGCCTTGAGTGACATTATGGTGAGAGTTGAAAGCAGCCATGGTGGAAGTATTGGCACCACAGACATCAGCAAACACTAAAAATCAGGGCTTTCTCTTTCTTCACAGGCCTGTTGTTAAACATAGAACAGCACAGCACTGGAAAGAGGACTCTTTTCTGAGTAGGGAATTGAAATTGAAACCCAAGGGATTAAGAGAGGTCAGCATGCTAAGAGCAAAGGGAAGAGAATTTACACAGAAGGACTGATGGTACAAGTTCCCTGGGATGGGAGACACATTTTACTAGTCTCGTGTATAATTAATTAGTGAGTGAAAGGTGGCATGCTTTCCTGCCTTCTATATTCCCACTGATTTCAACCTCTCTGTCTAGTACCACTCTCTTCTTAATTTCTTCCATGTTGGCCCAGCCCACAAAATCATCTACATGTGGCCAGGTGTTAGGATCTGCTCAATTGTATCATGCTAGGGGTTCTAAGTGGTCGATGATAACTTAGGATAGGGATGAGTCCTGGCATGGGTTTGATTACACAAGTGTTAGTACAGTCAGTGCCAAGGGAAGCAGATGTGTCAAGCAGGAGCTTTGGCCAGGGAAGGGCTGTAGCCAAAGCTGAGAGTTCCAGCTAAGCCGACTGGGTCCTCAGCCCTCAAGGGAGCCAGACCAGATTAGTACATGAAGCCAGGCAGATTATGCACCTGGCAAGGCAGAAGCTCAAGCTCTATGTTCTTGGGTGAATAGAGGACTTGAGAAGAGAGAGGGGAACCATATTTAAGACTCTACTATATTGAGTATACCTAGCACCTAGGCATCATTGACACAATTCCATTATGGAGTTGTTTCCTGTAGGATATATCCCAAGTGCCATCAAGTATTGAAGGTAATGATGTTGGTATTCTATTTCTTCCATCATCACTGGCTTACAAATAGGGATGGTTTTAACTTTGTAAAGGGTTTATCCATGTATCTGGACCCTGGAGAAGATGAGGATGGGAAGCCAAGGTGAGCTGATGGGTTCTACCTCTACGATGATTCCACCTCTTCTCACCCTACCAACCAATCCCACCAGCCTTTAGGAGAAGAATGGGTTGTCCTTGTCCTTCTCTGATTTCTTGTGGCATTCACAACAGTCCCACGGTGAGCCAGATAGTCTGATCATTTGCTGACAAAGGAAAGGAATCTCAGGGAGGTTCCTTGTACCTTTTGACTTCTGTAAACTCAAGTTCTCTCATTAGACAAATGGAACAATGAAACCAACCTCACAGGTAATTGTGAGGCTTCCTGAGACAATACATGTAAAATCACTGTGTAAGGTGCTATTCAAATACTGATAATTTTTTGCCATCATAATTAGACTAGTTTGAAGATCTTTTGTCTCTGAATTCAATACCCCTTCTTTCCCAAAGTTGCTTATCCATTCATTTATTCATTCATTCACAATCTTTGAATGTTTGTGAGGAGTCAAGTGCTCTGCTAGATCCTGGAAATAAGAAGCTGAAATACTACAAAGAGGAGACCATGGGCTCGAGGTGAGTCAGGCCCTCAGAAGGTGTGAGGCAGGCAATATGGTTGTTGCCAACATAGGTGTGTGAGGAGCATTGAAAGGGCGTGGAGGGCAGTGGGTGGCCGTGCTGAGATGAGCATGGCGTTGTGGAGGCTCCCTGTCCTCCCTCTCAAGACCCTCTTCTGTGGGACAAGATCTGTTTTGAGAAACAGTAAGGAGTCTACAATGGGTAAACCACTTGGATGGACCTTGGGTGGTACACTGACTCTCATGAACATGCTGGAGGTCCAAATGAGATCAGGCTGGCCTGGCTTATAAAACAACAACAAAAGCATCAAAAACAAACAAACAAAAACTCCTAAACGGTTAAAGCATTGACCATGAGTTAGAATGACTACATTTGTGTAATAGCCACTCAAGCCAAAAGGAAAAAATAATCTCACTTAAAAGCAACATATATATATAGATGCCTAATTTGTAAACTTGGAGTTGCAGGGGGGAAATCTTCCTATTTGGAGTTCATTGCCTCCTATTGTGTATTTAATTATGATTAATCATTCTAAACTTTACAAGCCAGGGTTCTGTCACCACTGGTGGAACAAACTTTCCATCATCCTTATGGAATAAAGACACAGCTCTAGAGAGTGACCTCAAAACAAATTTGAGTTGACACAGTGTTTGTGATGTTGGGTCCTGATTAGGAGTGAGGCTCTGCAGCCCATTGCTTCTCAGAACCCTAATATCAGCAGCTAAAATCCCCTTTGAAAAGGCCTGCCATGGAGCAGGACACTTGCTGTATGTGCACATACAGTTCTTTGAGTCAACCCCACACCATACACTGGCCAATAACTCCTAATTAACTGCCATAAAGAAGTAGCATTTTGCAGATTGGGAAACTGAATCTCATAGTTTAAATAACTGTTAGGTGAGATTACCCCTGCTGATACTGCTGGGCAATTGTATTTGGGTCTGTAGAAACGATGTGGCCTCTTTTTTTAAAAAACCAGGCTTGAAATTGCTGCAAATTGAAGTCAAATTGGACATTGCAGCCACTGGTTCTTTTTTTATTATTTATTTTTTAAATCATTTTTTTATCTTTATTATTCAGTTTATTAATTATATTGTTTCTCCTTTTTTATCCCCCTATATCTCCCCTCCACCCTTACTTATCCCACCCTCCACCCTCACCTCACTCTCCCCACTGTCCTCTCCCATTGTTGTAAGATTTTTGTCCAGTCTCTTACTGCACTTCTCACAACCCTTTTCTCCCCAAGAATTGTCAGTCCATTCCCTCTCTATGTGCATGATTCTGCTATATTCACCAGTTTATCCTGTTCATCAGCCTATCAATTCTCTTGATTTTTATGTTCATTTGTTGGTAGATGTGTATTTGCTGTTCATAATTTATATTTTTACCTTTTTCTTCTTCCTCTTCTTAAAGAATATCTTTCAGCATTTCATATAATATTGGTTTGGTGGTGATGAACTCCTTTAGCTTTTTCTTATCTGTGAAGCACTTTATCTGATCTTCAATTCTGAATGATAGCTTTGCTGGATAGAGTAATCTTGGTTGTAGATTCTTGCTATTCATTATTTTGAATATTTCTTGCCACTCCCGTCTGGCCTGCATCGTTTCTGTTGAGAAATCCGCTGACAATCGTATGGGTGCTCCCCTGTAGGTAACCAACTGTTTTTTTCTTGCTGCTTTTAATATTCTCTCTTTATCTTTTGCTCTTGGCATTTTAGTTATGATATGTCTTGGTGTGGTCCTCTTTAGATTCCTATATTTTGGGGTTCTGTGTACTTCTTGGGCTTTTAAGTCAGTTTCTTTCATCAGGTGGGGGAAGTTTTCAGTCACTATTTCTTCAAGTAGGTTTTCATTAACTTGCTCTCTCTCTTTTTCTGGTACCCCAATAATTCGGATATTGGCATGCTTGAGGTTGTCCCAGAGGCCCCTTACACTATCTTCAATTATCTGAATTCTTTTTGTTTCTTGCTTTTCCAGTCGAGTGGATTTTGCTTCTTTGTATTTCAAATCTTTGACTTGGTTCTTGTGGCCCTCTGGACTGCTTTTAGAACTTTGTGTAATATTTTTTATTTCAGTCTGTGTATGCTTGATTTCTAGTTGGTCCTTTTTCATATCCGTGGGGGGTCTTGTTCATATCCTCAGAGGTCTTGTTCATTTCCTTGAGGGTCTCATTCATTTCCTGGTTGGTCTTGTTTATTTCCTCGTAGTTCTCATTAATTTCATCGGCCTTTTCTAGGAGCTTCTTGAAAAGCCTTATAACCGTGGTTTTGAACTCTATGTCTAGTCGTCTTTTTTCCTCCATATCTTTCACACCTGATTTCTTTCCATATCTCTGCATGGTGGCTGCTTTATGTGATAGATGTCCTCTAAGGGTCAGTGGCACAGCCTCCCCAGTTACTTGAGGTGGGTACTCTTATTGCAATCCTTTATGGGTTGTACAGTATTTTTGAATTTAAACCCAGCTTGTTGTTGTTAGCCCTAGGAGGGTTTGAGCTCCAGGCCAATTGGCTGTGAAGGGAGACTGTGTTCAGGTTGGATGGGTGAAGTCTCTGAGCTGCGCAGGCAGCCTCAGTGTCAGCTATGTCCTATGCGGTGCTCGCGCGCGGGTCTCTGTTGAATGGGGATGGCTGCAGGCACCTCCAAGAGAAAGCTGCTAGTCTCTTCCCCTTGCCAGACAACTCTGCCTCTCCCCAAATGAGTCTGCACACCCAAAGTCTCGCCCAGGGTTGTAAAATAGGTGGTCCAGGACCAGGAGACAAGTACCCAGGGAGCAAGTCGCACTTCTGTGCTGTCGCACAGTTTACTTCCCAGCTACCCAGTTTCCCCTGCAGACTAGGAGACTTCTGCCAAGCCTGGCTTCCAGGGTGCGTCCCCCGGACCTCGGAACTCGCCTGGCACTGGGGAATCTGTGCAGTGGGATGTCTCCACGTACCCCAGATCTCGGACCTCGCCTGGTGCTAGGGAATCCGTGTAGTGGGACATCTCCGCCCTCCCCATTGGAAAAATCCCGCCGGGGTTGCTGCTCCAGCCACAGCCCGCGCATGCAACCAGGACGGCTCCTAACCTGTTTCTGCAAGATCTTCAAGGCTGCACTCCTGCCACTCTTCTGAGTCTCGGTGTCCCACCTTTACTTTTATTTGTGGAGTTTTCACTCAGCCAGCTTTTTGGGTGATTCTGAGTGATGTTTGTTGAATTGTTGCGCGGGGCAGAACAATAGGTGTTTACCTGTGCCGCCATCTTGGTTCCTTCCACTGGTTCTTTTTGATGTCAGTTATTCCCCAGTCAAACTCATGAAATACCTTACACATGCTCAACACATATTTGAAAAATCAAAGCATTTTGGAACTGCAAAATACCTTAGGGATTTTTAGGTTCAAGCTTCCTCCTTCCCCCCCCCCCCCCCAATTCGTTTATTAACTCTATTCCATGGAGTCTAGTCCAAGGAATGGTCCTGGGGAACCTTGTACTAGGCACACAATGAAGAAACCAATCCCCCCCCCAAAAAAAGAGAAACTATTTAATCAAGGTTGTCAGCTGGAACAAGAGCATAAATTGTCTGCCTCCAGGACCCAGCATAAGGTTGTGCAGGTTGGGCGCTGCACAAAAACAACTGCGTGAGAAGATAACTCAGGTGTGAAATCTAGTCCTCAGCTGGACTGAAGGGAGGTGTGTCTTTTTCCTTTCACAAAGGGACCATCCACTCACTGCGCCAAGTGGGGGCCACATCTGTTCTGAGAAATGTTTGGATGCAGAAGGGCAATGTTTATTTATTTATTTATTTATTTTTCTTAATTGGTACATTTATTAAAAATATAGATGAATGGTCCTGTGCTTAAATGTTGTTGTGGATGTGTGCTGGCTTCCATAAAATAGAACTAATCATAAGGAGCTCTTTAATATACTCCTGACGGAAGTAAAAGGGTCATTAGGAAATGACTGACAAGACAGGGCCACTGCAGACATAATTCCCTTATATAATTAATAATTGCCAGAAAATGGAGTTTGACATTATTTACAATTTTATCAACATCCATGGAGGCTGAGTATCACAGGCATAAGAAATGTGTTTTCATGTTTCCCAAGTAGTTTTCTGTTTTAGCTATCGAAGGTCAGTTACCACAACCAAAGTTGTTCTTAACAAGTAGAAATTTTATGTCCATTCAACCAGTCTCTCTTACATCTTTCTGGGCCTATTTATTTGCAAAGTAGAAACTGTAACCAGGTTCTTCATATCATGCAGTCACATGTAATGTCCAATCTTTATATGCTGTCCAGTTTCTTTAAGATAAAAGGAGTGACTCGCAGTAGGGCTACATAGACGAGGAAGTTCTGTATGGAGGAGATCACATCCTCACGCATCTTCCGTTTCATTTCCTCGGGGTCCAGCTTGGGCGCGAGGCCCTGGATAGGGAACACTGCGGCTCTGCCTCACAGGCTTCCACCAGCCGCGCTGTGTGCATGCTCTTCTCAGCCGGAGCCTCGCGCCCGGAAGTAAGCTCCGCAGAAGGGCAATGTTTAGTGAACAGAGGCCCAGATTGCTAAGTGTTCTATGGGTTAATTGTTCCTTCTGCCTTTTTGTAAGCAGAAACAGTGTGCTTTTTGCTGTTCTGTGATCTCCTGTCTCTTGGTATCTCTGCATCTTTGTATCCATAGGAGCAAATGAATAAGAGGTCTAGTGCTGAGAACAGTGGCAGCATTCACTCACTCTTGAGGCACCCAAGGAATGTACCATATATACCTATCTGTCTGACTAAACTATAAGTCCTTGTTCATTTCTGCTGCTTGCAGTCCTACTGAAGTCTAGTCCATGGAATAGTCCTGGGGAACCTTGCACTAGGCACCCAGTGTGGAGGTCATGGGGCACCACAGGTAGAAGATATCTTCCTGGGCCGCTGGGAGACTGTGATCTAACACATTCACTCAGTCATTCATTCACAATTTTTTAGATGTTTGTGCCAAGGGACATGTGTAGACATTAGTGACGAGCCTTTAAGAAATGTGCACAGAGAAAAGAAAGGGAGGCCACTGAAACACTTAAAAATTAATTTTAAAAAAGATAAGAAAGGCTTTGCACACAAATAACTAAGCAGGTGGATTAGACATATTTGTCGGTGTTTTGTTTTCAGAATAAGAAATAAATTAGGCACTCTATTTGCATTTTCAAAAGCCCTTTACTTTGTCTTCTTGTGAATTCTCTTGGTGCTTTCTGGGCCCTGCCTTGGGCTGGGTTTCTGCTCATGGCTCTCAGAGCCCTCAGAGAAGCAGAATATTAATGCCTACTCCTTCCACCCCTTCTAACCTTTTGGGGAAGATTGGCCCTGCTCTTACTTCTTAGGGATAGGGCTTCTGAGCAGTAGCCAGGAGGGTCACATGAGCCAGGGCCTCAGTGGAGAATGTTCGGGCCAGTGTACATCTGTAGGTGTCTGATTCATTATGTAGAGACCTTATCTGATTAGGCCTTAATCAAATACCAGATATTGGAAAGTAGAACATCATTAGAGGTTGCTAATGGGCACTCCATCACCCAACTGTATTATCCACTGTGAAGACAGGAAATAATATCAGTGACCTGTGTGCCCTTTGCCATCTAGAAGCCTCCAAGCCAAATTAATTTTTGTGAAACTCAGATTCAGAACAGAAGTGAGTTTTGTTTTTGTTTTTTTTATAACTCCCGAATATAGATCATTGTTCAATGTTCACAGCAAAGCTCAGGCATTGTGTTATTTTTCAGAAGATGGTGCAGAAAAAGGGTTTCAGAGCATAAATATGGGTAACCTTCCAAAGGAAATGTTCAGATGGAACTAGCCAACCAACACATCACCCTATCAATTTCACAGTGACATCTAAGAGAGTTTTTGCTTTGAATTTTACAACAATGAATACAAAGAGAGACACCAAAATTAGGTGTATGTGTATATCAAATGATCACAAACCCAACTAAGAAGTTTCTCCTGCCATGGGTCTTGGAAGGTCTTGAAAGTGACTCATTAGGAAAAGCCACTTAGAGCAGGGGCTTTGTCGTGGCCCATCCCCTCCACCTTTCTATGGGCTGGTCAGAAAGGGGGAAATGTCAGAAAATATCTGCCTTCTGCTGAGGCCTGGCTCTGAGCCTGGCCTTCACATGTGTTATTTCATTTCAATAGTACAGCCACCTGCTAAGTTGATGTTCTTTGGGGCTGTTCTTTGGAGAATTGGAGTTTGGTTTGGTCAAGTAACTTATGGAAAGTAGTAGTACAGCTAATAATGAGGCTATCCAGCACTTACCATAAACCCAGGTTTTTCTGACTGCAGAGCCCATGTTCTTGTCAAAGCACTGTTGTCTCCCTCATAAATCCCCTGGGGTGTGAATCTGGTTCACTCTGGTTTGAACATACGCAAGAGCAATAGAGGTATCACCCCAGCCTTCTCTGGGTTTGAATCATCATAGAGTCTAACATGGGGTGGGGGTCATGAGAAGAGTGTTAGAGTCCTGGCATATCAGACCTGGACCCTATTTCCATGGCCACATGTAACCTCTCTAAATTTCCTTAGCTCTAAATAAGAATAAAGTGTTTACTTCATAGAGTTGTTGGAAGAATTACATAATATGGTGCATATTGTGGGCTTAATGTATTTTAGGGAGAAAATGTGCAAGTAGCTACCAATTCACTTTGTATAAACTAGCATGGTGAAGGGTGAGGTATGTCCCCCCCTCCCCCCAAACGTAGAATCAGAACCAGGCTAAAATCCTTAGATTGAGCCATGCAAAGTATGGCCTCGGGGTTCGTATTTTCCAGTCATCACCATATTTAAAGGTAAAGTGGAAGAGGTGGAGCTGCCTGTGGAGAAGGTAGACATCATCATCAGTGAGTGGATGGGCTACTGTCTCTTCTATGAGTCAATGCTCAACACGGTCATCTTTGCCAGAGACAAATGGCTGGTAAGTGTTCTGCATGCTCTCCCCTTATTGGTCTCTGGCTACCTTGCTGTTCTACCCCTGACCTACAGCCTAGAAGAATATGAGGACCTGGGCTAGAAGATAACCTCTTCCAGTCACCCCTCTTTAAATAAGGTCTGTTTCAGAGAACAGAATGATGGTCCCTGGGCCCAATAGGTTTAACTGTCACAATGTTCTTCTGTAGGTCTAACCTTGGCTTCTTTCACATCAATTGAAACCCATTCAGTGTTGTTAAGACAAAAGTCTATTCTAGTCAACAACTACTTAGGGTTGCATGGCTGCCAGAGAGCCGAGAGTACTTCTGTCCTTGGCTTCTCTAGGCTAAAAGGTCATACTGTCTTTCAGTGCTCCTCAGTGGATTTACCTTCTCCCACTTATTTGCTTTATTGTTTCTATCTGGGTCCCTCAATTCTCCTTACTCCAAAATAAAAAGTGAGCATTGCCAGCTGAGCCCCAAATGGCCAAGGTGACAGTCCGCTGAGTGAGAAATGTTGGCAAGGAGATGCCTGTCTGGTAACTCTATGTGCAGTTTAAAATGTGATGTCTTTGTCAGGTGAATAGATTACGAGACCCATTTCCCCACAATTCATCAACAGAAACCTGGAGGGCTTATGTTTCCAGACCGGGCAGCTTTGTACGTGGTAGCAATTGAAGACAGACAGTACAAGGACTTCAAAATCCACTGTAAGTCACCTTTTGTTCTCTATTGGGCTTCTCCCCACCCCACCCTCTATGTTTAGGGTGGGAGGCACATCAGCAGGTCTGAGATGAGCAGCTACTTTATAAACATACTGCTATGCTTATAGAGTTCACCTGAGCCTTTCTGGATTCTTCTCTGCAATGTTTTCCTTTAGTCCCAAAGGTGGAAGGTCTGCAGAGAGAAAATAAACTATATGGCTGGTATAAGAGAAATGTCTTAGGGGCGAAAATAAATTCAATGTTAATGAAAAATAAGTTAAAAACCACAGAAGCTAGCTGTTCTTTTGCAAAGAACAGCAGGCCAAGAGGCTGGAAGTCAGTGAAGTTATCGCCAAAGTCCACCACAGAGGTCAGAAATGCCAGATCTCTAATGAGGCCAATCATCCTGACTCCTGCTGTCATACTACTCAAACTTACCAAAATGACACCCACTCTCCTTCACATTAAGTACAATATGTATTCTCCTCTGTGGTTCTTTTGGGGAAGCAATGGGGGTGAGAAGAGATGGAGATTGCCCGTGTGCCCATGTGCACGTGTGTGTGTGTGTGTGGTGGGAGAGTTTCATATCTAAATCTGTATCATGATGCTTTATGAGCTGAAAACTTCTCTTAGATTAAAAAAAAGCCAAAGAATATCTTCATTGTTTTATCTGGTCCAAAAGGACTGTTTTGTTCTATTTAATTTAAAGGATACAATTTCTCAGTGAAACAATTCTGGGTCTCAATTAGGTTATACCACAACTCCTAACGTTTCATAAGGTTAGAAATGGCCACATCTCCCCAACCAGAACTAAACTCGACAAAGCAGTAAAATACTCCTCGTACAAGTAACACACACATAATTCAGCCCAAAGCACAAGGCAGAAACTCCGGAAATCCGATGAACCCAGCAGTTCCTACCCTTCCAATGGTTCAGCTCTCTTTGGCAAGATGACTGTAGAGGGTCACAGACTGAGCAGATGATAAATGCCTCCTGCCCTGAGAGGTTGAGACTCAATAGTTCAGCAAATTGATTCACAAAATGTCTTTTATAACTGTTCGTCCCACTCATGAGACCTCAGCTGGACTGTGCTATGGAATGTGTGTGTTTGTGTGTGTTCACACCCTCTGGAAATATAGCACCAAAGCATGATATTGAGGTTCAGAAGAAGACAGAAATGGACGGTTTGAGGCTCTGTGCTCTCTCTCTTCAGCCAATTGGGCATCATTTCTAACATTTGACAGAATTCAGAGGGAGGGTGGCCTAGGTTAGATGGTTATGCTTTGATATCAGTCTGCCTTGGGTTCAAATCCTCCCTGGGTCACTTTGAGCAAATTATCTAACATCCTTGAGCCCAAGTTAGAGATAATATCACAAATCCCATAGACCTGTCATGAGGACAAAGTGAGATGATGCAGATTGAAGGACACAGCAGTTCTCGGTGCTCTGTGGCACCAGACTGGTCTAGACTCTGAACTGTGGCTCATTAAGCCCCTGGCTCTAGCCAACTGCTAAGCTTTCTGGCCTTCAGTGGTTCAGAATCTGGGACAAATGTGCTCTCATGGTGGGTTGCAGAAACAACTCAACTGTGAATACTGATCAAATGTATGTCTAAATAGGGCACATGTGCCCTGGAGCTGCATTATAATGCTGCTTTTGGAGTTTTTCCTGTGTGACTGCACTGAGCAGTGTTCTGAGGAGAACCTCCAGGGCGGTCTTCATTCTCACTTGCACTTCAGTATTTATTGAGCTCTGACCCTGGGCACAGCTCTTTAAGGAATTTCCACGTGGTTTAAAAGCAAACATTTCTTTTCCTCCTACCATCCCTGGGTTGTATTTGGGAACCTCTGGCATGTGCACCTTTTAATGAGCATGTGGGACCAGAAGGGGACCGGGCTGGCCGCACGAGGTACTAGGGGCACTACGGCTACCCATGTGCCAGCCCAGAACTGGAGATCATATGATTGAGCCTTGCACTGTCTGTTGCAATTTTCATAGCTTCTGGGAAAGAAAAAAATTGACACTCAGCCCCATTTTCTCTTGTGGAATGCTTGCTCTGGAATATGTAAAACACACACACGCACGCACACACACAGAGAGAAACAGAAACAAAAATTAAACACACATTTAAAATCAATTTAAAATACAGTTAAGTTTTCTAGTTAAATGATATGTTTTTGTTTTTAGTAAAGCAGGCAAACCCATTTAGAAATCTGTTTCAAATAAATGAAGATTTTGGTTACTCTGAGTTCTAAATCAAAAGTAAAGCACAAGGTTGCTGGTTGCTAAGGGAACAATTGTAAGCAAATTTCATTTGGCTTAAGAACCAGCTAAAAGGAAAAATCTGAAGTGGGACAGGAGAATGAAACATGCCTTTCAGAAAATAAATTGTTAAGAAAACAGCTTCATTTTCTTTCCTCTTCTCTCCCCACCTTCCCTTTCCTCCCCTCCTCTTTCCTCTCCATCTTTCTCCCCTCCTCTCCTTCCCTCCCCTCCCCTCTCCATCTTTCTCCCCTCCTCTCCTCCCCTCCCCTCCCCTCCCCTTCATCTCTCCCCCTCCCTTCACTTCTCTTTCACCTCTTCCTCCTCTCCTCTCCTCTCCTCTCCTCTCCTCTCCTCTCCTCTCCTCTCCTCTCCTCCCCTCCCCTCCCCTCCCCTTCATCTCTCCCCCTCCCTTCACTTCTCTTTCACCTCTTCCTCCTCTTCTCTCCTCTCCTCTCCTCTCCTCTCCTCTCCTCTCCTCTCCTCTCCTCTCCTCTCCTCTCCTCTCCTCTCCTCTCCTCTCCTCTCCTCTCCTCTCCTCTCCTCTCTTCTCCTTTCTCACCCATATGCAACATGGGAACAAAGAATGAGTAGATACAGAACCTGCTCTCAGTTTGTTTACCAACTACTAGAGAACATAGAAAGTGAGACAAATGACTGGATTGTAGTTTATACTAGGCTTACAATATGTATTTTGTTGAGTGAATGAATGAGTAAACAAATGAAAGAATAAAAGCAATCCACAGAGGAATATGCAAGGCATACTGTTTAAACTTGAAAAAGGAGTAATCATTTTTTTAAAAAAATTTCTACTATAATTTGGCAAGAGTAGAGTAATAGACTCTCAAATTTTGAAGGAAACCTGGTAAGTATTCTGTTTGAATTCTTACCCAATACATGAATCTCAATCAATACATGAATCTACAAACTGCTGAGAGTCAGCGGGATGGATACCCACTTCCTGGCTAATGAGAAAAAGATGAAAAGTAAAGCCTCCTGTTGAGCCAGTGGGGCCTGCAGCTGGTTGAGTGGAGGGCAGGATCTCTGGAAGGGCTAGGTTGCTGTGCATGGTTTCTCCTCCACTTTTACCTCCAAAATCCAGAATTCTAGCCTCTGGCTCTGGCCTAATTTATACAAGGAGTTGACTTTGTTCCTAAGAGCCTAAAATACATAAAACGATTGTAAACACCTTTTCTTCTGTCTAAAGGAGAAAGCTGTCAGTGGCACCTGGTGACATTTGCTTTGTTCTCTTAGGCCTGAGAGAGAAACTCACATTGCTGGGCCAGAGTTGTGAAGGAGGATGGAGATATAGCTCTTGCCAATAAAATGTAAAATTTGTTCTCCAGTACTTCACATTTCTTCTCCTCCAGCTGCTTTTGAGATTTTCTCATTATTTTGATATTTATCAATTTGACTCTGATGTGTCTAGATATGTTTTTCTTTGTTTCTATCCCACTTCGGGTTCCATAGAATTCTGGTGTGTGTGGGCTGATGATTTCATTAGTTTAGAGAAAATTTCAGCTATTATCTCTACAAATTTTTTTTCTGCCCAATTCTCTTTTCTTCAGGGATTCCAATTACACGTATGTTAGAAGTTGTTTTATATTGTCCCATTGATCTTGGGTGATCTATTTTTTTGTTCATTTTTTCCTCTATATGTTTAAGTTTGGATAATTTTTATTGACCTGTTCTCATGTTTATTCATTATTTCCTCTATTGGATGTATCCTTTCTGCTAATAAGCTCATTGAATGATTTCTTTGTCTCTGATACTGTGATTTTCATTTCTAGCATTTTCATTGTCTCTTTTGTATAGTTCCCATCTCATCAATAAAGTTCTGTATCTTTTGTGCATGTTTTTCCATTAGATTTTAAAACATATTTAGTATAGATACTTTAAAGTCTTTGTTCAATAATTCCAACATCTGAGCTACCTTTGAGTCTATTGACTATTTTCCTTCTGGCAATGAACATAATTTTCCTTTTTTATGTGCTTTGTAATTTTTTTAATTAATGCTGGACATTGTCAGTAAAAGAATAGTAGAGATAGATGAATAATATGTATTCCCAGGAAAGAACATGTCTTTTTCTCCACTGAGCTACTAAAGTGATGATTTGAGTCAACTTAGGATGTAGTTTTGGTTGGCCTGGGCTTCATTGTTGCTTCGGTTACATTCATTGCACCACAGTGAGCTCTTTTAAAGAGTTTTGTTCAATCCTTAAACAAAAGTTCACAGATCTTTCTGATGTTATTTTTTAAAATCACCAGAAAATTAATAGCAATATTTTCTGGTAGCAAATAAACCTTTACTCATTTGATAGATAAGACAGAATTGCAACAAAAATTAATCTGCTTCACTTGCATTATCTCCCATCCCTGTTCCACTTATGTTCAAGGAGTTTTGGGAAATGAATGGTCAGCAGAAACAAGAGGGGAAAATCCAATGTCCTGGCTGATCTGTCTCCTGAATAAGTGAAGGTAGTATAGTCTAGTTGAGAACATAAGAAATGAACTAATCCCTGAAAAAAAAAAACCACACACACACACACACCTGAAACATAGGATATTGTGAAGCGATTTGGACACTAAATATTTGCGGATGAAAGAGCATTATATGTGGGTCTGTATTGAGCCAGAAGCTACGCAGTAAGTACCGAGGATACAGGAGGGCTCCATGGTGGGGAATGCCTGGAAAGGGTTTATTAAAGGCCATGAAACTTCAAGTTCATCCCTGGAGGACTGGGAGGAACCTTAAAGATTATCTAACACAAAGTTTCCACACTGTGGTTGGAATTGCCTGTATGGATTTGTAAAGCCCCAGCTTTTTAGGTCCTGAGTCAGTAGGTCTGGTTGGGCCCAGGTATCTATATTTTTAAAAGTATCCCAGATGATTGTGGAACACAGAACGAGTGAACCAAACTCCCCATTTGACAAATAAGCTCAGGGAAAAGATTGATCTGCCCCTAGTCACACAGCTCAAATTGTGGCAAAGCCAACGCTCCAACCACATAATGACAACCACTATCTGTCAACCTCTCTCTACAGGCACTGCCTTACGCTCTGTATGTTTATTATCACGTTTAATCCTCATAACAACTGAAGGTATCATCATCTCCATTTTAAAGAAGAAGAAAGAAACTCTTTGAGAGGCTAAATTCTTGTGAAGGTTACACAGCAAATAAATGGCAGAGCCCAGATTTGAACTCCAAAGCCCAGGCCTTTAACTATTACATGCACAGACTCTCTCAGGTATTTGCCCAACACTTGCACTAAATTCAACTTATGCCACAGCCACCAGACAGCAAGAGTAGGAGCATGGCACCGACTCTTAAGGAAGGATTCCAGCCAAAGGCAGTGTGTTTTAGTGAGAAAGTTTCTCTGGGGAGAGGATGGGTAGGTATTTCCAGATTCTAGAGGGGAGTCTGGTGCAGGTCCTGTTGCTGACCGAGCAGCTTCCTTCTCTAAATGCAGGTTTCAATTGGGAATGTGACACCAACCTCGGGTGATTTAATGGGGTATGACTGGCATCTTATCCTCAAGCCAGACTTTCACCAGTGCTCACCCTCTGGGAGATGGTTATGTTCTCTGTCTCTTCTCCCTGAGGAAGGTCTTTATGTGCCTTAGAAAAGCGTGAGTCAAAGGAACACAGCTCTCACTGGCTGTTCTTTGTTCCCTCCCCACACACCGGCTCTCCCAAACATACAGGGACATAGTTCCCTAAGATACCATGTATTTGATGAACATTGTAAAAAATTTAATCCTGAAAGATTTTAGAACAAAGCGTCTCTCCTTCAATGCATTTCTAAGCCTGTCTGTAAATGGAAAATTCAGCTGCCTCCTAACTGAGGCCTCTGCAAGCCACCCTTTGCATTGTGCGGAAGGAAATTGTATTCCCAGTGCTGTCACATTGGCTCAGTGCAGCTGCACAGTCAGGGGACAAGCTGGGTTTGAAACCTAGTGTCACCATCTCCCTGATGAGTGACATTGGGCCCGATACTGAATGTGAGCCAGAGCCCTAACTTCTTCCAGCCCTAATTTCTCATCTGACATATACGAGTATATATCCCCATGGGGTTTCCCAGGAGTTGAAGTGAAGAATCTGGCCTGGGCTTGGTGGTCACTCAGTGATCACAATGATTATCATCCATTTGAGGGTGATCTTGGGCCAACAGACTTGCATTGATTTACTCACCAATCCTGAACCCTAAAACTTTCTTCCTCTCAAAGCATCTTATGAGCTGCGCAACGGGCCACTGAGCACCACTGGGGTGGTGTGTGCCCCACCTGGGAGATATTTCTTACGGGAGAGCTCCTTAGTGGGAGCATCATGATATGTGAGAGAGATAGAGACTCTCATGGACACCCCCTCATCTTGCAGTTAAGAAAACTAAAATTCAGGGAGGTTAGGGAGTTTGCACAAGGCTTGACCAATAATTGGTGGTGCTGAGATTCAAACTGTAGCCTCTTTCACTTTACATGCCCATGTTTCTCTCTGCTGCATTGAAGGTTCAGTGAGTGGAGACAAAAGAATGGAGAGAGCTGGCCATTCTAGGTGTGCAGAATGGCTGGAGCAAAGGTACTGACATAGAAATGTGGGTGCAGGTAAGAAAGTTTAGAGGAGACCCTGCTAGCTCAGAGATGGGGGCAGGAAAGTAGATGTAGGAAGAATAGGTAATTTGGATTCTATTTTTAGGCCTGTAGCATTCTAGCTGTATGACCCTAGAGAAGTTTCCCAGCCTCTCTAAGCTTTAGTTTTTCTAACTAAAGATAGTTACACATAAGATAGTGTGAATGAGCATTTGGCACATTGCAAAGCTCTCCACCCAAATGAGCCATTCTTCTCCTATTCTGATGCAGGAGAGCACGGGCTGGGCTGCCCCTCACCCTCCTAGGCATGCCCTGCTCTGGTACTTGGGAGGGTCTGGGAGACTTCTGGAAGGTCCAGCTTCTGGCCCTCATGTGTTTCTCTGTTCCCTCAGGGTGGGAGAATGTTTATGGCTTCGACATGAGCTGCATCCGGGACGTTGCCATGAAGGAGCCCCTGGTAGACATCGTGGACCCAAAGCAAGTGGTGACCAATGCCTGTTTAATAAAGGTCTGCACACTCATCTTTCTTGGGTGGACCTGGACATGCTGGGAACCCAGCTGTGCCAACCTGTGGGCATGCCTAGAACCCAGCTCTGCCACCCTGTAGAGTGGTGAGCATAGAGTAAGCCATTGTCAACTCCTGCCCAGCCCCAGCCTGGTGTCAAGAACACTTTAGCCAGAGCCTTTAGCATTGCAAAATGACCAGTCAAAAAACCATACAGAGAGAAACTAGAATCCACAGCTGATTGGAGGGGGTCAGTGCTTGTCCCTTGGTGGTATTGGAGGCAAGGGGTAATAGAGAAGAGGACATCCTTTAGGCAGGAAGGTCTGTTCATGTTTGAGTAAACTACTACATTCAAAGGTGAATGGCCCTCTTGACAAAGAAATCCAGTACCGAAATCTGCTGTGTAATCGTCATTACACTCTCATGTCCTAGCACACGTGGATGTTCAGACAGCAATATCCACCTGAGTGTTCTTGTTCATACATGACCTAACATTTCTCCCCCAAAGCTTTCTTTAGTGCATATGCGGAACACCTGGTCAGCATCCCCATGGCATCAAACCCTAGTATGTTCTCATTACTATTGAATATGCAAACAAACCAAATTTGATAGAGTAAAACACAACCCCCCCCACCTCCCCTCCCTTTCAAATGCATGCTCCTCCTAGAGCAATGGTTCTCAACCTTTCTAATGCTGCGACCCTTTCATACAGTTCCTCATGTTGTGGTGACCCCCAACCATAAAATTATTTTTGTTGCTACTTCATAACTGTAATTTTGCTACTGTTATGAATTGTAATGTAAATATATGTGTTTTCCGATGGTCTTAGGCCACCCTGCTAGAGAAATGCTGCTCTAGAGCCTAAGGCCACTGGTGTAGAGGCCAATCTGTAGAGGCATGGGCTCCAGGTGGCTTTCTGTCCCTGACCTGCAGGTGTGACACTGTACATCTGCTGGTCACACTGTGGACCGACCTGTTTCCATCTGCCCAGGCACCCTAGATTCCTTCCTCTGCCTCATTCCAGCCAGGAACCAGTAAGGGACTTCCCTTTGGTAGCACTCCATGAGTGCAGCCAAGGGAAAGCAGCCAGACTCAGTGAAGGTGTTACAGGCACCAGAAATACCAGAAAAGGTGTTATAGAATAGCCCCCTGAATTGAAGGAGAGCTGTCCCCTCCTTGGTTCTTATCAATCTCATAAGAAAGAATTCAAATGAGTGACCCCAGACAGTTGTGTTGTAGTAAAGTAATAAATTAAATAAATAAAGCAAGTTAATTTATTAAAGATTCAAGGCAAGCGAATCTATCAAAATACCACTGGCTTATGAAGCACGGACGACTCAGCTAATCTGAGGAGTAGAGGTTTGGCTTTTTGTGCTTTTCTGTCTTCTGGTTTTAAAATTTCTCTACTGAATATCTTGGTAAAGACTAGCTTCAAGCTCTCTCTTTTTCTTTGTTTATGGCTTTCCTAGAATTTATGAGAAACATTTGACAGTGTTATCTTGACAATCCTGAGACTGCCAGCTTTGTAGGGGTGGGTAATGTCCGGCCTGAGGGCAATAGAAGGCCCACAAAATCATTTGGTTTGGCCCTGCCGAGGCATTGGGGGTGAGTTAATTCAGTGTTTGACCAAATAGAGCAGGCTAATTTTTAAGTTGATAATTTTGTATGGCCTCTGAATGATGTTATAAATATCCAAATGGCCGTTCCCCATCCCTAGTTTAAGGAGTGAGATAAAACTCCCCCTATGCTCCCCTTTCCCTGAGATGGCTGACTTCTCTGGTGGATGAGATAAACTCTCCCTTCTTTCCTTCCCCCTACCCCTTCCTGCCTTAGCAGTTGCAGGTTGATTTAAGTCATGTATTCTCTGGTGAGAGAGGAGAAACATTCGTCATTTGTTCTCAAGCTCCTTGACTGGGAAAGATAAGATCTTGCTGCAAATTGTCTGTAAAGCTGTCCAAACTTGTTAGGCCTTGTTTAATTTTCTTGTCTCAGTTTCCCTATTTCTCCTGCTCTGGAATTTTCCTAGCTCCTTACTACCTTGTTATAGAGGGGCAGAAAGGCTGTGAGGAGGTGTCAGGACTGGAGCTCTGAGCTGCTGCCCTGTCCCTCCTCCTCCCCTTCCCTGACCTCTGAGAAGGCTGGGCACTGGCTGTGGCTGCTTCCTCCACCAGGAGCACCCCTCCAGCAGCTATCTTGCTAATGTGCTAAGCAAATGTCTTGCTGAGCCTGTTGGGAAAACACTTGCCCTTATTCACACACTTAATTGCTATTTTCATGCTATTAACGCTGCAGAGTGTGACACTTTATTATAATTAAGACTCTGTTTTGACCAGACTTCTACTCTGAGACAACCATTTATAACATTGTTTAGTGGTGGGGAGAGCAGCAACTAGGGGCTCTTCTGAGTAATTAATGCCTGTGGAGCCATCCACTTCATGGGGTCACCTGAGGCAAAGTCATGGGGTCTTCCAGGGGTTTCAGAGATGCTATTGCCGCTGTGAAAAGAAAGCAACCTTCCAGCAAAAGGGTCTGGGTTTTGGTAAGCCAGCATAACTGCGTTTGATTCTGCAGACTTAGGGTCTGAGAAGAGAGTGGAGCTGAGCCCAGAGGGCATCCATGTCTTAGAAGCCCCACCACAGATGATCCCACACTCACTGATGGCCCAACCCTCACTCCTAAAGACCCACTGCCTCCATTGGCATAATTTTAATGTATAGCTCCATTATTTCTGTTTTGGAGGCTTTTATTCCTTCATGGGTCCCCATGAAGATGCAAATATCTGCAGGACCTGGTGAACACTGCCAGCTAATACAGTTGATAGTTGACATTTGGTTGATGGACAGCTGAGAGCAAGACCCTATAAGAATAGAATTCCTGATAGATGGGTGGTGTGTGTATGTGTGTGTGTGTGTGTGTGTGTGTGTGTGTGTGTGTGTGTGAAGTGAGAGGAGTGACAGAAGGAAAAAGAGCCTGGTATAGATGTGTCACAGAGCCCACTTTCCAGCTCTCCTCTCCTGTGTTCAGATATTTTTAGCTAAGCCATGAGGACTCATGGGAGGTTTTGGATGCAGGGAGTGGCACAGTCTGAATGGATCTGAGAAATTAGTCAGTTGGTATAAAGAAGAGACCTGGGAAAGGGAGGACAGTTGTCACATAGACCAGTCAGGTGCTATGTCACACAGCGAGGGTACAAAGACCAGTAAGGTGTAGCCTCTATCAGTACAGAGCTCCAGTCCAATGGCAGGGGCAAGGCAAAGATAGCCAGACCAGGCTAGGCTCGTGGCAGAGGGGACAGAGAAAAAATGCTGCAGACCTCGGAAAGAGCCTGGAGCCTAGCTAGCTGGCCCTGGCTAAGGAGATGGAAAAGTCAGTGAGTGTAGGCACTGGGAGCCTGGTGGACTGTATGTGCTATGCCATTAAATCAAATATAGTCAGCACAGCTTGCTCTAAGAGTTGCTGAGCCAGAGAGAACCTGTGGAGAACACGTGGCCAGGAAGGATAATGATCAACATGAAGGCTGACAGGCACTGGGTCTAAACAGACTTCCTGAATTGGGGTGATGGCCCAAACTAACAGAATGACATGTAATGGAGGGCCCCTGTACTTGAGCCCCAAGAAGAAAGGACAAAGGATTGTGAGAGGGATGAAGTTGAGGGAGGAGGTTGGCCAACTAAATGCAGGAAGAGCCAGCAGTGTGTTCTTTGAGGTCAGAGGCTGGTGGAGGAGTCAGAAAGCATGACTTTGGAGAAGCAAATGGAAAAACAGAGGCAGTTGGAGAAAAAAAGTTTTAGTGTAAACTGGAACAGGCATTCAGCCTATTCTGTGGATGGAGATTATAGAGACAGGTGTAGGCTCTCATTCATTACACAGAGGAATTTACCAATTGAAGGTGTTAGGAAATGGAATCAGTTGCTTGGTAAGTAGTGAATGCATCATCCCTAAGGTGTTCACACAAGCACCAGATGGCCACTTCCTGGGAATGCTTCCGAAGGGCTCTTGCATTGGATTCAGGCGACTGGCTTTCTACTTCTGCATGCCCAACCCAGGGCTCATCATTCCCATAGTTCTTAACATTATTGGGGCTCCCACATTTCCTTAAACCTGTAGTCCCACCTCTTCCCAACTAATAAGTCAGAGGTCAGCCCCCCGCCCCGGGATGCTAAAGCTGCACCCCCCAGACACCACAGGGCTCTGATCGCTGGCTCCCTTGACCACACCTCCTTCTCTTTGTCCCCTGGAATCAGGAAGGTCCCTGGGTGCATCACATCTGCTTTCACTTATTTACCCAGGAAATATGTAGAGACAAGGGCATTTCTGCTACCTTACTTTGTCTCTTCCTGCTCTTCTTTCCCACCCTCAGACCCCTGTCCTAATGATTCCCAACAGGTGTTGTCATTCCCAACATGTATTCCCAATGTTTCCTCTCAGAACCATCCCAGACACACAGGTGTCTGGCTCTTGCAGTCCTCAGGACAGAGATACTTGCTACACACTCTGACCATGGGAAGTCCTCCATTAGACCTCACTGAAATCTGCCTGGATGCCTTTTGAGCTCTTGAAAAGTTTGCCCAGGCTCACTGGAGCCAGCAAACAACAGCCAACATTCTTCACAGAGAAAAGAACAGCACAGTGCAAACTTTTATTATATTAGCCCCTCACATAAGATTAATTTTCACCCACTTCCAGCTGAAATTGTTAGAATTATTAGTTCTTAATTCTCTAGCCAGAATTGGAAAACTCTCTCTTCTTATTTACACCTCTCCCTCTCTCTCTCTCTCTCTCTCTCTCTCTCTCTCTCTCTCTCTCTCTCTCTCTCTCTCTCTCTCTCTCCTTCTCTTCCTCTCTTCCTTTCACTGTCCAGACTTGTTATAAATGTCCAGCAGGACTTCCTTTAGCTCAGTCAGTGACTGTGGGGAGGCTCAGGTCCTCATTCTTATGATAATACTTGTCTCCTACTGCCAGTTGCTTAAAGTATCAAACATCTGGGAAATGAGAGTCTGGTTCCCTCATTACTGGGAGGACATGATAAAGCACAGATTGCTGTTCCCATTCAGTAGGGCTAGGATGCCCTCCCTTCAGAATTTGTCATTCTGGGATCTCATTGTGAAGACCTCTAGATGAATATAATGATGCTGAGGTGGACCACTCTGAGGACATTCAGGTTGGGTTTAGGATTGCTCGGTTTAATGAAGCTTTTTTCTCTCCTCTCCCCATTCCATCAGCCCCCAACTCTAACAGATTTACCCTTTTAATGTTGTTACCCCTGGATTCTGACTTATATCTGTTTGTCTCATTGTTCCACCCTAGAAAGGATGGAGGGGTCATAGGGAGGGTGGTGGGGTGGGCCTGGGGAGTCATCCTTAAGTAATGATACCTTGGAGAGTGTACAGTAGGTAGTCCCCTGCAAAGTGCAGCTGCCCACCAGGACACAACCCTGGTGGAGATGCTAAGTGTCTGGCCTTCTCTCTTCTCTGGGTTGCAGGAGGTGGACATTTATACAGTCAAGACGGAAGAGCTGTCGTTCACATCTGCCTTCTGCCTGCAGATCCAGCGCAATGACTACATCCACGCCCTGGTCACCTATTTCAATATTGAATTTACCAAGTGCCACAAGAAAATGGGGTTTTCCACAGGTGAGCCTTCCTCTATACTGAGGCATGATGGGGAGTGACACAGGGCTGGCTCCAACTTGGGGGAACAACCTGGGCACTAGCCAGGGGGCCTCGGTTGGCTTCTTTGAGCCTTCTGCAGCTGCGAAGTAATCTGAGAAAATTGCATGTCACCAAACTCTTGGCTGCCCAAGGAGAAGGTAAATAAAATTGTGGCTGCCATGGCCAGAGCTATGAGAGAGCATTAAGTGAAGAGAGGCAGATGTTTGGGCCCCTTTTCAAATGCACATTTGCTCATTTAGCATTTCTAGAGGGTATTTTATGAGGAGGTAAGGAAACAGAGTGGAATTAGGTTTCTCTCCCCCTGCCATGCCTCCATACAGATTCAGTAGACTACAAGAGGGGTCTCTATGTGTCCTGCTTTCTTCACTATGTCTACCCAGCCCATCCTTATTAATTCCCTGTCAGTGGTCCCCAAAGACCACCACATTCTCCCTTCCCAGCCTCCTGCAGAGGTGCCTCACTTCCTGTAGCAGATAAACTCACATATCTTAGCCAGGTAAGTGGGGGTTCGGAGACCTGACCCTAACCCACTCCTCCAACTTCATTTCTCACTTCTCCTTTGCTTTGCCTTCTACCCCTGTTCCATTCACACAAAGCACTTTGCAGTTCCCTGAATTCAGTGAGGCTGCTCAAGTCTCTGGGAATTGCTTCACACACCCCAACTCCTTGTCTACCGCAGTGTGCCATGGGAGCAAGAGGGTCTTTACATTATGTCAGAAGTCTTGTCTTGTCCTTTCCTCCAGGTGGCTGCCTTCTCCGTGTGTCCTCATGTGACCTGCCCTCTGTGTGCATATATCCCTGGTGTCTGTTTATGTTCTAATCTTCTAAAGCACACCAGCCGGATTGGATTAGGGCCCACCATAAGGGCCTCATCTTAACTTAATCACCTCTTTACAGGCCCAGCTCCAAATATAGTCATATTGGCATTTAGAGGTTTAACATGTGAATTTGGGGGGGACACACAATTTAACCCATAACACCTCCTCTGCCCCCACCTTCTCACCTGGCCCACCCCATTACAGGCCTCATCTATCAGCTCTGTAGTACTTGATCCACTCCTTCCCTCTTGGGTCAAGCTTAGGTGTCCTCGGGTTTCCTAACACCCTGTACTTAGATCTGTCAATGCCATGTTTAAAGTGATGCTTATACACAAAAGCAAAGAAGAACCAAAGTGTATAAAAAGTCCTTTCCCCATTCACCCAGTTTCACACCTCAGAGGCATATATTGTTAAGGATTTCTTCTGTATCCTTCGAAAAACTTTCAGTGGTGCACAAGCACATCCATATCTATATACACCTTTTGTATTTTTTATATTTGAAATAATTATAGACTCACAGGAAGTTGCAGGCATAGCACATAGAGTTCTGTGAGCCCTATGCCCAGCTCCCCACATTGGTGGCATCTTATACAACTAGAGTACAGTATCAAACTACAGCATTTTAAAAAACACAGGTTGGCTCAGACCGTACACTGCCTTCTGCTACCTTTCCTTTATTTAACAAGATGTGTTGGAGGTACTTCCATAGCCTCACAGAGATATCTACTTTCTTTTCTTAAATAATGGCACAGAAATTCAATGTAAGGCATGCCATCATTTATTCAACATTTCCATCCATTTTGCAATCTTTAGTCTCCCTGTGAGTGGGATCACATCTCATTAGTCTCTGCTCTCCTGGCTTCTATGGCAGTGCTTGGATTATAGGAGATCCTAAAAGAATCTCTCTCTAAAACAAACAAACAAAACAAATATCTATGGGGATGTATTCAGAGTCACCAATCACATGGGGTCACCCTGGGACCTGGGAGCATGCAGTTGGGGTTAGTGTGCATGTGGCAGGAATTGATGGGTTCTACCAGAATTCGAGGATGTGATTTATTTACTTCAGAAACCTGGTGACAATGCTCCTCTCTTACCTGTTACCAGAGAGAGCAAGAGACTTATCTAATCCCTCATGGAAGGACTTTTTGCACAATAAGTGTCTCCCAACTGTAAATGCCAGGGTTTTCTCATCTCCATCAGCCAGGCCAATGCTGGCACTCCCTGCCCTGGGGAAACCAGAGGTCCAGTCTGAGTTGGTACAGCATTTACCCTTCTTCGAGGGCAGCCTGCAAGCTCATCTTCTTGGTGGATAGGGACAGCCAGGATGGAGCAGGGCATTTTTACTTAGACCCTGACAGATGGAGAATACTCAGCCTCACAATTGTGAGGAGTGGGGGCAGTGAGAGGGCCAAGGAGCCTGTGTGGGGACCAGGGCTGTGACTGGAGGCCAAGAGTGGAGTCACAGAGGCTGGCTCTGCCTCCACAACCACCAGGGTGATGACATGCCCTGCTGTAGGTGCTGAGAAAGTCAGTGGGCCGGGGCAGTCTGGGAAAATTCTGGCCTTTGAAAGCCTGGGCTCCAGCCCTATAGGTCTCAGCTGGACTCCTTGAGGTCAAGCCGACAGCCTGGGGATTTCCAGATTTCTGTCTGGAAATGGCTTTCTGGCTTTGTGGTAGCAGGGACAACATTCCTGATGTCCTTTCTCCCCCCACCCCCAAACACACACACACCCTACCCCAAGTAGGAGTCTTGATTAAATTCAAGTTCAGAATCAAAGAAGTCAGCCCTGAGCTGCCTGGGAAATGGTGAGAATTTCAAGTGCTAAGTCTCCAACCATAGCTTTTTTCCTTCCTGTCCCTGGTCACACCCACCATAGCGCCACACAAGCCCCTAGGAGAAAGAGGATAATGAGAATGTTTTATAAGCTCAAAGACCTTGGGTCCAGTTCAAGGTCCGAGCATGCCTCTTTGTCTTTCGCAGTCACAGCATTATATCCCCTCCCCTGTGCGCAGAATCCCAGGAACTTAGATTCTGAAAGGACTTTCGGATGTCCTATAGTCCTCCTTTTCCATGTCTTGGAACAGAAGCTCTCAGAGTGTGGCCCATGGACCAGCAGCATCAGCATCACCTGGGAACTTGTTAGAAATGCAAATTCTCCAGCCCCACTAGACCTGTTGAGTCAGTCATTCTGAGGTGGGGCCCTGGAACCTGTGCCTTAAGTTCTCCGGGTCATTATGATGCATGACCAAGGTTGAAAACCACTGCCCTTGTGCAAGCATGCCTCACCAGTGCTGACATCATCTGGAAACCAGAAATCCAGTCTGGGTCGGTACAGGGGTTACCTTTCTTTGAGGTCAGCCTGAAGCCATCTCTTGACTGCTGTATGCCTTCTGATTGCATGCCTGCTGGCTGATGGATCCCTCCTGCTGCAACCTTTCCACATACACAGCTATCAGGGGAAATTAAATTGGTTAGCTGCTTTCTCCAACACCCTGAGATGTCAGCATGGGGTTTTGCTTCCTGCACAGAGCAGATGTCCTTACCAGTTAGCAAGGGTTTGGCATTGGGCTTTACACAGATCTTCTGCACTCTGATACCAAGGAGGATTTCCTTTCTGTTTCTAAGGAAACAGAACTGGGTCAATATTAATTCTTGGTTCATGACATACTGTCATAGTTGGGTCATGCATGGTTCACTTATTGCTTATTTATTTATTAATATAATGAATAACTGTGAGCTCACTACCTAACTCAGGAATGAGAATAAAGTAACTAGTAATTAGAAATAAGACTATTATTATTATTATTATTAGAATGTAATACATTAGCTAAGAAATAAATTATTAGAATATAAAATATTAACCAGAACCCCATTAATAAATATGGTTATAATTAAAAAATGTACATAATAAATTCACGTGAGCTCACCACCTAACTCATTCATTTAAATGCTATCACACATTCACTTGGATGTTCTACTATCCCTGCCCCACCCCATATCACCTCTAGGTGAACACTGTCCTAAATTTTGTGTTCCTTATTGCTTTGCTATTTTAGAAAAGTTTTATCACATGTGTGTGCAGGCCTAAACAACGTATTTTTTGGTCTCAGCTATTTTTGAACTTCTTGCAAACTTCAGTCTGCTTATGTGGTCCCTCTTCATCAACCCCCAACCGTGCCTCCATCTGAGCCCAGCAGCAGCTGACACTGGGAGCCCACCCCAAAACACACTGAGTCTTGTGCAGCTTGAAAGCAATCCCTGTTAATGGCCTGCCACCTCCTCTCTGTAGCTCCAAGCAGGAACTCTGATGGGCATAGGCACCCAGGTTTCCACGCTGTGCTAGCCAGCAGGCCTAGCTTCCCCATTCACTGCTTTGGCACATCTTTGGCAGGTATGGGGAGGAAAATGGATCTGGGGACTGCTGTGTATTAGGTAGAAGGACAAGCCTGGATTTGAATCCTGGTTTTCCCAGGATTCAGCAAAGTAGGATGGTCAAATGCTGAAGGTGACATTGGGCAAGTTAGTCTCTGGGTCTTGCATTAGTTATGTGTGAAATGACACTATTGGACCCAAGTGACCTAGCAGCCCTTTTTAGTTTTGATGTCCTTTGACACTGAGTCATTTTCTCAGGTCAAAGAAGCTTCTCGGTGAATAGTCTTTAATTGTTCAGAGAGCTTGTGAATCCCCTGGGGCATATCATTACACATTAAACAGATGGGAAGAGCATTAGATTCCACTTAACCATTGGGAAGTGAAACAGAAAGCAGGATTCCACTCTTTCCGAAAGCACCAGAAATAACCTTGTGAAAACCCTGCTGTTTGTTCCTATGGCCCCTGTGGTCACAACTCATGCCAGACTTGTCTTCTCACTTACGGGGTGGGATGGGGGGGGGGGGGCGGGGGCAAGGTTCTATTGGTTGTTGCTCCCCAAATTTAGGACCATATCTGGCACATCAGAGGCATCTTGAATAGATGTCTGTTGAATGAATCAATAGATAGATGGATGGATGGGTGGATGGATGGATGGATGGATGGATAAATAAATGCACATATACACATAGAATCCTGCAGGCAGTATTGGTCACAATCACTTCAAAATACAAAACACAAGCTGTCCGTAATCCAGAACCCAGAGAGACTGTGAGGGCAGAGGCCTCAGGAAGGGAGAAAAGGGGTCTAGATATTGAGTATGAAGTTTATCTTCATAACAGGGAAAGCTGGGGGCAGGGGAGAAGAAGAAAAGACTTGCTCACTGACAGGAACACCAGGTGTCCTGCATAGCCCTGTGGTGAGTATTCACCCTTGTGCCCAGCAACTTTTTGGATGCTCCCCCAGGACACTCTAGAATCTAATCACTAGAATTAAGAAGCCCACCTTTGCAGGCCAGAGCCATAGTTTATGGATAACTAAAATGATATATTACCTAATACTTAGTAACACTCTAACATAGGCTTACTATGTTATAGGGTGAGTGATCATATAATTTATCTTTCAATTAAGGAAACCTTTGAGAATGAAAGGGAGAGCTAGTAATAATTATGCCAGGAAAATAGAAATACACTGTGTACAACAGGTTTGGTGATCCTTAGTGTATCTTTTCCCTGTTCTCATCCCATCTAATCCTCATAGACCCCCATGGTCTAGAGGCATAGAAAATGAGCCCCAGGGTCATGTGCAAATACGTGGCAAAGTGGAAGCTGGAAACTGGGTCCTTTCCACTGACACCCATCCAAAAGGTATTATCATATGTGAACCATTAGGTTTGCTCAGCAATTTCAAGTCATGGCTGTTCATCTGCATCACCTGAGGGAGATTTTTAAGTCTTGGCAAACCTGTTCCCTTCTCACTCCCAGAAATACTGAATTCAAATCCCAGTAGAGTGAAAACAGTTGAATTTTAATAAGTTTCTTCTGGACATCTTGTTGGAAGCTCAGGACTGAGAAGACTGGTTTAATTAGTCCATAGCTAATGAACCCATCATGGAAATGAGACCTTGGAGAAGTTCTTAACCCTTTCAGGTTGATGTCAGGGGGAGAGATCACTTTTCTCTAACCCAAGGCTGGCATTTTTCAGGGGCTACCATCAGAGTCAGACTCCTAGGCTTCGTGGCTGGCGAATCTGAGCTAGTGATGAAGTCTCTGGGATTCTCATGAGGCATCTGACTAGGTAAAAGAAGGAAGATGCTTAAATCCTCTGGCCTGCAGGTTTATAAGAACTGGAGAGACACCTGTACGAGCTGCTGTAGGTAGAAGTGGGGCAAGAGAGCTGTCAGTCATACACTGCTCTTCTCCACACACACTGGAGACTGTCTTTTGACTATTTAGTTGCAATTGGCAGGGAAGATGCTGGGAGTAGGCACACTTTATCTGTAGACAACAGTATGCCTTAGACTAGGGGACAGGAAGGCTGGATGTGTTTGGGGATCCAGGATTGGAGAGTCATACATTGCATGCCCATGATCCTCCTTCAAGCCCTTCCAAATGTTCAGGCTGCTCTTCCCCCTCTAGGACCTTGAGTTTGCATCGATTTCCCACATGCACACACTGAAGGCTACTCATGTCCGAATCCAAACACTGACACTTGATCCAGCCAGTTCGTTGTAAAGGGCAAAGAAAGACAAAGTCTTCATCACCATTTAAATGATGCTTGAAAGATGTTAGAGGCCACCTGGTCTGACTTGGTGTATGATAAATCCCAAGTCAGTGGACCCCAGGTAGCTCATAAGTTTGTGATACAGTTCCAATTCTTTCTGGTGAATTGAAGTCTACCTTCTAGTAATTTCTACCAGCTAACCTTTGTTCTGCCTCCAAGGTCACACATGAGTTTTTCCATGTGACAGCTTTTTGTAGTGTTTAAAAGGCACTTATGTTCTCCCCCAAGTCTTCTCATCTTTAACTTTGATCCTAAGCAAAGAGGAAATCAGTATTAATGAGTCCTATATCTTGGTGGGGAAGATAAGTGCCTGAAGGGCCAAGAGAAACTAACTATAAGATGGGATCTTCTATTGTTCTTAGGTTCAAAGTCCTCAGTATAACTGAGCATCTATGGATACATTGAAGCCTCATGGGATGTCTATCTAGTCTGGTTTTATATCAAATAAATCATTTATTCAGTGTTTACAGGTCTACTAAGTGAGGTGGTAAACACTGAAGATATAACAGTGAGCAGGCCTGGCATGGTCCCTGCCCTCATGGAGATTGCAGTCTTGGGGAGGACACAAACAAGTGGGCAACAAAGATATTTGTGCTGCACCATGACAGACACTCTGGTCACACAGGCTCAGGTTGCCCTAGTTCAGGCAGGCAGTCAGGCAGGGATTCACAGAGGAAGTGACCTTGAAGGATGATAGAGAGAGAGCTTGGTGAGCAGGGAGTAGAGGGGAAGAGTGTTCCAGGGACAGCTGCTGCTGAGGAAGATGGCCCATTAGCTGTGCCTCTCATGCAGCTGTGGAATCTATACTGTGTTGAGAGGGATGTGTGTGATTTAAAGGCAAATACAGAGGAGGTGCAAGCATCAATGTGGCTTTGGATCATGCAGGAGGTGTGAGCTCTGGCCCAGCATCAAGGTTGAGGAAAGAGAATTATCCCTCATTTCTATTTGAGCCAGTTGGTCAGCACAGCTGAGACCCCTGGCGAGCCTGGGCCAAGAGCACTAATTTTGGTTCTAGGGCAGAGAGGCAGGCAAGGAAAGCTATTTGTAGGACCGGGCTGGCAGTGGAAGTGGGGAAATTGGGTTAACTGTGGTGTTTGCATAAATGATGTCATTTAAGGGGAAACAGGATGTCCTACTCTATGAATCTCTCCCCTACACTGTTGGAAAGTCTTCACTCTATTAAACTAAAACACACACACAGTGGCATTCTGAAATTCATTTGTGTTAGGAAGTTTCGTTGGTGAGAGGGTATTCATCCTCCACCTCTTGGTATGAAATTGTAATATCAGCTTGTTCTCTTACGATCCACAGCTAAGACCCACAGCCCTGAGGAGTGGGTATATGATGGAAGAGGGGTCCCTGAGGCTGAGGAGGAGTTCTGGTGTGGGCTCTGAGCTGGCACCCGACCCAACAAGAGTTGTGTGGGGGTCAGAGTCCCAGAAGAAAGCCATGACGTGCAGGCAGGGTCCCAGCCGCAGCCCTTCTGGAGACGTCTTCTCTGACTATTCTGTTCTACCCTTCCATCCTTTGCCCCTCAGCCCCTGATGCCCCCTACACCCACTGGAAGCAGACCGTCTTCTACCTGGAAGATTACCTCACCGTCCGGAGGGGGGAAGAGCTCTATGGGTCTATCACCATGAAGCCAAATGCCAAAAATGTGGTGAGTGCTAAGATGGTCTCTGTGTGGGCAAGGGTTAGAGAAAAGGGACCACAGTGCTGGTCCCAGAGTCTATTCACCCAGGTGACTCAGTGCCTTGTGCACAATCAGGAAAATTATCAGGTGAGGCAGTAAGGTGAAGCAGTAAGAAGTTGGGCTTGGATGTACTAGTAACTAGGCATTATTGAAGGTCTCCAGGGTTGGCCCTTAAAAGCTCTGGAATTTGAGACTTTTTCTAGCTCCTCCTTCCCCACCTGGACTCTCTCAGCCTGGAGCACAGCCTCTGGCTCTTCAAAGAGGGGCTTTGAGAACAGAGGCTGTTGCCATGGGTTTCACCTCATTTAGGATGAGCTGAGAAGCGAATAAGAGTTTCTGGTGGCCCAGAAGAAGTTTGGTTTGCATTTCTTCAGTGGGCCTAGTGGATTGGGGATGCTGTGATTCTCTCTGAGCCACCCTGGCTGTAGGCAATGCCTTGAGGGATATGCCGCAGGAGACTCACTTACCCCACTCTATATTCTTCTAGAATGAAATCAGAGGAAACAGTTTATATTATGACAGGAAGGATTTAGGTTAGGAATCAAAGAACTTCCTGTGAGGATAATGAGGCACAAGAATAGATTCCCGAGGGCTGTTGGTTGGAACTCCTTAGCCAGCAAACCTTAGGAGCTTAGTACCTACCCATCCATCTGCCTGCAGGGAGGGGTATGGGGCTGGCACTTATCACCACACTGACACTGTGACCCTTTGCTCCTCTGCAGCGAGACCTCGATTTCACAGTAGACTTGGATTTCAAGGGACAGCTGTGTGAAACATCTGTATCTAATGACTACAAAATGCGTTAGCACACGTGGGAAGCTGCAGAGAGTGAGTGAGAAAAATTCACCTTGATCTGCAGCACTGTGATGAGAATACTGTTTGCAGGACTACACACTCGAAAACCAGAGTTTTAAATTCTGCCTTGAAGATTGGGAAACTCACCAGGGCTCAGGTGGCCCTGACACAGGACAGATGACCGCCAGCTGCTCAGCTCTGCTCTGTGAGCCCTTCACAATGTCTTTGTTGTCGCTGACCACGAGCAACCTCCAGTGCCGTGGCTGGGCCTGAGGACAGAAGCGCCCATGTATACCCATTGTCCTTTACTGTGACTCTCTGATCTCCAGGTTCTGCATGCTGCAGGCATCTAGGGCAGAGGCTTCTTTAGAACCTGGAGGCTAGTGTCTTTGATAGAATAAGCCAGATTCTGTCTGTGCGGTGGTGTGTGCGTGACTGCGTGCGGATAGCATATACAGTCGCTTACTTACCCTCAACACTGTATATGCATGCATATACAATTACTGGGTGCACCCACGTGTCCACCCAGGGCGTGTGTGTACGCGAGAGTGCGTAGAATATCTATTACTCCTAGAGGAGATTTTGTTGCTTTGGAATAGGACTTTGTTTTGTGATTAGCTCTCCCCTCCCCTATCCCTTATCGGATGTAAGCAGCTATGAAACATTCTTTGTACTAGCTTTGGTCTCCTTTTGACTAGACCGTGGCTCTGAACCCTGGAACATAGTACCAAACACTCTGTGGGAGCTCAATAAAGGCACACGAGAGTGAAGCAATGGAACAGCTGTGGTCCTGGTGCTCTGCATGGATGGGGCAGGGCGGGGAAGGGCACAAGGCAAAGGACATGATGGAGCGAAAATGAAAGGGCAGCACCTGGCTCACTCCCTGGTCCAGGAAGGGAGGCTCCTGGGTAGAAGCAGCTGTGAAGTCAGGATTGGCTGAAAGGAATCTCCCTGCAAACCCTCCGAGTGAGAGGAGGGTCCTGGAGCTGCAGAGGGGGACATGAACTGACCAAGAATACTCTAGAATGGGAGGCCACGTGTGTCCTGGAGGGAAGCCAAGGTCAGAAGCAGGAACCTGGGATGTGCTCGCTGCCAGGAGGGCTGGGGGAAAGCAGGAGAGAGTGACTGAGCTTGTGGTCCTGAGTTACTGGAGAGAGACAGGGCAGGGTTTGAGGGAAAGGCCAATAGGCAGCAAGGGACACTCTCTGTCTAAGGTGCTGAGAGTCTGCAACACCTCACAGGGTGTTCTGGTGGGGGATCTTGTCCCTGCCCCTCACCCCTGGGCCAGTATCTGGCCTCGCCTGGCAGCCTCTGCATCAGCAGGATCCTGTCCATCTTGAACAGGGCCTTCCCACTGAGCTCAAGCAAGACACTTAGTCCTCAAGGTGGCATGCAGTTTCCACAACAGCTCCCTCCCCAGTGTGGCAGGATACATTTCCAGTCCTCCCAACTTCTTCATCCTGCCACCTCTGTGACTCTAGTCCCATCACAGAGAGGCAGAACCAGGTGAGAGATTTGGGGGCTGAACTGTTACTTGAGGAAAAGGTGGGAGCATTGCCTGTGGACAGGAACCAGGCCTAGCTGCCCTGAATATTCAATTACAGATAGCAGAGGGCGGCCTCTAGACCATAGGTTCCCAGGACAGGAACCTGCCTCCTTCTGCCTGTGTTTTTTCCTGAACAGAGTTAGGGGTGCAGTAGGAAGATCACAGATAATAGCAGACCAGCTTGATTCCTGGGGAACATGTTCAAGACCACCAGGCTCCTGTCCTTCTGTCTGTTGCCCTGGGAAGATGCAACATTTTGTGTTTTGTTTTGTTTTGTTTTGTTTTTTTGTAAAAGCCACTCCTTTGCCAGGTGCTGCCTAGTTTCCCATCTCTGAAACCTTCTTCTCTCCTGGCACCATCCCCAGGCCCAGCTTGGCTCCAGACCTCAGTAACAGGATAAACTGAAGCCACCCACTAAGCCATTCATCTTCTTAGCCCAGCTCGGCAACATAAGCTATGTCAGGGTTGAAGGTGAGGTGTGTAGCTTCCTTGGCATCTCTCAGTCATTAAGCCTACGAAACAGAAGCCCGCAATCTACAAATTCCACGGGAGGGCTAAGCTGGCCATTTTCATAGGAGGTCTGACACCTCTTTTTACCCTGGTTATTTCTCACAACAGAAGTGAAAAGTGCATTTTCTAACCACTAGGCTCTAGCTAACACTTCAGTCCTAAGGGCAGCCACAGCAAACTGGGCAGAGAAAACACACAGGACACTGGTTTATTAGGCCCAGGCCCCTTGTTGTTCCTATCTCAAAAGCCAAGTGTCATTCACTGGACAACTCATGACATGAGGTTTGGAGCCAAAGGACCAAATCATACCCCTGCTTACTCTGTGACTTTGAGCAAGTCCTCTACATCCATGAAACTCAAAAGGAAATAACTCAGATAAAATGAAAAAAACATAAAACATGTTTGGAATCTATAAGGTACAATGGAAATCCCAGTTCTAATGCTATTTTAATAATATTTCCACCCTGCACTCTAGCTCCTGTCATTGAGAAGCACACTGAGTGCCAGTGCCTGAGGCCTGCACCCCTGAAGGTCCTGGGCCAAATCAGGAGTGGCTATCACAGCCTCTGTCAGCAGCTGGCCAGCCCCCCAGGGCCACAGACTTTGGCTCAGAGTCTAGGGACAGCCCTGGGCAAAAGCGGCCTGTTTCATGGCTCTGGTTCACAAGTGGCTTGCAGAGCTCTTAAAGCCTATCTCCAAGCCCTCGGGCAGGCAACAGCTGGCTGGCATCCTGGCACATAACTTTTCATTGTACTAAAAGAGCCTCAATTATTGGGAGACCACAGCCCTACCTGGTGCTCTCTGGGTAGGGTCTCCCTTTCTGTTGACCTGCATTTCTAAGGACTTCTTAGTGACTTGAGACCGAGTCTACGTCTAATGCCCGTTTGCATCCTGTGGAGATGAGCAGTAGTAATCCAAGGTTCACTTTATTTTGAAATCCAAAACATGCTGCCTTTCCCAGGAGAATTTTTCCCCTTGTCATATTTAGTTTTGATCACTAATGTGTTGAGTTTGTATACTCTCAGCACCTAATCTCTTTGATGGCCAGAGTTAGTGGCTTGGAAGCACCTTCTGGGAGTCGGCAAGAGGGATGAGTTAGGAACCTCATCTGGACTGCAATGGCAGCCACATAGATGTTTGAGAGATGTCTGGCTACATTTAATAAGAAATAACCAGCCAAATATCCCCCATCGTTAAAAATTGCTATCAGTGTGACAGAGGCGCATGTCACTATGGTATTGTGAATCAGAAGCCATTAGAAGAACAGAACAGTAGGGATCTTTTTCTGTGTGCAAGGCGAGGACTGAGCCTCCCAAGAGAACATCTGTGCAGGAAGGAAGAAGCAAAACCTAGAGATGTTGAAATACTGCGCTGCATCACAGTGCTGTGGTATAGGATAGCATGTGACCGTGAAACACAGTATGTGTAGGATGGGGATATACTCACCACCTGTTATCTGGAGGCTGGGCATGGCTTTTGGATTAAGCATGGGGTGGGATTTCATCTTCTGCCCAATGGCTCCAGCTCTGGTCTCAGTTGGAACCACGAGGAGGTAAGTGAGCTGTCTCTCCCAACTTCATTCCATTCATATTTCTCAGGGCCCTCCTGTGTGGCAGACACTGTGGTAGGCACTGGGACAAAACAGATGCCAGTCTGCTCTTCTGGAATTCACAGGCTGCTGGAAGAGCAGACCATAAACAAGAGTGATAAATATTATGAAAGAGAAAGTACAGAGGCTAAGGGAATAAGAGACTGTTAGGAGATCCAGACACTCTGTGAAGATATGAATTTAAACATAAACTTGAAAAATCAGAAGAGGAAGGGAGGTGCTGGAGGGAAAAGATGGCATATGCTGAGGCCCAGCCTGAAGGAGTCTGGAGAGTGTGGCTAATCTGAAAATTCAAGAAGAGTAGAGAATAGGAAAAGGTGAGGGCCTGGGGAGAGCAGTGAAGAGAGCTTGAGATGTAGCCAGGATCCATGGTCAAGAGCCTTGTAAATTGTGTCAAGGAGACTTTTTCCTTGGGCAGTGAGAAGACTCTGCCAGCTTTTAGTGAAGGAAGTGACAGGACAGGATTAGCATGCCACACGTGCTCGCAATCTAATGAGTTCAAATTGGCAGTCATTTTCCCGGAAAATGACAGTAGATTTAACCCATTGCCTACTTCAGAAAATCAGCCACAGGAAAGATAAATGTAAAATTGCAGAACCTGTAGGAGCCACTGTGGAGATGGAGATGGAGGCTTCCTTGGGTGGCTGTTGTGGACAATGGCTTGAATACAGACTGCTTCACTGTAGGATTGCCTCATTCACCGCTTGGGAATCTGCAAATGGGCAATCTGTACAACTTGGAGGTTATTTGGATTATCCTTTCCATGTCACCTCAGCCTGTTCTTCCCACAGGCAGCTTCCTCTGGGCTACGAGGATGTTATTGTCTGGGAGGCAGGAGGTGGTTGGTAGGGTCTGCGCTAGACGGGACTGCATTTCAGGACTGTTATGCTGTCCTCTGGCCCCAGGCCGCCTTTTCCAGAGCACCTGGTGCTTGGCGTCATTTTCGGCTCACAGATGTCTTCTTGAAGTGTCTTTCTGAGGCTTCATGGAGCCTAATGGGTTTCTGATATGATGGCAATTGCTTTCTGGCCATGGTTGATTAGCTAAGTTGGATAGCATATCATGCTTGAAGCCAAAGACACAGACTGCACAGGCTCACTGCTCAGTTTCATGGTCACAGATGATGCCTTGAAACTCCAGCCAGCCTTGGGAATAAACAGACCTGGGATTGAAGCCTGGCGTCTCCTGCCAAAGGCTCTGAGTCTTGCATGAAGTTCCTGGAGCTCCCTGTTCCTGTGTGATTTCTTCCCTGTCCAGCAGGAATGATAACACCTTTCTCCCAGGTGGCTGTGAGTGTTAGGTGAGAAAGCATGAGATGACTGGTACCGCACCCTCGCAGTGCATGATCCCACAGCTGCATGTAAAGGGGAGCTTCCAGTTCTGAAATGGAGGCCCTGACAAGACTGTGCAGATGCCTCTGGGCTTAACCAGGGAGGGAGGAAGGGCAGCTCTAGGAGTGTGTCTGCACACTGTGGGTTGGAGAGCTTGCCTCAAGACGTGATCCTCTGTTGCTTAGAAATGGTTCTGAAGGTGGTCTTGAATACCTGCATTAGAGGCTGCAGGAGCTCAGAGCAGGACCCAGGCTCGGGGTGACCTGAGGTCATTAAACATGACCCAGGGCCTGAGGCCACCCTCTACATGGTGCAGAGCTCATGTAGCAGAGCTCATGGGAGGCAGGAGGCTTCCCCTGGTGTTGTAATGAGGACTCAGTCACTCGGAAGCAGAGGAGCCAGGGCTTGGCAAAGTGTCCACTCTTTAGCTGGAGGTGAGAGAAGTCAAAGAGCAATTCTCACATGCTTTGCTGTGTAACCTTTAGAAGTTGTTAGCCTCTCTCTGCCTCAGTTTCCTTTACCTGTAAATAGGTGGTAATCTTATGACCTTCCCCAGAGGAAGGTGGTAAAGGTCAAAGATGAGCTGTGCCTGGGACCAGAGCAGCATTCTGTGTTAGCTGTTACTACTATGATGACCCGTCACAGTAGTAAAAGCTATGATGACCGGTTGAGGCTCTGACACACCAGGCTGTGAGCTCCTCCAGACTTGACCTACGTTAGCCCCTCTGAGCCTCAGGGGTGTCTCTCTGTGCCACTGAGTAGATATCTGTGCCCACACTTACCAAGCATGGTATCAGCTCTGTTTTTGGGTCTATCTCCCCCCTGACTGTGATGTCCAGGAGGGAAAGTTCTGTTTCACTTGGGCTTGTATTTCAGGGTCCAGTTCAGCCCTAGTCCATTGTAGGTGTTCAGGGAACACTGGCCTGATGAGCAAATGATGGCTTGCTGCCATGATGCTCCTGTCAGTTGCTGGTCTGCCTGCTACTCCTACTAGGGGACTACTGTGTAGCCTTGAGGGGCCTGTCCCCTACTAGACCTCAGTGCTCTCATTTACAAAATGATGGTACTTAGCTTACAGTGGTCGCAGGCCCTCAAGAGCATGAAGAACCTATGATTTTCTAACTCTGTAGCTCCACAGCTCTTATTGGATGAACCTGAACTCAGAAGTTTCCTAGAAGATCCCGAATTTTCAGTGGAGGAGAATAGAATGGCTGCTGGGCTTTTGGAGGGGCAGGGATCAGGCTGAGAAATAAAGGCTCGAGGAAGAAATGAAGTTCCTGCTTGGATGACAGAGAGAATTCCAGAAGCTTTGCTAATGAGGAGCCACAGGAAAGGGGGTGGGGCAGGCCAAGATGCTGGGCTCCTCCTGGTGCTTGACTGTACTTTATTAGCCTGTGACTCAGCTGAAATGGGACTATCTCTTGGAAAACCATTTTAATCACTGTCAGGAAATGGAATTAAGGGTGCTGGCTGTGAACTGGCTGGAGCTGGGTGACTCTCGTCCATGCAGGGAATTAATATGGCTCTGCTAATATTGTCTATTGATTATCTCTGATTAGATTTCCTTTCATGTGTCACTTCCAAGTGTTTTTCATGAATGAGCCTTGGAGATGTGAGCTTCTGAGGAAGGTGAGGGAAGAGCAAGGAAAGTAGGGCTGAGTGAGTGTCCAGACTTATGGGGCCTGGGAGAGATGGAAGCTGTGGGCAAACTACATGATTGTGTCTAAACACCATGGCTCCAGCCCCAGATTTAAGAGCCCTGGGCCAGAGAAGTCCTGGCTTCCCAGCCCTGCTCTAGAAGAGGTCCTCATTCTCACGGAGCCTCAGTTTCTACACATAGAAAATGATTCACAGAGGGTGTCGAGGAAAAGACTCTAAAACTCTAACATACATACACTTGTGGGTTTTCTGTTACTCCCTCCCAATGCACACCACAATGAGCTTTGATTATTCATGGAGGAAACAATGGCCTGGAGAATTCAAAGTAGTGGATTATACAGAATGTAATTTTATTTGGTTTGAGATTTGCATTGTATAATCCCTAAGTCCTCACCTTATTCTGAGAAATCCCCTTCCCTAAGGCTCTGGATTTAATTGGAAAAAAATCAGTGTTTGAGATGCAATGACTTAAAGTATGGGGTGGGGAGATATGCGGTAGCCTGGAAACTCCCTGGACTGTGGGAAGGCAAAGAGGGAAGGCCAAGGGCACAATATGGCCTGGCTCATAGACAAACCCAGGCCACACTGAGAGTTGAGATTAGTTGGCATGAGTTCTTCCTTCTTCATTCTCTTCCCCATACCCTGGGCCACTCTCACTGCTGCACTCTAGTCTTACCCCCTCCTTCCACTCCACTCTCTTTGGCACAATTGTAAAGCAGACCTGTCACTGTCCTGTTAATATCCCTCTAAAGGCTCCTTGTCACTCTACAGGGTGACATTTAAACTCTTCTGATGCAGGAGACCGGCATTCAAGTTTTAGGCTTCTTTGCTACCATCGCCAATTCACTCTCAAAGTCCAGCTTCAGTCAACCCCAGACTCCTCACCCCGCACTCTGCTCCAGCCTTAAGTCCAGCAGGGTGGGTCCCCAAATTAGATCTCTCTCTTGGACCTCTTTTCTCCCCTTGGTATTCCTGACTATTGAGCTATTCCCTTTCTTTCCATCCTTGCTTGAGGGCTTCCCTTTGATTTCACTTCTCAGACCATCATTGAATCCTTTGTTAAAACATGGCTACCTCTACCCATCCTCTCTGTCCTTCCCCTCCAAGTTCAGGGGCAACTTAATCCTGCTAAAGTCTCACTTCCCATACTATACTGCAGTCTCTCATATCTGCTGGTATAGCTCCACCACTAAATTAGAGCTCCTTCATTTTTCTTTTTTGGTTCTTTTTTAGGGCATATTGTAATGGCAACTTTTGTGGAATGTATTTTAAATCATAAGTGATAGGACAATTGGGGAGGAAGTCAAGGATAAAATTAAAATAGGTAGAGTGTGGCTTCATATCTCTCTCTCTCTCTCTCTCTCTCTCTCTCTCTCTCTCTCTCTCTCTCTGTGTGTGTGTGTGTGTGTGTTGTGTAACACCTGAACCCCAACTTTTTCTCTTAAGTGTAGGAAATCAGGTGACTATTATCTATGGCCTGGTAATTGAGAGGGTCTACCAGAACCTTGTTAGCAGTCTGCTTTATTAATGACCTGTTGCATGACCATAGACAAGTCGTTGAAATTCCCTTAAAGAATCCAGAGGTAAAGCATAGACAATGACACAGGCACACAGGGCAGATTCAAGGTCAAGAAAATATTCACACACACAATTTTTCACTTTCTATATTCCATTCCATTATTGTTGATAATAATGGTAATATTAAACAATTTTTTAAAAACTCTTTTAACTTATAATTGAACCAGAATTTAGAGTAGGAGGGGAGAGCAAGATTTTTTAAAATAATAAAATAGATAAAACAATTAAAATTGGAATAAATATAAATAAACTATTTAAAATAAAGAAAAATATTTCCCCTATTCTTCCCTCTCTCCCCAGTTATTCCAATGAGAAGCAAAGGTTGAGTGCAGGAGCTAGACATCACTCTGCTGTGTAGGGCAAGAGAGTGCTGTTGTTTCAGGTGAAGCAGTCCTGATTTCAACCACTGCAACCCAGCATCTGGCTGCCACCCATAGATGGGGGACATGCTGTGAGGCCTACTTCTCAAGTCTCTAAGAGATGATGCTCAGGGACTAGAGGGAACATGACTTGAATCACAGTAGGAGAAAATTGGGTTAGATCAACCAAAGTGGGCTAAGGCTCTAGAACCAGTTCCCAGTACATATCAAGGGACAGACTGGGAACCTCGCTGTGATGGGAGCTTGTGAAACACTCACAGGTGAATTATTGAGAGTCAGAAAAACTGGGGGTAGCAAACGACCTTCCCAAAAAGCAGAACGTAAAGAATTAGAAAGGCAACTGTGACGTCCAAGACAGCCAGGAGCCAGCATGGCTGTTCACTGACCTGAGACCCTGACAGGTCCCTCCTTTTGCTTGAGCCACAGTCTCCACATCTGTGACAGGAAGGAACTTGGTGAGCCTGCTCTGGGATCAGTCTGGTTCTGCATTTGCACCAATAGTCAATGCAGAAGACCAGTGGTTGGGCAGGCAGTGAGCTAGGAGTAAGGGTGCCCAGCGCTCATGAGGGTGGTCATACTTCTCTCCCACCAAGTTGAGGAGGGAAGCTGGATAGACCCCCAGGGCCTCCCAGCTATTGCTCAGGCTGCAAACTTCATGCCACTGAGAGAAGAGAAGGAGTGGGGAGAGGGAGGAGATGGCCCTCATGAATGAAAACTACTCTGGGAGGGGCAGGAAAGGGGAGGGGGAGGAAGAGAAGAGAGGATGAACGCGGAGGAAGGAAAATGCAGCCTCATCTGCTTGTTTGTGTTTCTTGTATTTAAGATGCTGACTTCCAGCATATTTTTATATCCATCAGACATGAGAGGCTGATTTAAATAGACCCACAGTGGGAAGCTGGTGGGACACTGGTGAGGCCTCAGCACCCCTCCCCATGCCAGAGGAGCTGTGAAGCCCAAACCCCTTTGGTTGACTTTTAGGCCAAGTGCTTTCCAATCCCTGATGTGAGAGCACAGGTTGGGCATTGGGAGGTGGAGATGATGATAGAGTTAGAAAGATAAAGAAAAGGAAAAACAAGAGGGAAAATAGGAGGAGAGCAGGAGAGAACTTGAAGGTGGGTTCCTTGTAATTCACTATATCTAGTTTCTCATTGGCATTCCCAAAAGAAGAGTTCATCTGCTTGAACATCTCCAATGTCAGAGAGCTCACTAGTGAGTGAGGCAGCCCATTTTATTGCTGGACCATGCTCACTGGGATAAGCTTCCTTGTGCTAAATTAATCCTCGATGTCTATATTCCCAGACCTCTTAAGTCACTCAGAACAATTATAACACCAAAGTCAGCCTTCCCTGAATGCAATATGCCAGGTCCCTCTTCCATACTCATCCTTCTATGCTGTTTCCTAGTCTCCTTACTATACATTATTACAACATAAATCTTGCAAAACCAAAATATTTCTGGGTGCTAATGAATGTATTTCCTGCTGTAGTCAATGCAACAAAATTCCAGGATCAACAAAAGACATTTGTCACTCATTTTTTATTATCATTCAACACACTCACATTGAGCCCCTCCTCTGGGGTTCCACTAGTACTCCTGTTGGCATGTGGGATATAAAGGTCTTGTCCAGGATCTTATATACAGGGAGAGCCAAGCTCCTAAAGAGAAGTGTGCGCTGGGCAGGGGCAGAGATCCCAGGAGCAATCAAGAGTCCCTTCTCCACTGTCGAGTGGATGTGGGGTGAGGTTGGCTTGAGGGCTTTCAGGGAAGAAGAGCCATGGCCTTGTTGTGGCATGTTAATGTACACTGTCAGTTTCTAGGTGTTTCCTCAAGTACTCAGAGGATACTTTCCTGCTCCCGCACCTCTGGATATAACCTGAGACAAACATTGAGCATCTTAGAGACCAGTTGTTGGGCATTGAAGAGAATCCATCCTTCATTAATTCAAGGACTATAAATGTTTATGAAGGTTGTTTTTTTTTTTTTAATGTTGCAACTTGACTTATCGCAAGGAAGCTTATCCCGTTCTTCCTTTTCTTTAGCTTTCTAACTCCCTCTCTCTATCATCCTCTCCACCTCCCAATGCCCAGCCTGTGCTCTCTCACACCAGGGATTGGAAAGCACCTGGCCTAAAAGTCAACCAAAGGGGTTTGGGCGTCACAGCTCCTCTGGCATGGGGAAGGGTGCTGAGGCCTCACCAGTGTCCCACCAGCTTCCCACTGTGGGTCTATTTAAATCAGCCTCTCATGTCTGATGGATATAAAAATATGCTGGAAGCAACTTAAATGCAAGGTGAAATATACATAACAAAATTTATAATTTTAACCATTTTTAAATGTACAACTCAGTGGCATTAACACATTCACAATACTGTGTGCAATCGTCAGTACTCTCCACTCCAGAACTTTTTCATCATCTCAAAGTGGGTGTTTTGTAACTATAATATTAAGGTGGTTTAATTAGGAATGTGCTATATAAAATCTTGATGGCCAGAAAATCCACTCATCCACTGCCTCATGTCTACTATGTTCCAGGCCCCAGTAAGTACAATACAAATGAGACCAGAGCCCTGACAGTGAAACCCTATCATCTGTGATGCTGGCCCTGTCCAATGTCAAAGCAGAGTGAGAGGGTACAAAGCTTTCTTAGATAAAAGTCTCTAGCTTGGAAGAATCCAAGTTCTCCTTGTCCTATTGGCCCAGGGAAATGGGAGCTGCTATTACCTAAGGCCTCAGCTTCTCCCAGTTACCAAATGTGGGCTTTCCTTTCTTTTTCCTATTTTGTTTGGTTTGGTCTCTTGCACAAGTTAAATAACTAACATTTGTCTACAGACTTTCAGTTGACTAAGCCCTTTCCTCAGAGTTTTCATTTGACCTTCACACTAATTTGAGAGGGCAGTTGGGCAGAGAGCATTATTGTACAGATTTGGAAGCTGGTTCTCACAGTACCATGCAGTTCCAGGTTTTGCTCAAGGTCATATAATTTTTGGGGAGCACAGCTTGGGTAAAGATGGATGGTTCCACACCAGGAAGAAGAACTGGGCAGGCAAGTGTCTTTTTAAGTGCAGAAGCATGGAGCTCAAGTCAAATTAAGTTGTTGAGCTGCCTGTGGGTAATGGATTGCTGATGCTTGTGGCAGCTGGGGAGGCTGCAGGGTGATGAGCTGGAATGCTCTGATGGGCATCACACTGTCTGAAAGGCAATTAAATTGCAGCAGCTAGAGTGTTCCTCAACACTTTGTTTTAAAAGCCAGAAGCATTTTAAAACATTTGACTCATTTGAAGCAGTGAAGCAAAACCCATGGGTCTACCAGGTCACAGGCCCAGATGTCCAGCCTTTGGGCTCTGGGGCTCCAGGGGAGTGAATTCACCAAGTGGTGAGCCTTGTTCTTGAGAAATGAAGCTCTGCTCTGAGTGCTCCTTGAGAAAAGCATTGTTTGCCAGTCACTGTGCTAAACATGAGGTGATATCGGTGAATGCTCCTGCCTCAGGAACTCAATCCAGTGCATTTTGCTCATTAGATCCCTTGGGGCAATGTGTATAAATAATCACTGCATGCTATCATTACAGAATTGCCTGGGGAGCTCATGGGCCAGATATTGGATTGCTCCTGACACCCTACCTTTGACCTAGTGCTACACATGCTAGATGAATTCTAGTTCCATAGTCACATTACTCAAACATTCTAAGGCCCCTTGAAGTCCACATGTTTCAATTTCTGTTTCCAAGTTTAAAAAAAAGTTTATTCTTTCCTTGCATGTTCTTTGGGCATTTTTGTTTAATACTGTAGTTTTTTTATGTGTAACATTTATTTTTATAGGTCAGATGGATTAAGCAATAACTCATTATGATTGCATAGGCCTCATTGGTTCTATGAGTCCTCATTTGTTAAGAGATGAATCTCTGGTGTTATGACAAGAGCCTATCAGTCCCACTTCTGAATCAGAGCAAAAGCCCTGATCAAGTCCCAGCCCTGAGATAGGGTCAGTTCTTGTACCTGACTCAGTCCTGTCCCAGGGTGACAAATGACACACCTCGCCAATGCTCCTCAGTTTCCACATTGATTCCAGGTTCTCTGCCATGTGCTATATGGTTTCCAAACATCCATCATTTCCAGGAAGTTCTTTTTCCTAAGTAGGACACTCCAATTAACTTGGCTCCACTGACCTGTGTTCAAGGTTAGAGTTATAATGTTCTTTGTTACTTCTACTGCTAATAATTAACATGTTTTTTAATGGACACATTAATAAATTTAGAAAGTGGGGGAGGTTTAGAAAGTTCCTATACCCTGTCAACCATTTTCAATAATCCCACCACCACATACATACCCCAGAATAAGAATGTAAAATCCTATGAATTTTGACTGAACCTGATTAGAATTTGCATAAACCAATTTCTATTCCTCAGATGACAGGAGGAGAGATGGTAGTACTCTCAGGGCCACTTAGCAACAGGGAATTTAAGTCTTAGGTTTTGTATGTTTGTGTACTGTGATTTCATTATTTTGAAGTCATTAATCTGTGTGGTTTCTTTTAAAGCTTCTGATTTGCAGTCTTCCTTCATTTATACCTTTTGACCAAAGCTTCGTGGAATGTCTAGATTCTTGGCAGGAGGAGAAACTGCCTGAGGATGTCTGGCTTTCTTCACTTCCAAGGAACTGGACACCTCCTTGGGCTGCTCATCTCTAGCATAGATGCTCAAAATGAAGATGAGGGTTCTCAGATCTGAAAGATTTCTGAGTTTCATGTTCTTCCTCCAGTTCAGAAGACATGAAATATGCTGGGGCTAAGGAATGAACTCAGAGTCCTGGCTATGTGGTGTGCAATATAAGGAAGAAAGCAGAGATGGAAAGCAGAGCTCGATTTGTACATCAGGTTTTTAAAACTTTAAATCAGCTTTTAAAAAGTATTTTCAAAGACCTAAAGGAAACAATGCCTAAAGAACTACAGAAAAATATTAGAATAATGTCTCTCCAAATACAGAATATCAACAAAGAAGTAGAAATTATTAAAGAACCAAAGAAAAATTCTGAAGTTGGAAAGTACAATAATGAAAATGAAAATTCACTAGAGGATCCCAATAGCATATTTGAGCAGGCAGAAGAAAGGCTCAGTGAACTTGAAGATAGGGCAATTGAAATAATCTGGAATGAGGAACACGGAGAAAAAAAGAATGAAGAAAATTGGACAGAGTCTCAAAACCTGTTAGACATCATAGAGCATGCCAACATGGGCATAATAGGTGTCCTACAAGGAAAAGAGAGGGAGAAAAGGGCAGAAAAACATATTTAACAAAGTAACGACCAAACATTTTCCAAATTTGATGAAACACATTAATATACACATCCAAGAAGCTTAACAAACTCCAAGTAGGATAAACTTAAAGAGATCCATAACTAGACACATCAAAGCAGCAAGAAGCAATTCACCATATATAAAAGAACCTCGATTAGATTAACAGCTGATTTCTCATCAGAAACCATGGAGGCCCAAAACAATGGAATGGTATATTAAAGTACTGATGCACTGACTGATAGGAGGAGGGAGTGCTGAGGGAGAGTGGGGGAGGAGGGAAGGTTGGTGAGTGGTAGAGTGGTAGGAGGAGTTATAAACCAAAAGTTCTATATCTTACAGTTATCATTCAGTCATTTCTAGATAAACAAAATTGAGAAAGTTTATCTCTAGCAGACCTGCTCTATAATAAATATGACTGAAATAAAAGAATACTAGATAGTAACTTGAATCAATATGAAGAAATAAGGGGCACTGGTAAAAGCAATTACATAATTAAAAATAGAAAATAGTATAAATCTATTTTTTCTTTAATTCCCTTTTTCCTGTTTGATTTAGAAAACAACCCCATAAAATAGCTGTAAATTGATATTGATGGAAACAAAATGTATAAGTATGGCAATTTGTGACAATAACAACATAAGGAAGGGGGAATAAAGCTATACAAAAGCAGTTTTGTGTGCTATTGAAGTTAAGTAGGTATTAATCTAAACTAGTTTGTTATAGATGAGGTATCATTAGCAATCCCAGGTAACCACCAAGAAAATACATTTAAAAAATATAGTAAGTGAAAAAAAGGGGGATTAAAACAACACACTAGAAAATAACTCTTTAAGACAAAAGAAGGCAGTAATGAAGGAATAGAGGAACAAAAGACATTGAAATATAAACAAGAAATCGCAAAATAGGAGGCATAAATATTAATTTACTAATTACATTAAATGTAAACAGATTAAACTTGCTAATTAAAAGGCAGGGAAGAATAGATTTAAAACATGATCCAACTATATGCTATCTATAAGAGGATCATTTTAAACTCAAAGGCACAAACAGGTTGAAAGTTAAAAGATAGAAAAATACACCATGCAAACAGCATCTGACAGAGAACTGTTGTGACTATACTAATATCAGAAATAATAGATTTTAGATATAAATTGCTATAAAGACAAAGAATGATACTTTATTATGATAAAGGGCTATTTCATAAAGAAGAAATATACAACTACAAACATATATGAACTTAGAGACAGAGCCCCCAAATACATGTAGAAAACTGAGGTCTTTAAGAGCCGTCTAAAAGGAGGCAGCTCTGTCTTAAATATTTGACGCCCATGATCCGTTATGGTGCTTAATAGTCTACCATTAAGAATTCATTCCTTGGGTTAAAAAGAGACTAAATGTTAAAATGTAAATATAGCTCTGAAACCACCATTTGTATTAACACCTTAGTAGAAATTTAAGATCTTTTGGAGCAGCGACCTCTTGTGGCAGAAACAAAGGGCTGAGACATTTTTGATGGAGCATACAGGTGTGGCCTGTAGTAGGCCAGAGGGAAAGTAGGAAGAAGGAGAGTCCAAGACTGGGTGGAGGTATTAAGAATAGAGAAAGAGCTGAAACCGGTTTGGCTCAGTGGATAGAGCGTCGGACTGCGGACTGAAGGGTCTCTGGTTCGATTCCGGCAAGGGCATGTACCTTGGCTGAGGGCACATCCTGGGTAGGGGGCGTGTGAGAGGCAGCCGATCGATGTTTCTCTCTCATTGATGTTTCTGACTTTCTATCCCTCTCCCTTCTGCTCTGTAAAAAATCAATAAAATATATTTTTAAAAAAAGAATAGAGAAAGAGTCCTGAGTGGCTCAGTGTTTGAGCATCGACCTCTGAAACAGGAGGTTGTGATTTGATTCCCAGTCAGGGTACATGCCCAGGTTGTGGGCTTGCCCCCAGAAGAGGGAGTGCAGGAAGCAGCCGATCAATGAGTCTCATAATTGATGTTTCTATTTCTCTTTCCCTCTCCTTTCCTCTCTGAAATCAATACAAATATATTTTACAAAAAAGAACAGAGAGAGTACAGGATGAGGAGACATGGAAGAAAGCTAGGGTATCACAGAGAAACAGAAAAGTCCCCAAAGAGTCCATGAAAGGAAAGTGAATGGGGCATTGGTTTGGTGTCACAGCTGATGGTTTGGCAATTCAAAGCTGAGGGCAGCAGCAGACCCCAGAAGAAGCACAGGAAGTGGAATACAAGTGAGGAGCCAAGAATGGCAACAAACACAGTCACTCCCAGGTAAACACCCAGGAGTTGGCACCAGGTCTGAGTTGCTGTCTGAGTCCTGGAGAACCATAGACAGGGAGAGAGAGTGGGCTATGTGGCCGGAATCAGACCACAGACACTGATAGACTATAGACACTGACTAAGAGAGCCAAAGACAGAGCAAGGCCACGAGGCAAAGCCAGGTACAAGCTCATCAGCCAGGTAAATGGACTGGGGAATGGGGATTTATCCAGTTTGGGGGCAAACACTTGGTGTTAGTTGGTTCTTATCTGAAACTGAAGCAGGGAAAAGGGTCTGGGCAGCAGCCCAACAGTAATAGCCCCTATTTGTTAGCACCTCCCGTGCTGGGCACTGTGCTAAGTACTTCACATACATTGTTTCGTTGTCCATCCCTGTGAGGTTGATGTTGAAACCTCTAATCTACAGGTTAACACAAAGCCTGGAGAAGTGACTTGCTCAAGATCCTAACAGCAATGTAAATGGGATGGAACAAAGGTTTGTCTGATAGCACTGCTGCTCAGGGCCAGGCTGCCAGTCCCTGGGTGACTTTGATCACTGTGGCGGTTTAAAAGGAATGGGAAAGAAGGGGAGGCTGAGACGTAGGGACACAGAACTTCTCAGAGTCTCTCCGAAATCCTCATGCTCCACACTTTTTCGAGTGATGTTGGAAGAGGGAGCAGCAGAAGCCTCAAGACACTTTCTGTCTTTCTGTCTCTTGGGACCTTTGAGAGTTCATGGAGATTTACCCCACAGGCTAAAAGGCCAGGCTCTGGGGTCTTCCCATCCTCTAAGTCCTGAAATCATTCCTTCTAAGTGGAAAAAATGCCAAGGATCATGTGTTCAGGGACAAACGCATCTGTGTCTGAGTAACCCCCCCGGAGACCCTCCTTCCCCCATAAATCCCAATTGGCATCCTGCTTCCATCAGAAGCAGGGCAGCTGCTTCCTTTTCTCCCTGGCGACCCCTACCTTCTACCAGCACTCCATACACATAAAACATACATTCATACAGCAACACACCAATAAGAGGGCCACCCGTGCTGACAGTCTCCCTCGCATCCCAGTAACGAGACCACCACCAGTGTCCTCTCCTAGGGAATGGAGTCTCCTGTGAGTTCCCCTCAAACTCTGAGTGGGGCCAGAGCGGCCTAAGTGGGAAAGTGATCAGGTCATCAAAAGCATTCTGAAGGGAAAGATTCCGGAGCATCAAATAGCCCACTTCTCACTTTACGGATGAGACGGGGCCCAGGGAGGGAGCTGGCTTGCCCTAGATCATGGGGCACCTTCCAGTGCTCATTGCTGGTTTTTGTTCCACACCCTTCACAGGCTCCCAGGTGCCTACAAAGGCTGGATGACAGAGAAGAGAGGAGTCTGCAAAAAGAAGTGGGCATTTACCTGGAGGCCCCTGGGGCTCTGACCCCTTTGGGAGTGTGTGGAGAGGATGTAGAGAGGAGCTTTAGGAACTCTGGCCTCTCCCCAGCCTGGCTGACTCTATGCATTTGTCTTGAGTTATCTTCTCAGAAGCGTGTGGATACTTTCTGCCTCTCTCCCTTCACCACCCCCTCTCCTGTGGGCCTGGGTCCACAGCCCGAGAATGGTCATCGGCAGTGATCTTGATGGTTATTTCATCCAACTTCCCTCCCAGGGCAAGAGTGCCCTTGCCAGCCCCGCTGCCAGCCAGCCAGTGATGCTGGAGCTGCCAGGGCTGGGCACTCATCAGCACCTAAGCAAGGGACCACCACAGGCCCAGACCTTCCCTTCACCCCAGTGCCCTGAGCTGTTGCAGTCACAGCGCCCAGGCCGGCAGCTACACGCTCTTGACAAACACCAGCACAGCCACACTTTAAACACACACACACACACACACACACACACACACACACACACACAAAACCCACAGTCTTCTGGAAAAACTCAAATCCAATAATATGAAGCCAGTAACGATGGACCTGGTGTTGGGCCTCACTGCCTGCATGTCAAGCTACCCTGTCAATCATCATGTAGGATTTCTCAGAGAGCTATTTTGAGAAACGTTTAGAAAATGGCTTTACATAGCTATCGTTTATTTATACCCTCCAGAAATGGTCGCTCTGTTTAGCAGCAGATGGGTTCCCCCCGCCCCTGATTTTCTTTTCATCTCTGAAAGTGAAGCAGGAAGTAAGCCCACTCCCTAACCCCAGACACACATTTATCACCCCGAGTCCACCTGGAAGTCCTGGCTGTGGGTGGGTGGTGAGGAGAAAAGGCTAGGGTTTTTTGAAAGGCACTGTTCTTGAGAACCCGTGGGGGCAAATACCATGGGCCAGTGGCTGCTCCGAGAGGCTGGGCCCTGAAACCTGCGAAGGAATAGGACTCCTGGGGGTGGAAGGTGTAGGGTGGGAAATAGGATGTGAGTGCCCAGGTTTGCTCCCCTCAACACCACACAGACACCTTGAGGTCCATGAAGCATATGCCAAGAGTGTCCCATTGGCATCCAGAGATCAGGAGCCAAAGCCAGGTCAGCCACCCTGGCACTCATTGCCCATGTGCTGTATCTGTGGCCTGCAGGAAGCAGCAAGTCGGCCCTGCACAGTTACCATGGCAACGGCATTCTGAGGCTCTTAAAGGCAAGGGGTGGGGGGAAGAAGGGAGGTGGAGAAGGCACGTGGTGGCTTCTCTGGGAAAGCCCATCTGTTTCTTTCCCCAGGAAGCCAAGCTGGAGGTGGGGGGAAGGTGGGAAAGGAATGGGCATCTGGGATCTAGAGAAAGATGGAAGAGGAAAGACTAAGGTGCTCCAAGAGCAGCTCTCCTGAGTACAGGTGCGCCCCTTTCTTTGGAGAAGGCAAGTCCCTGTCTAGGACAAAGATCTGGGCAGGCTGTGGTGGGAGCCCCTGTGCAGGAGCCACGTGCAGGATTCAGGTGGGCCCCCTGCGCCGGGCCTGGGGGGAGAGTCCGGGGAGTGCCTTTCAGCCACAGCAGGATTTTTTCTTGGCAGGACGGGCAACCTGAATGGTGTCCTCCTTCACTGTGTCTTCTTGCTCCTTGAGGATCCTGGGAGAAGGGAAGGGATAGCATCACTAGTGGGTAGCTGCTAGGCCCTTGGGTTACAGACCCTCTGGGTGACACTGAGGGACCGCAACCTCACCAGCGCATCAGAGAGAGTATTCCAAGTCTCCCCTGTGGAGTACAGGTACATGGGTATAATTTGTAAAGCCAGATTTCTGTCCCTAGTGAGCCTTCCCACCTCTTCCAGGAAGCCTCCCCTGACCCTCCAGGGTGTGTAGTGTGACTACAGCACTCTGTCCCTTCTGTTCAAACCCCATTGCTCCCTCAGCACTGAAGGAACTGCTGAGAGCAGAGACTATATTTTGTCTCTGCATTTCTGCAGCCCATCACAGAGGCTCGGAAAATATATTTCTTAGTTATTAACTCTATGGAAGGGCTATCCCCTGTGGCCACAACTCCAGATTAAATGTGGGAAATGAAGGATTAAAACAGTGTTAAGCATCTTATCCCTCTTTACACTGTCAAAGTGCTTTCACCTTCAGCACCTGTTTCTCACAACAACCTGGGAGTGGGCAGGGAAGATATGACTGATGTTCCTACGTTAGGGGCAAAGCGCAGAGGCAGACTGACCTGCTCTGAAAATCAGTGCAGAGAAAAGCCTAAAACTTTCCCCACGGTTTTCCATCACTTTACATATAGCCTCGCCAAGGCATTAGAAGTTGTTCTGGGCTCTTAATTACTCACATAAAAATGTGTTCAGTTGCCCCAGAATGAATGCTGAGCACAGATGAGTACTATTAGGTATTTGTTAGCTGGTGCATGGATGGAATTAAATAAATGCCTGGATAGATAAAGGAGTGAATGTCCAAGTATGGAAAATAGGGCCCTGTGTATGGTGGCATTTTCTTAATTTTGATGTAGGCAGAGGTTTATGGAGGCGTATTCCCCTGGGACCAGCCCTTGGAATGCCATCACCTATGTGCCTCTGGTCTCCCATCACAGCCCTTCTCTCCTGGGCTCCCCCACCCCCTCCCTAGGAGCCCTAATCCCTCCTTGCTCCCAGCTGGCTGGCAAGGAATCCCTGCTAAGACTTGAGCCAGCTTAGTGGGACCTAAAGTAAGACTTTTCCCATGACCATTTGCATTTAAAAAGAGGACACAGATAACAGTGGTGATGGGTTGGGGGGAAGAAGGGGGGTGGCTAAAGGGGGCATGCAAAATGGGAGACATCTATAATAGTGTTAGCAATAAAAATAAAAATAAAGAATGTCTGGAGAAAAGGCAGCCTTTAAGAGAGAAGACTGCAGACCCAGTGGAAGGCAGGGAGGCTTCCTTCTTGTTGTTTTTTGTTGTTGTTGCTGTTTCAGAGGCTGTCCCTGACCCTGGAACACTCCCTCCCCCCGCCCCCCCCAAGGCCTAGGCCACCAGCCCATTTGCCCAGGGGTGCAGGCAGACAGAAAACAGACCAAAGAGAGGTCTTTGGGAGGTAGGGGATGATGGTGAATGCAATGAAGTTGGGGGTGAGAGGTGGGGGGAGGTGGTGAATGCAGTGAGCTTGGGGTGGAAGATGGGGAGTGGTGGTGAATGCAGTGAGGTCAAAGGTGGGGGTGTGGGGGTGATGAGTGTAGTGAAGGTGCAGGTGGGGAGTGGGGTGGGGGTGAGTGCAGTGAGGGTGCAGGTGGGGAATGGGGTGGGGGTGAGTGCAGTGAGGGTGCAGGTGGGGAGTGGGGTGGGGGTGAGTGCAGTGAGGGCGCAGGTGGGGAGTGGGGGGTGGTGAGTGCAGTGAGGGCGCAGGTGGGGAGTGGGGGATGGTGAGTGCAGTGAGGGTGCAGGTGGGGAGTGCAGTGAGGGTGCAGGTGGGGAGTGGGGGGTGGGGAGTGCAGTGAGGGTGCAGGTGGGGAGTGCAGTGAGGGTACAGGTGGGGAGTGGGGATGGTGAGTGCAGTGAGGGTGCAGGTGGGGAGTGCAGTGAGGGTGCAGGTGGGGAGTGGGGGGTGGGGAGTGCAGTGAGGGTGCAGGTGGGGAGTGCAGTGAGGGTGCAGGTGGGGAGTGGGGATGGTGAGTGCAGTGAGGGTGCAGGTGGGCAGTGGGGGGTGGGGAGTGCAGTGAGGGTGCAGGTGGGGAGTGGGGGGTGGTGAGTGCAGTGAGGGTGCAGGTGGGGAGTGGGGTGGGGGTGAGTGCAGTGAGGGTGCAGGTGGGGAGTGGGGATGGTGAGTGCAGTGAGGGTGCAGGTGGGGAGTGGGGGGTGGTGAGTGCAGTGAGGGCGCAGGTGGGGAGTGGGGGGTGGTGAGTGCAGTGAGGGTGCAGGTGGGGAGTGGGGGGTGGTGAGTGCAGTGAGGGCGCAGGTGGGGAGTGGGGGGTGGGGAGTGCAGTGAGGGTGCAGGTGGGGAGTGCAGTGAGGGTACAGGTGGGGAGTGGGGATGGTGAGTGCAGTGAGGGTGCAGGTGGGCAGTGGGGGGTGGTGAGTGCAGTGAGGGTGCAGGTGGGGAGTGGGGTGGGGGTGAGTGCAGTGAGGGTGCAGGTGGGGAGTGGGGATGGTGAGTGCAGTGAGGGTGCAGGTGGGCAGTGGGGGGTGGTGAGTGCAGTGAGGGTGCAGGTGGGCAGTGGGGGGTGGGGAGTGCAGTGAGGGTGCAGGTGGGGAGTGGGGGGTGGTGAGTGCAGTGAGGGTGCAGGTGGGCAGTGGGGGGTGGGGAGTGCAGTGAGGGTGCAGGTGGGGAGTGGGGTGGGGGTGAGTGCAGTGAGGGTGCAGGTGGGGAGTGGGGTGGGGGTGAGTGCAGTGAGGGCGCAGGTGGGGAGTGGGGGATGGTGAGTGCAGTGAGGGTGCAGGTGGGGAGTGCAGTGAGGGTGCAGGTGGGGAGTGGGGGGTGGGGAGTGCAGTGAGGGTGCAGGTGGGGAGTGCAGTGAGGGTACAGGTGGGGAGTGGGGATGGTGAGTGCAGTGAGGGTGCAGGTGGGGAGTGGGGGGTGGGGAGTGCAGTGAGGGTGCAGGTGGGGAGTGCAGTGAGGGTGCAGGTGGGGAGTGGGGGGTGGGGAGTTCAGTGAGGGCACAGGTGGGGAGTGGGGGGTGGTGAGTGCAGTGAGGGTGCAGGTGGGCAGTGGGGGGTGGGGAGTGCAGTGAGGGTGCAGGTGGGGAGTGCAGTGAGGGTACAGGTGGGGAGTGGGGATGGTGAGTGCAGTGAGGGTGCAGGTGGGGAGTGGGGGGTGGGGAGTGCAGTGAGGGTGCAGGTGGGGAGTGCAGTGAGGGTACAGGTGGGGAGTGGGGATGGTGAGTGCAGTGAGGGTGCAGGTGGGCAGTGGGGGGTGGGGAGTGCAGTGAGGGTGCAGGTGGGGAGTGGGGGGTGGTGAGTGCAGTGAGGGTGCAGGTGGGGAGTGGGGTGGGGGTGAGTGCAGTGAGGGTGCAGGTGGGCAGTGGGGGGTGGGGAGTGCAGTGAGGGTGCAGGTGGGCAGTGGGGGGTGGGGAGTGCAGTGAGGGTGCAGGTGGGGAGTGGGGTGGGGGTGAGTGCAGTGAGGGTGCAGGTGGGGAGTGGGGTGGGGGTGAGTGCAGTGAGGGCGCAGGTGGGGAGTGGGGGGTGGTGAGTGCAGTGAGGGTGCAGGTGGGGAGTGGGGTGGGGGTGAGTGCAGTGAGGGTGCAGGTGGGGAGTGGGGTGGGGGTGAGTGCAGTGAGGGCGCAGGTGGGGAGTGGGGGGTGGTGAGTGCAGTGAGGGTGCAGGTGGGGAGTGGGGTGGGGGTGAGTGCAGTGAGGGTGCAGGTGGGGAGTGGGGTGGGGGTGAGTGCAGTGAGGGCGCAGGTGGGGAGTGGGGGGTGGTGAGTGCAGTGAGGGTGCAGGTGGGGAGTGGGGTGGGGGTGAGTGCAGTGAGGGTGTAGGTGGGGAGTGGGGTGGGGGTGAGTGCAGTGAGGGCGCAGGTGGGGAGTGGGGGGTGGTGAGTGCAGTGAGGGTACAGGTGGGGAGTGGGGTGGGGGTGAGTGCAGTGAGGGTGCAGGTGGGGAGTGGGGTGGGGGTGAGTGCAGTGAGGGCGCAGGTGGGGAGTGGGGGGTGGTGAGTGCAGTGAGGGTGCAGGTGGGGAGTGGGGTGGGGGTGAGTGCAGTGAGGGCGCAGGTGGGGAGTGGGGGGTGGTGAGTGCAGTGAGGGTGCAGGTGGGGAGTGGGGTGGGGGTGAGTGCAGTGAGGGTGCAGGTGGGGAGTGGGGTGGGGGTGAGTGCAGTGAGGGCGCAGGTGGGGAGTGGGGAGTGGTGAGTGCAGTGAGGGTGCAGGTGGGGAGTGGGGTGGGGGTGAGTGCAGTGAGGGTGCAGGTGGGGAGTGGGGGGTGGTGAGTGCAGTGAGGGTGCAGGTGGGGAGTGGGGTGGGGGTGAGTGCAGTGAGGGCGCAGGTGGGGAGTGGGGGGTGGTGAGTGCAGTGAGGGTGCAGGTGGGGAGTGGGGTGGGGGTGAGTGCAGTGAGGGTGCAGGTGGGGAGTGGGGGGGTGGTGAGTGCAGTGAGGGTGCAGGTGGGGAGTGGGGGGTGGTGAGTGCAGTGAGGGTGCAGGTGGGGAGTGGGGTGGGGGTGAGTGCAGTGAGGGTGCAGGTGGGGAGTGGGGTGGGGGTGAGTGCAGTGAGGGCGCAGGTGGGGAGTGGGGGGTGGTGAGTGCAGTGAGGGTGCAGGTGGGGAGTGGGGTGGGGGTGAGTGCAGTGAGGGCGCAGGTGGGGAGTGGGGGGGGGTGAGTGCAGTGAGGGTGCAGGTGGGGAGTGGGGTGGGGGTGAGTGCAGTGAGGGCGCAGGTGGGGAGTGGGGGGTGGTGAGTGCAGTGAGGGTGCAGGTGGGCAGTGGGGGGTGGTGAGTGCAGTGAGGGTGCAGGTGGGCAGTGGGGGGTGGGGAGTGCAGTGAGGGTGCAGGTGGGGAGTGGGGTGGGGGTGAGTGCAGTGAGGGCGCAGGTGGGGAGTGGGGGGTGGGGAGTGCAGTGAGGGTGCAGGTGGGGAGTGCAGTGAGGGTACAGGTGGGGAGTGGGGATGGTGAGTGCAGTGAGGGTGCAGGTGGGCAGTGGGGGGTGGGGAGTGCAGTGAGGGTGCAGGTGGGGAGTGGGGTGGGGGTGAGTGCAGTGAGGGTGCAGGTGGGGAGTGGGGTGGGGGTGAGTGCAGTGAGGGCGCAGGTGGGGAGTGGGGGTGGTGAGTGCAGTGAGGGTGCAGGTGGGGAGTGGGGTGGGGGTGAGTGCAGTGAGGGTGCAGGTGGGGAGTGGGGTGGGGGTGAGTGCAGTGAGGGTACAGGTGGGGAGTGGGGATGGTGAGTGCAGTGAGGGTGCAGGTGGGGAGTGGGGGGTGGTGAGTGCAGTGAGGGTGCAGGTGGGGAGTGGGGTGGGGGTGAGTGCAGTGAGGGCGCAGGTGGGGAGTGGGGGGTGGTGAGTGCAGTGAGGGTGCAGGTGGGGAGTGGGGTGGGGGTGAGTGCAGTGAGGGCGCAGGTGGGGAGTGGGGGGTGGTGAGTGCAGTGAGGGTGCAGGTGGGGAGTGGGGTGGGGGTGAGTGCAGTGAGGGTGCAGGTGGGGAGTGGGGTGGGGGTGAGTGCAGTGAGGGTGCAGGTGGGCAGTGGGGGGTGGTGAGTGCAGTGAGGGTGCAGGTGGGGAGTGGGGGGTGGGGAGTGCAGTGAGGGTGCAGGTGGGGAGTGCAGTGAGGGCACAGGTGGGGAGTGGGGGTGGTGAGTGCAGTGAGGGTGCAGGTGGGCAGTGGGGGGTGGTGAGTGCAGTGAGGGTGCAGGTGGGGAGTGGGGGGTGGGGAGTGCAGTGAGGGTGCAGGTGGGGAGTGCAGTGAGGGCACAGGTGGGGAGTGGGGGTGGTGAGTGCAGTGAGGGTGCAGGTGGGGAGTGGGGGTGGTGAGTGCAGTGAGGGTGCAGGTGGGGAGTGGGGGGTGGGGAGTGCAGTGAGGGTGCAGGTGGGGAGTGGGGGGTGGTGAGTGCAGTGAGGGTGCAGGTGGGGAGTGGGGTGGGGGTGAGTGCAGTGAGGGTGCAGGTGGGCAGTGGGGGGTGGGGAGTGCAGTGAGGGTGCAGGTGGGCAGTGGGGGGTGGGGAGTGCAGTGAGGGTGCAGGTGGGGAGTGGGGTGGGGGTGAGTGCAGTGAGGGTGCAGGTGGGGAGTGGGGATGGTGAGTGCAGTGAGGGCGCAGGTGGGGAGTGGGGGGTGGTGAGTGCAGTGAGGGTGCAGGTGGGGAGTGGGGTGGGGGTGAGTGCAGTGAGGGTGCAGGTGGGGAGTGGGGTGGGGGTGAGTGCAGTGAGGGCGCAGGTGGGGAGTGGGGGGTGGTGAGTGCAGTGAGGGTGCAGGTGGGGAGTGGGGTGGGGGTGAGTGCAGTGAGGGTGCAGGTGGGGAGTGGGGTGGGGGTGAGTGCAGTGAGGGCGCAGGTGGGGAGTGGGGGGTGGGGAGTGCAGTGAGGGTGCAGGTGGGGAGTGGGGTGGGGGTGAGTGCAGTGAGGGTGTAGGTGGGGAGTGGGGTGGGGGTGAGTGCAGTGAGGGCGCAGGTGGGGAGTGGGGGGTGGTGAGTGCAGTGAGGGTGCAGGTGGGGAGTGGGGTGGGGGTGAGTGCAGTGAGGGTGCAGGTGGGGAGTGGGGGGGGGGTGAGTGCAGTGAGGGCGCAGGTGGGGAGTGGGGGGTGGTGAGTGCAGTGAGGGTGCAGGTGGGGAGTGGGGTGGGGGTGAGTGCAGTGAGGGCGCAGGTGGGGAGTGGGGGGTGGTGAGTGCAGTGAGGGTGCAGGTGGGGAGTGGGGTGGGGGTGAGTGCAGTGAGGGTGCAGGTGGGGAGTGGGGTGGGGGTGAGTGCAGTGAGGGCGCAGGTGGGGAGTGGGGGGTGGTGAGTGCAGTGAGGGTGCAGGTGGGGAGTGGGGTGGGGGTGAGTGCAGTGAGGGTGCAGGTGGGGAGTGGGGGGTGGTGAGTGCAGTGAGGGTGCAGGTGGGGAGTGGGGTGGGGGTGAGTGCAGTGAGGGCGCAGGTGGGGAGTGGGGGGTGGTGAGTGCAGTGAGGGTGCAGGTGGGGAGTGGGGTGGGGGTGAGTGCAGTGAGGGTGCAGGTGGGGAGTGGGGTGGGGGTGAGTGCAGTGAGGGCGCAGGTGGGGAGTGGGGGGTGGTGAGTGCAGTGAGGGTGCAGGTGGGGAGTGGGGTGGGGGTGAGTGCAGTGAGGGTGCAGGTGGGGAGTGGGGTGGGGGTGAGTGCAGTGAGGGCGCAGGTGGGGAGTGGGGGGTGGTGAGTGCAGTGAGGGTGCAGGTGGGGAGTGGGGTGGGGGTGAGTGCAGTGAGGGCGCAGGTGGGGAGTGGGGGGTGGTGAGTGCAGTGAGGGTGCAGGTGGGGAGTGGGGTGGGGGTGAGTGCAGTGAGGGCGCAGGTGGGGAGTGGGGGGTGGTGAGTGCAGTGAGGGTGCAGGTGGGGAGTGGGGGGTGGTGAGTGCAGTGAGGGTGCAGGTGGGCAGTGGGGGGTGGGGAGTGCAGTGAGGGTGCAGGTGGGGAGTGGGGTGGGGGTGAGTGCAGTGAGGGCGCAGGTGGGGAGTGGGGGGTGGGGAGTGCAGTGAGGGTGCAGGTGGGGAGTGCAGTGAGGGTACAGGTGGGGAGTGGGGATGGTGAGTGCAGTGAGGGTGCAGGTGGGCAGTGGGGGGTGGGGAGTGCAGTGAGGGTGCAGGTGGGGAGTGGGGTGGGGGTGAGTGCAGTGAGGGTGCAGGTGGGGAGTGGGGTGGGGGTGAGTGCAGTGAGGGTGCAGGTGGGGAGTGGGGGGTGGTGAGTGCAGTGAGGGTGCAGGTGGGGAGTGGGGTGGGGGTGAGTGCAGTGAGGGTGCAGGTGGGGAGTGGGGTGGGGGTGAGTGCAGTGAGGGTACAGGTGGGGAGTGGGGATGGTGAGTGCAGTGAGGGTGCAGGTGGGGAGTGGGGGGTGGTGAGTGCAGTGAGGGTGCAGGTGGGGAGTGGGGTGGGGGTGAGTGCAGTGAGGGCGCAGGTGGGGAGTGGGGGGTGGTGAGTGCAGTGAGGGTGCAGGTGGGGAGTGGGGTGGGGGTGAGTGCAGTGAGGGCGCAGGTGGGGAGTGGGGGGTGGTGAGTGCAGTGAGGGTGCAGGTGGGGAGTGGGGTGGGGGTGAGTGCAGTGAGGGTGCAGGTGGGGAGTGGGGTGGGGGTGAGTGCAGTGAGGGTGCAGGTGGGCAGTGGGGGGTGGTGAGTGCAGTGAGGGTGCAGGTGGGGAGTGGGGGGTGGGGAGTGCAGTGAGGGTGCAGGTGGGGAGTGCAGTGAGGGCACAGGTGGGGAGTGGGGGTGGTGAGTGCAGTGAGGGTGCAGGTGGGCAGTGGGGGGTGGTGAGTGCAGTGAGGGTGCAGGTGGGGAGTGGGGGGTGGGGAGTGCAGTGAGGGTGCAGGTGGGGAGTGCAGTGAGGGCACAGGTGGGGAGTGGGGGTGGTGAGTGCAGTGAGGGTGCAGGTGGGGAGTGGGGGTGGTGAGTGCAGTGAGGGTGCAGGTGGGGAGTGGGGGGTGGGGAGTGCAGTGAGGGCGCAGGTGGGGAGTGCAGTGAGAGCACACGTGGAGGTATGGGGTGGTGGTGAGTGCAGTGGTCCCTATCAGCCCTGCAAAGCAGTCACATCATCACATCCCATCCTCAGAGCTGTACTCTACCTTGCCAAATGGAGCAGGGACTCTTTGGTGTTGTGGCCAGAATAGGCACTGCATTCATAGAAGATCAGATTGTTCTCCTAGAATCATGAAACAGAGGGAATAAAAGGAGGGGAGCTGAAGAGAACTGTGGGGTAGGGGAGCACCCTGTCTGCATCTACTCACACCCATGCTTCCTTTCCAAGTCCCCTCTAATTCCCCCACCCCTCACTGTTCTCTAAGAGGTTGATTTCTGTCTTTTCAGGCAAGTTCTTGTAACCATTTCCCAGGTGAGCTGTAACAACTGTAAAGCCACAAAACCATAAGCTGCCTTAGTGCTTCACATTCCCTCTAATTACTCATTTCCTTTTCACACCAGCCTATGATGCAGGCAGACTCAGAGGCCAGGATGGGCGACATTCTTCCCACTTCATGGGCAGGAAGACTGAGGCTAGAGATTATATAAGTGGCCTGCCTGCTCCCACCCTGTCTTTAGTTAATGATGAGGCTCCCAGCAGCATACTTTTCCCAGGACCCAGGCATGCCATGGCCTAGGGGCAGATGTCACTGAGGGCTCCCATACGAATGCTCCTTCACACAGTTAATTAGCACTCCAGCGGTGGCTGTCAGCACATGGACAGCTATCCATCCCTTCACCGGGCAGAGGCTGGGCTGCACGCACAGTGGGCCCTGGGCCAAGGCTCATCATTTCCCATTATCACTCCCATTTATAGCTGTCCTGCTTCCTTATGACAGCTAATGGCACTGAGCCCCAGAGGCTGATGTCTTGTGGGATGCAGGCAGTTAAGTGAGGACAATACTTTTGTGTCTGCAAATCAAAAGGCTGTGCAAATGCTTGTTTCCAATTCAGCTTTCCTGCTGCACACCCCGCAGACCCAGCTCTGTCCTCCACCCTCTTCACCCCTGCTCCTCCCACCTCAGTCAGACCCTGACTCTTGGTCAGTCTGTGAAGAACGAAGGTTTCATGGGTGGAGAGGGGTACATAGGACCTGAAATTGGAAGACAGAGTTTGTCTTCCACCTTCAAGCGCAGACTCCACCCCTGAGGACCTGTGTGATACTTTGATTAAATCACTTAATTTCTCTGAGCTTCAGTTCTTATTTCACTGACAAAAAAGAAAGAAGAAAACGGATGACAAAAATATAGGTCTGCAGTTCCTTAATCAAAATCCTTGGATCCAGATGTGTTTTGAAATCCAGAAACTTTGAGTTTCAGTAAGATAATGCATGTATACACCATATTACATAGTACCCTCAGCGGGTCTGGGAGAGCATCCTGTAACCAAGCGTATTAATACATCTTCAGTGAAACGTTTGAATATTCATTCAGAGTGTGGCACACAGAGACCATAAATAGCTGCATGTCAGTTCTGGTCAGATGTTTCTGCCTGATGAAATCAAAACCGCTTTTTGTCTGCAGAGTTTTTGGGGTTTTGGAATTGAGGGTGAGGGACTGTGGCTGCAGCTGCTTGGTGGCCCTCCGCAGGAACACCCACCCGCCAGGCCCACCTCCCTTCCTTTTCCTTAGATCTCACCATCAGTGCTCGTGTTCCCAGCCTCTGAGCCATGAGCCTCTGTTTAGATCGAGCACACTAAATGATGAGTCCTTGGCCGGACAGCACCCCTATCTTTCCCCGCACACAGTGCCCCGACAACCGCGCGGAGGGCTGGAGCAGCCCAGGGAGGGCGCTGCGTGTTTTGCTGCCTGATTTCCCTCAAGCCTTGTCGGTTCTGGGCCTGGGCAAGTGGGCCGCTGCTTGTTTTGTGGCAGGCCATCCAGTGCGTGCCCTGTGTGTGTCTCAGGTCCACAGCTTTGAGGCTCAATCGGACAGGCAGGATGCACTCTCTTCAGAGCTGTCCAAAGAAGGACCAGCCTTGCCGTGAGTGTTTCCTCCTGGGAGGCGGTCAAGTGGAAACACAGATGATGGGATCTGAGCATCAGATAGGGACTGAAATAGCCAACTTCTCACTATCTAAGAATTTCTAATTCTGAGTTCTGAAGGGAAGCATTTGGAAAAATTCCCCATACCTTAGTCATCCCTGGCCAACTCCCACTTACAGTCTGAGACTCCCATGGAAAGTTCCACACGCATAGGAGCTGGCTGCTCCCATGATGCTAGGACGCCTATCTTGCCCACTCACTTCCTTCCCAGGGGGCTTCCAGGGAAGGCTCCCCCAAGGCTCTGGGGCACATGCCCAACTGCCTTGAATGCCACCCTGTCCACAGAGATGGGAATGTCTGCCCTTACCTTGGCGAGCTGTTCTCCAAGGCCCCGGGGAACTTCCCGCTCTTTCTCGTTGTCAATTTTATTGCCCAGCAGAAGTACAGGAATGCAGTCCCCCACAGCTTCCTGCGGAACAGACATCCCCCACTTAGAGAAGCACCCACAAGAAGAACCAGAGGACAGGCTTGAAATGCTGGATGGAGAGGCACATCTGGCTGTGAATGCCCTCCTGCTGCAATAGGCCAGGTGACAAGAAAGTCATCCTGACAGCTGAGACCCACCTTGTGTGGCAGCCTCAGTTTACAAGGTTTCTGCCAGGCGCCAGATGCCCACCTTTGGGTGACTCTGGGTATCTCCAGTCCCTGTCAGTGCAGTGAAACCGCCCCCTTACCCCGCCATTCTCTTTGGATGCTGGAGAGAACACACAGACCCCCTGGACGTGCTGGGAATGAGTATCAGGATGAGGGTACATTTGAACAATGTGTCCTTCTCCGGGGCTCACAGCACCCTGAGGACATTCCTACATGACCAGACTTAGTCTTAACAAGAATGAACTAAAGGAATTTAATGCAATGTGTTTTGGGGCTAGTGTAGGGGTTGCTGGGTTAGAAGTAGCATCTCCAGGCATCTCAGTATCGGGCACATAAGCTCCCTGAAGGTTGGCTCCAAATCTGATTCATGCTGTTGGGTCCACAGTGCTGGGAAAATGACTGTTGTGTGCCTCGTGGAGGTCACCACATGGGATTGCAGAGCCTTGTCATTGGGTACTCTTGTTCTGAAGGAAGCCCTTCATGGGAAGAACTGTGTGGCCATAGCAACTGCACCTCTTGGGCCAGAAGTGACAGGGTTATTTAAGGGGTCAACCTTGTTTACTCCTCCTGTGGCTGCAGCAGGCCAACAGGGGCCTGTGCACCTAGAGTCCCTGTGCCATGGTATCCTCCCTGTGAAATGGGTGCACTGTCCATCCCTCTCCTAAGGGCAAAGAGCCCAGGCCTCACAGCTATCTAGAAAGGACACAGGGTAATGTTCACATTTAAGCAGGTTGTTATTTTTACTTGTGAGATATTTGATTAGGGGATTTTGATCATAATTTGGTAGAGAATAGTTATTCATTGTAGCTAAATGTCTTACTAAAGAAAGAGGGTTATGGGATAAGAAGCTAACAGTTATAGTTTTTTGCCAATAATTCAGCTATTTTATGTTGCCATTTCAAATAAATATCCAAAGCTCATCCAATAGGTACCCCAATTTTAAGTTTAAATACAATTACATTTGAAATTAAGCCTCAATGATTCCTTAAATTATACATTCAATTTTGTTGCAGATCAGTCAGGAAAAAAATTATTAAATGAGAATTTTGAGGCTCAGAGAGTCCAAGAGAACATTTGACATCAAAGTCACTGAGTTATGAGGAGCCTTTAGTTTATGGGCCCACAGTTCTCTAATATTTTACTCTAAATTCTGATTTCCAACAAACTCTCTGCTATTTAGTGTCTTATTAACTAGAACTCTCTAAAAGCACTATTCCACATATCCATGGTAAGATGGTAAATAATGTTGGTAATGGTGACTCAAAGGCACATTACAAAGATCTTACATTATCTTCTGACCCATCAACATAGATTCAATTACGTGCGCTGAAGATGATGTGTTAAGTGGATTGCATTTAATAATTTGCAAGTGAAAACCTCACTTTTGGCATATAAAGAATGCTGTGTCGATTAATGGAAATGCCCCCATTCTCTGACTGTGCTGTGCCACCGAAACTTGGGCAAAGAGTTTTATACAGAAAAGGAAGAAAAGAGGAGGAAGGCAGGAGATGGGCCAAAAGACTTGCTGCTTGGAGCACAGGAGAGATATTTGTAGATTTATGTGTGAGAAATGACTAAGGCTTGTGGGATTTCTTGACATGGAAACTCTCAAAATATGAGCATCAAACTTGAAATCCCAGGGCAGGAGTCTAACCCAATCTGGTATGAATGGTGGCTTCAGTTTCTTCCCTTTTAAAGGACATGCTGGGTTCTGAAGGAGGGGATATGGATGAGGTAGGACATAGTCCTAAGCCTAACATCTGAGCCCTGTGGGCCACACACAGCAGTGTGCCCCTTGGGAAAAGAAGGGGCAGTCTTCTTTTTAAAAGAAATTCCTGGATATAAACATAGAAAAACTTAGAAGGAGCAGAAACTCCCCATCTAGAGGTGTGGCTTTTGGTCTTTGCATTGTTCCTCTTACATAGACACTCTGGACAACTCACTTCCCCTCCAGGGGTCCTGGCCTGCCACTGATAAAGGAGAATTCAGTTTCTCTCCAAAAATGTGGCAAAAATATGTGAGACCACACATAACACTGGAGAGTGTGCTACCATGGACAGCCAGTGGACGTCACTCCAGCCCCAAGTAGGTCTCTGACACAGGCCACCCCCAAGGAGGAGCTGGGGCTGGGGTGGGTGTCTCATGGTGCTCTCTCACTTTAACCTCTGCCTAAACTCCACCCTTTTTACACACATAACTAGGTTTTCAGCCTATATATTGCTTGCCACAAGATGCTCATAATTATCCACCTGATGAAGCAACACTTCTTTTTAAAAGTCCAAAGCTCACCTCTTCTGAAGAACAAGTCTACCTCCCCCAACCTCTGCTGACGTTTCTACAGATGTTGATAAAGTCGCATAGGCCTGCCAGGTCAGACAGAAGGAACTGCAGCCCTTTAGCCGCACACACAATCTCTGTAGGAGACCTGGCTCTGCTGTCCTGTGGGGCCCGCTCCAATCGCTCCTCTCTGCTCCTCTCTTCTCTGAGCTGTGAAATAGGCATCGAGAGCTGGTTTCCCTCCTCTGACTTAGATACAGAAGCCTCTCTACACCTCCAGTCACTTTAGTTGCCTTTCTGTGAACTTGAGCTTGTTGGAAGACAGACTAGTTGGAATTCAAAAGATTATGCATTTCTGATTTTAAATAACAAGGGCTGTCAATTTGGAGCAGAGGACTGACATTCAGCTCCAAATGTGCAGCTGTTGGGTTTGGTTGGTGTGTGTGTGTGTGTGTGTGTGTGTGTGTGTGTGTGTGTGTGTGAGTTGTACATCTATTTGCTGAGAGGCAAGAAAAGCACTTAACTAGAAAGGTGCTGCTATCTCTCTGGAGCCAGAACAAAAATTTCTCAGCACATTAAAGCCTTCAGTTATGCTAAGAAAAAAAATGACTGTAAAATTATATCTTGGGGGTTTCCATATTTATCCATCCCTGGACTATGAGTCAAAACAAGATTTATTTGTGTAGTTCGTTTAAACTGCCAGCACTTCAAGCTCAGCTTGAAATGTGGGGAACAAATCTGCTATTTTTTGCTCTGTGCTGCACATTGTCACCAATGACAAAGACCACAGAATGAGAATTAGCCAACAGTCCACAAAAGGAGAGTAAAGTGGGCCCGATCCCTTTCTGCTAAAGAACTAATGGTTCTTCTTCGAGACCAGAGCTGGCAGGACTGAAAAAGAAATGAGTACCTCTTCCTCAGAAGCAGATTTCAACCATGGGCCATGTGAAGAGAGAGAAACATAACTCAGTGGCAAAGCACTAGATTTTAGTTCTGGCTGTGCTGTCCCATAGGCCGGGGGTGCCTTTGGACAAGTCAATTCCTCTCTGGATGTCAGGATTTCTCATCTTTAAAACAAGAGGCTGCATTGAATTAATTTCACTTTTTTTTTCCAGCTCAAAGACACTGACTGGTCTTGAAGGCTTAATGATACCAGTCATATTCCATTTCCTTGACTTATAGATCTAACAATATAGTGCTCTAGAATGACAAAAGGATCCAAAGTAGAAGTTCAACATGCAGACACTAGGACCAAAAAATCTGGGTTTGGGAAATACCAGCCCTCTCCTAAATCCTATTTTCTCTGTCTAATGATACAGACCCCAAAGCCTTCAGATGTCTGGTGTGTCCCATGGTCTAAATGTGGGGCTCTTACAAATCAACCAGTTTCTTGTTCAGATTGGACTGGTTAAGTCAGTCCCAGCAACAGAGATGAGAAGGAGGTAGGAAGGGCTGGCAATGATGAGTTGACAGGAATGACTAACTGCTTTGATTTCCTGTAAGGTGTGTAGGAAATGTAAAAGGGCAGGAGTATCAGCACAGAACAGAGTGTGTCTGGGCCCGGTCTGGGCCTCTTCTGCAGAAGGCCTGCGGGCAGAGTTAAGCTTTCCAGGTGGGGAGGATGAGGGAGGGTGTGGAAGAAGAACATTCACAGGGGCAGGATACTCCCACCTCACAAATCAAGGTGCTTCTCTGAGCCAAAGGATTTTGGTTTCCTCTAGGCTGGAAGGATCCTCTAGGATCCCTCTGATGCACGCACACTTCTGACCTATCCTGTGGTTCCCAGAGAGTCAAATGTCATACTTTGTAGAATGGAGGGGCTAGGAGAGATCTTTCAGAGACTCTGATTCCTTCCTTCATTGTGTGACTGGCCACAGTTTCATGACCAGAAATGGCCGAGCTAGGATGGTAAGACCTTCGTTTTCAGGGAACTCCATACCTCCCCTGAGAGTCTGTTCCAACCACAGAACCTCTTCCAAGAGTAAGTCTTTGCTATGTATAATCTGAGGCAATTTTAGCCCTTTATTCTTGTGCTGCTTTTCAGGTTGTGGGAGGAAGGGGCATTGAGAACAACCGGCCAACATTCACTTAATAATATGGCTTTAGAACCTGCAGCCTATTCTTAAAGCTCCCCTCTACCCTCCCTTCCACAGGTGAGGGAGTAGGCAGCATGCTTGGAGCTCCATAGAAAAATAAGGTACCCCATAAATATAAAGTACTTGTTATCTTCAGTTCCCCTCCAATCAAATTAGGTGTCAAGTTTTAATCTATCACCTGACACATCCGATTGCTGGTTGCCATGGCAGAATGAGTTAGCTTTTCAAGAATCTTGAAAATTATCACATTTATGCTACTGTGCCACACATTCACCATGCCGTCTGCCATCTGACACAGCCTACTGCCCTTGCTCTCAAAATCCTGAGCCACCCAGCTGGATGCCTAATGCTGAGTCCTCAGGAGTGTCTCGTGGGTGCTGGACATAAACTCAGCGGGAGAAGCTCAGAAAATTCTCGTTGAAGGGCATGGACATCTTTGAATAAGATTTAGAGGCTTGCTTCTCAAACTGTGGTCCCGAGACCAGCAGCATCAACGTCCTCTGAGCACTTGCTAGAAATGCAGCATCTCAGGCCCCGCCCAGACCTGCTGAGTCAGATTCCACATCTTAACAAGATGTCCAGGACACTCCTAGGCCTATTAGAGTTTGAGAAGCACTTGTCAGGGTGGGAACCATAGCGGCTGAGAATCGCTTGGGAAGGTGTTATCTTTTTATTTTTACATTTCTAAGCACTGAGTCATTCTATCTGGGAGAGAAGGCCCTGACATCTGTTTTGTTTGATAGCTCCACAGGTGATCCTGATCTTCATCTAGGTTTTGGGATAGTCATTGAGAGCTTAACTGTATCTTTTGCTAATTTTAAAAAAGGAGAACTCAAACTACAAATTATACAAAAAGGCCCATCCACACACAGATAATTCTGAATTAATCATATACAGAACTGCCATCTTAGCTTGGCTTCCTGAGCCCGTGGAGGCACCAGGGCTCCACGGAGGACTCCTGCTGGGCCGGTGATGATAATGCTTTCAGCCCCACCTCATAAGAAACAGTTAATGGCATAGTTTTTCTGAAGAATGACTGAACTCATGCTTCAGGCTGTGATGATGCCCTCTGATTGTTCTTCACCTCTACCAACAGTACCAAATTCAACCTGATCTTCCACCTCTCCTGCTAAGTCACAGGCTCTCTGTGCAAAACAGGAGACTTACTAACTACACCTTCCTAATGATGGCAGAGAGGGAAGTTCCATAAATTTGACTCCATTTATCCCTATTAATTCAGACTACTGTTATTTAAAATTCCTCTTCCCAGCTTTAGTATATATCAAAAGATAGATATATCTTTTTATTTAGGGATAATTAAATGTTTGTGGTTTTGATATATATGACAAACTCACAGCTAACATCATACTCAATGATGAAAAGCCAAAACCTTTCTCTTTAAGATCAGTAACAAGACAAAAATGTCTGTTTTCACTATTTTTAGGCAACATAGTATTAGAAGTTCTAGCCACAGCAACCAGACAAGAAAAAGAAGTAAAAGGCATACAAATTGTAAAAGAAGAAGTTAAGCTGTCATTATTTAAAGATGATATACCATACCTAGAGAACTCTAAAGATTATACAAAAAATTATTAAAACTAATAAATAAATTCAGTAAAATAGCAGGATACAAGATTAATATTAAAAACTGATTCATTTTTTATACACCAATAATGAATGATCACAAGTAGAAATTAAGAAAAACCCATTTATTGTATAATTGCATCAAATAGAATAAAATACTTAGGAATAAATTTAACCATCAAGGTAAAAGATCTATACTCAGAAAATTATGAGATAATGAAGAAAGAAATAAAAGAAGACACAAATAAATGGAAGCATATACCATGCTTATGAACAGAAAGAACTATCATTGTTAAAATGTCCATACTACCCAAAGCAAGCTACTGATTTAATGTAATCACTATCAAAATACCGATGGCATATTTCACTGAACTAGAACAATAATCCTAAAATTTATATAGAACCACAAAAGACCCTGAATAGCCAAAGCAATCTTGGGAAAGGAGAACATACATGGAAGTATCATGGTATCTGATTTCAAATACTACAGGTTACAGTAATCAAAACAGCATGACACAGAGCAATGGAACAAAATAGAAAGCCCAGAAGTAAGTCCACAACACTAATTCAAAAGAATATATGCACACCAATGCTTACTGCAGCATTATTTATAACTATAGGCCCGGTATACAACAATTGTACATGGGCTGGGGGGCCTCCCTCAGCCAGACCTTCGCCCTTTCGAAGACTGGGAGCCCTCAGGAAATGTCCAACTGATGGAGTGGCCTAAGCCAGATATTCTTAGGCAGTCAGATATCCTTAGCTCTGCTGTGGAGGTGAAGAGGCTCCTGCCATGCTGTGCTGTGCTCTCCAGCTTTGAGCCTGGCTTCTGGCTGAGCGGTGCTCCCCCGCTGTGGGAGTGCACTGACCACCAGGGGGATCTCCTTTGTTGAGCGTCTGACCCCCTAGTGGTCAGTTCATATCATAGCGACCAGTCGTTCCATCGTTGTGCATATTACCCTTTTATTATATAGGATACCCTAGACATGGAAGCAACCTAAGTGTCCATCAAGAGATAAATGGATAAAGAAGAATGGAATATTACTCAGACATAAAAAAGAAATGAAATCCTGCCATTTGAGAATGGGCCTAAAGGGTATTATGCTAAGTGAAATAAGTCAGACAGCAAAAGACAAATACCATATGATTTTACTTATATGTGGACTCTAAAGAACAACATAAATGAACAATACAGAAACAGACTAATAGATACAGAGAACATACTATGTGTGGTGGTAGGTGGGTACTAGACTTATTGGGATGATCACTTTTTAAGGTATATAAATGTCTAATCACTATGTTGTACACCTGAAATTAATACAATATTGTATGTAAACTGTACTTGGAAAGCTAAAATATCAAAAAAGGATAGAAAGGAACAGCTGACCTTCCCCTGCCCCCCCAAAAAGTTATAGCCTCAATTTCTTTCTTTCCTTTTTTAATTCTCACCCGAGGATATGTTTCTTACTGATTTTTAGAGAGCGAGCGAGCGAGAGAGAGATCTATGTGAGAGATAATACTGATCAGTTGTCTCCCATACTCACACCAAGTCGGGATTGAACCCAAAACCTGTGTATATGCCCTGACCAGGAACTGAACCCACAACCTTTTGGTGTATGAGACAATGATCCAACCAACTGAGCCACCTGACCAAGGCATATCCTCAACCTCTTAGTTTGAGAATGAGATGGCTGTCTTAGACTAGTGATTTTCAAAGGGAAACCCTTTTACTTAGAAAAAAATTGTACCTGCACCTCCAATATACCAAACTGCACCTCCATTATACCAAACTGAAAGAACTAGAGTGGTTCTGACTGAGAGAGGGGACGAGGAGCCCAGAACTGTGATGTAATACCTTTCCATGCTCTGCCTCTGTTCCTGGGAGTGTCACTCTGATTCTAGGGTTCCACCAGAGAAAGTTTGAAAACCACTGAATCAAGTAAGCACTAAAGTCTCTGGTGCTTAACTTCAATAAGGAAGATAAATCACTGGTGCTGTCAAAGAAAAATTAGGTCTGAAGTCCCAAAGTTCAAACAGGATCCACTTCCACATGACCCACACCATTTGCTTCCATTACTAGCTTGGTGTAGAACCATTCACTACATTTCAAAATGTACATTTTCTCAATTATAACTGTTTTTAGGCTCAATAATTTTGAGAAATAATTTGTTTTGAGCAAATTTCTGAGATACCCAAGAATCTGAATTCCATTCTTATTCTTTATTTTGGGGGAAATGAGAAGGATGGGGATTAAGAGTAGAGAAAGGAGCCCTGCCCAGTGGGGCTCAGTTGGTTGGGCATTATCCCATGCACCAAAAGGTTTCTGGTTCAATTCATGGTCAAGGTACAATTCCCAGGTTGCAGAATTGAGCCCTACTAGGGGTGTGTAGGAGGCAGTCAGTTGATGTCTCCCTTTCATATTGATGTTTCTCTCTCTCTCTCTTTCTTTCTCTCTCTCTCTCTCTCCCCCCCCCTCCTTTTTTTCTCTCTTAGAAAAAAAGAAAGAAAGAAAGAAGTGGGACAGCCAGTCCAAACTGTAAGGGCCACAGATTTTGGTGGGAGGCATCACAGACATTAGGGCCAAAGGATGAAGAAATGAACAACTCCAGGATTCTGATTGCACATGATATATCATCCATTTTGGCATCCAATGTGGGTTGAGCAGTAGTTCTGTGGGGCCCCTTGCAAGCTCTTCCTGGGAGGCACAGAATGCATGCAGCACAGACCTGAACTGGGAACTGAGGAAGAAAGACTGTCTTTAAATTTCTTCATCCCTTTCCTCTTCCTTCTCCCCATCCTTCCTTCCTCCCTTTCTGCTGTATGTCCTTTACAGCAGTGTGTCAGTGTAGGAAGTAGGTAAGGGGTCCATGGAAGGTCTAATGGGCTTGAATAGAGGTTAAATATAAGCTCAGTGAGGACAGGGACACTGCTGCTTTAATTCCCAGATCCTAGGAGAGTGCCTGGCAGTGTTTTGAACAAATAAATGAACAATGCAGGAATTCTACTGGTGGAAGGAAATGGGATACCCTTCCTGATTGCTTTGTAAATGAATCAGCAAGGCTCTATTAAAAGAAGTAAGTGGCTTGCCCACTCTGCCACTGACCTTGAAAAGTTTGCATTTAAGTGGTAAAGGAAGAGCATGCAGGTGGTCAGGAAGTTAAAAGGGACATATTGTAAGTATAAGTCAAGATGTAGTGTCTCAGAGGTAATCTAGAATTCAAATAAGAGTGCTGTTGCTTGTGGGCCCCACCTAGGATGACTTTGGGGTGAGCCTGGGGCCCTCACATTATGGGTCAACCTCCCCTCATGTAAAAGGCCCCAAAACACTGTGTGGTGTCACTTTGGGCTGAGCACAGTTGGGCCCATTGGAGCTAGAAAATGCAGGGGATTGGGGAGGCAATGGTGAGAATGCAGAACAGCACGGTTGTAACTCAGTTCAAACACCCATTTCTCAGGGACACCTTCCTTGACATTGTACTCTGTGCTCCTCCTCTACTCCTGTCCTACTCACTTATAGCTCTTATTAAAATCATAATGATACAATTACTGGTGTAATCTCTATTTTTTATATCCCATAGGAGCAGGGACTATATCTGTCTTGGTCACTTTAGAGTCCCCAGTAGCTAGCTTGGTACTGGCCACTTGGGTAAACAAATGCATGAATCGGTTTGTTCCTGGAGAAGGTGGGTTCTGATCAGATTTTGAAAGAGCAGAGGAACAGGCAGGAGATGAGCAGAGAAGAGAGAAAAGCAGGAGGCCCACGTAGTGCTCTTAGGATGGTCACCAGCTCACCTCCACGCTGCTCAGCCACTGCCGGACCGACAGGAAGGACTGTTTGGCTGTGAGGTCATACATGACGATGACACCATCGGCCTTTCTGAAGAACTGTTGGGTGATACAACGATACCTGCCATCGAAGGACCACAGGTCAGGGGAGCACAGCCCTCCCTTGCAGCCCAGACCTTCGGCCCCACTGTGGGGAATGGAGGAGGCAGTGTTACATCAAGGACGGCTCCTCACCTCTCCTGCCCGGCCGTGTCCCACAGCTGCAGGGCCACCTGAGAGTCACCCACACGTACCATCTTCACACGGTAATCGATGCCTGCAAGATGGAACAGGCCTGTTACTTCCAAATAAGAACATGATGCCCAATATGTCTGGAATCATGTCAGGTCAAGGATGACAGCTCCTGTGTAGCTCCTGGGAGGTGATGTGGAGAAATGGACAGGGCACTGGACAGGAAGGTGTGGGGCCTGATTCTATCTCTGCTACTTATTATCAAATCACTTAACCGCTCTGAACTGCAGGCTCCTCCCTGTAATGTAATCCTTACCCTCCTTAGGGATACTACAGGTTCAAATGAGATCACCTATGTAAAAGCAATATGCCAATGCGAAGACATTGTTATATTCATGAATTTATTCTCACGGCAAAGATAGAGGAGGAAGAAAGACTGTCTTTAAATTTCTTCATTCCTTTCCTTTTCCTTCTCACCATCCTCTCTCCCTCCCTCCCTCCCTGCCTCCCTCCCTCCCTCCCTCCTTCCCTCCCTTCCCTTCTTCCTTCCTTCCTTCCTTCCTTCCTTCCTTCCTTCCTTCCTTCCCTCCTTCCTTCTTCCTTCCCTCCTTCCCTCCTTCCTTCCCTCCCTTCCTTTTATCCTTCCCTTCCTTCCTTTGTCCTTCCCTCCCTCCCTTCCCTTCTCTCTAAATTCACTTTCAAGTTCCCCTAATAAAGTTCAAATACCTCTGGGTATGGTTCATACTTTCAGACTTCCATCAACCACTGCAAATGTAAGTGACAGAGCCAGAGGAGGAACGGGGGAGGGGGGAGCAGGATGATGGGAAAGGGTGGCAGATAAAGGGAAGGCTACAAGAGAAGAAGATGGGGGAGAGAATCAAAGGGAGCATTCACCCTTGATATAACATCAGAGCTCCTAATCCTGGGCCACTCGCAATAGTCTCTCTGAAGCTGCAACCCCACTTGAAGCCATGAACCACAAAGAGAGGGAGCAAGCTCAGGTACACGCATTCAGCAGCCCTCAGAAGTTCCTTGATAACAGACATTCCTCTCTCTACATCGTTTAAGAATGTACACAGATGCTTAATGAGGTTCCAAAAGTATTTCCCTCTTAAGGTATCAAATCTTGGAAACAGAGGGCATCCCCTACCACCTCCAAAAGGGCCAGCTTCTGAGGTCCTCACCCTGGAGGGCTAAGGTAGGGACAGCAATAGCAGCTTGCACTGGAAAAGACAGGAGTGACAAAACAAACAACCAAGAGGCAGTCAATGAAAAAAGGTCATCCCAGCCACTTTCCCCAGACAAAGGTCAGTGCATTAAGGGCCCATGAGTGGAGGGGAGGCGGGAGAGTCATAGCCCCTAGAATGACCCCAGAGGCCCTGTGCTTTGCAGATGAGGGCAGAGTGAGCAGTACATTTTCTAGGTAAAGAAAAGAGTGATTTGATCCATTGGTAGAATGCTTGATATTTCTAACTTTCATATGCTGTCTCTCCTTCATCACAGTGCACCCCCTGTGACATTATCTGAATTATCTGCACATACACACACACACACACACACATATATATATATATATATATATATTCCACCCCCACCCACCACACCAATGAGAGATAAAGAAACAAGAATCCAGAGATGGCATGCTTCGCCCAAGCTCATCAGTTGCCATATGTTACAAACCCAGCTCTGAGGGTCATTCTTCTTTTTACACCAGTATCCTGGGCACAGAGACACCTGGCAGCTTCATTTCATCTGGAAAGTCCAGGGCTAGCTAAGTGCTTCCATCCAAATGGATTACAACTGGCTGGGTGCTGAATCTAGGGTGAGTTTTCTTCTTAGCTAAAGTGGAAGCGTTTTCCCAATGTATACTCTAGAAGACTGAAGGGGCTGCCTACTTTCTGGCAACAACTCAGGAGAATCCCAGCACTGTCAACACACTTTTAGGGCCTGATCTGAAACCAACCAGCCCAATGTGGGAAGCCTGAGGACAGAGCTGCCTTCTTGGTGGAAAGAAAGGCTTGAAGGCAAGGGGGGCAGCCAGGTCTCAGCTCTTTATGATTGTATTCTACCTTACTGGCTGATTGCTTTGTCGGAGGACAGGATGCTTATCTTGCAGAAAGTGAGGGGGACCAAGGAATGCTGAAAATAACAGGTTTTGTGCTTGGTGAGAGTTCCTGCCAGGTATTGGTGCTTCTCTCTCAGCTTCAGTCAGGCCCAGGAAGCAGATAAGTCCATGAGAGGGAAAGGAAAGGGAAGGTAGAGACACAAGAAGTCAAATCCAATAGAAGAGGCAACAAAATAACATGGGACCAGAGGGCCTGAATTACACTGACTTCTAAGACCATCACCAGTTCTAACACCCCAGGAGCCAGGTGACCATGTTGTGTTTCTGTCTCAGTCCTGCCTTTGACCAACTATGTGATCGTGATGACATTACTTCATCTCATTCTGGGGGAGTGTCACTGTCTTCATCTGTAAATTGAAGTGTGATGGAGGATGTGGAGGAGTAAGTTGGTGCTCAGGATCTGTTCAGCTGTAGCATTCAACGAACACATGGAGGTGACCTCCAACTTGAAACCTAATTGGTTCCTGAATGATGGCTGGAAATCAGGAGCCTCTATGACCATGAAGTGTGTTGTGTTGTGGGATGGTAATGGGTTAGAGCTGGTTGATGGATCCCAGAAAGGGTGCCAAGACAGGACCAAGCTGTCATTTAGAGCAAGACAGATGTGGGAATTTATTTATAGAGATGACAACTCTATAAATGAAGATAATTAGGAATTTATTAGTAGAGATGAGGAGTGGGATAGAAATCCAAATGGTGGCCAAGAACAAGCAGATGCATTCTGTTGGGAAAGGCAGGGCCGGCAACTCATCATGGGGCAGTAAAAATACTGGGCTAGGGGTCCTGGGTTCTAGAGAGCTTCAGTCTCTACCAACCAGTCTTCTCATTTACAGAATGAACTCCGATGTTCTAAAAGATGATCATTTGACACTCACAGGACCCAAACACCTGTTTGCGAAGGAATCATGTGGTACTAAGCGGTGTAGGCAGGTGCTCAAGTCACACTGTTGTACTGTAGAACTTACATTATGACAAGCCAGGAGTCCAGTACCAGTCATGTTCCCTTGAGGCAGTGGAAAGCCAGGAAGTCCCCTTTGATGATGGAGGTGAGCTTTAAGGGGCCGTTGAGTCCCTGTTTGTACGTGTTCATGGTTCAGGGGCTGCTGTCCTGGACAGGTGGTTGGCTAGAGCTCCAATTTAGGGTTGCACCACTTTGGCCCTCCAGGACCAGGACTCTGTGGCTCTTCTATCCTTTTACAGGATCATTTGTCCGGTGGCTTCTATGACTGTACTGTGCCTACTGACAGGTGCACCAGAGCAAGGCCTGCTATGTAGCTGAGACTAATTTGAGCTGCAGTTTCTGCACCTAACTTGCAGGTGTTTCCATAATTGCCCCCCTGGGAAGTACAAATTAGTCTGGTTTTCTCTTTTTATAGACTTCCATCTTAGGGATACCAGTTGGAAATGTTAATGGACTCTGATCCCCTGATTTCAACAGGAGAGGCACCTAAACACTTGGAATTTGCCATCCTGCCTCTCATGGTCTGTGCTTGAGCCATGGTTTGTGGGGGCCCACCCCACTGATGATCTCCCAGGAATTCAAGTTCACCTCCACAGCCATTGCTCCCTGTGTCACCATCCTTGGTGCACCTGGCACACCCCCAGCCACTTTTGTCCAAGGCAAACAAGGCCAGAGTCTTCTGGGATGGGTTCCCAGCTCTGCTCTTCTCCCCTTCAGGGTCCCAATTCTTCATCTTGAGGTGCTTTCAGTTTTTGGGTGAAATGGAGAATAAGGGAAGGACAGGAGGCTATTCCATATGTGAAAACACCACAGGAACAGGCTCAGCAGTAAGAATGGCACCCTGAAGCATGTGGGAGGAGATCCATCTGTAGAGGAAAGCTGGAAGGGTCAGTTCAGGATGAGAGGAAGAACATGGAGTCTCCCAGTTAGGACTCTGGGGCAGAAAAGTTTGTCTTGTGGGCCAGCTGTCAGACATCCAAAGGTAAAATGGCCTGGAAGCAGTATTGTGTGACCCAGTTCATTTCCCTCATTTTTCAGATGAGAAAAACTGAAGCCCAGAGAGGGAACGTGTCCCCCTAGAGTCACATAACTGATTAGTGGCAGAGCAGACACAAAGAGCCAGGACTTCTAATGCTCAGCTGAACCTCAGCAGCCTCCCCTGCCTATACCAACCTGTACACTTCCTGTGTCAGGGGAGTGTCTTTGAAACCCATGGGGTGCTAAGTACAAACAACTCAAGGTTAGTAGGGACACTGTGGAATGGAACAGAAAGGGTGTGGGGGTAGAGGAGAAGCCGGTATCTGCACCAACCAGTTGATGGGAATGTGGACAAGCTGCACTCTCTGGACCTCAGTTTCTTGATCTCTCCATTGGGCTGATAACAATACTTGCCTCCCAGGGTTTTATGAATGTAGAGTAAAATGATGAACATGAAAGCCCATGCTAAATATTCAGATATATCCATATATTTTCAAATATAGTTATCAGTGTGGTTAAATGGTATTCAGTAGCACTCAATGGACTGTTTTTTTTTTGGGGGGGGGGGTGATTCAACTTGGTAAAAGCTAAAAAGGTCAAGATGCCTATGGTCTCACCACATAATCCAATGCAATGAGCAACTTTGGGGAAGAGAGAACCTCCATCTAAATAAAATATTACACAGGAGTGGGAGCACATTAAGCCATGATCATCCACTAATAGTTGCATCTAATGGGCTTCTCCAGTGAACTCCAGCTGCCACCCAGCAGGCCCAGGAGGCAGGATGGGTAATGTCTCATCTTCTGGGTAAAGAAGCCATCTAGAGCTCTGCCCTCTATCCTTTCTATTCTCTCTCTGTCTCTCTCTGTCTCTCTGTCTCTCTCTCTCTCTCTCTCTCTCTCTCTCTCTCTCTCTCTCTCTCTCACACACACACACACACACACACACACACACACACACACACACACTGAGAGCAGCAAGGCACAGAAGCAGCTGGCTCATGGCGAGGGGAGGGGTTGTGGTGGCAGGGGCAGGGGAGGGAGAAAGAGGTAAGCCCCAGCAGGAATATGAAGAGTCAGGGTCCTGCTGAAAGCAGGAAGAAACAATAAGAGAGAGACAGGCTCAGAGGAGGTAAAAAGGCCAAAGTCCATCTTTGGTAACTTCAATTCTACTCAAGCTGGACATGGGAAACTTTCAGTCTTGTCCCACTGGAAGTGAGCTTAGCAGCTAGCCCTCTGCAGGAACGGACTGCACCTGTCCCCTCAGCCTCATTGTGGAGCAGGCAGATTGGGCTTCTGCTCCCTGAGGGCCTACAACCACTCCCACTGAGCTCCAAGTCCCTCCCTCGGCCCCCTTCTCACAATCTCCCCTTCCTAGAGGTTCCAGGACCAGTTTAGGGGCGAGAACTTACCCACAGTGGCTGTCATGCCTGGGGAGAATCGGTCATCACAGAATCTCCTCAGGAAGGATGTCTTCCCTACGGCAGAGTTGCCCACAAACACAATCTTGAAGAGCCGGTCTGGGGTGGACAGGGAGCCTTCCTCCTGTGGACAGCGGACAGTCTGGATGCTAGCCCTGCTCTGCCACCACCTGCCCTTCTTCCATCCCTATGGTGTGCAGGGCACAGTGGGGACCTGGCCTCCACACTGGCACCAGGAGATCGCCCAGCCACAGATGCAGGTAGCTTTGGGCTCAGAGCATCAGCAAGGGGAAGAGGGACATTCATTCAACCGCACCTGCTGTCTGCCTACTATGATGCAGGGATGAAGAGGAGGCCTGGCTTCTGGTGGAAAGAAGGGGACAGGTATGTAAACAGACAATCTCAGCACAATGCTCCAAGTGCTTGGGGAGCAGGGAGGAGAGCCAGGATCCACCCAGTAGACACCTTGAGCTGGGCTTAAAGCAGAGGCAGGGGTGGTGAAAGAGGGGATAAGGGGATAGAAAGGGAGGAGGGGAGATAGACAAAAGACATCTATCTTAGTTACAGGGCCAAAGACAGCCCAAGCTGGGATAGAGATTTTGCTTCTGCCCTTTCATTGAAAGCCTGGACTGATGGGGATACTCTTGCTTTCCTGCCCTTTGCTCTTCTCTCCCATCTCATCAGCTTCCATCCAGGATCCCCATTTGCCCTGGGAACAAAGTCAAGACAGTCTCCCCCTCACAGACTGGGAAATCCTAACACCAGGCCACTGGCAGAGTGTTCCAGTCCCCCAGCACTGCTGCTCCCCCTGCCCTGCCCAGCAGCAGGAGGGCTAGAGCTGAGCCCGCTGCCCATTTGTCTGGGATGCTGAAGCCCAGTGGGAAATGGACTTGCTTAGACACTGAGGGAATGAGAGGCGGAGTAAGGATCTGCTGCCCGTACAGGGTCATTGCTCTCTACTGAGCCCTCATTCCTTTGGGAGAGTTGTTTGCTCATCCTCCTCCCCCGCCCCAGTCTTGCCTTCAAACCCAGCCCAGCACTGCTGGCCTAGGTGAGGAAACTCTTTGGAATCAATTTAGAAGTGGATTTGGGGGAATTAGCTCCTCTCATCGAGCAAATACTGTAATGGAGTGGCAACAGATCTTAGCAATACTTGAGTATCAGAGAAAAGCCACTAACAGCTTTTTGGGAAGAAATCAATTCCATGCAGCACTTAAGTGGGGATTCAAGGTCAATTAAAGAAAAAAATGCTCCACACTCAAAAACTATGTCCCCTGCCCCATTTTCTTTACTCTTGCAATGCCAAGGGTATGGGCTCTCTGCCAGTCTCTGTTCGGCCTCTGTCTCCCTGTAATTTGTTTGAGACGAAAGCTCAGAGCAGCATCTGTGTCCTCAGGCCCAGGTGTGGGGGAGGCATGAGAAGCCCAGGGCAGGAGGAGTAGGTCTTGGCTGCAGGGGCTGTGCCTGATATTAGCCCTGTGCCCATCCCCGCCATGGGACAGAACACTTTTGTTTTTCAAGCCAAAGAAGATAAACACATTTATTGATGGTTCAGCAGCGGCAGGACACACCTCCCAGGTGCTGCAAACTCCTACTTTGTGTTCACGTACCTAACCTGGTCCCTTCTAGGGCTAATCCACAGTGAGCCAACCGGATTGGGGCAAGAGAACTGGAGAAAGGTCTGCTCATCTCTTTCCAACCACTTTAAAAATAAAATTAATATGTGTCCTTTTTTTTAGAATTAGGAAAAACAGAAAAATAGGAAGGAAAATAATAACTATAATCTATCCTACTGCCCAGCAGTGGTCACTACTTATGTTCAACTGCATTTCTTCCAGGCTTCTTTTCTATTTAGATGAATGAACGTATGTTTTATAGAGTGACTTGAAATGTTATAATTTTATTATTTTCTTATATTACTAAATTATAAATATTTCCCTAGTTCATTATTTTTTAACTATTGTTTTTAAATATATTTTATGGCTATTTTTACAGAGAGGAAGGGAGAGGGAGAGAGAGTTAGAAACATTGATGAGAGAGAAATATCAATCAGCTGAGCTTCCTCCTGCACACTCCCTACTGGGTATATGCCCGCAACAAAGGTACATAACTTTGACCAGAATCGAACCTGGGACCCTTGAGTCTGCAGGCCAATGCTCTATTCACTGAGCTAAACTGGTTAGGGCTAATGTTAATTTTAACAGCAGTGTAATATTCTACTGAATTAATATGTTATAGTTTATGTCCTATTAGATTTTTAATTGTTTGCTATTATACACTTATATTCTTGCATTAAATCTTTGCCTGGCTTTGGTTATTTCCTGAGAAAAGATTGCTAGAAGGAGAAGTGCTGGTTCAAAGGATGTAGTATTGATAAGTTCATGATTCCTGCTATTAATCTACTGTTCTGAAAGGTTGCACAGTTTCTGGCTCAGCAGCCTGGCTTGAAGGGCCTGCCTCATGCCACCTCCCGAGGAGCAGAGCCTCTGCTGAGGCTGCTGTAGCTGCTGGCGGATCGTATTTCCTTGTTGCCACAGTTTCTGTCCCCAGCTGGAAGGCAGCCCAACCTGGTGGAGCCTCAATGTGTGATAGCAGAGGCTGCACCCTTTTGGACTTTACTTCCCAGTCTGCCAGAAGGAAGCATACATCTCCGAAGCCTCATCAGATGACTGCAAGGATCAAATGCCATAGCAGACACAATTCTTAGCCTTTTCCCTCCACCACTAGCCTCTTGACATTTCTTGCACATTTGTAGGGAAAGCATGGGGTACCGAAAACCCCATCTGTGCCCAATGCCTACATGAATAGCGCTGACAGGGTTGTGGAAAGACAGGTAGGTGGAGGGGCCCCACCCACTAGTGGGTGCCACCAATTCTGCACTCTTCCTGGGGCTGGGCCTCCACTATCCCACCCTTCAGAAGAGTGGCACATAGGCATGAATCTTAATCCAGACCCAAGGGTGATAACTGATAGCACATGTCCCTGCACAGTGGCCAGAGAAGTCTTCCTGTCACACATGCTAATACAGCCATGAAAATGCTCAAGGTGGCAAGGGCTCATTTCTAAAAGGCTGGCCTGGTGTGCAGGGAGGAGCCTCTTTCACACTGCTGGGGACATTTCTAAAGCTGCTTTGGAGGGTCAAGTGGAGGGGTCAGGGCTCAAGGAGCCTATTCCTAAGCTTAGGTCACAAACAAGGTGTAGAACATCATCCCTATGAGCCAGAAGAAGATGTTCACATGACCTCCTTCTCCCCACAGTTTAGAGGAAGACCTGGTGGCGAGTTCAGGTGGGACATGGGATTGGAGCCTTTCGCTGAATCAGAAAAAAGCATAAGGAGGGAGTAGGGCAAACGTCAGCATTTATAAGGAGAATTTACCAGGACTCCTGAGTCTCCCCCAAGACACTCAGCTAAGCAGGGAAAGGGAGTATTTGAAGGACAAAATATATTGAATCATGAGACCAGTCACATCTGATTTTCTAAACTGCCTTCAGGGCATGGCATAGGAGTGGCCTCTAAAACCAAGATGCGATGTGCCCTTACCTTAGACAGAGCTTCTTTCCCAACAGGCTGCCCTCGGGGAGATGTGGGCATGAGTTCCAGCTGAGAAGGTTGGACCTGCTGGCTTTGTCCTTCCACCCCTTGGTCAGAGACCTCTTCCTCTTCTGGGCATTTGCTCAGTGGCCGCTCAAAGCTGCCATCCAGGAGCTGGGGCAGGGGGTCTTCTTCAATGGAGATGATTCTGCGGAGTGCCCGGGGGAGTGGACCCTCAGCCCCTGGCTCCCTGGCTCCTGGCTCCTCTTCTGTAAGGGGATATCCATTCAGGCCCAGGGAGCTTCTCCTCCTCAGCATGCCAAACACATCTCCCTCCTCCTCTGACTGGCTGTTTTGGGATGGAGAAGAAAGAAGAGGGGGAAGTAAATGGTAAAATGTATCAATATGGAAGCCATAGAGCTTTTCTGACAGATGACAAAAGGGCACCACACCTTGGGGGCACAGAATTCTGGGTAAGGAAAAACCAGATCCAACATTGTTTAGTTCATTCACTCAAGACCCTTATACAAGTGCCTGATGGTGAAGGTGATGAAGGCGATGGTGAAGGTGATGTTGATGAAGGTGATGATGGTGATGACAGTGAAGTTAATAATGATGATCTACCAGGTATTAAGCTAATGTCACAGTCAAATTGAACAAATCGACACATCCCCTATCCTTGAGGAATTCTCAGCTTAGTGGAGGGGCTAAAGCAATAATGACACAACTGAACACATTTTTACCAGCTGTGAGAAATGCTGATAAAGAAGAAAACTGTGTGAAGAAAGGAGCATAAATAAAGCATCCTGGGTTAACAGTCAGATAGCCTCCACTCTGGTCCCAAGGCCAGCTCTAACTAACTGTCTGTCCCCATTAGTCAGATGTCTCCTGGCTCAGAGGCAGCTGCCCACTAGAGCATGGGCTTTGGGCCGAAGGAAGCAGGGTATCTTGACCTGCCTCTCGTTCCTTTCCCTTTCTCTTTCAGTGACCCTGCAAGTCAGTCAGGGGGAAGTGGCCTCAGAGTCTGTTTGCTCACCATTATATTTATACGCAGCACACAGCACAGTATCTTGCACATAGCAGGAACTCGATAATAGACATTAATAGCAGGACTCATGTCTAATTTATCTTTGGAATCTTCACAGAACTCAAAAGACTCTCTTTTGCAGAAGAGGGAATTGGTAAATGCTTATTGACTGAATCAATCAATGAATAGATTTGGTTCTGAGGAACCAACAGGCCAACTTTATTGCACAACCTTAGCTCCAAAATTGTATCTCACTGTTCAGATACTTAGAAATTCACAATGATCAGGTCCAGAGACTTGACTCATCAGCTGACTGACACCCCAGAGACACCTCCCTTTACCCACCTGGTATTGCACGCTTGCTGTCCTCAGTGTCTCCTAGATGAGCAAGCTCACACACTTTCTCTCCAGATCTAATACTAAGGGATCCAGCTCCCTCTACCTCTCTCTGGCCATCAATGTGGATGAAGCACATGCCAACAACAACAACAAGAAGGGGATTGGTTGGTCTCTGAATAAACAACAAACTCCTCATTTGGGGATGCAATTATGTCTTATCCAACAGGAACAAAATATGTCATCTTTGAGTTAATTAAATATGAATCATTGAAAGGAATCAGTCAAGCACAGGACCTATTTTGTTCTGTGAAGGAGTTCAACTATTAGAGATTTCATGGAACACTTTAATTGCCCTTCAGAGCCCAAATAGTCATGTGCCTGAAAAAACAAGTATATTCATTCTGCTAAACTGACAACTGGGCATCGTCAGGTTACACCCTCCATCTCCGTCCCTGACCTCTCTTGTTCTCTCTCCTCTGCTGATCTATAGCACTGATCCAGTCCCTCTCTGCAGGCACACACTGGACAGGACAGGAGGGACTGAAAAGACAATGGCCTGTCCTAGGGGCTTGCTCTGCACTGGCTCCTCGTTGGATATCAGAACAGGAAAGGATATTGTCCTCCAAGATTCAAAGGGAGTGAGCACAGCTTACCCCAGGCTTCTCCACATCTTGAGGGTTAGACTGCACTCAGCACAGCACAGGCTCGGGGCCTGCTCCCAAGCAGTACAAGACCAACAAACAGATAACAGTGAACACATAGAGGACAACTTACCTTCTAAGGATCCCTCTGCCATCCATGTATTTGCCTATCACGGAGCCAGATCTCTGTTTCCGGCTTGCCTTGGCAGCAGCTGTGTTTGTTTTGGCTGCCTTATCTTTCTACAGAAACACAAAAGACCCTCAGATCCATGCCTGCCAGTTTGTCTCAATGTTTGAGCAGAAAGGGCTCAACTTTCCCACCTCATAGGTCAGGCTTTAGACAAAACTCTGGATAAGCAAGTGATATTCTGGTCTCCCTGCTGGGATTTTCACCAGAATCCCTCCACTTCCTGTTTAATAACCTAATCACATGAGCCTACACAAGTTTAGAGCCTGGGGTCCACGATATTGCCCTTCACAGGACTATTGGTCATTTGCAAGAGCAAAAGTAAGGGGAGCTAAATGTGGAAAGCATAGAAAGACTGTTTATGGGCAGAAAAGACTTTGCCTCTTTAAGTCACACTCTCCCTGTGGCTCCAGTTCTAGGTATTCCCCAAGTCTCAGACATAAGAAAGAGAACACTCCAGAGGATCAGTTCACCCAGCCTCTGTCCACAGCTACTAAGCTAGCATAGGGCATTTCAAAACTTTTGTGGGAGCGGGCTGGGTGTGGAAAAATGGCTCACACATCTGTAACAAAGAGCCTGGGTGGTGTAGGGGCTTGCACCCTCTTTGCCAATGCTCTCTAACAGTCCCTAAAGGAATCTTTCATTAACCAGCCATACGCATGATTCCTGATGATCCTTAAGGAGGGGGATGAGGGGAAGAGGAGTGGCAGAACTCCCAGGTCCTCTGCAAGTATGAATATAATGGTTCCAAATTAATCTTTAATTATTACACAGAATTAACATAACTTTATCCCTCTTACTTAAGCCCATTCCCTTTTCAAAGCAAAATGAATTTGTCAGGTGAGGGAAACCAAGGTCAAGGGATTAGGATGATAATTGGTTGGAAGTTTCAAAATAAATGCAGAGTTACTTCTAAAATAATAACCATTATCATCATCAAACACACGTGTGGGCTGAGGCCTTGCTCTGGTGGTACTCAGGTGGCACAGAGATGTTTGCTGCCAATCAGTGATAGAAAAGAAATGATGGAACAAGGTCCCTCCAGGATTTGCAGTTATAAACCGGGCAATTCAGCTCAAACTAGCTGCCCCTTGCCACCTGCATTTAGGCCACTGTTCAGCCCAGGGTCCAGTGCAAGACCTCGTCTTTCCAAAAGTTTTTCTCAAAAATCCCTAGAATTTGAGGGGGAAAAAAATAAAGAATAGCGATTTTCTTTCCAGATGAGGTAGGCAGGGCCATGGTCCAAGCAGGTGAATGACTTGCCCAAGGAAGGACACACATGAACTTCATGGTGTGATCATTCTAATAATTAAAACCCACATCAATCAGTCCTGCCACTATTTTTCTTCCCTTGAGAGCATCCAACAGCTGCTGTCTAAGAGGGAAGAGAGTAGGGGAGTGTGGGATCCTAGATTTTGTTTAATGCGTCCCAAAGGGAAGATTTTAAGCAAATATAGAATTTTGTGTTATTTGGGAAAATATGTAAGCATTGTGCTCAGGTATAGAGAAGCAAGAGTCCCCACAGGATAAAAACATTGCTCATAAAATCTACAATGTGAATTGTAAAGTATACATTTTCAATGAAAATGCAAAATTTTCATCAAGAGATAAAAATCTTAATGAAGAACAATGCTGCGCGCATTGTGGCGTAAAGTGATCATGACATTTCAACTGCATCTTCTCAGGGACAGAACTACCATTTCTGTATCCAAGAAATGAGTGACCCTCCCCATAATTTGCCTAGTTATGCCAAGAGGGAAGTGTGTGACTTCATGGAAAATTAACACACTGTTACCCAGGAGATCCCCCGCATTTTTATTGTTTCTACAAAGCATATGCTGTGGAGAGTGCCCTCAGGGAACAAAGATTCTCCGAGAGGGCAGGCCAAGGCCCTTCTGCTCTAAAGGTTAGTTATGGTTTCTGCCCCCCCCCCCCCAATGGTTACCTTCAATTGTAATTTAGCAAACAATACTGCCCTCCAGCACATAACATTGTAAATAGCCAAACTGTCTATGGCAAAATGGGAAAAGATTTAGGTGGCATCTTGGATGGAGATATAGCCTAAGGAAATTAGTTAAGATAAGGGGTTTAGTGGGGAAACATGTTTACAGTAGAAGGTAGCTTTGTTGTTTGGGGAACAAGGAATTGTGTAATATGTAACCAGAACTGTTTAATAGAGTGGAGTGAAATAAACTCGGGGCTGCAGTCCTAAAGAGGGCTTTGCGGACCTCCTGATCCCATATCTTTTGTTTCTTCTTTATTTCTATCCATCTTTCTATCTCTATCTTTCTGTAAGCCTCACCCCCCTTTCAGGTACTGTTCGACTGATGCTGGCTGGCCCTGGCAATGTGCCATGGTCCTGCCACACAGAAAGGAGCAAGCAAACCCCAAACCTCAGGACATTGCCAGCCAGGCCCGGCTCAGGTGCTGGCTGCCACTGGACCACAGTCCTTGTATTTCCCCAGAGGAGGGGGCACCAGTCACTTACCTGAAAACATATGTCCCTTTCATCCTGGAGGTGCTTGTTCCTTTCCCTGAAATGGAAAAGGGGAATCAATTCAAACATGGAGTCCACTGAGGCAACAGCAGCATTGCCAGCAGGTGGTCCAGGGGAAAGCGTGGTGTGGATGGCCCATTCCTTAGGGGTTGTGGTTAATGGCAGAGGGAAGTCTGTGTAAATCAGCTCAGAGGAAGGGGATAGACAGAATGGCCTAGTGGCACCCATGCCTTTCAGATCACGCACTAGTCTATGCCATCCCCAGGGAGCTTTCCCCAAAGGGTACCCAGGAGTTCCAGCTGGGTCTGTGAGTCCCTCTGGGGCTGGTGTGCCCTCTGTGAACCATTCATTCATGCCCACATCCTCTCAGCAAGAGTCTCCTGGACACCCACTGTGTGCCAGGCACTGTTCTACCCATGAAGGTTACACCAACAAACAAAACAAGAAGCTCCTGCCCTCAGAGAATTTGTATTTTAGTGCTGGCATCATTGCTGCTGAGAAAAAAGCAGGAAAGTGGAATAAAGTGTGCTGGAGGATAGAGTGGTGGCCCTGAGAATTGGTCAATATTTTAATTAACGTGTTGGTCATTGGTTCCACTTTCAGTGGAATAGTGGTAGAAAAAGCCTGACTAGAGGGTGAGAATATGAGGAAAAGAAATGGAGACAGTGACTATAAAGGCAAACAATTCTTTTGACAGTTGTGTTAAAAGTGATTAAAGAAATGGAAAGTAGCTAGATGTGGGAGGGAGGATGCATTACTATATAAGAAATATTATAATACATTTAGATCTCTCCAAAGGGAGGGCACAGCCGTGGTCTGACTGTCATCACTATAACATGTCCATTTACTGGGCAGAGACCGTGGGCAGGCACTCCGCTAAGTGAACTGCGCACGGCAGGCACAGGTCTGAGACAGGCCGGAAGATAGACCTCAGTTCCCGGGGCTGTTCTGCACCAGCTGTGCATCTGGTGAGCAAGCAGGCACACAGCCAGGGGCTGCAGAATGAGTCGGAGGGACGAGGAAGGTTCTTGTAAACCCTGAGGATGGCAAAGGGAGCTTCTGATGTAGGAGTGGCCCTCCCTCTGTGCAGGAGTGATGTTAGCGGCCCTGTGTCTGGGTGAGGATTGGGGAGCCCCGGGAGCCACATCTTTCTCGGGGCTTTGCTGCTGTTTCATGCTTTGTGCAGCCATCGCCATGCAGAAGCTTCAGTACTTAAAGGAATGCTAGGCTCTTTACATGTGTCCACTTTCATTCGCATCACTCCCTGTTGGGATTGCTACCCACATCTATCAGCTGAGTCTCAAAAGAGGCCTGAGAGGTGGGCAGGAGATTAAGACTCCCACTGGTTAAGTCAATTGTCCAAGGGCACACACAGCAACGAGGGGCAGTGCTGGGATGGGAACCAGATGAAGCTGCAAAGGGTGTGTTGCTGAAATGGCTTCCATTTGCTCCATTTCTCTTAGGAGGGCAGCCCCCTCCTCATCCGGTCAAAACCCCGGCCATTGTCCTGTTTTCACCACCACCACCCCTCCACATTCCCACTATTCTCCCCACCCCACCCCTCTCCCAACTTCCTCTCCTCAACCTGTGTTCCCATTGCTCTGGGGCACTAGCTGGTGACTTCAGTGTGGAAGAGAAACCTGCTGGGGGCTTCCCATCCACATCTGGGCTCTCACCAGTGGGCAGAGGCTGAGCTTGGTAACCATGCAGGAGCTCTAGCCACGTGATTCTGCACAAAGGCTGCTCTCCTTTAGAAAGATCCATAAGCATTTGCAGAGTGCTGCCTTGTCACTCCCCTCTGCTCACTCATGTTGAATCTGCCCTTTTCTTTTTTTCCAAGTATAATAGAAAGAAGGGGGAAAACACAAAAACTTGGCCTTGAACATCTTGTTCTCTAACACCTTCCTAAGAATCAACATCTTCTCTTAAATGAATGAGAACTTGGCCTTTGGGGCCTGATGGAAGCAGGCATTTAGGGCAGTAAATTAGAAGGGCATTCAGTTTGAAGTACTTTTCAATTTGGTAGCATCATGAATGTCAGACACAGTGACCTTACCTTGCTTTCAAACAAAAAAAAATACTAAACAAAAGCTTCATCATTTACCTGATTTAAACACATTTGCCCTTTACAAATCAGAACTGAGAGTCCTTCTACTTGGCCACCATTCCCCAGGAGGTGTTTGGTAGGCAGCAGGCACTTAGAAACCTCAGAGGCAGAACTCATAATGCCACCTTTCCCCACACAGGTTGTGTGGGGTTTTGTTTGGTTGGGGTTTTTGGCACATTCCATACCAATGAGCTTTGAAGTTACAGTGAGTTTTAGCAGGCTAAGGAAATGCCATTCTTGGTGCTGTTTTGATTCATTTTCAGACAGAACCTGCAGATTGCTGGCCATGGCAATAAAGTGAATATCATCATAGAAAAAATCATAAATTTTTCAGTTTCCTAGTACATATAATTAAAATTTTATTCTATATTGTAGTCTATTATGTGTGCAATAGCATGATATCTAAAAAGTGTACAAACCTTAATTAAAAATACTTTATTGCTAAAAAATGCAACACATCATTTGAGCCTTGTGGAAATGTGGCACCAATAGTCTTGTCTGATGCATCATGGCCCCAAATATGCACTTTGTAAAAAACCACAATATCTGCAAAGCATAACCAAGTGAAGGACAATAAAATAAGGTGTGCCTGAACTCATTCAACAAACTTGAATGGAGTACGGCAGGATAAAGAGAATTGACCCGATGTGGATCTAAATTCTGGCTCCTCCAGTGAGTAGCTGTGTCCCTTCTGATAAATTATCTCATTTCTCTTATATCAACTTCCTCATCAGTTAACTCCTGTACTAACAACTGCCCTACTTACTTTCCTAAGTTTTGTTTGAGATGAGAGGGGTAGTATGCTTGGCACAATGTAGATGCTCAATAAGTTCAGGTCCCCTTCTACTAGACAAGGACTGTGCAGGGGGCTGTGAGAGACACTGAGAAGGGGTATAAACTGGTGAAGGAAATGGGCATATGTAGATGGACCAAACATAATGGAGAGGGTGGTACTTGGTATCTAAACAATATGTCAAGGACAGGGAAATGAGGGCACTCTCTCAGCGGCTGTTTTCCAGCATGTAGGCAGGGAGGATTCAGCCCAGCCCCCATCTGAGGCATCTGGGATGTGCTCTCAAAACACACACAGTGCTGACCGACCTCAGGAAATCCAGCTGCTTCAGGAGCCCCGACTTCTCTCGCTGCAGACTCTCTGTCACACGGTACACTTCCCTGAGGTGGAAGCAAACAGCAATGATGAATGATTGTTCAGTGGGGGTATGGTGGGAGGTGAGGGGGAGCTACAGGATATTAGGCACCCAGGAGCCCTCACACTGGAACCAGCAGGCAGTGCCTGACCTGAGGACTGAGTGGTTTCAAGGAACATGACCGTCCTTGGAGAGCACCTGCCACGTGCAAGTGCTCACAGTCATGACCTCAGTTAGTCATCACAGACACCCATTTCACAGACACAGGCAAGCTTTGATAACCCTCCCAGCTCGCACAAACAATCCAGGGTCCTCATCAAGGCCTCCTGGCCCTGTTAGAGAATGGGAATTTTTGAGCACTACTGAGGCCGTGGCTTATGCCCCAGATAGAGTTGTCAGTGCTGACACCAGGCCAGGCCTTGAGTTATGGTCTCATGGCCACTTCCCAGCATATAGGCCTTGCAAGATAGAATACTGTCAACTTTCTGAAGAACAGGATGACTCTGTGAATAACATGGTCATCAATGGCATGTAGCTTAGGAAAAACTGTTTTATCTTGGATTGCTTATTCTGCAAAAACAGATGTGGTTAACGTGCTTAAAAGTGGTTGTTTACTTGCATCCGCTCCACAACAGCCCCAGACATGCTCATTCCCCAGCCCCTTGCATGCCATCTCTGAGCACGACTCTCTGATAGAGAACCACTGTTTTCCCAGGCTCCAAATGCTCCTGCCCCCCAGGTTAAGGGAATTAGAATCAATACTTTTCTCCAGCCCAGTCTTGGCGAGTGAGAGCAGAACTGCAATTCTTTTTCCCTTGGGTGCTGGTTAGGTTTGTTTCCAGGAGCTCTCAAAGAATCATTTTCCTGCTTCACCTCTTCCCAATGTTTCCAATCTGTTTTCAGATATCTGGGATTTTCACCATTGATCACTCATTTCTTTGACTTAGAATTTCTAATTTCTAGCTATAAAGCAGATACTTAATGCATCAGTTATAATCAACTGTTTATATCACAGTATGAACATGGTGGCCATATTGGGAGTTGTAAGGAAGGGAGAGAGAAGCTGAAAGTTGCATGGGTGGCTGGAGGGCAACGTAGTTGAGGCAGGGTCCTGTCAAATTTGCTTACATCTGAATGCCTGCAGGGCCCAGCATGCAAGTGGAGCCAACAAGAAGCAGCAGGAAGGAAGAAAGGAGAGAGGGGAAAAGGAAGACAGGGCTAGAGGGAGGAAGACGGAAGGAAGGAAGGAAGGAAGGAAGGAAGGAAGGAAGGAAGGAAGGAAGGAAGGAAGGAAGGAAGGAAGGAGGGAGGGAGGGTAAGGGTGAGTTGGGGAGGTACTCTACAACACTCAGGGAAGAAAGGAAATAAGGCAGAACTGGAGATACTGGGAAATAAACCATGGTTGACTTTATAACTTCACCTCCATCTTTTCCTCTGTGCTCTGCACCATAGTTTATGCAAAGGACCCAAAGTTCCACCTCTCCAAATGACATCACGGCATTTAGTGAAGGGAGCATCTTACAGCCTAATAATGGTGTCAACTTGCATAGGCTGTCAGGGCATCTGGATGGTGCAAATCCTGGGCTGGGCAAGAGCAGTCATCCCCGGCCACCCATCCATGTCTTTGAGCTGGAGAAAACAGAGCCAGTTTGCTGGGTCCATAAGACTCGGCCAAGCTCACAATGACCTGGTTCCTGAGGAGGTATCTGTGATGGCTTTCCCCCCTTTATAGAATACTTATAAGGTCAATTTACAATAATAACAGACTGAATTAAATTCTAAGTTCACCTCAGATAATCCTAATTAAGCAACAAAACTTCTCTGGCTCCTGCAGAGCTGCAAATTCCTAACATTTTATTACCAATTATATTTAATTTCAACTTGGGGGAAAAACAACATATTTGCTATTACCCAAACCAGGTTCCCAAACCCCTGTCTAGGATTCTGCTCTTATTAGCAGTTAGAGCTGCCTCCAGGCTGCCTCTGTGCCCCAGGAGCCAAGCTTGCCTGGGCGCTTATGCAACCCCAGCTGGTCCTGCTTCTCTCTGGGGGCAGAGGGAGCAGACAGCTTACCCCTGCTATGGAAAACCACTCATTTGAGATCTCAGGTCTGGGTTCTCCCAGGGGGGTTGACTGAGGATCCAATTCCTAAATAATAAGGTTTTGCAGGTCTTCTCTGGCCTGTTCTCACAGAACTAGCTGACCATTGGAGCTATATCAACACAGAGTTATACATACATCCTATCTAATAATAAAGGAATGTGCATATTGTCCAGACATCATATGTCATGACTGCTCAGCAGGTGACATGCACAGCAGGCATGGATGGACGAAGCCTTGCAGCATTGGGGATGGAGGCGGAGCTGTGGAGTGGGTTAGGCAGGTGCGTGCAGAAGGAGGCTGCCACCGCTGGCCCAGTCGGGGGGCAGGGTGGCAGTGGAGGCCTCAATCTCCATGTGCCTGCACTGGGGCTTACAGAGGTGTGTGCAGAGGGAGGTCTCTGCTATGGGCCCGCCCCCCGGGTGTCCACAGGCCTCTGCCATGGCCTGGCCCAGGGTCCTCAGGTATCCCCTGGCTCTGGCTTACCTCTTTGGAGCAATCCATCGAGGAGCCCTGGATGGGGCCTACCTCTTTGGGGCAATGAATCATGGGACTCCCACACTATGACAGGGCACAGGCTAGGCTGGGGGATCCTTCCCGCCCCCAATTGCATGAATTTTGTGCACTGGGCCACTAGTATATTATATTATATATCCAGGCAAACACATCTGTCCATTTGTCTGGTAAACATACATCCAGTTGGATATCTATATATATAAAAACTTAATATGCAAATTGTTCCCTCGGGAGTTGGACTGGAAGACTGGGATCACTCGCTATGACGTGCACTGACCACCAGGGGGTGGAAAGGAAGGAAGGAAAGCCCTGGCCAGCAGCCAGAAGACCCTAATTGGCCTTGATGCCTGGCCAGGCTGAGGGACCCTAGCTATGTATGAATTCCATGCACCAGGTCTCTAGTATATAGATAAATAGACCTCAAACTCTTGAACAGTGTGGGGGTTGGAAGTGTCAATCCTCTGAGCAGTTGGAAATTCATATAAGTTAAGTTGACCCTCCACTTACACAGATCCCACCAACCAGGAACAGCTGACTTGAGCAACATGGGTTTGAACTGCTCAGACCCATTTATACATACAGAAACATATTCAGATTGTTTCGTGTTAACAAAAAGAAAAGCATTTCTGGGTGAAAAAAAGGCACTTGGATGTTTGACTAAATGACCTTGGATATCCTTTTAAACAAGACATTCTAAATGTTTACATTGGTAATATGTGAACTGAAAGGGGAAGAACTTGCCTTTTTCACAGGCTAGTTGGTAAGAGATATATGGTTGCTATTAAGGAACTGCTGTTGGTTTTGTTTTTAGATATGGAGCACAATCTGAAATACACAGTCAAGGGAAAAATGCAGGCAAATGCAGAATAATGTGCTACCATTTTGTAAGCAAAAATTGTGTGTATGCATGTGCACTTGCATATGCATAGAACCCTCTGAAAAGACCCACAAGAAACCATGACTGGTGGCCTCTGGGTGGCTGGAGGCCAAAAGTGATGAGGCAGGGGATAGAGGCAAACCTCTTTTTGGTGCATATCCTTTTGTGCCCTTTGAATTTTGTGCCTTGTCATAAACTACCCTAAATAAAAGTTAATTAACAAAATAAACAGAGAGGTGCTTTCAGCTGACCTTCATCTTTGTATTATCTTCCCTGCTTGATTGTTATTTCTTTATCGTATTTTAAAATCTGGTTCTCCTTCCTCGAGTATCTTCAGAGAACAGGAAAATCAATTTGCCCATTCAGAATTCTAGCTGATAAATGACTCAGTCTGTTTATCTCCAAATCTTCCCTTTCCCCCTCCCAACTGTGAAGCAGTGTCAGGCAGCAAGGCATCAGAACCAGGCTCTATCCCATTTTCTGAAACTAACTAGCTGCGTGGCTTTGGGTTGGTCACTATACCTCTCTGAGCCTCAGTTCCTTCATTTATAAAATGAGAGATGGATTAGAGCATTTAGGTCCTATCGGTCCCGGCGGTCTGGACTCTGTTCTATAGAGGACAAGCGAGGCTCTCTCTGCCTTCTCTCCTGACCTCCCTGGACATGGACATGCTCTTCTGGGCGTTGGCACTCTTCCTGACTGTATAGGACACTGCATGTCTCTCCAAAACAAGTTGTGAAGGGGGGAATAATTTATCTCTTCCTGCTATCCTTCCTCCCCTCTTTTCTAATTCCCAACCTCCGGAGACTGTATCTCCGGCTTGGTTAATTAAGCTGAGGCTTCGGGAAGATTTGAATCCTCCTGCTGTAATCTGGTACTCCACGCTGTGTGCTCATTTCCATCTGCTATTCTAATGCCTGTGCCTTCAGATGTTTGTTGCTTTTAGAACTTGATTGAATTTTAAAAGCCTGAATCCTTCATTGTTGGCAAAGTTAAATGCCTGTGCCTTGTTGACCTGCTTTCAATGAGGAGGAACTGATTTTGCTCCTTTACAATGAAATACACTGTCTTTCCACTGGTCACCCAAAACCTGGTGTGTGTGTGTGTGTGTGTGTGTGTGTGTTTAACTGCAGATATCTAGGCTAAAACTTTAAATTCAAACACCTCGCTCTCACCCTAAGCAATCAATCCCACATGGTACCAGACACCACACGTGAGCCAGACAGCAGGACAATTTGATGTCGGCTGGTGGACCAACATTTTGCAACAGCAGACAGTGAGGGCTTTCACTTTTGAGCAAGGAAAGCGAATGTATGTATAATACCGACCATTGGTAAGTAATACTGCCTTTCTCTAAAATCAGACTTTTCGTCCTACCCTGCACAGGACCAGGCACACAAAAACATTTCACAGAATGAATGGATGAAGACGTGAACGAGTATGAACAAATGAGCGAGTGAATGTTGGTCAGTCCAATGCCCCTGTAAATATTTTCTAGCTGGCTCATTATTCCTTGGGAGGGTAACCAAGAGTGTCTAGCATTAAGCTTCTTGGATAGATGCTGAAAACCTCTGAACCTCAGTTTCCTCATCTATAAATCAAAGTTGATCATAATAAGCATCCTTGCCACGTCAGGATACTGTAAAAGTCGCAGGAGATAATGTTAAACTATTGACGTGAGATATGTTAAATGCTTAGCACAGTACCTGGCACAGAGTAGTTTTCAATAAATATTTGCTAAATAAGTACATAAATAAATATATGGAGAAATGAATGAATAAATAAGTAGGTGAGATTCTTCTCCCTTGCCCTCAGAGTGCGTTTAGTCTCAAAACCTAACACTCCTAAGACAAGATAAATGCTGATATTCCTCAGCAACTTCTCCAGCTTAACACACAGACCACACCTGGAATCTTCTCAGGCATGCCTCTGCCTCACAAACTGAACCCTGTCCTGACACCACAAGCAGTTCACTAGCAAACCAGGCCCCGAGGGGTATGGGACTTCCCCACCAGCCCATGCAGAAGAATACTTGTGGGGAAAAAGGGCAGAGCTGGAGTGAAGATTCCAGTGCATCGTCACATGCCCCGTCCAATTCAGGCTTCACTTTTGTCCGCATCAGTCTCCCAGGTTCCTAAACGACTACAGTCATGTTTTGTCTATCCATTCACCCAGCATTTTCTCACAGATGGAAATATATTTGTTGGTTGGATAACATATCTTCCTGATCACATAATAAATTTTCCAAGAACAGAGCTGTATATCCTAGATAATGCTCAACACAGCATCTGTCTGCTAATAGTTTCAGAAAACTAGATGAGACCTTAGGGAGCAAGGAGTCCAATCCTCATTTTACAGGCAAAGGGACAGGGTCTCCAAGAGGGGAGATGGCATGCTCACCGCAGGGAGAGAGCTGCAGAGCAGTGATGGGGGTGCCTAAAGGCCATACTCACATCTCCTTCTCCTGGTGGAGTTTGCAGGCCTCTTGCTGGAGGCTTTCCAGCTGCTGCTGGGCGTCCTGCAGCTCCCGGGAGGTGCGCTCCAGCTCCCGGGCCAACTCCTGGTTGGTGAGTTTCAGCTTGGTATTCTCTGCTTTGGTTTCATGCTTATCGTTATGCAAGGCTGTGCACTGGCCCTCCAACTGGAAAGGAATGGGGGACAGAGAAGAATGGCTAGCAAGTACCATCGTCAGGCTGGCCTGCACCAGCCTCATCTAGCTTTTTCCATTCGGTGGGCAGGGACCATCGCTGTACCCCTCACTGCCCTCAAGCTTTGTCCTTTCTTCATTCACATGGATACACTGCAGGAAGCAGGAGGAGCTTCCAGAACAATCTCAGCTCTCCCTTGTCTCCACGGGGCTAGGAGAAAAGGAAATTCCACATCCACCTTCAACTCTTATCTCAATGATAATTATCATAATCTCATCAATGGACTTAAGATCTAAAGTAAATCCTTCCTATTGTTCTTTAAGCCAGTTTCTTCTCTGTGGCCATCAATGAAATGGAGAACACTAAGTAAAGGATATCTTCATAAAATATCCCTCCTAATTTGAATACTGAGATAAATCTGTTACCTTTCTTTCTCTCAGTTGTGTAAATCCAATTCCTTTAATCTACAGAAGCTTTGATGGTAGCCAGAAACACTGAAAATTTTTAAGAAATAGCTAAAACAGGTCAAACCAAACAAGTTCCTAAAGGAACTAAAAACCTGCATTTGAATGACTTTAGCTTTTCTTGGCTAGTGATCATGCCTTGCAGCACTTCTAATCCTCTCACTAGAGGAAGCATCAAACCGAGGCAAACTGATTATAAAAAATTTAGTTTAATGAATGTAGCCAGTAAGGAGAGGAGGAAGAGATGATGAGGAATTTTGTGTGATTCTCAGGAGGCTCCTGTGTAATCAGGTAAGCATGCAGTAAGTAAATCGAGTGGTAATCATTCATGTGAGAAATAACTCTAATTGGTAAGGACTTAGTGCATAATAGTGAGGAGGAGAAAGAGTAGGAGAAGCAAGTCAAGGAAAGGCTGTGGAAGGGGGATGGAAAGGCAGCTGCCAGTTTCTGGAGTTGAAACCATCTTGCTGAGGAGGAAAGAAACCCAAATCCATAGATTGGGCAGCAGCAGGAGTGGAGCAGTCTGCAGTCTTAGCATGGGGTGACTTCAAACACATTTTCATGTGTTGCTAAAAATAGTACTCTCTATTTAAACTGCAGCAATGTGTCTGAGTCTGTCCAGGGCTGGATTCCTTCCAACACAAGACAAAACAGGAGGATAAGTGGCACGCTGGTCTCTCCCTTCCACAAGCCCTGGCTTTGAAGAGGAGGCAGTGAGCCTGAGGTTTGCCGAGGTAATCAATCTTTCTGGGGTCATTAGCCAGGCGTTCCCAGCCATAGAGGATGGACACAGTGCACCACCCAGCCTGCCTGCTGGGAGCTCAGATGCATCAGAGGAGCGTCTATGTCTGCATCCATCTTCAGGATGACGAAACAGTCATAAAGGGGGCGATGAACCACATCCAGAGGGAGATGGGGATGGAAAACCTGAACTTTGAAGAGCCTCTTCCTGCTGGAGACTCCATGGCCATCCTGGTGGGCAAACAACACTGTCTACAGCCCAAAGTGCCAGGGATTGTGTTACCTCAGCATTCCCCTCCTCTCTTATACAGCATGCAGGGAACAAATTAACATTTTGGCATACGGGTGGCTTCTGGGCACAATTATACGGCAATGTCTACAGATACCTCAAGGGAGAATTCTTAGCAATTTCTCAATTTAAACACCTGGCATTGAAGAAGCAAAGGCTTTATCTTGGGATCATCTCTGATTTCAAATGCTCTCTCTTGTACAACTAAATGGTTCTTTCAGATTGAAAAAGAGAGAAGTCCTTAAGTGAATGTCTGGGAAAGTGGGCCACAGCCAGAGGAGATGATGCAGTGAGGGCCGGGCATCTGAGGACACAGCATACCCGCTTCTGCTTCTGGGAAAGTTGCTCCAGCTCCTGCTCCTTAGACAGCAGCTTCTGCTCCAGCTCCTGACTGCGGGCCTGAAAGCGCTCTGTGTCCTGTCAGAGAGAGGGACATGTGAGGCATAAATGCACCTGGGATAGAGACTTTTTCCCACCTTGATCCTGCTCAACAGCAGGGCCTGCCCATCCTAGTGGACTTTGGGGTCTCTCCATAGCATTCCAGGGCCTTGGTGATCTGCCAGCTGGTTGGTGTGGCCCAGTGAGATACAGAGTGCAAGTGCTAGGTATGGCTTGACTGGCAACGATGTACCTCTCTCCTCCTGTAAAGGTAGTATCAGTAAGTGGGAGGGGGTACTGAGCAGGGAGAAGAGAACAGGGCCTGACCTCAATCTCAGGCCATGTCCTCATCTGTAAATAGGGGAGTGGATTATCCTTCCATGTGGATATTCTGTTCCCCATTGGGCCTGTCATTTCATCCCTTTAATGACCCTCACTCTGAAACACAGGGCATCATTTCTTTTGGGTCTAGGTCCTCACTGTTTTCTGACCATGACTGAGATTTTCCTTCCTTCTGATGTACCTTCCCTCCCATCCTAGAACTAAGCTTTCTTATTCAGGGATGCAGAGGTCCTAATGATGCAGGAGCAAAAGAGACCTGGTTGTGGGATGAAGAGGAAAGGTGTAGGTTGTCAGGATGCCTGATACTCTCAACAGAGCCTGGAATGGGGCAAAGGCCCTGAGCTCAACATCTGGAGACTTGGGTTCCAGGCCTGGCCTTGCCCAGCTAACTTGTTCATTCTTCTAGATAATGGAGTCTTTGTTCATAGAACAGAAACAAAAATACCCGTGCCACTTGTAGCTTTCCACTTGCCTAAAGGCAAAACAGAGGTGCAAACCATGCAGGAAGAGAAGAAACCCCCAAACCTCCAATAACTCACTGTAGGAGCCCCGGTTGCCCATCCCATGGAACAACGCCTTCTCGAGGAGGACAGCCATGGAGGCTGCACTGGAGGGGCAGCCTGTCCTGCTGGCAGGTTGCGTGTGATTGTGCAACAATTGATGACCGCTCTCGGAGCAGAGGCCTTTGGACACCTCTGTTGAACGCTCAGGGTATTTCCTGGGCTCATTGTTTGTAAATGCTACCTGATTCCTCTGCTCATTTTCAGGTAGGTGACTGCAGCTCAGGGACAGCCTGCGACTGTCCTCATCTCAACCACATGTAATGGCAGAAGCAGATTTGATGAGACAGTTCCTGCTCCCAACCTCTGTTGCAGGAAAACTGCTTCATTCGGCTTGTCTGCTGCTCATGGGGCAGGTACCCAGTGGGTAGTGCTAGGAGGAGAGCAGCTACAGATCCCCATGGCAATGCTGCCATCTCTGCCATGGGCCTGCAAGTGTCTTACTGCCCCGCCAGCACAGAGCTTTGAGAGTCTAGTCCCTGGAGCTGGGTGTGCAAGTGACTAATATTTCCCTCATGGTCCACAAGCTGCTAACCATAGAGCCAGAATCCAAACCCCCAAAAGACCTGCTTTTCCATGCTGTCATCAACTGTAACACCACTGTGCTCACACTGCAGCCTGACAAAAGCCTGCATATCCAAGGCTTAGTGGCATACCATAGCACTTTCTAATAGTTTCCATGCTTATGCAGAAAACATAAATCTAAGCACTGAGTCTTAAAGGTGTTTGCTATTGAGAAGGGAGAAGCAGGGGACAGAAGTGGGCAGGTGCATGAAGCCGCAGCATGGTCAGGTCACCTTTGTGATACTAATTTGTCCTTGAATTTTTCCTCTGACCTCTTCCCACTTCCAATTCCCATGCATTGGCCCACTTTTGCTTCTGGAAGCATCCACTTTCTTCAGCCAGGACTGTGACTTGTTGTCATGACCCAAGCAGAGGGGCAAATGCCCCAGAGCTCAGCCCCTCTGTGCAGTGGGCCATTTTGTGTAAAGAGAGTGGCTCTCCTACTGCAGGGTCGGGGAAGTCTGCTGTTCTAAGGACTGTTTGATGGTCTGGTAGGTGAGGAGCATGTGAGTTCTATCTGCCATATACTCACTCGCTATGCTGAAGGTTGAGGGGGGGGGGCAGCCAAAGTGTTTTAAAACTCTAAAAAGGAACAGAGAGGAAGTCTAAGGATACTGACAAGTCTCCATAAGGCTCTAGTTAAAGAACATGAGTAGATTTTTCTGGAAGGCATCCAGACTCCTTCTCTATTTCAATGGCAACTGTGATAATAAATGAAGTTGTGGTATGGATGATAAAAGCTACATATAACTAAAAAATGATTCAAACTAGACACATTAGCAGGGAAAAAAGACATTGTGACAAACAGCCCCAATGCTAAGTGGCCTGGGATGATGTGGTCTGAGTATTATGTCCCCCAAAATTTCTATGCTGTCACCTAACCCCCACGGTGATGGTATTAAAAGGTGGGGCTTTTGGGAGGTGATTAGTGCACTTATAAAAGAGACCCAAGTACATTATATATTATATTTGAATGTGACAAATGTCTTGAAATAATTATAAATCAAGGCAAGAAAAAGGGAATCAGTAGTGCCATGGGTGAGGCATTGAAATCTTAACTTGGGAGAGGTAGTCAGATCAACCTGGCCTGTAGAGCCAAGTCCTGGAGGTGACTTTTACCTTCAAGAGAAACTGTTCCTTCTCACTTTTGATTTGCTGCTCCATCTCCTCATAGAGATGCTGGATTTCTTCATCATAAGCAGCAATTTTCCTGCAGCAAGGGCAAAAGGAGAGTGTAATGAGGCCTACACTGAAATTCTTTTATCCCATAGAAGCAAGTCCTAGAGCTTGGGCACCAGAACCCCACTGGAACTGTGGGTGGTGGGGGTCAGGTCAGTCTGAGCTGCAGGAGCAGGTCCTCAGGATCAGCTGACTACAGAGGCCAGCAGGACTCTCTCCTCTTCCTCCTTCAGACCATCTCTCCCAGCCATGCACATGCTCCTCAGGGAAGCTGCCCTGGCTCTATCGGCTTTATTTAACACCAAGGACCCTCGCCTCTGCTACACTCACCTGTCTCCAGCCTGCTGACCCTCTGTTTGCAGGCTGCATAAAGTTGTGTAGGCTTCTTTAATGTTTGGTTTAAACATTGGTCTATGTCATTACCACATTGGACGCTTTCTCTCTACCTGGCTACCTCAGCACCATCTGAGCCGCACTATCAGAGGGCTCTCCTAGAATTGTGTACTAAAGTTTGTGGGGCACATATTTCTCACAAGAGCTCAAAAGATTGCGTGATAATGACAATCACCACCACTACACACCCTGCAAAGGAAGGGGCCACACCTGCCCAGGTGCTCATGCCCTCTAGGCTTGGAGCCACAGGAAGATAGTATGAGACTGTGAGGCTGGTTAGAGGCTGGAGTTATAATGAGATGTCTTTATCCTTGCTCTCATCATCTTGCCCCCACTCACAAGAGCCCCCCAGGACAGGAAGGAAGCTCATGGCTCCTACACAGATGGAAACAAAGAGGCTGTGAGGAGAAGGCTTGTAAGTCAGCCTGAAGTTATTCCTCCTTTTTGCCCCCAAATTCAAACAGGAAGGATCAGATACTAGCATTTGAACTGAGACCAAAAGTTATCACACTGCACACTAACATTCCCAGGGTATTGTGTTTCTATACCTTTTCTCTGACCTACAGTGACAGGCCCCCTTTCTGCCCCTGCTCTCTGCCCTTTTTCTCTCCTATTTAAGGAACTCCAGGCTCTAGTGAACAGGCCAAGGTCACAGCTCTCAAGGTCTGTTTTGAGCATGTAACACACACACATCCTGCAAATTTTCACACTTGTCATCCTAAACTCAAATGATAGCAAGCCCCCTCTACCCTTAATTCAAGTAAGAAGACTTTAATAATTGAGAAAACAGTCTTAGTCTCAGTTCTAAAAGGAACTAGGGAGATTTCTGAAGAAAACATCAAGGATGGGTATGTATTTATTCCGCTGAGCTTTTCATCATTTTAAGCCCTACCTCCCTGTGTCCACTTGAGACTCTAATTCAGTGTCAGCTGTCCCTGCTGCCTAAGATTGCACCATAGCCCGCTCACTGCCCCTTCCTCTCTTGCTATCTGTCACTTGCCCGGATTGAGCAATGACTAAGGAGCCATTTTGATTGGCATCCTTTTAATTCTACCGAAACCACAAAACAGATGCAGAAAAAGGAACTGGTGTGAATCTCCAAGGTCAAGGTCACTCATTAGAGTACCAGCCTCTGAGTTCCCTTTCTTAGCTATATCAGTACATCCAAGACCAAAAACATGACTGAGTACAGCAATGGTCCCAAGATGTGCTCAGTAAAAGGTGACAGCTCTCCAAGACTTCCATGAGCTGCAGCCCTGTGTTTATCATTGTGTTTGACATCTGGGTGCAACTAATACCTTTTCAGCTAAGAGTAAAAAATCTATTCTTGGTAAATGACAGATGTTTCGGATGGTTACTTTTGTTCTTAGCTAACCCATGACAATACAAGAAAATCTTACAGAGAAATAAGGAACAAGAACACCTGCTGTTAAATGGGAACATCTCAGGGACAGAAATGAATACAGTTTGAAAGAACTTTCAGAAAGAAAAATGGACTTTTCTTGGTCCCAGGAATTATCTTCCTGTACATGAAGAAATTCAGATGCTAGATGGCAAATGGTTTCAAGGAAAATTTTAGACAGCAATTTCAACTATATAAATACTGGATAACTAATAAAGTGAGATGAGAGGAATTAAAAAATTAATTTGGCTCTGCTAAAGTAATACTAATTACAGTCATTCACAACCTGTTCACCATTTATGCCTAAAAACTATGCAGGACATTAATTCTGTACTATCATTAAATATGTTACATTAACTTTGCTCTAAGTTTTATTTAATTAAGTTAATAAACTCTATGCTTGTCTGTTTGCTAGTCATGAAGTAATTTTGCAAACTGCTAAAAAAACAAAAACAAAAAACAATTGGAGGGAAGGCAGATGTGTGTTCTCCCGGCCCTCACTCACACAGGCTGAGTCCACTATAAAGAAGCATTGGGAGTCCAGGTGGGGATCAGTGATCCCGGGCCCAACCAGACTCATACATGGAACCAGGCCTTTGGAAATGTTTTGGCTTGGCTGTCCTCCTGGGAGACTGCCCAGGCCTGAATGACTTTTGAGGATGCGCCCTGACTCATGACCAGCCTGGATCAGACACACGAGGAGCCAGTTCAGGAGTCAGAGCCCTAGGGGCCCATCTCAGAGCCAGCTCATTTCCTCCATGTGACCTTGGACAAGCGACCTTGTATCCCAGGATAGCACCTGCCCTGCATTCCTCCCAGCACTGTCATGATGAATGTCAAACAAGAGAGCAGGTGTAGAAAGCATTTGGAACTACAAAGCCCTAAATAAATGTAGGGATTGTTTATTATAATGCTTATTATCAGGAGCTGTGGAGGGCAAGGACCAGCATTTCTCCAAGGAAAGGAGGGCCTTAGTTTCAAGGGTAAAAGGGCTGTGGGAATTGTAAGGGTCAGAGGCAATTGAAGATGAAGAATATAGAGCTTAGTCAATAAAAACCGCTGTCAGACCAATCCATTAGAGACAAAGTTGTGTGAAAGCAGGAGCTGCAGAGCTAAGAAGCTCTGCAGGGACCTGTGAGAGCAATAATAGCGAGAGACACTGAAAAGATCTATGTGCACAGTGTGTGTTGTTTCAGATGGGCACACCTTATTCTTCCATCCAAAGAGGCAACCAATTCTGTTTGCTTCTTATTTACATTTTTGTTCCCATGATTTCTAAAACCACTCATAGCTTGATGCACACAAGCATAGACTTTGAAATCTCCTCCATGAGCCAATAGATTTCCCTTTGTATTCCAACCCTCACTGACCCCCTTTTCTGAACTCTTAGGACACCACACATCTTTATTTGACATTTAATTTTTAAGTTCTGAAAAACTGTTTCATATGGGTTAATGCTATTTTAATTAGGTTATAAACAATCAGACATTTATGCCACCCACAGGCCTGTGCTCAAAATGTTAATGTTTAAGACTTTGGGTACCAAACTCAGAAGCCTGTGGACCATCTTGGGGGAACACTAGATTCCATGGGAATTGAAGAATTTCAGGGTTGGGAGGTTTGTCTGATCTAACCACCTATTTTTCCAGTATTAAAATTCTTACTACAGTATCCTCACCAAGTATTTAACCAAACTATATTAGAACAGCTCTAGTGACAGGGGACTTGCTGGATCTCTAAGCAACTCTTTCATCTTTGGAATATTCTGGCCCATAGAAATGTGTATTCCTATGATCATAAACATCCTCTCCATAAAAACCTTTCATATATTTGAAACAGCATTAAGACTTCAAAGAATAGCCCTGGGTTCAGGCCATGCCTCTCCACTTCCTTGAATCATGTCTCACATGTATTTTTTTGGTAAGTCTGCTCATCATTCTCTCTGTGCCTTGCAAAATGAGCTCTAATTTAGCTCTCTCACATCACAGAGCCCCAAACTGAGTGTTCTGTATATGAAGACTATTCAGTGCATATTAGAGCTGGGCCATTGCCTCTCTTCTTCTTAATGCTGCCTAGCTATTCATGAAGCCTAACATCACATGATTTTTCTTGACATGACCCATTTGTCAACATGTTTGTGTGATGGTTTTTGTTTTAAAGATGGTGCTACTCAATCATACCTCTCCCACTTTGTGTTTCTGCCATTGGCTTTTTGGGTTTTGGCAAAATCTTAAATATAATTCTGTTAGATTTCATGTTTGTTAGATTCAGTCCATCTTTCCAGCCTGTTCCAGTCTTAATATCTTACCACATGGTTGTTCAATGTACTCAATGACCTTCTAAGTTTTATTATATTTTAAATTTTAATCATAATGTAAGCTAAATAATCTATAATGTTGCTTTTGATTTCTTCTTTTATCTAGAGTTATTTAGAAGACTGTTTAAAATATATAAACTGCCCAGCATTGTGGCTCAGTGGTTGAGAATTGACCTATGAACCAGGAGATCACAGTTCAATTCCCAGTCAGGACACATGCCCGGGTTGCAGGCTCAATATCCAGTGTGGGGCAAGCAGGAGGCAGCTGATCAATGACTCTGTCTCATCATTGATGTTTCTATATCCCTCTCCCTTCCTCTCTGAAAAAAAAAAATAGTGAACTAGTACACGAAATTCATGCATGAGCAAGGGTGAAGGGGTGTCCCTCAACCCAGCCTGCACCCTCTCCAATTGGGAGTGCTGGCTCCTAACTTCTCACCTGCCTGCCTGCCTGATTGCCCTCAACTACCCCCCTGTGCTGGCCTGGTTGCCCCCAATTGCCCCTTCTTGCCAGCCTGGCGATCCTTTACTGTCTCCCCTGCCAGCCTGGTCATCCCCAACTGCCCCCCCCCCCCCGCTGTAGCCTGGTCACCCCTAATTTCCCCCACCTGCCAGCCACCTGCCAGCCTGGTCATCCCCAACTGCCCCCCCCCCCCTGCTGCAGCCTGGTCACCCCTAATTTCCCCCACCTGCCAGCCTGGTTGCCCCCAATTGCCCCCTCTCATCAGCCTAGTTGCCCCTCCTTGCATCCCCTGCTGACCTGGTCACCCCCAACTGCTGCCCTCCAACTCCCACTGGCCTGGACGCCCCTCATAGCCTCCCTACTAGCCTGGTTGCTCCCAAATACCCCCTGTCAACAAGGTCACCCCTCACTGCGCCCCCTGCTGGCCTGGTTGCCCCTCAGGCCCACATTCCCCTGCTGGCCTGGTCACCTCTCACTGCTCCCCCCCCCGCCCCCGCTGGCCTGGTTGCCCCATGCAGCCTGCTGTTCAGTCATTTGGTCATCCCTCGATAACACCTCTGCTGGCCTAGTCACACCATGCAATATATACTATTGGTTTCTAGTTTTATCATCCTATCTAATAAAAGAGAAACATGCAAATTGACCATACCCTCACTACGCTACCAGCCAATAGGAGTGAGTATGCAAATTAACCCAACCAAAATGGCAGGCAGCCCCCTCTGCTCCAAGCCTGGCCATGGCGGTGCTGGGGCAGCAAGGTCTGAATCGCAGCACCAAACCCAGCAGGGGAGGCCAGACCCGGACCCCTGCTGCCCCAAGCCCAGCCATGGTGGCACTGGGGCAGCAGGAGTACAGATTGCAGCCCCCAAACCAGCAGGGAGGCCAACTCCTCAGTGCTGCCATGGCAAACCTGGGGTTGGGGTGGATTGGAGACACAAACTCACAGACCTGGCACCCAGCAATCCCAAGGCCTGAGGCAGAGGTGCTTGGGTTGCTGAGGGGCATGGGTTGGGGCAGCAGAGACACAAACCCACAAGAAACCTGTGGAAAGGAAGATAGACTATCATAACTTTATCTCCCTTTCCACAAGATGGCCCCTAGATTATTTAGTGCTGTGGCCAACACCTTTCTACAAACACAAGGTAATGTTATGACCACTCCGAGTAAGATCTGCTCAGAATACCGTCTCCAGGGAATAATGCTACTGTGGCAAATCATCTAAGAGAGAAAACAAGTTTTTTTTGGGTTTATTCTGAAGGTCAGAGAACATGCCCCAACATATGCTGTGTTGTTATATTGATGACATTGAGCTGTAGATGCTTATAAAATAACAAATGCATGCGGAGGATTTCACTGAAGTTTTCTGATCTCCCTAAAATCAGATCCCCCCAAAGAAGCTTAAATGTCATAGGTCCCCTTGATGGGAGAAGTGTCATCAGGCAGAGAGGACTGACTCCTGTCACAGGACAGGAGAGTAGAAGTTGACATCACACCTAAACTTTGTCACAAACTATTTACCCCCAACCCATTCATCTTTCCTAAATATCATTTACTCTTCTCTAAGAGGCCTGTATCTCCTGTCCCCTTTCCCTAGGAAGGTATTTAAATCTGCATTGTAAGCCACTTTGGGGAGTTATTCATTTTTCTCTGGGATCTCCCACATATACATACGGTACACATGTTAATGAACTTTTGTTTTTCTCTTGGTGATCTGTCTTTCATTACAAGGGCCTCCACTAAGAACTCAGAAAGTTGGAGGGAAACTACTTTTCCCTCTCCATAATTCTATCTTGGGAAATCAAGTCCTCAGCTGAACAATGAAGTTGGCTCAAGTATCAAGAAGACCTGATGATGGGATGAAAGCTTCTAGGGAGAAATCTATGATATTGGCATTAAAGTGGGACAGAGGGCATATACATGGTTGCTGGTGGGACTTTAAAGTGGTTCAACATTTTTGGAAGATGATTTGGCAAATTCGATAGAAATGTTCAAAGTACATCCAAGAGTCTTCTTCTAGGAATCACATCTGCTGAAATAAAGCACAAACACATAAGCCCTGGTCAGAACCCAGGATGCTATTGCAGGCTTCCCTTTCCATGATAGGAAAACCTGGGAATAACCTGCATTTTTAGGACAAAGTGGCATCTATACTAATAAAAGGATAATATGCCAATTAGACTGAACATCTTCTGCACAACCTTTCAGATGTCCTTCCGGACATCCTTCCCAACAAAGCCATGTTGGTGGGGCCAAGGCAGAGGAGGTTAGAGGCAATCAGACAGGCAGAGGAGAGCAGTTAGGGGGACCAGGCCAGCAGGGGAGAGCAGTTAGGGGAATCAGACTGGCAGGCAGGTGAGTGGTTAGGAGCCAGAGGACCAGATTGGAGAGAGTGCAGGCCAACCTGAGGCGACACCCTTTCCATGCACAAATTTTGTGCATCAGGCCTCTAGTATTATAATAAGAGAATATACTGGTAAGGTATTTACTTTACAAAATCAATTAACCTTCCCTTTGTAACCAAAAACACTATCAATTTTATGTAAATTCTATGGGAAGCATGTGTATTTATTTTAGGTCATACACTCTACATTTATTTCTTAAATTAAGCCTGATGGTGGATGGTTTCAAGTACTGTACATATTTAATGTACTTTTTGCCTGATTAATGTATTAAATTTGAGATGAATTTATTAAAGACTTCTAAAATTCTTAAATCTTATTTTGATCATATTTTCTTTGTTTTTCTAAAAGTTTTTGCCTCATATATATTTGCTGCTATGTTGTTTAGTGCATAAAGGTTTATATCTGTTGAATATTCTTTATGGCTAAAACTTTATACTATAAAATATTCCCCCTTGCTGAAGCCAGTTTGGCTCAATGGATAGAGCGTTGGCCTGCAGACTGAAAGGTCCCAAGTTTGATTCCAGTCAAGGGCATGCACTGTGGCTGCAGGCATATCCCTAGCAGGGGATGTGCAAGAGGCAGCTGATCGATGTTTCTCTCTCATCGATGTTTCTGACTTTCTATCCCTCTCTCTTCCTCTCTGTGAAAAATCAATAAAATATATTTTAAAAAATATTCGCCCTTATCTCCTTCTATTTATGCCATTGGTAAAAATTTTGAACAAGACAAAAACAACAATCTATAATAAACCTATCTGAGCTATTAATTAATAAGTGTGGGCATAACTATTAAACCTGTCTTCTATTAGTCATTCTTAAACATCCCTCTTCCAAGGCATTGCTTAATTACTTCATTGTCTGTTGTTTATCCCTAGTTATTTTGAGCTATAAATGGAAGAGGAGAAAGAAAAGAGATAGATGAAATAAAAGGAAAGGAAAAAGACTTGAGTTCTCAGGGGGTCAGAGAAACAAATGTGTGATTGAGCCAGCCAGAATAAATAATAGTCATGAGCACTAATATTTATTCTCTCCTTTCATTATGATGCCTAGATGACTTCTTTAGCATATTCCTTAAGGTCATAAGCCCTTTGTAACAACTATGGTTGACTCAGAGTTCATTGAACCAAGAGTTGAAAGGCCTCAGTTTAAATCCTGGTTCTGATATTTATAAACTTTTTTACCTTGAACAAGTCACATTAACTCAGTGGGCCTGAGTAATTTATATCTGAAAAATCGGATGGTATACCTACTATAGAAAAGGGTGTGAGGATTAAATAAGAATATGCATGTGGCAGTTTCTGGACATAGGAGCTAGAGGATGTGGCAGTGAGGGACCAGTGAAAACTGTAGTTCTGAAAGGTGTAGTAAGAGTACCTGTACAACAGCTCACAATATGTGATTGGGGTTGAACCTGACAGTCAGCCAGCCTAAAAGGAGGTCACACCCATGAACATGACAACAACAATCAACATGCAATTGCAACAGGAGAGCCAAAATAATCCACACAAGAGACATTTCTAGAACACCCAACTCAGGAGATCAAGGAAACTGAACCACTGGATCCCACAGGACACTTACTACATAAGGCCACAAAGACTGGAAATCAGAGCAGTTCTATCTAATACATGGAAACAAACACAAGGGTACAGCTAAAATAGGGGGACAAAGAAACAATTCCCAAATAAAAGAAAAGGAGGCATCTCCAAGAAAAGTGCTAAGTAATATGGAGGCAAGCAACTTATCAGACACGAAGTTCAAAGTAATGGTTATAAGATTGTTCAAGGAACTTAATAATAACTACAAGTAAATTAATGAAAACTACAAGGAACTTAGTAGGAACTACATCAACATGAAAAAAGGACACAGAAAATATATAAATAAGAACCAGTTGGAAATAAAGAATACCATATCTAACATCAAGAATACATTGAAAGAAATTAAAAGTAAGCTAGATCAAGCAAAAAATCAAATCAGCTATTTGAAAGAAAAGGAAAAAACAAAAACAAAACACACCACCCAATCAGAGTAACAAAAAGAAAAAATAATTTTAAAAATCAAGCATATTTTGGGATAACATGAATGTAACAAGTCACATCATAAGGGTACCAGAAGGAGAAGAAAGTGAGAAAGGTATACAAAATCTTGTTTGAAGAAATAATGACAGAGAAAGTCCCTAACCTGGTGAGGAAAAGTCACATCAGGAAGCACAAGAATCCGAATCAAGACAAACCCAATGAGACCCACACAAAGTCACATCATAATTAAATGGCAAAAGTTAAAGACAAAGAGAATCTTAAAGGCAGAAAGAGAGAAAGAGTTAACTATAAGGAAGTTCCATAAGACTGTCAACAGAAACACATGAGCCAGAAGGGATTGGCATGAAGTATTCAATATAATGAAAAACAAGGATGTGATACCAAGACTACTTAATACAGCAAAGCTGCCATTTAAAATAGAAGGTAAAATAAAGAACTTCCCAGATTAAAAACAAAAAGCTAAAGGAGTTCATTACCACCACACCAGCATTGCAAGAAACGTTAAAAGAACTGCTTTAAGAAGAAGATATAGACAAAGAGAAGAACATACATACAAAGAAAAAAATGGCAACAAATAAGTACCATCAATAATAACCTTAAATGTAATTGGATTAAATGCTCCAATCAAAAGACATAGGGTAGTTGAATGAATAAGAAAACATTACCCATATATATGCTGTCTAAGAAAAGACCTACCTCAGAGCAAAAGATTCACACAGATTGAAACTGAAGGGATGGAAAATAATATTCCATGCAAATGGAAATGAAACAAACAAACAAAAGCTGTGGTAGTAATACCCATAGCTAACAAAACAGACTTCAATACAGGCCATAAAAAGAGACAAAGAAGACCATTGCATAATACTAAAGGGATAAATCCAACAAGAGGGCATAACTCTTATGAACATATATACACACAATATAGGAGCATCCAAATCTATTTTTAAAATATATTGGAGACTTTAAGAGAGAAAACTACAGCAATACAGTAATAGGGGACTTTAACACCCCACTATCATCACTGGATATATCTTCCAGACATACATACATACATACATACATACATACATACATAAATAAGTAAACTGCCACCTTAAATGGCACACGAGATCAGATGGATTTAATTGATATTTACAGAACATTTCATTCCAAATCAGCAAAATATACATTCTTCCCAAGTGCACATGGAATAATGGCAAAGATAGACCACATGTTAGGACACAAAATAAGTTTTAACAAATTCAAGAACATGGAAAACATACCAAGCATCTTCTGGGATCATAATGGCATGAAACTAGAAATTAACTGTAATAAAAAACACACACTAAAAAACTCAAACATATGGAGGCTAAATAGCATGTAATAGAACAATTATTAGGTACCAATGAGATTGAGGGGAAAATTTAAAATTACTTGAAAATAAATGAAAATCAACACACAACAACCCTAAGTCTCTGGCACATAATGAAAGGGATGTCCTGAGAGGGATGTTCATAGCATTATAGGCCTATGCTAAAGAAGCAAGAAAAATCTCAAATAAATAATATAACCTATACCTAAAAGAACTAGGGGAAAAACAAACAATAGAAATAAACAGAGAAAAACCCAGTGTAACAGAGTGGAAATAAATGAAACTAAAATAATACAAAAGATCAATGAAACCAAGTGTTGGTTTTTTGATAGATAAACAAGACTGATAAGCCGACTGGCATGGCTCATGGTTGAGTGTTGACCTATGAACCAGGAGGTCACAGTTCTATTCTCAGGTCAGGGCACCTGCCCGGATTATGGGCTCGATCCCCAGTGTGTATCCTAATGATGATAATGATAAAGTGTATCATAATGATGATAATGATTCTCTATCATCATTAATGTTTCTATTTCTCTCTCCCTCTCTTTCCTCTCTGAAATCAATAAAAAATATATTTTTTAAAAGATTGATGAACCTTTAGCTAGACTCAGCAAGAAAGAGAGAAGACCCAAATAAAATTAGAAATGAAAGAGGCTTACATCACAGAAATACAAAGACTATAAGAAATACTTTGACAACTATGTGCCAACAAATAGGACAAAGGGGGCAAAATGGATAAATTCTTAGAAACATACAATCTTTCAAAACTCAATCAGGAAGATCAGAAAACTTGAATAGGTCAATAACAACTAATGAAATAGAAGCAGTAATTAAAAAAAAATCTCCCAGCAAACTTAAGTCCTGGGCCAGATGGCTTCACAGGCAAATTTTTACCAAACTTTTAAAGAAAAACTAATATCTATCTTCCTCAAACTATTCCAGAACAGTTAAGAGGAGGGAAATCTTCCAAATTCTTTTTTATAAGGCCAGCATTATCCTAATTCCAAAACCAGATAAAGACACTACAAAGAAAATTAGATGCCAATATCCCTGGTAAGATAGTTATTAATAGTTACTAATATCCTTATCAAAATATTAGCAAACTGGATCCTGCAATCCATACACCATGACTAAGTAGGGTTTATTCTGGGGATGTCAGGCAGGTACAATATCTGCAAATCAATAAATGTGATACATCACATAAACAAAATGAAAGATAAAAATCACATGACCATACCAATAGATGCAGAAAAAGCATTTGACGAAATCCAATATCCATTTATGATAGAAACTTTCAGCAAGTTGCAAATTGAGGAATCATCTCTCAGCATAATAAAAGACATATATGAAAAACTACAGCCAATATCATACCCAATAGGCAAAAACTAAAAGCATTTCCCTTAAGATCAGGAACTAGACAGTGATGTCCATTTTCATCACTTTCATTCAACATAGTACTGGAAGTCCTAGTCACAGTGATCAGACAAGAAGAAAAATGAAAAGCAGCCATATTTGAAATGATGAAATAAAACTGTTATTAATCATAGATGACATGACTTATACATAGAAAACCTTAAAGACATCACCAAAAAAGTACTGAATCTAATAACTGAATTTGGCAAAGTAGCAAGATACAAAATTAATATTCAGAATTTGGTGGCGTTTAGTCACCAATAATGGACTTTCAGAAAGAGAAACTAAGAAAACAATCCCATTTGCTATTACAACAAAAAATAAGGTACCTAGGAATAAACTTAACCAAGGAGGTAAAGGACTAGTAATCAGAAAACTATAGGACATTGAAGAAAGAAACAGAGGCAAATGCAAACAAGTTGAAGTACATACGATGTTCATTGATTGGAATAATTAACATCATTAAAATGCCCATACTACCAAAGCAATCTATAGATTTAACACAATTCCTATTAAAATATCAATGATATATTTCACAAACCTAGAACAAACATTTCAAAAATTTATATGGAACCAAAAAAGACACCAAATAGCCTCAGAAATCTTGAGAAAGAAGAATAAACTTGGAGGGATCATAATACTATATATAAAGTTATACTACAAAACCACTGTAATCAAAATAGCCTAGCATAAGCATAAGAACAGACATATAGATTAATGGAACAAAACAGAGAGCCCAGAAAGCAACTCATGACTTTATGGTCAATTAATATTTGACAGAGGAAGCAAGAACATACAATGGAGTAAAAACAGTCTATTCAATAAATGGTATTGAGATAATTAGACAGGTACATGCAAAAAATAAAATAAAACTAGACAACCAACTTACATCATACATAAGAATAAACTCAAAATGGATAAAAGACTGAAATGTAAGTCATGAAACCATAAAAATTATAGAAGCATAGGCAGTAAAATCTTAGGCAATATTTTTGCTGATATGGCTCCAAGAGCAAAGGAAAAGCAGGAAGAAATAAACAAGTGGTACTGCTAAAAAGCTTCTGCACAGCAAAAGAAACCATCAACAAAACAAAAATGGAATCCACTGTATGGGAGGACAATATTTGCCAATGATTCATCTGATACAAGGTTAATCTCCAAAATATATGAAAAACTTGTACAACTCAACACCAGGAAGACAAACAATCTAATTAAAAAATGGACAAAGGACCTGAATAGTCACTTCTCTAAAGAGGACATACAGATGGACAATAGGCATATGAAAAAAATGCTCAACATTACTAATCATGAAAGAGATGCAAATTAAAACTACAATGAGATATCACCTCCCACCTATCAGAATGGCTACCATCAATAAATCAATAAACAATAAGTGCTGGTGAGGATGTAGAGAAAAAGGAACCCTAGTACACTGCTGGTGGGAATGCAGACTGGTATAGGCATTATGGAAAACAGAATGGAATTTCCTCAAAAAATTAAACATGGAACTGCCATTTGACTCAGTGATCCCACTTCTAGGTATATATCCTAAGAATCCCTAAACACTCATCAGAAAGATATATGCACCCCTATGTTCATAGCAGCATTATTTACAAATAGAGGCACAAAATTCATGCACGGAGGGGCAGGTCTCTCAGCCCAGCCAGCACCCTCTCCAATCTGGAACCCCTGTAGGAATGTCTGGCCATCTTTGACCACATGGGGGTGGCCATCTTGTGTGTTGGAGAGATGGTCAATTTGAATGTTACCTCTTTATTATATAAGCTAGCCAAGATTTGGAAATAGCCCAAGTGCCTAACAGTAGATGAGTGGATAAAAATGCTGTGGTACATTTACACAATGGAATACCACATGGCTGTAAAAATGAAGGAACTCTTACCCTTTACAACAGCATGCATGGACCTGAAAATTATTATATTGAGCCAAATAAGCCTGTCAGAAAAAGACAAATACCATATGATCTCACTACTATGTGGAATCTAATGAACAAAATAATCTGACAAACGAAATAGAACCAGAGGCATGGATACATGGAACAGACTGACAACTGTCAGAGGGAGAGGGGTAGAGGGGACTGGATTAAGGAAGGTGAAGGGATTAACTAAAGAGTATATGCATAGCTCATGGACACAAACAACAGTGTGGTGAGGTCCAAGGGATTAGGAGGGTGGGGGCTGAGTAGAGGTGGGCAAAAGGGGTTGGGGGGGAGATGGGAGACATTTACAGTAGTGTCAGCAATAAAACTTTTAAATAAAAAACAATATGCATATAGAAGTACCTGATATGAAGGATAGCCTATAGACTGTATTTAATCAATCTTACTGAAATGTGTTCTCTGGTTCTCCAGAGGCCTGGGACCCTATTTTGAGAAACTACTCTACAATTATTTCAGATTTCAGTCAAGGAGCAAGTAGAAACTGTAGGGAATCATGCAGGAAGTTGGTGTATGAGGTATGAAGACATGTGCAGGATGAGGAGGCATTAGGGAACAGAAGACATGGGGAAGGACATGAGCTGGGTGCCTCAGTAGAGCAGAGTAAATGTGGAAAGAGGATCTATAATATCACTCTGAACATTAAAAAGTATTGCTTAAGTCCTTCATAAAGCAATATTCTGGGTAATATAATTTAGATTTATGGAATGGACCCTGCACACCAGGAATTTAGCACCTACAAACACCAAGTCCAATGCTCAGGGGCAAGGAGGAAAGAAACAGGCAGGAGCCTCATACCATGAAGTAGACCCCAGCCCACAGTGCATTGCTGGGCTCCAGCTGACAGTAACTCTGTGACCACAGAGCCCCGACAGGAGGGAAGTGGAAGAAGCTGCTGCTCTGGTTGTGGGGAAGATGGTAGAGTTGTTGGGTAAAACGTTAAGAAGGCTGAGTCCAGGGAAGGGAGATTTTCCATAGTGAAGGGAAAAGTAACAATTACGTACTGAGGATACCATATGGGCAGTGAGGGACCTGAAAAAAAGTGAGTCTTCCTGAAGGCCAGTATGAAAAGTTCAGATCCAAACTAGAGCACAGAATGTCAGCCAGATGTCTGCCTGTGGCAGGTGCCCCCTCTCTAAAGGAGCATAAGTGTCTGTGTTTGTGTGTGTGCATATGAGTGTTTGATAGTGGAGAGTGGAGGATGGGATGTGTGAGAAGAAGGCAGAGGTGGGGAAATACTGATTATCATGAAGGCTTAGATTCTGAGAGGTCTTTACAAGGTAACTGGAAGGTGAGAGGTAGTTAGCAATAATTTACTCTGCAAACCTCCCTCAGGTGTTATGAAAATTAATTAACCTTCACAAAGTGCTTTGCACACTGAGAGTTAAGGTACCACATTAGAGTAAAGCATTACTATTCCATACCACAGGCCAACACCTTCCTGATCCAGAATGTTACTTGGTCAAATATTATTTTCCTTGTTCCCTCTCTCCTTTGCCTTCAATCAAGCACAAAATCCATTCTGAGTTGGGGCGGGGGGGAGGGGGGGCTCAGAAAGCTATTTGGCTCACCTTCTAGGTTCTAGGTAGGGGTACTTTTTTCATTGCAGGAAAAAAGTGCCCTCTTTTTTCCCCAAATAAAGGTGTGGTTTTGACCTTGGACAGAACAAGTGACATTTAGATACATTTCAGAAGCTTGAACTCAGGCAGAGCTTCAGAAATGGCCACCGGCCTTGGAGAGTGATCACCCTTATTTCATGGCTTCTATGCACGAGCAGTGGCCTGATCAATTTCTCCTGGTGGGCAAAGTTTGGTGAAAAGCTAAGGGAAAAGAACTCCTCCCCTCCCTATCACAGACTCTGAGCTTAAACAGCTCATGTATTACAACTCCTTTGTTGTGCATGCAAAGAAAATGAGGGTCAAAGCAGTGGTGGGATCAAACTGTGGTCACCCAGAATCCCTGGGTCAGAGTAGGGGAGAACCCAGGCCTCACCTCCCAATCTCATGTTCCATTGTCAACAGCACACTGTCTTTCCTAAAACTGAAAAATCCCTACATTTGCATTTAGGATCATCAACAATCCAAATCCCATCTGGAGTCTGTCAATTGTGGAATGAGCAGACACTGGAGTGAGGAATGGAGCCAGCTGACTGCACTACAGGGCTGGGGAGGCCAAGATCATGGCTAAGGCCTGACTCTCTTTCCCACGTCTTTTCCACCTCCAACCCTTATGCACTGATCCCAGAATGGAAAAGTCTCAGTGAGTCTTCTATTTGCTAGAGACGAAAACTGGAAGCAAAGTTCAGCCTCAGCCAGTTTTGTGGTTGAGATGAGAATGTGAGAGTTTCAGACTCGCCACTGCCCCCTGTCACCTTCTTCAGGCAGTTGCAGTCTCTGCACAGCAAGGAGATGCTCTTACTAGGAAATAAGTATTTACAATTTTCTTGTTTCCCTGGAAATAGTCTCCTTAGGACTCTCTAATTGTATCTCTCTCTCTCTCTCTCTCTCTCTCTCTCTCTCTCTCTCTCTCTCTCTCTCTCCCCCCCCCACATGCACATATGATTATAGTAGAGCTTAATAAAAGGAAAACAAGAATTTGTAGAAAATTCTGCAAAGACTGTGAAACCATCAATTGAATTTTCAAGATGGATGGTTTCTCCCTAATTAGATTCTGCTGTCCTGTATAAACCAACTTTGCAGCTTTATCCCATCCTATAAAGCAAACCATTTTTCATTAGCTAGGTTTACAAATGATGCCCATGGAGCTCGCAGAGCACAAACAGGCTTCACCTTTCCACTTGCTCTCAGGGCAACGCTAAGAGCATGCTGCTGCCTCCTCCGATAATAATGCACCAATAAAATGCAGGTGCCTGATTAAGCCATTGCCTTATCAACTCGAGCCCCCCTCCCCCCATGAGAACTTGCCTTTACTCTCAGAGCAGGAGTAAAATTACAGATGGAAGGGCATCCTGGTGTACTTTCTGCATGTTGTTACATTCTGGGAGGACAAACTAGAGTCGCATTTCTCAAAGTGGAGTCTGTGGCCTGCCTGCATCAGAACCACTCGGGGGAGAGCATTGGGAGGGGCTCCAAGACACACTGATTTAGACTCTCTGTGGAAAGGACTAGGGATCTACCTTTTAATCAAGATTCTCTGTTCATTGTGAAGCAAAGCAGCATTCAAGAATGACAGACACAGCTAAGGCCCTTCCCAGGTGGCCAGATGTTCTTCTTCAGTCTACTGTAAACTGTATCCCTCATGCTAAATTCAAAGGACTCTGAGGCGGAGCGTGGCTCAGTGGCCATCTAACCCCATGCCTTTGGAGAGAAGTAGAGGCATGGATGGAGCATTCCTTGCTTTGGAAGTTCAGCAGAGGAACTGCGTTTTAGCCTCAGGTTCCTAAACTTGACTTTGTTCCCTACTTCACACCACAGGACTGTGGCTACTTCCCAGTGGGCATGCAATAGAGTCAAACATTGTACCCAGGCTTCCAACTCAACTCTGAAATTGCCTCCACCTCTGCCCCAAAGGACAAGGGGCTGGAGAATTGGATGCTCGCAGACTGGCCTTTTTTCCTATTCCCAACGTGCAGGTTTAAAGAGTACCCATGGCAGTGCAGTAAAGAGAGCCCTGGGTTATTTCTGACAATGCTACAGAGATTAGGTCTCCTGACATCAGCTTTTAAGAGTTATCCCAGGCACTCATCTTAGCTGCATCCTCCTACCTCCCAGAATCCATAGGTGAACCTGGAGAAGAAGCTAGGGGGACCGTTTCACTCACTGCAGCAGAACTCTAACCCCGGGGCATTGCCCAGCCTGGGGAGCTGGGACATGAAGTCCATGCCCTGCTTGACCTGGTTAAGGCCAGATTTCCCCCAATGTCAATCCCATCTCCTCTGGGCCCAGTGGTAAAAAGAAAGAGGTGTGTGGTTTGGAAAAGAAGGAAGAAGCAGAGGCTGAAGCTGCCAATGGCAACACTGTCTAGTGTTTCAACAGCATGGGAATTTTATGGCTGGCTTTGTGGCAGAATTTTTATGGCTATAAACTCTGCCTCATCACTATAATTCTAAACTCCTCAAAGATAGGGATTCTGTGTTCTATTTGTTTAACTCAGAGCCTGGCACAGAATAAGTGATCGTTAAATGTGGGCGACCAGAAACACGTGAATCGTATCTCTGGCGCCTGGCCCTGAGCTGGACACACAGCAGTAATGACCTGGGCTCTCATTATCATCTCGGGGACAGGTGCACATTTCCCGGTGGAATTGAAATGTGATTCCCTGTACTGAAAGGGAGCTGTGGAGGAGCCTGGGAGGTGCTCTAAGACTCCTCAGAATTCCCCAACTCCAGCCTGAATTGGGCCATTCCCCAGAGCTTCCTCCCTCTTCCTTCACAAGCACCTTTCTCTTCCTCCCACAACAAGCCCAAACCTCAAACTCACCTCCTAGAAGATGCCCAGAACCACTTAACTTCACCCTGAGACGTTTGTAAAGAATCCCACTGAAATGTTCTACATTTCACTGGGGATACTGGTTTCCTGTTTGACTTCTAGACTCTAACAGCCCTTATAGATCACCTAGTCCAGTCATAACCCAATGTGAGAGGTGACCCACCTAGTCAAGTCATACCCAAAGTGAGATGTGACCAACCTTTTCTTTTTTTGTTTCAAAGAAAGAAGAATAAAAGGAACTCCAATAGAAAATGACAAAGCATGAGCACTATTTCACAAAACTTGTTTCAGTTAAACACTCATGTATGGAAGTTACAAAAGCAAACACATTCCCTTCTAGTGAGTCACAACCACAAACAGTTTGAAAAACACCAACCCCATTCTCTCACATTACTGATAAGGCAACTAAAGCACAGAGAGGTAAAACAAGTCACCTAAGCTCATACAGCTGTCAGTGGCAGTGCCTAGGCAAGAACTCAGGTTTCTCCTGTCTTGTTGCAGTGCTCTGGTTCTGCACCCAGAAAACACCCCTGGAATGGGACTGTCAAGAGAGCACAGTGAATCCCCCCCCCAAAAAAAAGAGCTCCCCAGCCAGGAGTGGGCCTTCATCACCTGACCCCAGGTTAAGGAGTTGGCAGGGATATACACAAATGATGGGCTCAGAGGCCTGGAATCTTTGGCTGAGCTAGTTTTGCACAAGCCATGAGTGCCCTTGACATTCATCTTCAAACTTCTTAGGCAATAGCTAAATCAGAGCAAAAGCGCGACTGGAGGCCACTTTAAGATGCATGTGAGGGCTAAGAGGCTCTGCAGCAGGTCAGGAGCATAGGCCTCTCTCTGCAGGAGTATGGGAAGCAGAGCGGCATCCTGCAGATAGCATTCCAGGCCATGGGCAGGGCCCATTCAGACCGTGATTACCCTCACCTTCTTAGAGAAGAAGAATACCATCCTCTCTAGGGGGGTTCGGGGGTACCTGACTTGTGCTGTGGCTCCTGGTGTGATCAATGCTGTGGTCAGTGGGGAGTGGGGGTATGGTGATGGTCAGAAAGTAATCCAATCTCCTCATTTTACAGGTGAGAAAACCAAGGCTCAGGCCCAGAGAATTGAGCAAGGCCACAGAGCAAGCTGGTTGGAGAACCACATATGACTCAAACTCAAGCTCCTCATTCCCAGCCTCCCACTTCTCAAATCCATGTACAAAGCACCTGTACATCCTGCTAAAATGCAGATTCCATAGAACTGGGACAAAGCTTGGGATTCTGCATTCCTAAGAAGTTTCCAGGTAATGCCAATGCTGCTGGTCCATGGACCACACTTTGAGTAACAAGGTTCTATGACAGGGTAAAGGGATCCTTACATGTCACCTCCAATTATATAAAGGTTTCAACTCTTCACTTCAACCTGGTAAATCCTCTAAGACTGACAAACATTTAAAACAATCATTATTATTATTTTAACATTCATTGAATACTTATGTACCTGCACTATTCCAAATGCTTACATGTATTATCACATTTAATCCTCAGAACTCTGAGATGGATATGATTATCATCCCAATCCTATCTAATAAAAGTGTAACATGCAAATACCTTGGCTCCTGATTGGCTATGCTACCAGCCAATCAGGAGCAGGGGGCAGGGCCAAGTGGCGCCAGCGCTGGGCCCTGGGGGTGGAGGTGCACCCAGCACCTGGGCCCTGTGAGGGGAAGTGGAGGCAGCAGCAGCAGTGGTGGTGGCAGCAGCTTGGTAGGGAATGCCCGGGGGCTGGCCAATCAGGAGCAGGGGGCTGGCATGAAGCAGGGAGCAGGGCTGCGGCGGGAGAGGGTGGCGTCCCTAGCCAGCATGGTGGAAGAAGGCGGCCTTCAGCGCCCCTGGCTGGCATGGCAGCAGAGGGCGGGCTGTCTGTGCCCCCAGCCAACCTGGCAGCCTACTGTCTCCTGCCACAAAAGACGGGAGAGGGTGGGCCATGCACAGCAGGAGAGGGCAGGCTGTCCATTCCCCTGGCGGGAGTGGTAGGACAGGACGGCCTTCAGCAGGGACCAGTGCAGTAGGAGAGGGCAGCCCTCAGGGCCCCTAGCTGGCATGGTGGGAGAGGGTGGGCTGTCTGCGCCCCCAGCCGACCCAGCAGGAGAGGGCTAGCCATGCACAGTGGGTGAGGACGGGTCTGTGGTGGGAAGGGTGGCCTTCATCACCCCTGGCTGGCACAGTGGGAGAGGAAGGCCCTCAGTGCCCCTAGCCAGCATGGCAGGAGAGGGCGGACCTGCGGCAGGAGAGGGTGCCCTTCAGTGCCCCTGGCTGGCATTGTGGGAGAAGGCAGGCTGTCTGTGCCCCTGGCCAACCTGGTGCCCACCCTCTCCCGCTGCCTGGAGGGAGAGAACAGGCCTGGGGCAGCAAATTTGCACTATGCCAGGCAGGGAAGCCAGATCTGAAAGCCCAAGCCCCCAAGTACCCGACAGGGCTTTGTGTGCCAGGGTCCTGAGGAGGCCCCAGGACAAGCATCTCCCCAGAGGCTGTGGGAGAAGGAGAGGAAACTCTGGATGAGGGACACCCCCCCTGCACAAGTTTTGTGCACTGGGCCTTTAGTCTATATATATAAAAGCCTAAGCAACCATTCAACCATTCAACAGGTAGCTATGATGTACACTGACCTCCAGGGGGCAGATGCTCAATTCAAAGGCATGGAAACATGAAACAGACTGATGAATATCAGAGGAAAGGGGAGTAGAAGGGCGGGAAAAGATTAACCAAAGATCTTATATGCATACTAGAGGCCCAGTACACAGATTTGTACACTGGTGGGGTTCTTTGGCCTGGCCTGCAGGAATCGGACCAAACCAGCTTTCTAACATCCTCTGAAGGGTCCCAGATTGGTAAATGGTGCAGGCCAGGCCAAGGGACCCCACTAGTGCACAAATCTGTGCACTAGGCCTCTAGTTTTATAGATAAGGAAGCTGACATTCAGAGAGTTTAAGTAACTTGTCTAACTCACACAGCTAGTAATTGGCAGAGCCAACGTTCAAACTCAGATCTATCTGGCTCATAGGTTAATCAGCTACAGACTATATGGAAATGTATCCTCAACTCTCCTTTCTCTAACCCTTGGGGGCCTCTCCCCAGAAGGCTCATGACATTGCTCAATCAAACCAGGTTCCCCCAACACTACTTGGTGACACTTTCTCATAACTCAGGGCATGAGAAATGTCTTATTTTCTAGATCTCTGTGTACTAGTGGACCTCAACAAGTTATCTTTAGAGTTAATGTGTGTGTGTGTATTGGGGGGTAGAGGTTGGGCAGAGAGCTTAAGTAATATATGGCAGCTGATCTGCACAGTAAGATACAAGGTGATCTCTTTTTTATTAGGGGTTTGCAAGCTTTCACTAAGACCATGTTCACACAGACTCTGAAACACTGCCCTCAGGAGGCTGTGCTGGGCACCAGGAAGGTTGTGGGGAAGTATCTGCATGGTTGGGGGTGTGGGCTGTGTTGGATTCGCTGACGATTTCTATGGAATATAGGCATGTCTCCAGGTGGGGACAAGTCTGTGGCTGAGGCATGCTTCTGAGCTTTACCCAAACACATCCATGCATTTTGGCTGCATATTCAGGATTATGCATCATCCTTAGTTACAGCATGTTTCACAGCACATGAGCTCACTGCTGTAATATATATTCAATGGCTATGTACAAAGACAGTACCCAAATGGTACACTCATTCCCTTGCTCCAGGTGAAGAGGCTGGTTCTGTATCTGTGGCCAACAGGTGCCTGGCTGACTCCCATTTGACTCCTAAGCAGTCTCTTCAGATGTTGGTGTTCACTGACTGGCCTGGTCCTGCCTCCTCCAGGAAAAGGAGGAATTCTATAAATTGCTAGTTACGCAGAGAGGCCCTGAGGGCAAAGAGGCAGCAAGAGAGACACGAGCTAGGATGGCAGAGTGTGATCAGAGAGGGGAATTCAGTGAACCAAAGGCCAGTCCAGAGTTGGGAGTGTAGGTCCAGTACGCTGGAGCCTTCCTGTCCAGAGGTAGGTAGAGTGCTTTTCCAGCTGGTCTCAGTGCCAGGCTGTCTTCCTCTGAACCCCAACTCTGCCACTTACAAGATGTGTATTCTGGGGCTTGTTACTTAAACTTTCAGTCCCTTGATTTCTTCATCTGTGATGTGAATAAAAATAAATCCAAATAAGTGGATGACTCAGTTGGTCATCCTGGTGACTCAGTTGGTTGGAGCATCATCCTGTGCACCAAAAGGCTCTGGGTTCAATCCTCAGTTGGGGCACATATAGGCAACAACTGATCATCTCTCTCTCTCTCTCTCTCCTCTCCTCTCCTCTCCTCTCCTCTCCTCTCCTCTCCTCTCCTCTCCTCTCCTCTCTAAGATAAGTTTAAAAAAAACAACACACATATCCTTGGATGAGAATTAAAAAATTAATTAATTACAAAGTAAAGTAAAATAAATCCAAATGAGCTAGTGTATATAAAGCAATTATAATAGCACCTAGATTATGGTGAGAGCCTAACAAATGTGAGAAGGGCTTAAATATAGATAGATATAGATAGATATAGATATAGGTAGAGATATAGATATAGATATAGATATAGATATAGATATAGATATAGATATAGATATAGATATAGATGATATAGATATAGACACACACACATTATGACAGCAATGGGGCCTGCTCCTACCCTGGCTCCCTCTCTTACAGAATATAAAAGAAAGTGCCATTTGCATTCCTGTTTTCCACACAGATGGACAGAGAGCAGCTGTGGGCACCCACTTTTTCAGGGCACACTCCAGTTCATTCTTCTCTTCGTGAGCTTCTTGGAGCTGGGAGAAGATTCTGGTCAGGAAATCTTCAAAGTTGGACAGTAAGTGAGGCTCATCTTTCTTTAGCTGCAGCCAGAGTTGCTTTACGTCGCTTTCACTGCAAGAGGAAAGGGATGTTAATGTAGGAGTGTGGAAATGAGGCTTTAAGGGAACACAGAAGTCCCCAGCTGTGAAACAGGCAGCCAGAAACAGCATCATCATCATTATAATGACGTCAGTGGCTAACCTTTATTGAGTGCTCGCTGTGAGCATATTAGCTCATTTTATCTCATAGCAACGTCTGCAGCAGGTGCTGCCATCACCCATTTAGAGACGAGGTGACAGATGAGGAGAGGTGAGGTGGAGGAGCTGTCTCAGACCACTCGGCTGGTAAAAGATGGAGCTGGGAAGCACACTTGGGCTGTCTGGCTCCTGTGTTGACCTCCTTATCTGCCTGACTGGCTGCTCCCACTCCCCTGTCTTTCTCTATGGGCTGGTGGTGCTGAGCGTGCACAGCTGTGGGCTGGGTACATCTCAGGTGCCCAGAAGAAGAAAGGAGGACAGGAATCTGGTGCATGTGAGGACAAAGGCTGTGGAACCACAGGAAAGAGCTTGTCGCCCTAGGAAGAAAGGTCCTCACAGCTGTGAGGGAAAGACATGCCATTTGATGGATGGCAGAAGCAATTGTCACTGCGGGAAAAGGAAGAGAATAGGCAACACCCCACTGGGGCCTGGTGGCAGCAGGAATGACTGACAGCTGAAAGGAGGGGAAGCGGCAAGTCTGAAAGATGTGTGCACACACATGGAAAGACAAAGTCAGGAGGAAAGAGCAGACAGAGAGACAAAGACATAGAGGGACATGGTCAGAAACTCCCCCCACTGTCCCCTCCAAAAAAACACACACAGGCATACAGGGCATGTTCATATGTTCATGCATAGCAGCAGAGACAACTAGAGTCATGCTGGCCAGCAGGGAGGAATAGGGAGGTGGTGTACACCATGGACCCTGCTCCCTTCTCTGGAGAAACTCAGTAATCTACAGCCAATGATCCCACTGAGCTATACAGCAATCTGATTTGCACTCCATTAAATCCTACAACCACTATGATATGAAGACCAGAAACCATCATGGTAATGACTAAAATCCTTCATGCTTATATCACAAGCACCATACTTGAGAAACTTTCCCCAGAAGTGATATTTGATATTATCATGTTATTAATGTGCCTGGAATATATATATTACTCTACGAGAAGAGACCAACTGAGAAATAGAACTACCTCTGGTTAGTTATCTTATCATCTGTCCAATTATCCTTCCTTCCTTCCTTCCTTCCTTCCTTCCTTCCTTCCTTCCTTCCTTCCTTCCTTCCCTCCCTTACTCCATCTCATCCAAAGATCCACCAAATCATCTAGACCATCTATCTGTCCATCTATCTATCCATCCATCCATCTATCTACTCACCCAACCACTGATTTATCCACCCGCCCACCCACCCATCCATTTATTGATCCACCCACTCATCCATTTATCCACCCACCCATCCACCAAACAAGTATTTATTATCTGTTGAAAAACTAGCATTGCACTGGAAGGCATGAAGGAATCTGGAAAATAAATGAAGGAGAGGTAAGGAGTTTCCTTATTTCCCATAATGAGCTCCATTCTCCCCACAGAGAACATGTTGTGGCTCTCCAATTTCGATTTAGCACAAAAGTTTCAGAGCTAAAAGGTCTCAGGGTGATACCACACTGGCCTCCTGTCACTATGACAGGTTGCTCTCCTTATGAGTAATTGCATTATAAAAGGATCCATCTTACTAGCCTAGGCCAGTCTTTTCACATCTGTCAAGTTCTTAATGGAGCCTGACAAAACCACCAATTGGGCTAGAACCTCCAGTAAGATTTTCAGACCCATTTGACTGTTTTCCAAAGCTTTTGAACTGCTTATTAATGTCCACATCACCTCCCCCAGATTTCTAGAGAAAAGACAAGTCTTTAAACCCTTGGTAAAAAAATAATTAGCCAGGCACATAAACAACAAAATCACTCAATGAATCAAACTATCAAAAAAAGGTAGGACTCCAAATGTCCATTCTACATCCAGGGTACTCCTCTGGGAAGATATAGGAATTCTGAGCTAGAAGGGATTCCATCTCCCTGCTTCCAAGACAACACACAAACCATCTTGGCGCATGAAATCTTAGTCTTCACAGCCTCCTTGATGTATTTCCTTATCTGGAGTCCCACAGTCACATGCTGAAACTTACGCCCTCTTCCATCTTGTTCAACCTCAATGAGGATGGAAATTGCTGGTCACCATCTTCTATGTATCAATTTTTGTAGGCCACTCTTGAAACCTTTCCCAGAGCCTTCTCTTCTCTAAGAATCTCATGTGACTCAGTTCTACCTCTGACATAAGTCTCCAGAGTAACATCTGGTGACTCTGTGAGCCCTGCCAGGAAGGTGGCTATTCTGGAAGTGATGGTGGAGAGAGAGACACCGCTCTGAAATTACAGTCTCTTGGCTCGCCCACACTTCCCTCTCCTTCTCCCTCCTCTAGGAGGAGGCTTTACACAGCCACTGGCAGTGGTCACTGTGCTCTGGCCTCTTGTCCCTGGAGAAGCTGAGTCAGATGTCTGACTAATGAGCTTCCCACATACCTGCACCCCCCAGCACAACTGCCTATTTCCCTCCAGGTATGAAGATTTGCACTTGCACCAGCCCTCCAGGCCTGAGCAGAGCTGCTGCCACTGCTCCGTCATTTCATTTCCTGGCCAGAGCCTCCACCAGGACTCTCTCCTAGACCTCCATCTGTCCTTTCCTTGCCTGGCACAGGCTTTCCCAGCTTTTCTCAAGTCTGACACAGCCAGTCAAATCATTTGCACAGCCTGTCATTTGCTAGAAAATTCACAGAGCAACAGACACTTTCTTTGGCCTGCGTATTATTGCAGGTGCCTTCTCTCCTGCTTCCTCTTTATCACAGTCTCCTCTTTCCAAGCTCAGGACACATCAGTTCCAATAATTAGGCCACTCCCACCCTTCATGAAACAAACACCCTACCCAAGACTTATAGACCCAAAAATGAAAAGGCAAAAGGCAACAGAAATAGGGGACAGAGTGTTCCATGTTTTTTTCAGGTCACTGTATGGTTTCCATTAGTGATACCATCACTTCATTTTATTTTATTATTTTATTTTATATAATTTTTAATTCATTTTAAATGTTAGGACTTAGATTCTTTTGTCTCTTTCTTCCAAAACACTTTTTGTGAAAACTAGAAAAATGGAGTATTATGTTTTGTTTGAAGTTCCATCTAAAATTTTTAGCTGAGCTACTGATTATCCAAGTGGTGGGCTGGTAAAACCTGGTTAATTTCCTGCCTCAGCTTCCTGACAGATTTGGTTTGGCTTGACATACAATACGCAGACACTTCCACATAGGGTGCCTTTGCCAGGAGCATAACACAGTGGGGTGGCTGGGATACCCCGCAGTCCCAGAGAGCCTGGTTTGTTTGGCTCCAATAGAGGTGGCAATGCTGGTGAGCTGATAGTGAAGCCTTAGGCAAAATGCACTGCGAAAACCACAAGGCCTGGCACAGCCCTCTAATGTGTGAGCATTCCTCACTGAGCCTTAGACTGTGCTGGTAATGAACAGCAGGAAACGCAAAGAGTGGAAGAGTAGGAAGATAGGTGATTCCCATGGGAAAAAAAGTGAAAAAAGTAGATACAGAGCCCCTACACCATGACACACAAATAGGACATTGGAAGGGCAGGCCGTATGGGGCAAGTCTTAAAGCTGGCAGCTCAGAGTCTGGGACCTGGCTCTGGGGCTTCACAAACATTAATCGTTGAATGAAGCAGATACAGAGGTTGCTCCTAGGCTTGGTTCTCTCCCCTAAATCACTGTCACCACTTACTCTTCCAAAACATTTTGGGCTCCAAGTTTGTTCATCAGCATCTGGAACTGAGCTTCCTCATCTTCATCCAGGTCACTCAGATCCTCCTCTGCTCTGGACTGATACACCTTCTCTTCCTGCAGCTGGGCTGCCTGTTCACCTTCATTTCCCTGACTTGGCTTGCTCTGGCTGAAGAAGAAATGACCTGGGGGATGCATAGTACAGGGTCTGAATCAGGCAGTGCTCACCCAAGAAGACCTTCCCTTTCTCAGTTGCCAACAATCATTTGAGGTTCATTTGAGAGAAGAAAAAGGAAAAAGACCTATAGCAAATATCCTAGGATAACATATTCTGGATTTTGTGTTTTTCCTACTCTCAAGAGACTCTGCCAGAAATGCTAACATAGTACCTGGGAAAGGCAGAATGCATGGCAAGTACTCTGGCACCTTGGTGGTTCTCAGTCATTTAAAGTCTGGCTTAGAATGCATCTCTTCATTGATTTCTTCTCTAAACAACAAGACCTTTCTCTCCATCACACCCCAGTGACCTGACTGCCCATGCTTCATGTTATCATCTACCTGGACCTACCAGCAGCATCGCTACACTTCACATTCGCAAATTACTATATAGTTTCGGGTGCATTCTTCCCATTCTCATATCGTCTAGTAATACAGCAATCTGTCTTATCTTCCTAAGTCCATTACAAAGGTCAGGAAAGATCTCAGATACTTCACAGTAAACTATACGGTGCCTTGTAGGAGTCAGATGTGAGGTGAAACATGCCTGCTGATTTATCTAATCAGTACTTGCTATAATCAATATCGGTTCAATCTAATTTAATGGCATAGTTGGTTTTCTTGTCTTCTTCATGGATCTCCGATCTTCTTCCTACTGGTTTACCTGGAATGACTGTCCTATTCAAACCCTCTAGAAAGTTTTAAACCTTAAGACTCAGCCAGAGTCAGACTGGAGTGAGCCATGCAGTCACCCCACTTTATCATCCTCTAGTACCAAGGCAGAAAGGAGAGGCTGGGAATCTCATGTCAGCTCCCCATTTCATGCCAGGCCTTCTGCCAGAGCTTCTGCGGATTCCACTTGCCATTCCTGGTGGCAGGGAACTTGGCAGTGACAGTGTGGTAAGTAAGCACTGAGAGAGCAGTGGTGTGAGCTGCCAAGGAAGACATATGAAAGAGCCACAAAATCCAGAGCCTGAACATGTCAAGAAGGCAGGAAAGCTTGTGCTCCTGGGACCCTGGGATTTGGTGGGCAGGGTGCACTTTCTGTAGTGTTAGACAGACCCCCAAACAATAGGGCTCCCCACATCCATCAGAACTTACTAAACCCAGTGGTGAACTCTTCTGGAGTCAGAAAGCCATTGCCGTCAGCATCCAGGGCATCAAACACGTCCTCCAAGTCCTCCAGGCTGAGGGGCAACTCTTTATGGAGCCTCTGAAAACAACCCAGACCGCACTGGTTAACACTCATGATCATGGAGGATGGCCTGGGACCTCCTGCCAAAAAAGGTCCAGACTTAGCCCTGTCCTACAAAAGTCAGAGTGAGCTTCTGAAGACCACTTTATCATTCTTCTCCTTCTTCAAATATTAGAATGTCTACCATTTATTGGGTGCCTACCCATGTGCTAGGGGCAGACCTATCAGCTAGGCAATTTGCTAAATGAGTTGTAAGTAAGTATTTAAACATGTATATATTTATCAATATATTTATATAGCTTCTATGTTAATATATCTTTGCATTGAATTTTCGTGACAATCCTCAGAGGTGGATGTTATTATCTCCATTTTATAGATGAGATTTGAAGTTAAATGACCTCTCCAATGGTTGCCTAGCCCAGCGGTAGCCAACCTTTTGGACCTCACAAACCACCAGTGATCCACAGACCACCGGTTGGTGACAGCTGTTCCAAAGATTTCCTTAATCCAGTAGTCACCAACCTTTCTGACCTCACAGAATGACATTGCCAGGAGTCAAGTCCAGGTCTGACTCCAAAGCTGGTGCTCCTTAAGGCTGTAATGGACCTTCTGTACCTGAAACTATACAGGACTGAATCCTGTTATGGGGTGATAGCCACACAATGTGAGGCTGCCAAGTTAAATGAGCTAACAAATGTAAGGAATATGGCACAATGTAAACGAGAGAGAGAGAGAGAGAGAGAGAGAGAGAGAGAGAGAGAGAGAGATCAGCCAAGGCCACTTAGTGAGTCAGTGGAAGAAGCAGGTTTTGTGCCCAGTTTTTCCTGCTCTGCCTGAGCCCCTTTCCTCAGCCATGCACTCATGTTTCAGGGCCCCAGCACCACATCTGTAAGTTCTCTGGATACACATTGGTCCTTCAACTCCGAGTGGGGACTGGATTAGCCCCTTCTTCCCTCTGAGTGACCTGCATCCCTCACACCATCTGTGCTCCACTCTTGTTCCCTGCTGGCTCTCAACTAATTCCTGATGGATGTTAACTGCTGCGAACTTAAGGCATCAATTCCAGAGAGCATTTGTGTTTTAAAGGAACCTGGACAAGATGATGTGTCAGGAGGTCATAAATAAACTCTGACCTGAGTTCTGAGATCAGAACAGAAGGGACCAACTGATGGGATGACATGGCGTGGTGTGCAGTGACCCAAGCCTTTCACCTCTGCCTGGTGTGCAGTGGCCCAAGCCAAGGCTAATTTGCATAGTGGAAACAAATATCCTCTTATACCCTAATAATCTAAGTCTCCAAATGAGGCCTCCCCAAGGAGTTCATTATATCCCCCCTCCCCCCCAATTAGCCAAAGGACAACTGCACAGAATTCCTGCCAGTGTGAAAGTGACTGACAGCTGAATATAATGAACATAGGGCTGCCAGAAGGAAGTATATACTCATCTGGACACAAAAAAAAGCTGGCAGGTGTGAAAGCCCATAACATAACATGCAAGAATTCTTGGCTTAATCCAGTGACAATCTGCTAGCTGATACGCCATAAAGTTTAATTTGGCAGGTACGTGCATTAGGGAAACTATGAAGCATTACAAAATGGGAAGACCATTTTGAAGAATTAAATTAAACATGAATGAGTTTTTATTTTAAGGAAGGGGAGTGAGGGTGTGTGCAAAAATTTTAGAAGTGCATCTGCTTAGCATACAGCAGAATCTCTGGTTTACCAGCAATCCATAAACCAGCCAGCACAAAAGCCCCAGGAAGAGAATAGGGAGTGAGGAATCAGTTTTGCAAGCAGAACATTTATTAGCTCCACTGAAACAAAAGGCATCACATTGGTGGTGGGGAAAAACCCACACTCCTAGCCCATCTTGATTCCAGTCCTCTCTTTGGAAATATACTTCTCCCTCCCCACTGGTCAGCCTAGGGTTGCTGGACCTGGTGTGAAATGGGATGGGACATCACATACAGTAATGAAGCCTAAAAAGGGCGGGAAGGAAGCGGCAGAGGTCAGTGGGGTCCTCACCTTGGCTTTCACCCAAATCATCCACATGTGGTAGCTTTTCTCTTGTTAGGATGAGCCAAGAGAAGCTGTGTCATAGCCCACCTTAGGCACTATTCCTGCATCTAACCCTTCCCACCACAAATCATTTCCATTGTCTAATCCCAATCCTTCTGTCTACGTCTCAAACTCAGTTCCTCTTTCTATCATCAATGAAGATGGGAGAGCACTATTATATCCTCCAAGTAATTCCTACTCTTCATATCCCGGCAAATTCGCACTGAGAGCTTCTGCAGCTTTCTCTGAAAGCCGAACCATGCGAGCTCATAATCCCTTTTACTGGCCCTACTTGAAAAATTCTTTAGTCTTAGCAACTATAATTCTCTCATATTGTCTTTCCTCTCGGGGCCTGCATCTTATTCTAGTCCTGTCCCCTGGGTACCTAGTGTGCTGTGTCTGGTCAAGATTACTCATTCCTCTGTGCAAATAATCTATGAGACTCTGAAGTCAAAGCAGAGACCAGAACTGGCTCCCGCTGCAGTCCAAGTGTTCTTTGGTTAACCATTCTCTGACTCCCTATCTGCTTACCACTGATCACCACCGTCTATTTGGCCAGCACCACCAGGCACGGCCTTGGAGAGTCCCTGCTTCATTCCCGCCCCCTGTCAGAGCCAGCAGAGGGGAGGAGACATGGAAGGACATCAGTGCGCCCTATTCCCTGGCCCATGGCCCCACCAACTCCTCAGAATCTGTGACTCCTATAAACACTGGCCTTCCCTCACCACCTTTAAGAAACTTTGAATTGCTGCTTCCCTCTCAGCTCAGGCCTCACTTGCTCAGGGAGCTTTGTGGCCCCAGGTTTGGCCACTGCACACAGACTTCCCAAACCCATTCTCTCATTCACAGCTCTCACCTGGGTTTGTATTTTCCATGCTGTAGATGTGGTTCCTTGGTGAATATCTGCACCTTCAGGGGACTGGGAGCTCTGAGAAAGGAACCCCATTCACTTTTCCTCACTATTGTGACCCCAGGATCCAGTCCCATGCTGACACACAGTATATATATATATATATATATATATATATATATATATATATATATATATTATTTCAGAGAGGAAGGGAGAGAGAGAGAAAGATAGAAACATCAATGATGATAGAGAATCATTGATTGGTTGCCTCTCCCATGCCCCCTACTGGGATTCAAGCCTACGACCCAGGCATGTGCTCTTGACTAGAATCAAACCCAAGACCCTTCAGTCCACAGGCAGCTACTATATCCATTGAGCAGAACCATCAAAAATGCCTGCACACATGGAGTATTTAGATATTTGTTGAATAAATGAGTGACAGAGAGTGATCACAAGGATCCTGGACTCCTATTGACAGAACATTGATCTAGATATCTAGATGCCAGAGTAGCACTACTGTAGATTCTTATAAACTGGGGAATCCAACCAGGTGCAATTCTGCAGCAGCAGCAGCACAGAGGGATCGGGCTCCTGGGCCAGGGAAAACACTGTCTTCTGCTGCACTCCAGTCTGAGCCCTCTACCTTCTGGGTCACAGCCCATGACTTGCCCCCAGAAGCTTGAAGCAAATGTTTGCACTGCTCTAACCACGTCTAGGGGGGCACTCATGAGACAGAAAACCAGAAGAGCTCCATCTTTGTGGTTAGAATGGAAGTCTCCCACCTTTGGGGGCTTCCACGGCTTCCTGCCCAGACCTCTGTCCCAGCACCAGCCAGGTCTTCCCTGTGGTAGAGCTGAACTTCCAGAACCAAAGGTTTTCAGGGTGAGACTGTGAGGCCCTGGAGGCAGGATCCACATTTTCCTGCTTTGTGGTTTGATGTGCTTGGTTTCAGCTGATTCTTTGGTATAGATAGGGTTTCTCAACCTCTGCACTATTGACATCTTGGAATGCTGGAGGAGGGCAGTGGGGGAGAAGCTGTCCCATGCATTATAGGATATTTAGCAACATCCCTGGTCATTACCGAGCAGATGCCAATAGCACCTTCCTCTCCGGTTGTTTCCATTGAAAGTGCCTACAGATATTGCCAAATTTTCTATGAGGCAAAATTGCCTTCACTCATGCACACGGGACACAACAAAATTAGCACCAGATACAAATGGAAGGTGCCTTCTTCAGCAGAAAAGCCCTTTGTTTATCGCCGAGGAAGGTCAGATGACTTGCAATCACAGCTTGATGGAGCAGTCACCATGGAAAACAGCATGGAAGTTCCTCAGAAAGCTAAAAATTATTATGTGAGCCAGTAATTGCACTTCTGGGCAAACACCCAAAATAATTCAAAGCTGGAAATCAAAGGATATTTATACACCCATGTTCATAGCACTGTTATTCAAACTCAAAGGCATGAAGCAACCCAAGTGTCCATTGACAGGTGAGCAGAGAAACAAAATGAGCATGTGTGTTCACAGTATATTATTCAGCCTCAAAAAGGAAGCATTTCCTGACACATGTTATAATGTGCATGAACCTTGACATTTTGCTAAGTGGACTAAGCAGTCACAAATGGGCAAATTCTATGTATTTCCACATGGATGGGGTAGTAAACTTCATAGACAGAAACTAGAATGGTGGTTATCTGGAACTGGGGAGGGAGGAGGACTCAGTTTAAATGGGCTCAGAGTTCCTATTTTGCCAGATGAAAAGAGTTCTGGCGATGATAGTGGTGAAGACTGTGTTGCACAATGGATATATTGAACTAAATGTACCACTGAACCATACACTTAATTGTTAAAATGGTAAATTTTATGTGATGTCCATTTTAGCACACTTTTTAAAAATCATGGTGTGGAGGATACTGGGGTCTGGGTTAAGACACAGGGTACAAGTCCTCCTCCTTTACCCCCGAACCCACTCCCCTTGGCACTAAAAACACACCAGGTCTGGTCTCAGGGCTCAGTCCCCTACTGCTCACTTATTCTCTTCTAATTTTGCGAGGTGCTATAATAGTTCACAGGGGAGGAAGCATGGCCAGAGGGTGAGGAGACATATAAGCTCACATTGCTAGTAAACTGCAGATTCAGGATTAACACTCAGGTTAATTAAGCCTACCCCTCCCCCCGAAAAAAAGTCTTTAAAAGTCTTCATGTTAACCTGAATCAGGTGTCAGCTAACTCCTTTTGTAAAGAGTCAGGTGGTACATATTTAGGCTTTGCAGGCCCTCCGTTGTTTGTCACAAACTGCTCAGCTCTGCCTTCAGAGTGACAGCTGCTGCGGACACTATGTAAACGAGTGAGCACACTGTGTTCCAATATAACTTCACTTGCAAGAACAGCTGCTGGGCCAGATTCGCTTGGTCTGCCAATGCCTAGATGATTCTTAACAGCCTGGCTAGGACAGGAGTTCTAGGCAGCATTGGGAGATAGATAACCATTTCATGCCTCTAAAATACCAGGGAAACAAGGTTTTTGAGGCTCTAGGTTTCTTCAGAGAGAACTCCTCCCACCCTGCACGCCACTCCCTACCCCAGATACAGGAGTCCCTCTGTGCCCTCTCCAGCTTGGCCTTTCACATCCCTCTGTCCTGTGAGACAGGACTGGCTCTCACCCTGAGCCCTGGGCCCTCTAAGGTCCTCAGCTTCTCTAGGGAACTGTGCAGACAGCAATCTGTACCCCCAGTCTGCCTGGAGTGATCCCTTGGAACCTGAAGAGATTCCTTGTGGAGGGAGAGTGGAGTCTGAGGGGCGATGGGTGAAGCTGAGGACCCTCAACTGCTGCCTAAGCTGTTCACACAGGTCAGGTTCCACCCTCTCCACCCTGCAGCAGGATGTCCTCACAAGGAGCCCCTGCCCTCAGTGCAGCCACTTCAGTCCCTCCAGGGACCACCAAGGAGAAAGGCTTCTCCTGGCCCCTGCTCCTTCCCTTTGGGTTCCCTGCTCCTCAGAGCAGGCGGGCTGCCTCCTGCTGGGGCTCCACCCTCTGTGGTCCTGACTCCTACCTCACAGATGACTGGGAAGTCCACCTCATGCTCTGCATGTGGATTTTTGTTAATCAGGAGAAAGAACAAGAGCCCTGGGGAAGGAGCTTAACTCTCGTGTTCATTTTCCGGAAGGAGCTTAACTCTCGTGTTCATTTTCCAAAAGGACAGCGAGCTCTCGTGGTTTTGTTCCAACTCTGCCTCTTCACCAGTCTGCTCCAGCCCCTAGGTTCTCCATCCCACGTAACCCACAACCTCTCCTTCCTTGAGAGCCATTCACTGTTTTAAAGGGTATTTCCTAGTGGCTGAATTTGTGTGTGTGAACACTTTGAACTCTCCTCCCTCTGGCTTCCATGCAGCTGTGCTAGGAGCTGATGGTGAAAAGGGAGGTGTTGGGCAGGTCCAAGGAGCTGGCCACCAACCAAAGGAGTGATGATGTGGGAGTGACAGGCAGCAGGCAGATATCTGCAGGTGCTGCCCAGGAGAACTACGGGACTTGTGGACTTTACATAGGTAGCCCAGGGTCAACTATGAGAGGTGACTGTCCATCATTACTCTCTTTCCAGCCTGCCTTTCTCCAGACATGACCAGTGGAAGCATCAGAGAGATGGTGCTTAAGTGACATGCTTTGTTCTCTCTCTTGTTAGCCCTCTCTTAATCTGAAAATATGAAGAATGTTCAATGCTTCATTGTCCACCATTACACAGAAATTTCAAAAAACTAAGAAGCTGGTACAAATAAGTGCCATGAATGCACACACATCTGCTGGTGGATCCCCTCCCCTCCCCCTAACCTCTCCTTCCCCCTCAGCTTGGGTCAGGAGTGAGGAATGAGAGAAGAAGACTGAGGAGGGATATAGATGACTTGGTATGTCTGCACTCAATGTTTCTGACTTCTAAGTCAAACACAAATGATTTCTTTAACAATTTACACTTGGCAGCTTAGATTCCCCATGCCTCTGCCTCCTTTCATGGAAGAGTGTGTTTCAATGAAGGCTAACTAGGATGTACACAGTGAGTTGCACTGTGCATATGACCCAGAATGACCCTCAATAAATGTGAGTTCCCTCTTCTTTGTTTCTATAAGGGAGAAGCAAAAGTTAAGGATGCCGTTGGAACTATAACCACCAAGTACCACTACCAGCCCTGTGAACAAAGTTCACAGACAGAGGTTTGTCATTGGTTCGCACAAAATACATGAGATCCGGCCTTCTACGTGAAGTAAGTCTTTGGGGATGAGTTTCAGTGACAGACATTTACTGAAGGATCAATTACTGAAAGCAATTGAACCCACAAATCTGAGCTCACTGTGGGCTTAGCTGGCTCTGTTTCCTAGGTCTTTTCTCCTCAATTTGTGCAATGACTGAATGGTGGAGGGGTGCTGGCAGAAGCCAGAAAACTCCATCCTCTGGGCCAGGAGAGAAAGACCCACTTATCTTAGCCTCCATGCCTTGTGACTCACAGAAGTGAGCAGCAATGGGGTTGAAACTAATGAGGTCTACGTTTCATTTTCCAACTTTAGTATATTCTGAAAACCCAGACTTAAAAAAGGAAAACCCGACCATTATAGGTCTTGCTTCTAATAGCATAGCTGGGTTTCCCTCCAAAAATGCTCTTGACAGAGCAAGTGATGATAAGATGTGGAAAAGAGATGCTCCCATAGAGGTCTAGTGAAATCTGCATTTTATTTACTCACATCAGGGTGAAATCATGACTGCAGCATAAGAGATGTAAGTGAGACACCAAGAAGAACCAGACCGGGGGTGGGCAAACCATTTCCTAGTTATAAATCAGACATATCCCACTTTTGTATGACCAGTCAGCTAAGAGTGGCCTTTACATTTTTAAATGGTTGAAAAAATATTTTAAAAAAATATTTGGTGATGCACGAAAATTATTTAAAATTCAAATTTCAGTGTCCATAAATAAAGTTTCATTGTAGCAATGCCACTCTCATTCATTTACATATAGTCTATGATGGCTCATGCAGAGCTGAGCAGGATAGACACATTGCCCATAAAGCCTAGAACATATATTCTCTGGCCCTTTGCAGACCATTTGCTGAGCCCCACACCAGTAGATGTGTGTGCTGAGGATCTCTCTCGGTAATGCTTACAGACGGAGTTAAGTGTGGTTGGGTTTCAGCATGAGGGACAGACAAGATGAGCGCCAGACATGCCTTTCTCTGCTGCCCTGACACACATGGCACCTCCCAGGAAGGACTTCAGCAGAGCTTTGATGTGAAGCAACAAGTTGGTGCCCTTTCACCTGTTTCAGAAGGTTCTTCACCGTCTCTGACGTACGTCCCTTATATTGCTAGCACCCTCTCCCCAACCCTGGGGAGTTAGTTACTGAGTCAGAGAGGGGAAATAACTCCCGAGTGTGACAGCAAAGACCAGAAAAATAAGGGAACCAGGAGTGTTTGGACTGATGTCTCCTTTCAGGGCAGAGTGGTGGCCTCTTTTTTGTTAAGGATGTTACCTCCAAGGGGACAAGTTGTAACCTGAGTCAGGGAGACCCAGGCCATTTGGTTTTCCAGGTGGACAGGTCCAGCGTCACCCCTCTTACCTGCATATCTCTTCTGGCGATAAAGCCCTTGCCCTCCGCATCACAGGTCTGGAAGAATTCCTGAGCCTTCCTCAGCATGGCTACCTCTGCCAGCACCATCTCTTGTGTCTCCATACACTCCAGGCTGTCCAGGGCACCCAGGCAGGCCCCATTCCCCTTCGGTCCCTGGGCAGGTCTCTGGGGCCTAGAAACCACTTTCTGGTCAGGGGTAGCCATCCAGGTTTGTCAATTTCTCCAAATCTTTTCAGACCCTGAGAATGGAAGATGAGAGAGAGAGGTGGGTGTGGTGAGGATGAAGTGAGGCTGAGAAAGAATGACAGGGGATGAGAGAGAAGCACAGACTTGCTTATCAATGTGCCCAGTATCTCTTAGCAACCGCTTCTCAATTAGCAAAAGCTCAGATAAGGGGAAGTGGGCCATGATCACTAATTGATCAGCCAGCCCATCAAAGAGAAAGGAGAAGAGCAGGTAAAGAAAATAGACACTTCCAGACTGAAAGAAAATGGGTAGAGGAAGCCTGAAAATAATTTCTCCCAATTTAACAACAACAAATCAGGTCCTGATAGACTAGCTACCATTTATTGAGTGTTTACTTGTAGGCAGGCACCAGGCAATGGTCTCTCTCTATATATCATCATTTATTTCTCTCATCTCTCTGAAATAGGTATTATCATCTCTATTTGATTGAGGCTCAGAGAGGTTGAATCAGTTGCCAAGGCCACACAGCACTTTGTACAAATTTGTGATTTAAATGCAAGGTCACCTAACTTGTATTTGATATTAATACAAATATCAAATTAATTGACTCTGCCTGAGGGCTCACCTCACTCAGATGCACTCTCTCCTATATCACTCACAGCCAACAAGTTCTTAGTGAACTCTTAGCCTCTGCCACGGATCCATGGAGGCCATGATGGCTGGATGAGAAAATGCACCTTGTCCTCAAGAAGCTTGTTATTGTACTGGACTTCCCAGGCCTGGTTTCTGTGATTTGTGATTCTGTCTTCAGCCAACATAGAATCACAAATCACAGACCTCGATCAGGTTGTGTGTGTGTGTGTTAATCCTCACCCAAGGATAGTTTTCATTGATTTTTAGAGAGAGTGGAAGGGAGGTGCAGAGAGACATACTGATGGATTGCCATGCAGGTTTGTCAATCCAGGGCCAGGGATTAAGCCTGCAACCTAAATACATGACCTTGACTAGAATCAAACCCATGACCCTTCAGCCTGCAAGCTGATACTCTATCCACTGAGCCAAACCAGCTGGAGCTCAATCAGGTTCTTAAAGCCCCTCAAGGAGTTTTTTTCAGTAGATTCAGTGCAATGTGGTATCATAGAAGAAGGCATTGGGACTTCTGAGACCTTGAACAAGTCACCTGTCTGGGCCTCAGTTTCCCCATCTGTACAATGAGAAGACTGGGCCTGCTTGCCTTTAAAGGCCTTTCTCACTCTAACAGTCTGGATGTCTGACATTTTAATATAATTAAATGTTTTTAATGAAAAATTGGGTTAATATGATGAAAGAAAATAGCAATATCTTTGGAGTTTTCCATCTGAACTTTCGGGAAGTGGACTAGGTCCAAATTTCAAATGTATGACAATATTTGAATTTAAAAATATTGCTATGCACTGTAATGCCTTATGGGAAACTAGAGAAGGTGAAGTCCTAAATCATGTCTCCTGTGACCACGGTCAGAATAAAGGCAGAAGAATCACTGAATCACCAGGTGGGTTTCTCTGAGGATTAGAGTCTGGGCCTGTGGCTCAGCTACACCATGACTCCACAGTCATCTATTATTTCAGTCAGCACCTTTCATCTGTGAGATTTGTCCAGAGTCGTGGGCCTGGAGCCGGATGATTGCCTCGGCCCCAGGGATGAACCCCGAGGAACAGAGCCAGGACAGGGCAGAGCAGGCTCCCCTTGTATCTGTGCTCAAGCAGAGCAAGGAACTCCCACCCTGACTCCTCTGACCAGCCCCTCACTAGGGAAATGGTCTTTCCTTCATCCCTACATGTGCACGTGGGCCATCATCTGATCAGAGGCAGATTTAATATTTTTATTCTGTCTTTCCCAGGGGGAACCACCTTGCATGTAAGTCCCCAGAGAGCAGGGCTGTGTCTGCAAAGCTATTTATGTGCACTGTCTGGTACATCTGTGTGCAATGCTGAGCTCAGGGAGGGCCTTTGGATAATGACAGTAGTGCTACTGAGCTTCTGTAAATACACAGAATGAGCAGAGCAGCTGCGGTCTTCCTGATTCTGCAAGGTCTCATCCCCACCTGCTGTCACAAACACTAGCCTAATAAAACCCGTCATTCCCGGGCTCCTAACCTACTTCATCCTATTGAACCCTGACATCCTCCCATAAGGTGTGTAGAATTAAGATTCCTGTCAAACAGATAAGGAAATCGAGTTTGGGATAGGTTAAGTAACTCAGATCAAGGTATAGTATAGTTAGAGACTCATGTACTTACTGTATCACATTGCCTTCCTATCATAGGTCCCAGCTATGGGCCTGTTATCAGTCTATACATCCCCAACTGATAACAATTTAAGTCACCTCCCAGAGGCATGCTCATCATTTTAGCATTTTTCATTCATTCATTCATTCATTCATTCATTCATATCTATTGATTACCACATAGCAGGCTCTGAGCTAACATTGAGAAATGGAAACTTGGATAAAATATGGTCCCCAACCCTAATGAATAAGTGTCTGTGGGATTTTAGTCATGGTGACTGGCCATGAAGGAAGTATTTTGGGTTGGGTCCCTCTTTCATATCCTTCAAAACAGACTACACTGGTATAGCAATCATCTACTACTGACCAACTGTGTGAGTTAGTGAGTCCCTGAACCACCCTGGGCATAGAAATTAGTAAAGATGATCTCTCAGTTCCAGGTCTGACTTTCTCTGGGTCTCCGCCTTCCCTGGCCCATGTCACAGGTAATGCATGCTATAAAAGAGCCTATGTAATATTTCTAAAGAAGCCAGTTATGTCTTATTTGATTTTAACCCCAGATCCTGGCCTTGAATATGGCATAGAGTAGGTGCTCATTGACTCTTTGCAGAAGACCAATCCTGCTAAATTCTTTGCAAGGCCTGAAAATATTCGTATTTCAGTCAGATAGCTCTATAACCAGGATTCTTAAATCTCATAAAGAGTACTAGACTTCTGTTTCTAGAAAAGATGGAGTAAAAGAAACTGTATTCAACCTTGCAGTTGAAATAATAAAAAATCCAAACAAAATATGTATTTTTAATGGTCTTCATGACACTGGATATTAGGCAAAGAAAGACAGGGCTGAGATTAGGGTATGCTGAGTGAGGCTCTAAAATGCAAAATTAAAAGAGGGATTTACTCTCAGTTGCTAGCCCTGTATTTACACAACTCCGTATCTTCTTAAGACTGAGGTAAAAAATTTAAAGGGGGTCCAAAATGTAAAGAGGAATCCACTTTTAAACTATGTATCCAAGAGTGGTTAGCATCTAAAATTTTCACTGTGGGGGGTGTCTTCACCTTAAGCCAAGCTTTCCTCTTAAGAGGTAGGAAACAAACAATGTAAGTCCTGTTGCCTAAAGCGTTTTTCTGTCATGGCACAGTAAGGGGAAATCCAGGCAGAGCCTGGAAACTCCCTAAATTGACAAAACCCGACTATATGCTACCTGAAAGAAATGCACTTTAAACATAAAGACATAAATAGGTTAAAAGTTGGAAAAATATATACTATGTTAGCACTAGTCAAGAGAAAGCTGCAAATTAATTAATATGCAGACAATATAGATTCTAGAATAAAGAATATTAATGAAGATAAAGTCATTTCATAATGATAAAGAATTCAATCTGTCAAAAGGATGTAACAGTCCTAAACATTTATGCACCTGATAACTGGATTTTAAAATGATGAAGTAAAAACATTGATAGAACTGCAAGGAGAAAGACACAAATCCATAATTATATTAAAATATTTCAATGCCCCATTATCAATAATTAATAAAACAAGTAGACAGAAATCAGTTAAGAACACAGAAGATTTAAACAACACTGTCAACTACTAGTTATTGACATTTATAGAATACTCCACTTAACAAGAGCTGAATATACTTTCTTTTCAAGTGCACATGGAATATTCACCAAAAATTCCATATCTGGTCCATAAAACAAGTTTCAATAAATTTAAAAGGATTCAAGCTCTGATCCTAGTGGAATTATATTAGAATCAATGATAGAAAGACTTCTAGAAAACCCTCAAATATGTGAAAACTATGAACCTCATTTCTGAATTAACCCATGGGTCAAAGAAGAAATGAAAAGGAAAATTAAAAAATATTTTGAACTAAATGAACATGAAAGTATAATACTTGGTTTCAAAATTTGTATGATATTGTTAAAGCAGTACTCAAGAAAAAATTTTATAGCAATATATATATATATATATATATATATATATATATATATATATATATGAAAAAAGCAAAAGGCCTCAAATCAATTACTTTAGCTTCTATTCTAAGAAACTAGAGAAAGAAGAGCAAATTAAAACAAAAATAAGAGGAAAAGTAATAAAGATTAGAGCAAAAATTAACAAAATAGAAAGCAATAAAGAAAAAGAGAAAATTTAAACTAGAACTTGATTTTTAAGAGCAGTAAAGAGAGAAGACCCAAATACAGTATCAGAAATTTGAAAGATAAAAGCATTACAAATTTTACAGACATTGAAAAGCTAATAAGGGAATATTATGAACAACTTTATAACAATACACTTGACAAGTTAGAGGAAATGGAAAAATTCCTTGAAAACATTGAATATCAAAAAAGAAATAGATAGTCATTCTTTCAGGAGAATGAAGTGATACCTCATTGTTGTTTTAATTTGCATCTCCCTGATGACTAGTGACTTTGAGCATTTTTTCATATGTCTCTTGGCCATCAGTATGTTCACTTTGGGGAAGTGTCTAAGTCCTTTGCCCATTTTTAATTGGATTGTTTGTCTTCCTTTTGTTAAGTTGTATGAGTTCCTTATGTATTTTAGAAGTTAACTCCTTATCAGATTAACAATGGCAAATACATTTTCCCGTGCAGTGGGCTCACTTTTCATTTGGTTTCTTTAGCTCTGCAGAAGTTTTTTATTTTGATGAAGTCTCATTTGTTTGTTTTCTCTTTAATTTCCCTTGCTCTATGGTGGTTGGCAAACTGCGGTTCGAGAGCTGCAGTTTGCCACTCTGTTGATTGAGTTTGCGGACCACTGACCTAGACTCTTGATTCCAATAATTACAGGCTGTTGTTGTTCCTTGTGATTAAGCCCCGATGTATTGGCAAATATATTGCTGCAAGATATGTCTGAGTTTTTGCTACCTAAGTTTTCTTCCAAGATTTTTATGGTTTCACATCTTATATTTAAGTCATTTATCCATTTTGAATTTATTCTTGTATATAGTATAAGTGAGTAGTTTAGTTTCATTTTTTGCATGTACCTGTCCAATTTTCTCAACACCATTTATTGAAGAGACTGTTTTTACTCCATTGTCTGCTCTTGTTTCCTTTGTCAAATATTAATGGAGCAAAATGGCTTGGGTCAATTTCTGGGTTCTCTGTTCTGTTCCATTGATCTACATGCCTATTCTTGTGCCAGTAGCAGGTTGTTTTGAGTACAATGACTTTGTAATATAACTTGACATCTGGTATTGTGATCACTACAATTTTGTTCTTTCCAAGATTGCTGTGGCTATTTAGTGACAATGAGGTATCATCTCACATCTGTCAGAAGGGCTACCATCAACAAATCAACAAATGACAAGTGCTGGTGAAGATGTGGAGCAAAGGGAGCCCTACTACATTGTTGGTAGGAATGCCAACTGCTACAGCCACTATGGAAAACAAGTTTCCTCAAAAAATTAAAAATGGAACTGCCATTGTACCCAGTTATCCCACTTCTAGGAATATATCCTAAGAAACCTGAACACCAATCAGAAAGAATATATGCATCCCTATGTTCATAGCAGCATTATTACAATACCAAGATTTGGATACAAGTGATCTATATAAAAATCAGTTGTATTTCTGTATACCAGCAATAAAAAGTTGAAATAAAAAACACTTATAATAGCATAAAATTATTAAATACTTAGGAATATATATGACAAAATGTGTAATACTTATTCACTAAAAGCTACAAAATACTGATAAGAGAAGTTAAAGAAAACAGAAGTAAATGGAGATATCTGCATGTCCATGAATTGGAAGACTCAATACTAAGATGTCATTTCTCCCTAAATTCATGTATAGATTCATTTCAATCCCAGTCAAAATCCCAGCAGGGATATAAATTTACAAGCCACTCTAAAATTTGTATGGAAATATTAATAAATATAAATTTAGAATAGCCAAAACAGTTTTGAAAAATAACAAAACTGGAAGACTAACACTGTTGATTTCAAGACATGAATCTATAGTAATCAAGGTAGTGTGGAATCAGCATCAAGACAGAAAAATAGATACATGGCATAGAATACAGAATAGAGAATCCAAAAATAGATCTGTATATATAATTGTTTTTTGACAAACATGCAAAGTCAGTCCAGCAGAGAAAGTATAATCTTTTCAGTAAATGGTACTAGAATAATTGGATATCTATTTGCAAAAAGAATTTCAATTCATACAATACAAAAATTGACTCAAAATGGATCACAGACCTACATGTAAAATCAAAATATATAAAATTTCAAGAACATATTTTTGATACCAATAATTCAAATTTTATTAAAATTTTAAATTTCTGCTCTTTAAAAGATGCCATTTAAGCTAGAGACTGGGGAAAAATATTTGCAAAGCATATATCTGATAGAGTATTTTGATTCAGTTGATATAAAGAACTCTCAAAACTCATAAGAAGATAACTCAATTTTTAAAATAGGCAAAGCATTTGAACAGGCACTTGATATATAAATATCAAATAGCTATATGAAAATGTTCAACATTATTAGTCATAAGGGAAATACAACTTAAACTGCAATGAAATACCACCACACATTTATTGGAACAGCTAAAAGAAAAAAAGATTGACCATACCAAGTCTTGGCAAGGATGTGGCACAAGTGGTGGCACTCTCTTATGCTGCAGTGGGGAATGTAGAATGGTACAATCCCTTTGGAAAACGTATCAGTTTCATTAAGAAGTCAAACAAACTTCTACCCAATGATCCAGCCACCCCACTTCTAAATATTTTATCCAAGAGAATCAAAACATATGTCCATACAAAGACTTTCACATGAATGTTTATAAAAGCATTAGCTATGGTAACCAAAACAACAGAAATGCTCAACAGCAGAGTGGGGAAAAAATTGTGTTGTGCGCATACAACGGAATGCTACTCCCAGGAAAGGGAAGGCACTATTGATTAACCCAAGCAACAAAATAATCATGTGAATGAATGAAGCTAAACAAAAAAGAGTACTAGTACTGGTACATACTATTTGATTTAATGTACATAAAATAATTAAAAAAATGAAGACAACCTATAGTGACAGAAAAGAGATAAGGAAGGAGAAGGGTGAAAAAGGGGGATTGCAAATGAATTAAGAGGAAACTTTTGGGGGTGTGGATATATTTGCAATCTTAATTGTGCAAGATATGTACATATATATACCAGCACACATATATACAAATATATATCAAAATTTATCAAATTGTACACTTTAAATATTTGAAGTTTATGCATGTCAATAGCTCAACAAATATATTTTAAAAGAATACAATAGGCCCAGACCAGAACCTTCTTATGTCCTCCAGGACTTGCAAATCTAGGCCTGCCTATTGTACTTCATCTCAGGAGTTTAATCTCTCCTTTAACATTCAATCTAACAGGCAGGAAATGGCTGAAAATTAAGTAATTTCCCTGTGAAAACTCTCAGTCCTCTGATAAAGGGGAGCAGGCAGAGCCCCTCCTGAAGCCCATTCCCATGGTAAGTTCAGCCCCCTTCCTCTTACTCCTTGGCTTGTCTTGGCCTGCAATCTTTGTACAGCATGTGTGGGTTTTCCAAAGGGAATGGAAGACAAAACAACAGAAGCGATTTACTTTCAACTCAAAAGATAATGGAAGCTCAGTGTTAAGCTCTGTGGTCTCACATTTGGATAGAGCCCAGGATGTCCTGACTCAGAGCTGGAGATAGCATTCTGTTTCAAAGAGTGTTCAGAGCAGCAGAAAGCATAACTTGCAAAAGGGAAGTGGTGAGGTGTGGTCTAAGGCAAAGGGAAAGGACCATCACCATCACAACAAGAACAGAGAAACTGCTTTTATAAAAATTGAATTTATTGGGGTGACATCCTAAATAATAAAGGGCTAATATGCAAATTGACTGAACAGTGAAACAACTAGTCACTATGATGCACACCGACCACCGGGGAAAGATATTCAATGCAGGAGCTGCCCTCTGTGGTCAGTGTACTCCCACAGGGGGAGCACCACTCAACCAGAAGCCAGGCTCAAGGCTGGCAAGCACAGTGGCAGCATTAAGGATGCCACAGTGGCAGCACTAAGGATGTCCGACTGATGGCTTAGGCCCGCTGGAGTGGGCCTAAGCCATCAGTCAGACATCCCCTGAGGGCTTCCAGACTGCGAGAGGGCTCAGGCCAGGCTGAGGGACCCCTAAGTGCATGAATTTCATGCATCAGTCCTTTAGCTGGTTAATAAAATGATATAGGTTTCAGGAGTAAAATTCTATAATACATCATCCATATATTGTATTGTGTCTTTCCCACTCCAAGCCATGTCTCTTTCCATCACCATTTATCCTCCACCTTTATCCACTCCTGCTTCCCCCACCCCTTATATGATTTCACTTACATGTGTAATCTAATGAGCAAAAGAAACTAACAAAATAGAAACAGACTCAGAGCTATCAAAGGGGAAGGGAAGGGAGGCTGGGTGAAAAGGTGAAAGGTTTAAGAAAAAAGCAAACCTACAAACAGACAACAGGATGGTCAGAGAAACTACTGTTTATATGCTTGTCCCTCAGAGCAGACCACTCTTCTTCCCCAAGAATGAGTCCATTCTTTGTACATAGATGGAAGGTATCCAGCCCTCAACCAATTTCAGGAACATTTCCCAGACTTCCAAAGTAATTCTAACAGCTCAGTAACTATTGCAATCAGAATGTTCATAGATCAAGCCTAACCCCCTCCTAAGGTTCCTAAGCTAATTTCTTCCTCTCTCTGGTAGCTCCCTCTATGTCATATCCCTTGCAAACTTGAAAGCAGCCACTAATCCACCCTGATCTCCCTGGCATCTCTCCAGCAGCATACAGTTAGGAAATCAAAAGCCTCAAAGCATCTTCAGGACCCATCAGATCGCCTTAATCACCCAGCTCCCCTGGAGGAATGCTCCCTAGTCAGCAGCAGCCCAAGTCTCTACCATTAGCTCTGGGTTGGCTGTCACAGGAAGGCAGAAACAGGTGAGTCTTGTCAAAATGAAGAGGGGGCAAGAGAGTTGCTGCTGGAAGGGTTCTCAAGGCAGCTCCAGTAATGAGTATGAGATACACAGAATGGTGCCTGGTGGGCCACAGGGTGGTAAGGTCACCATCTCAAAGGAGCTTGCATACACTTGCCCCCTCGTATGAGCTGGTGGGCACATGACCCTCCTAGTGGTCTATGGTGGGTGACATTATACCACCAAATCCCTTGCAGCCAGGGCAGTCAATGGGAGGTTGATGGTGCTCTTGATTCTATCCCCTCATATACTATTTTTTGTTTTGTTGCTTTTTGTTCATTAGTTTGTTTGGTTAGGATTTGATCTGGGTTGTAGGTTTGAGTTCTACAGTAATAAGAAGAGTAACAAGAGCTAACACTCCTAAGGTAACATCCCACCCTCATGTTACAGGTGAGGGAAGAGGCTCAGGGATCTGAAGAAATCTGTTTGCAGCCACATGGCTGGCGCCCCAGGTGGTCTGGCATCTGGCCTTGGAGTCTGTGTTCTTATCCCCAGTAAGGGGCCTATCAGAGAAGGGGTGGGATTTGCCTAAAGCCCCTGGCCACATGTGTCAAAGAAGCACACAGCAGTCTCATAGGGAGCAGGGAAGTTCTGGTTTGCAGACTGGCCTGGCTCCTATGCTGACACTTGAGCAGTAGTGGGGGGGAAGAGAGGAATTGAGGTGGGAGGTTGGAAGGGGTGGAGAGAAGACCCCCCTGAAGAAGCAGCTTGGCCACTCTGTCCTCACTGAGAAGATCCTCACACCTGCCTGTGTGCCTTGGTCGCAACAGAGCCATGGGAAGGGGGAGGGGCAGCCCAGCCAACTATGTAACCCAGAGGTTTGATTAAAGCACTTTCCCCCAATACTAAGATGGATTTAAAACATACTTTTTTGGGGGAGAGGCGTGGTGCCATTCAACCCTTAGCAGGTAATGTCACAGAAGACCTTGAGACAAAGATTTCAGTCAAAGTGGTTTATCTAGGGAGAGGGAAGAGAAGGGGAGGGGAGGGGAGGGGAGGGGAGGGGAGGGGAGGGGAGGGGAGGGGAGGGGAAGGGAAGGGAAGGGAAGGGAAGGGAAGGGAGGGAAGGGGAAGGGAGCGAGAGGGAAGGGAGGGAAGGGGAAGGGAAGGGGAAGGGAAGGGAAGGGAAGGGAAGGGAAGGGAAGGGAAGGGAAGGGAAGGGAAGGGAAGGGAAGGAAAGGAAAGGAAAGGCCCTCCTGATGGCCTATGAGACTGCTGTGTGCTTCTTTGACACATGTGGCCAGGGGCTTTGGGCAAATCCCACCCCTTCTCTGATAGGCCCCTTACTGGGGATAAGAACACAGACTCCAAGGCCAGATGCCACACCACCTGGGGCGCCAGCCATGTGGCTGCAAACAGGTTTCTTCAGGTCCCTGAGCCTCTTCCCTCACCTGTAACATGAGGGTGGGATGTTACCTTAGGAGTGTTAGCTCTTATTACTCTTCTTATTACTGTAGAACTCAAGCCCTACACCCCAGATCAAATCCTAACCAAACAAACTAACAAACAAAAAGCAACAAAACAAAAAATAGTATATGAGGGGATAGAATCAAGAGCACCATCAACCTCCCATTGACTGCCCTGGCTGCATGGGACTTGGTGGTATAATGTCAACCCCCACAGGGCACCAGGAGGGCCATGTGCCTGCCAGCCCATATGAGGGGGCAAGTGTATGCAAGCGCCTTTGAGAAGGCGACCTTACCACTCTGTGGCCAGCTGTTGTTTATGCAACCACTATATCTTGCCTGCTTTTTTTCCCTCAAATTCAGCTCCATTTCCTTGTTCTAGCCTCAAGGGAGAAAGAGAACATCTGTCTCCTATAAAACACCTCTTCTGGGTCTGGACAGCCATTAATAAACATCCCTTTCCACTTCTCTTGCTCTATTATAGGATACATCAAAGGCCCTGGATAGAAGTTGCAGGTCTCTGTGAGACGGCTGTTGTTCACCCTAATTCCTCTAATAATTAATGCTTGTAAACCACTTGGAAGATAAAAGGCATTTTATAAGAGCTAAGTCCTGTTATGATTAGCTCTCCACTATGCTGATGAGCACATCAAAGCCAACGCAGCCACAGTACGGGTGTTTGGTGCTTAATTAGATGTAGTTCAAGGTGGCTGATAGATATTTAAAAAACTGCTGCAAAATTTGTCAACATTTAAAGAGTGCCTGCTTTCTTTCCAATGCAACCGGCTCTTTTCAAAGGCGGTCCCTGTTGATGCCTGCAAGGCTACCAGTGAGGAGCTGGAGCTCATACAGCCTCTGGGCCCGGAAGGGAAGGATGCAATAACACCACCTGCCTGTGGATAATGTCTCCTTGCTGCCAGCACGAGTCTATGCCTGAACTCTCATTTTGTTTTGTTTCGCTACCATTCGGCAGTCTGAGCACATAACACTATCAGCCCTTTGTAGAGGAGAGAGCGGGGACCCACACATCAGGCAGGTACCATTGGACAGGGGTACAATTATCAAGGCTACCCTTTCGATGCCCCAACCCCCCCCCCCCCCCGGGATATATGTACACCTCTCCAAACCCCACACCCAGCTTCTACGTGCCTTTTCTAACTCCCTCCGCCTATTGACTCTCAGAAGGCTGGCACTTGGGTACTGGAACCACTCAGTCCACATGGATGGAGCCAAAAGTGCCTGAGTTTCCCATCACCTCTCAGCCCTGACCCCAAGGCTGGTGCATACTTGTGAAAGCCCAATGCCCTGGCCTCCAGCAGGGATAAATGCTGCCTTGTGATTTGTACATTAGAACACATCTGTGGGTCCAGGCTAAGGCTGGAACCTGCCTGACATCACTCTGGCTTCTTCCCCTCTCTTGTCCTGCTTCCTGCTCCTTTACTGAGTCCTCTTTGGGATGTTTCCTGAATAAATCACTTGCACATTAGTCCCCCTCTGGAGATCTGCATCTGAGAAACCAACCTAAGACAATTCTTTTGACTCAGAACTAATGAGGCCATTTTACATGTTTTCTATTAAATGCATCCTCCCAGATCCCCTTGGTGTCAAGCTTTCACTGCCAAGTTTCCAAACCTAATATCTTGCCTGCTTTTGTGTCTATTCCCCAGGCCCCCAACTCTTTGCTCTTTTCTCTCAAAGCACCTATTTTCCCTTAGATCATGATATCCCAACTGCTTCTGAAAAAACTAACCTTTGAGCTTTCCCTGGGCACATGAAAGGCATGGAACAGCAGATGCTGGGAGAGATACAAAGATATGTTTAAGACCAGCTCTTTCCTCAATGAATTTATAATCTTGCAGGGGCATAAGATACAAATATTGGAGGTAGAGTATATGAGAAGAGCCATATGCATGCACACAAAGGAAACTGTAGGAGAAACAACTCAAAATTTCCCCCAAAGCAAAGCCACTGTCCATAGCTCTCCACACTGCTTGATTCTGGCTGATTTACTTCATCTTAAATGTTTAAGGAAATGGAGGTCAGCTCTGGCAGAGATGCTCCAAATGAGCGGAGATTTAAAAAAAAAAAGCAGCTTGTATTTCATTCTGTTTGGCATTTTCTAAAAAGCAGTCCTACCTCAGAAAACAGCTTCAGAGAGGGTAAATAATTTGACCTAGGAAAACAGCTAAGTAGTGATAGAGAATGAATTCAATCCTAAGCTTGCCTATTTTTTTTAAAAAAAACCCTCAGTTTATTTGTCTGTAAAAGATGACCAATGATTCCCACTTTGCACAAATTGTTATAAAGATTTAAAAATAGCTTATCAAAAATATCTGGTACAATAAGCACTACATAATAGTAAATCAGTCTTATTACTTCCAGAGGTAATATTATAGAGCCAAGGAGTACTTTAAATGCATATGTAAAAGGTTTTTAATACATATTACAGCTGAGCTTCACAGACAATTGGCCTGGAGGTCAACCCTCCAAGTGCTAACAACAATTAACTGAGCTTAACTTCAGCAAGACTGTGCAGCCCATATCCACCTCAGGTAACCCGGGAGGCTGAGCCACTGTCCCTAGTAGGAAGTCTACCACACAAAGCTAATTGACAAACTCAGGGAAGCAGCCACCATGCAACGACATGGAAAGAAATCAGATGTGAAAGAAATGGAGGAAAACGACTGGACATGGAATTCAAAACCACGGTTATAGGGTTTTTCAAGAGGCTCCAACAAAAGGTCGAGGCCTATAAGGAAATAAGCAAGACCAAAAAGGAAATGAATGAGTCCTACAAGGAAATGAACAAGACCCTCAAGGATATAAACGAGAGCTGCAAAGAAATAAATGATCAAGACCAACGTGGAAATGAATGAGTCCTACAAGGAAATGAAAGAGACCCTCAAGGATATAAAGGAGACTCTCAAGGATATGAAAAAGGACCAACCAGAAATTAAGCATACACTGACTGAAACAAAAAATATTATACAAAGACCTAAAAGTGCTCTGGAGCACCCCAAGAACCAAGTTAAAGATTTGAAATACAAAGAGGTAAAATCCACTCAGCTGAAAAAGCAAGAAACCAAAAGAATCCAAAAAATTGAAGATAGTGTAAGGGGCCTCTGGGACAACCTCAAGCATACCAACATCCGAATTATAGGGGTGCCAGAAAAAGCGAGAGTCCAAGACAATGAAAACCTATTTGAAGAAATAGTGACTGAAAACTTCCCATACCTGGTGAAAGAAATTGACTTAGGAGTCCAAGAAGTGCACCGAACCCCAATATATAGGAACCCTAAGAGGACCACACCAAGGCACATCATAATTAAAATGCCAAGAGCAAAAGACAAAGAGAGAATATTAAAAGCAGCAAGAGAGAAACAGTTGGTTACCTATAAGGGAGCACCCATACGATTGTCAGCGGATTTCTCAACAGAAACGATGCAGGCCAGACGGGAATGGCAAGAAATATTCAAAGTGATGAACAGCAAGAATCTACAACCAAGATTACTCTATCCAGCAAAGCTATCATTCAGAATTGAAGGTCAGATGAAGTGCTTCGCAGATAAGAAAAAACTAGAGGAGTTCATCACCACCAAACCAACATTATATGAAATGCTGAAAGATATTCTTTAAGAAGAGGAAGAAGAAAAAGGTAAAGATGAAAATTATGAACAACAAATACACATCTATCAACAAATGAACATAAAAATCAGGTGAGGTTTAGCAACAAAAAATTTTGATGTGGGCAGAGGATAAGGACTTGCTCAGTGCCCTCCCACCCTACTGATTGGCTGAATGTGCTTTCATACACTGCTCTGAACTCAGACCCTCGAAGAGGGTTCAGGATGCCCTTCAGCAGAAAGGCTGCAGGAAGGTGACCAATAGAAAGCACAATTCTGCATAAAGATCAAAATTGAAATTTTACAGACAAAATTTTTTGTTGCTAAGCCTCACCTGAGGACATTTTTTCCCATTGATTTTTAGAGAGTGAAAAGAAGGGAGAGGTGGGGAGAGAGAGGTAGAGATAGAAAGGAAGAAAGAAAGAAACATCAATGTGAGAGAGACACATCAAAATTGATAGGCTGTTGAACAGGATAGACTGGTGAATATAACAGAGACATGGACATAGAGAGGGAATGGACTGACAATTCTTGGGGAGAAAAGGGTTGTGGGAAGTGCAGCAAGAGACTGGACAAAAATCTAGCAACAATGGGAGAGGACAGTGGGGAGGGGGAGGTGAGGGTGAAGGGTGGGATAGGTACAGGTGGAGGGGAGCTATAGGGGGATAAAAAGGGGGAAACAATGTAATTAATAAACTGAACAATAAAGATAAAAAACATTCATTTAGTAAAAAAACAAACAAACAAACAAAAAAACAACTAAAAATGGAACTCCCATTTGACTCAGTAATCCCACTTCTAGGAATATATCCCAAGAAACTAGAAACACCAATCAGAAAGGGTATATGCAGCCCTGTGTTCATAGCAGCACAATTCACCATAGCTAAGATTTGGAAACAGCCCAAATGCCCATCAGGAGATGATTGGATTAAAAAACTGTGGTACATCTACACAATGAAATGCTACACTGCTATAAAAAAGAATGAATTCTTACCATTTGCAGCAGCATGGATGGATCTGGAGAGTTTTACGTTAAGAGAAATAAGCCATGCAATGAAAGAAAAATACCACATGATCTCACTCATTTATGGAAAATAAAGAACATCATAACCTGATAAACAAAAAGATAAATACAGAGGTAGTAAAGCACTGAATAGAATGTCAAATTACAGTGGGAAAGCATGAAAGTGTTGGGGAAAGGGGGAAAGAGATCAACCAAAGGACTTGTATGCATGTATATAAGCACAACAAATGGACATAAGACACTGGGAGGGTGGAATAAGAGCATGCAATGGGAGAGAGGAGGCTGGGGGAAGGTCAATGGGGGAAAAAAGAAGATATATGTACTACTACATGTAACACTTTAAACAATAAAATATTTAAAAATCAAGTAAATAAATAAAATAAAATAATATTAATATTATCCAGCCAAGCAAAAGAAAGAATTCTGCTATTTTCGACAACTTGGCTAGAAGGGCTTTATCTTAAATTAAATAAATTAGACCAAGAAAGACAAATACTATATGATCTCACATGTGGAGATCAAAACAAAATAAAGAACCGAACTCATAGGTACCAAATACAAATTGGTGGTTCCCAGGGATGAGGAGTAGGGGTGTGGGAACCTAATCAGAGTACAAGGAATCAAATGTTCAAGGACAATTTGCCATACATATGTGCAAAGGCAATGACACAGCGGTTTTACTGCTCGCACTGCACAGGTGTACCTCTCTATAACCCAAATATTGATATCCCTATTCAGCAAGAAGCCTCTTTTGTCCAAGTTGGTATAAAGATGTGTTACTGACCAGCAGGTGCACAGCTGCTTTATGAGGCTACTTTGAAGAACTGCTTTGTCTGATGGCTCCTTGTTATCAATGGCTACTTGGTCTGCAATAAAGTCTCTCCTGTATGCCTATGACTTCTCATATCTTCCTCCAATGCTAACGGGGAGAGAAATGAGTGAAAGTGGTACAAAAGAACAAACTTTCAGTTACAAGGTGAGTATGTCCTGGGGATGTAACATACATACAGCATGGTGACTATAACTAACAACATTGTATTTTCTAAGGGAGCAAATACTAAAAGTTCTTACAACAGGAAAAAATATTGTAACTATGTGTGGTGATGGATGTTAACTAGACTTATTGTGGTGATCATTTTACAATAGATTCAAATATCAAATCATTATGTGTAACTTAAAGTTACACAATGTCATATGTCAATTATATTTCAACTAGAAGCCCAGTGCATGAATTCATGCATGGGTGGGGTCCAGTTGGCCCGCCTCCAATCAGGGCCCAATCAGGATTGGACCGACTCGGGGAAGGGGCCATGGGTTTTTGGCTGGAGGGCCCCAACCCTGATTGGGGTTGGTAGGCCGATTGAGGGCCAGCAGCCTGGGGGAGGAGCCATGGGTGGTTGCAATCAGAGTTGTGGTGGCCACGGGGAGGGGCCATGGGGGATGCAATCAGGGGTGGGGTGCTCAGGGGGAGGGACTGCAGAAGGTTCACTGGCCAACCCCGCCCCCTATTGGAGTAGTCAGATGCGATCAAGGGGAGGGGCTGCAGGAGGTTGGCCATCTAGCTCCACCTCCTATTGAGGTGGGGTGGCAATCAAGGGCAGCAGGCAGCGGGTGGGCCTGCAGGACTATCATGGTAAGGTGGGCTAATTGGGGATGGGGCTGCCTGGAGGGCAGGGAGGGGCATTTGTAGCTCTTGATTGGGGTGGGAGAGTCTGATCAGGGGCAGGCCAGCAGCGGGGAGGGGCTGTGAGGTGGGCCAGCCAGCCCCATTCCCTGATCAACTAGTTCCCTGGCCACAGTGGGCGTTATAGCAACTGGTCGTTATGGTAGTTATGGCCATTACAGTCACTGGCTTTATATATATATATATAAAGTTGGGACAGGGTAGGGAGAGAAAACTGTGTCCTCAAGTAAACTGGGAAGAATAATGGCTGTTTGATTAACTCAGTTTCTAGAATATAAGCCCCTGCTAATGATTCTTATAAATATTAAAAACAGCAGCAAAGATTTCAGACTTCACAGACTTCAGGCCTTCTGATCAGGGGCTGTGGGTGTGGAGAGTGCCCTCGGGGAACAAAAAGTTCCCTGAGAGGACAGGCCTTGCCCGTCTGCTCTCTGCCCCCCAGGAGAATGATTACCTTCAATTGTAGTTTAGCAAACAATACTGTCCTCCAGCACATAACATTGTAAATAGCCAACCGTCTATGGGATACTTGGGAAAAGATTTAGGTGGCACCTTGGATGGACATATAGCCTAAGGAAGTTAGCTAAGATAAGGGATTTAGTGGGGAAACATGTTTACAATAGAATGTAGCTTTGTTGTTTGGAGAACAAGGAATTGTGTAATATGTAACCAGAACTGTTTAAAAGAGTGGAGTGAAATAAACTCGGGGCCACAGTCCTAAAGAGGGCTTTGTGGACCTCCTGATCCCATATCTTTTGTTTCTTCTTTACTTCTATCCATCTTTCTATCTCTATCTTTCCATAAGCCTCACCCCCCTTTCAGGGACTGCTCGACTGATGCTGGCTGGCTCCAGCATGTGGGGTACCCTGTCTACCTTTTGATCTCTCACTTACCTGGCAGGTCCTGGCTCTTCAGAGCAAGGGTAACTCTTCAGGTCTGGAGAGCATGTTTGTGACCCATGTTTGAATCCTGCCTAGGAAACACACAGAGATGAAAGCGCCATCTTTCCCCCCAGGGCACTGCAGAAGAAGGGGTTTATGGCAATGGGGGAAAATGTCCCTCTCACTAGGACTGCAATGCCCCCCCAAGAAAACAGGCCTTGTCCCATCCTTTTCCAGATTTTGGAGATGAGGAGCGATGTGGGGATTACTAGTACAGTGGGAAGTTTGCATAGCAACCTGAGTCTGGAATGGGTCCAACCCATCAGGGGCAGACTCTTGTGTCTGAGCAAGGGGTAGCCTCAGGGCTAACTGAACACCCCCTTTTAGCAATCCCAGCTTTTAGCAGTGATCTCTCAGCTCTTTGAATCTGATCCACAAATGTTGTCTGCACCATGTGGAAGCTTATCCTTAAAGATGGAGAAAGAGAATTGTGGCCACAATCACTGCCTTACCTAAGAAAGTTATGCAGTAGTATAGTAAGTAAGAAAAACCTACAGGCCCCATAAGGGCACCAGCCTAAACGGTGCTGGAACAGGCTCTGGAACAGGGAGAGGATGGGGCAGTTGGTGCTGTTAATTAGCACTGTGAATTTGGGGACAAACTTTGCGGAATGCTTTGGTCATGTGGTAAGTAACATGGTCTAAGGGTATGCATTAAACTACTGACGGAAGCTATAGTGACTGCAAAGGAGGTTGGGATTCTTTGTTGTAGCTATGCTGAGGCCAAATCTCTAACAATATCTAGATGTGACAGACCAGATGTGTATTACCAGAAAACTTGATCTCTGTACAGTTCACATGCACAACTCATCCGAAGCAAGTATTCTATATGAAGCAATACAGTTCTCAGGTATTCATTCAATCATTCAATGAATGTTTGCTATGTGCAGGCACTTTTCTAGGTGCCAAAGAAGCAGTAATAATGTGAATCCAACAAGCGTTGCACCTGTGGAGCTTAGATTCTAGTGGAGAGAGATAAGCAATACATACATAAACCCAGTAAGTATTTTCAGATAATGAAAAGTGTTGGAAGAAGTCAGCTCTCAATACATACCCCTCAAGGACATTGCTGCTAGAAGCAGCCAAGGTGTGGAAGCCCCATCTTTCAGTGGCTTCCCAGGCAGCAGCCTTCACCAGAGCCAGGCAGAATGGAGAACAATGTTGCCCTGACTGTCTCCAGCTGCCAGCATCTGGGAAACTTAGGTTATAGATATTTAGAAAAAAAATATATTTTGGCTCTACATAATATGTTAATAGTGTTATTTCTAGGTGGTAATCTTAAGAAATGATTTATTTTGAGTTTCTTCTGAATTTCCTAATAGTTATATTATTACAATGTATTGCTTTTGCAATGAGGGAAAAACACATTTTAAAATATGAGAACACTGGTTTAGATAAATCAAATTAATAAGGAATATATTTGGATGGGTAGGCAGGGACCAGATCTTAGGATGATGAATAACATCTTACCATGCCACTTTATGGTTTACAAAAGCAATTTCACAAAAATATCTCCTTCAACCCTCACAAGATTATCTCAAGGTTACATAAAAAATAAACCTTAGTGCAGGAAAATGCCTACCCCCAGGTGCCCGATTTCTCAGCCAATGTACTTGACATTATTCCACGTGGCCTTCTGAAGCTGACCTCCCTTCAGACATTGCCAGCAGCCGGGTGCTAACTCTGGCTCTCTCCACCTTTGCCCTCTACTACAGGGACCACACTGATTTGTTCAAATGTATAGTTATTGACAAAGTCTTCACCTAGTCCTACCAGGTTCTAGGCATTGTACTGAGTGCTGGGGACACAGGGCAGAACCAAAAAGATCTCCCTTCCAGTGTGGGGGAAAGGTCTTCACAAATTAATGAATGTGTGATACAAATCATGATGACTGCAGTGGAAGAGAAGTAAGGGGCGTTACGCAAATGGCTAGCATCAGAGGGAGCTGATCTGGATGGGACACTAGCCCTTTGCTCGATACTGAGTAATACCTTGTCACTGAGTTCCCAAGGTACGTCAGGCACACATTCTCTTTGAGGCTAAGATTACAAGATACCTGTGCTTAAAGGACATATGTTCTGGACAGAGAGGCAGCACTCAATGCCAAAACAGAAGTCCACTGGAGACATCGTGGCACTTACAATGATGAAGTGACTCCCTTCAGCCCTCTCTGAAACAAGGTGACATTGACCAATCCGACCATCAGTGTTGGCACAAGTCAACATGTGATTGTCACGAGGAAAGAAATGGCACAGACATACAGAGTGCGTAGCTAACACTACAAGACAGGGCTTCAGTGTCTGAGTGGGTGGCACAAGCATTTAAGACAATAGGATCTTAAGGTGGGAGAGGTCTGGAGGGGCTGACATAATGGAAAAGGCTTCTGTGGAGGAGATGGGCCTCAGATGGTAAAGAGATTTGGATGTTCTTCCAGGCAATCCCATTTAGCAAGGCCTCCAGGATGCCCAAGAAATCTGCTGCATAGTCTGTGGCCCTTTCTTTCCTGGACACAGGCAGCTGGCTTCCTGACCTCTCACCTGTCCTGGGACTTGAGAGAGGTGGCCTGGGGTCCTGTTACATCTGCTTTGGGGTTTCTAAGTGTCCCTCTAACTAAGCTCTGAAGAGCCAAGAAGGCTGTTGGTCACCTAGGGCTGAACATAAAGTCTGATTTCAGCACCAGGCAGCTAGCAAATGATGAAAACATCTGGCTAATGAGTGCATGTACACATTGGGTTTTACTGCAAAATATCTATAAGTGAAGTTCAAAGACTTTCAGGTGTTGGGATTTACTTAGAACAGAAATTTCAAGTCAGGTTATGTTCACAGGCAGTGATCTGGGCTATGGGGAATTCCCTGAATTCACCACCAGCTGAATAGTAATAACCATACAATAATGACAACAAACTGATATGGTGCTTAGAATCAACAAAGATATTTGTCACCTATGTCTATGAGTTAATATCTTATTTGTATTGAGAGGCCCAGTGCATGAACTTGTGCACCAGTGGGGTCCAGCCAGTCCGCCCAGATGCAGGCTGATTGGGGCCAAGCCAGTAGCGGGGAGGGACACAGGAAGTTGGTTGACTGGCCCTGTCCCCGATCAGCCCAGTTGGCTGTAGGAGTGCACATCATAGCAACTGGTCATTCTGGTTGTTCTGGTCTTTCTGTAGTTCCAGTCACTTGGCTTTTATATATATATAGATAAGAACATGCTGGCAGTTACAAATCCTGGACTATAGCTGGTGAGGCCTGGGCCTAAGGGTGCCAGACATCTCACACCTACCCTTCGCTGTGACACTGAGTCACCCTCACTGACACCTTCACCTCACAGCATTTTGACTGGGCAGTGTGCACTGTGAATAGGCTCAGAAAACTTGTGCTCATCCTGGATCTCCTTCTGTTCTTTCTGTTTGAAGAACACAAGGTTTTGAGTTTAGACAGTGCTAGGTTCAAGTCTTAGGTCTGTCATTTATGACTCATGCAATCCACAGCAAATTAGCTAATTTCTCTCAGCCACTTTTCTCTTTTTTAAAATTTTATTTTTTCAATGACAGATTAATGCAATATTATTTTTATTAGTTTCAGGTGTACAGCATAGTGGTTAGACAATCATATACTTTACAAAGTGTTCCCCCAGATATTCCCAATACCCACCTGGCACTATACATAGTTATTACAACATTATTGACTGTATTCCCTATGCTGTAATTTACATTCTGGTGACTAATTTGTACTTCTTAATCCCTTCACCTTTTCACCCAGTCCTCCAACATCCCTCTCTACTGTCAATCACCAGTCTGTTCTCTGTGTCTATGAATATATTTCTATTTAGTTTATAAATTTATTTTCTTTTTTAGATTCCACATATATGTGAAATCAGATGGTATTTGTTTTTCTCTGATTTATCTCACTTAGCACAATACCCTCTAGGTCTACCCATATTGTCACAAATGGTAAGATTTCATTCTTTTTTATGACCAATATATATATATGATGTACAACCATATTTTAATCCACTCATTTATTGATGGAAACTTAGGTTGCTTCCATATCTTGGCTATTATAAATGATGCTGCAATGAACAATATGGATGCATATATTCTTTTGAATTAGTATTTTGGTTTTTTTTAGGTATGTACCCAAAGGTGGAATCTCTGGGTTATAAGGCAGTTACATTTTAAAAAATTTAAGAACCCTCCATACTGTTTTCCACAGTGGTTGCAACAATCTGTATTTCCACCAGCAGTGTACTAGGTCCATTTTCTCCACATCCTCACCAGCATTTATTTGTTGATTTATTGATGGTTGCCATTCTGACAGGTGCGAGATGATAGCTCATTGTGATTTTAATTTGCATTTACCTGTAATTAATAATATTGAGAACTTTTCATATGTCTACTAGCCATCTGCATGCCCTCTTCAGGGAAGTATCTACTCAGGCCCTTTGTCAACTTTTTAATTGCAGTGTGTGTGTGTGTGTTGTGTGTGCGTGTGCTTTTTTTTTGAGGGGGGTTGTTGAGTTGTATGAGTTCTTCATAAATTTTGGATATTAATCTCTTATCAGATGCATTATTGGTGAATATATTCTCCCATTCATTAGATTATCTTTTAATTTTGTTGTTGTTTCCCTTGCTGTGCAAAAAGTCTTTAATTTGATGTAGTCCTACTTGTTTATTGTTTATTTTGTTTCCCTTGCCCAACAAGATATATCAGAAAAAAATGTTGCGAAATGTCAGAGATTTTACCATCTATGTTTTCTTTTAGAAGTCTATGGTTTTGAGTATTACATTTCAGTCTCTAATCCATTTTGAGTTTATTTTTGTATATGGTGTAAGTTGGTGGTCTGGTTTCATTTTTTTTTTTTGCAAGTATCTGTTCAATATTTCCAACATCCTTTATTGAATAGAATATCTTTACCCCATTGTATGTTCTTGCCTCCTCTGTCAAATATTAATTGACCATATAGGCATGGATTTATTTCTGGGATCTCTATTTTATTTCATATGTCTATTTTTATGCCAACATCACACTGTTTTGATTATTATGACCATGTAATATCATTTGATATCAGATGGTATGATACCTCCAACTTCATTCTTTTTTCTCTAGGTTATCATGGCTATTTGGGGTCTTTTGCGGTTCCATATAAAATTTTGGATCTGTGACAATGCCATAGGTATTTTGATAGAAATTGCATTCAATCTGTAGATTGCTTAGGGTAGTATGGACATTTTAAAGATGTTAATTCTTCCTATTCATGAATTTGATATATGCTTCCATTTATTTGTATCTTCAGTTTCTTTATTCAACATCTTATAGTTTTCTGAGTGCAGGTCTTTTACCTCCTTCGTTAAATTTATTCTAAGGTATAAATTGTAAATGGGATTGTTTTCTTAGTTTCCCTTTCTGATAATTCATTATCTATATTAATAAAAGGGAAATAAGCTAATTAGACTGGGAGAACTTCCAGAAGACCTTCCAGATGTCCTTCCGGACAAAGCCATGGTGGCGGGGCTGAGGCAGAGGCAGTTGGGGCTGATCAGGCCAGCAGAGGCATAGGGGGCAGTTAGGAGCAAGCAGGCTGGTGGGAGACAGTTGGGGATGATCAGGCCAACAGGGGGAGCAGTTGGGGACAATCAGGCCAGCAGTGGGGGAAGTTTGGAGTAAGCAGTCTGGTGGGTGTGGAAGTTTGGGGTGAGCAGGTTGGCAGGGGGGCAGTTGGGGCCATTAGGCAGGCAGGGGTGGCAGTTGGGGGTGATCATGCTGGCAAGGGGCCAATTTGGGGTGATCAGACCAAAAGGGGGGCAGTTGGGTGTGATCAGGCTGACAGAGGGGTATTTGGGGGTGATCAGGCTGGCAGGGGGCAGCTGGGGCAAGCAGGCTAGCTGGGGGACAGTTGGAGGCAATCAAGTCAGCAAAGGGGAGCAGTTGGGGCAAGCAAGCTGACCGGGGATAAGTTGAGAGTGATCAGACCAGAAGGGGGACAGGTGAGGATGATCAGGCTGGCAGGGGGGCAGTTGGAGGCTATCAGGCCAGCAGGCAGAGTGGTTAGGGGTTATCAGGTAGGCAGGCAGGCAGATGAGCAGGTAGGAACCAGCAGTCCTGGATTGCGAGAGAGATGTCTTACTGCCCCAAGGGGTCCCAGATTAGAGAGGATGCAGGCCAGGCTGAGAGCCATCCCCCTCCTTGTGCATGAATTTCATGCACCAGGCCACTAGTTAGTGTATAAAAATGCAACTGGTTTCTGAATACTTATTTTGTATTTTACTACTTTACTGAATTTATTTTTTAGTTCTAATAGTTTTTTTGGTGGAATCTTATCTAATAAAAGAGTAATATGCAAATTGACTGTACCTTCGCTATACCCACAAGTCATGCCCATCAGCCAATCAGGAGCAAATATGTAAATAAATCCAACCAAGATGGCTGCGGCCACTGAGAGCAGGAGAGAGGCTTGGGTTTCCCCAGTAATGGAAAAAGCCAAGCTTTCTGCCTGCCCTTGCTGGGCAAGGCCTCCACTCAACACTATAAAGTTTCAATTATAGAAGATAAATAAATCCCAACAACAAATGGCAGTAGCCAAGGAGCTTGAGAGAGCAGGAGGCTAGGGTTGCCCCTGGTGATGGAGGAAGCCAAGCTTCTATATCCCTGGCCAGCCTAGGCCTCTACTCCAGGCTACAAGTTTCAATTGGAGAAGATAAATCCCAGATACCAGGACCTCTGCTTGGGTTGTCGGGGGGCATGGCCAGCCTGCAAACCACAACAGGCCCCTCACCCAGGCTGCCCCACACCCCAAGAGAACCCCCAACCTGATCCGGGATAACCTTCAGGGCAAACCAGCTGGCCTCCACTCACATACCAGACCTTTATCCTATGTAATAAAAGAGTAATATGCAAATTGACCATCACTCCAACACATAAGACAGCTGACCCCATGTGGACACAAGATGGCCACCACAAGTTGGCCAGCAGGAGAGGACAGTTGGAAGGGACCAAGCCTGCAAGGAAGGGTAGTTGGGGGTGATCAAGCCTGCAGGGGAGGGCAGTTAAGGGGTGACCAGGCCAGCAGAGGAGGGAAGTTGGGGACAAACAGACTGGCAGGGAAGCAGTTAGATATCAATCAGGCTGGCAGGAGACTGGTTAGAGGGTGATCAGGCTGGCAGGAAGAAGGAGTTAGGAGCAATCAGGAAGGCAGGCAGGCAGTTGGGAGCCAGTAGTCCTGGGTTGTGAGAGGGATGTCTGACTGCCTGTGGGATTGGGCCTAAATGGGCAGTCAGACATCCCTCGAGGAGTCCCAGATTGGACAGTGTGCAGGCTGGGCTATGGGACAACCTCCACCCTGTGCACAAATTTTATGCACCAGGCCTCTAGTCTTTAAAATAATAGTACCTCTCTTATAAAGGTACAGGAAAGATAATGAAGTACTTAGTACAGGGCCTGCCCCCATACCTAGCACTCAATACATACTAACTATATTGTTGTAGTTACTGTTATTATTATAGAGAGGACAGCTCAACATCATTCTCTCATCTCAACCCAGAGACTAGGACTCTGTGGTATGGCATTCTCCTTATTTCTGCTTGAAATCTGTGTGCTCTGGCAGGGTGGACTGGGGACCTTGAGAGAGGCCTGTTGGTGGGGAGGCAGCACTCTCCTTTGGCAGGGCCTGTCACTCCCCCAGCTGTACTCAAGGGGGTGAATGACAAAATCTCACTCCTGAGCTCCAGAACTGCACTGTCCAATACAGCAGCCACAAGCCACACAAGCTCTGGGCCCTCACAAAGTGGCCAGTCCAAACGGAGACCTGCTGGAGAGTAACCAACATAAGAAATGCACCACAACAGGGATGGGTCCTGAGAACATTGTGCTCAGTGAAGTAAGTCAGATAGTGAAATACCATATGATCTCACTTATATGTGGCATCAAAAAAAAACAACAACAAAAAAAAACACACACAAAAACAAGCTCAACAGACTGGTGTTGCCACAGGTGGTCAAAAGGTACAACCTCCTGATTATAAAATAAGTAAGTCCTTGGGGTATAATGTACAGCATGGTGACTCTAACCAATAACACTGTACTGTATATATGCTTAAGAAACTGGATCTTAAAAGTTCTCACAAGAAAAAAAATCTGTTAAGTATGTATGGAAATAGATGTGAACTAGACTTATAGTATGATCATTTCATAGTACATATACAAATATTGAATCATGATGCTGCACACCTGGAATTAATGTAATATTGTATGTTAATTTACTTTAAAAATGTAAAATATCTTCTTAATAAATTTGTAGATGGAGACTATGCTGAAATGATAATATTTGGGGTATATTAACTTAAACAGAATATTAAAGTTAACTTTGCCTATTTACTTCTTCTGATGTGGCTACTAGAAAACTGAAAATTACATGCGTGGCTCACATTATACTCCTTCTGTACAGCCTGGTCTGGTGCAGGAGCTCAGTGAGACTGAGGCTTTGGCATTTTGGTTCCCTGCTGAGTTCCTAGCACCCAGGACAGGCCCTGAATGAACTAATGAGTGAGTGAGTGAGAGTGTGAGGACAGCTTTAAACAGCTGGAGGTCAAGCCTGAGGAGGTGTGGGTAAGGTAGTCCTGGGGCAGGTTAGGAGGAGCCTGAATTTTGTACAGATGAGTACATTGAGGTTGGAAAAATATTAAAAACTTGCTCCAAAACAGCTAGGATTCAAATCAAGTGTATCCAAACCTATGTTCTTTCCACTAAAACCCTTTATCTCCCACAGTCATGCAGAGTTGCAGAAAGAAAACTGTATATATATATATATATATATATATATATATATATATATATATATATATATATATTTAAAGCACATTCCCTCAATACTACTAAGGTCCTAGATTTGGGCAAGTCACTTGGCCTCGCCTTGGGGTGCCACATCTTCTTCTGCACTGTGTCAACCACCAGACCCCATGGGTCTCATTTCTTTTCCCAGTGTGTTTGTATGGAGAGAGCCCCAGTGAGTGCACAGAGAGAACCCCAGTGAGTGCACGAAGAGAACCCCAATGAGTGCACAGAGAGAACCCCAATGAGTGCACAGAGAGAACCCCAGTGTGTGCATGGACAGAGCCCCAGTGTGTGCATGGACAGAGCCCCAGTGTGTGCATGGACAGAGCCCCAGTGTGTGCAGAAGGCAATCAAAGGATGAGCTCTGAGTGCTTCCCCTCTCCTCTCCATTCTTGGGCTCCAAAAGAAGCTCCAGCTGAGATTTCTCAAAGATTTGTTTGTTTAAGGCTTTTCTTTGATTTTACTTGGTTTCAGATGTTTTTCATCAAAAGCAAAATCTTGCAGACTTTTTTCTTGATCTAGTAATGAAGTTCCTTCCAAGATATTTAACTTTAGAAATAGTTTCTGCTATGCCACATCTTCTTTAAAGAAAGACATCTAAATCACAAACATCCCATCACAGTCAACTAAAAAGCTTAGAAGGCACATGGGCTTGTCTCCCTTATGTCTGCCTTTACCGTCTGTTCCCATCTATGCACCAGCCTCTCATGTTTCCACCTGATGCTCAGAGAACAGCTTCTACTGCTTTTCCTCTGCTGATACCCTCTCATGGGCTCCCCTCTGTTCTCACCTGTGGTCTGCTGAGTGAATGCCCCTCCTGACAGTCTCAACCTTCGGCACCGAGCTTTTTGGAAAAGAACCTGTGCTATTTCCATTTCCAATCCTAGTCCAAGAGCCTCTTGAATTTTAATCTAAGCAAAGAGTATTTTAGAGCCTACACTGATTTCTCAGAGAAGAAAATCTCACCCACTCCTCCCCGGGTGAAACGCCAACACTATATATATATATATTTTTTTATCAGAAAGGATAAAGAAAGATTTGCCAGAATAAACGGTGTTGTTCTAAAGTGAGAAAAGAGCCTCAGTGGAAGAGCAGGGTGTGGCTGCGTTTCAACACAGTCCCTCCAGGTGTGGAGCACAATTAATCACCCCTCTGTGTGCTTCCCAGCCACCTGTTGAGTCACTGTGCATTCCCAGTCCCCTCCCCAGCCACTCAGCAGACTGGCCAGCAGACACTGGTGCTCAGGAATGCACACCCATTTTAAACAAGCATCAAAGGCCAGGACAGCAAATTTGCTTCTACTTCCTTAAAATAATTATATGCTGCGTTCCAAAGCCAAACAGATTCACAGAGTGGCTCTCCTTGGCTAACATTTGCAGAAACACTCCTAGTGCAAGATGCTATATTGTAACAGGGATAAAATGTAGTGAGACATTGTTTGTGCCCTCAAACATCTCAGTGGTGGCCTGGGGTGTGGTGGGGGCTGGGTGGAGGGGCACAAAGGGGGGAGAATAGGGTACATTTGTAATGGTGTTCACAATAAAAATAAGTTTAAAAAGAAGATAGGTGTATGTGACAAAAGGAAATGTAAAGCAAAATGAGGAAAAGCAATGATAAAAGTATATGTGTGTGCATGTGTGTGAATGTGCGTTGAAAAAGAATGAGAAGAAAACATACCTCAATGTTAACAATGGTTATCTTTGTTTATTCCCTTCTTTTAATGTCTTTTCTTCTTATTATTATTGACTGAGAGTGTGTCCCTCAGCCCAGCCTGCAAACTCTCCAATCTGTGACCCCTCAAGGATTGGGCCTAAATGGGCAGTCAGACATCCCTCTCACAATCCAGGACTGTTGGCTCCCAACAGCTCACCTGCTTGCCTCCCTGATTGCCTCTAACTGCGTCTGCCTGCCAGCCTGATCACCCCCTAACCATTTCCCTGCCAGCTTGATTGATGCCTAACTGCTGCCCTGCCAGCCTGATTGCCCCTAACTGCCCTCCTCTGAAAGCCTGGTCACCCATAACTACTCTCCCCTGCAAGCCGGTCCCCCCTAACTGCCCTTCCCTTGCTGGCCTAATTCCCCCAATTGCTCTCCCCTGAAGGCCTGGGTCACACCCCCTCCCACAACTGCCCTTCCCTGCAGGCTTGATTGCCCCCAACTATCCTCCCTTGCAGGCCTGGTTCCTCCCAACTGCCCTCCCCTGCTGGCCATCTTGTGGTGGCCATCTTGTGTCCACATGGGGGCAAAATCTTTGATCACATGGGAGCAGTGCTCTTGTGTGTTGGAGTGATGGTCAATTTGCATATTACCCTTTTATTAGATAGGATAGAGGCCTGGTGCGGATGGGGGTCATCTGGTTTGCCCTGAAGGGTGTCCCAGATCAGGGCAGGAGTTCACTTGGGGTGTGGGGTGGCCTGGGCAAGGGATCTGTGGTGGTTTGCAAGCTGGACACACCCATCAGTGACCCAAGTGGTGGCCCTCGTATCTGGGATTTATTTATCTTCTACAACTGAAACTTTGTAGCCTTGAGCAGAGGCCAGGGTCAGCCAGGGTGGGCAAAAAGCTTGGCTTCCTCCATCAGCAGGATCAACCCAAGCCTGCTGCTCTTTCCAGCTCTGTGGCTGCCACCATTTTTGTTGGGTTAATTTGCATACTTGCTTCTGATTGGCTGGTGGGAGTGGCTTGTGAGGGTAGCAGAGATATGGTCAATTTGCATGTTTCTCTTTTATTATATAGGATTTCAGAGGAAGGGAGAGGAGAGAGAGAGAGAAATATCAATGATGAGAGAGAATCATTGATCAGCTGCCTCCTGCACACCTTCAATTGGGCATCGATCCCACAACCCCAGCATGTGGTCTTGACCAGAATCAAACCCTGGACCTTTCTGTCATCAGGCCTGTACTCTATCTCCTGAGCCAAACCAGCTAGGGCATGTTTATTCTCTTCTTTACTGTTTGTCACATTCTCTGATTTTTTTGCAATAAATATATATTGCTTACACAATAAAATGTGTTTTCAAGAAAATTTCCACAAATGCTAAAGGACAATGATTAGTGTGATACCTTAGAGCAAGCATGTCAACTCGCAGCCCCGTGCGCTGCATGCGCCCACAATGAATATTTTTGTGGCCCAGCCAATGTAACATTGTATGTGTGGATGAAAGGAACCACATGCTGGCCTGACAGGCTCAGGGGAGACCTGCATAGTGGTCTTGCAAACTCAGAGACCTAAAATAACCACAAAAGATGGTTTAAAATTAAGTATTTAACTACAAACAGGTTATAGTGGGTAGTCATGTCCTAGGCCGGTATTTTCCCTGAGAAAGATCAGCTTAGATCTTTTGCTGAGCCATTAGCCTTTCTTTTGCCTTTCTGCTTCTAAGATAATATATCTGTGAGAAGTCTGGTAAATTCTAACTTCCTTTTTCTCTGGAGTCCCCTGGGGCACAGCCAGGTGTGGTGGGTGCCAGGATGGATGCCACAAATTCCTTCATTATCATGTTAATTTTTCCTACATTCACCAAAGTGTGTGTCCATCATTTTACTTTATCCAATCCCAGGTGGGATTGCTTATCCCACCTCCTTAATCTATCATCAATGAATTTCTTGTAACTCACCTAGGTCTCTTTCCTTTGATTGCAATGAATAAATACTGTTGTAACCCGCCATTCAACGGAGCATTATCTCAATTCGTTGAGTTCTGCTTCCAGGCATATGTTGACAGTTTGGCTCAAAATAAACTCCCTAAAATTTTTTTACAGGTTTCAATGTTTTTTTCTTTAACATATGTAAGAAATGTTTTAATAAAAATTTCATAATTTAATTTTTACAGTATCCTGTTATACATAATTATTAATAACAAAGTACAATACTCCCTCATAACTAATTACTATAATCGTGTTGCATTCAATTCCCTTACGTGCCTTACACACAGACACACCATTTCTCTCCACTAATAATACTAGCAGCGAATATTTTAGCAGGCGATTCCCATGTCATTTGTCTTGGACTGACTTGTTTGGTGTGCACAACAGGAAATATTTTGCTTTCAGAGAACAGAAAAAATAGGCTTATTTGCCTTATGCTTATTAATTTGTGCAATTACTGAGTGTCTGGTAAGTTAATGTTCAAGAAAAAATATTAATTTTTATTAAAATGTTCTATTATTTTATATTAATGATTACTCTTTTAGTTCAGCTCTTCGTATTCAGCATGTCTCTATAGAAATAAACCTACGTTTCTATGAAAATTGAAGTGTTTGTTTTTGTGCGGCCCACATAAACTTAAACCTTGTTTATTTGGTCCGTGTTCAACTTCGAGTTTAACATGCTTGCCTTAGAGGATGGAGCATGTATACTGGCCCTGCAGGATCGCTAGAACTGGGCAGTGAGGAGACAGAGGAGGCCAGTTCAAGCAAAAGCCTTGGAAGCCCTCAGGCATGTATGCCCATTGAAATGAGTAAGCACACAGGTGATGAGTTAACACTACCTGAGGCCAGGGTCTGTCTGTCTTGTTCCCAGCAGTATTCCAGTGCTTTCCTGGGGTGAGCCATGCAGTACTTAGCACCTCTGTTGTGCAGATCTCTGGCTGGTCTCTGAACACTTTCTCTGGGCGGAAGCCACACGTGGGAACACAGCCAGCTTGGCCTCTCACCAAGGCTGGGCTTCTGCGAATGAGCTTTCTGTCTGGAGTCCACTGTTTCTCCCCACAGTGCAGCTTGTGGGTTGTGTCAGATTTACCCACCTCTCCTCCCACCCTGAGAAAGTAGCCTCGTTTTCTTGAAAGTAGGAGGAGAGATGGCTGCTGGAAACTATGTTTGCATTCAGAATACTCTACTGCTCAACTGGATACCTGGTCACTGGGTCCCAGTGAGATGAACATCTTAGGAGAGGCAGCTCATGAGACTCCATCCCTGCCCCCAATTTCAGCCCATCTCTCACCTGAGATGCCCTCCTCCATCACAACCCACAATGGTCAGGGACGGGTGCTGGGGTTCCTGGAGGCAAAAGGATGCCCAGAATGACCTCCATTAGGGTGACCAATCTAGGAGATCCCCAAGTTACTCCTTGAGGCCCACAGCTCCCTTCTGACCCACACCTCGCATCCTGCAGCATCTCCTTCAACATTCAATCACACCTAGCAGTGTCACAGCGCTCCCAGAAAGTCACTCCCTCCCAGAAAATAAAATGAAAGAATTCCTAGGCCCTTTGTTCATTTTGGGGACAATGGGTAATGTTAAATCCCCACACAAGTAACAGAATAACTGTGGGTTGGGGCTCCCTTCTGTTTCCTCCTCAATGTGCGTGCAGTCTGGACCCCACCCCTAATCCAGCTCAGTGCGCTGCAGCCCCTAGATGGTTCTTACAGGCAGTATCTAATTGTCTCTCCACCCTCAGGCAACCAGACTCAGAGTGACCTCTCCAGCCCCACAGCGCTGGCTGGTCCTTTCTGAGTGAGCCCAGCAAACAAGGCCTGTGATGTGATGAGTGAGTCTGTGTACAAGCACTTGCACCCTCTCACCCCTCCGTGCCAGCCTGACAAGTCAGGGAGGATTCTGCTTCCACGAGCATCATTGTTAATGAAAGTTTCCCTTGCTTACGCTTCCAGAAAGCAGGCAGTGCCTGCGAGGTGCCTTCACAGGTTATTAAGAAAGTCCAGTTGGCACCGCGCGTGCTTCCAGGCTGGCTGCTCTCATCCAATGCACTGGGCGAGGATGGATGGCTCCTCTGGACTTCCTGTAGGATCTGCAGAAGGGATCAAGTCCCAAGATGGGGCAGATCCACCCTACCAGTCAGCACTTTCCCTTGGACTTCCAGCTGGAAACAAATGGCTTTGCTCACACTCATGAAGCCACCACACAAGATGGGGCCACTGGTGTGGGGAGAGGTGGCAAGCAGGAAGGCTGCAGACACCAAGTGACCCAGACACATGTGACTCAGGCCAGGTGGGCCTCCCCACAACCTCGCCACGCTGCTCCTCCTCACACCCTTCAGTGGCTCCCACCCTTGTGAAATGAAGTGCAAACTTACTCTCCCGGCTTCTTGGGCCTTTTGTGGTCTAAGGAGGGGCAGCAAACTAAGCTATTCCCTGAAGAGGACAGGGCAGTGCGCAGAGGAAGTCATCTTCCCACACCAGGATTCTCTGATGGCCCCATTCCAATAGCTCCTTCTCCTCGTATAGCCGCTCTCTTTTCTAGGGATGCGACCCCCATTCTTCCTCAGCCAGGCCTTCTTACTCTCACTCGTTTTGCTCACCCATCCGCAAAGCTCCTGTATTCCTCCCATCTCAGCAAATTTTTATCCACCCTTTAGGCAATGTATTAGTTTCCTAGGGCTGCTGCAACAAATGATTAAAAACCAGAAATGTATCCTTTCACATTTAGGCCAGCTGTGCCCCCTCAGAAGGCTCTGGGGGATAAGTCATTCCTTACTTCTGCCAGGCTCGTAGCTCTGGAACTCGAACCCCTGCCTCTGTTTCTACCTGGCCTTCTTTCTCTCTGTGTCTCTCCTATGTGGGCCTCTTGGAAGAACAGTAACTGAAGATGGGGCCAGGGGGTAATCCAGGATGATCTCAGCTGGAGACTTGTAGCTGCATCACACCTGCACGGAGCCTTTTTCTGAGTGGGTCACAGTCACAGCTTTGGGTGGCTGAGACAGGACCTATCTTTTTACCATTCGCCCCTCTACAGGCAGTGATTCTCAACCTCACAGAGCATCAGAGTCATCTGGGGAGTCTTCTGACTCCAGATGCCTAGGCCTCATCCCAGACATTCAGTTTGAGATGATTCTGGGTAGGATCAAGGTGTGAGGAGTCTGTGTGTGTGTGTGTGGGGGGGGGGGGGGGGGGGTGGTGTAAATGCTTGCATGAATGTGTGTTTAAATTTCCTAGTTTCTAAAGTGCAACCTGGGGAGATCCACTATTTTAAGACTTGAGGACTCATAATAACTCATACAAGCAGAAATTACAGGTAATACCAACGATCACTGATTGCTTTCTGTCTAGGGTTAGTCTCAAGTTGGTCACAAATCACACCATCATCTATTGTTTTAAAATGTTGCACAAAGGTCAGAAACATCACTTAATCCAGAGATGCTCTGCCCTCTTCAATCAATGCACCATTTTTTATAACAACTATTTGGAAATGTTCTTTTTGCCACCTGAAATGAAACTTCTAGATAAGTCAGTCAACCCATATGCAAAATCTAGCTCTAACTGTAATATAAAGAGGAAAAAAAGGAATGCAATTTATAATAAAATAATAAGTATTTCAATATGTAAGTGCTCACACATGACTGCACAGGAACGCATAATGAAGAAGTCAACGCTTACACCTACTTATAATGGATAAGATTAGATTTAACTGCTCATAAAGAGTACAAGAAAATAAAAGAGCAGAGGACAACAGAATAAAAATGCTAGGATGAGAAATAGCAAAACCACTATCCTGTCTGAATCTGATAACAGGAAGAATGTAATAAATAACCTTACCTGAAGTAGAGGTAACATACTGAATAAAATTACAAATGTAGAAGTAGAGAAAACAAGAAAGTATATTAACCTTTTGTATGAGCTAGGCATAGTTATTTATTATGCAGAGACATGGGATTGGGCAGTGATAGAGCATCATGGAAAACATGTGTGTAATCTGGAAATCTCATCCATGAAGTGGGGGCACACTGCTTTTGGCATTAAAAAACTTGGAGCCCTGGCCAGTTGGTCAATGGTTAGAAAATCAGCCCAAGGACTGAAGGGTATAATTCTGGTCAAGGGGCATGTTATCTCAGTTTTGGGTTCAATCCCTGGTCCCATCATGTGCATGTGGGAGGCAACCAGTCAATGTGTCCCTCTCAAATTGATGTTTCTCTCTCTTCCCACCCCTACACTCTGCTTGAAAACCAATGGAAAAGCTATCCTTAGTTGACAATTTTTTTAAAAAGCCTTGAAAACTATATCCTTTTTGTTTAGGCAGTGGGGAAAGGAGGATGGATTGGAAAAAGTTGTTTGGTAGACCTCTAAGGAGACTATCAGAGTAAGAATGAAAAACAAAGGCAACCCCCAAGTAAATCATTGTAGTATCTTTTTTTTCGAAAAGATTTTTTATCATTGCACTACAAATATAAGTATACTAGAGGCCTGGTGCACAAAATTTGTGCATGGGGGTGGGGGGTGGGCAGGGAATGTCCCTCAGCCCAGCCTACAAATGGGATGGGGCCTAAACAGACAGTCGGACATCCTTCTCAAAATCCAGGACTGCTGGCTCCAAACTGCTCACCTATTTGCCTCCCTGATTGCCCCTAACCTCTTCTGCCTGCCAGCCTGATCGCCCCCTAACTACTACCCTGCCAGCCTAATTGAAATCTAACTGCTCTCTTGCCAGCCTGTTTGCCCCCAACTCCCCTCCTCTGCCAAACTGATCACCCCTAACTGCCCTCCCCTGCAGGCTTGATCACTCCCAACTGCACTCCCTTGCAGGCCTGGTCCCTCCCAACTGCCCTCCCCTGCTGGCCATCTTGTGGTAGCAATCTTGTGTCCACATGGGGGCAGGGTCTTTGACCACATGGGGGCAGTCCTCTTGTGTGTGGGAGTGATGGTCAATCTGCATATTAATCTTTTATTAGATAGGACAGAGGCCTGGTACATGGGAGGGGGCCAGCTGGTTTGCCCTGAAGAGTGTCCCAGATCAGGGTGGGGCATCTTGGGCGAGGGGCCTATGGTGGTTTGCAGGCTGGCTACGCTCCCCAGCAACCCAAGTGGAGGCCATGGGATCTGGGATTAATTTATGTTCTACAATTGAAACTTTGTAACCTGGAGTGGAGCCAAGCCTTCTGCTTGCTCCGTGGTGACAGCCATTTCTGTTGGGACATTTACCTTCTATAGTTGAAACATTGTAGCCTAGAGTGGAGGCCTAGGCTGGCCAGAGCTGCAGAAGCATGGCTTCCTCCATCGCCCGAGCATCCCTAACATATGCTCTCTTCAGCTCCATGTCCACCATTTCTGTTGGGATATATCTTCTATAATTGAAACTTTGTAGCATTGAGTGGAGGCCTAAGCTGGCAAGGGCAGGCAGAAAGCTTGGCTTTCTCCATTGCCAGGGAAACCCAAGCCTCTCTCCTGCTCTCAGTGGCTGCAGACAACTTGGTTGGGTTTTTTTTGCATAATTTGCTCCTGATTGACTGATGGGCGTGGCTGTGGGCATGGTCTGACTGGAAGTACAGTCAATTTGCATATTACTCTTTTATTATATAGGATTATATAAATTAGAATATAAACTATTTGAACAACAGCTTCTCTACAGAAGTTCACTGAGCTGCTGATATTCCTGTACTTCTGCTAATTTAGAACGTGTTGTCCCAGGTCCCTGTCTGGCAGATGGAGTCTCCTGTTGCAAATCCGCAGTGATGTCCCTGCTTCTGGAGTGAGTGCATGCTGCACGGACAGGCTTCCCAGCTCAATGTGTGTAGAAACACTCTGATCTCCACAGGACATCCGCAGTGGGGACATTATCCAGTCATGCCAAGGCTGTGTCTTTACACCATTTAGGCTTCTCTTCCCAAAACAATGGTCTCCTAGATTACTGGGTTTTGAGCATAACTTCTTTAAAAACCTCTCAGTATTACTATGTGAGAAGTAATTACCGATTTACAATATACTAGTATGTGCAGTGGGCTGAGTTTGGCAGAGTGGGTGACAATTCACTAATGACATTCCCACACAGAATCATGACTAGCATGCCTAGCCCCCACTTAGTAATGCCAGGGGCATCACCTTGTTGTTGTGGCAACTCTAAGCCACCCATAGATTTCCCAAATGCCCTCAGAGCCACAGTTCTCAGAGCGCTGGGAGCCTTGCACCAGCCTCAGTATCTGGAGTCTGTTGGACGTGCAGAATCGCAAGCCTTGGACAGACCTCCTGGGCTGGAATGTGCATGTGAACGAGACCTCCCAGGTGGTTCATGTGCACATGGAGCGTTTGTGAAGCACTGTTCTCGGGGCAGCTCTGACCCCAGGAGGAAAACTGATAAAGCCCAACCTCTTTCGTTCCTCAAATGAGGAAGCGGGCCCAAGAGGATAGGTCAACTGTACATTTTGCTCCTCTTCTTGTCAATAAGTCGCTGAGGACAATGAGTGTGGGTGCTTCTCTTGCATGTCCACACAGACGCCAGCACAGAGAAGCACACGGGCTGTGCCCTGAAGTGCCTGTTGTCTGTGTTCCATGAGGACTCTGAAATCTCCTTCTTAACCAAAAAAAAAAAAAAAAGAGTTTCCATTATTCATCCCTAGAAGCACAAGCAGAAGGGCCCCAACATTGATGTTTCTCTCACTTGGACTGAATTGCAACACCTTTGTTTTGTATAATTCCACCACTAGCATCAGCTGCACCCAAGACCACAGTATCTGAAGGAAGAGCAACTGGCCTTGCCTTACACCTTTTGCCTGGACGCTGCTGTGGTTAGTGTCACACTCAGAGAAAGAATAAGTCAAAAGCAAAACTCCCAGTTGTCCTAAGATAACCACAAAGATGATAGATACTGTGGATGCAAACCTGGGGGAGAACAAAGAAGAAAGGCAAGCAAGGAGCCTCCCTCCCTGTGACAGGAAGACCCGGCTTACGATACCTCTGCTGAAGTGTGATGTTAAAGGTTGAATATGGTGACCTGTGAACTGTGTCCTTCCTGCCCCCTGCCTCCCTCTCTTCTCTGGCAGGATTTAGTCATCCTTCATCCGAGGACAGAGGGCAAAATACTACCTCTCAGGGTAAGTGCCCAAAGGGAGGCAGCACAGCTTGCACATTAAACCCATGCCCAGGAATGAGAAAAGCTGAGATGGGATGCAGGAAAGGGGAGAGGCCGTTCCTTCAGCCCACCTTCAGCCCTGACTGAGCCCATTGCCAAAGAGCCAACAGCTCCAGAGGTGCAGCTGTTGTCACCTTCACCCTGGGCTGTGGGCAGAAAGATGGCTCAACACCTTAGCTCACAGCCCCAACTTCCGGGCCTCGCTTCCTTCCTCCATCCAGCAGATATGAAGACCCGAGACAACTACAAACTACCCACTTTGTCACCCCGCAGTGAATTTATTTCCTTTTTCATATTCAGGACCCAGCCTGACATATCCATGTCACTCCAATGCCACACTCACCAGGTGGCACTGCAATGTCTGTTGACAAGACCTAGCTCTGAGGACCAGGGTGTGGCCCATTCATCTTATCTCCCAGCTGGCACAGAGCGTGCATTCAGAAGTTGCTCCATAAATGTTTGGACACTGAAAGAGCAAAGAGGGCAAATGGAGCCGATTCCACTCTACCCAGTGTGACAGATGTAAAGGCTGAGCCTGACGTCTGTTAGATCAGTGGTCGGCAAACTCATTAGTCAACAGAACCAACAACTGAAATTTCTTTTGAGAGCCAAAGTTTTAAACTTAAACTTCTTCTAATGCCACTCCTTCAAAATAGACTCGCCCAGGCCGTGATATTTTGTGGAAGAGCCACACTCAAGAAGCCGAAGAGCTGCACGTGGCTTGTGAGTCACAATTTGCCGACCATGGTGTCAGAACAACAATGCTTTCTCATTATACTAGTATGCCTTCCTGCAGCATGTCACCTCTCGCCTACTTTCAGAGTTGTTCTCTTATCTTTGTCATAACTGTCATCATCACGCCACCACTGACAACAAACTGAAAAGGCGAGAGGTATGACTGTTAGCTACAACCTTTAAAAAAAAAGAAGAGTTTGGAGGCAGCATAACATATTGGCTAAAACAGCAGGTTCTAGAGCCAGAAGTTCTTGGTTTCAGATACTAGTTCTGACATGTACAAGTTATGAATCTTGGTCAAGCAACTTCACTCTATTACTGTTTCCTTGTCTATGAATAGGAAGTAGGAATATTACATCTGCATCCTCACGGGGTTCTGGTGAGATCGTACATGTGATAGAATGATGCATTTGATTGTCTTGTTCATTGTTATTGCTTGTCTCCAAGCAGCTGCTCTGGCAGTGCTAAATCAATCAGCAAGCGGGGTCCCTTTCCTTCTGCTCAGAGGTGAGAGAAAAGCATGGACATAACAAGGCTAGGCTACACAATCAAGTGCCCAACGAGTAACACAGATGAACATAAGAAGCAGAATCACATCCACAAAGAATCTGTCTTCTTGAAAAAAACAGCCTCCTTGGTTGTCTCGAAAGAGCATTTTTTCTCGAAAGAGCATGGATACAAGAGCGATTTCCCTTCCCTCTGAATCTACCTTAAGAAAAAGGGCACAATTAATTGAGGTACTTAATGCAGTCAACACTCAGCCTCAAAGCAAAGAGGGAGGAAGAGGTGGTGGGGAACATGCCAGATGGGAACAGGCCGGACCTAATGTTAGGGACCTTGAGAAACGGCTAACAATCCAAACAGTGGTCAACCTACAGTTCTTAGAACCTTGTGTTTCCCGTCTTTTTGATCTTTGTAATTATTGTAATAAACAGTGAATGACTGAAAACAACGTGTCCATGAGAAGGATTTTGGTTAAATAAATGATGGTGCATCCACACAATGTATACATCCCTGTAAAAAACAGTGAAAAAGCTCTCAGTGTATTGATAGGGAAAGAGTGCCAAGATAAGTGATAAAAGCAAGGTAGAAAAATCATGTAGTGGACTACAGTTATGTGAGAAAGAAAGTAATGGAGACAGAATATAATTTGTACTGACTTGTATTTGCAATAAGAAACTCTAGAAGAATGTATAAGAAAGTAATAGAAGTAGTAACAGGGGAGGAGGCTGGACAGGCAGATGGAGGAAAAGATAAGCTTTTACTAGATATCCTATCTAATAAAAGAGTAATATGGAAATTGACCGTACCTCTGCTATACTTACAAGCTACACCCACCAGCCAATCAAAGCAAGTATGCAAATATACCCAACAAAGATGGTGGTTAATTTGCATATCCAGGTACAGAAGACAGTGTAGAAAGAAGTCAATGACTGCAGAAGGGAGCAGAGCTGTGGAGAAGCAAGCAAGCACGGCAGGGGAGAAGGGAGGGAAGCAGGCAGGTGGTGGAGAAGGGAGGGAACCAGGTGAGGCAAGGGAGAAGGGAGGGAGAGAGTGAGGCAGCAGAGAAGGGAGCAAGGCAGCAGGGACAGGAGGGAATGAGGCAGCAAAGAAGGGATGGAGCTTCGCTCAGGCCACAGGAAGCCCTATTCTTACAGGAATCTTCCTGCAACAGGTCTCTAGTCTTTCCATAATTATTTGATTTTTGAACTATGTAAATATACTGATTATTCAAAAAATAATATAAAATCATTTTAAACACTAGCCACTAAAGCCAAAACACATTTATAGGCTGCAAGTGGCCTGTGGGCCTCTGGTTTACAACTTTTGCACTAAGGGATCTCAAACTGGGAAGGCAGAAAGTTGGCAGCATGAAGTCTAGGTTTCACTAGGCTCAGAGACAAGCAGGTTGTTCAATATCTGATATCTAGAACTCTCTCTGAGAGCCCAGCAATGAGCTGGCTGGGCCCAGTAGTTCCTCCTCTCCTATGGCAAAATGGTGCAACTTTTCACAGGATGAGGTGGGCTCCTCCACTTCCCTCTAAAGTGAAGGTTACCTGGAACCCAAAAGGTCTGTGTGTTCCCAGCCTCTGAGGCCTCTTCCCAACTTGTCCTATGGAAGGACAGAGCAGTAGGAGCATGAAACTCCTCCTCCGGGGCACAGACAGTAGCAGGGTGTGTCCACTGGGCCCCAACCCAACACAGCTCCCTAGAGAGTGATGAGAGAACTGAACACATGCCCCTGCTGCTTCTTCTCCCTGCCCCTTCCCATTAGCACCATTAGACATGGCTCATGTTCACTCCTAGCTCTTTGTGTGTTCTGGTCTTGGCCCTGTGAATGAGCTCACTTTGTGTTCTGGGTTGAATTGTAATCTCCAAATAAAGACAAGTTGGAGTCCTAACATCCAGTACCTCAGAATGGGATCTTATTTATCCATAGGGTCCTTGTAGTTATCTTGAGTTAAGATGAGGGCATATGATTGGTGTCCTTATAAGAAGGCAGTCTCGTGAAAATAGAGACAGGTAGGGAGAATGCCATGTGACAGTAAAGGCAGAGCTTGTACTCCGCAGCCACAAGCCAACAAGCACTAAAGACTGGCACAAACCACCAGGAGCTCGAAGACAGGGAAGGGTTCCCCACAGGATGGAGAGGGAGCAAAGGCCCTGCCAACATCTTGACTTAGGATGTCTCTCCTCCAGATCTGTGAGACTATACATTCAATTGTTCTCAATCACTCTGATTGTGGTATTTTGTTTTGACAGCCCTCAGAAATGAACACACTAGAGCCAGTTCAAGTGGCTAAAGTATCTGACACTGTTCATCTCAGGAGGTGCTCAATGGATACTGATGACAACTCTGCCCCAAATGAATGGAAATTCTAGGCCCTTGACTGATAAAGTTTTATTGTTTAGGTATACACCGAAAAATCAACCAATAAGTAATTACTGAGTGTTGACCTTGTGAAGAATATAAGAGAAATGAAATATTGTTGCCCTCAAGGAGTTGACAATTTGATTGAAGATTTAAGATAGGCACATAACATATAACAACACATATAATGGCCAAATTAGGGTTATTTTGCCCCCTGCCCTACCCAAGAAGTCACTCATAACTAAATCCTACTGTACTGCCTCAGACTCAGCCTCCCACATATTCCATCTTGGTGCTCCTGATACGTGTGTCCAGAAGAGCTGGGAAAAATTCAGAATGCCAGGCTAGTAGATAATTTCTAGAAACCATCACCACTGCTCCTCGCATGGAACCCAAACGTCTTGGCCACTGTGGATACCCACTTCTGTCCATGATCGTTATTCACTACCCTTGGTGGAAGTTTCTTATCAGCTTTCTTTTTTCTGTTCAGACAGTCAGACCCTGGAGGGACGACGAGCCTATTCCTCAGCTCTCCACAGACCTGACAAGCAGAAAACACAGGATCCATGTGGTTTGGGAGTCCACTTTGGTACGTTCACTAACAGTTTTCAGTATGGCTACAGAAAACCAGAGAAGCCTACTGAGAAACTGTTTTCTATGTCACTCAGAATATTTGCTTATTTGGCTCAGCCTTCTTGTAGGGGATGGCTCCCACTCTACCTTCTTCTAGGAGCCTCAAATTCTTAGCATAACCAAGCCTCCTGTCCAATTACACCCCTGAGGGTTTGGAGGGGACATACCTGAATGGAACTCTCCTGTTCTTCCTCTGAAACTCAGGTCCTGGGTTCCAGCTGCCCCAGGGTTCTTTCTGTAGCTCTCACCTGAGACGTGGTGTGCTGGATGCCAGGTGGAGCCCCAGGCTGAACTCATGAGGAACAGCACAAGTTGCCAGAGCCCCACCCTTGACAAGCATCCTGATGGCCCAGCCGTGGCTCAGAGCCAGTGTCCTGAGGGCAGCTGTGGTCAGGGCAGGACCTGCAGGGACAGACAGAGGAAAAATCTTTTCATTTTCACTTCAAGTAATTCCTTTTAGATTCTCAAGGTAGAAAAGACTCCTAAAGTCCTTTAATTTTCATTCCTGTGACTGGTCAAATAAACTTGCGTCTGGGGTGTGAGTCAGGTTTTGAGGCTGACACTGTTGCTCACCTCCACAACATCCATTTCTCCCTTCCTCCTTTCTAACAGAACGCCAATGTGTTCACTACTCACCATATGACCTCAGAGGCCTCATCCAGTGAAAGCAAATGCAGGTCTTTTGTAAGGGGGTAGGTTAGAGGTGGGCTCTGACCCACCTCTAGTTACTGAGACATGAAGAGGGGCCAGCTGGCAGGGGAGGGAGGAGTTTCCTGGAAATGTTTTCCTTGCTCTTAAAAAGTAAGATGCAGGAACCTCTCCTTGTTGGGACACACTTCATTTTCTGTAGCTATATTGTGACCTTCTGCAGCCACACTGTGACCTTCTGCAGCCACACTGTGACCTTCTGCAGCCACACTGTGACCTTCTGCAGCCACACTGTGACCTTCTGCAGTCACACTGTGGCCATGAAAGGGGAGCATAAGGAAAGAGCAGAGAAAGATAAAACAAACAAACAAACAGAAAACCTGGGTCTCTGATGATATCATTGACCTACTGGATAAACAACCCTGGTGCCATGCTTTCCCTAGCATTCTATTATAACAGTAAAGAGTATCCTCATCACTTATGTCCACTGTGTGGGGGAGTTATTACCTATAGTTAAGGTTATCCTAAGTGATGTGCTCTCAGATGTTCTCAAGAAGACAGGCCCATGTTCCTGAAGCATAATCCCACTATCCAGAGTACAACATTCTCCAATGTCCACATAATTCTTTTCCCGCTACCTTTTCTTAGCATTCGGTTCTTTGTGCAGATTGGGCACATTTTCCTATATTTTCAATACAATATTCAATTCTATAATAGAAGCCCAGTCAGGCATTTAATTAGCATTTTGGAGTGCCTGTGATGTACCAGACAGCCATGGAGAGTGCACCGTGGAGGAGATTCCTGGGCGTAAGGAGGGGGGTGCCTTGGGCAGGGTGCACACACTGGAGTGTGTGAGCAGGAGAGGCTGAGGAGAGCAGGGCAGATAAATGAGGTGGCGAGGAAGAGTGTTTCAGTTCCTCAGCAAATAAATTGTTTCTTAAAAGAATGTAGAATATTGTGAGCAGAAAAGAGCGAGGGGGTAGACATCTATCACCAAGAATGTGAATAATCCTATATAATAAAGAGGTGGTATGCAAATTGACCCTCACATCCTCACAAGATGGCTGCCTATGACCAGGCTGGCAGCAGGGTTAGTGAGGGACAACCAAAGGACTGAACAAGCAGGTTGTGTGGGGGTGACCAAGCCAGGAGGGGGATTAGTGAGGGATGACCAAACAACTGAATAGCAGGCTGGATGGAGCAACCAGGCCATTGCGGGGGGAGGGGGAGAGGAGAGAGGTTAGGGGCAACCAAGCTGGAAGTGGGGGAGCAGTTAGGGGTGACCAGGCCGGAGGTCGGGGGGCAGTTAGGAGCGATCAGGCCAGCAGGCGGGGCGGGGGGCAGTTAGCGGTGACCAGGCAGGCAGGTGAATGATTAGGAGCCAGCAGTCCAGGATTGTGAAAGGGATGTCTGACTGCCAGTTTACGCCCAATCCCAGGGATCGGAAATCAGACATCTCCCGAGGGGTCCCAGATTGGAGAGGGTGCAGGCTGGGCTGAAGGGAACCACCTCTTTCTTGTACCTGGCCTCTAGTGATATAAATAATAATGAACAATGCTGGGAGCTAACATTTCCTGAGCACTTACTATGAAGCAGGCACTGTGTTTAATGCTGTCTGAGTATTAGCTCATTGAATCCTCTCCTATGTAAAAGTAAACTGAGGCATGGAGAGGTTATATGATACAGGGAGTGAAGTGCTCCTGGGCTCATTCTCATTACCAGTCCACACTGGTGGTTCCCACATTCATTGCTAGAAGCAGCCACCGCTGGGACTTGTTACAAATTCAGATTTCAGCACCAATTCTGACTCACCAAATTTAAACCTCTGGGGGTGAAGTCCAGCATTTTGTGTTCTAAAGAGGCTAGCACGTGATTCTGATGCCCACTTATGTTTAAAAACCCCTGCTCAGCACTATAAACACACAATGAGAAGAGACGGCATATTCAGAGGAATATAAATGGTAGGCAAAGGATAGAAATGGGGTAGATATGAGAAATCTTACATATCATCTAAGGAAGATGGGCTTTGATTACAGGTGATGGGGAGAAAGGTGGAAGTGAGGCAGGATGTGGCACGATTGGGATGAGATTCTGGTTGGTGTTAATGCTGGGAATGGACCGCAGCAGGGAGAAGCTTGAAGGAGGGAGGCCAGGGAAGAGGCAGGTGATGGTTCACACCAAAGCAGGGGCTGTGCTAGTGTGGCAGTGCAGACAAAGGAAGAACTACATAGGGTCAAGAAACAGAGTGAGATGACAGTTGGACATGGCATGCAGAGCTGGCAGAGGTATCCAGGATGACTCTAGGGCTTCTAACTTCAGAGGTGAGGTCCATAGTGAAACTGGTTAGCCAGATTGGCAATGCTGGAAGAGGGACAAGATTGTCAGGGAAGACACTTGGCTCTCCTTGGGAAATGTGAAGACTGAGGCGCCTGTGGGACATAGAGAGGTAAACACTTCAAGATGAAAGAGAAATGGGGACCTGGTGCTCAGAGGTTAGAGTAGGGCTAGATACATAGGTTTGGGAGTCACCAGCATCAGTGTGATGGTTGAAGCCATAGACGGTGTTAAGGCTGACCAGGAGGAAAAGAGTGGAGCTGGATTCTGCAGGACACTAACATCCTCTGGGGTGGGAGCCAAGTAGATCGAGCCCCACCACGCTGGTGGGCAAACGCACGGTGAGTGGCTTCTCATCAAGGCACCTCATGCACTGTTTGGGGCCTTCAGCACAGAGTGGCAATTCTAGGTCCCAAAGGCCAACCTCCATTACTTTTCCCTCTCATCATTTTATCAATTTTAAATAAATATGCTAGACTTTTATTTCCAGCAGTATGGCAGGCTAATCACTTAGATTGACCTGGCCACTGAACAATACTAAAAATCTCAAATAAAATATTTAAAAGCCATGTCCCAAAAAGCTGGTGAGAAAGGAAGGAATTCACTGGCCAGGGACTCTTCAGATAATGGAATGTCCAGGTCTGAGTATAATAATGACTATCCTATCTAATAAAAAAGTAATATGCAAATTGACCATACATTCACTATACCAAATAAACCACACCCACAAGCCATGCCCACCAGCCAATCAGGAGCAATATGCAAATAAACACCCAACCAAGATGGCTGCTGCCCAAAGCTGGAAAAAGCCTCTTGGGGAGGCTTTTTCTGGCCTTGGGGCAGGCCGGGGCCAGGACAGGGCCAGCCAGTGATCAGCCCCATGGCAGGGCAATATCTAGGTGCCCAAGGCTGGAAAAAGCTTTGCAAAGAGGCTTTTTCCAGCCTTGGGGCAGGCCGGTACCAGGGTGGCACCAGCCAGCCATTTGCCCCATGGCAAGGCAATTGCTGGCTGGGGTCCCCTGGTGGAGGTCCCCTGTCCAAGGACAGAAAGCCTCAGCCAGAGAGAGGCTTTAGGCCTTGGGCCGAGGTGAGCTGTCAGTAGGACATCCCCTGAGGGCTCCAAGTATGTGAGAGGGGACAGGTTGGGCTGAGGGACCACCCACCCCCAGTGCACAAATTTCATGCACTGGGCCCCTAGTAATATAGCATTAATTAGAAGTTAAAGATTAGCTTGCAAGTATGTGCAGAGAACAAAAATAACATAAAAAATAACAAAGAAGATTTTTAAAAAATGAACCAGAGAGGATTTTTCTTTCTTTTTGTTTTTTGTTAATTCTCACCAGAGAATATTTTTTCCACTGCTTTTTCAAAGACAGTGAAAAGGAGAGGAGGGATGATAGAAACATTGATATGACAGAGACACATCAACTGGCTGTCTTCCTCACATGCCCTGACCTGGGGCAGGAAGTGAACCTGCAACCAAGATGCCGGCCCTTGATGGGGAATTGAACCCAAGACTCACTGGTGTGAGGGCTGACACTCTAACCACTGAACACACTGGCCAGGGCCAAAGAGAATTTTTAAAAATAAAAACTAAATAACTGAAATGAGAAACTATGGATAGACTTTATAGCATAGTAGATTCAGTCTGAGAATAAGTACCTGTTGATCCATTTTGTTTTATGAGGTTTGTTTTTTTTTTTGTTTTGTCTGGCATCACCCGTCAATAAAACCACACTGATATACCCCTAAAGTATCAGAAAATTCAGATGTGGTTTGTGGTATAATATGATTGCTACCCAGTACAAGGTAGAGCTTTTTATTCTATTTCTGTAAATGGGGCTTGTGTGTTTAAAACATTTTTTTTGTTTGCAATGTGTGAATACATAATGAAGGCCTAGTCATTTTTTATTAACATTCATTTCACTTAGCAATTCCTTCTTGTGTCTGTTTCTAATTCAAGCTGTGGTTCAATGCATTAAAACTGCATTCCTTAAAAAGTTCTATAGCAGACTGTTTTTTAATTACAGTGGGCCCATCCCTATGGCCCGACTGGTCTCTGAGTCTGGGGAAGCTCACCTAAATGAAGTCAAGAGATTCTGTTCTCATTCCAAAGATGTGTTACAGAGCTCTGTTATCAGCAGACCCCACAGCCCAAGGGGTCAGCCCTTGTAGGGAGCCAGTCTGGTGCAGCGGGGTCAATGGCACAGGTGAGATGTCTGTGATGTAGGTGTCTATACCAGAACCAGATGTGTGAACTCAGACAACTCTGTAACCTCCCTGAGCCTCCGTTTCCTTGTCGGTAAAATGGAAATGCTAACTCCTAGATGAGAAACTTCCTGGCACATGGTGGGACTCAATAAACTATCTTATTATGCACAGGGCCATGTGATTCAGCTGGGTGCTGATTTCACTCCCAGAGTTAAGCCCACATCTACTGAAGCTGGAACCCCAAGTCACAAACCATGGCAAACCCCAAAAATATGAGTACAGGGACACAGCAGGGGCTAGTGCAGTCCATAAAGAGGATAATGAGGTTTGATACTTTGAGACAGTGGTCGGCAAACTGCGGAGACAGTTTGCCGCTCTGTTTACTAATGTGTTTGCCGGCACAGCTTTAGAGGTATATCAGTGTGGTTTTATTGAAGGATGATGCCAGACAAAATAAAACAAAACAAAACACGCTCATAGAACAAAATGAATCAACAAATACTTATTGATCCTTCTCCAGGCCGACCACCTGATTCTAACCCCCTCTGCCAGGGTGAACACCAAACCTTGTTAGGAAATGCGCCAGAGACACACTGCAGGAGATAAATGCCAGGAGGCAGCTTGCTGAGAAACAGAAATGCACTTAGCATTATTTGCAGCCAAGACAATCACACCCTCCGAGTAACCTGCCTTGCCCTGAGAAAATGCAGGGTCAAGCCCCAGCAAGACTCCAAGAGGGATAGAAAAACACACATGATCACCATTAAGAACAAGAACTGACACAGTCACCAAGCCACTGCTGGCTAGAAGACATTCCATCTCTTTGCCTGGGGAGGGACCCACAGTCAAAGCTAAACTCCCACTTCTATAGTACATGTGTAATTAGTTGAAAAGCTTAATTTAGTAGTTCAGCAAATTCCATTAGCTGTTTTTCTATAGTATGTAATTAAGCTATTTTCAAGCAAATCCTTTTTGGCTAAAGGTTCCAATTAAGAATCCTAATGGAAGAGGGTTCATATAATACATCCCCAAATCCAAGCAATTTCTAGAAACCTTCCAGAATACACACCAATGTGAGGCAGGGTTGGCTTGATGCTATACATTCCCATCCAGATGAAGGAGGAAGGACTGGAGAGTCCAGAATCCAACCCAGGCTCTGAAATCGCTACAGCCTGTTACATTTCTGATGCTGCTTCCTCGTGGGGAAAGGGCGGATGACAATAACCACCTAGAGGACTGCTGGGAGAAATGTACTAAGTGCTTAGCACAGAACCCAGCCCAAAGGAGGGCAAACTCACAGAAGTTCCCTTGGCTGAAGCAGATATTAAAAAACCAAAACGCAACAAGAAATAGAAGCAGGAAGATGTCCCAATTAGAAAGAGTCTCGCTGTGCCTAAGGGTGCTGATACAGAGAGATGGTGGCACTCCTTGGAACCAGGGTGAACACTAAACCCTGTTAGCTGGGAGGATAAAAGGAAGCTCTGGAGACCGTGGTGGTGGCTGCACAACACTGTGAATGTTCTTAATGTACACTTAGAAGCTGTAAATTTTATGTACTATATGTTTTACTTCAATAAAAAAAGACCATTACAAAAGAAATTCAAAAACAAACAACACCCTAAAACTGAATTCTCAGGCCACTTCAGACACTAAAATAAAAATAGTGTAAAGGAGAGTTGGAGTCACCTTCCATCTGTGTGATTTAGGGAAGACAGGGTCGGTGCACCCAGACAACACCCCGAAGGCTGTGTGTCAAGATCTCATGGCACCAAGCTGACTGATCCTTCTCCAGGCCATCCATCGGATTCAAGCTCCCGGAAGTCCAGAACACCAAAAGCCACCACAGACCAGAACACCAGAGAAAGACCTTGAGATTCTGATGCAGAACAATTTGTCTTTCCTGATGGTGCCTCAGATACTAATTTCTAACCACACTTCAGGTGAAACCGAATGAAACTTCCAAGGACCAAGTCCACCCCCCACCCCAGTATTCCCATTGGAATTGGGGTGCGGGGAGATGATGGCTGCTCTCGTGTTGAGAAAACCCTTGCCTTCGGGAGGAAAACCTCTAACTTTCACTCCTGCACAGGTTATATATAGAGACAGCGGCTTTGACAGACCACCTCCTTCTCCTCCACAGAAAAACAAAGCCTGGCTAAAGTGTAGTCCTTTCTGCGAGTGTCTCTAACCCCCTCTGCCAGGACTTCTCTGACTCATTCATGTCCCCAGAAGGGCATGCCAATCTGGTACCTCCAAGGGAGTAAAGAACTGCCTCTGTGCCTCAGGGCACTGGGGCTGCAAATGTCCTTGCCTGGGTCTGGCCAGGCTGCAACCCAACAGCATTTCCCAGCTAATCATCACACATTTCCCAGTCATTGAAAGCCCCTTGAAGTTGGACACAGACTCCTATGGGAGCCTTCAAGCAGGGACCCTCTTGCCCCAACAGCACGTTGTGTGCTGTGCCCTGTGCTGTCACACACCCTGCCTTCAGTGCTTCCACTTTGCCCTCTGCCTATCCAGTCTGCCCATTCCTGGATCTAGCTCCAGCCACAAGAAATACCCTTGACTCTGTTTGTCAATAAACTCGCGCAGCACTGGCTATCTTTTCAGATCATCCTCCAAGGAGGACTGTAAATGGTGGCTGAAGGGACTACACCTCTCTTTGTAAACCAGGTCCCTCTGGGAACCTGAGCTGTATAGTAAACAACGATTAAGTGAGACTCCATCCTGGCCCTCTGGGGAATTCCAGTCCAAGACTGACATGCTGACAAGGACCAGGTAGAGAAAGTTGGACCCCAAGCTACAGAACTCAGGAGCCAACTCTCAACAGATAAAGCCACCTAGCCTGCAGGAAACCAGTCATTGCCTCACCAATAGAGATGTAAATAGAACAAGCAGGAAACCTGGTCAACCTTAATAGCTCTGTAAGTCTGAACGATTCACTCACTGCTTAGATGAGACATTGGTAGTTGAAGCAGCTGCCACTTTTAGTCTTATGTTAAGTCTGAACTATTCACATATTATTTAGGTGAAACACTGGTAGTTGAAGAAACTTCCACATATTAGTCTTATGTTAATTCTTGCTGATTGACTCATTGTTGGCATTTCCTGACCTAAAGGACATGGATGTAACACATAGTCTTAATAAAGGGATAGCAAGGCCAGTACTGTGGTGTCCTCCCCCTAGAGGTAGACTCCCGCCTGGCCCCCATTTTTCCCAAATTGATGCTTTTCCAGTCTCTCTTCATTTGTGTGTGGCCTTCTCCAGATCCTGAACCCTGGCATTGGAAGCCTGGACATGCAGGATGTGAAAAGACTTCCCACACTAGCCCGACAAGACCAGGTAAGCCTTCACCGTGGTGCCTGTTCACACCATGTGCTCACCTGAGATGAACTGACAGGTTCCCACTTCAATGAAGAAGGAAGAAACTCAGATGTATATGGTGAATCCTTGAGGACACATGAATGGCTATAGGTTTGGGCCCGGACTTTAGCATTCAGAGGGGTAGGCTGAGGAATGGTCTATGACTTGGCTCTGGGGCCAGGCTGCCTGAGTTCAAATTCCAGCTCAGGCTCTTAATAGCTAATTGACCTTCAGCAAGGACTCTACCCCTAGGAACCTCGTCTCTAAAGTGGGAAGAATAATAATAGTCCCTATCCCACAAGGCTGTGCTAAGGATTGAGTTTGTTTGTGCCAAGTTCTCAGCTGCGCCTGGTACATTCTGTGCATTAGCCTCGAGGTGCCATGGGAATAGAGGCCCTGAGGTTCCGTGTATGATCAGGGTGGAGCTGCAGGAAGTTGGTCTCCCTCCCATGTCAGCATGGACCAGACCTTCCACACCAGTGGCAAGGTGTACGTTCATGTAGATACATTGTGGCAAACCAGCATGCTTTTACCAGGAAAACTCAGACCAGTTGCAAATCCTGGAGCTCAACACTGAGCAATCACTAAAGCAAATAAAGTGAAAATAAATAAATTGTCCAGGTAATAAGAGATATCCCTCTGGTCTGAACTGGTAATTGAGCCACTGTAGCCACCTTCCTATTTCCCCCTTGCTACTGTGAGTTTAAAAGGGAGTTAAAGAAGGTCTTGGCACACCCACAGCATGTGTGCTAAAGTCTCACTCTTGTCACCTTTCCTAAGCCCAGCAGGGCACAGAACTGCACAGACCCAATTGGCTGAGCCAATCCAGTCCCCCTCGCCCCCCACTGGAGCTCTCTTGCATAAGGCACAGTTCCCACCCTCCCACAAGTTCTCAGGCCTAGCCATACATTTTGCCCAGCCCTGGGAAGGGCATAAGGGGTCTTCAGAGTAGGTTCAGTAGGGACAGAGGCCCTTAAAGCCTGTCTGCTCCGACCTCCCTGCATCTCCTAGAAAGGCTGTAGCATCACCCAGGGTCAGGCTCGCTCCTGTAAATGTCTTTTTGAGCCAGCCCATTCCGGATGTGTCAACAGGCAGGCCGGGTAAGAAAGAGCCCTGCTGACATTCAGAGAAAGCCTGGGCTGGGAGCCAAAACAAACTGAAGAAGGGAATGCACTGTCCCCAGATGAATCTGTCACAAAAGAAAATGCCATATTCCTCAAGCTAGGAGACACTCTGCATGCAAAATAGTCCATCAGACAGCGATCCCTAGAGTCACCCAGGCAGACAAGGGCCTTCCAGAACCCATCCCATCAATGGCCTTCATGAGGGCCTTCTCATGTCCAACCCAGCCCACTGGTCCATTGAGTTAGTCTGAAAGGGCAGAGTGGGTACAAGGAAAGAATGAAGCAGACCTGTGGTCAAGGCTGGTTTGAACAAAGTGCAGTCTGTAGAGGATAAAACCTACAGAGCACTTCCCTCAGCCCACTCCAGCACCTCGGCCTCAACCACAAATTCATTTTTTATGCATATGCAGCCTTACTAAATTGGCCACTGAGAATAGCCCCCAGTGGGAACAAAGCCCCAAAGGTCACTGCTGGGTCCCAAAAGAAGGCAGTTGAGGGGAGTGACGCTGAAGGCATGGGCACTGGCAGAGTCAAACTGCCTGGGTTCAAATCCTGCTTCCTCCATTTATTAGTGGGCATGATATTTGCCTCTCTGTTTCTCCATTAATTTTACTGTAAAATGGGGATGGTAGCAGTGCCTACTCGGTTGGGTTGTGGTGAAGCTTAAACAAACTAGCTCATGCCTGGCATTTAATGTACATTAGTTGTCCTGAGGATGACCAGTGTACCCAAGACATTCTGACTTGTGCCTGCTGTCCCAGCATCACTATTAACACTCTTCCTTTCTCTGACAATTAATTGTGAACAGTTGCACAATATACCCTAAGGCTGACTAGCTCGTCTTTTTTCTGCCTTTCTGAGTATTGGAGAGCCAGGTTCCCAAAGTATATGTCCCCAAGACTGTTCTGCCCATGCCACTGAAGTGTCCGTTTTTCCTTTTACTCTTTACTTCACTGCTCCCTCTTCTTCCTCCTCTCCCACAGCCATCCTCTCCTTTCTGGTCTTCCCTGTCAGTGCCTTAGGCTGCCAGCAGGGCGCACAGGCACCTTCGTGCACTGACCCTGCACAAGTGATGGGACCCTAACTACACCATGCCTTACCAAAGTTCTCTTAGAGAAAAGAAACAATTTGAGATGTCAAAGAAATTACTCGACCACTAGATGGATGAGTGGAAATAACGTGGCATTTTGTGACTTCGTGTTTTTAAGGGAGAAAAAAAAAAGAATAACAGCTTGCAATGATCCATCAAATGCTGAAGCCTATATTTCTAAAAATCGCCCCAACGGCTATTTTACTATGGGGGCTGCTGGAAGCTACTCTCCAAGCAGCAGCTTCTCCACATAGCAGTGGTGAGAGCAAAACCTGAGAGTCAGGAGCCCAAGGGTCTGGTCTCCTCTCTGGCATTCACTCTGCCATTGGCAAAGGACCATGATTTTCTGACACCTCAGTTTCCCCATCTGAAAAATAGGTCCCTAGATCACCAGATACTATGACATGTGGCTGCACTTGTGGAATTCCACAATAGTCTGCAACCACATCTGTAGGATCCGTATAACCGTTTTTAGAGGTCAAACATAGGAGCGAACCAAGAAGAGGGCAACATGATAATCTGAACTAATTCTAGCCCAGTGAATCACGGCAAATGCCCAAGTCCCCTGTGCACTGAGACAGAACACACAATTGTTCTGGGTGGGAGAAAAGCCAGGGAGTGACTGACTTGCCAGATCCCAGGGGATCCCCCACCAACCTCCCTCAGCACAACTCCTCCCAGCGCCTTCCAGAGCCAAGCAGCCTACGGTTCCGAGACCACGCTCAGGGAATTCACAGCAAGGAGCCTCAAGTCAGGGGGTGCAGAACAGATGGACACTGCAGCCCCCACCACTGGACATGCTGCCGTCACAGGCTTCCACGCCTGCAATCACTCATCAAACCTGACCCCACTCCTAGGGTTCCCTGCCCAGCACTGGAACCCAAATCTCCATTATCGAGGTCTCCTCCCTGCTCTGGCCTCTGACATGTATTTACTCCGCTACCAGATTGGATCTATTCCACCTGTCTCTGGGTTCGAATCCTTATCCCGCCACTTACTTGCTGTGTGACCTTGGACAAGTTGTTTAACCTCTGACTCTCAGTCTCCTCCTCTACAAAATTCCTACAGACAATAATAATCTTCTTACAAGGTTGTTGGGAAGGTTGGGTAAGATCATGTGTGATAATGTCCTACCACAGGCCCTGGCCTATTTCTCTGTGACACACAGATCCCTTTTAACAATGTCTCTGGTCAAGCCCCATCCTCTCCATTCTCAGCAGCTCTATTCAGCTACACATGGTCACTGCAACCTTCTCCTTCCCACTTCTCCTCTCACAGCTTCCTTCACTGTTAGTGCTTCCCAAATATTGCTGCCGAGTACCAGGTTCTTCTGAACCCAACCCTTCCCATCAAAGGTCCCCGGGCCTAGGAATGAAGTTCAAGTTCCATAGCTTAATGCACCAGGCCTCCCATCATTCCTCATCACAATGCCAAAAACTCCAACCAACATCCCTCACCACATCTTGCACAGCCTCCTCCAAAATGCCATCCTGATCCACTCCTTCCAGAAGCGGCCTGCCTCCTCCAAAGTCCCCTACTCTTATGGCATTCATCACTCTTCCAGTAGAGTACTGAGAGGTGAGGGGCCTCAGAGGTCGCCTGTGAAGTCTCCCAGTTGTCACTCAAAAATATGCACAGAGTAGTTCTTATAGGCAATCATCACCCAATGAGGTCATGCTTGGTGATTTTCCACAATAGTCTGCAACCACATCTTTAGAACCTGTAAAACCGTTTCTAGAGGTCAAACATAGGAGGGAACCAAGAAGAGGGCAACATGATAATCTAAACTAAAAAGGGGCATGAACCCTGAACCCTCAAACTAAAATCTTGAGTCTATGTGGAGTAAGCTGTCCTAGTTTCATATCCCTATGCCCATATCCTTGATAAGAAAACTCTCTGGTATGGGCTGGTTTTTCCCAGAGATCGGGAACTCACTACCTCATGAGTCAGGCTCTTCCTCTTGAACTCTGGTCTCCCCTAGGGACTCCCCTGTGGGCCCTTTCTGCCCTTTGGAGTAACACAAAGCTAAGTCATGTGGGATTCTTGGTATCTTCCTCAGAGCCAAACACAGGGCTGGTTCCCAACAAGTTCATTGTGAGTAAGTGGACAGATATACACACTTTTAGAGGGTTTTCCACCTGCTCAGGTAGATTCATCGCATCCCTGCGCATACATGCGCACACACATGCACTCACATGCACACATACACATACACACTCACACACAGCTGGGCCAGAGTCAGCAAGCGGCTGAGTCACAGGCCAGACCACAGCACAACGGACTGGGGAGGAAGTACAGCCCCAGTAGCAGCCCATTTCCTGACCTTCTTCCTTTGTGCTGGGAGGCTCTCTTTCTGTCTCTTTCTCACTTTGTCTCTCCCAGTTCTTTGTTTCTACACGTGCCGTGGCAAGAGCTGTGCTGCTGTCCTGAGCCAGGTAGCAGGAGCTCCTTAGCAGCACTGCCCTCCCTGCAAGTGAGGACTTCTGGTTTCTGGAACTGAGACCCTGGGCCAGTCACTTCACTCTGTAAAATGCAGAGGCTGGATGTGCCAAAGGACCCCTGAGGTACCTTCCTGATCTCAGCCCCACTCTCTTCGGCCCTCCTCCAGTCCCCTCAGGGTTCTGGGTGGCAGGGTTGTCTAAGGGAAGGGAGCAAGGGCCAGGGGTCGGGCACTGAGCTGTTCCCTCTGAAGCAGCCCTCCCAGGAACCCCATGTGCTGCACACACATGCTCACTTGCTGCCGCGGGGCCAGCGGGCAGGAAGCACCTTCCTCGGGGCTGCACCAGGCAGAGGGGGCTGGGAAACGCCCACCTGGTGACCTGGCCAACACCATAC